>CM067382.1:21099474-22391974 GCA_034510155.1 Eucriotettix oculatus | reverse complement strand
CGAATGACTAAAGATCCAAGGAAGGTTTTGGTAGTGTGGGTAGGTAAGATCGGTCTGATCAGGTAAAATTCGGAAGGTTGGGGATTTTACCAGTTAAAACCCAAAAATGTAGTTTAGACAGTGAATATTACACACTGTGTTTCTATAACAACAAACGAAGAAATTATCCTATGAAGTCCCAAAATTAGTGTAAAAATGTCGGGTTAATTAATAAAAACGTTACGTTTGTAATTTCGTCGTAGATTTATGCGAAATGGAACTAAACAAAGTAATTATTTTCACAGAAAATAATTGTCTTTTTTTCAGTTTGTTTTGCTTTGACAACCGTCGACTAGTTTTCATCAATCGACAAATATGTCTGGTGTATTACTTTTGAAAAAGATAAAATTTTAGAGGACTAACGATTCACCGAAGATAAGAGTTTTGAGTCCGTCTGTTCCCAGGAACAGTGAATAGTGTGAAGGTATTTTATTAGCCGTAATAGCTGGCGAGCAAGTGGACGAATGTCGGGCACAAATCATCTCCCAGCGCCGCGGGGCTGAGATAGCGCAAAACTAACGGCTGACGATCCACATTGCCTAACTGCGACACCTTGGCCGAGCGTGTCCGTCGCCAGTAACTCACTCGTCACGAGGACTGCTGCATCCATCCCAGGCGATAACGCGAAAGCAAATAGATTGTCCCGGATTTTGCATTAGATTTGGATGAAATTGTTCCTCAGTGTTCCTTCTTTGCACACAGACAAATACGTCAATACTTAAAATTCCGGTTTCTGTACCAGGTTCGTCACTTCCTGATATCTAGATAACAATCAAACAAAATTCTTCGGTTTCGTAAATTATGAAATGAGCAACGCCATTCTAACCGAAAATTAATTTAAAGCGTACAGTATATGCAGAACTTGAAAGAAATTGATTTTAATGTTCACAATTTCTTAATACCTGATAAATATCAGTTAAAATATCCGAAATTTCCTCAATGGTTTACATAATTAATGTCCCTTATAATTATTTTTGTTGGGTTGACAACGCGTCATAGGACGACAATGAAGTTGGGGTGACTATGCGTCAAGAGGATTACAAAGAGAGACAAGAGAGTTCAGTGTTGTGTTTACAGTGACTGAGTGTGAACGGGCGCTACCAGAACAAATAAGATATGAAATTAACTATCGAAAGAGTCGCTATGTCCTTTAAGTTTCTGTGGCCATCTTACAATTGAAACCTACAAATATTACAAGAATCCATATCGATTTATCTCTCACAAAGTCCAATATATCACAAAAGTCACAACATTGTTTCAGGTTCAACAACTTGGACCGCATTTTCAGCAATGTCGCCAAGAACAAAGATGGGGTCGGCTGTGACACCTTTTCTAATACTTGCCGCTTAATGACCAATTCCTTCATCTTCACTGAAGAAACCAACGCCATCAAGCTGGCTATCGATCTCCAAAATGAACCATCTAATACTTTCCTCCGACTCACCCTCCGATTTAAAAACCAACGCCAACGAACACAACTCTCAAGAACTATCCTACATCACTGAAAATCTTCACAATCTCCATTCAACAGAAAGAAGATCATATTAACCTTGATCCTGGAACACCATGGAATAAAAGGTAACAGCTCCATAGACCAGATAGCAAAAACCACCGCTCAACTTCTACTCTCGTCTCTTCCTAATTACTTCAACACATTTTCTGATGTATGGCCAACGGCCCTTCCAAGACTAAATCATGTTTGGAAGAAAATTGGCTACCTCAACCCACAAATAGGTTAACAACTTATTTGCCATCCACCTATTCGAAAAGGCATGCAGAAGAGATCAAGTGGTCCTTTCGAGAGGAAGATCTGGCCACACGAAATTAAAGAGCTCCAACGTATATGCAAAGAATTTGCCATATCTGCAACAATATCACCATGGAGCACCTGATCAACTCCAGTAGTTATTTTATCAAAATAGACTCAAGAAGAAAATCCAAACTTGATTGACCACTCACCATACTACCAGGTAAAAACTGATCAAACTTTTATTTTATGAAATTAAACTTAATATGTCAAACCAAAAGCGTTACACATGGAGGGATAATGATAGTAAATAGAAATATTTTTAAATACTAAAATTCTCACATTTCAAGTAATCACGGCATATGTCAAACTACATTTGCCTCAGAAAATTTTATAACAATCCGAAGCTAAGATTTTTTAATCATTATAATTTAATATAATTTTTGACTATTGCATAATTCAGAATATCAAATAACCTTGATAATGTGTTTATTTTAAATTTTGTTTTATTTTAATTGTATGATTTTGGCATGATAATAAAATTAAAAATTAGTTTAAAACAATTTTGGGGTTTGAGGGTATGTTTTGGGATGATTGACCACCATATTAACGACTAGAGATTGTATGGGAGTTTGTGATGACGTCATAATGAGCCATCTCCCTTATCAGGAGTAGGAATTTAAAAAAACATTACGAGTATTGGGTAATGATGACCATCTACAATTGGCAATTAAGAAGGGATTAATAATGTTCAATTAAATCTTTCGTATTTACTATCATTCTTCCCTGTGTTCTTATGTAGAAGTTTCTGTTCATAATAGGTTAATATTGGTTCATAAAATAGGTTAATTTATAAAAGTATATAATTTATAAAAGTAGAAGTAGTACTAATACTTTGAACTAAATTATACTCTCTTACCGTGATTTCTTTGACGAAGCTAAAGCGATAGCACCCTATATGTCTCGAGCGTTATATGAAAAGCGTTGTTCAGGGCTATTATATATAAAGGTTGAGAACAGAGATAAATACGGTGTATAAATGAGACAGTGAAAATTCTTATCTTATGTTAATTTTTACAATTGTTTATTAATTTATCTTATTTAATATTTGTGTAATATTTTACCGCTGCTACAGTATTCAATTTTGTTAAGCCTCATATACGATGAAAAAACACGTCTATATTTACGCCCGTTGCGAGAGAGCGAAACGTTTTCCCGGCAGCGGAAAGCCGTAGCAGTTGAAGAAAGACATGAATAATGTTTTGCCTTGTCGGTATTAATGATACGAAAAGAAAAGTGACAGAGAAAAAAAATCGTAATAGGAAATTCAAGAAATTCTCGAACAGCAGTAGAGTATGAATTTAATTTTTTAAGGCACTGCTAAAAAATTGTTGGCTATCTTTCTGTATTACGCTTTTTCCTGGACGTTTCACGGTGGAAACAAATTGGCGTTGATAGCAGACTCTGGAGGGGTGAAGGGTGGAGGGAAAGAATTTCTGAAGCGAAATGAGGAGTTGTTGGCGTTGAACCGTGTCGTGTTACCCTCCGAATATCCCATTCATAAAATCTAATAAAACCAGTAATAAAACTTAATTGTTGATTGCTAACAGCGTATAAAATCGGAAAGTAGTCAAATGTATGGAACATAAAATCAATACCGTTTGGATCGGAGATAAATTTGGATGATTTCACTCGGAGTAGCGACAATTAAATTTAATATTTTCTGCAATTATATTTGAACTCATGCGAAATTGACAATTAAATTTTAATATTTTGAAGAGAAAATTAATATGGAAATATTTCATGTAGTGGAAAATATATTGGAATACGACCACTGAAATAACTGTCACCAATTTTAATAATGCTCGGTAATAAATTGATTTCACCTTTTATACTGGAAATTAATGCACCACCGACAACTGTTTAAAATATGTTCATCTGTATTTAATGTAAAAGTAATTAAAATAGTGAAGGAAAAAAATTGATATTCTAAAATATACCCAATATACATAGCTAAGGATTATACACTAAACTTTGAACATTATCCGTTACTGGCCGAAAGGTTGATAATAGCTATAATTAGAATCACGAAGAAAAAAATCAAACGTCGATTGAACCAAGAAGAATCATATATACGAACTAAATTACCATAATACACCATGGAGCACCTGATCAACTTCTTGATTTCTTGAAGATAGACGCCGTATCCTCACAGAAAACAACCCAGATGACATTAACCACTCACCAAGCTACCAAGAAAAATGATAAAGTTCTTAAATTAAATTAATTAATATGATGTATTATAACCAGCCCAACTTTCAAAATGGTAAGCCTTAAACAGTATGGTCTCTAATTAATTCGTAGTTCATGCGACCTGAAAGCAAAAAGAAAAGATTTGCTAGCAGAGCAATCTTTTCAGATAGACGGCATGTCTCGAGAAATAATACCCCAAGGCCAGTACTAGTCATGATCACCAATAATTCACGTTTGCGATGGTATTATTTTTGACACATTAGCCTTGGAAAATGCATCCACAACGTAAAGCTAAAAGACGAGAATTCCTAACAGAGAAATCTTTTCTGATAGACGGCATTTCTCAGGAAATAATCCCCGAGGTCAGTACCAGCCTTGATCGCCAATTAATTCACGTTTGCGATGGTATTGTTTTGGACACGTTCACCTTGGACAATGCGTCAACGACGTAAAGCTGAGACGAGAATTGCTAGCAGAGCTATCTTTCTCAGGAAATAATCCCCGAGGCCAGTACCAGCCTTCATCAACAATTAATTCACGTTTGCGATGGTATTGTTTTGGACACAATTTCCTTGGAAAATGCGTCCACAACGTAAATGAATTGCCAGCAGAGCAATCTTTTGAGATAGTCGGCATTTCTCAGAAAATAGTCCCTGAGGTCAGTACCAGCCTTGTTCTCTAATACGTCATGTAAGCGATGGTATAGATTTGGAAACGCCCGCCTTGGAAAATGCGTTCACAACCACAGAAAGTAACTAGGAAATATGTAATATAATACATCTAATTTTAGGGCGTATTAATCACAAATGAGACTCCATGGCAAACCAAAACCAACAATATGACTTAAAGCCAAAAAATACGTCTGAGTCGTACACTAAGAATTACGAAAGCCTTATAAATATATCATTTAATTACCAGGAAACATGATATTACTAATAACATGAACAAAATATAACTCAGAATACGAATCTAGGTGAATAAACAACCGTAAACTGTGATCCCAAGTCGTTCCATTAAGTACCTATTCTACTGTTGATGTTATACGGCTCACTGCTCACTACCATTGTTACGGTCAGAATGAACTGTCCTTGTCCGTCCAGGCGTCAAGCTCTCCCTCTATCGGAAAAACTACATAACTAACTTAAAAACACCCAACTGACGTAAACACAGACAATATTAAAACTTCGTCAACAGAATTAAATACCATAGCTTTTCTCTGATTATATAAAAAATTAAGATTCTACTATAATATACAGATTTATGGAACCAAGCTAACTTGTTGTTATGACGGAAAATAGACAAATTTAGAAGTTAATTTAATATCGGAACAATAATGATTAAAATTATACCGTAAACCATCCTATTTATCAGAAAGGATAATGCAAAAAATATCACCAGAATCCTATAATATGCTATAGCTTTAAAATTATAGCACACATTTCGCTTTATTTTATTTAGTTTAATTTAATTTGTCATTTTAATGTAACTTAACCACGTTGAGTGTTTGCCGGCTAAAATGCGTTGCTACCCACCCAGTTATTGAATAATTTTATTTTAATATTTAATTTAGCGTAAATATCTGTGTTAAATGCGCGGTTGATACAAGCACGGGCAGATACGGGTAAACAATTGTAGAAGCAGCTTCCGTTTAAAGATAGCCAGGTTCCTGAAAACCAAGTAGTATTTTCGTCAGCCAAGCAGGAAATATTTAATTTATAAGGCTGGGGACGCTTAGGCCAGTTTCCCACCAAATAGGGGAACTGTAATAAAAAAGGGAGAGAGGTGAGGAGCTAAGCAAAACTTTTGTACAAAGTGAGAAAGGATTTTAATGGAGAGAGGGCTGGTGGAAGAAGGAAGACAGAATCAGAAAATCACGTGAGATAAAGAACCGGGTGTTGCTCCAAGCCCGTGGGCAGCGGTCCTTACAGGTAATCTGTCGAAAGCTTCTTTCCTGGGAGTGTTCTGATGATTAGTTTAATTTTATTTCCTGGTCAAATTCATTTTATTTGAGTTTCCTTGGAGAAAAGAGTTATTTTGAGCAACCGGTAGTACATGTTTTAAACTAAGTCTATTTCTTTTGTAAATATTTTTCTTTTAATTTAATTGAATAAGTGTAAATTTGTAGAAATTAACTTCGATTTTATTTAATGAACACCTGATGTACTACAAAATTATTTTTTTCCAGATTCTCAAGAAAGTTTCACTAAAATCGGAGAGGCCCATGGGAAGACCGAAAATTTGGTGGTAATTATTATTATTAATTGTAATAAAAGTAAAATTAAGAATTAAATTGGCACCAATTTTTAACTCATAGCACTCAATAGACTATGTTTTTAATAAAAGACCATCCAGACTTTAAAGTGCAGTGTGTCTCAAAAATGTACTCACACTTCTAATGACGAGAGAAACCTTATTTACGAACATAGATTGAAATGGCATGGCTTCGAATACAGAAGACGAATGTAATAGAAGAGTCATGTCTTCTAAGATAGGTTGATTTCCTGTCATGTTGTGATTTATAAATTACCCCTGCATGTTAACGACAGTTAAAGTGGCAGTACATTTTTTTGAGACACCCTGTATTGATGACAAATTCGAAAGGATTTCTTTTGAGTAAAGGAATAATATCAATGGATTCATTATCTAATTATTTGTAAATTGTTTGCATGGTAAGCGAAACCGAATTTACTTTTAAGATCGTCCATTGTCTGATTTCTCCTAGTGAATTTGGTAAAGCACTGCATTGAGCTGCATCCAGGAAACTACTTTAAGGGAGAAGTTTATTAGAGAATGCTCCCACCTCAGAAAACCTACACTCATTAAACTCCGCAGTAAATTCTTCCCTCTTCCTTTGTGGATAGGAAGGAAAGGAACCGACGGGAGACTACTACGAATTTAAGATGTTTACGGAATTCAAGAGCAACTGAGACAGCATTTATTTCATGATTAACTGTGCATAAAAAGTCAAAATTTGTCGTTTAGTTTATGAAAAATTTTCAATTTATTAAATATTCCTTTGGCTTTATAGAAAGTTTGGATTATATGTTATATACGGAAATATTCACAAAAATATTCCGAGCAATCGATGAAAATATTTACTGAGAATTTTTTTTGTTTTATTAACAGAACATGATCATTGGAAGTTAAATCTGGTGAATAAGACGCCTGAGACCAATTTTAACTCATTGTTTTCGACAATCATGATTATGTTTGAACGGGTCCACTGTCCATCGTCGTGATATATTGATCATTAAAACGCTACAATAAGGTCGTAAAGCACCCGCCCTTCATTTTTTTCTCTTATTGAAGATAATAAACGGAAATAATTCCACGCGCATCCCAACTCCTTCTTTGGAGTCTATTGTCCCATTTCAATTCGTTGATTTGACTGATTCTTCGCCTCAGGCGAAATTACGATTTTCCATGGCTTTGTTGCTGTGAAAAATCGCTAATTTATAGATTGAAACATCCTCACGGCGCTATTTTTGTTGCAGTGTAAGTAAACGCGACACCCATCTTGCACACAGCTTTCTCGTGAACAAATTTTTAGCCAATAAGCAATACACAGTATATTTCGTTTGGTTTTGCCTTTCTTGTCGGCTGACTTGTGTACTTTCAGTCCACGATCATCCAAAACCATTATGCATATTCCAATGACGTCGTTTAACCTCTGGTTGTTGTATACGAAGAATAAGATGCATCCAGAGAAAAATATGGCAAGTGTTTGAGTGTGAATTTTCAGATATAAGATATCAGAAAACAATGACCATTTCTTTCACGTTCACAAATTATCTAAGAGAGTTCACTATTGATATTTATTGAACAACATGATTGTCTCCATACATCAATCTTAAGCTGTAGAAGATTAGTACATTATACAAGTATTGTGTTTTCAAATAAATCCCGCCATGTAAACATAAAATCCGTTACTCAAGGGACTTACCCTGATATAATTATATATAATATATATAGTACGTCTAAAATATGATTATAATACAATGGAACACGTTGTAAGTCCTTTCAAATAAAAATTAATTTTGTTAACACATAGCCTGTTTTATTACATTTAAAAATCAACCCGTATTTATTAAAAACATGTATTATGTAGCTAATGAAAGTTGTATGAAAATTGACGACATACAGCTAAAAATGTAGTTCCTACTACTACAACTATACATATATTTCACCATAAATTTTAGTGGATAAGTTTATAACTTTTAACTGTAAAAAATTTTAGTAATATGTACAAGAAGTTCAGTTGTGAAATTCTTAGTTTAAAATTAATGAATTAAAAATTTTTTTGTAATATTTTTGGAACCTCCCATTTTTAAAAAATGATGGATTTCATCAATCTATATTAATTGACACGGTGTTTACCTACTTCATGCATTCTTTTTGTACCTTTTACCCTTTTTGATATAATCGTAGCCCCAAGGAAGAAGTTAATTGTGCTATAAATTACGGACGAGTGGCTCTGTAACGGGAATTCAGCATTAAACTGATAAGAGTATGAAATATTGGCGAACATTAAAATTAAATTACTGAAAGTCTGCAATCTCCCGAGCACTTCAGATGAAACCTTTTACTCACTAACTGTTTCGTAAACTTTGTAAACAATCGGCTGCATTGGAGGGGAAAGATTTAAGTTGTACCAGCGAAAGAAATATTTTATTAAACAACGAAACGTCTTGTATATGAAAATCCTTCATATTTGACTCGTAATATGATGAGGTTCTTAAATACATCTGGCCTAGATCAAAAAAATCTTTTAATATATAAAATATTTCATATAATTCATGCAGTAATTTTTAACTTTCTCTTACAATACCATCGTGATGATTCCAGGAACGTTTTTGGGGGAAGAACCTGTTTATTTCTAGAACTTTGTTTAAAATGTGTGTGTTGCTCACTACATTTGCGCTATAAAACAACTGAATTCAATAATTATTTCCACTTACATATCCAACAATGCTGCTAAAATGCTTTACTCATGACATTAAGAACCAAATTTCACAAAACGCCTCAAATTAAACAACGTCTGCTTATGTTATGTTCCATATTTTATAAATAATTCTAGTCTAAAAAGTTTCAATGTACTTTGTCATATTTTCTAAGTACTTATGAAAAGCACTTCACAACGCTTGAAGGACGTAGAATTAGCAGAAATGACTTCTATATCAACTTATTTCGATTTATGTATTTAGATCACAGTTTGATCGTATTGTGAAGTCTTACTTAAAAGTATGATACGACAAGATTTAATTCACCGTCGACTGCGTGTTTTGAACAATTGTACATCCCTGTCTTCAATAATATTGTGATTCAAATATTTATTATGAAGCAAACACTATTGATTCGTCATTATCACATATCGTGGCGACTGCTAGAAATTAAATAAAATTTACTATTCACTATTCATCCATGAAATGATTGAATAAAATTCCCATGTGAAAATTTGATATTAGATCTATGTTTTATAATAGTCCTCATGATTGCTGTTTTGAATAGAGCTTCATATAAAAATGGAATCATGTTCATGCAGAATAAATTAACAGTCATTTACAAACATATTTTAGATAGTAAAATGCACATGCCTGGTATAATTTCAAAATTTTAGATAAAGACGCCAATTAAATATTATGCTTAGAAAATACAATGAAGAAAGTTAAAACTGAATATGTAAAAGGAATCATACAGCAAGGAGAAGAATTAAAACCCCTACGCTTTGCCAATGATATTGTAGTATTATGGGAGTCAGAAGAAAACTTGGAAACCATAATAAATGATATGACCGCGGTCCTGCAGAAAGAGTTCATATGAGGATTAATAGAGGGAAAACCAAGGTTATGGAGTGGAGTATAGGAAACGGCGGAATAACTAAGTCTGTTAGATTGGTAATGAATATTTTGAAGGAGTTTAAGGAATTCTGCTGCTTGGGCAGGATGATAACTAGACATGGTAGAATAGCACAGGCAAGGAAATAGGAAAGTAAAAATGAGTAATATAAATGTGAATATTAGGAAATCATATCTAAAAATGTAGGTATGGTGTTATATGGATGCGAAACGTGGACGGTAGAAGTTGTAGAATGGAAAACAATAGAAGCCTTCTCTCTAATGATAATTTTACAAAACCCTCATGTCTCGAAACCTGGCTTATTAATCTATCCCTTCTCTTGGTTGAAGCTCTCCAAATTATTCTCTCTCTGCTTAGAACTTCCATATTACTCTATCCTCCTATTTTATTTTCAAAATTCTCCTATTGCAACACAATCAAATGCTTCTAATTTTTTTTTGTTTCTGCAGCTCCTACCATGAACGATTCTCACCAATTTAACGTCACACTCAATTTTTAGTAATGAAAACACGTATTTAGAGTCGGTAAAATCTGGTAAATTCAATATTTGAATGATCTGTGGGCACACAGTTACTAAAATTCTGTGGTTTATGTCTCCTGTGTCTAATCGAATGATCGGTTTTAGATAAGCAAGTTGGAGGTTTACTTTTTACTAGGCCGGTTCGTCGTTGTGTGCACCGAATATTTCTCTAAGTCTAGCCCTATATCTCCCAAAGTACCTATATCTTGAAATAAATTCAGTTCCATCTACACTTAAGATAGAAGTTATTGTAAGATTTGGGTTAATAAATACCCGGGAAACTCCGGGCAATGACGTTGTTGAATACATTTATATTGGCTGTGAGTTGTAATACGTTCGATGAGTAAGTTGAGCAATATTTTGGTGTTTTCCGCCGATGCGCGTTGGCGCATGTATGTGTGGAGGTGGGGGGGGCAGGTCTGGGAGCGTCGCGACGCCCGACGTCAGTACGCGCTGGGCTGGGCGCCGGCTCGAGTCCGCTCCTTCTCCTCTGCCCCTGTGAGCCTCACGACACGCGACACACGGCTACGACCACCAGGACTCGCCTTGCAGGGCCCTCATTCTTCACCCTAGTACGAAGGCCAGGGAAAGCCCCGAGTGTTCGCGTCACAGACCTGCCAGTATTCGCCGCGCGAAGAATGGTAGGGGGCGGAATGTTTGTGAAAGTGTCGGTCTGTGGAACACGTGGTGCGCGAGTGCCGGAGTGACTCCGTAGGTAAAACCTAATTGTTTTGGTGCGACGGCCGGGCCATGGAGTGGCAAGTGGTATTCGCCTCGGCTGGTCTCCTCTTCGTCGTCACTTTCGTACTGGCGCCACTGGAAGTTGCTTCCCTTCCGCCGGTCATACGAATAGGTAGGAGAAAACACATCCCATAAAATATTATATGTCAATTACTGCGTACCTTCAATAAACAGTTTAATTTAAATCACTTAACCCTGTGGTTCTTACACACTAAAATCCAAATAGTACTTAAAATCATATTTTTAATTATAAATCGATAACCATTACGACTCAAACTACTAAGACGGTTAACTAAAGTATTTAAGATGCATAAACATTCCTACATTTTAAACTTAATTCATTTTGTAGTTCGGACCAAATATTCACAGTGATTATTTACAATGTTACCATTAAAATTTAATCGTGGATTTATTAACCTTGAACACATCCCATAAAATATTATATGCCAATTACTGTGTGCCTTCAATAAACAGTTCAATTAAAATCACTTATCCCTGTGGTTCTTACACACTAAAATCCAAATAGTACTTAAAATCATTTTTTTATATAAATTGATAACCATTAAGACTCAAACTACTACCACGGTTAACTAAAGTATTTAAGATGCATAAACATTCCTACATTTTAAACTTAATTCATTTTGTAGTTCGGACCAAATATTCACAGTGATTATTTACAATGTAACCATTAAAATTTAATCGTGGATTTATTAACCTTGAAATATCAGAACTCTACGTTTCAACAGCGGTCAATGATTTTATTTTCGGGTACGATCAATAATTTTTTAAATTATTTTATGCCCCAACACCAGTCCTCCTGAGATATTCAGCAATAATTCATTAAACTTACGTTATTATAATAACTTAACCCTTTCTGGGAATTTTTACTCTTTTCTTAAAAAATTCTGTACGCTATAAGTGAACAAAATAACCTTTCCTGTGAAAGCAAAACTGCACCATAAATTTATTCTGATAAAGGTACAGTAAATATATGTTGTTAAATATTAATCATTTAGTCAGAATATAATGACTTGTTTTGACTCCTAATATATCATTAAATTTATAAATGTCATTATTTTTATAATTTTTCAAAGTTTTTACAATCTATGGTTCACACTACTGTGATTCAATTTATTAATAATTTTTAGAACCTCAACAAGTTAAGTGTTTTAAATTAATTTCTGCGTGAGCTAATTTTTAAAAATCATGAATCTTAAATCATATTTCTCTTTACTTCTATTTTTATATTATTTAAGTATAATTAAATTGTTTTAAAGACACTTGAAAATATTTTATTTATCTCCATGACAATTCGGGACACTTTCGTAAGTTGTTTGTATTATTTCTTTCATATCTATAGAATCTTAAGGGGTCACTTTTTAGCATAGCTATTTTGAATATAATATTTTAAAATGTTTCTAAAATGGTCGTATAATATCATTATAAAATCATATATTGTATCTATACACATTTTTCCAATAAACACCCATGTTTTCGATCAAGAAAATTTATAGTAAGACTCATCTTGAGGCTAAGTTAATACCTAAATACGATTTAATTATGAAATAATTAAATTTTACTTGAATTATGACTTATTTTCCTAGTGTATTATAAAGAAAATATAATTTATATACACCCGACGATACTATCATCAAGGATATATTAATATAATTTATGAACACACGACGAGACAATCCTCACGAAAATATAAATACAATCTATTTACAAACGAAGATTCCGTCCCACTGTTTGTAGGGATAAAAAATAAATAATTGTTATATTACCTTTAAGCATTGAAATTTATTTATTTTACAGGTCCATACTAGGTAGGAGAAAAAAAAGTTGCATATATTATACATAATAAATTAAGAAACAATATATTTTGACATATTTAGTATTCTACATTGTGACTATCAGAACAATTTACGTACGGATTTGAAAATTTTATTAAAAAGAGGAAACCATTTCATTTAAGTTTAAAATTGATAAAAATACTTCCTTCAAAATTAGTAATCGTTTTCAACTTCAAAATCAAGAATAAACCTGGCTAAATGCAGGACGTTTCAATCGTTACATCTGTCATCATTATCAGGAAAACATACGACTATAGATTAGCTAACAATGGAAACGTCCTGCGCTTGTTAAACGACTTTAAATTCTCACTTAAATTTTCTTGCAATCCGATTAAAATACTCCTTGACGATCTCCTCTGAGATCTGTACAATTTAAATGTTAGAAGGTTAAATGTGAATATGAATGTGAATCATAAATCTGTTATGATAATTGAAAATTACTATCTAAAACAGATCGTCAGAGTTTTTCATGTTTGTTTTAATTTTAAATGTATCTTTAAATCGTTATAATCCTACAGAGTAATTTTATCATATACATGATTTTAGGCGAAGGGAATTCTAGATTTGCTTCAGTGATAGTACGAAAATATAGCATCTCGTTGCATGTTGTTGACGTAAGAAATGGAATGTTGTGCTTGTGCATATAAATTATCATTTTTCTTTGAACTAGTCTTTACGTCTCGTAGCATATAGTAAGCAAGAAAGTAAGTTTTCAGAATAAAAATCTCATGGGAGTAAATATTAAGCCAATTAATAAGTGATGAAGTTTTGAGCTGTACTGTAAGTTGTCTTAAAATAATTATTTATTAATAAGAATTTTAAGTGTAGTATTAATATTATACTCTTATTAGTAGCGTTCAGTCAGAAATTTTGTCTTCCAGCTTTGTTAGTTATTAAATGGAACTTCTCTTAATACTTTCAATTAATTGTAAATAGTCTAGATTAACAAAATAGTCTTTGTAATTTCTTCTTACGTTGAATCCCATTTCCCCAGCTACGAAATATTTGAAATAATAAAAGTTGAATGTAACCGAAGCAGTAAAATATCTTTATACTAAACATTAAATTATATCTGTGTGTAGATTATAAAATTGTGGAAAGTTTAGACCGAAAAAATACTACCTGCTTACTTTGGCCGTGGATGAAGTATTTCTAACGATATTAATCAAGAAAATATTTTTAATTCAAAGACAATTCGTTTATCCCTAGTCACTAATTCAAATACGGTCATGTGTCCATACTTGGGGTAGTTTTGAAATTTGACATTTTTAATGTTATTATTCATTAGTAATAATGTGAACTTAATTTTCTATTTCGTAGGTATGTACCTTAGAAATGAAGGAGATGAGCTTTGGACTCTTTTACCATTTTAAATTTGTTATTATAAATGGAAAAGTAAACAACAATTCCAGACACCAAACAGGTGCTCGAAATTACGACGGATCACAAATGACGACTATCGCCATTTACATGACCTTCCGTTCAGCGCCATCTACCTCAAGACTGCAGGGAGGAATCTTGCAGAACGAAAGTAATTCCCTGCAGCGCCGCTGTCAGGCCTGCCTGACGACTTCTGGTCGTAATCACGAACACCTGTGGGCGTACGACCTTTCAATTGCTGTTTTCTGTCCCATTAATGTGTTGCTGTTTCTTTTCTTTTTCTCTGCTTCCTTGCACCATAGCTCGCAATTACGGCATTTTCGACCCTGCATTCCTATGTGATTGTCGTCTCTGTACTACCTAAAACCTCTGCAAGTTTGTCGGTCTCGTATAGAATATATTCTTGATAACTTATCTTTTCTTATGGCACCTCTATTTCTTATTTTCCACTGATGTCTCCAAGAAATTTTTAAAAAACTGAGAGAAGGCAAGTTTCGAACGTTACCACCTGAGTATTGGTTGGTGGCAAATAGGTGAATTGCATATTATTCTCCACCCACAGTTTTCAGGTATTTACCCTATTTTATGGTCTAGTGTATTCGGATGCACGATTTCCCGCATCAATATCCCGATTGATATTTCCCCTACAGGTCAACATCCCGATGGGTCATTTTCTCTAAAATTAGTTCTTTTTTACGAATTAAACTGGATTGTTTACCATATAAATTACTACGTGGGACAACTTAGGCCAAACTTGGAAAGCACGTCCATTACGATCCAGAAACAAATACTATTGGCGGATATATTGATGAATTGCATTTTTAAATATGCAAAAACGGCCGGTACTGGCATCGAGTAGATAGTTTCAGGTGTCGCTAGGATGGATAGTATCACTCCTGGTGTTATCTATAATAATAAAAACCTTTGAAAGTGCGTTCGTCAATATGTCACAACTATAGACATCCAAACTACTGGTCCAAACTCGACCAATTTTTTTCTGATCGCCCGAAGCTGCCCTTTATCTTTTAATTCTTTGAATGTAATGAAGTATAAGTGGAAAAGGTGAAAATGTCAACCTATTCCCATTTTTGTCCACTTTATGTGGTTTTCCGCTTCTAGCAAACTTGAAGAAACGAGTAAGGCCTCATTCTCTGTCTCACCGAGCCCTATCAGCAGAAATATTTATTCCCAAAGTCAACCAACCCCTTCGTACGAGCTACAACACTGTAAAAAATTTAATTTATAAACTTCTTAAACTTAAGACCCCTGTAGTCCAAAAACTGAAAATTTTAGAAAACTTCTACAATTTTGGTCAATGAAAATTTCTTTTCAGACAAAAAGATTTGCATCAAACTGTCATCTTTCTGTAAAAAGCTACCATTTTAAAAATGCTTCGCCAGTTACACGACCCAGGATTGAATTTGACCACAGAAATAGATTTACACTTTTGAAAACATATAAATCGAGTGTTTACACGCCACTAAACGTGATCTAGTAGAACTAATGAATGTAGTGTACCCTCGGAACTAGGAATGTAGCATACCCTCAAGTACTGTAATGAACTGATCATAATTACATTCCTGCCTGAGCAAGCCGGGCACTTCAGCTAGTTAGACTCTAATATCAACTCCTAACGGCATGATGTTAATACTGTCGCTCCTGATATAGTTGAATTTTTAACTACTTCCAGATGTGGTGGAGATGAGAAGTCAAACTTATAAAACTTTCTATTTAAGGGACTGCTGTGAATAATTTACATGTTACTGGCAGCATCGGGTTTACATTTCACTCCAGAAGCGCTGAATTGCCTTCGCACTTTTCGTTACAGAATTTTTCTTAATGGTCTCCCAAATTAAGTTCAGTTATCCAACGCTAATATCGGTGGTTCAGGTGCACTTTGACACCCCCTTTCATCTCTACCTCAAGGAGCTAAATTTCACTTAACCGTCCCGGAATGACATAATTTAACGCAGTAACTACCATAACTTCGGATTCGACACCAATCTCGGACGCAATCGAATTAATTTTGTCTCTCCCTTCCACCCCACCTCTCGAGGAGTTCCCGAGGCTGGCAGAGGTTGAAATTGATCACAAAATAATCGAGAATGGCACTAAGAATGTGACTGACCCCGTGAAGTATTTATTTAACGTCAATATCGGCCACATTCGCATTTCAAAATCCCCACCCACGGGTGTGCTAAAGTAGTTTCTAATCCGCGTTACGTTTACTAAGTTGGTTTAAAATTTTCTATACATAAATTAATAACTTAATAAACACGTATATCAAGCCAACATTATAAGTTTTCTTTTCTAGTTATGCTTCATTTCCTTAAAAGTCATCTTTTGGAAAAATGACCCAATGAGATATTGACCCATTAGGCAAACGTCAACCGGGATATTGTCATAGGAAAAAGAGTATGTCACACAGTGAACCGAAGCCACACAAACATGGGACAAACGTAAAAATATTAATATAAATATCAACACTCTGAACACATTTTTGAGGTTTCTGAGTTTAAATTTGATATTTTTATTAAAAAATATTACGGTGCCGATGAAATTTAAGAATATTAAAATATAGTAATTAAAATGTATGTGGATTAGCTTCTGAATTTTAAATTAATTTACAAAATTGCTGATCCAATACAGAGTACATGAAATTGATACTAGTATGTAAGTATGGAAAGAGGAGATATTAATGCATATTGAAGCCGATATATTTGGTTGGTACATTTATAAATTGACTTTATAGTTTTTGCCAATTGCTACTCCCTAATCGGAAGCGGCATATCCCAAGCATTTTGAAAGTAATTATTGATTATGAGAAACATTAGCTCTTCTTCATATATATTAATATTACCAACAGTAGTTTCAGCTCAGAGTTTGGAAAAAGCAATAATTTCCATTAAAATGATATTGTTTATCAGATTATATTATCTCAATAGTTTGTCATAAACACCGTTTGCTATGAATAAATAAAGAAGAATAGAGGTTACAGATCTATTGCCTTAGAATTGATTCCCATCCTCAGTTTAGAGAAACTTCACGATTAAAATTAGAAGTCTTAACAATTTTTTGCACAGCAATAAATATTAACGATTTTTGATTCATGTTGTCATTTTAACAAGTTTAGTATGGTTAAAAAAAATTCATTTTAATAACACTTTACCTTCTTAGGTTTGAAACTTTATTAGCAATGCTACGAAAAAATAAACAAAAATAATAGTTACATATTTCTCTTTTTTGCAAAATCCTATCCTGTTTTTATTGCTTGAGGTACGAAAGAGCTGGTAAACTTAACGATTCATAGAATACGCGAAAATAATTTTTCTACTCAAATCATAGGATCTCATAGAATTACAACTTTTATTGGAGGTACGTAACCAATTATTTATCTTTAAAAATATCGTCAAAAACATAACTTCATTTATCACAATACCGAAATGAAAATCACAACGCAAAAAATTGTTAACACTTTAAAGGATGGAGCTCGTGCTGTTTACGTTTTACATACAAACTTTACCATTACATATGGTCCAAGTTAATTCGCTTCCTCTATCAATTACTGTAACGCTATCTGAGCAAGATTATACAGAATTGTACAGAATTTAAAATTACGACCTATGCCGTGCTTTTTTATAGTTTTTAAACATTCCCTAGTGGGCTTCAGTTGTTTGAACCAATCATGAAAATTAATTTCTTAAACTTGCCAGAATAACTTGCATTGTGCCAGTTACTTTGAGCCCATCTTCTTTTCACGAGTCTTACACGTTTTACGGTTCGTAAACTATGAATGACGGCAACGAAGCCTCACTTGAAACACTTAAAAAATGACCCCAAGTCTGCACCATGTAAACATTACAAAACATAACAGATAATCTGAAAGGTCAGTTACAAATGTATGTGTACATGCACAAAAACTAGTTATTCAACGTAAACATACGAAACCTTTGTGTCTCCCTTCCATATTTATCTCCCGGAACATTACAATCAAACTCAGTAACTACCAGAACTTCGGATTCGAAACCAATCTCGGACACAAAGGGATTAATTTGTATCTTCCGCTGACCCCACTACACAGGTAAAAAATATTACTATAATGCTTTTCAGTACAGTCGCCCAACTTTATTTTCAAACTTCAAAATTTTATAATTCGTTACATATTGAAAAAATTAAACATACATATAACATTGAAATATCAAAGTCAAATTCAAATCATTTAAAACAGTAAGTATTCAAGGACCCTATGTTATAGTAAGAACACTAAATGAAAACTTTCTAAAATATCCGAAGTATGGGCCAAGATGTTTTTACTTTCCTTTAAACCTCCACTCCTTTAACTTGAACTTCAGTGAACTATGTGGTGTATTTAGATCATGGAAGGTAATATATAAATATAAAATCTAATTGAGACCAGGCAGAAATTTTATTTATTTAATTTTAGGCACTGATCAAGCCAAAATGTAATGGGACACGATTCGCCGAGTTGCATTGTTACCTCTAAAAACATTTTAATTTTCTTTGTTCAATAATGCAATTAGAAATTATTTCCATGATACAAACACTCAAAATCTAAATACTTTTAGTTTGAATATTGTTACCGTTATACCCCAATGATATATTTTGGTCAAAACAAAATTATTTTGCACATACAAAATTAAAATGAATATTTGTAAAATTCTAGTAAATATAACAACTATAATGTTATAATTTATAGTGTTATAAGAAGAAGAGATATATTTTGAGGGGAAAAAAGTTAAATGAAAGAACTGGTAAGCGTGAAGTTCATACTGTGAAGATGAGTGGGTTGTGTGTTGCTGGCACAAAGAGAAAGGGCTAGTGGGCAAAAGGGGAAGGAAGAAAGAAGGAAAGAAATATAAGCAGCGTGAGTCAAATAAAGTCACACGGGTGTCAGACTGAACAAGGCGGTACATCATCTGGCCGAGGAGGCTGTCCTTGTTCCGGTTATAATGTAATTCGGTGAAGCAATTCTTCCAAGTGCTGAGGAGAAGAGAGTTCTTGGAGACGAAAGCAATTCGGTTAATTAAAATATCCGATCGCAATCTCGAGTCTTCTCAAATTTTCTGTCTTAAAAAAAATCAAAACACAATAGCTCTACGCCATATACAAGAATATCTCCATTGCATTTAGGAAAATACATTTATAATATATTTTAAACTACTTTACCAAAAAATATTATCCGCAATAGTCTAATTTCTCAAGACAATTTTTTTTAAATTCTCCTACCACAGGTATTTATCTTTCATTAAAATAATTAAACTCAGAAAACATGAATTGATGAATATGCACATTAAAATAAATCGTGTGTGACAAATATTCTTATTTTAAACTATCTGGGGTCTCGGCGTTGCCCGGATATTTATTTATATTATCTCGGTACATTATTTAATACTTGGTTGAAACATGAATAAACCGGCATCTTACGGATGAACCAATATGAACCACAAATATACTCCAGGTATCTCGAGAGGGTCAAAACTACTCTCGGCACAATCGCAGGGCTAAAAATATTTACAGTAATTTAACAGAATAAAAATTCTCCCTCACATAAGGGATGAATTTTTACTTAAATTTTATATTAATGTCATAATGTAACACAGCGACTCGCACTACAACGGTTTCGACGCCAAATTTGATAGTTTCCTTGTTATTTTCACATGACTAATTTCCACCCCCAACCCTCAGATATGAATTAACGGGTAAAAACGGGCACCCGACAGTGTATTTGTAAATAAAATCGGAAACACCATAAAATATACTTATCCTGGTATGTTCAAGCTTTTATTAAAATTATTATTTTAATTACTGACGCTTAAATTGAAACTTTTTTGAGGCCGCTCCCACCATATTTCAACCTCAATATTAATTTGGACTTGCGCTATTATGCAAAATATTCACGTTTATGAATCAAGCTATAAATTAAGCTTTGGTATTTTTTCCAGTGTGCCTATATGAAATAAAATGGCTCAAATTTCTTTAAGTTTACATTAATTCCGTATTTTTGTTGAGCCATGATCCAGGCGAATGAGGAATTAATTATTTGGTTACGTTTACATTCACTTAAAGTCAGCTGTAAGTCTTATAGTCAATGGAAGTAATTCTATGCAGAAAGCTAAGCATTTTGGTCCGAATAATTGGTTTAGAAAATTTTTCAGTAGTATCCGGATGTCGTGATAAAAATACTACGCTTATCACTCCGTATTCGCCAGACCCAGCAAATGGTATCCATAATAACCAGGATCGTCTGGTTTCCCTGGAGGATTCGTTTGATCTACTGATCCACAGCATCCTGTTCGGGAATCGAAAATGATTCAATGGAGAGTTCCCAGCGGGTCTTAAATTTGCCCAAAAACAATTTCGAAAGGGGCAACGAAAAAGTCTGCTAAGTTCATTAGCATCGATCGGAAATTTAACAGTGCGATTTGGAAATCAAATCAAGTGCACTTTCGCCCCAAAATAATGAACGTTATTGCAGACCCCGCTTGTAATTGGCTTAGTTGGAATTCATTTTAATAATTACTAACATGCGTGCTACATGCGGGTGGTCCATTCTCTTTGATCGCGCACGAGCTCGTAAACAGTGCGGGGGTGGCGCCCTCCGTGAATAGAATTCGACGCCTTAATGAGCGACCAGGCCCTCCCCCGCAAAAAAACAGGGTCATTTCTTTACACACCACAGTCCGTACACAATGGTACTAGAATAAATTTCCTTATTTTACAGAAAAATGTAACAGGAAGTTTTAAATCCTCTTTGAAATCTTGATTCAAATTAAGATAAACATTATATGAGAAATGACGAGTGACGTAAATTTATTCTGATAAATCCTTGGAACTGCAGCGACGTCAAAGATAATCACCAGACTATCGAATAGGAAACAAGTGTAATTCGCGATGTCTGTTTCCTATTAGTCAGTTGAAAATTTGCTTTTTTCCACCTTATGTCCCACAAGAGAAACTTATTATCTTAGTTTGCATTTATTAAAAATTAATTGTATTTAATTTCATTAAATCTAAACCAATAAAAATTTATATATTTCGATTTATTCGATAAGATTTGTTCGCTGATCCCATTAGACCAGACGGAAACCTGTCCCTCAATACTGATGGAGGCATGGAGGTTGGTTTGTTGCGTTCCCACAACAATCTAGTCTCCCGTCATCAGAAGGGCCTGGGAATAGTACCAAATTTCCGACCTAACTGATGCAGATTTTCCAGGGTTTTCCCTGCATCACCTTTAAGTGAAACACCAAGTAGGATCGTCACACTACATTGTTCTACCTTCTGCATCTCCCCATTTCAATTCCCATCCTATGCTATTAAAGGGGAGTTGCCTACTTCAGGATCACCCCCATGTAGCCGGTTACTAAAAAAAATCTGTCATTGCTCTTTCTTGAATAGATTGAAATGTAACATTTATTTTATACTGTTTATTATGTCAGATTAAGCTGTCTATTTTATTTACCTCTCTGTTTACAACAAATCTATTTATTTCGTTTTTTCTATCTCTAGAATTAATCTACATAATTTTATTGGTCTTGAATGTAGTTATATACATCCAGCGCACGAATGAAATATAAATTTACCCACGCCAACTAACCAATGTTATTTCAATTTCTTGTCCATGCTTTTATCTCAAGAAAACATTCATGGTTTTCTTTATAGTTGCATCAACTGAGTTATTTTTGGGAGGTGGAAAATATTGTCTTGTTCGTGCTAAGGAAAAGGTTTTGTTGGAATTTCAATTATCAACAATACAATACATGATTAAAGAAAAATCTCCATTGTGAAGTAAACAGGCAGTATAATTAAGTTTAATATTCGGGTACCGTTTTCATACCGGAACGAAGTTGAAGCCGATGCTCAGTTTAACAAGTTCATTCCATATTTCTAAAGGGAGACATAACAATGCATTTGAGAAACGGAAGGAAGCCCTTAACTCCAGTTGAAGACCCGCCTTATTCCATCCAGCCTGTGGGAAAGTGGCTCCAAAGAAAATGAAAAGAAGGAAGACTGCCTCGCATACATTTCTAGGCCCAGTTTCCTTAGCTTTATCTTGTCTGAAGACTTGTGCGCATCTCGGTAAAACTCATTTAATTGTTTAGAAATACTTTTAATTTGCGTTCTGATTTAAGGGTACATTTTCCATAAAATTATAACCTAAAGCTTTTATTTCAATCCCCACGTTACACGCGAGCGTGATAAATTAAATATGAGTCAGTTAATTAACAAGCCGCACACTTTTCAATTTTTAGTTATACGCTAAATTTTCTTCTCAAAACAAATAATTTTTTAATAATGTTGGGAATTCATTTAAACTGATTCGTCTCTATATTTTAGTTCCTGTAATTTACCAGAGTAGGTTTATAAATATTTGCAAAACAATTTAAATCATGAGTATTAGTTGAATTAATTTTATTGTAAACATTTTTTAGATGTTCGTGCAGTTTTTCCACGAATATAATCCAGCTCTGGTTTGAAAAAATAGTCACTGTGCTTCTTGAATATCACTGTTTAATTACTTAATGAGTGTTTTACTACAGCACTAAATATTGACTTTGAAGGAATGTAAAGAAAA
The DNA here is from genome assembly GCA_034510155.1 of Eucriotettix oculatus. Taxonomy (NCBI): domain Eukaryota; kingdom Metazoa; phylum Arthropoda; class Insecta; order Orthoptera; family Tetrigidae; genus Eucriotettix; species Eucriotettix oculatus. The sequence goes on along the minus strand of CM067382.1, from coordinate 22,368,989 downwards.
TAAAACACATGCAATAGAGCAGATATCAGCGCTAAAAGACCCCCATCAATGTGAATTAATGGTTTATTTATAAACTGTAATTTACGTAATTACATAATTCATCAGTTGACATACAAGTACACCACGTAACAAGAAATTAATTAATGGCCTACCTGTTTAATTTCATAATTTTTTGCTTATTAGATGAAAGTATACATACATAGAATTCACTGGGAAGAATTTTCCGTTTAAATCATGCTTCATGCTTTGTTTTCGTTCTTATACGCATAGGATAAAAATTAAATTTCTACATAAAAGTTGAAATACATATTCCTGTTTACTGTTTTCACAATTTTCAGTTCGTATCTACACCTATAAAATAGACTATGTAAATATAATAATAATTTCATATATCTATTTAAAACTTAATACTTAATAGAAATAATTATTTACTATATCAAAATATTTTAAAATAATTACAAATATTTGATATTATACCAGTTCTTATTTATTTGATTTCATAATCCTTTTAATTTAATGAATCCGTTTTTGTAGTATTTAAAGGATACTCAAAAATTTGAGTATTTTTGCGAAATAAAATTCCCAGACTGTCGTGCCATTTCAACTTTCAAGTTACGTACTGTAAAATATAACAAACATTAAATTTAAATATTAAACATAAATTCGGTGTGTTCGCTTCTATTAGGTATAATGAAATTACACGAATTTTCTACCGGACAAATTTAAAGGGTTTTGAATAAAAATCTAATCAATACTTTTATTGAAGATATTCTGTGTGTGTATGATATCTGCAGTGAACATCACTATGGCTGTTCGAATAACAGCAAGGGTAGAAAATATTGTGTGGTTTAATGATTGTAAAGAATACTATTTTTAAGACTGAAAGGGAATGGACACATTGACTACTTTCCACTCCGAAACATCTAAATAAAGTCAGGTATTATGACGGTCGTCGTAGTAACCAGTGATCCGCTTGGCACAAAAATACATTAAAAGCACTCTAAATATTGTGACAGAGAAATAAATACACCGCAGACAGCACGACACCTGCCGGGAATTTCATAAATTACCATGCATTTCACATATCCCACTTGATAAATATTTTTTTCTTATATTATATTTAATGGTTACCTTAATTAATGAATTACATCATAACACACTACATACGAATAATTTCCTAAATTCCTTTTTATATTTACCGTAAGTAAACTATTATTTGTGAAAATCTTTCTTGCCTATCCAATTCTTTATGTCTACTATACTCCTACCATCCCTAGTTATTATGCTCCAAAGTAGCAGAATTACTTAACATCCTTCAAAATATCCCTTAACCTTCTAATACCCTTTTTATTCCGCTGTTTCCCATATTACACTCAATAACCTTCGTTACCCCTCTATTGATCCTGATGTAATACTCTTTCTCCATGACCACGATCGTGACGAATACGTCAATACTACAATATTATCGGGAAACCGTAGAGTTTTTATTTATTCTCCTTCACTTTGATTACTTTTCCATATTCCTTTTTAAATTTCTTCATCAAGTTAAAGAGACCCAGACTGAACCCCTGCCGTACTTCTTTCTTTTCTTGCTCGTCAATTATAATTACTAGTGACTGCTATTTACACGAAAAAAAATTCATGAAAACCTTGAACGTTACCGTTCTCGTCCTTTTCAATATAAATATGCCACGGCCGTAGTAGTTCCCATAATCTTCCGGAGTAATTGGGTCGTGAATAGAAAATCTTTAATTTGTAGTGGTGGCTTGACAAATCACCAAAAACCAAAAAATTACATTTATTTCCAAGTTTATAACATTCTATAAAATAATTTAAATGTTCGAGGGTGGTCTACAAAGTTTCTGGAAATGAATATCGTGAGACTCTTCAATAAAGCCAGGGAATTTATTTGGTCATTTTTTGATTGGTGTTCAACAAAGCTATTTTGGAAACCCAGTTGCTGCTTGACAATCTCTTTGAGTGCTTTTGTGAAAATGGAAAAATATCGAGTTATCTTTAAATATTTGTTTCTAAATGGAAATACGCCTACGCTAACAGAAACTAGTTTGACGCTCTATTAGAGGACTCTTGCCATAATTTACCACCGTGAAATTATGAGCGCAGCTGATTTTAAATGCGAGCGTACCAGCTTGATAGACGAATGTATCGACCACCAAAAACCTGCAAACATCGTCGATAACATAACCAAATGGTGTTATTACGAGAGATTGCAGAGGCTATGAATATGATCAAAGAACGCGTTTGCCGTAACTGAATCAAAATTTCGATATAAGAAACCTGAGCGTTAGGTGTCTCCTTTCTCACGTTGGATCAAAAAATTGTTTGAATGAACATTTCCCATGCTCCATAGGCGCAGTTTAGGAACATAAAAATCATAGTTTTGTCACCTATTAACTACAGACGACGAAGCTTGGATAAATCATTATATCCCAAAAGTAAAAATGTCAAAAACGTTGATAGCATCTGGGAATGAGATCCAAAAATTGTAAGCATGTTTATTTGGATGGGAAAGTGATGGTGCTATTTTTTGGATATCAATGAAGTTTCTGAACAGATTACAGGTGCGTACTACACAGAATTATATGGCAAGCTAAGGCAGAAATTAAGGGAAAATATCTAGATTTGTAGGAAAGAATTATTTCACTAGGAAAATGCATCATCTCACATCTAAAGGTTTGCCATAAAAAATTTTTAGGAATTGCGGGTTGAACAGTTTGATCAACCTCCTTTCTCACCAGATACGTTTTTCTGTTCCCAAGCTAAAGACACGATCAGAAGAGAGATTTTTTCAAATGAAGCAATCATCTACGTAAACATTTTTTTTTCAGAGAAGGGCACCGATGGAAAAGTTAGATGATTATTGAACGAAGGAATTTGACGTTGAAATAAATTGTTAAAGAATGGGAAGAAAATCATCGATTGGATCTAAACAGAATCACAATGGCGTTTGACGGAGGTAGACGCAAGGGATGAATAGGCCGTTAGGGGACGTAATGGGAGAAACAGGCGACAGAAGGTGCGAGGAACAGGACGCAAAGTTGAGCAACCCCATCAGAAAGGCTAATTTGCGGCCGGAGACCACCTTGGGTCTCTTTTAATTGCGAGGGCAGAGCGCCAGCCATTATCACTCGTACTTGCTGATTGGATTAGTCCGTGCTTGGCAACACCGCGATGTAACATCCCTCGTGACGTCACCACAACCCACACCCTCACACCCCCACCCGCAACTATCCGCAAGACCCTCCCAGACGTAATCTGGCTGCTGTCTCGTTACCTGAACTATACGACTTCGGTTCACCTCGTCAGCCATTGCAACGAACTTCTTGATAAGTCGATATTGCTAACTAATGAATAACTTCAAGAGGGACTAACAAACTATAGGAATTAGAACTAATTCACAATTTTAATACATCGGAGAAATAGAAGCTTATTGCGAACATTATGTTTATAAATTTTTAATAATATCTGGGTTCCCGGCGTTGCAGTATTTGATTCTCAAATCGTCATTAAAACATCAGCGAGAGCTTCACATAATTGAAAATATACCTTTCCCCGCCCCATACATCATGAAAGCTGAATTTCATCAACCCACTGCAATGACTCCGTATCTTAATCGAGTCAAGAAATCTACAGCCATCCTAAATAAACACAAATACAGAGAAACTCACAGAAAGAGTCCATTACATTTATAAGGAGAAGATCATTGAACAATCTGTTAAGTCCGATTTGCAGGAAATAATGTATGAAGTGCCATTTATATTTCTACGAACAATGAAATTAAGTACGTGTCTCAGGCATTCGCACTTATACAACACTTTACATACTTAACAACTAATTTTCATGCATCATTAGTAAAAATTGTTAAATTTAAACATAATTTCAAGATTTAGTTTGAATTAATCAACTCGCTTGACAGGCTACTTGAGGCCTGAACATATTCTGTTTCAAGTTCTGTACGTCCTTATAGTAGGAACTTTTTTGGGCTCAAAGAGAGGAGAAAAGAATCTAACTCTTTGGAGGATCAACAGAAACCTTGTCAGGGAAAAACACAACAGTACATCAAACTATGGAAATCGGAGAAATGGTAAAGGAAGAAATACGAAACAAAAATAGTCACATACCAGATGATTGACATGGGACCATTTTTGGCGTAAATTGGATGAAGGAACTAATGTCTTCAGAAGATAGACTGAAAAATTTTCTAGGATGATCACCGTTAAAGACCAAAATTTCGGGAAAATCATATGTATGGTATAGGAACGCAGAATTCACAGCGTGTACGAACGATGTCTAGTTTACAAATTATGGAGTGTTATATATATATAAATTTTGAGATATAACTTAAGAAGCCTATAGTAGATTAGGATATTAAAATGGTACCATAAATTATCAAAAATATTAAATGGTTAGCTGAACACGAAAATATTAAATTTTCAAAATTATTTGATTTGTCTGTAAAAGCAATAAAACCGGGTAAATATAAATATAACATCATTTGCAGTTTTCAAATCAGACCTGTATGTAAATAAGTACTGGATCTAAAATTATTTTAAAAATTTAAATTTCTTTAGAGCTGAACATGAAATGTTTTACCAATATGTTGTCTTAACTTTTACACGTTTGCGAATAAAAGATCAGAACCGATTACCCGTGTTAAGTGTTGTCAAAATTTTAATTCATTCTGATCGTAGTTGGGAAGTTACTATGCAACTCGTGCAAGACCAGGCTTACTTTCTCCGTCAGTAGAGCTTGTTACGAAGTCGGTAACTCCATAGTCACTACACTTTCCGTAACGAGCAGTCCCTAGGCTAAGACAAGGAACAGCGCAGATCGCCACAGTGGAGCAAAATCAAACAACTTTACGCATATTAAGTCGACGGACACATTATAGTCGAGAAACGAGTGATGAAGACTAGTTTATATAATCGGAAAAATGGAGTACAGTTAGCTCAAGACTGTGTTTTCAAACCTGGGGTAGAAAAATATGCGTGTAAATTAAATGAATCACAGGGCCCTATTGGTCGGAAAATTAAATCACAGTAAAATTAGAAATGTTCTGTTCGCCACATTTAGCTACAACTTCAAGGCATTTATCTACATATTTTATACGGTTTGGTTATTTGTTGTACGAACGTTCAATTATCGTCGTCATATAATGCAGCCGCTTGTGCTATCAGCAAATTTTTAGTACTAGTGTACATATTGTTATAGGTGCCTAAATTCTATTTTCATGGCCAAGAAACCGAAGGAATGAAAATAAGATTGGCCAAGTCCAGGCTTTATTGTGGGTCATCAAACGCTTCCCATCAAAATCACTTCTGAAGCATCTATGTTACAGTTGCAGTCTGCGGCCGAGGATTGTCATTAAAAATATGCAAGTTCAACTACATTTTCTACACGTGTCTCTTGTGACACAAAAATAAACCCTGTACGGGTAATGCACTATGACATAGGAATAGAAAATTTAAAGCATGAAACATTGCTCGATATTTGCATCGAATAAATATTTTTCCGGGTCTTGAATTTCAATGTGTTTATCCCTATTTTTCGGGTATTTAACTTTCTACAATTTCGGCATGGTATGTGAACACTCATGGTTGGGGTTTACGGGGCGTTTTATAAAAATTACGAGAAATGGATGTCGTTCAGTCAAGTTCAGTCATTCAACATGCAGTTTAAGTTGTACTTCAGTCCCGTTAGCAGAGGATGCGTGTGAAGCAACTTATACGATTTTTTTACATATTTTACGTTCCTGGATGTGTAAAAGACCCATCGAATGTATAATAATATTTATTGTCTTAGGTTACCCGAGGCTATGTTTTATTTCTTTATTGTCTCTCTCTTAAAGTACCGGGAGTGTTTTCGACGTATTAAAAAATTAGGAGTGTTTTAGTGTAACTTAACGAGAGCATTATTCACTCAATTATGGTACTATAAATATTGTTGACTGTTAACGAGACTACTTAAGGTGCCGGGAGTACTTTTGTATTGGCAGTGAATTTTTCTCTTTCAGCACCAATGGTATGTTCGGTTCTCTTAACGTTGTGATTATTTAATGTCATAGTAATTTTTACTGCATTAATGTACTACTGTGAGTCATCATGTCGGTTATGAATAAGCAAAAGTTCTGTCAGTTTAGCTAGTAAAGATAATGGTTTAAAATGTGACTTTTCGATGTCTGCTAAATCAGGTGTTGATAAAGAGATTAGTATCGAATTAATTAATGTATAACACGAAATTATTAAATGTAAGATCAAATAGAAGGCCGTGAATGAACTCTGTAGTAATCTGAAAACTGATTGTACTATTTAAAAACCAACCAGTCATTATTAGATCACTCTTTGGATTGACATGTTTAACTACTAAATATAACAGCCCTCCATTATTCATGGTAAATTATTATGGTCGTTTCCGGTCGAATTCCATCAGTTGGACGATATTAACACAAAGAGATGTTCCATCGAGTGTGCGAACGGATAATTATCGGGATTCGTATACAAAACCTTCGAGATGAAATCTAATGTTGTTGGCCATTACACCACTGCAGGATAACTACCTACTGAGACACATTATTTAACCTCGACTGGCGGTGCGTCACGATAGTGCATTTACGTGACCTCCTGGCAATGTGATATATATATATATAAACTGTGCTATTTGGTAAATAAATATAAAAAGTAACCTGCTATAGTTTTATAACGTTGTTGGATTCACAACACGATAGGCCATCTAGCAGTTAAGTAATACAGATGACACTTATTTCTAGTCTTATTGTGATTACGAAATTATTAATTGAACTATACGGTACTTATTTCAGAAGTATGGCTGACATACGAAGTAGTTTTGTTTTACTGTCACGATACTTGCTAATCAGGGTTTCATGAAGGTATTTACGTCATGCAAAAAATCTAAATTCAAAACCAAATTTACATAGATGGAAAATTTTGATTTTCTATATCTTAAAATAAAATCATCAGTAAAATTTTAAAAAAATGGTCATTATAATTAATTGGCTCTTTCCCTCTTTCCTGTATTTTTGCCAATATGTTATAAAATTCGTAGAGATCGAGAATTATTTTAAATATTTTTAATTTGATGATCCCTTTAGGTGACAAATTTATTGTACTTTCATGGGAAAAACACAAGCTTTTTGAATTTTTTATATCTCTGGAATTCTAGTAATTTTGGCTTCGTGATCAATGTAAGGATTTATATATAGTGGTTCCTCTTTGTTGCCTACCTTAGAACCCGACACTTCGGTTGGTCACCTCTCTTGTTGCGGTTATGCGAGACGAAAAGGTGCTTTGGAGCTGGACTGAAAATCTAATTTGTGTCTCATTCTGTCAGCGACAAGTGCGGCTCGAGGCATGTAGACTTTTCTTTCTTTATTTCTGTCTGCGACTTTTCTCCTGTCGTTTTCTTGACACGTAGCATCGAACATCTGCAACCAAAGCAGTTTCCAAGATGTGCCTTGCATTCGGTGGTCTATAAATGTTTGATTTATAGCAATATTATAGAAAAGGTGCCCAAATCCCTAAAATCTGTCCCACGAATACATTTAGCCGGCTTTTTGGTCAGTTGATTCAGTTTCGTTTTAATTGTATTTCTGAAACCTTGCAGTGCAACAAGAAAATTTCTGCTTCACTAATCACAAAAATAATAAAAAATCATTCAAATCATGAATTTCATTTCAGGTATTGAAATTAAGTCCTCGCAGCAAATGTCGTTTAATTTGGTTTATTGGAATATTATTTTTGTGCAGTCGATGTGATGATAACTCTACTTTAATAGCATATGAAGCCATTAGAAAAAGGGGGGGATACTTGAAGGGAGAACATAGTCATAGACTATGTAGGGTTCCCGGTATAACGTTGGAAGGATTTTCCTCGTCAGTCTCGTGAAAGTGATGCAGAATAAACTATTTATTTTTTAATTTTTATTTTTGTTCGCATCAACAATTGGATGTGACTCACGCCCTTTCGATGACGGGAAAGGAGCTTGCTTGTTAGGCCAGCACTCTCTTCACCATGACATGACCAATTAAGTGTTTTGTGAAGTTTAGCTACGTGTTGGTGTAACCAGCTGAAGTGCCCGGCGTTGCTCAGGTTCACGTAAACAAATTAGGCAAAGATGTAATTAATTATAAATATATTTCAACTCTTAGGGGTATGTTAACTTCATAGTTCTGCTTCATATGGATCACATTTAGCTAGAGGGGCATTTAATTACTTATTTTGTGTGTTTTCCAACAGCTTAAATCTATTTCTGTTGTAAATGGGAACTAGTTTTAATTCAAGGTATTGTGAATAGCGAAAAACCATCAAGAAGATAGTTTTTTAGGGAGAAGTGTCATTTCCGGTAGTCTGAGAAGAAAAGGTCATGTGACCTAAATTTCATAGAATCAAATTTTCAATCGACTGCGTGTCCTACTTTTTTTAAATCCTCCGTTTTTGAACTACGAGGCTTAAGTTGGAGTTATAAAAAAAAGTTTTTTTATTGTGTTATAGCTCAGGAATGGGGTAGGGTGTTGGTCCGCCTTGATAGGTCTTGGAGAGAGAAAGAGAATAAGGACTTATTGGTTTCTTCAAGTTAAGCACGTACATTGCTAGAGGCGGAGAATCACCAAAAACGTTGAATTATCGTAGGTTTCTTGACATTTTCACTTTTTTTACATACATACAGGATTGAACTTCTTTTAATTTAATACTTTTATCTGTGATTAATGTCACTATAAAATGCATAATATTATTGTTTCCTTTACAAACGAACAAATACAAAATAATAAAATTTACCTCACGGGAATAATAAAACTAAGTTACGTATACTAAGTACCGACGATCCAAATAAGTTTATTAAATGTCAGGGAGTTAGCTCTTTGCCAACGATAAATTAATTACGCCGCCGAATATCTGTAATTTAAAAATATATATAGTATTAAAGATCAATAATATAGGCTACCCGAATCAATTTATGGAAATATAGATGCATGTAAAACTTTTAAATGAAATGTTTCTCACTTTTTTGACATATATAACTTAAGTATATTTAAAAAATACAGATAATGGCAGATTCGGGGCATGAAAAACACGTGTGCGAGGTATTGTCAAATTCGGTCTAAGAGTTTGGACACCTACAGCTGGGACATGCGTATTAATGCATTGACAAAGGTTTGTAGATATATACATAACATAGGAAGGAAATTTTAAAGGCGGATATTGAAGCGAGAGAAAGAGAGTCAAGTCTTATCTACGGCCATCAGGCTGTAATAGGGAAAGTGAATTTCAAAGTTAGTTAAGGTCTTAAGAGCCGGACAGTAGACGCTGAGTAGCGGAACATGAGAACCGTGGCCACCAGCGTCTGGGCTGTTACCCACGAGAAGCACTAAGTCAGCAATCCCCTCTCTGGAGGCACCTAGACGCTACATTCATGGCAGTCTGAAATCTTCCTTCGTACTGTTAACACTTCTGTTCTCCAAATTGCTGCATTTGGGAATAAATTCTTTCCTATTTAGACTTGGCTTTCTTTATTGAGCGACACCCATAATCAAGCTATCCACTGGTCAACTCCAGGGTTGACCCTTTCCCAAGACTACCGAAGATCTTCCTTTCCTATCGTCGTTCCTATCAAGAGAAATCGTTTCCTATTTCCTGTGATACTCGTCAGAGCCACGCGACGGGTGTTACAAGGCTATAATTTAAAGATTCTACCTGAGATTCACTTAAAAGTGTTGCAAGAAAAACTCTAGAAAACCAGTAACTAGTAATTGTTGGTAATATTTTTGAAAAAGAATATTTTTTGCTTTACTTACGGTATTTTTGTATTGTAATAAAGCATTCTCAAATTAATAACATTTTTAAATATACTGCGAACTTTTTTTGAAAATTTTTGTTTTTTGACTAGGACATTTTATGGATCGATTTCTATGGTTTTATGCCTTATTTCGTACTACTGTCAATTTTATTACTCTCTTTATTTTATATATTACGTATTTGGTATTTGGTCTTTTTTATATTAGTTTTGTTTGTATTTTACTCTACAGGAAAAAAGACGCTGTATTCTCTTAATTTAAGACGAAAGTTTGGGAACGGTGCGTTGTTACTGGAGAGCAACATTCGACATAAAATAACTCAAGTGCAGTTTCCTGCTGGTGGGAATCAACGTTTCAATCACAAAGACGTAACTTCCTGGCGTCTAAAGGAATCCATATTCCGGATTCCGGTGTTGGGTCAAAGGAACTGCCGGCCCGGCCCTTGCACGCCTCCTCCGCCCGTAGTGAACTATTACCGATGCCCTACAACTCTCGGACGCTCCAACTTTTTTTTTCTTTTCTGGGGAATGTTCCCGATGGCAATGTGCTGCTCTTTGTTTACGGTCTCACATTTCAAATCGGAGAAGCGGCGGACGTACGGAGTTTTCCATGGCCGACGGAAGTGGCGTCATTATATCGATCACCAGCCCACGACGGCTTGACATTCCTCTTGTCTCCGCAGGAATGCTGACTGTGGGAGACTCGAGAAGATCCCTCATTTACATCAGCGAAGAGCTCCCTCTGCCCTACTGCGGACAAAATATTAACATTGAAATAGTCGACTCCATATTCTGCGCCCGCAATTTTCCGCATGGAAACAAGGTCAATGAATTGCTTGCAGTGTTGGTTCGTGTTTTTACATCTGTAACCAAGTAATTAAGCCAATCCTTAATGTTCTTATACCGTAATACCAAAAATCGATGCCTTAGTATTAGATATTAGTACTTCAGTTTTCATGCTAGTTAAAGAATAACAATATGAATACGGCAACAATACTATTTAATTAAAAATTCTGGTAACAAACTTGTTGGAAACGAAAATTAAGAAAGGATAATGAAAATAGCAGTAGTACAAAATAATTAATAAAGCCATAGAAATAGATCCATAAAAAGTCCTAGTCAAAAACAAAAAATTTCTAAACAATTTCGCAATATATTTAGTTTCATACAACGATTTTATTTGCACGTACTTACTATGGTTATTCGATTTTATTCGTTCTATAATATTTGAATCACAAAATATCACAAGACGTATACTAACTTCTCAAAAATTTTGAGACTGGATTAATAAAAAAATAGAATTTAAAATGAATGGTATAAACGTTCAAGGGTACAACATAGTCTCTTCCCACTTAAAAACAACGCACAGACCGTTCATACAACAATATAAAACTGTCAAAGGAGTCCTCTGAGATGTTCTTTACCTTACATGTCGTTTACGTTGTGAAAGCGATGACACATGTTAATTTTTTTTTGGATAGTACAAACAGTGGCTGGGTGCGAAATTGGGAGAATACGGGGCAGATTTAGTACTTGCTTTTTCACTAGGAACGGAGATACTATTCCAGCCGTGTGCATTGTCCTGCACCAGAAATTCAAGCCACTCAGATAAAATTGGGATTTTCCAGTAGTATCTACGGAAACAAATTCTCTGTGAATAATTCTGTGAGCGTCAAAAAAAAGCTATGAGCATTTTATTGGTATTTGTTATTGGCATATCTTTGGCTTTTTTGAACCATCGCCGATCTTTCGTTTTGTTGCAGGTTCGTTTTGATAACACTAGGTCTCGTCACCCGTGATGATAGGGAATGGGAAATAACCAGGTGGAGTTCTGGGAAGTCCGTTAGGGCTGACTTCCTTCTTCCTGGTTTTACACTTTCCCTTAGCCCAAGGCCAAGGTATTTAATTCAAGTCTGCTGCAAGTTGACACGACCTTGATCAGCTTCAGGGGTGTATGCGTAGGAGTCAATTAACTTCTGTATATTGCAAGAGCCGTTTTCTGATCCCATGGAACCATTCGGCCAACTGTTACTTAAATTTGGTACTGCTTAGGATTCGGGTTTTCTGCATTACCATAGCAACCCAGTCTCTCGACATCATAAGGGCGTAGGAGTAGTACCCAAAATTCAGAATTAAAAGATGAAGGTTTACCATGGTTTTCCACTCATAACCTTGAGGTGAAAAACCATGTAGGATCCTTACACTAAATTCCCGGGGTTCTAGTCAACCCTTGGCTCCATTCTATACCTTCCAAATCCCTCATTTTCAATTCCCTTCCCATGCTATTTAAGGGGAGCTGTTTGCTTCAGGATCACCCTAATATAGTCTGTTACCCGCCAGATTAAAAAACACCCATGTTGATATTTTACAGCTAAGAATTGTTTGCAGTTTTCATTTCAATCAAGTTTCGGTTATCGTCCGGAAGTCAAGATGTGCTGGACAGACTTTTGACAGGATTTTCTTTTCATACAAATATTTAGGAGAATGTCTTGGTTCAGCTCTACAGTAATAGTTATGCATGATGTTCTAAACGCTCGTGCATGATTTAAGCAATTTTATGAACCCGATTGTCTCCATAGGCGTTTGACGGAGTAAAAAGTGAAACAGAATCACTGCTAATTTTTCTATTACGATTTCATGATACAAAAACTTTGAAACCGTACGGTCACACATTCACTACTTAGCACTGTCTGCTCACAACTGACTATAAAATTGAAAATGTTTAAAGATGTTAGTTTAAGCTCTCACGGCGCTGACTTCGCTTTTGCGCTAGGAAACAATTCGTTCGTACTAAGTATATTATTAAAATTTAATTTAAATAAAATATTGCTTACAATATCCCATTTCCCATTCAGCATCCCAAATTTGAAGTATTAGACTTCAGAATAAATTTTAATAAAATGATTTCATATAAAATATAATTAACTTCTTTTTATAAAATTATTTTAAAAGGCGTTTAAAATTGTTTAAATCATGTAATTACAATTTGATTGTATTTTCTATGTATAAAAGAATTCATAAATATTTAATTAATCATAAAACAAGAGATTCATTATAAATATAACTCTAGTTGTACGGTTTATTGTTTTTGACATTAATTTCTGGACGATTTCTGTCAAAATACTTGCATTATAAATGGGCTTTTGCCGTATGCTTAATTTTTCTAATTACGTATTGCAGAAATCTAATTTATTATAATTGTTAAGAGCTACGCTACCGTAATACATCTCACTTGAATAATCCCGGGAAGGAAAAGACAGAAATACAATTAAACAGTCGTCGCGCTATCTCGACGATTAATAAAAACGTACGAAGATTTGAAAGAAACGTAATTAAATTTTGTGCATAATTGCCACAGAAATTATTGAAGTTCCTGAAAAGTTTCGTGAACTAATCTTGCGGTCGTGTTCTCTGTTTCAGAATTAAATATAAGCGTATTCGAAAATATTATAGAAAGAAGAACTACTGAATTATTTTTGCTTATGAGACATCAATTAAATGCAATAACGTACATAAGATCCCTCGTTTTTAAGCAAACTGATTGCTTATAGCTCATAATTTAATTAAATTGTAAGAAATTTATTTGTGTGTTCCTAATAACTATATAAATTTTAAAAGGAGTCGTTACGATAATTTTTACTAATTATCAAAATTTAGATTTGGGAAAAGCTTATAAAAGAAAAAAATTGCTTGTTTAGGTTTTCTTATATAATTAAGATTAGATAAGCAATGATAAAATTATTCAGATACCATCCAATAAAAATACTGTCTCAGTAAACTCACATTTTATTGTTTCTCACCCAACAGCAATTAACCCGTAAAATTTATAAACGACTCCCTCAGTCAAATCATAACGATTTATTACTTTCTGAAAGTACTTGTTGGGAAGAGTGACGAGATTAATTATACCGTTAAATGGAAGATATTTGGTTAAAACTTATATAAAAAAATGACATCTTCCTTTATGAAACATAGTACATTGCTAATCATCCGTTGAAAATATTTTTTTATTTAATGTGTATCTATATATAATACTTCGTACATGTTGTTTAAGATTACTGACATAAAAATTTGTCATTTTTTTTCGTGATTTTCAAGTGAAACCAAAGAGGAACGGTTTTTAAGGAAATTTCATCTGTTCAGAAACCAACAGGTTCTACGCAGCCGTTTCAGCTCTAAGATTTCTCTCCATCACGCGCTAAAGCTTTCCGGGATATTTCGCTTTTGGACACGTAGTCACCTTAAGTTGGAGTTACGTTGCCTCTTTTCTCCGGAATTCTGTTTCAGCGCCCAGGGACGTCGGCGTATCGCAAACGGAATCCTTGAGGAGAAGTCGTACGTAATATCTTACGCACTCTTGACCGCTTCCCGGGCCTGAAGAGGTCACCAGGTCATCAAGAGCTCTAAGCAACGAAAGAAGACTCCAAATATTTTTAGAACAGCTTTCCACCTTCGTGGAAAAATAATCTCCTTCGCTAAGATAAATTATGCTGGAGAGAGAGTGCTGTTAAATATAATTGCGTAAACATGTTACATATAAGATGAGTAGATAACATTTTATAATAAACGAAATTGAATAAATTATTTTCTAACTCCTGTTAAAATAGCAGACATTAGTACAATACCTATTTCAACAGTACTGATATAGCACTTGTGTAATTAAGTCAGCAGCAAAATTGTTTTTCGAGTGAAACTCTGCAGCCTGTTATTAATACGTAATTTTCTACAAACGTATTTCTGGAAGCTCTCGAAACAAAATAGTTTTCTTAATTTCGTCCTGTATATGCCAACCAGTATAATTTGGTGAAACTAATACAACTTCCTTAAATATATATTAAATTTGAGTGCTACTTCTTATACTTATACTATTACTTCTATAGTTTTTAATAAGCGCCAATTTGCACAAAATAATTTCATTAAATATCTACAAAACAAATTTTAATATGGTTGGGAACTTTCAGAAGTTTGATATAGTAATCATCCCTATAATAATATTTATGACTTACCAGATTATTTAAAGTCAGGAGATAACTGCATAATCTACAGAAAAAGATAACGAACCAGCAAGAAGCTGTACAAGAAGATCTAGATAAAGTCAATAGCTGGGCTCAGGAAAATAAAATAAAAATTAATGGAAAGAAAAGCATCAAGTTTACAAAACGCACGTTGTTAAATTTAGACCAAATATCGTACACGTGTGCTTTGCCTCCCGAAAATTAGAAGCTGTATTTAGGCTCTTCTAACACCCCTAATGTAGTGAATGTGGCGGAAATTTTTAAATAAGGAAAAAACGATAACTATTACCAGCAGATAAATATATTTCTTAGTCAACTAATTTGATAGTGTGTCCGTATAATTTCAACCCCATCAATAATCTAAGTGGGGGCGGGGATGGAAAGACATCACATAAAAATAGAATACAAACGGCATTGGGCTCTAAACCGGTATAATGTGAGCAGCTGAGTTTAATTTTGACATTAAATATGGAATAAATCATCCCGTAAGACGGCATTGAAGAGGGTAAAGCAAAACTTTAACGGATGGAAAAATTTCGAATAATTATTGAACAAGGTTTCTTGGTGACCAGAAAATCAAGATTGTTACGCTAAGACACGGCTACCACCACTAGGTGTGGGAATGGAGTGACGAAAATTCTTTAATATACATACATTATTTCCTACTAATGCACATTTAATAGTTTTAATATATATTTAATAGCTTTATGAAGGTGGCAGAGAATTTCAGCGGAAACGTTGAGTGATTTTATAAGGCTAACCCGGTTGGTCGTATTGAAGGAATAACCTGATAAAGTCCCAACAATAGGGCGATTGTGAAAAAGAGACTTTGATTGGCATGGCTTAATTTAATTAAGAGTCTTAAGAATAGTAAAATAATTTAATTGAATATTTCAACATCAAAATGATTCATATAGTACATATCTCGCTTCACGTCTGACCTCTGCGTCAGACATTATTATAATTTATAGTTTGCTATCAAAATGATAAAAATTTGAAACCATTTATGAATTATGTATATGTTAGTGTATTCCCATCTTTTTTCAGATAGTTGTTGACGATATAAAGATAATAATCCAAATCGTCGTGATAAGACTTTCCTGATGTATGATATGAGTTTCAGAAGATCCGCCGTAGTAATGTCCGCACCTTTCCTCGGCCGGTCTTGTTACCTGTGGCGGTTCAAATCTGTCACCCTTCCCCTGAGAGCTTCTGTGTATTTGGCAATCCAGGAACGCAAGCAACCTGCCCCTGTTTGCTTTACATTCGCCGTCCAATCAATCATTGCCGATTCGATACACCGTCGCATCTGCGCTATATTCCAATATTCCCAATAAATTTTTCACTCTCGTTTTCTATTTTTGAAAATTCACCAAGTGTGTTGATTTGAACACCCTTATTCTAATTAGAAAAGAAAATCAAGGGGAACGATTTCAATTCTTATTCACTAAAGATAATTAATATCACTCCTTTCCTTAAAGCAAGTTTATCATTATCAAGAAAACTGTTACGAGAGAACAATGCAATGTTTCTAGAAAATAATTTGTTTAAAAAGATTATAAATTTAGTATCAATTGTAATTCTTTTTTCCAATTTTCCAGTCTACTTGGATTTTGTGTTATTTCTATTAAATTCCTTTGGGTAATACATAAAAAATACTTCACAAATGATACAAATTCCAATGTGATCCAAAACCTTTGCATCCCTCTTCTGTTCTTACCCCACACTTCCCTGTTATGCTAATTTTACAATAGCCTGATGTCTCAAAACGTGGAATATTAATTTTTCCCTTCTCTTGTGTCAATGTTTAACTTATCCCTTCCCCTATTCTACTTAGAATTATGGATAAATCTCCATAAAATATTATTTTTCTATAATATAAATTATTGGAAGAATGTTATTTAAAAGGTAGTATTGATTCCTTCAAACCTTCCCATTTTTAGAGAAGCTATCGTTACCTCACTTATTAGACTAAGTTAACATGTTATGTATAATAACTAAATAACTCATAAATCTGTTTTATTAAAAACATCGTTGAATAAAATATCAGTTATAATTTGACTTAATTATAATTTAATTAATGATGCAATCTCCTTTTAAAATCATAATGAAAACAGGATCTGTGCATGCTTTTTTAGAGTGGGTTTATGAAGAACTCAGCTTATATTTCACCACTTTCAGTAATAATGGTCAAACTGCGGAAACTCATAACAACAGCCATGGAAACAACATGCTCGATATAATGCAGGACGAATTCGAATACCGCATAGACTTGACATATTGATCCATTTTCGGTTGATATAAAAATGTTTTCTTTCCTTATTAAAGAATTTACATTAATTTTATATGTTCATTTTTTATAACATACTGTGCATGTCAAATCTGATAACACGCCTTGCGTTTTATATACGCATAATTGAAAAGCTAGAGATATTGTTATGAGCAGTGTAATAATTTGGAGATAAAATTAAGTCAAGAATTTTTTTTAGTGATATCTGGATGATTATATTATAGGTAAAAGTTCCTTAAGATTTAATAATTATTACATTAATATGTTATGGGGGTGAAGCTATCTGAATCGCGTTGAAGTCCAGCTACTCGTCGTGATATGAGTATACGTCACTTTCCATGTTCACCGGTCAAAAAATTATTTAATATTTCTATAAAATGAAAAAAAAACAATGCCTTACATAAAATTTACAGTTTTAAACACTTTATTTTATGAATATAATTCATTTATTGAAAATTAACTCCGTCAGATTGAGTTGATATCAATATAAAAACCTGCTTTTTTTAGTTTGTTCCGATTTTTTAATTTTAATTCTATATGTTAAAAATGTGAGGACGGTTTATACTGCGATTCTTTAAGAGATGGCTTTGAGCCAGAAGTATTCTGCGTCAAGAACTGCAGTTTTCCGCATCTGGCGTCGGTCCTATGGAGTGTAGACCCGTTAGAATTACACATTTTCCATATATATTACACGTTCCAAGAATATCCAATTTTAATATTGAATAAATTCTTGTTAAATTACATTTTAACGGTTCATATTACATTTTATCTGAACAACGTGTGAGGTCACAACATTTACTCCTCAATTTGCAATCTCGACCCGCGTTCCTCCCTGCGTGAAGGAAAAACAGAGTATATTCAGCACCGACCACAATTTTTGGATACTTGTAATAAGTAGAATGAAACGTCTTCTATTACACAGGCATAAATTGAAATAAAAAATATAGGAACGTAAATTATTTGCAATACTCAGCCTATTACTTACACTGTCCAAAATTTTTTTTATATTCATAAAAAAGTTTAAGATGACCAAACCAACATAGAGGCAGTAATTATGTTATTGATTGTGATACCTATATGCATTACCTTCATTCCTTCGGATTTTACGACGCACAAGTGATGACGTTTAATAAATTAAAAGCTTGAAAATGGAGTGTTACCTAAAACAAAATCTAGAAATAGTTACATTAATTCTACTGAAAAATTTTAAACTTATAATTGGAGACATGCTTTTAGATACTCAATACATAATTATTTAAACGGGATCGTTTCCCTCTATGATTAAGCAAAAGCAATTATATTTGAAAAACGGTTATATGATCCAACCGAAGTATTAAATTACTAGTCTTGTAGAGAGATTTACTTAACTTTAATTAATTTTATACTTTGAAAAGTGATATAAAGAAATAAAGTTGATAAAATGTACTGATACAAATAAGAGGAATAGAGCTGCTTATACTTTGCTGCTAAGAAGAACTGGCAAAAAAATAATTGTACTGAAGGTAAAGCATACGGTAGTAAATGAGTAAATAGGGAAGATAGGAGTGATAATACATGAAAACGTAAAAAAATATTAATTTTCAAACAGATCAGAAATGAATATTTGAAATTATTGATCAATTTACACATTGTCCATTTTTTACTGATTCCAAGACTTTCATGAATATGGTTAGTAGATTGTAGGTGACCTGAGCGTCAGGTATAAAGGGTGGATGGAACACGAATTACGCTCTGGCATCGAATCTGACTGGTAGAGCAACCGCCCGGTAAGCGGAAGATCCCGATGCCGTCCTGATTTTTAATTTCTGTTCTTTAAAATAAATATGTCACTGTATAATAATAATAATGATTTGGAAAAATAAAATATAAGTAGTAAGGAACGTTCCGCATAAATGGAAGAATATTTATTCCAGTTTACCTACAAGAGGTGACACATAATCAGTAAAAGGAGTAGGAAGTAAAGTAATAGTGGTTACAAAAAATACAAAGATAATTAAGACTTACAATTTTTTTTTGATTTTAGATTGAATTAAGTTGATTTAATGACATGCCATCAGTTAATTAATTAAAAATTAGCTTCCTTGTAATTTAAGACAGTTATGATTAACTGATTTACTTATTATTATTAGTTTAAAAAAATTTAAGTATGAAAATTTTGCTATATTATATGCAGATTAGAGTGATTTAAATGGATGATAGGAAAAGCATCGCATATATGGTAAATAAATAGTTTTGTAAGTTGAAAGGCAATGTCTTTGGGCTGTGGGTGTCCAGTGTTTACACTGTTGGTTATCCATCACGAGTGAGCATGTACCGAGACAACACCATCTCCGGGCCCCATTCAGGCCCACCCCCTTACAAGCTTGCCTCCCCCTTCCTGAATATTCAATGCCGCCCCCAAACACTGGTGCAATCAATCCCTGGGAACTTGTTACAAGCACGACTATCTGCCGATGGTTCTCCAAGTGCGTGGGAGTAAGAAAACTGCGACTCTATTGCTCCTGAATGTTTGCGAATTCGACAGGTCCCGCCCCTTCAGGGATTGCCTGAGTCCATTACGTTACCATGGATACTAATTACCACGCCCGCACGAAAGATAACACTGGGCTATCGGCAGCTGGATAATTTCCATCAGCTTCGACCTCAGGGGGGGTTAAGGCTTTCGATGTAAATTAGGGCTACTAAACGGAGAAAGTTGATTTCACCGATACCCATGTGGGCGAATCCGTCGGGAAAGTATTTACCATCTGGTTAGTTATTCTTCCTTTCCATATCAAAATCTCAAAACGGAAATTAAAATCTATGATTCCTTTTTTCTAATCATTAAAAATCGAAATATTTGAATTTGTAAATTAGTGTTAGAAAATAAATTGAAATATATTTAATAAATAATTATGTATTCTGCAAAACTTAAAAAAGAACCGTTGGATTGACTCAAGAATTATCAGAGTTATTTATCACGTAATGTTTTTATAAGATTGATGAAACACAAATTAAACTTAAATAATGCAGAGAAGTTTTAAATTAGTATCTGTAAATGAATGAAAAATTGGAATGATCAAAAAGTTGATTTGTTAATCACTTTCGTTTAACTCTGTTGAATATATTTAAATAATAATATTAAAATATAAATGTTGCTACAAATAAGGAAATATAAATTTATGGTGAAACTATATTCTTCAATAGTATACTAAGGACTTTTAAAAGAGGAAGCGAAAAAAAGAGCAGGAAAACAGAAGCAAAGTACAACTTCCTGTATGTAAATCCGGCTCTTGATAATTGTCTCACTCCTTTCTGATGACTGATGTGAATTTTTCTGTCGAAAGGCTTCAATACGGACGATGTACATTTATTTTTGGGTAACAGGCTACACGAGCTTTTTTTGGGTATCAAGCTACGTACGTTTAAGGATCATAAGAAGTTTTTCTCCTAAAATAGATGCAGGGAAAACCCTAGAAAACCTGCATCAGTATTCGGTACTATTCTTACGCCCTTCCAAATGACGGGAGAGGAGTTTTCTGCTGGGACGCAGCATTTCCTTTTCCGTGTCTCCACCAGTTTTAGAAGGCAATTGGCCAACAGATCCAGCGGAAAAATCTTACAACTCTTGCCCCAGGTTTTCAACCATAGTATATATAACTTCCAAAATAGATACAGGTTCCTCGGCATGTGAAAACCTCTGAAAAAACAGAGTACGAGACATTAATCAATCTGGGGAGAAATGCCTGTAAGAGTAAGCTCCCACCGGTAAGCTTCAGGAGACCTTTTTTAGTAACAGGTTACATAAGGGTGATCATGAAACAGGCAACTCCCCTTTAATAGCATAGGAAGGTAATTGAATAGGGAATATGTAGAAAGTACAGCACGGCAGCCAAGGATTGACTGGGACCCCGGACTATAGTTAAGGGATCCTACCCCGATGATCCACCTAAAATAGATGACGAGAAAACCCTAGAAATCCTGCATCAGTAAATTATAAGATAAGAAAATATTTTTAATGACGAAGAATATTATATAATTAATACTATTAGCATTACACAGAGAATAAACCCTTCCAAACTCAATTGCTGACCTGACCTCTATTTCATCTTAATGCTCGTAATTTTATTTCGTGTAACTTTTTAACTACCTTCATTTTTTTAATTTTGATGTAGAAAACATATTTAAAAAAAATTATATCTGAAATATTTTGTTTATCAGAATAATTAATCTGGACGATTACTTCCAAAATGAAGTTTTTCCCTGCTCTCACATTTCGACTGCCACCTTCAATGATCAGTTTTGAAATTAATTTTCTAATAGTCATAGTACGGTTTTATGGCATTGAAATGTTTACTACTGATCCTAAGTCTTTTCTTCCTTCAAACAAAATGTATAAAAATGTTTAAACAAACATATTTATATGTTTTGTTTTTATTTCCTTCCTTTGGCAAAATTTCCAGACATGCATCAAATTAGATTTCTGTAATCATAATATATTTTTTAATTATTTGTTCTATAATCTAATACTAAAGCAATATGAGTATTATATCCTGTTAATGTCTGACATGATATATAGAGGAAATTGTTCTTATAAAAAATGTCTTTTCATTAATAAAAAAATATCCAGACGAAAACTGATTAATAAACGTTCAATCTTCCGTATTAATCACGTTATTTTAATTTGAAGCATTATCTTATTTACTTTTTTCTGTTTAAGGGACAGTGATGTGTGCAATTCAAATTACAGGGTCCTCCATTCAGTTTACCTAATAGCCGAAAATAATAACTTATAAAAGGGATACTTCCACTAAGGAAATTCTTAGCTGCACACGAGTGGTGTGAATTAGCTGTTGACTTTCTTCGAATAGACTTTTATTGTTCTTCCATTAATTGCACGTTGGCTGTGACGTCTGAACGAATCGAGGTATTGTGTACTGGAGCAGAGGTTTCTATACACTTTTCTTCCCCTTCCGCCTCCCTAGAAGCAGGTTTCCTTGCGGCAATCTCGAATTGAAACGTTCTCCACATTGCCAGATCCAATACTGCGCGAGATGCCGACAACAATAAACTCTCAGTGGCATTTCTTTGTGACCGGAGCGGAGTTGATCGCCCGCAACGGTGGGTTGGGGGCGAGTGGGTTACTGAGAGAGAGGGAGAGAGAGGGAGAGAGGGAGAGGGGAGGGATATGGACAGAAAAGGGGACTAAGAGAGAGACATATCTGCTACTACAACGATGTTCTAACAAACTGTGTGAACCTGAGTATGACAATCGTCAGCTGCTTCAGTGAAACTGTCCAATAAACGACAACTCGTTGGTTATTTCGTTATCCAGACTGTAGGGGGAAAATTATGACAGCAAAATTAATACACATTAATTCACATTAATAAATAACAATATACTGACCAAAAGGCAGAATTACTGTAATACGAATAAAAATTAGCATCAAACGAAACGTTTCATATATATCATATTTAAAATTGGTTATTGCTAGGTTTAATGTTAAATTCTGGAAACAACTAAAGAGGTTACTAAACGTAGTAATGAAACGTTTTGTTCGATGTCTGTATGTTTGTCTCAAATAGGCTCCCAAAAAGCTTAACAGATTTCAATGAAAATTTAAGGATTTTAAAACAGCATATTTAATTTATCTATTCATGCATATTTTATTTAGATACCGATATTAATTTATTAATTCTACGTATAGAAGTCTCCAAAAATTATATGCTGGTTGCCTATATTCTTGATATATGCTCCGAAACGGCTTGACAAATTTCAATTAAAATTTCAGGGATTTGAACAGGAATTTTAACTCAAAATTTCGTGTGTGTTACATTTCGATGTATTGCAGAGCACATAATCTATTAATGTGAATATTTATAAATCCATTGAGTTGCTGCGCGAAAGGTGGCGTGAAAACCGACTGCGAGCCAAAAGTCCTATTAGGCGTTCCTATACCATTCATCCCACTTACTGTGTTGTTGTAAGCATAATTTTCACAGCATGAAAGAGAGAGAGATTTCTTGATTATCTTTGGGGATGCTTTGTAGACTCTGGTTTTTTAAGGTTCTCACGTCCTAAGGAACCCTTCATCTACTTTAGGAGTTGTATGTACCGGGGTCGAAGACCTTAACCATACAGATCACATTTATATCTTAAATGTAAAGGTAGGGAAGTCTAAGTGTGCAAGGAATTACAGTATACGACTGATTTTCAATGGCATAGTTAACTATATTAAGACTAACAGATTTTTAATTTTCTGTTATTTATTAATAAAATTAATGATATACTTAATTTAATCTTCACTATATAAAAACTGTAAATTAAATGTTTCAATGGTGGCCCGCGAATTTTAATCAGGATCTGACTTGGCAAAATTTTCTTTCGCAGATAGTCAGAGATTATATTTATATCTGGCGTCGACGTGAATAAATATTTTACAGAAAAATAAAAATTGCGAATAAATAACAAGATAAATTCTGTGTGGAGAACGAAAGTCTAGAAAAATAGAAGTAGGTCGAGCACTTTGGCTCACTATCTGCTGTTCCGTACCAAGAGAATTATAGAGGCCTCATAAAATGTGCCAACTGGAGAGCAACGGACGTAAATTTAGTGAGGGTTGAAGGGGAAACTATGGGTCGGGGAAAGTGGGGTGGTTGAGACTGTGTTTCTCGCCCGTTATGCGCAGACAAATCCTCGATGGATGCAGTAGTCTGCATTGTGACTCAGGTCAGGTTGTTTTCCAACCAGAGCAGAAAGAAACAACAGCTCTGAAAGAAAGTATCTGGTTCCGCAGCGCAACCATACATACAGTTTATAAAATTATACAACTGACCTGTAAAATTAAATATATGGTGATAATTCGTTTAACACATCTCAAACGTCCATATTTAAAACACTTAAATTTAACATTTCATTAAAAAAAAGAATTTTCCCTACGCTGCGGTAACTATTATTTGTAGTATACAATTTTAATAATGAAACTTCGTTTTATTTTAAAATACTTAAAAATTATAAGTGAAACTACTCAGATATAATGATGAAAAAGTCAGACAGTAATAATTTAATAAATTATTTTTTTACCAATTTCACAAGGGTCCTGCCCAAAATATTTAAGTAAATAATTTATTTTAAAATATATATCACTTGTAGAATACGTTACAGATACCTTGTAACATTAGAGTTTCTGTATTGAAATGCTTATGCACAATAAAATTTTGTTGTCCATTAGAAATTTGAATTTTTATTAACTCTTTATAAATAGATATTTTTTCTGAAACTTAGATAATTTTTGTGCGCCGATTATTGAAACGTACAACAAAGAAATTAATTTACGAAAAGCAGTCGTTATATGAATCTAGGCGATTAATTTATTTCAAAATTATGTGTATAGCAAGCTTACGGTTATTTTGCACCGAAGTCGGTCAATCTCATTCCTCCTGATGACAGAATGAAGATCTGGGTAAAATGTGTACAAGGTCTGATTACCGTCCATTCAGAATTGAAATATGAATCTTAGCAGCAGGGATGGGGACTAGATTGTCGCGGTTTGATACTTCCGCGGCCCTCCAGAAAATTTCCAGGTTCTCTCATTTAAAATCTGTTACACTAACATCTTGGTATTTTGAAGTAATATTTTCAATGATGAGATTTTCCAAAAGCCAGTGATACGGCTAATGTCTCATCTGGTGAGAAAAGTCCCCCTTCAAGCTTCCAAACATTCTGTTCTTTCCTTCGTGACGATTATTCGTCCATATTGGTATTCTCAAGCAGCCTCCAATTACAGTCCTTGCCACAGTTACTTTAAAAAAATTTTCAAATTATAATTCGTGTTTCAAAAAGTGCAAGTAATCTAGTAACCGCATTTCCCCTAAAACATGCAATTATGACGTCCGCTACAACTATAAAGCATCCAATTTCAAAACTTACAAATAATAAGTAACCATTCCTTTACTTGTCCTAAAACATAATTTTTTAGTGATATTAAAAACAAAAACCACTCAGCATTTGATGCAACTACAACGTGTAAAGTAAAATATATTTTCAATTAATTTTATTTGCTTCTTAAAAAAGCCGTATCTATAATTAACCTATGTAAAATATTTCCTACTTGAATCGCTCGAAAAATGTACTATAAAATTGTGAAAATATCGGTCTATAACGTCGTGGATTACGATTTGCAAAATTTATATATGCCTCGGAAGGTATTTGATTAAATATTCCATTGTCTTTGTCTTTTATATTTTAAATTTGTTATTTTTATTCATATAGTAATTTAGTTTTCATACAATTTTATTATGATTTGGTAAATATTATCATCAATGTGACCGCAACGGGAAACCGTTCTGAACCATTTTCCTCACAGTACTCTCAAATTTATGAATCTGATGCTGCATATCACGCCTTCTATATACTTATCGAGTGGTTCACAGTTATTCGAGATCCAAATAATTTTTCACGTAATCCTCATCCAGAGTGATGAATATTCACGATCCTGTTCCTTCCCACCGTCTGGGCCATACTCTTAAATCAGCTACTGCTGCGAAGAGCCGCATTTGTCACGGGGAAACCTGAGCATATGGCCCCGCAATAAACCTGACCAGGACCATATTCTTTATATATGTAGGTGCTGCAAATGTAAATGTAGGCTCGAGGAATTGTGTCCCACACTGCCACATTCAACACAATAATAAATTGTTATAACCTAACACCTGAGAAGGGAATGAAGATTACAAAATTTTACACCCAAAATAATTTAAATTCAGTAAAAAATTAACCCATGCTGACAATTTTTTTCTGCTTAAATATTTTACGAACTAAAGAAGAGAAAGCGTGTTTTTTCTCAATGTGGAAGGTGTAAGTGCTTCTCTTCATAATTTATCTCACTTCCACGACCACCTATTGTGCGCAAAAGCGTCTGAATTATTGTCCAGTTTTTTTATAAAATTGTCTAAATTATTGTCCAGTTTTTTATAAAATCGTCTAAATTATTGTCCAGTTTTTTATAAAATCATCTAAATTATTGTCCATTTTTGTAAAAAATCATCTAAATTATTGTCCATTTTTGTAAAAAATCATCTAAATTATTGTCCATTTTTGTAAAAAATCATCTAAATTATTGTCCATTTTTGTAAAAAATCATCTAAATTATTGTCCATTTTTGTAGAAAATCATCTAAATTATTGTCCATTTTTGTAGAAAATCATCTAAATTATTGTCCAGTTTTGTAGAAAATCATCTAAATTATTGTCCAGTTTTGTAGAAAATCATCTAAATTATTGTCCAGTTTTTTAAAAATCATCTAAATTATTGTCCATTTTTTAGAAAATTATCTAAATTATTGTCCAGTTTTTTAGAAAATTATCTAAATTATTGTCCAGTTTTTTAGAAAATCATCAATTACTGTCCAGTTTTTTTAGAAAATCTAAATTATTGTCCAGTTTTTTTAGAAAATCGTCTAAATTAAATAGTAAACAGAAACGTTTGAAAGGCTAACACTGCCATCTTATCCATTGTATCTTTGGTTTATAAACTAAAATATTCTCTATTATTTATTTTAGCTGTGAAATAATTTAGTGGGTATTTATTACAAATAAGATTGTCATTCTTCTTAACTCATTTAGAAAATAACGTCATACATTTGATATGATTTCCAGCAATGTTACCAACGCCTAAGATCTTGACGTTAATGTTCTAAATGCCACTTCTATTATTATGAGCATCTTAATTTGATGAGTATATTCTGCTACTAATCAAACAACTACAACGTTTTTTATTTCTTTTGATCTTTTTGTAATATACTACCCAGATTACTGAATCATTGAAATGAAGGTACACGGGAACAAAAATTTGAAATTCTTTTAATTGAATTGCTACTGAGCTGAAAATTTAACTGTGTTAAAAATACAAATGTGTATCAATATAAAAAATTGTTTTGTGTTGAGATATTTTGAAAACTATTTTCAAAATTTGGCTGTTTTGAAAGCGTTCCTTGCGCTCTGTACTTGAATATAATGTACAATTGCCAGTATTTTTGAATTTGAATAAAACTGTGGTGAGAAAACTATGTTTTTCCTAAGAGCTTAAAAATTGACACTTTTCAGCAGTTTAAAATTGTTTTCATCTAAACTTCTTGAACAATAAGAAAACTAATACTTGTATTTGAAGGTATTAGCATGTAGATTATGTAAAAAAATTAAGACAATATCTTAATCTTTGTGTTCGTGAAAGATTTCTGGTATTAGAAAACATGGTACAGAGTAAACACATTTTTTTAAATAAGCAATAATTTATTATTTTAGAATCAAACGTATTAATTAAAATTGTCCAAAATTTCAGTACCCTTGTCCCTTAATTTTTCAAGAGCGTAATAATATTAAAATGAAAAATTATTCCAAAATAAACATTAGGAATAAATCCTTCCGTCTTTATTAATCCTATAAGGAATAGTACGATATTAACTTGTATTTGTGAAGCTGGGAAAGGAGGGGGACTCCTTACGGTTCGACTTTGCTGCAGTACATCCCTGAGTAATTATTCTGAGATAATGACTTCCTTTGAATAAGAAGGCAACCTAATAGCTTTGCATCGATAAGCACTTGTCAAGCGAAGTATTACAATTGAACCTTCACCTTGTTTTATATTTCCTTAAGTATTCCTTTCTATACAATGATAATTGCAAACTGGCGAGAAAGTTCTGTGATACAGTGTGTTTCAGAATTCCTGTTACAGGGAATGTAACGGATAAATATTTTATACGGAATCCATGTCGGGAAATGTTAATAATGGCTTCTAATACAGTTGAAGCTGGAATAGATTAAAAATTTCTCGCTTCTCAGGTAGAAAACAAATTGGGCTGAAGGTAACTGCTGTGTTTGTGATACATTTTTTCATTGAAACCAGCTTCTCTTTCAATTATAAACATCTCAGTGTAATCTTCAACGGCTGTTAGAAACAGGAACCTTCAGAGCTAGTTTGGGCTGACTGTGGTGCTCCACGGAAGAGGCGTACTCTGAAGTATTTAACTTATTTCGCATCCAAATGATCCATTTACAACTGAGATTAATTATCCAATCTTTATCCACTCTACAAACCCTTAAACTTTGCAATATGAACTAAGAAACATCATGTATATTATCTTTGCAATAGTGAAAGTAGCATTTAAAATTATGAAATCAAATAGAGCAGCCGTAAACTCAAATTTTTCCCTGCACTCTAAACCTAGTTAAATTATTTTTTCACATTTAGAAAGAAGATTAAATATCAATCGTTTCAGTCCATTTGTGAAAGGCGTTCACATACATTTGTTAACAAGAAAACGGTTCAGATTATTTTAATTCTTCCTTTCGTGAGAAAAGGCTATTTTATGTCAATCATTTTCTGATTTTTCGAAACAAAGAAACAACGAAAAAACTTTGATGAAACGAGTATTTAAGGTAAAGTCTGAATCAAAGCTGAAGTGTTTGGGTGATCAAAAAATTTTAATTAAAAACTTTATCATTACGTTCATATATGGCATAATAAATTGATAGCGTTTTTAATTATTAACAGTTTTGTTAATTATATTTTCAAGTATTTCCATTGTTTTGAAACCTATGCACGATATATTCATAAATTATCATATATGAATAAGCGCGCCTGTCAGTTCCCTTCCAAGTCACATTTGATTACTGCATTAGGTGCGCAATCTGTCCTCTGCGTATTTCAAGTGGAAATGTTCTTCCCGCTTGTAGATTTCTGTTTGCGATGTAAATGAAGGTCCCACGACTCACAGATGAAGTATTGTCACTCGCAACGCTGAAGTACGCCACACAAGAATCTGACTTCATTCACGCAGCGCCTGCGTCAAGTCAGAAATTCTTCAAATGCGACGGCATTTTTTTTGCATCCCAGAACACTTTGTATCTGCCCATATGATGCGCTTAATTTATTGTCTCATAGAGGATCTGCGGAAGACCAGGGATATTGCACGAGAAAATGTTTGACTCTGAAAATTAACGGGTCATCGTTTCTTCATTTAAATATTCAACCAGTTTAGTTATATTAATATTATTACTTGCGTAATAGACCACAAGTTTCAAAATGGTCATTCATCAATGATGGGAATTAATATCTAGAATTGAGTATTTATTGTCGCGTTATAAGTCAATATTTCTAAAAATTGCCAGTGGCTTCCAGTTTTCGTGATCTCCGTACTTGTTGGGGTTTACAGGCTGACCTCGTCCTCTACAGAAATGTGTTTTTCTCTTCATTTCGGCGATGAGATCAGCCAGTCGAACCTCAGACAGACACATCAATGTATTTAAATGTAGAATAGAATTACTATAATTTGTCCTACAGTCAGAATATTTATTTATATAGATTCAAACCGAAATATATAAGTTAAAATCCTTAAAAGAATGTTTCTGATATATGTATAAATATTTATAGGAATCAGCATATTAGTATCTTAAGTAATAAGACAGAAAATTACACAATCAACATGCATAGTAGATTTATGGAAGAATACAAAAAATAAATAAAAATTTTACTAGTAAAATTTTGCTTTTTTTCCACAGCAAGCTAAATCCAGTCTTTAACCGTATTTAAATTATTTCAAGCTCGAAACTATGAGTGACTTGCAATCGTTATTTATTCCTTACGACTTTTAATTCAAACATTATTTATTGGCCAGAAAAATCTAATTAAATATCTTGGATTTTTTCTTGTATAAGTAGTAATTTTTTAAGTTACTTATATTACGCCTAATAGATATTTACAGGTAAAGACATAAATCGGGTAAATAATATTAACAGGAATCAATATTATATAAAAATATATAAAATCAGAAAGTGATATCACCTCAGTGTATTAGAATACACTCGTAAATTAGATAACTGTAAGTTTTAGACATAATCAAAGTTTGTAGTTAAATTTAATTCACTCAGGGCTGCTAGGTTGAAACTCTTGAACAAATTATTAACTTAGTTTAACTTGTTTTGAGTTGATTATTATTCAAGGACGCCTTCAAAACAAAAAGGAAAACTTTAGAAATAAGACGCGGCACAAATATGTTAGAAACTTATAATTTATTCATTTTATAATTAATGAAAAAATTGTGGAAAAACACATCAATTGAAATAGCTTCAGTTACACTGGGTTAATCCTAGTTCAGAAGTGTAGAATACAAAAAATAAAGAACCATAAGGAGATAAGAAAAATCTACAACTGTAGTACGGCAAAAGTAAAATACCACTGAAAACATTGACGTCATACACGTCTCTGCTTTTCTCCCGGCAATTCACTGAATTAATAACTTCAACTGAATTTTAACCTTACTATAATTATTAAAAATATGTTATTGTCACGTCTCGGAAGTTATAGTAACGGTTATGGGCGTTTATTTAAAACGTACTGCTGTCCAAAATATCGCACTGCGGAAGACTGCCTCCGCTTCGAGTACGTTTATGCTGTTAATTTCAAATTTATTTAAAACTGCCTTTTAACACGACATACTTTCACAGAACCACGATAGAGTTTTATGATTTTAAAACCAAGATTGTCAATTTCACTCGGTAATACAAATTTAATGAAACATTGTAGGTTAAGAAGAAAACGATAAACAAATTTATAATTAAAAAAGAGTTTTTGATAATTACAAAGACTGACGACATAATTTCAAAACAGAATTACGAACACTACACATTAGTAATATTTTTTCTATTGAACAGATGACAGTTTTCGTTACTCTTACACTTTTTTACATGGTTAAGATACAATAATTTTACAATTCTCGTTATAAACGCGTCGTTTATAAATTGACGAGAAGCTAAATTTTTTATTCTCAATAGCAGCCTAGTAATGTGCTCGGGAATCGTCAGGTACGTACCTAGCTTACACTCTATGTTTTACCTAATTATTTTAAGTTATAGTTATTTATTTTACTTAACTAGGTGAATTTATTAAAAATATATACAATATTGGCAACGATTAGAAAATCCATTTTGGTCTCGAGCTTGATATTTAAATATTACACGCCCTAAAACTTTTAACCAAACTAATGTTAACCGATTTAAATTTACATTATCTAATGATATGTGAAACGATAGTTTTTCAGCTACTCTACACGTCCCTTCATTTCGGTAAACTTTTGTAGATTCATTTCTGTCCAGTTCTCGTAAAACTCCCCTCATGACTTGTAATAAGGTTTTACTCAATAACAAATATTAATCGTTTCATGACAATCATTTTCGAACCAGAATTTTTTTTCAGATCTAAAATACTGTTTGCATGAATAGAAAATTTAAGACGCTGTATTGAGCCTTTCTGAGGCATTCTGGAGTGTATTTCGTGCGACCGTAACGCGTATCGTGTCAGCTCAGGGTAACGATATATCTACCACAGATCATCGTTAGGGTAGTCTTTATGGTTGACGCCACTGCATTATCATCATAATTATTCATCAGCACAGCAGCGTAATCAGCGTTCGTCACCCTTGGTAAGCCTCTCTATGGTCCCATCGCAGACGACGGAACAACGTTGCCACATCGAACGACGATGCGGCGTTGCCTGGACACAGCTCACCCCTAACTGTTTATGGCTGTTAAGTGTTATTGCAGTGAGCGCCTTCGGAGGAAATGATACTTTACAGCCACTTCAAGAGTTAGCTCGGCTTTATCTTGGCCAATATCGTCGGGGAAAAGAGTGAGGAGAAAGTTTTGTAAACAAGAGGTGCCGTTACAAGTAATAGTGGAAGTTAACTCTCGACTCGCTATCAAAACAACTTTTTTATTCCTTTTATTGGTACCACTGCCTATAACAAACTAAAGAAGGTGAATTATGAAACACATTACCAATCACGATAAATTTTATATAGACCCATATCCACAAGATTTCCGGCGTCCCCATGGTATTTAACGAAGTCTTGTATCTGAGAAAAGACGGTACATTTAATTATCCAGTCATAATTATTTCATTAAAAGGTATTTAAAACTTACTTGTAAAGAGTAATATTTATTCTTCAATTTTTAAAACAAATATTTTTTATTAAGTAGTAAATACTTTCAAAACAGCAGACAGAAGTTAATTTCCCAGGTTTGTTGTTGATACTGATGTAAGTCGAAATGGAAATATCTTAAAGTTATGTGAGGGACAAAAACTTTCTTCCCTCTCCCTTTACATTTAAGATTATTGGTCCAAGATCATACTTCAGACTCGAATTGTAAGTCTAGACCCATCCTTCTAGAAAGTTCTATTAGACTAATATCCTCATTCGTCAAGTGATTCAACTTAAATCACTTAATTTTATCTGTAATTCTGATATTTCTTTGTCTTAACATACTTTTAATAAATAAGTTTTATATTTCTAATTAAACGACTCCTTAAAGTTGTGGGTTAATTATGCTCACAGCTCTATCATTTCTCTCGCTATTAATTGGATTTTTGATGGACTTTAAAATTAATTCAAGTATTTATGTAAATTATTTATTCGGTGAATAAATAACTATATACAATGTACTACCTTCGGATTAAAGTTTTGCAATAAAAAATAGTTATTTAAATACTCATTATTTGAGATTTGTTATTAAGAAATAATTAGCTATAGCGTACTATATCAAAAGTTAATAAATGTTGGTATCACTGCATTGTGGTTAGCGGGTAATAGCTCTTGTATTTCGTCAGGGGTTAATTGCCGCAGGCGAAGTTAAACATTCGTAACCAATGCGAGCATTGCTCGACTTTGAAGAGAGTTGTATTGGTTCTCCGTACAGAACTAGTGTATTCCTTTGTCCAATAAAAGCTGCCCTCAAGTCAAAGTACGATGGGACGAACCAACAGAGCGGACAAATCCACGGAGTACGTCTGGCTGAACAAACGACCTCCGCGCGCCATTACACGCCCTCTAATAGCTGAACCCTCAAGTGCTCCTGGATTAACATTTTAACAGCCATCGCCATATATATGAAGCCAGTGTCTGTCTCGCTGTAAAGTTTCTTAACCATTGTGCAGCCAGTGGTTTAGTTTCCACCCTCCCGCGACGAGAACGAGGTCGTCTTCTAATTGTTTTGACCAAGACCTTACCACATTACGGAATTTGGTTCATGAGAATCGTAGAATCAAACCGATAAAAATTACTATAATTAGGTAATATTGGAAGGACACAGAATGTGAAATTTTAAAGGTTCCGGTCAAAAAAGGGAATTTGTCATAATTTATGAGCTTTTTACGGAGTGAACAGTGAAAAACGTGACAGCAGAACGACACCAAACTACACAGAATATTTTTAAGATTTCGAGAGTCGTAATACGACTCCAGGAGAACAGACGAATTAAAATTTTAATATATAATAATTAAGAAAAATGTTGTTGGGAGAGAGACAGTAGTAATGGGATCATGAACGAGAAATTGAGGAAATTGTAACAAAAAGCACTACGGAGCTACTTGGGAAGCTCAAACATAGAAAGGAGTATTTATAAGGAAATGTAAGTGAAGTGAAAAATAAATTAAAAATAAAATATTTTACTGTTTATTGTGTGTGACCTCCAAAGATGAAGTGAAGGAAGAAATTTAATAAAATTTTTGATTACAGATAAGTCAAAAACTTTTGACTACAGAAACTTGGTGGCATATTTTCTACTCAAACTTTTGCCACGAAATAGTACCGTGGGAGACAAAATTTCATTTCAACTACATAAATAATAATAATAAAATTATTTTTCTTGTTGTTTTGTTAAATAAACTACTAAAATAAGAAAGCGAATTTAGCCTAAACCCAAAATTAGTCAGATATAGACGCTATTAAAATAATTAATAGAGAATATATAAAAGTAGGACGACGCGTTATTCTCTTGGGAATATTGTTTTATAAATATAATATTTCGAAAAAAAAATTTTTTTCCAACCACAGTTTCTATAATGCAACAATATAAAAATTATGGAACATGGCTTACAAATTATTTGTTGCGAATTGAAAGATTATATGATGGTTCGCCTGGCAAACACATTGCATTAGAAATAATATTTATTTACTCGAGTTTGTTGAGCGAATTTTTAATATTAAAAATTAATTAATAATATAAATTGACTAAAACTTTTACGTTTTTGAATTTGACATTTTTGGTGCTTAAATTTGTATTTACCCGTCTCAATAATTGTGAACGATGAAATTAAAACTTTGCTTTTGTTCATTAATTAGATATTTTAATGACTTTAGATGTAACACAATATGTGTATAGCCGTGATTTATATCTGTAATATTAAATTTAACTTTAAGTATTTTTATATTGTGTATGCATTTAAATTGTCTTAATTAAATGTAATAGGATAAATTGTAAATAATATTCCATAAATTTTCTGTAGTTATATATGAACATTATACTTAAAAAATTTTAATTTCTTAAAATCTTCAAGTTGATAATAAAATAATTACTTCATATGAAGCAATTCTCTCTTTTCTTGTATTTCATACGAACGTATGTTATTTAAATTCGACGAATTAATAATTATTTTGTATGAACGAAAGATAGATAATTTACAGTAATTCAAATTTTATAACACGTAATCTATACGTGTCTATTATCTATTCCATATGAATTTATTTCTTTTCTAACGTATACAATTATTCAAAATCACTTTTAAATATCACGTAATGTATTGCCCCTCATCTTTCATATTATAAAAAATTAAAGACAAATATTTGTTCTGTAGGAGACGGTAACTTGTTTGGAGAATAAGTGAAGCTTCTGATTTATTAATTAAGTTGAAAGTGTAATCAATAACTGCAATTTCTAACAATAGGAGAAATGTTTATCCATTCCGAATGATTCAAGTAACATTAATAAATAATATACGTATCTTTTAGAAAATTGAAAGATTTATATATCATTTATGAGTTATATTAATGTTAAAAAGTGATATTTAAACATATTTAATGCCGTAGTTCTGACTATATATTTATTGCATTATCTTTATTTAATTTGTATGCAAATTTTCTTAAGAACATCTCGTCAAAAAAGACTCATCAACGTTCTCCGAAAGCCGCTGCGTTCTTTGGAATCCAAATAAATTTATATGAATTTAAATGAGCTCGTAGGATTAACATAATTTCCGGAGTGAATAATAAAAAATTCAATCATGAGAACAGTAACTGAGATAACTGTTGAATATTTCACTAAACTGAATAAAAGGTCGGCAGTCTGCTAATTTAAAATAAACATTTCGTCTATTCTGTTTCACGATGCTATGAATGTGAATTTCTTTCAATTGTTGACACTAATGGCTTTCAGAAACGTTTACGAATTGTTAGTAGGAGTCTTCTACATTAGAGTCGTGCTATCATCTATAAGAGGTTTTTTTGAAGCGTTGTTAATACCGTGAAACTTTAACTGATTTATTAATGTAAGTTTTGAACATATTCTCCCCCCCCCCCCGCCACTACCTATTTAGTGTATTCCATCATTCGCTCTCCCGCTTTGCTAATGCTAATTTTACAAGGTCCTCATCTCTCAAAATGTGGACCATTAATCCATCACTTGTCTTGGCCAGCCCTCCATATTGTTCTCTCTTCTCTTATTCTGCTTACAACTTCCTGGTTAGTTATTCTATTCACCCATCTTATTTCCAGCATTCTCCTATAGCATCACATTTTAATGCTCCTATTCTATTATTTTATCATCATAACATTTATAGTAAATATTTCCTAATATTCACACTTATATTACCCGTAAGTACATTACTTCTGTGATCTCCTACTCCTTATGTCCACTATATGAGGGATTTATTTAATAAATTTTTTTCAAATTTATACAACCGTTAATACACTTCACTTTCCAATCTTATAAGCAAATGCACGGCCGTTATTCTGTTAAAGGAATCATGAAAGAGGCAAAGGTGGTCGAAAATTAGAACATAAGTGAAACCTAATTAAAGAATAACAACATACTGTCATCGTGTTAATGTTAAAATACCTACAATGGAAATTTTATTTATATTTATATAATTCCGACTTAAAAAAGTAAGCCGGTAAAATCAGTTTCAAAATGCGATATGTAATTATAAATGTTTAAAATTAAAATTACTGAACGATGATTCATAATAGTTATAATCGAGTTTTTATTAAATTTAGGGTTGGAGAAAAATTTATATAGTGCTCAAAGTTTGTAGCCTATATCGCCTCATTTTGATCATTTGCATTCATTATCCTATTTTAAACGAAACCATGTAAAATTACATTTTTATTTTATTGAGATTATAATTTTAAGTAGTGTTTATAAATATACTGCGACTATGAAAGTTTATGTGTATGTGTATAACAATCACATTTTTAGACACAATAGTATAAAAAATATTTATATTTAAATATACAACAGATTAAAAATTTAAAAAAATAGTTTCACCGCCTTGATTAATACTCAAACAATCTTACAATATAAAAAACGGTTTTCTTTTAAGATATAACAACTGTTATTTAAGAGGCTTTCAAGACTGTGACCATTAGCGGAGGTATGTTTTTAAAATGTGAATATTAAAAATGTTAATTATAATAATACAATTTTTTACAGTATGAACTCTTCATCCACAAATATTAATCTAATAAATAAAGTTGACTATGGGTACGTCTTTTATATATCGAGCCTCATGACCTATAAAGCATTTTCCCATAATTATCAACTTCTTAAAACGTTACTTAAGTAGAATGCACGTTAAACTAATAAATATATTTTACACTTTCAGGTCAAAGAAATATAATAAATATTATCGTAAATTGACTGTTCGTGTGTGACAATGAAGTTTTGTTAAGTGTGTATGATCCTCATACAAGTTTAAGCAAGACGAGCAATTTGGACCGAAATTTGTACACGTGTTCCTTGCGACACGAAAAAAATAGTAAGTTAAAAAATTCTGAATCTTAAAAATCATTATTACTGCAGTTGTACATAAAGAGGAATAAAGTAAGGTCTGTTTTTGTTTTTCGTAACTTTACGTGATTTCCGTTGATTAATTTTGTAGGCGATATACAGCCGCATAATGGATCATATCTCGCGAGAATCGAAACACACAAATGGAGAATGCAAGCGAATTACCTGCGTAATTATTTAATGTGTCGAGGGTGTATTAACGCCATCGGCACCGTTCCCGATTCATTATTCACGTAATTACTCCGAATTGAGACGGTCCCTTAGATTCGAAGAAGGATGACGATCGTGAATCACTGATTGGAACTTGCTGTCCCGTGTCAGCCGTCGTTACGGAGCTCATGGCACAATTAATTAGCACTGATGAGGATAAATGCACTAGACGGAGCAATTAATAACCAATAATTACAGGGGTGGGTCAGAAGCTACGGTGTGCTGAGTAGTCGACTTGCATCACACGTAATCCGGCTGAAGCTCAAGACCCCAGGCACTTCCGTGAATTCAGTCATGTGCATATATGGATTAATCATGGTCGATTACAACTCATCTCTTAAGCACAATCAAAACCATTCCATTAACAGATATTTTAATGCGCACTTCTCAAATTAGAAAATTCGTTTTTACAAATCCACAATATTAATTAACGCTCAAATATAATTAGAAACAATATATTAAATTACTATTCAAGAGCAAACATATTTTTAAATATATTTCATGTTCGTTATTAGACTTTTTGATCATCATATAACACGAGTAGTATAAATAAGATTTATATATAAGATTTAACTGGAAAAAACGTTTTTTTCTATTCCTTCTGATTTGAATTTTTCTGCAAGTCGTGTTAGGTAAAACAATTTTCAACGTGTTTCTAAGTAACAGTTTTTCTAGTTTTATTTTTTGGAAAACAGTATTGTACCTCCAAATAAAAATAACTCTAAATTATTTTAGTCTCCTCTGGTGAAAGAGAGCAAAACCAGCCTGATAGATTTATATTAGACCGGATCCAGATCTTTTAATGCATAAAAATTAAAGATAAACCAAAACTACATTACTATAAACAACAATAATCTTCAATAAAATAGATCCACGTCCTTACAGTTGTTCAAACGTTGGTTTCAATGATAAAGAATCATTCATTCTCCGGCACGCCAAAGTTGCGTTTTCAGAGATTTTATTCCCCACAACGCATCAGTTTTCCTTGAATTATTTTAAATTAAAACGATTAATGTCCTTCGGAGTATTGTAATTCTCTTACTCCATATTTTTAAATGAGTCGTCAATTTTTTATAAAGAAAACTTTATCATGGTTTTAAAAATATTTAATTTTTAATGTCAGAAGGAGCTTTCTGAAATAAGCCAAAGTTACTTAATATATAAGATGGTATACATTAAAACAATTTTAATTCAATTAATCAAATACTTTTGATAGTAGAAAACTTAGCCAAATACTACAATTTGTGAGATTCTATAAATTAAAATTGCTACATAATTGTTGTCATTAGACGACTGTCTCCAGTTGCCAAAGCTCCTTTCAACATTATTAAAGATTATATTTATTTTTTATTACAAAAATAGTTTAAATATTAGCTAAAATATATAACATCTAAGCATGTAAATAATTGTTCAAAGTAAAACTACAATAAAAATACATTAATTTATTCCTTCTGCTTTTTTAGGGCGACTATTTAAAGAATGTAACTAATTTAAATGTTGACGGGATATTTTAAACATTTTAATATTCTTACTCATTAATCGAAACTTAAGTGTGAATTCAACAAGGATCTGTTGAAATGTTTTTAATAACTTGTTCTAATATTAAATTTACGCTTCAATTAGAGAAGGATTGTTCTCTTCAGTTTTTAAGTTTCTATTGACCGTTTTAATAACAATTTACGATTCAATTAGTATCATGAATCTATTTATTCTGGTAGAGTGCTAAACGTTTAATGTAATAATCTAATAAATTAGGAGAAAGCTATGGTTTTTATCCTTCTTGGCAAAGATTTATTCTTATTTGATTCTCATCACCACTCAAAGAATCTTAAGTATGTATTTAAAAATTTGTCTGCCAACCGCTATCCTGTAGACTTTATTTCTAAATTTAGTAAACCCAAAATTAATTGTATTCTTAATGATACTAATAATTGTGTACCGACGTCTGTTTCTTATAATTATATTGTTTTACCCTTTTTCAATCAATTGTCTACCAGATTCAAAATGTTATAATATTTTGGTGATCTACAGACCTGTCACCACTGGTTTTCTTTGTTAAAAAACAACAAAGATTTATTTTGGTACTTTTGACTTTTATAATGATATTTATAAAATTTCTTGTAATAAATGTTCGTTTTGTAACATTGGTCAAACTAAGAGGTTTCTGTCAATAATAATTAAGGAGCATAAAGGCAATTTAAAATTTCTCAGATTACTGAACACTGATTTTAATTTTGATAATTCTATTGTTTTAGGTAAGGGAGTGAATTTTAAGAAATTATTAATTTCAGAAATGGCGTATATTAAAATCAAAAAATTACTGTCAATATTAACCATGACACTTTACAACTAAAAAAATTGTTTGTTAAATTGCCTTCGTTAATTTTATCTTTTGGCTGTGTTACATTTATAGTTGATTTATTTTATTGAGAAGGACCGCAATTGTATGGTCGAAATGTCTTCGTTGTTAAAAATATTTTTAAAAATTTGTGTTCTAGTCTGTTGAACGGGTCTTTAATATTTCATAAGTATTTGCTATTCAGAGACGTTAATTGTTCCTATAACTCAATAAAAATGTCACCGAGAGAAGATTTTCGTGTTGACAGCATTGATAATATATTCATTATTACCAATACGTATGAGTCAGTTCTCGCCCCTTTTTCATATTTTAGGAAAGTGTACTTTAGGCTCATATAAATGAGCTGAAAGCAATATAAGCGTGTGGTTTTATATGAAGTGTCTCGCTTAGAGCGTTTCCATTGTCTCTCCCCCTCCCCCCTGTAAGACTGAGGCAGATAGCATTTCTTCTGGAAGCTGGCGCCATGTGTTGGAGACGGCGGCGAAAGTGCAGTGGTCAAAATGCTCCAGCTCTGGCTTCGAGCCACGAGAGATCGTTCTGGACCATGGCCAGGTCCACTTCCACCAAACTTCTGCTCAACTCCTCCCCGCAGCTTCCGATACGCCCGCAATCTAGCTTCTTCCAGGCGCAATTAAATCTCAACTAATGAAATTACCAATCATCTCGAAAACCTTGCTAGTGTATATTAAGCTAATGGAAACTGGATTCAACGCGTTTAATTAAAATAGTTGATATATATCTAGCCGGGATGTTACGTAATAGCAAAGAGTCCCATACATTCTACGTTAATATCTCCAACCCGTGTTATGAAGTATCATATCCTCCAAATTTAGAAGAATCCAGCCGAGCATACTTCCATATCAATACGTTTCTAATTACTATTATATATTATAACTTTTGAGCTCCTCTACGAAATCATGCTATATCATTAGCATACCCTATAATCACAGACTTTATATATATTTATATAAGCCACTTAGTAATTAAATAATTTCCGCTTCATCCTGTTTACTTTCCTTATGGATTTATAGCACATTCGTTGCTTGATTCGTAATTTCAAGTTTCAATTGGTCAAAAAAATGTTATTTAAGTCTATTGGTGTTGTGTTATTCAGTCCCAAGACTGGTCTGATGAAACACCAACTTGCGAAAGCCTTTCCATTTCCGCATATCTAGCACATCCTACATTCTCCCTAATCTCATCAGCGTATTCCATCCTTTTCCTTCCTCTCCTGTTCTTACCCCAAAAACTTCCCACTTATGCTAATTTTAAAAGACGCTTATGTCTTAAAACTTGGCTTATTAATCCATTCCTTCTCTTGGTCAGCGTCCTCCATGTTATTCGATCTTCCCCTATTCTGTTTAGACCTTCCTCGTTAGTGATTCTATCCACCCATCTGATTTTCATCATTCTCTTAGAGTACCTCATTCCAAAGGCTACTTCTATTCTGTTTCTTTCCGCAACTCCTACCGTCCACGTTTCGCACTCATAACGCCAAGTTCCATGCAAACATTTTTAGCGATGATTTTCTAATATTCACACTTATATCACCCGTCAGTAAATTTCTCTTTTTCGCGAAGCCTTCCTTGCCTGTGCTATCCTATTATTTATGTCTCCTGTACTTCTACCATCCTCAGTAATTACACATCTCAAATATCAGAATTCCTTATTTTCCGTCAAAATATCACTTCCCAAAGTAAAACCCTTTGTTAATCCACGGTTTCGCATACTACACTCCATTACCTTGGTTTTCCATCTATTAGTTCTCATATTGAACTCTTCCTCCACGACCCCGTTCAATCCATTTATTTATGTTTTCCAAGCCTTCTTCTGATTCCCCTAATACTACAATATCATCGGCAAAGCGTCTATTAATGTAATTTTGTGATCGACGATAATGAAAATCAATGAATGTTCTCTATATATTTTCTTTTGTAATCTTGTTGGTTATCGTAAGAGTTTCAATAATCACATAGATTCCGGATTCGAATCCCGGCATGGACATGGATGTTTCTGTTCGTCATGGTCATTAAACAGGGATTAATAATGTCAGAGAATCGATACGCCTATCACGTGCCACTCCATATTCGGAATGTGTCATGAAAAATGTCATGTCACTGTAATCCAGCTAAAGAAAAAAAAGAAGAGTATTGTTTGTGAAACCTTTGACTTAAGAAATCATTCCATATAATAAATTATTCTTAAACATCAGGCAATCTTGGTTTCAAATAATGTAATACCGATTTAACTAATAAATTTGCAATTTTGAAACACCTGTTTCTCTTAATCTTTATAAATATATCAAAAATGTGAAACAATAAAGTAATAAAATTACGTCGAAAGTATTGTAATACTTTCGTAATGTGAAAAATAATACAAATATGTTTCAGAGAGCTATAAATTAGAATCTGAACATTGGAGTATGGGCTTCTTTTATTCGTGTATTCTTCACTTAGTATTCATCGACTTCACTTAGTCATGTACATGTCTCACCTGATGTCATATAATTTTTAAAACAAGTAATAGAATACATGTTTTTACGAGTTGTAAAACGACCCGCAAGGTAATTTATCGTAGTGAGAATTTTAATTTATTTTTCATTCCTACACTTTATATGTTGCAAGGACAAGAATGAAAAATTTTCGAACGGACCCAGGACTCAAAATTCAAGAAAACTTTACTATAAACATACATAACGTTTCATGAAGCGATGTTTTCCATCCCTCTATGTCGGAAAAAGTGTATAAACGGATGTCGCACCCCGTCAAGTACCGCGATCAGGATGCCACCAACCTCTCTGCAACGAATACTCCACGCCGTAACGTAAAAAACTGGGAGACTACAGCGCTGTAATTTTACATTCGTATTAAGCTTAGTTATGGCGTATGTTGCCAATTAATGAGTTATACCAAGATAATTTCAAATAAACCCTTCCAAAATTAAAATTAAAATTAAAAGTATCGTCAATATTTACTTAGAGAAAAAGAGAGCTGCCTAGAGGAACGGTTGAACGGAAGCTTTATTTTACAGAGCTTTGAAAATTAACTTATTGGACCAGCAGATTTTTTACGATTATTTTTAAATTGTATTTTTTATTATAAATGTTAATACATAATTAGCGAAAATTTATAGTGAATTGCATTTCAACAAATTATTTATGATTTTAAGTTCGCTCTTTACTTTTGAGTGTTCGATTTTCATTATATCAAACAGAGGGGATGGGGATTCCATTATCATCAGATTATAACGTAGAGGTCCGAGAGCAATAGATTTATTTATTTTTTGACATGGAATGAGTTAATATATATATATATATATATATACGGTGTCCGTCTTACATATCAAAAAATAATTATTTGAGGATGATCATAATTCTCGTCACCGTTGCTTACACAACATAGGCATGAATGTGAGAACAGACTTTTGCTTTCGCTAGTGGGCGCTCTTTCGAATGAAGCGCCACAGAGAGGAAGCTGATATCGAACTCTCGTAATTAAAAATGCACGCCCCAATGATTTGTTAATGCGACCTTTGTTGAGTGCGAGTAGAAGAACCGAAAAGCGTCGTGTTGACCCCGGATCAGGCGAGAGCAACCAGCTCCATTGACCGAAATCAAACCAACCATCATCAGAAACCCTCTCCAAATTGAAAGTCGATACACGAATCTCGATACGAATTATGTCTTCTGTGACGAACTATATCTTCAAGCGTATGGATTCGGAGTTAGCCGCCGAGAAACAGAACCACTTTCATACTTTCACGTCACTTTTCATAGGTATAATCGTTAGTATACTTGTCTCCATGATTTAATTATCTATTAAGCTGTTTTCCATAATTAATATTTAGGTTAAATATAACAATTTATATTCAAACGTAGTGTTAAATCTGGCGAGAAATAATTAGTTATTATTTAACGTCGTGTCAACCCACAAGTTGAAAATAGCTAAAATAAAAATAATTGCGCAGTAGCAAATTGACCCGTAACTTTTGGATCAATTGACATTAAGTATAACAAATAAAAATACAGCCAATATTTTCAGTAAAAAGTTTCAAAAAATTTTATTTAATATAAATAGGACTTTCCGCCAATAGTTTTGTACTTCATCTGATAACTATTTTTATTTTGTTAAAGCTCGCTTCAACAAGAACCTCTATTACGGCAACTGGGTATTGAAAAAAATATTCTGACGCGCGGAAATTTGAGTTCAGATTAGGATATGTATTACAAATCACATCCGTTAAAGTGAAAGGACCCTGGTATTGGCTGTTTATTCCAATACTAAGGATGTAATTAATATATTTAAAAACGGTGGTAGCTTCTATCCAACGGCTGTTCTTCCATGACGACAATACTCCTAGTTATAACTACCATGTAGATATGAGATATAAAATTTGACTTAAAAATTGTAACTTGGCACTTTAAAATGAATATGACGTACTACTTTAAAGCTAAGTAAGTTTTTTTTAAAATTTATAAGCTTTTAATAACTGCATATTTAAAAAATTTGTTTATTTTGAGAGTATCAGTGATTTTCAATGTGATTTACTAATATTTGTGCATATTTTTTCAATTATTAATTAGCATGTTAATTGAAATTAAACATTATTTCACTTTACACAGGCTGAAGAGATGCTTTAAGTATTTATTCCTTAAGACTGTTTGTCGGTATATTTTTCTGTATGTACGTGTGTATGTTTAAACACCTGGATCAAATTTTGTATACGTGTCCCTTGAAACCCAGAAACAATGCTGAAGTAGGACAACTATCGTCCTTAGGGGTGGAGGTTGAAATTTTGAAACATCCATAAACGACCGGCGTTTGCATTAAATTTTTGCGGTTATTGAGACTGATAGTGTTTAACCCGTTGTTTTTATACAATTACGACCGGCATGTGGGGAGCAGAAATAGGGGTGAAAGTGATGGGGCGTTACCCGAAAATAACGAGAAAATTACCAAAATTGGTTTCTATTCTGGGAATATTTGAGCTGATATCAATTCTGACATTCATCATGCAACTTAATTTGTAATTCAACCCCGATGTTGGAGGC
The DNA here is from genome assembly GCA_034510155.1 of Eucriotettix oculatus. Classification (NCBI taxonomy): domain Eukaryota; kingdom Metazoa; phylum Arthropoda; class Insecta; order Orthoptera; family Tetrigidae; genus Eucriotettix; species Eucriotettix oculatus. The sequence continues at coordinate 22,324,362 of CM067382.1, read as the reverse complement.
ATGTGGTTAATATACACAAATACCCGGAAAACGTCGGGCACCTAGCTAGTTCGTAGTAAAAATTTCAATTTAATTACGTTGAAAATTATTCATGCTTCAACACTTTGTCAATAATAGAAAATAAGTTGTAATGGATTATGACTTAACAGTGGATGAAAGCGATTATAGGTCTGAATTAAATTAAATGTTAAAGCACAATTAGGATTTACTCAGTAAATTAAATAATTATGAAATTGAAAGTAATTTACTTGTCGACCTAATTTAATATAGTCTCATGAAAATTAGAAGAGACGTATTCTGAACTATAGTGGTTATAATGTATTTAATTATGTAATTATGAAAATGGCTGCAGTCTATTTTTAGAGGTTTTGCTCATCCGGAACTTCCCGACATAAATCCGCGTAAAATGACTGGGAAGCAGAGTTAGAAAATATTATTTTCTAGGGTCACAAATCAAAGTCTGTCTGTGTATTAAATAATAGGAGTTGGGCGTCTAACGATTTGCACGTGGGAGACTTTTTCGAAGGAAATTCAGGAGCGCATTGCGACTGTGGTTCGCCATATTGTAGGGCTTCTGAAGCCCTTCATTGCTCCCCCCGCTTCCGGTAGGAGGCATGCCACTCCTTGTCCCTTTATATTTCATTTCAAAAACAGCGGCAGAGCACTGCGAAAGCTTCGCACGTATTCATGTGTACAATGGTAACACGAGAATAAAAACTTTCCGTGGCGTTTACTTTACTTTCCCCGATGAATACTACAAAATGGGGTTCTCTTACGCTGAACAGTTGACGTGAATTGTAAAGAACGTGAAAAGGCCTCAATACGATAAAGGAATAAATATATTTCTTTTACTCAAACATTTGAACGCTTCATATCACTCACTGGGCGTAAGTTAATGTTGAACTTTTGTTTAATTCAATAGTCAATATTGGTCAAGTAAAAATAATATCAACCTAGACAGATAAAACTGTCACACACAAAAATATTTATGAAAAATTTTGTCAAGAATAGTAGAAATAATTTAAAACAAAGCTGATGAAACTTAGCAAAATCAGGATGAAAAATTCACGACTAGTCCGGGAGTCTAACAAAGTCCCTTGTTCCATTTCTGGGTGTTATCAGACTTTTAGATCCTAGATTCTAAACAGAATAGGGGAAGAGAGATCAATTTGGAGGACTTAGATCAAGAGAAGGGATAGATTAGTAGACACGTTTACAGACACGAGTGTCTTGTAAAATTACCATTAGACGGAAGTGTCTGGGGTAAGAACAGAAGAGGGGGTCCAAGGATGTAATTCGCTAAGCAAATTAGGGTGGATGTGGGTTGTGCTAATTATGAGGGAATGAAAAGGCTTGTGCAAGATAAGTTAGTATGGAGGGTTGTATCAGACCAGTCTTAGGACTGAATTTCACAACAACAACATAAGTGATTTAAATAAATAGGCGGTCGTGAAGAGAAATTACACAATTGTGAATTATGGAATTTACAGAAAATCACAAACTTAATACCAAACAAATCCTTGATGCGAATAATATAATTTTATCGTGTTTTATCATGAATCACGAGACCTGGTAGTACGAGTGAAACCTTGTTATAATGATTAAAAATTCACTAAATAGTTGGGTACAGTACAGGAGCCGTCAAGCAGATGTCTTCTGGATGTGGCATCCCAACCTTAAATAGGAAATCAACATATACCAATGATTTGAAAGCTAATCACAATTTCAATCAGGCTCAAATTGGTTGTAGCAGTACTTTATCAGCCTTCCAAGAAAACCACTAACTTTTAGTACAGGTTCACGCCCACGTCACAGCAAAAATACCTTTGAGCCTTTATAGTTACACCACAATTACAATTTTAAGTATATAGCATAAGGTGACAATAAAGCACTTCTCCAAATTTACCGTATGTTATGTGAGGTGTATAACTTCAAACTGTTTGTTGCAGCTCAGAGGACAAGTAAATTTACGATGGCAGCGGACGATCGGTCGCCTACCTTCAACGTTATACTTGAGGAAATTCCGACAAAAACATATAACTTAGAATTAAAAAGCACCCTTCTCTCTCTGCTACAGCTTCCGCTGAATTGCCCAGGGCCACACTGGCTGTGAGAGATAGGATTTACTGGCAGAGCTATCTTGAGATAGATGGTCTTTTCCAGGCTACAGCATCCTGGAACCTTTACCAGTCTTTGACCTTTGCTGTAGGATGACAACGATCACGACAATACAGATTACACAAGAACGAACACCTAAATACACCAGACAATTAACAGCCCACTATACAGATTGGACTGCTCTATTCAATGATCTTGATAACAATCGACAGAACATTCTCTTTACTCAAAGTTGCCTTGACGACAAGTAACGAACAACTGTGACTCGGCAGGTGTGCACAGACGCGATCAAAACAAAAACGCATCCAAGGCCAACTGGTTGGATTTCGCACTAATTCGATTTGTGAAAACACTGTACCAGGTGAATTTTAAATATAGTCAATCATCAAAAGATAAGTCTAGTATAATATGAAAAATGTAATATTGAGCGACGGAGATCGACGAGTAAATAAGCATTATTATCAATCTTATTGTAAAATACAGCTGGTTAAAGCCAATAAACAAATGTTTTACATTTCTTTCCTGTACAACAAAATGAAAATCAATAATTGAAAACATTTTCACCAGACTTCGCTTACTTTTCTTTCAGGACGCATCAACAAGTGGAATGTTATTAACGATCGACATTACATAGGTTTGTTGTTAAGTAGTCAGATTATTTTAAATACAATTGTGCAGTTGAGCTTCAGTTTTGACTGTTAAGAGGTTTGATATTACCTTTGTATTGATGCAGAGGTCTAATCTTGAGAATGGAGCAATGGTTTCAGTCGTGATCTTGTCGAGGTTGTTGGAAGATGACGTGTTTAATCGTTAGAGGAGTATTGAAGCGCATGCATGCTGGTTGAGAATGTCTGAAAAATAAGTAAGAGTGGGTAAGGAAAGTGTCTAGGATTTCAAATTCTGCTTAAGATCACTTGCTGTCTCCTGGTGTGGTCCGGGGATTGATCAAGGTCGTCATAGTTGTTGATTTCCTTGTCAAAAGTGCCGTATGAAGGTATAAATAGTTTTATCATGGTTTCGTTAGTCCTTCACATCCCTTTTATTAATTACTATGGCTATTTCACAAGTATATATTTTGTAAAATTTACTTTATGACTATGGATCATCTCGGCTATATTATATGAATACGGTTTTACTTAACAATGGGTTTAAGCAGTCGAGGAAATTGCACACCAAAACGACTACGACAAACTCGTTTCGAAGCTAGGTGAAATAATTCCGTTTAAAGCAACTTCGGGCATAACTCACTTCTGCATAACCCGAAACCTGTCGCTAAGCAAACCCTTTCTTGTTTAATTTCCCTCGTGCAACTTCAAATGTTTGATTATCACCGTCCATAAACAGTAGCAGGTACTTCAAATATTAAACAAGGCCGTGTTTAAGGGAAAACACGCTCAGAAATATTACACAGCACCGGAAGTGGAAGTTTGCCCATCAGAATAATGTACGCTACGAATGTGTTCCCAGTTATTTCTTTCCACGTTTTGACTTCAATTCTCTGAATAGGAATCAATAGCATCTCTGAAATTTGGAATTTTATTTTAGTTTCTATCCTTTATTTTAAACGTGTAGGTAATAATTATTTTGACTGTCCTCTGGTATTTAATCCTGATTAGTCCAAAACATAGGAATTGTTTATTATATTATCCTTTTTAATTTTTAACACTGCAACTGTTTGTATTTTCCGCTTCATTTCCATCTGCTCATTTTCGCTCTTTAGTCCTGACTATTGAAACTCTTTTTTAGTAATATTGAAAACCCACAGAATATTACTGTCAGTCATAATTTTACGATTTGTATGATAAAAATTTGAAATTTAATAAATTGTTAAATCACTAATTTTTTACAATCTTTATAATACAAATCTCAGATAAAAGAAGAATTTTATTCTTAAAAACAATCATTTTCTGTATTTTTAATCGGTTTAGCCCAAAAATAATGAATGAAATGTTGTGATTTCATTTAAAGTATGAAAATGATTATTTAATTAAATCTTTATAAATATTTTGTGATCTGGTTCTCGAATTTTCAGCTGTATGCAATTCTGGTTAATGGCAGATTTCTGAATTTAAAAGACACTTAAATAATTATTGATTCAAATCTAATTATTGCAGTAGTGAATATATATCTATTGATAAAGTTAATCCACAGGTTTTAAAATTCAATTAATTGGCTCAATTACATTGATGTAGTTAATATTGTTAACATGGCTCATTCATAAAGTTTACTATAAAGAAATAAAATAAATTTATAAAGAATTTTTTTTGTATATTCAATATACAAATTTAATAAAAATCCATCAGAATTCACAATCTCGTCACCGAATGAAATGAGTTAGAAAAATGTATTGATGTAGACAATATTAGGACGATCGTCCTTACATTAATTTTTCAATAACAAACTTTGTAGATCATTGTAAGCTTTTTGTGTGTGAGAGGCGCAAAAAAAATGTACGTACTGCGGATGAAAGTTGGCGCAGTTATTCGCTCTGCAGTAAAATGATTACAACTGTTATAATTTACATTTTATTGGTTGCGAACTGCTTTAATATCAGACGAGATATCCATTACAATTCTCTGAAGTTTGTAGATAATGGCATTCGAAAGACATTAATATATAAAATTCATTTTCTGTTACTCTACAAATATTGAAACAGTTATTAAAACATTTAATGATTCTGAAAGTTATTCATTGAACCATTAACCTTTATCAGTGATTTAAAAGCATGCAAATCGGAGTGAAAACGTGTCGTCGTTACTTCTCTCCGCTAGTGGTCTACTAATTTTGTTAGTCCCTGGTTATCAGAAAGTGAGGTGATTTTTAAAGTTTATTCGGAATGTCAAGACTCAGCGGTAACTTGTTAATTTAAATAAGGTAGAAATGTGTTAAACGTTATATTTATTAAACTACTGTAAATATTTCTACGATAAAGTCTATTGGAATTGTTATAGTCTAAACATTCTTATGAACACTATAGGAAGAAATTCTCATAAAATATTCAAAACTGTGAAATCAATCCATAATATAATATATCAAGATCCGATTAGTTCGAAAATTTATGATTTTAAAAATACGCTTACATATTCAGATTTATAGATTATTCAATCCATTACGTCTCGATCGAGAAAATAGGATACGTCAAATATAATGTTACAAGAAATAAATAAAATTTTACAATTATAAATTTAAAAGACAAAAAAAAGATATAATTTGACAATATTAAACTTCAATTTTCAGCCGACATCGGCATACATTACGGCCGAACATGAAAAAGAAATAAGCGGACAGTAAAATTCTATTAGATTATAGATGTAAAATAATAGCAGAAATTGATATATCAGCAAACTGTAGTCTAATACAATATTTATGTTAAGACAGCGTAAATATCTATATATTAAAATCACTAAATGTAAAATTTAATAATTGAGTAATATACGTAAATTAAAATATTTTTTGATACAATTTATCGTTGTATAATATTTCTAAATTTATCTTAATGTTTACTTCCTTTATTCACTTTAAAATATTACTTCTTGCACAAAATAATTTCCTAATTTAATTTCTAAATAATAAGTGTATTATTATTTTACTTGTTGAATACATTAAAAGGAACTCGAATTATTTCTGGAAATACTGATTAAATTGGTTTATAATATTTAAATTACCGTTTCAAGCAAAACGTTATTCATAAACAATTGAATTTTAATACAAATATAATTTTAGAGTAACTAATAAAGATATTCTTTTTCATTTTAATTATGCTTTTGTTCGTGTGTAATTTGAAATTTTAATGCACTACAGGAATACAAAAATATTTTTATAATAATTAATTTATCACAAAGCGTAACTAGTAAAATTAGTAATTGCGACTATGAGTTATCTTGCTTTAAATTAACGTAGAACATAACACTGATATTATTATTAATATTAAATTTTTATTATAAGTTCGGAGATTTATTTACTATTTTATTACATCAAAAGAAGTAAAGGCCCTTAATTATTTTTAATTATGCAGTATTCAACTAAAAAAATTTATTAGAACAAAAATTCTCTTCTACATTAATATCAAAGGTCATTTCTGAACTTTTGAAGCTTTTCCTGCTGAGGAATATGTTAGGAAACTACAATATACTTTTAATCCCTTCCGCAAATGAGCGCTTTCTTTCGGTGAATATGGCCACAATTTCGTCCACAAAGACGTGGTAACTTTATCGTTTGAGAACGCTGTACCGTTATGTGTCGAGTTATTAAAAAGTTTTTCCTTCCCTTGCAGAAGTGGGGACTCCGCAGCATATCCTTCCCTTCCCCCTTCGTTTTCCGCTTTGCCTACGGAGAAGCTTAAAGTGATGCCTGTATTCGCTTTGTTACATTCGTTCGAACTTTACTCTTTTTTTTTAGAAAAAGGAGATGCACTTCAAAGTAAACATCTTTCTAGACAGTACCTATCATATTCCAACTTTCCAAAACGACATATCTATATATATTGCCCTGAAGCGATCATAACTAATGATACCGTACTTTTTATATTTTCAATCAATTCAACTTTATTTAAATTCTGTACCTGCTGTTTCGTTTTTAGGGCAAAATAAAAAGAACTATTTCGGTGCAAACTAAGTCACGGGGGTTAGCCATTATAAATAATATTTTAAACTTCTATTTTTTAGAGAGCCAAAGGGTTTGTACCGAAAATTATTAATTACGAAATATTTGCATAAGTAGTACTAGGTTCTTTCTACCCCCGAAGTTCGATTCGCAAAGAATTATAAGAGCAATGAATTATAAGAGCAAAGAATTATAAGAGCAAAGAATTATAAGAGCAAAGAATTATAAGAGCAAAGAATTATAAGAGCAAAGAATTATAAGAGCAAAGAATTATAAGAGCAAAGAATTATAAGAGCAAAGAATTATAAGAGCAAAGAATTATAAGAGCAAAGAATTATAAGAGCAAAGAATTATAAGAGCAAAGAATTATAAAAGCAAAGAATTATAAAAGCAAAGAATTATAAAAGCAAAGAATTATGTCGATTCAATATTCGTGTGTTACAGTAGTGTGTTTTTATTAAAATATTTATTAGCCGTCGATAATATCGTTTAATAATCAACAGACGATTCTGACATCTACAGTTACATTCCATAAATCAGCATAATTTATCCTGCTTTAAAATGGTTTTAACAGGTAAAGTTTAGGGATCTCCAACTGAGTCTAACGTACACGTTTCTTTTCGCCTGTAAACACTTTGGATTCTTCTCGTGTCCTTCTATACAGTCACCATCTTCGATCGTCGGTTATCTCCTTGGTATTTGTTTACCTTGACCTCCTCACTCTCAGACGATTCTACATAAAACCCATGCATCGATACACATATGCAGTGTCCCGGGCAGTTTCGATAACGCGATTTCCATAGAAATGGCCGCCGTAAAACGGACGTAAAGGCTTGGGACTGCAAGTCCTCCGCGATTGGGCCTCGAACGAACTATGCAAATGTCCGTGTTTTCCCTTTCCCGAAGAGGCAATGCAAATGACTCTCCTCTCGACCTCTCGCTTTCTTGCGAATGAGCAAACACCAACTTAACACTAGTTACGCAAACAGTCCGACGGCCAACTTGGCTGCATCGCTTTACATCCTTAACTATACATCGGGAGAATTATCACTCGACTGACTTCATCCATTCCTGCCTTACTAACGATGCTTCCTGCATTTCTTGATCATTTTGTGTTATGTTTCAGGGATGTTATTAATGCCTAAGTAAGTGTAAATTGAAACTCAATTTTAGAAGAAAGACATGAAAGGAAAAAATGTCGACCGGACTAGGGATTTGAACCACGGACCTCCTGATATCCAACCGGGTACTCTAACCACTGAGCTAAATTAGATATTATTACTTATAATCAAATATATAATGATAATCGACGATATTTCCCGTCATAGCATAGCTGGTGTAGGAAACTTTGTGTAAATATAAATACCTATTAAAGGTAGTTTAATTTCGAATATTATATATATATATTCTTGATTATTTTTTAAAAGTTTCTGGCAATGTTCTGTTTATCACTTGTCTTTAGAGTTAAGATGGAATAATTACTTTGTGAGTGCAATAAATAAACACACAACGTAATAATTTATTAATTAAATACAGCTAAATTATATCTAATTATGATATAAGTATGAATATTAGGAAACCATTATGAAAAATTTGGGTACGGAGTGTGGTATTATATGGGTGCGAAACGTGGAAATAGGAATTTCAGACAAAAAATAATAATTGAAGCTTTGGAAAAGTGGACCTTTAAAAGATTGAGTAACTAACCAGGAAGTTCTAAGCACAACATGTGAAGAGACATTATTTTGGAGGACGTTTACCAAGAGAAGGGATAGAATAATAGGCCACGATTTGAGGCTATGAGAGTCTTGTAAAATTAGTATTAGAAGGGTGGGTGGGGTAACAACAGAGGAAGGAGACTAAGGATGTAATACGCTCAGCAGATTAGGGAGGATGTGGGATGTTGTAGCTGTTCGGAAAAATAATTCGTGCCAATATATGACCTTTCTGCCGCAGTCATGGAGTGAAGTTCCATTACAGCTAAATTTTTACCTGAAGAAGTCTGAAATGAGAGACGAAACGTCGTAATATTTAAATTATAAAACTACTGACAAAGATGCAGATGAAAACATTATATTTTTTATTTCAAAGAATTAAAAAATGCTGTTATACCTGTTGAATCAGCGTTTATAACTTTATAATCAAATAATTCTGAAAAAGAAATTAACTTAAGCTCTTCGACTATTGCGAACATTGAAATAAGTCTGTTTCATTGTTGGTGGAAAATATGTATACATCCCCAGAGACATATTTTCAGCTAGCAAGACTTTATTGGTGGAGTGCGTAAATCTTTCTCGCGTCGTTTGCGCCTTTCCGATCGGTAACGGAGGTGGACAGTGGCGGTTGATAGGCCGATATTCTGTCATTGGCACCCTTCCGTTTCAGCCACAGTAGCGACCCATTACGGTGCTTAAATGGAGCATGAAACAAAGCAATTTACGAGTTTTATCTTGGCTAATTTAAAACACTAATTGAACGCTGCGTCGAACAGCGTGTTTAACCTGCTCACGCGCAACAAAGCAAGCTCCATCAAATGTTTCTGCCTGTCAATTTCCAAGAATTATTTCGACACGTGCGCTTTAATTATTAACGCTCTCGTCAATTTTGATGGTATACATTTATCTTTAACGTATTTCGGGGTCTCGTTAAAACGTAACGAGTCTGTTAAAAGCATCAAATGTTTAAAAGTACTGAATTCTGATTTATCAGCTTGTATAATTTTACAGTAGTATCATATTTTTAAAATTATTGGAATAACTTTAGAATATATAAAAACACTGATGTAGATATACAAAATAAAATTTAAAAACCCAGTCACAGTCATCTATATCAGATAACTTTATTTAAGTCATCAGTCACTTACAGGATATCTCGGCCCTTATTTGGCCATATTCATCTGTTTACGTAATAGATGAATGTGGTCAAATTAGGGTCGAAAGCTCCTATATGTGACTGATGACTTAAATAAAGTTATCTGATAAAGAGGACTGTGACTGGGTTTTTAAATTTTAATTATTGGTATAATTTTAGTACAGTCGCACTTCCTGTACCGTGCCCCAAGTATTTGACGCCCCTATGTAACACAATTTTTTATATAAAAGTTGGATAATTTCATAAATCATACCTATTTACAGAAATTGTAAAAGAAAATCTAAGATTTGGTGAATCAAATTCTGGGAGTAAATTGCGTACGTAAATTTTCAAGACATATTATAGAAATCTGAAATACACGTGCTAAATATTTTTCTTTAGTATCTTAATTATTAATAATTAGTATATAATTCATTATTTCATCTTTCAATTTGAGGTCACTTCTAGAGTAGAGAAACCCTTGTGATTATTGCTTGCTGCAGGGATATTATCTATTGTGCTCAAATTTTGCGTGCTTTCCGTCTCAATTTTTCTTTGTTAATTAAGGTGAGGTTTCCATAGTGACGATTACTGTATCAACAGTTCACTATTCCCTTTGGTACATTTTCAAGCATGGTTCTTATAAAGTACAACACTTAACGAAAATTTATTAACATTATGATAACAATTAAGTATAATCATAGCAGTCCTTTAAATTATATAGGAGGTCCTTTTCAGAATTGCTCCTTCCTCCCTGAAATATCAAATAGTCCCCTATTACCGGTCTAGACAATAAAGTTGTTTTAACCAGCTTTTTCCTTCTCCGGAATGTCTGGATAATTTACTATGAAAAATTACCTAACAATTTCAAAATTCATAAAAAAAACAAGCTCTATGACCAAATATAAAGTACTTCAAATAGATCTCAAGAATATGTCATTCCATGTAACTGTCGCTTATCAGCCAGATTTTAATGCAATATAAAATAAAATAACTTTTTAAATAGCTAATATTAAAATCACGTTCCTTCCTTTGAGTATATAATGAATGTATGCGGCAATCGCCATTTAATTTCGTCACTGGGTGAAATATTCCCCACATTGGAGACAGGTAAACTTCGAGGAGCCAGATATACGAACTTCGGAGTCCCGAATGTGACAGATCGACAGTATGGCGACTTAAAAATATGGTTTCTTGACCCCGTTGTATTTCATTTAATTGGAGGCTGAGAGCCAGGTAATGCACCATGAACTTCGTGGTGGGAGGCATGAGAAGCTGACCTGAAGAGGTGAGGTGAATTCAGAAGTTGGGCATTCGAGCATGGACATTTAAAGATGGAAGAAGTCTCGATGTTTGATCCATTGAACGGCAGTCGTGGAGTAGAAGTTGATCCATCGGGAATGAGACTTGGAAGTAGGGAGGTGGAGATGAGATGAGAGATAGTGTTTGGCGATGAACATTCGAATTAGGACGAAGTAGCTCGAGACTGAGAGAAGTTTGATTGCTATCTAATCTGAGGGCAAACTGAGAAGAAGAGACTGCAGTGACCAGAGGGAGCTCCGTCTACGTAGTCTTAGAAGAAAGACCAGGTACTGACGGCATTAATTATCATTGGAAGGAGCCGCTTAACGAACGCGGAAGAACTAAGCAAGCATCCTGAATTACTCAAGGGAGGAGATAGCCACCGTTTCACAAAGGAGAACAGGTGCGTGTCTGTGCTATTGCCGTTCTGCTACAAAAATCCCCTCAAAAGATTTACTATAAGCTGAACCAGTTGTGGTAAATTTTTAAATTGGACCCAAAGTTTTATAATTGTTGTTTTCATTTGTTTTCTGTTAGTAAATTTAATTTGTTTTTTGTATAATTTCCTCTCGGGTTTCCAACCGGGTCAAAGAGATTATCAGTGACGTTTCAATGGCTTGCTCTGCCATCATCTTCAGACTGAACTATCAAATTCGGTAAGTGTAAGCATTCATATCGAGCCATCAACATCTAGCCAATTACAGGCGGTCTGTGCTTGCACAGACTTGACTCGGACTTACACTTACCGAATTTGATATTTCAGCCTGAAGATGATGGCAGAGCAAGCCATTGAAACGTCACTGATAATCTCTTTTGACCCGGTTGGAAACCCGAGAGTAATTTATGCATGTCATTCATCGGGAAAGACCCCGCATTTTAATAATTTCATTTTTTATTTAATCTAACCATATAATTCGTTTAAGGTTTAAATTAAAATCAAATCCCCCTATTTTATTATCAGTAATCACCAGTAGTTTGTAAATTTTTTTTGTTAATGATAGGAAAGCGCATTTTTTATCCTACTTCCCCGACTCGTTTAAACGTTCCCATTGTTTCGGCTGCTTAACTCCAGCTTCATTTATTTTGTAAAGCTTCAGGAACAGACCCCGAGGCCCGTGGCAAGTGCGAAATTGGCGGTTGTCACAGTAGCAGCCCCGCGACTGTTGGTCCCATTAGCACGGACGGGCCGCGTAACGAGCGTCTGGAACCGTCGCGTCGTCGTCTCGTCTTGTAGCCGTGCAACTCCACGAGCAGCAGCAGCAGCAGCATCCAGGGCTGCGTCTTAACGAGAACACTTTGCAGCCCGCAGACGAACGTGCGCTCTCCCTGCACTCACCAGCCTCCCCCGCGCGAGACCTAATCGAATCACATCCCCGTGTGCACGCGTCATTAATAATATATCGGGGCGTGCGTGCGTGAGCGTGCGTGAGCCCTTAATTGACACGGCAGAGCGGCGCCATTAGGCAGCTAATGCAGTTAAACGTGGCGGGTTTTTAGCGTCCTCCGCTCCGCTCTTTGAGAGCCTAATGAAGGCCTGGGCCTGGGTCTGGGCGTCGTACGGCCGAAATGGCTCCGACACTTTGGCTCACTTACCGCCGCGAGCTATCCTCACAGACTCATTACCGTCGACGCGGCTACGATGAAAGAGAAACGCCAACTTACTCAGAAGAAAAAAAATGGGCGAAGCGATTCATTGGTAGCACATCGCTTCGACAAGTATATTGAAGAGTGGGCTTCAATACACCCATAAAATTAATTATTCACTTTTCTAATAAGTTCTTCTCAAGATGCATTATTTCATACTGCCGGCATCTTTTATATTACTACTTGTCTAATTCTAAATGGTTAATAACGACAAATACTATACAAAAACTAATCAGTAATAAAATAATTAAATTGAGCTGACTGAACCTTTTCACTGACGGATACTTTTAAACAAATATGACAAAAAAGTCATTATTTTATTACGCATTTTATAACATACAGGTAGATTGATTTTATATTATAAATATATTAAAATATATTCTTACTGTGCTGATTTTTTTAAAAAAAATTACGCGTATTTTTCATTAAAATTAAGTTAAATATTTCACAAAAAATATAGTGACAAAAATTATTCACACTAAAAACACGTGATATTGTTATATTAATAATAGTAATATGAATATTAAATCTAAATTTAAAACACTATAACATACTATGTAAGCTGAAAGTCTATTTTTGTGTGTAATGGGTTCCTAACCCGCGACCTTTGTAATAGCCGGCTGGAACGTAATTTATTTAGAAGGTCCGGTCGGCTACAACGAATAAAGATTTCAAAAAATGTTTCAAATCAATTTCTTCACTGAACACAGACATTGCATCATCCTTTCCGATAGAAAGATTCGAACAGGCGCCCTCAGAATAGCAAAATAGAACGTAACTCACCTACTGCTGCACCAAACATTGATAAAAACAATGTAAAAAGTCATCATAGTTATTTATAAAAAGCTTCAAATATATTTCTGTGTTCATTGCAAATAATATCTCGAAAATAGCATAGATTTCAAAGCAAATTGTGATTTTTCCCGCATTGAGGCATTGAAAAAACGAAGTAGTTTGGAGTAAATCATGCGTTGTTAAGATAATTACGCTCTCTGACGACAAAACTAGGAACTTCTATGAAAGGGACTAGATATTTCGTCCAGATCAAGGAAGAAGTAAAATTGACATAGGACGTGTTAACTCAGCCGCGTCAATTTTTTCTCGACCTCGTCTTAGAAAGGGAAGGGGTTACATAGTAAAAACATCAAATTGACTAAGTGGCTTATCAGATCGTTTCTATTCGCCGCACTCGAGAGATAAACAATTATGTATACTTTTTAAGCACCTAAAATATAATATTCCTTAAATTAAAAGTTCATTAAATTTACAATTTATTTCACTCAAAAAGGACAAAGTACACCGATCATCTACCTTATTATTATAAATAACCTTCATTGTTAATGTGTAAAAAATAATCCGTACGTGTGTTTGAATGTATGTTCCGCATACAAATCTGAATACGTGGAGCAATTTAAACCAAATTTTGCACCCGTGTTACTCGAGATTCGGAAATAAGTACTGTTGGGGGGTGAGACGCAGCTACCACCCATATTGGTGGTGGTGGAGGGGGTGAAATTTTTAAAATATTCAAAATAGGCCGACATTCGCGTCCAATAAATACTATCCGGAGTCAATTACCTTTACGGGATTTTCCACGACACTATTTGTATCCGTCCTACCCTAATGACATAAGGAACAGGATACATTCGTGAATGCGTGTGGCGGAGGCGACGGCGACGTTCGCCATTACAAACTATTATAACGAATGTTCATACTTAGTCATATTTTATAATTAACATCAGTGGCATCTCCGGGCACCCATATATTCTTATATACTAACAATTATTATGTTAGAGACGTAAAATTAACTTAAACGCTTTAAATGTAAAGTGGCACAGACTCTGTAGCATTACGTTACAGAAATTTAATTTGTTTGTACATAGTATTTTCTTTTGCAATTATTTAAATTTCATATAAATTGAAACACTGTTATTTATTATATAAATACCGTATAACGTAATTGTAAAAAAGTTTACACTTGAATACAAACTAAAATACATCGATAATTTTTTGGAGTTGTTACGTTTCGACCTGTCTGTATATATTTGTCTAACACTGCTTGAAGATATATTAAATCAAGAAAGAAAACATAAGGGACAAAATTATGAAATAAAAGAATACACATGCCAGGTATTTTGTAAAATAATGTAGTTGTTAATGCAAACCGCATCCAGTCTGATGATAACTGAATTAAAATTTACGTTTATACGTATAGGTAATTCCATTTACCAAGCGGGATCCGAGTATTACGGCCTTATAGAAAATCACGTGACCGAATGAGGAATGAAACCCTAAAAGAAGTAGTGGATTTTGCATTTGTCAACCGAACATTGTCATAAGAAAAAAAGATTTTATTCAGTTGTCGAAAACTTTGAGTATCAAGTCAGCTAGTTAGATTTATTTTACTTACCATTATAACATAAATCTAGAAAGATATTAGTCTGGTCATGTCTGCAATTAATGAAAAAAAAATACGTTTCTCCGTGTCTTGTTCTTAAATAATACGAAATTTTTCGTATTTGTAAACATTAATGTGAAACATACGTATTTACACCTTAGCCAGCAGAAATTTTTCAATCTACGAATATAGTTTTGTTTAGTAAATACAAAAAAGTAATCAATAATGCTTAAAAAATAATTACTGAAGCGTCAAGAAATTAATAAAGGAATGATTTAATTATTGCAGTTCTTAAAAATCAGCTAAAAATTTTTAAAACAAATATTGGTTTTTAAAATACGTAAAAGAAAATAAAGCATTAAATATTCGTTTGTCGTTGGTCAATTTTACAGACACTGGTGGAAAGGTTTAACTTTAACTACGACGTTTCTTATGTTATGTTTGAATGAAACGTTTCTGTAATATTGACCAACTTTACTGAGAAACATGAAATTAAAGTAAGAATAATTTGAATTTAATACTATTATTTAGACCTACATTGGGGTTGAGTAAGAAGGTAAGGGAGGATAAGAGTACGTACTTAGTGGTTGAAAGATCAATCTATGGAAGTAATAAAGATATCAACACCAAATTTTATCACAATGCTATTTAATATTTAGTAATTAATCACAAAACTTTTGATAAGATTAACAAGTTTGCTATTAAAAATATTTTAATATAAAATGTCATTGCGTACTCTTGGAGGGGGGAAATTGTCCACATCCTGGACAATGGACGTATTCATCATAGTCAGTAAATATTTCAGAGGTACCTGTGCGGGGTTGTGGGTCAAATTTTAAACCGTTTCTGACCTACAGATTATCCTTTATTTTATGGTTTCTCCTGTCTCCTTGTGTATCGTTTAATAGCTTTATTTGATAACATTTCAGTCTTTGCCTTGCTTTATCTTTTGCATTTTTCTTTATCTTCTAATCCTTTCTGACTTCTTAGAGAATCTTTTCGTTTTTAGCTTCCTTTTCCTCGAGTTTAGGAAGCGGTAAAATTAATGAATTCCGGCAACAGGTTTCTTGGAATTTAAAGTTCCTACATTTTGTATGGCTAAGTTTCCTTGTTGTAAAACTTTGAAACTTGTACGTACCTGGTGTCGTTCTAAGAATCAACCAAAGTTTCAATTAACGGTTTCTTATATTGAGCCGGAATATAATTTGTTGCTGCTAAGGAAATATGCTCTGTTCGGGTCTGAAGGTGAGCTAGAACCTTATTTTCTGTTTTGTAAAACTAGAAGAGGTAAAATTGTTGTAAAAATAAGAAAGGAACATAATTTTATTATTTTTAAAGTGACAATCATTAAAAAAGAGCTGTGGAATAAAACGAGATAATATGTTCATTCAAGAACAGATGTTTTTGAGACAAAGATTAGCCCTAAGTGGTACTGCGTACTCTTGACCTCCCACGTATTTTTTTTTAAAAAAAACGTTACTTGACGCTTGCAAACTAAACCTGAACTGGCCTATAATTTATAGCTAAATATTTGCTCTTTGAAATTATATATGACACAAAATTATTATGAGCCTTGAAATTCTTGGGTTTTATACTGTAATTATTAAATACAGAAGTAACAAAGCAATATTTTACTTCGTGAAATCCAAAAAGTTGCAGAGAAAAGGTGCCATTACGGTGCACTTGTAGACGCACTAAAATATTACCAAAACGTTCCGTTAAGTGCTGCCAACACTGAAAATTCACTGCGTAATCTTACCCTCCCTTACTCGTTAGGGTAAATTTTTGAGATGCAATTTTCTAAGTATTGTATTAAGTCCAAATTTTTCCGACGTTATTGGCTGTTTTTTAAAATTTGTATGCTTTTAACGTCATATTAATATCGGCGTTAAAAAATTAAAACATCAAACTAATGTGAGTACCGTTATGCAGATGTTTCTTTCTTTTTGTTGCATGTAGATTTCGCACATTCACGTAATTTCACGCGAGGGGCTTTTATCAGTTCACTTCCCCGCCACACTGACTGATATGCATCGAACGAATAGACCTGATTGCAGTCGAAATCCAAAATCGGTCGAATATTAAACGCTTTTGATACCGCTCAACCAAGGAAAATCCGGGATTCAGAAATATTATTCGCTCCGGCGCTTACATAATTTACCGTCTGAATACATCGTCACTTGTGCAATTGCTTTGACATTTCGAATGCTGTAATTGAAGCAATTTCAGAAGCAATATTGGCTATAATGCAGACTTCGCTGTATAAATACTCGTTAAATTGACATGATGAATACGACGGTCACTTCACACATATTCAATACTTTATAAAGCTAAATATTAACCCGGAAATTGGATTATCAGCTTAATTTTTATATAAAAGTTCGTAGATTGTTAACAAATGGATACAGCTTTTTTTTAAAGTTTTGATAAATTTATTTACTAACTGATCATAATAGTCGTGCAATTGATGGTGCAGAATCCAGCGACTGATAAACGTCTCATCCTTATATTTGCGATAGAATGAAAAATGTATTTTTTTTAAAGTAACATGGCTTAAAATTTTATTCTACTTTAATTGACGTATAATGATCATCGAATAAACCGTATCAGTTTAAGGCGAATATTGTTCGTAATTTATTTTCCTTTTCTACAGACAATTTTTTTATCTATTAATCAACTTCACCACAAGAGGAAAAATAATATATCTGTTCTGAATCTAAGTTTACACTTTTTAAACTTGTAGATAACGACTTAACGTAACGTCAGAGTGACGTTATTCTGTAATGTCCGCCATTTGTCTCGTGTACGGATTTCTCGTTTTATGATGCTAAAATTATTGTTAGTCATACATATAACGTCAGTAATCAATTTTAATCTAAACCGATTTCTTTTGGTAGAAAGCATACAAAAAAAGGCCTGACAGACCCGCCCCCCAACCGGCATTTAATGATATTGGTTTCAGGCAGAATAATTAATTAATCATGACGAATAGCAGGAAATTCTAGTATAAGACACTTTTTTGATGTTTCCCGTGACGGAAATCCACAATTTAGATCCTTTAAACAGCGTTGCCGAACAATCCCACCGTACTTTATGTTTACTAAGCGATTGTGTAAAGCTTTTCCCTGCGTAGTATACTTATAGGGAAACCCGAAGAAGCTTCAATAAAACTATAGCTAACTACTCAATTTTAAATATTGTTTTGGAGAGTATATAGTCGTCCTTTAGTATCACAAGAATGTAAAGTAAGAGATTTTTGCTGGTGTTTTATGCCGGACCTATTTGGCTCTTGATAAAATTTAATCAGAGAATACAAAAGACTGTAATTAAAATTTACCCTTTGAAGCTTAAATTGTTCCATTCGGCTAGAAAGTTTTTCAACATATTGCAATAACACATACAAGATTGGTTTATTAAATTTTTCGCATTTATATTAAATGCAGTTCCAAGGCCGGCCTGAAGTTTTTCTTAATTGTTATATATTCAAGTTTTTATTCCACTTCTAATTATATGTTGTATTTATTTTGTCTACTTCAAAGGTTTCATTTTTAATTATTAATATAAATATTTCGATAGTATTTTTAACATTTGAACGACTCCTGGGCTTCCATCCACGTGAAAATAGGCGTAGGCTATTGAAAGTCCAATAGTCATTTAGGCAACTAATACATCGAAAAAATTCCCTTTTTAAAGTATAATTAATGATAAAAATTCAGGAATGAAAAATGCTAGCCTTGGGCGCTTATTACGTTCAATAAGCAAAGCTTAAAATAAAATTTTCCAGGTTTGTCAATTGAGTTTCTTGTTGTGAGTGTATTTTTCACTTCCTGTGAAACATCCACGGAAACTAGAGATGGTTGAAACCATTCCTTTACGTAATCGGATTGGAACCACTCGCTTTTTGATGATTCACCGCTCACATGTACAAAAAGTATTTACAATTCCGTATTTAATAAGAAATATATCATTTTAAAAATAAATGATTCTAGGTACTTTATTTATATAATTTAGCCATTGGGAGCTTTTGAATTGGATACAAATTTTCTTTTAAAGGGAAAAAAATTACTGGAAATATGTACTATTTTAATGTAATTATGATTTTCTCGCCATCCCGAATCCACTGCTTCAAATCCATTCCTATTGTATTAAACTGGAGCTGCCACCACCTGAATCACCCTCGTTTAGCTTGTCACTCAATAAAAAGTTGTGTAATGTGTAACCTTTTAAAATGTACAGAAAGAACCTGGACTGATTTATCGCAATTCAAAATTTATTTTGCTGTATTAAGCGGTATTTTTAATTTCTATCAATTTTTTATCGATCTTGTATATATGTAAGGTGTATTAATATTATGATTCATTCTTGTAATCAAGAACATGATCCAAATTCTACTCCAATATAAGAAATTGAAGTGAATTATGATGTTAATAAAAGCATAGTGAAGCGGTCTTGAGAGGTTAAAGAGAAAAATATAGAATAATATTTAGCAAGAATTCGTAGATTACAGAAGGGATTTATCCGACATATTATGTAAAGTCAGATAAGAGAAAATCATATTACCGTCGTGTCACATTATTTTGTGCAAATTTTAAAAAATCACGATAACTTATCCATAAGGAGATTGTGATTCATGAGTGAGTGATTCAAAGAGAAAATAGCTCTGGGATTTTGGTCAGCGCGGTCTGATTCTTGATTGAATCATTCACACAGGAGCGGAGTAAATCAAACAAACTGCCGCACTTTTCTTCCAAATCAAAGATCACTCACTCCGCGGAGGGAACAAACTCTTCGAATCAGATCGTCTCTGTCTCTAACGTAAAAGTATCTGTAATCGACAATAGATGTCGCGCATTTTTTAGATGTGTGACGTGGCGAACTTTCTGATTAACAGCAGTCCAAAAATATTTACCTAAAAATTATAATTTTATTTGTATCAGGTATGTTAACATTTATTTGGTTAAAGTTGAACATGGGTCGAATAATTTTTCATGGAATCATATTTCATCAACATAAATAACTTTTGTGCTTTATAACAGATTTTTGAGGATTTTATACCATGACAGGTGAGCAGATGATGTGTTGATATTGAGTGTACCTTAATTGTAATTGACGGTGAAAATAAATTAACGGGACTTAGTTGTAGAAGAAAAGTTGATAGATAATAATTTAGTGGAATATTGTAGTAGGATATTAAGGGAATTATAATAAAAGCTACTATGTGAGCAATAGCAATATGTAAATGTTGCTAAGTACTGAGTAAGGTATGTGTGGGTGTTTCTTCCAGTGCCGTTAAAGTAATCTTCTCAGGGAGACACGTCGAGAGCTTAATTTTCTTACGAGCTTTCCACTTTACGACAGCGCGTACCGGGGAAGTGTACTCCATCCGGAATAGATAATTTTATATCTGTGAACGACAGCGTTTGACACTTCATGCGCGGAACTTAGAGGATTGCCTAACGTCGTGCTCCCTGGGTAATTGCGAACACATGAGCTCCATTACATAGCCGACATAAAACGCGACAAACAAGAATTTATGTCTCCTCTATCCTTAACCCGTGGCGTCTGTTGTCTGAGAAGGTCTTTTGTCGTAAAGATTTCGGTATTAAGTTCGCGAAACTCTAGAACTACTGCTAGTCTTGAAGCCTCGACTATAATTATATAAAATTTTAATTTAGAATGATTTTTTTAAGGAAAACAAATTTTCTAATGTACCAACATTAGATAACTATTATTGTAGCTTCAGATATAATAGAGTAGACTTCAATAAAGGGAGTTATTTAAAAAGAACTAAATTTATAACATTTATTTCTTTCAAACTACAAAAGATAGAAATATAACTACAACGTTTCTGGAAAAGAAAAGTTCAAAATTTGTACCCAAGAACTGTTAATCCGGAATATCCACCGGGAAAATCTTCGATCTTTGAAGAATCATAGTTTCTTATATGTTTGTGAATATAATAAAAAAAATTCCAATTCGAGTATAACAGCGACACTTTACCAAATATTTCGGAAATTTGCTCATAAACTTGTGTTGCTTCGTGAATTGTAAAATATTTAATCCAAAGGATTGCCAAATTCTATTTCAAAGCCACTCAAAATATCTACAGGAATTTTATGTTTTGAACCTCTTTTTGTGTCCTGTCATTTCTGCATCCCAGCATTTATTAAAGAATATGTTTGAAACATTTTTGTTGTAAAATCAATTTAATGCTGAATAATTTGAGTATTTTATAATATTAACAATTACTTCACCTACAATAAAATATTTAAATAAAACTAAATAAGCTTCCTTTTATTAAACGTGTTCAGGCGTTTCCAAAAATATCGACAAGTCATAAGCAAATTTTCAACACGATGGACTTTTTAAAGCCTTTGAATAAATTAGTAGACTTTAAAAACACTCCCGCCAGAGGAGCGTAAACAATCGTATGACATTAATGCCAAGAAAAAATATTAAACTCCCTCCCCGTTCCTAACAGCTTTGAATAATATTAATAAGATAACAGGGAATAGTTTTTTGCGGATAATTTCTATAACACATTACTTCTGTGTAAATAATTAACTCTGAATCATTTGCGAGCTCTATTGTCTATGCGTAATTTTTTTTTAAAGTTTTTGTATTTCTTCAAGATTGAAACTCTGTAGCATCCCTACGTTTGTTATCACTTCATTAGAATTTTTAGTAGTATTTTCAAAGTTTATGTCAGCCGTGTACCGGATAGATTATTCCCGGTCAATACCAGGCAACAAAGTGTTTGAGACTTGTTTCACTCGTGCAGTCCCAGCTCTTTTGAAGATTCAACCAATCACACATCCCGAAGATGAAAACGTAAAACAATCAAAATTTTGACGCATGCCAAGCATTGTGTCCTAAAAATACAAAAGAAAATTAAAAGCCGTTTTATTTTGACGACTCATAATGCTTGATTACTACTTAATCCAACTTAATAAATTAGACTAATTTTTTCACTTGATAATTTATTCCATTAGTTCTCTAATGAGGAAATAGGGTACGTTGTAAATTAAATATTAGAAACCACAATTAATAAATAATAAATATTTTAAGTTAGATAAAAATAAAGAAATAATTTTTAAAACACAGTATAATTATCTTGTAATTCTATACCTTTACCAAGGCTGTAATTTAATATTACGTAAAATAATTATTAGGGCAAATAAATATAGCGTATCACTAAATAAGGTCGTTAACAGGAGAATAAATTAATGTACGTAACACATGCACACTAGGAATAATCACAAGTACTTCACAGAACTGAACGACGAGGAATCGGCCTTTCCGTAGGAACTCCATGAAGCTAAAAATTAAAAAAGCAGAAAAAGATAAACAAAAAGTAAGCTAATTAAGAAATAAATACGTGAAAGAGAGAAATGTTTAACATTTTTTCTGTAATGAAAAACGTTAGTTTTAAAGGGAACGATCGAATTTTTTTACCGATAAAATGAGCATTTTAGTAAATATAATTTAAAAAATCCGCAAAAAATTGTACTTATTAATGTTTATCTCTGGAGAAAGGCTCTTCGAAAAAAAGTCACACATAATTACATTACAATGATTAATCTGACTATCATCAAATTGTTTGGCACTTTACATCCTGATATTTTCACACAAAATTTGTCTACAAATAATGAATAAAACGACTGGTTGTCCACAGTGAACTCTGAAAACAACATATTTACGTAGTTGATGACTCCGCAATACTACAGATGTCACGTGACCAGTAAAATTTTAATGGCCGATAAATTTCTGTCAGTAATACTAGTCGTACTATCTTCTTATAGTTGATAGAAATAATACCAAGAAATGGTACTACTAACCGAAAAATATATGTATAAAATTCTCTCTGAATTGTGTACCCTTATTTGGTAGAAACCATGGTGATTTCTAGTCCTTTTTCGTACAATTCATTAGTTTGTTACTTATTTTCTAAAATATATTGGAGTCAATATATTGAAAACACGTCTGCAGACTATACAGTAGTAAAAAGTGACTGATTCGGTAAGACCCATTGTGGAAATGCCAGACGATTAAATGGGTACTTCATAACGATTACAATTTCAGCTAGAAAATTCAGTGCCAGTTACATGAGAACAGTAATGGTCTTAAATTAAATATATGTTGTATTTTAATAGTGAAACTTGCGTTACTGCATAAATTGCTCTCTACAGCCTCGGTGAAATTAAAACTACTCTGCAAACTGCGCTGAAAATTGCATTCTTAGCAAATCGGGGGAATTCTATTATTCTCTTCGGGAATCTACATATCCGATTACGAAGAGTAACACGGCGCAGCGACGTAATAACCACGTGACTAATTCATGAACTTGGTTAATCGGCTTTGTCGCCGATTACGAGGGCTGCACTGCTGCTAAGTTGCTTATTGGGATGACAATCTGAGCGGCACAGGTTAAGCTGAAAGGAAAGTGCTGTTATGATCGCGGGAAGGTGTGCGCAAGCAAAATAATTCCAAACCTGGCAAATAACTTGAAAGGACTACGAAGTCGTACTTGCAAACAACAGTCGCTGGCAATTTCAGAAATACTTTGGAACATATATTCTAGATTTTGGTTGCGATTCACTGAAACATCTACCTGTTACTGCGACTCTTCATTAATACTATTGTAATAAATAATTAAAACTCGAGCTAAAACTTGAGTAATCATGAATATTTTTTTAAAGAAATGGTCTGAAAAACGATATTTTGTAAAAACCGGCCAACGCACTAATGAAAATAAAAATGTTATAGATTATGTTTGACGATCCGGTCAGGTAGAAAGCAATTGTGTGTTTCATATTATTATTGAATGAACGGGTAAACAATTGTTAATACAACACCCAAAAATATTTTCATGAAACCTTAGCCAACCTTAAAAAGATTAAAATAAAATACAAACAGGCAAAAGTCGATAGTATGAGAGCAGAAATATGGATAGAGAATGACGAGAGATCATTCAGGTAGGTTTTTCAAACAGAAATTGCAGATTTACGATTCTAAAAACTATATGTAACACGGACGTCAACAACCGCAGACAGTGTCAACAGTAATAATCCCGTGAATTGTTTAAACACCTTGACGTCTAAAAGTTTACCATTTATTTAAATTACTTTGAAATAAATTATACCACAGCCTATACGCGAGAAAAATATTAATTCTAATTTGTTTATCCAGTTTTACACGAAGTATCGTGTCCTCTAAAGCTGATATATTTTAAAAACCATCAAATTTGTTGGAAATATATTAAAATTTTGGATGTTAAATGCAATCTATTCTAGACTGATGAACAAGATACTTCACATCAGATCTAATAATCCGTCCATTAATGGTTAAAACAACACAAGTAATTCATGAATAATTAATAAAACTGCTTATATGTCAGAAAAAAAATTATTACCAGTTGTTCGTACACATTGGACTTCTCCTTATATGATCTACCATTAGGTTTTAATGACTTTTTTAATGGCTTTATTAAATTAAAAATGCTGTTTTAATATTTATATATTTACAAACAGTCCGATAATGTAGATAAATATATTGCGATGTATGACCTGTGGAACTTTGTATCGATTTCAATCACCAAATGAATAATTATCCTATGGAAAAAGTTTTATATCAAATTGTTTTCGAGTTAAATGCTGTTTTAATATTTGCCAATTTTCATACATTCAATATTGTAACTAATAAATATTCATAGTTATTTATTACAATAAATTTTCGTTTCACTCACTGATAAAAATTTTTCATTGTTATTTTGAACGATATCAATACGCTTTCGTTCTGTTGGTTTTAGTAATTATTTCAATCTTTTCGCTTGTGCCACACATGTACGTCTAAATTTGTCACCTTTTTTAATATCTCGATTCCGTAAGTAATGTTGCTATTTGGTATCCAACTTTCTTTCTGTAATTTAGGAAGGTGTAATACAGAAAATTAATTAATGAGAGGGAGAGGGGGCATAAATGAACAGAGACAGCTATTGAGCAACCCGAAGTGATTCGACGCGGAAAGAGTGAGGCTGGGAATAAGCACTTGCCCTTCCCAAAGTCGGCCGGGGCATTTAGGCTCGACTGAACGGACCCTTATCTCTCCAGGCTTTCCAGTATTTATGTCTCCAGATACTGCGTGGGTTCCCATTCTTCCTCCTAGTATTCCCTCGACTGGATAAAATCCCCACCTCTAAGCAAAAGATAGCCCTGCCGGTGTGTTTACAAGTTGAAGAAAGCATTCGAGGACTGCGTGGCCAAAATTCCCATCTCGTGTTATAGAGGGAACAAAATGGATTACTCGTCTGTCCTGACCGCTTTCAGTGTTCCATGTTCTTTGATTATTATGTCATTCTTTGAAAATCACTATCAGAGGCTAGAGGAAATGGTGGAACGAATTTTCGTGTCTCCATTTTGTTGGGTGATTATAAAATAAAGGATGAAAATGAAGAAACTCAAGAAAAGAATTGAAACAGAGATGTAAATCAAAAACACAAACACCTGGCGGTGATTCAGAGTTTCAAAGAAGATATCAAGAATAGATTAATATAAAAAATGGGCACTCTTGAAGGAAGTGGACGAAAAAATAGGAAAAATAACACACATTATTACGAAAGCAAGGATACCAACCACAAAATGAAAAAGATTAATAAACGGTGTAAATATAAAAATGTGAGGTATGAAAATGGTAAAGAGCAGTACAGACACTTGAAGAATGAGACAGATAGGAAGCGAAATGCAGCCGAAAAATGCAAAGCGCTTGAATATTTCGTGGTGAAAGGGAAATAGACGAAGCTTAACGGAAAATCTAACATTCATTAGTAGAGGAAACTCTTATCAAGAACATCAGAAGAGTGGATTGAAAATCAATTCTGGATAAGAAGAAAATTCAGAAAGATGGAAGGAATATCTAGAAGATTTGTATCATGGTGGAAATATAGATCAGTCAGTAATGGAAGAAGTACAGGAGGTGGTTGATGAAGAGTTTGGAACATCTCAGAAATTTTAAAGCGTCAGGAATTGAAACATTCCAACGGAGTTAAGATCATCGGGAGAAGAAGCAATAGCATGGCCGTTAACGACAGTTTTTGAAAGCTACGATACCGGAAGAATTCCATTAGATTTTATTAAAAACATAATTACACACATCCCGAAGAATACTAGGGCTGATTGATGCGAACAGCACAGGAAAATTAGTTTAGTATCTCATTCAGGCAAAATATTAAAGAAAATAGTATATAGGAGAAAGGTAATTTAAATAGAACCCTAGTTAGGTGAAGATCAATTTGGTTTTAGGAAGAATATAGGAACAAGAGAATCAATATTCACTCCGTCTAATTTTAGAAGACAGCATAAAAACACATGCATGTTCATTTGTAGATTTAGAAAAAAACTGAATATGTGAACTGGAACACACTATTAAGGATTTTTAAGAGCATAGGATTAAAATTTTGAGAAAGAAGGCTTATACGTAACCTCTACAGAAGGCAGCCGGCAGTAGTCAAAATTGAAGATCAAAAATTGAAGAAAAGAAAGGAGTAAGCCCATGCTCTTTAACTTATATAAAGGAACAGGCGATGAAGAAAGTTAAAACGGAATATGGAAAAGGAATCACACTACAAGGTGAAGAAATAAAAACCCTACGTTTTGCCGATGAAATTAGGGGAGCCAGAAGATGACTTGGGAACCGTGGTCCTGGAGGAAGAGTTCAACATGAGAATCGATAAAGGGATGATCAAGGTAATGGAGTGTAATATTGGAAACCGTGGAATAACAAAGCCTGTTAGATTGGGAAGGGATATTTAGATGGAAGTTAAGGTATTATGCTACTTGGGAAGCGTAATAATTAGGAATGGTAGAAGTGAAGTAGACAAAGAGTAGGATAGCACAGGAAAGCAAGGCTTTCGCAAGAAAGGAATTTATCTACCAGTGAATTTTAGAACATCATTGCTAAATTGTTTGTATGCAGTGTGGCGTTATATGGGTATGAAACGTGGACGGTAGATGTTGCAGGAAGGTAAAACATGGAAGCCTTTGTAATGTGGTGCTATAGGAGAATGCTGAAAATCATTTGGGTGGATAGGGCAAATAACCAGAATTTTGTAATCAGAATAGGGGAAGGGTAGAATTTAGAGGACTTTGACCAAGAGAAGGCATATATATTAAGGATATATTGAGACATGAGGGTCCTGTAAAATTAGCATTAGAGGTAAGTTTGTGCGGTAATAACAGAAGAGGGAGGTCATGGATGGAAAACGATGTGATTATGGAGGATGTAGGATGTGGTAGGTTTGCAGAAATGTAAAGGCTTGCGCAAGAAGTCTGATAGAACCCTCCTTGCTAACCTAAGTCTTCGGATTTAATACCATAACAACAAGTTCCGTTTGGACCAAGTACCATTCAATGTCATTCTAACATAAAACCCACTTCGTTTGATAATGTAGTGTGGACGCTGATGCAAATCGGAGTTTTAGAAGCGATGAGTCGACGCAGGTGGCGCCTTTTGTTTCTGTATCAGACACACGACTGCTGCTTGGCTATGCATTGTGAAATCAAAATGTCACCCGATCGCACCCAACCCCTCCCAGTTATATTGGATTCCAAGGCAGCGAGACATGCACACGAGCGGCTATACTCTGTGCAATATGCTCTCTGTCTCAAGCTCGATCCAGAATATTTTTCCCAGCTCTCACGGAGACAGATTGAGAGTATCTCCGTGAAATTGTCAACCTTCCTACGACGCACCCGATGCGTTCTCTCCTTTTATTCGAATGGAATGTATCAGCTTTCCGCTCAAGTGCAAAACCGGTCGGATTGTTTACGCGCGATTTATATGCAAGGGAATGTAAATATCTGTGGTTTCCAACTCGCACAGGAAGCTTACCGAGGTGATATTCAGGAAGAGATCATCAATGGCTGTTTGGTTGGGATATAATACGAAATACCATAAATACATATCATAGTATCTTTGGAACCAATTTTTTAAAAGTCATAAAAAGCAGAACAATAAAAACTATTCACATAATCCTCGACATAAGTTACAAAACATTTTCATTAATGCTACAAGATGAATTTACAATCCACATCTGAACTCAATTCCAAGGAGTTCCTCAGCGTCCTGTAATGTCATAAAAGATTACTGAGATTATTAAGGATTTTGAAGATGATAGAAACGCAGTATCGATAAATAAGTGTAAACCATAACCTCTATAGCTGGCAGTCAAGGCCAACAAAAGAAAGCAGAACTCAAGAAAGATGTAAGACGCTGATGCAGCCTGTCGCCAATGCATATATATAGAAGAGGCTATGAAGAAAGTTAAAAATGAATATGAAAAGGGAATCAAAATGAAAGCAGAAGAAATAAAACCTTAATATTTAATGATAAAATAGGGGTATTATGGGAATCAAAAGATTTGGGACCACGATAAATAGAATGAAAGTGATCTCGGAGAAAAAGTATGGGAAATAGTTGAATAACATAGGCTGTTAGATTGGGAGGGGATATTTTGAAGGAAATCTGCTACTTGGGCAGCATAATTATAGAGGATGGTAGATGTATAGCAGACATAAAGAGTAGGATAGCACACGGAAGGAATGCTTTGGCGAGAAAAGGGAATTTACTTAACGGGTAATATAAGTTTGAATATTAAGAAATCATTACTAACAATGAATGACTATTTTTTCATAAAGACAAGTGTGAATAAAATGTAATTATTTGATTATTATGGTAGATTTTTAAAATTACAGCTCAGCCACCAAGTTAAATAATCTGTGTAGATTACAGGAACTAATATTTTTGACCTGCTTATACGGCAATAAATTTGAATACTTACTATTTCTCTGTAATTATAATAGAGAGACAATCGATAATATTCCATTAATACAACTCTAATTCTAAAGATTATTGGCTAATCATTAAAAAATTACCCTTGAAATTGAAAAAAATTATATTGGTAGTAATATTTTATTGCTTAAGGAGTCGTTACATTTAATTTATGAATTTTACGCCTACACACAATTCTATTTTACCGTGCTCTGTATCGTAAATAAATTGTTTTATGTGAATGCCTGTTTATTGCATTCGATTCGGATGCTTTCATTAGTTTCGAAATAGCAACTTACAGCTTCCGCAAGGCAACACTGCAATAAAGGAGAGTGGTTTACTGTCTGACGACAAGCTGTAAATGCTCGGAATTTACTGCAGTCGAACGTTGCGTGACAAATGCCGACAAGTCATTCCCCCTTGCAGTTTACCTGCGTCTTTTTGTCTCCGCCAATAACGATTGTTACTACGACATTGGTCGTTACAGAGATTCGTTATTACCTCAATATTATGAAAATTCATGCACGACTGAGTTTTCTAGTTATAAAATGTGGCTACTGAATTTGCTCTTATACATTCCATTTTGCCCAGTCATCATAAATAACATAAGTAAATATTGTTGTTTCATTTTTTTTAATGTTTTTAATTTCTAAACTATTCTTTTTAATACAAAATCTGAAAGTATCTCTTAAAATAGGATTTCGTTTAGTAAAGGCGTTCTCAGTAATAAAATATTTAAAACAGCCAAAGAGTCATAAAAACTGAGATTAATATTGATTAAAATCCCATCAGGTGATAAATTAAAAATTAATATGTTCTTCATCTGTAACTCAAATTATTTATAATATTGATAACAATTTCGGCCATAATTTTTTTTAAATAAAAATGATTGCTCTTTAATTTTAAAATGACAAAACAAATAATGATGAACACTCGGAGATGAATTTACGGCTTAATTAATTTTAATACAAATTTGACTTAGATATAATTTTATTAATATTTCACCTCACAAACTGTGTGAAACGTGGTTGTTTTTCTCTTAAATTTAAATTATAGTTACCTCTACTGACTTATTTACCGTGATTAATTTAATTATAATTATGGCTTATTAATTATTCTCTTCTATTTTTACATTAATGGTTGGGTTTATATGTTCAACACTGTACGTATTTTTTTTGAAGATTTAAACATAGAGTAATTGTAATTATTTTTCTTTAGACCTCTCAGGAAAGAACTTTTTAACATGAACGTAAAACGAAGAAAACAATTATAGGGATATTTAATAAATAATTTATATACGAACATCGCAAATTAACAGTTTAAAATAAGTACTTGCTTTTTCTTTTTGTTTCGTTGATGTAAAATGAAAACCGTTACAATAATTGTTACCAGAATAAGGTTGTTAATTTTAAATCAAATAAAGAAAGTTTACTCTATTTAATACTTGTACCAATACAGAAAATTTCAGAATATTTAATTATTGTTTGGTTAAAATAATAAATTTCTAAAACCTTTTAACGAGGATTTGAACAACAGTTAAGCTGTTCATTTAGTAATAAAGATATAAAAATACGCTAAATAAGTTGGAAAATAAATTTAATTTGTATTTAATTAATCCACAAAGTTGAATGAAACGTGGTGTTTATACATATATATATACATATAAAATACTAATTAAAATTATAAAATCACTTATTTTTGCGTATTTTTATTTATTATTAAACTTAAAGTCAGAAAAATGATGTTTGCACTATAAATTTAATGTAAGAAAAATAAGCATAAAATTATGAGGTGCCTGTGGTTGTTTTCTTCTCGCAGGCATTTCCCCCAAGAATGACTGCAGGTATTACCTGACTATGTCGGGAATGCCTCGTACCCACTCTGGTTTTTTCAAAGTTCCTACTTGCCAAGATAACTTCACCTATTTTGGGAGGTTTATGTACTGGGGTTGAAGAACTTGGGCAAAGGGGAAGGGTTGTCCTCTGATCCCATTGGATCATTGGACCAACTTCCTCCTAAACCTGGTTAAGACACGGAGAAGGGAATTCTGCGACCCACAGCAAACTCTTCTCCCGTCATTCGGAAGGGCGTGAGAATAGTACTCAATGCCCGACCTCCCTGATGCAGGTTTTCTAGGGTTTTTCCTGCATCTCTTTAGATGAAACACTTGCTAGGATCCTTAAACTATAGCCCAGGGGCCCCAGCCAACCCTTGGCCATATTTCTCTACCTTCCGCATCCCCCCTTTTCAATTCCCTTTCTATGCTATCAAAGGGGAGTTGCCTGTTTCAGGATCACCCTCATGCAGCCTGTTAACCGAAGAAAAATCATATCGTGACCGTTTATAGTAGCTAAATGGAAAAGGAAATATTACCTGAAAAAAATGTCTAATAATATTCTATGTCAGGAATATATATCTAGGATTTAAAGTAAGAGATCCCTTTCATAAAATGTAAGCCAATTTAACATTGTTAAGGAAAATAAGTAATATAAATGAAATGGTTAATAATGAACTAAACTGGAACATTCTAAGAAAATAGTTATAGTAGTTTTACTTTAGAAAATTACTAAAAATAAATTAATGAACATTAAAATTACGTTTATAAAATTTTTAAATTCTATTTCCTTTGTATTATTAATTGCACGGTTCGTCAATACATGATAGTAAATAATAAGAAGAGGGAAATCAATGACTATGAATAATTAGAAATAAAATACGAGGATTATGAAGAAATGAGAAATAAAAAAATACTACAACTACTACTGTTCACAAATTTTATAAAGAGAAATTTTTTATCTAAAAAAAGAAAAATGTTCGCGCTGATATTGTGTATCGGCATTTGTCCAGGTGCAATAATCCCCCCCGAGTCGCTGCAAGTCGTCATGTGAGACTGCCTCCATTGCTCCGCCATGCATAACTGTGCGGGCATAAACCTCAGACACACCGACGCCACAATAAACGCCCTTGTAACTCTCCATAAAAGTGGCCATACCACTTCAACAACCCAGCACGTAATGGCTGGCGCGCGTAAAACAACAATGCGAGCGTTGCCTCTACTCCTTCTTCTATTCTCACTACCGCAATACCCTGAAAAATTTTCCATTTATTCAATAATAGATACAGCTCTATCTTTCAAAAATGAAACCAACCTACTCTGTATTTCTTTAGATACATATATCTTACATTAAGAGTTGTTAAAGTCAGTTTGCTTGTTGAGACTCATGTTACGGGAGTATAGATCGCTAGAAGTGGTCACTAAGAAGAAAGGGAAAGGAGGAGTATTGCCGTGAGCCAGCTACAGACGTTGGAGAGCGGCTACGACATTATTTATAACTATCCTATACTATAATGAGGCGAATGACCCACACTGACACAAAGCCTCACGAATAAAATTTATAGAGGAACATTGACTGCCCTGTATAGCCAGCAGCTGAAGCTGATGAACACGTTTAAAAAAGATTGAACTCTAACCTACCTGGTCAAACCATCAGCCAAAATGATTCTTTATCCTGGCAGGCGGGAGATCTAAGCAAACAAAACAATTTTTTTTAGTATAGGTAGCAATGAAAAATGAATCCTACAGCAAGGAGAAGAAATAAAAACCCTACGCTTTACCGACGATATTGTAGTATTAAGGGAGTCAGAAGAAGACTTGGAAACACTAATAAATGGCATCAACAGTATCCCGAAGATAGAATTCAATATGAGGAATAATAGAAGGAAAACCAAGGTAATGGAGTGTAGTATTGGAAACAGTGGAATAACAAACGGTGTTAGATTGGGGATATTTTGTCATAAGGAATTATGCTACTTGGAAAGCGTCTCAACGAGGAATGGTAGAAGTATAGTGTACATAAAAGAGTAGAATACCACAGACAAGGAAGGCTTTCGCGAAAAAGAGGCATTTACTTACCGTAATATAATTGTGAATATTAGGAAATCGTCGCTAAAAATATTATTGAGTGTGGCGTTATATTGGCGCGAAACGTGGAAGATAGGAGTTGCAGAAAGGAAATGAATAGAAGCATTTGAAGTGTGGTGCAATAGAAGAATGCTGAAAATCATATGGGTGGATAGAATCACTAACGAGGAAGTTCTTAACAGAATAAAGAAAGAGCGAACAATATGGAGGACGTTGACCAAGAGAAGTTTTAAGAGGGTCTTGAAAATTAGCATTAGAGGTAAGTGTGTGGGGAAGAAACCTTAGAGGGAGGTAAAGGGTGGAATACGCTAAGAAGTTTAGGGAGAATGTGGGATGTGCTTGTTACGCGGATACTAAAAGAAGCTTGCGCAAGATAATTTAACCTGGAGTCTTAGGACAACTACAAAAAATGTAGCAATTTGATAAAGAAATGAATCAGAAAATAACTATAAAGGAGCATAACTTCAGAAAAGCAGGTATGGTACAAGCAGGCTTAAGAAGATAAAATGTAAAGTGTAAAAAATGAGATATATATGCTTCAAGTATAGCTTTTACACTACTAAGTTGCTCTAATAAAGCTTCGTGTTAAAATGAGATCCGGACAATCCCAATTCAAGCGGTATCGTAATTAAATATGCCTTTTTATTTCTCAAACCTTTAATCTGCTTAGCCTTTTTCATCCTTGGCCTCCCTCTTCTGTTATTAACTCTCACACTTCCCTCTAACGTTAATTTCACAAGACCCTCATATCGTAAAACGTGGCCTATTATTCTATACCTTGTCTTAGGCAACGTCCTCCATATTTTCCGCTTTTCCCCTTTTCTGTTTACAACGTCCACGTTAGTGATTCTATCCACCCTTCTGATTTTCAGCATTTGCCTATAGCTTCTTATTCTTTTCCATTCCGTAACTCATATCGTTCACGTTCCTTACCCATAAAACGCCACGCTCCATTCGAACATTTTAGTAACTATTTCCTAATATTCGCACTTATATTACCCGTAAGTCAATTCCTCTTTTTCGCGAAAGCCTTCCTTGCCTGTGCTATCCTCCTCTTTATGTCTACTATATTTCTACCATCACTAGTTATTACGGTTCCCAAGAATCAGAATTCCTCAGGGTTTTTATTTCTTCTCCTTGCAGTATGATTCCTTTTCCATTATCTGGTTTAACTTTCTTCATCGTCTCTTCTATATATAAGTTAAACAGCATGGACGACAGACTGTATCCTTGTCATAGTCCTTTCTTGATTACTGCTTTCCTTTCTTGATGATCTATTCTTATTACAGCTGACTGCCTTCTGTAGAGGTTGTGTATAAGCTCCTTTCTCGATATTTTATTCCAGTGCGCTTCAAAATCCTTACTAGTGTGTTCCAGTACGCATTATCAAACGCTTTTTATAAATCTATTAATGCCATGAACGTAAGCTATATTCTTCTTATCCTGTCTTCTAAAATTAGTCACAGTCAATATCTCTTGACTATTAAATTTTGCTAATTTTTCTGTGTAATTTAATTATTCACGTCTTCACTTATTCTTTGAAGCTTGATTATACGCTTTATGTACCTGGGAAATACAAACTATATACCCTGAAGCGTTTCTGTTTCTCTGCCAACAATTTCACGACCTCAAAGACAAACTAACGATGCTCGTAACAACCTTATCTCTATTATCAGCATGCGATGTACCATAACATCAAAGTATCTACTTGTTTTTAAAACTTTCAACTAAGTCCATGTTTGTATTGTGTTCGCGAATACCTTTGTGTTGAATATTAGCGAGGGCTACGTCAGCGCCTAGTAATGCTGACATCAAAGAGTATAGTTTGTCTCACTCCAGTACTGTCAGCGAACGCACCATACGCATTGCATCATGACATATAGGGACAAAAGCGTTTCTGCATGTGTTTACACTGAATCTACTTAACTACAGCAAAAAATATATATAAATTAATGAACATAGTACACCACAAACAATTTTTAAAATATTATTTAAGTCAAAAATTTAAACAATATATAATATTTAGCTAATAAAGTGCTACTTCATTAACTTCAATTCTTACAATTTATTTTATTTATATATTTTCTTAAACGCGAAGTGTAGCATTTCCTCTGTTTGAGACAGGCTACACTCGGGTTAACTACGCTGTGAAAAATACCCTCTAATAGTAAAGAAACGGAATTTTAAAGAGTTACGTGCATCAGACTATAGTACAACGATCGTACAAATCGATGCGGAGTAAACCCTTGACAATTCGCCCCCAGGAAAGTCGGTCTCTTAATGCTTGTCCCACGCCGTTCCAATGAAACTTAGTTTTTTCGAGGGTGTCAGACTTCATGTTGAATGCTGGAGCTTTCAACTTGTATTTGTCACAGCCATCTGCTACTGCATTTAATTTAACATACTTGCTAATTAATAAAAATAGAATCGATTCATTGTGTACGAGTTTATTAATGTAGACTATAAATTTATCATTATCTGCTATAGAAACTTCTTCAGAGCACTTTAGAAATTGTTTCTACAGACACGTAGGGCTTACCTGTTTTTTGTGACATAATACAATTTTTTAGAGACACACTTCCCTTGTTGACCTGATAATATTAATAAATAATATATAAATGTAGATAAATTAATTTAAGATAAGTATTGTACAGTAGCGCGACGTATGGCTGCATGGAATAATGGTAAGTTTAATAATTTGGCAGCAGTTAGACACGTGGGCCAGGCTCAGAGTATTTTCCGGCTTAAAAATAAACAGACAATGGAATACGCTGCACCCTAGGTGCTGAGGTAAGAACCTCTCCCCCAACCCCTCTTCTTCCGCTTAACGGTGCAAGGGTCCTCGGAAAAGAGCCCCCCGTTGCCCTACGCTTACGATACGTAAAGGGATAAACGGTTGCTGATTGGTTCTCTACTGAAATCGCGGGATAATTAGGAGCCAATCGGGACCTTTTTACGATCACGGATCACCAGAGAGGCTGTGGACCAGACATTCTGCTGTTGGAGATGAATGAGAAAGGACGTACTATTGCAGCAACCTGGATGCAGCGAGCCATGTGGTAGTGGTGATAATGTTTTGTGACCGATCATTTCGTGCAGAATGTGTTCATAGTCTTGCGAATATCCAGATACCCGGGAAATAATTCATTTTTTTTAATATTTGTAAAATAGTTATTTTTTAAAATAAATGGTTATTATTAGCTTAATATAAAGAAAAAGCAGACAGATTTGCAAAATAATGTGCAACATTTTTTGGCAAAAAGACCTCCGTTCCTACGTGTAGAGAGAATCTCAAATAACACGTCCAAATTTAAAATTAAAACTAACAAACTAAGACGGAATATTCAGAAAATTAAGCCTCATAAATCAGTAGGACCAGGTGGTATTTCTGGAGAACTGATTAAGTTAGGGGGAGAAACCGTGGGGCAGCAAGTTGGGATCCTAACAGAGCGGAACACATCAGTAACCTGGATTAAATTTTAAAAACTGAAAGGGAACCACTCGGTGATAGGAGGGAAAAGGTTAGACTTTGCTGAAATAAGGGAACGGCTAAATATACCTACATTTTTCACTAAAAACGACCATAATTACAAAATAAAGGAAAGGGACCAAAGAGCGGACGCAGGAAAATATTCCTTCGTGGACAGGGTAATAAGGGACTGGAATACTTGGCTTGCAAGGGTACTAGAGGCTTTCCCTAAGAATACATGTGTGTTCAAAAATGAAGCTCGGTGCTGATTTTGTAGGATAAGGGTTGTGAAATATTTTAATTTTGTATTTTTTATTTTTTTCTGTAATTTATATTTATTCTTCTAGTTTATCAACAATTTATCTTTGAACTTTAATTTTATCAACACACTGTCACCGGGAAAATGCCCACCTGCAGTAATAATAAAACCTCATATATATTCCTTCAATCCCAAGAGATAGATGGTACACTACAATATTATTTCATCAATAAAAAAATTGTGCCAGAATGCTTGCAGATGAATGTATTATTTTTTCCTAAATTAAACAATAATAGAAGAGAATACCGACGGTGAATGAAAATCTGCAACTACGTTCAATATCGAAGGGAGCAGCCACATGGTTCCACACCCATGGGACAGACACTCATACTTCCTCCATTCCTGGAAAATCCCCGCCGAAGCACCTTTGGCCCCCCTATATTAATTAATCTCACGCTCCCAAGAAGCTGTCTGTCTCCGTCGAAGAACGTTCTCTTTCTTACGCGCCCTCTCGATCCCCGCCCACGCCTTTGCTATTGTTTCGTAATCCATTTACGTGCTGCTGCGTAATTAGAAACCACATGCGCTGTCAAATTAACATCTGCACGCAGCCATCCGAAAAGAGTAGCTTCCAAGCGGAATTAGCCTTTAAGACAATTACAAAGCAGCATCCAGTTCCACGCGGGGAATTCTCAAGGATTACAGCGCTCTTAGTGTCGCTGTCCTCTTTAGGACTGCACACTCAAGGATAATACCGCAAAAAGTTTATCCTCGTCGCTTAATAGGGACATTCAAGAAAGCAAGATGTGTTTCTTAAATCGCTTCATTTACTTTAGCTAGTATTTTCAATTTTAATACTGGATAAGTGACTTTTGTGGTTTATAAGCATACTGCAGAAAGGAAACATAGAAATCATAGATAAAAAAGGACAGAAAAGATTCTGTACTACAAAGTGAAAATTCATACAGACGTTGAAAATTAAACGATTTTAATGTGACGAAAGAGTGAACTTTACTATCTTCCTAATAAGATAGACGTATCGTATTACACAGTTCTTTTATCCGCTGTTATTCGACAAGATCAAAGAATTTTTGTCTTTTATAATTTTTTTATTGAAAAGTATTTAATTAATAAAAAGTTAGTTAGACATGTATATATTTTATATTTTTAGTTTGGACAATATTTTTCTACTATCTTAAGCACCCGGGACTGAAATTTCGACTAAATCTGTTTTTTAATGTTCTAATTTTTAATTTAAATATGATTTAAAATTCAGTAAACCAAAAAATAAAACTGCCAAACAAAATAAGGAAGGTGTAACATATGCTGCAGGACAATTTTAATTAGTAAGTATGATTCTAAGTTAATAAATTATTACTTTTTTCAGAAAAATGAGTTTCTCTAGCTTCATAATTTTTGGTACCAAAAACCTTCTATGAGTCACAAATATTGTCTTCATTCCTTTTGTACACTATCTAAATGCTAATACCCTCAAAAGTATTATTTTTTCAAATTGTTCAGAGCGTGGCAAAGTGCCAATTTTTAATTATGAAGCTGTTGTAAAAAATTTACTCCCCACAATTTCAATCAGTTTCAAAAAACTAATACTGACAATTGATAACAATGGCCAGCCCTATATATTAATGTAAAGAAGCTAAAATATACTCAAGTACATAACGCAAAGAACATTTTCAAAACTGCCAAATTTTGAAATATTTTCAAAATTTCTCAACAAAATAAAGTTTACAAAACAAAATATTGTACATTGCTACACATGTGTATTGTAAATTTCAGCTTAGTAGCAATTCAGTTATAGGATTTTCAAATTTCAGTCCCCGTATCCTTTAAGGAACCGTGGCTGTATTTGTCACCTTATTGATTTACCGAGAGGTACCTGGAGTATGTTACCAGTAGAACCCGTCACTCGTCCGTCTTCATCTGGGTTTTTCCTAGAATTGTTACCTGAATCTCGTCATGATTGTATCAGCTGCACATTTAGTACAGATATTTACGATATATGAAAATTTACAATAAAAAAATAATTCAATAGCTGGGAGTAGCAACGCATATATTTAATTTAATTAAATCATGTAGATTGAAATGTTTTCTATAGGGCTCTGGGAATATTATTATTAATTCTTTCGATTCTTCGTGCTGAGATATTGGAAGCCTGAAGGTAATTAAATTGGGAGCTTCTGAGTTTTAGGTAGGAAAAAATTGGGTAGTGTCATTTTTGTATTGCTGAAAGTGACTACAATGAATCGGGTCTTTCTCATCTACACTTCTCGAGTTTTTACGTCCGTTAGCTTAGAATAGCATGAAAGAACAAAGCGCGAATAGGAAAGCTGTAAAGTATTCTGAATTTTCCTAACAAAAATTCGATCGGTACTGGAAATTACTGTAACCTGCCTGCAAATTGTTTTGCCAAGAAACGTATAATCCACTCTGAAGAAATATTACGATTCGAATGATAAAGGAACGCGGAGTCAAAATTACCTCCTACCCGGACGTTGTCATCTTCTCCCATGATATCCCACAACATCCTAACACTAGCACAATCTTTTTCGCAGACGACATAGCCATCTCCTATGAAACCTCCTCCCTCACCTCCGATTTCCAACCACTCCAATCAGCGCTCAATAACCTAGAGCAATGGTCTAACAATGGCGAATCGTTTCAACGCCACCAAATCACTAACAAAAACCCTCCTCCCCAAATTATCTCTTCTAAACAATTCATTTAATACCTCAAAACGGAAACCTACCTACCTCGGATCATGTTATGACTCACAAATATCTGGAAACCTCACATTAATTTCTCTCTCCAGTCCAAAAATAAACCAAAAATTCAGGAACTCTATATTACCCTCCTAAAACATGAAAAACCCCAGTCTCCACTCCCCAATCAACAAAATAGATCATATACCTCTCCATAATACAACCATCTGGTCCATATGCCTCCTCCATATGGGGAACAAACAGCAAAACCCATTCAACCCAAATCGAAACCAAAAAAAACACAATACTAGACCATCACAAACTCTCCCTGGTACCTAAGAAAATTCCCGTCATCCAATAACTAAAAAACTTTAAAATTTCGATTGTAAACTCAAATCTCCAAATCCATAACAAACCTTAATCAAAGCGAACTCAACCACCCAAATCCCCACGATCCAGCAATTTCAAAACAATCCTCCACCTCCATGCTCCATCGCCTCAAAAGAAACTCCGATAGACTCATCCTTCCCCCTGATCATTCAGGCACATCCTAACCCACTCTACCATCATGTCCTCAGACCACATCCTCATTAATCCTCCATAAATCAGTTCTCTACCAGTCAATCCTCACCCACCTAAGTCGTATGCCCCTCAGGTACTCACAAAAATAAATAAACATAACCAATTCTCCTAAAGTAGGTTAATTAAATGAATTAACCTATCTTCAAGTTATCATGTTAATTATATACCTTTTTAATATTGTATAAACTGTATCGTTATCGTCCTAACTGATAATCTGTACGATAAAAGTTTTTAAAATAAAAAAAACCGGACGTTGTATTGTTATTGTATCCTAACAGTTCTTTATTAGCATGCATCTGCCCTTCGGGATATGGCTGTTGAGGACGACAGGAAACAACTGAACCAAATGCTAAAGAGGAGTCAGAGCTGACTGCCCTTTGAAAAATTCATGGCGAGATGCAGTTAGTTAGGGAGTGATATAAACCTGACGGCGCAAGCTGCCAAGACCTGCGTTACGGTAAAATGTGTTCCTCGGAATTACCTCCCCAGATGCGTCCTTTCGGTGATCGATTCCGGGCGAGCAGGTAGCGGATCTGGCGACACGCCACGCAGACCAGCTTTATGGTTATTGTTCGTGGCCGATCCTCCCAACTCTAGAACGCGGGCTTTGACACGGTTTATGGGGGTCGACCCAACCATTCGTCGTAAACTGCATTTCTTCCGTCCTCGAAAGAAAGAACTGTTTACGCAGGACCTTCAGCAATTTACGACATTGGTCTCAGATCGTTAAAATCTGTTTCCTTTCCAGAGAACAAGAAGTAATTACTTCAAATACAAGTTATAGCATTTTTAAATATGGTTCATAATACTGCGAAGCATTACAGAAACACTATAATTCTATCGCGTAC
Source organism: Eucriotettix oculatus (assembly GCA_034510155.1). Classification (NCBI taxonomy): domain Eukaryota; kingdom Metazoa; phylum Arthropoda; class Insecta; order Orthoptera; family Tetrigidae; genus Eucriotettix; species Eucriotettix oculatus. The sequence goes on along the minus strand of CM067382.1, from coordinate 22,283,827 downwards.
CATAAGAAATTAAATTGTTGCGAAGATGATTTTAAATTACCAATATTTATTTAAAAACTAACAGAACATTATTTTCCGTATATATCTATTAATCATTCCTTAAACGTCATTTTACATGTCCAGATTGGTACCACAGTTACTCCATCATGACTCGTAACGAGAAAGCAGTTTTTGTATGATGTCTCGTGCCTCTCATTGTTAAGATCACTCGTTACCATATACGTTGTTTCTTCTGTATGAACTTCCATTATTCATAATTATCCTTTTGCAGTCCTAAATTCCTTGCAATTATGTCACTTGTGACAAAAACTTCCTGTACTTCCTGTATCACATCATAATCTTCGATTTATTTTTTCACCAATATCTGTGGGTTCAATTTGGAAGAGAACCTTCTGAAGAATTCCAAGTAGTGTGATTGCTGTGGCAGGGGGATGTGATACCTGCACTCATATTTAATTTGGTTTAGAAGATAACTTGATAAATAGCAGTGGATTCAGGAGGACAATATGCAACCTGCAACTACAATTGGTAGGTACGAGGATGATGTAGCATTAATCGCAAGGAATTTAGGACTGCAAAAGGATAATTATGAATAATGGAAGAAACAACGTATATGATAACGAGTATAAGTATAAGTATAAAATCATATTCCATAAATCCTATAGAGAAGCACAAGCTTCAAGGATGTGGAACGAGTCAGAGATTTATTAATATTAATTATTAATATTAAAATATACTGTAACTATTCATTAATTTTTAACTTATAATAAGATTTTCTTAAGTTCTATACAGAAGACATACAATTTGTACCTTGTATATAAAATTGATAAATATTTTTACATCATATACTAAAAAATTAGTGTTCTAAAAATGTTCTTTCATAATTATAAATATCTGCCCTATGATACATTCAGCTCCATAAATTCTTCAACAGAGTAGAAGGAATGGCTTAGTAAGAAGTTAGTTAGTTCATATTTGAACTTGTTCGGATTTATTTTTAATTGTTTAATGAAGGTGGGAAGTTTATTAAATATGCTAATAGCATTGTAATGTACACCCTTTTGTATTACGGTTAGAGACTTCCCTTCCTTGTGTAAATTGTTTTTACTTCTGGTATCAAAGTCATGTATTTCTGAGTTTAACAATGAGAGGCACGAGACATCAATAAAAATAAATGGGAAATAACATCAAATAGTGGTAACGTTTTAATATTTAGGTAATAAGATAGAAGTGGAAATTATTGAAAGTGGAAACCAATGTTACTACGCCTTGAAGAATATATTTAAGTATAGAAATGTTAGCAGAAATACAAAAATAAAATTATATATGGTGATATTAAGACCGATAGTAACGAATGGATCGAAATGTTGGGTGATGACAGCAAATCAGAAAGGTTGGCTATTGAGATTGAAAATAAACATATTAAGAATTTTTTTTGGAGCTGGAGAACGAAGTCAAACGCAGAACTGTAGACAGTTTTTGAACAGGTGGGTTTTGTAATTAAAATCAAGCAGGAAAGTATGATATGGATCTGTCATCTGCCGTGAGGTCCAGAAACTCTCAGAGTTATGAAAGTATTTTTAGGTAATCTTGATGGGAGAAGAGGAAGACCTAGTAAAAGGTGGTTTGAAGATATAGACGACGGCCTGAAAACAATGGGAATAAGTAATGGTATGTGGAAGGCTATGGACATAAATTAATGGAGGTAGGTGGTAAAGAAGGTCAGAGTTATACAAAGAAGAAGAATGATACAAAGATCACTTCAGTTTCTTAAGTGCCGACGATAACAATAACGAGTGCTGGTGAAGAAGTGGAGTAAACTCAAATTCAAACAGACGATATCCACTCGAAAGAATTTCTGGGACAGACAAGGTATTTTGTTCGTTATTTTCTTAGCCAGGAATAGGACAATTAACAGAGGCATTTACTGTGAGAAATTACGTAAGTTTCGATACTTTCGCTTGAAATACTTTTGATTCGTGACAACGCACGCCACACACCACAAGACCAACTCAAGATATGATCACATCATTTAGTTGAGAACAATTCGATGGCTCTCCCTACAGCACATATTTTGCTTCTATTGTCAACGGCGGCCAAAAATTTTTAACGCAAAAATATTTAATGCAAAATTTTCTGTATAAATTTTACCCCATTTATAGAATTCTTAACGTAAATATATATTAAAATTATCAGCTACAAATGACTTAATAAATCAATTCTATACTCCCAAAATATGTAGTTCCAAACAGAAAATTTTCAATTAGCAAGAAATTCGTAACACTTGTTTTGTTAACTGGGGTGAAATCAATCATACCACAAAAAATATATAAGCACTATCAAAACATTTAGTTCTGAACAGAGAATTTACAATCAGTCAAAAATTCATAACCCCCTATAACAAATTACATTCAATATTATATGTTTATAATAATATTAATTTACGGAGCATTTGTTACGAACGAAAAGGAGAGACTGAAAGGGGGAAAAGGGAAATGGCATTATTCAGCCACCAATCATAGGTTTAATAAAGGGAACATTATTTAGGCGATTATTATGCAGGTTTTAAGGAAATAAAGATTATTAAGTAAACAGGTATCATAGTTAAACTGATAATTTGACAAGAAAATTCACACAATTGAAGTTTAATTGAGGCAACATTGATAATCAAATCATTAGGAACAAATTGGGGTTAAGTTATGAAAATTTTATATTTTATATCCATCTTGTATTACTTCACTGTTAATAATATTTCTCAAAGCAATTACAATTCTGTGACACGTCAATTTTGACTTCATGAGAATTTAATTTAACAGTAATTATATTTTTGAAACAGATTATTATTTCCTAATTGAAAGATTCAATTTATATTTTTCTTTGAAATCATGTGATACTTGAAATTTAGGTTACATTACAGTATGTCATTTACATGTTTGTGATAATTTTAAGGTCTCTGCTACTTATTGTTGCTTCATATTTCTCTTCATTTGTTCCTATTGATCTATTGTGAATGTTTAGTAAATCAATGGCATAACTAGTACAATTAAACCCGTCGAGACCCAGACCCATCAAACTTAACACGTCCTGGAGGCGGTACGATACACGTCAGTTGCAGCCAGTTCTATCCCATTGTTGTAGACTGGCTCCACACTTGCAAGAAATTGCATTCAATGGCTGATGCAAATACTTGCACTGGTAAGCGCAAGCGAGAGAAAGAAGTTGGACGCGTTGCATTGCAACTAGTTACAGAAAACATTTACTCAGGGAAAGTGAATTAAGCGTCTTGTGACGTCATATTTCTGTATTGAGTAATGCAAACAGACGGGGTTGTAGTGAACGTGTCAATACAAATTCCATTGATATAATTGACTACAAACTAACTATACCACTTATTAATACAAATATATGTGTCGAAGTAAAAAAAATTCAATACAATGTAAACCTTCTATACATATCATTAGAAAATCACTAGTGAAATGTACTTCCTAGCTTTTGATACAGAAAAAACTATATCGTAGATAAATTTAATGTATTAAGGTTAAAAATATTAAGGCACTATTTTGTCACTGATGTAAAATTTTTGAAAACGAATTTATTGTTGAGCTGGCACTTGCAACGACGAAAGATGTGTCCTAACTATTTAACTTGGTCATTTTTGCATATACTTCAAATAATACTTTATATTTTAAAGGTATGTTTCGTCTACGTGTTTACAAGCCAGTACTTTAAGCAACGATTTGATAGATATTTTACTTTTGCAAATTATCATTGTATTCTCTGAATTGTAGCAACTTCTTTCGATTGAAAAGCCAAACATACAATTTTAAATAAGAGAATATCAGAATATTATTCAAAAATTGGTTCATGCATTTCTATGACCGATAACATGAAATTTAATATTTTCATAATATAAGATAATTATAAAATGATTCTTAACTATAAAACAAACTTTTACTCAAGTATGTCTCATAATTTCGTGCATAAATCTCTGTAATTCGTATTGAAAAATTTTAATTTTAGAGATTTATTATAAAATATATTTTTATTGTAATTCGTATTGAACGATTTTAATTTTAGAGATTTATTATAAAATATATTTTTCCGGAACGAGTGACTGAATTGTAGAGAGCAGAGAGGGGTTAAGTCTAATGACACAAGATGCTCGGTCATTAGCTTCAGTTATCTCGGTTGGTACAGATGATCAATCACGCTGCCACCAACACTCAGCTCCGTTTTTATAGAAGTTAAAAGAAATTAGGGATTGGGCCAAAGATAGCCTATATTGGAAATATTTTCGGAAAGAAGATTTCGTTCAAGAGGGACTTACGTTTAACATTCTGATAGAGTTTCATTATATGCATAAGTATGAACCGTTCTAAATAACAAATGAATATCCAAAAAAAGTGAATACTTTAAAATTAACCCCAAATTTTGTAAATTTGAAACGTTCGTATTTCAGGAGTATACGTTTTAAAAACTTATATTTGTTAAACGTAAGTTTGGTAATTAGCATTTCAAATACTTTAAATGTAATATTAACCTTTCACTTATTAATATGTTATTTTATTAACCAGAAGCTGAGAAAAGTGATTCAGTTGTTTTCATTGCCACATTTATAAAAATTTTGCAAATATATTTATAATAGACAATAAATTTTCTGAATAGCCACAATAAAATATTGTCACTGAATGAAAATATTTTATATCAAATGTTGATGCTATATTTAAATTGAGTGTGGTTAGATATAAAATACTATCCTGGCGGGATGTTATTTAAATTTCAGTTAAATTGAACGTTTGTTAAGTCGTATTTTAAATAATCGAAATAACACTCAAATTTTCATATAAATAAAATAATTCTTGTTTAAAAAGGAAATCATTTGTCTATTGTACCTTCATAAGAAGAAGGAAATTAAGAGTCCGTAAGCTTTAAACACCTCAATAATAATAAACATACGAAAGAGTAAATTAAAAAATATATTATCAAAGTGTATACATCGTATCAACGATCCAAAGAAGTTTATTATTTTTCAGAAAGTTAGCTCTCTGCAAACAATGCGTTAATTACGGCGCGAATCCTTCTGCAACAACAAATGGAGTGAGAATGATCCCCCTCCCCCTCTCTCTATCGTGCAGCGAAAATTACGCTTATAATAACAAATAAGTGGGATGAATGGTATACGAACACGTTATAGGACTTGTAACTTGCAGTTAATTTTCACGCCATCTTTCGCCCCGCAATTCAAAGGATTTATAAATATTTACTTTAATATCTACTGAACTCTGAAATATATCGAAATAAATATATACGAATATTTAAGTTATAATTCTTGTTTCAGTCCCCACAACGTAAAGCTGCGTTGAAGGACCACTTGGTACACAGATACTTTGGTAGTAAAAAAATTGACCTGGTTTTAAAAAACACTTCCAGAACCTTCCGTAATATTTCTATATTTGTATTATTGTGCACATTCTCCGTACGTGGCACTTTTTCATCTTGTCCTACAACTACGAACTTCTGGAGAACGTTCTCACGTTGATTTTCCAGCATGCGTCCTTTCGATTTAAGCCCTGTTGAGCACGCACTACGTACACTTGAACTAGGTGTTGGGGTTGTCAAACCATCTCCCCCCGGACACTTGAAGGGTTAAGGGTGGCGTTGGTGGCTGAGTGGCTTTCTTCACGTGGTGAAACTTGTCGAAAGTATGCTATAACGACAAAATTCATGCGCTCTCCTAGAATGCGTCAATAAAAACTCTTTCAAAATGTAAACGCTTTAGGAATTTTATTTTGTAGAAACCATTAAAAATATTTTTTCAATAGCAAAAATTTTAAAAGCTAATATAAAGTATAATTGTACAAAAACATAATGAAAACACAAATTTTACTTGTATAAATCAAACAAGATTTAATGACCCACAAAATCAATTTTTGAAACTCCCGGGTACCTGAACCGGGACTATTTTGACTCTAAGTGTACAGCACAAATAAATAATGTATAATAAATGCAAGTAAGAGGTACATCAACTAAGTAAAAAAGTTTATCAATGGATATCAGGTTTCTGATAAAGGCGAATTTTTCTGGCAGCACGAATAATATAAAGAAACAGACAATTTCTAAACAGTTTCTAAACATTTAAGTAAATAATGTAACTGTCAAAACTGGATTACTATTACTTCGTCATTGGTAATAACATTTGATTAGATAATTTGTCAATTTGTTTGAGAAGTTCAAATTTTATTCAATATATTTTTTAAATTTTAAGTAAAATTTGTTTATTAATAGATATTTTAATTTATATGATTGTAGAATTATGTTATTGAAGGTTCATGAAATTTCATTAACACTGCGAAATTACGCCATCAGTATTTATCATCTGCAGTAACAAACAAAACAAAATTGAAGATGAATTTAAAAAATTGTCTCGTTAGATCGAAGTCTTCAAGGGCTTCATAACTATGAAGTTAATATTATTCAACGTACCTGGAGTATTTACCACCCTTAAGGGACCAGGAGTCTACTAGACACTCTTAAGGTAGCAGAGTATTAAATTACAGGGCTTATCAGAGGTATTGGTAGATTTCTTGACTGCATTAAAAGGTACTGTGGGTCAAAATACTGGATATGATTAATTGAAAAGGGAATAGAGCTCAATTTTATAATTAACATAAATATCTAGGGTCTAATTAGATAAATACAAAGCAATGGAAAGTGAATTTTTAAACGAAAAATTTTCTACAAGAAATTCGATATAATTTTAACGATTAATCTTCAAAAAATTATTTATTTTCAAAATTATGCTTCGAAGATCAAAAATTGAGATTATTATAAGAACTAAAAAATTAAACAGCTAACGTGCTTAGTGCCATTTAATTTGCAACCATGACTACGAAATTTACAGTTTTCATACTAGAAAAGTTCTCATGATTAAATATGAGAATTACTCTTAAATATCAATTTTCGATGCTCTGTCAGATAAAACAGTATTTATTATTTTACCTCATGTATTCATTAATATTTTTAAAATTTGGAAACGGCTTTTTTTTAGTTCAAGTAAACGTTATGAGTGATGCAGAGTTAGGCAGCTCCGCGTTACTTTGCATAGTAGACAATGTACAGACGCAATAATAATAATAATACATTATTTCGAAACAGATCATTTTACACTGACTATATAAATTTAGTGCGCCTGCTTATAAATATTTAAAGTTTCATCTAGTTGTATTTTTGTTTTCAATATACGTGTTTAATACTTAAAAAGAATTATACATAAAAGCGTCGATCTTCTCAATTGGGAATTTTTTATTTGCAAGTGTTACTATGATTTATGACAAATTAAAAATTAATGACCTAGTACAGGCTTAAAGCCTCATTGTTAATTGTTTAATTACATATGACAGACGTATGATTTATAATATTTTCTCTAAGAAAATAATTATTCTTTCAAACCGACGTTTATTGTTTTTGGGGATAATAATCAATGTTCCACAGTGAATCTTGTTTCCATTGAAGTGTCCTAAGGCTGAGAAGCTCAAGCGTGAGCTTTTGGGAGAAAACCCTATTGCTCTTTCGGAGGGTTCCTATAATCTCATCCGGTCTTTACGCCCATTAACGTAGCAAATGACTTCATTACAGCCTCACCTAGGGCCCGGGAATATAAGTCACGTAGCTTGTATGCAAATCCCATTAAAATGGCTTTGTCGTCAACAAGTATGCGATGAAACGAAGGGTTTTGCAGTCTACTGAACCGAAACTAATGGCAAAAGAAAATCGAAATTTGACGACGGACTCTGCCAAGTCATCGAAAAATTAAAGTGTTTTCTTACAGTTGGTGCAACTCAGTATTCTGATACAATCAATTACCTATATACATTACACCTTTGAGAAAATGAATTACTATCTTGATTATACAAATTTTTCAAAATCAAAAACATTGTCCTTTTTTACATTTAGGAAATGCTTCTTTTGCATAAATTATATTACAGAAAAAATATATACGAGAAACTATGACGGGGAAGTAAGTAGAATTAATCATGTTTTTAATCTCGTTCACATTCTCTAAGTTTATAATAGATACTCTATCTCAATCTAAATATTGTTCCCAATTACCCGTTTTGTAATACATATTATGATATAAAAAATTCTCTTTTCATGAATTGCATATGCAGTTGCATCCATGATATGACGATGCTATTATAATTACTCGTGAAGTATCAGACCCTGTATATGAATTGCCACCTGCACAGATGTAGAAGTCACAGTACCAAATTTCATGGTTGTTAAGATACTTCATGAAAGCAGGTGACTCTAGAAGTGTGAATTATGCAGATTCAAAAGGGAGTCGTAAGAGAATAGTGACGTCATCAGCTGACGTCAAGCCTATCTCCGATGTAAATCTCTTTCATTAAAATACGTACTATATACCGTTGAAATTATTAAATAATTCTATGAATAATAAAAACTAAAATTCATAAGTGTTGAGTCAACCAAACGAGCTTCAAATAAAAATTTTTATTTTCAGTAGGAAACTTTCAACATTGCCATTTTCAACCCCTATAAATTGTGTGCATGTATAAGAAACGGTCAACGTTGGTGACTTCTCGTCAATGAAGTAAAATTCATTAAACTCCGACAATCATTATTATACCACGTTTAGCAGCATCCTTTACTTTTTTAAAAAAGAACATTGGTAAGACTCATCGAGGTAAAATAGTCGAGTCAAAAAACACGATTATTTTAACCCCGGCTTTATAATCTCATCACATCCAAAATATATAACTGTTCCCATACGTCTCATTTTTTTCTGGAAATTAACGAAGTAAATTTTTTTTCATCTCGCTCAGGATTCTTCGTACGTCTCCCGCATCGTCCAGCTACCATTTTTCCTCTCATTTATAACTTAAATATTGTAATAATAGTAACCTTGTTCTGTGTCATCTTGGAAACCATCGAATACATTCTAATTTACAAACAGATATTTAGCAGTTTATTTATCTATTCCAATACGGCAGTACTTTAATGCTTGAACATGTATTACAGTTCAGAGATATAATTTTCAACAAGGTGGTTATCATCACTTACATTTTAATTAACGCGAAAACTAACCTTGATTGTAATAAAATAAATACTGACAAATACATTTGGAAAATTTGAACCAATACTTATGCAAAGAACTCAACTAAGAAATCTTATTTTGGAATTAGAAACATTAAACACAGAATTATGTGTATTACGTATCCCAGCATATTGAAATATTCGTCATATTCATCTGATGATTTACGGCAAATCAAAAAGGAAAATTAAAATTGCTGTTTTATTGGTGAACACTTTTACAATCTAAGAATGGCTCTGGTTAATGGTTAATGGGATTAAATCTTCCTCCATACACGGAATTTCCGCTTGAATTATTAGTGATCAATTATGTCGCTTTGCCGGCGTGTTTTGAAAACACGAAGTGTGTAAATTTTAAAGCTTTTGTTGCACGGTCGGGGTTAAAACGCTCTCGCAGTTGCCGATTGTTGATAGCAGGCAGTTAAGTAGAGCAACAGCGCCATTGTTAGAAGGTTGTTCGCAGAGAAGCGGAGAGAGGCATGAACACAATGGAGCGTTGTGAAGCTTGCCTTCAGACCTATAGACGAGACTCCCTCCAGTATGAATGTAACATGACAGACAGGAACCCATTACTAACTTACTGTAAATACAGAATAGAATCCCCCGCACGTTTAAAATACAGTTCACAAATCTGACATCAGATGGGGACATTATTGTAGAGACAACTATTTTTCTGGAACAAAAAGTTCTCCAAAGTCTCTAGCCGATACTCTCATTACAATAGACACAAGGAGTCTTAGTAATAAAAGTGCAGCAGAAAAATGATAATTGTGTACTCAAATTAAAAGCTCTAAATCTATCTGACATTACAGACACTCGAATCCTTATATCGTTACCTTATCAGGAGACGTTAACTGGTAATGCAATAAAATATTGTAATATTATTTACTGGGGGGAAAGTTACTTTTAATTTAAGTTTCCACCAATTTATAAAGTTAAATTTAAACAAATTAAACTTTTTCATTTAATTTGCAATAAATGCAAAATTTAGGGTCCATTAAAACTACCACAGCTAGCTAAAAATTAATTTAGCTAGACTCGGTCTATTTAAGGGTCATTTCCGTGGGCTTTTCGTGCAGCTGAAAATCAGATATACACACCGGCGATTAATTTGCACCGACTCACCTTGATTCCGGGTTTCTGGGGCGGCTGCTTCCTTTGTTGACTCCGGCATCGTTTACCTGCGGTTGTCATCCAAGAAAATCAGACTGGTCGCCCCTGATGATTTCTTCCAGAGAATTGCGTAAACGGGATTTCACCTTTCGCTGTCTTCTCTCAGTTTGCCTCGAGATTGAAAACAAATTTTTCTCAATCCGCTCACCCTTCATACCTCAAAGTTCTGACTGCTTTATCTATCATGGTTCTTTCCCAACTGATCTCCTCCTCCTCTTTCAACTCGTCAATGACTCTCGCTTCTCCTCTCTAGATCAACTATACTCTTTCCTCACCATGGGGTGGATCACATGACTGCCAGCCTCAATCAAAAATCGGGCTTGGCCCGCGGATAGTCTTCAGATTTCGAGGAGGGAGAAACAACCGAGGAAATTCCTGACCGTTGAACGTGCTGTACAGATAAAAACCATTAATCCGCCAAACTGAGAAATTTTCACTCCCCTATCGCTGATGCTGGAGCCTTTCTGTATTTTCATTCCGTCGGACTTTAGTGTTATTCACGCCTTAATGTCTCCACTGGGGAATTTTTCAACCATAGAGTGTTGAGTATCGCCACGGATGGAATAAAATGGCAATGGCCACATTAATTCATTACAATATATTCGTACTTGATTATAACTAGCAAATTTTGTTTTTCTATTGAAATAATTTAATGGTGCATTTTATATCGTAACTTCTAAAATAATAAATCTTAGCATAATGAGCGATAGGCTCGGGGAAGACTTTCATCAGGAGATATCAGCTATGGAAAAGAGATATCAAGAAAAATGGAATCCTAATACGGTAGCCGAATATTGTTGGACCATCAAAATGGATGATCCAGAAGTGAAATATAATAGATAAGTCATTTCTTACTATCTGAGCCAGAATGCTTGAATATTTTGTAAAAGTTATTTAAAATTCTTTGATATTTTAAATTCCTGTCTCTCAGAAACCTCGAGTGATAGAGAAATTCCTATATAATATTTTAATTAAGGAGAAAATGTACCATGAGCCTGTAATTTATGCAACCGTATATAAAGTTGATTTTACATTTAAGTAAATTTTTGAAAAAAAAGTATTTGATTGGATGTCAAGCTACAAATTATACAAAAATCGTTTCACATATTAGTATCACAATCAAAGAAGTAGAAATTGGAAATAATATAAATACCTCAAAAACGTTTCTGCAAAACTTGGTGCTTTCGGCAAGAGGCAGTAGAACGACTCACCTAAAATCATAAATATACATTGAAAAGAAACGTTTAAAATTTAAAATTTTATTTTAAAATACTATATTTTATTATTTGTAATCGTTATATATAAAATTACGGCTTACGTATTTTGATGATTTTTTTTATATTTACGGGACCCCCTGAATGATTCTTAGTTATAGAACGCCCCTGTGGTTGTCGCTGTTGTTGAGATCCAAAAATTTGTTATATAATTATCCAACGAATTTTATTTTAAATATATTATTGTAATATCACATTAAAAACATAATTTCAAATTATCAGCCTTGCCGTTTGAATAATCTGTGACAACAATACTTCCGCTAGTCAATTGCGCTGTAGCTTGACATTGTTCCGACATTTTGGTTTCAGATTTCTAAGTTCGCATACATCCGATGTATTGGCTTGCATACTGAGTTTTTTATAAATATAAAAGTTGTGTAAATGTAGAAGGTGCATTGGTTTAATTATGATTTATACAAATGTTCAAGCGGCGGCATTCCATCTAACCTCTTAGACAAAACATTTGTACAATTTTGACACTACAAAGTACGAAAAAAAGTCATAGCAACCGAAATCTTGGATAAAATGAACTTATTTACTTTTAAAACAAAAAATATATATGAATTAATCACTCAAAGTCAGCTTAGTCGGGGCCAAGTTCAGTTTTTCCTTTAGTCTGGAGAACGTTTAAGTGGTTAAGAGGAAGGTATGTGTGTAATAAAGTTTTTTCCCCTCGAGTCCTTAACTGACACTCGTTGCAATAAAATGTGTGGAACGCGCAGAATTTATTTGCCAAGCAATACGTGTAGCAGTTTTTTCTCTAATAGAAATCCACGCCGAAGCTACCTATCACAGATACACACCCCTTTCGTTTGGGACTTACAACCCCCAAATAGCAGACATTTTTACTGCTGATACAAGCTGCAATTTTCACCGTTCCCAACGTTCAACGTAAATGGCAAAATATCTCCAGCCCTTACGGTAGATATAAACTGTCTCGAAGCTGCATCGGCACTTACTTAACGAAAAGATTTATTCAGACACATACATTTGCACGTACACTCTATTTCCAGATTCTGTAGATTGTTCTCTGTATTTTCAGACAGTCGCTAAATTCACGGTGGATGTTCAGTGTTTAATAATGGCCCTGTCCAATAGAGCTCGATAATAAAAGTATCACAAATACTCTCTGTTTGCAGTTTCATTTACATGTTTAAAGCAAATTGCCTCCGTAATCTACGAAAGGTAATATAATTAATTATATTTACTTTAGTTTTACCCTGTCGATGATTCATTTGCATGCCACTTCGTGGCGCAAAAAGGGACACAAACCTCCTTTCTGTACACAAATTACGTTCTTGTTATTTAATGCATATTTCCCTAGTAATATTAGTTTTATCTTCAGGTACACATTAATTTTAACCGATACAAAAACTCATTATTTTTTAAAGTTAGTAGTGTCTTACTCTTCCACCCGATCCAAATTCAATAAACTTAACGTTGCCAATGAATTACTTTGATTGGGTGCCATGTAATTTTAAATTTACCGAAATTTCCTTTAAATAAAAACAAAATTTCGGTTGGCGTCTCATTACAACTATTTCGGTAGCGTGTTCAGGACCCAATACCTACGGTCGTGACTTTTCGCGAATCCACTATCATTCTTACGCATACATGTCTCATCGTTGACTACTCGATTTTCCGCACGCTGCATTGTTTCGAGTTCCTCGCTGCATATTAACAATGTACCCTTCTGTCGGCGTGTCTCAAAAGAGGTCGCCAACAAAATAGCCTCGAGTGTTTTGAATGCTAAAAGAGTGGAGCCGAAATTTCATGTTACAGTGGATATATATTTTTTCTTGCTGTTGCCCCATATTTTAAGTCAATCAATATAACATTTCGAGAGAAATAAAAATTGGAATAATGAAAAGAAATTAGTAGGCTAAATAGGAGGTAAAACAAGGCACGTCTGATGTTAACCGCATTACATACCAAAGAAATACTGAAGTTTAATTGAAAATAACACCTCATGTACCTCAGTGCCAAATAGATCACACTGACTTCCGCAAGATCCAACTATTCATGGACTCCATTTATGACTTGCAGCATTTTATTTTAAGATATAACCTCTTGACACCAGAAATATAAAGCATAAAAATGTCCAAATGGGATTGTCATCAATAGGCCCAATATTATAAAAATAATAGCTAAGAAGAACCCTTCAATCAGGAAAAAAATTAAGTATTTTCTTAAATTGACTTTGAAAATATGTAAATAAACCCGCGACAGGATTTGAAATCAGTGATTAACTATAGTTATTATACAGGTAATAATACTATAATGGTTTTCAAATGCGAACATTTGTGGTCTTCAGGGAATGAAAGCAGAGAAATAGACAAACATAGCCACAAAGGAAAAGTCAATAATGAATGACAAAAAACCCTTACAGCAGCGGAGTGCGTTGACAATATTTTGTGGAAACATTGACTCCACGGAGCAAGATCGAATAAGCTCCAATTTGTAAAAACAAAAACTTTTAAAACAGTGAGAAAATTTGAAATATAAACTGCAAAACAACTAAAGAACTATTAAGTGTAAGTTTAATTTCTTGAAGTATAAAGTATTTCCTGAAAATGAACGTTAATCTACATAAAATTTTTAAGTCTAAAAATATTTATACAACGACTCCATAATTATATTCAAATTATACCCTTGATACAATATTCTTCAGTGCACCGAAGTTATGCAGAAGTCTTGACATTATCGAAGTGGAAACGAAACTCGTTGAATGCGTCGGGGTTTCATGGAACACCGTAGGGAATTTAGTCTTTAATTACTTCAGCAATAAGACGGTAACATTTTCTGCTATAAATAATAATATCTCATCAATTAAATATTTAGTTATATGCGTATTTTATTTGTAATAAGGTATTCTACTGTTTTTTATTCATTAGAAAACTCGTACGTCGCATTGGATCCACCTCCCACGCTGAAACACGTTTGTCATCTAATTGTAACTATAATCATTCTCCGTTTAAATTCTTCAGAAATAATCTTCACATATTTTAAAATTAAGATTTTAATAATATTTTACTCTTACAGTAAAGTGCGACATAAGAACAATGTTTGTGTTGCTGACTTTGAAGTCATGTTATTGTTTATATTTATCACGATAGTGATTCGTAAAACATTTGTCTGTAATTAAGCGTGTATTTTAAATTTAAAGAAACAAATGTTCATGTAAACAGTATTACAAAATCCTTTTAAAATAAATTCAAATCAAATATAAATTAGAAAGAAAAATTTTTAAACCACGGATATTTATAACGAAAATAATTGATTCTTATTGATTTTGCAATGGTCAAAATTTTATTTGGAAACGTAAAAGTGCTATTTTAAATACAGAAAACGTTGTAGGTCTATTAATTAGCAAACATGAGCCATTCGTCCTTTAAATGAAAACGAAGCGAGACAGAGATAAATTCCGTTTCAGCACACGACCGTTACGAAACTCTCTGAAAACACGGAGTAATTTTCCTCAAGGCGTAGGCGTAATGTTTTAATCTCCGGCGTTTGCCCCCTCTTTTGAGAGGTTAGTGAAACATTGCTGGAGTGACAGATGAATAGCTTACACGAAGTGGGTTCTTCAACAGCTCTATACTTTGCCGTCACAAGTTGTTTCATATTATTTGGCGCACAGAATGACGAAAAAGAAATACTGGCGCGACATTAGAGAAAATTAAATGTGTAAACAGCGGATGAAACAGAAATAACCATATTTTCCAAATAAAACACAAGTCTATTAAATATATGAGATTATAAAATGTTCAAAACTTTATTGTCAATATTTTCTTCCGAATGGAGATGAATAAGAATTTTATTATATACCTAATGTCGATTGCAGCGAGGCACTTCTCCTAAAAATCTTAACTACTATTCTAACCGATATAAATTTCGCTTGCAAATATCTCAGATATGCGGGCTGAAATGAAGATGTTCACTTCACTGAACAATTTCACAGCACGGACAAATTAACGGCTGGGATTCTCTTCGGTCCATAAAGCAGGAGTCTCGACCTTGGCCAACTTTCTCTTTATAGGACCATTAGTCCAAGTCAACAGCCTAAAGCAAGAGTAATAACACGGGCTCAAGGTTCTTCCATGGATCGTAAATGCTTCAAAAAGGGGTGCTTACTACTTTATTGTCATGGAAACGAGTGCGCTGGATATTTGAATAAGTTCGTGGGCTCTTCCAATCGTCAATAAAATTTAAAAAATATCCAAGCGCTGGAAAATACTGTAATTACAATCAAAATTTATATCATAGGTTATTTAATTGTCGGATCTATCTACAGACTACGAGGTAACTTGAAATTACCTTTCACAAACCACCAATTTTAAGCTGTTACAATTTAATTGATAACCGTGACGTAATCTCAAAAATGTTCTCTCTCCTAAAGCCTGACCTTCAATTTATTTTCAAAATAAAGTTTCTCATCTCTGGCTTTTTTTGCCTAACTAACCAGATTAACAATAATAAATTGAAGGGATGTTTATTTTCTTCATTTGGGGCAATATGTCTGATGTACCTACACAGAACTATTATTCCTCCACAGAGATAATTAATAAATATTAAAGACAAGGTTGTTTCGTATTTAATTGTAATAATCTGTTAATGTTGCACGAATTAAGAAAATGATTATAGTATTCTTTAACTATTTATAAACTTAGAGTTAAATACTGATGCATTATTTTCAGGCAAAGGGGTACTTTATAAAATGTTTTAATGAAAGAAATTTATTTCTTCCTCTAGTTTTAAGGAATTTTTTTCAGTTTCAATTTAGAACAACAATGTGTTATTTTAAACTACTTAAACTTGTCTTTAATTTTTATTAAATGATATAAATTAACGACCAAACTTAACAGACATTGTTTTCTTATGTGTGGACGTATTATTTTCAATGCTGTTGAGACAGGAGAATATGTTTTTCAGGTAGATTTTTATTATTCTTATATTTTGTCCTGTTTGGTGAAGACTCATTTGTAATTGTTTCTAATATATTTTAACGGAACGTTACATTGCATCAGCTTTCCTTCAGCTTTACGCTTTCGTCTTTCAATAAATATAGGGTGCCAGGTAATTTGTTTAAATAAAACAAACCAAAAACTTAAATTCAAAACAAAACAACAGGAGCCAGGGCGTAGATATCAACCGAATGAACTCAATCTTTCAAACACTACGGAAAATTCGCTGGAAAAACATCTCGTCGTCGTAGAATAACCCAAAACAACTCTATCAAACTTTAGCTCCATTTTGGTCTCTCACCACCTTTTTTCCGTGGCTTGTTCGCCACCCTCCAATAATAAACATATTATAAGAAATTAAATTTAATTTATTGGAATATTATGTTTGTAGTACGCCTGAGGAAGTCTCAAAATGGAAAAGAAACGTCGGTTTTGAATAAATTGTGAATAAATATTGGCAGTCTTTTCATTTATTGTAAATTTTAAAGTCATAAAACTATGTTGAATCTGTATTATTGTTTTATAAAAAAAATGGCGTTATATTTAATGGCTCTCACGCTTCAGTAGCTACGCATAATAGTGTCCATTTAGTATTCTATCATGTTTGTCATCTTCGGTACTGGTTTTCCTGTGCTTGTTCTCTGAAGTGTTTCGTCAACAGCTTATAAATGCAGAAACAGCGAGCACTGCAACCAAAGCGCACCAAACCAGCCACTGCGTCTACCATCATTAGAAAACGCGACACCCATACGGCTGAGATTTCTTTTCACAAATCTTTCATGGAAATTTGAAACCACAGAACAATATTAAGCGACAGGAAATTTTTTAAAGGGAATAGTTTTCAGAAATCAATATTTTACCGTTGGATTAGCGCTTATTCTTCGATTATGAACCAATAATAATTATTAATATAGCATGGAATTTTTCGGGTCTATGTTTTAATGTTTTTGTGACTGTATTACAGTATAAATTATACTTTAAGAGACTCGTATTATCAAAACGACTATCGTTTCAAATTGGCGGCTAATTCAACAATTTCACTTGGGATAGTTCTCATTGGATTGTTCGACTTTGTATGGTAATCCTCATTGGCCGACGATTCTTCGAAGGAAGTTGTGACAAATTCCGATGATGTTTGCCTTGGTTTGAAACAAAACTTGCATGCGGTCATCTCCGACTGCGGAATGACGGATGGCGCCGGGATTTCACACAGCGATTGTCATTTTAATTCCAGGAATCCAGGCAGAGGCGGGTTTAATCAGAAATCCCTCTTACGCGTTATGCCAGGCGAAGCTCTTAATTGCCGAACGCCTGAAATCGATTCCGTTCGCAACTTTTCCGCGCTTCTTCGCTCCAACGGCTCGTTCCCAATCGCTACTGGCAGTAAATAAATTCCAGGCTCAAGTTGTGGGGGGAGGGGCGGGTGCAGAAATGATTGCCTTCGGTGACAGACGACTAATAAGCTAATATTTGCTTTTATTGGTGATAAATTTATTCACCGCCTCAATTGCCTCAATTGATTTTTTAATGGACTTATTAATTTCTTGCGCTCTTGGTTTTTAAAACCGTATTCCAATTAATTGATGTTTAAATACTGTGTTCCATTTCTCGATTTTTATTACATCAACCACTGGTAAGTCTTTTTTAAATTATTGAAATTATTTTTCTGGAGATAGAGTTACGTGATAAAAGTCTTCAATTTTAATCTCTTTAAAATGTTTCATACCATTAAATAAATTTTAATATCCTCAAATTAATTTAAAGTAATTTAAAAATTATGCATATCCGCAGCTTCACTTATATTTACTTTAAAAAGTGTTGATTTATTGTAAATGAAAATGTCAATCTCGCGTTTTGATTTTCTCTTAGAATTTTAAAAAGGAAAGCGTTCTAGTGTGAGGCTTTGTTCTCAGTTTTATCTGCACAGAGAATATAAAATTACGATTCTGACCACGGTTTAACCACTGTAATTCATGTCCACATTAACTACAATTTCATATTAGTTAAATGAGAATCGATAAAGCATTTTTTTCATATCCACGAATATTTATTTATGCTGCGAAACAGGTGAAAAAATTATTAAATAATCTGGAAGGTAAATCAGATGCTTTCAATAAAAACGTGAAGTATCGTGAACAGCGCTTGAAAGTTATTGGACCTACTTTTTTTATGTTTGCAGCCTCATTGCTAGTCTCCTCTTAACTATTGATTAATTTCTCATATTGAAATCCTTCCCTCATAGCTTGGTAATACGTTTACGGATGTATGATGTGAAACACGATTTTTAAAGTTACGGCAAAAAATTCATTCAATTGTAAAATAATAAGTAGGGGTAATGACTGCTAAACTCAAGGTATTTTTTTCCAAAAGACTCAAATGATATATCAGAGTTACACCTGTGTTAATTTCTCATCAGTTCGTTGTCATCGGCTGACTAGCAAGCTTCCATTCTCAAATTTGGTCTGTAGGTGCCTACTTTGGATTTGACACGCGACACTACGGCGCTAGACCAAGACTTTTTTTTCAGTCCCGTCTTGCATACGTTGCTGTATCTAAATTTCATTCCTCTAAATGTACAAATATTGTATAGTAACTTACCAATTAAATGGAGAGTATATCTCTTTGCTCTTCATTACTACGCCAAATATTTCAGGTGTGAATTGACATAAAATATCAATAAATTACCTTCCAAAATTTAGTCTTTCTCGGCATAATAAAACAAATTAACTAGAGCTGAGGGAAATAGCATTTGTTTCGGATTTAAGGAAGATGTACAGTTCAGATGAAACAATAAGAGTAGAGTTGAAATAGAGATTATCAGAGAATTGAAAATAATCATATAAAAAAATAATTTTTTAAGGAATGCTCATTTGATTTAATGTAAGTTATTAAACATAGAAGAAGTATAGACTGTGTCCTCAGTATACGCCAAACTTAATTACAATTATAAGTATGATCTGTGTTGACTCACGTCTTTCACTTTCTTGAGCCGGGCCAATTTCTACGTTGTTTTGACAGAAGTCATCAACAGATTTGGTGACATGAAACTTCATTCAATTTCGAAAAGGAGTGTATCTTTATCGTTTAAGAATAATAATTTGCCAACATTACATTACTGAACCTGCGGCCATTGTCAACACGATCAAAAAAACTTGTAAAATTATACAAAAAAGGATAAAACTGATTAAGTTTTGTTATTTAATTTAATAAATTTCAATTGATTTTTGGTTATTTTAATACCTGCCGAAATTACATGTCATAGATTTACTGAGCGACTTAACACTGACTTGATAATTCTTTAATAGTTTTATATTATGGCAATACAAAATTATTTTTTTATTTTTAATTGTTGAGAGAACTCGTTGACGATTATGAAAACTGATAAAAGGAAAACTAGCCCCATTCATAACACAAGTTTCCTTTCATATCCTTCATATGGACACTTTTCCAAAATAAATTAAGTTATACTGTGATATTTGAAAAGCATCACGATTTCAACATTTGTCTATTTAACTAGACAAATTTATTTAGTGGTAAATGTGTAGAGAAGGCTAATCTTAGAATATTTCGCTCGTACAAAATTATCATAATTTTCACAACCAAAAGTAATAGCAGAGAAACGAATAAGGGCGAATAAGAATATTTAACTGCGTAGAACGATCTGCGGAGAGGTTCCAGAGGGTAACATTTACCGGATTTCCCCGGAGGGTGCGCTGTCATCTCCAAAGAGGCGGTGATAACAACGGGAAGATAAGGATACAGGACACGCGGACTACATGCAAATACTCCTGTGGGTACCATTCGAACAACAGTCTGTTTACATTTTCACTAACCTTTAGGATTGTGCCTGTGTAGCAACGAACAATTGCTTCTGATTTTAAACACAGAAAAAGGAGAAAGAAACCTGATACGATGAGCGTATATTTTAGTTTCCTTTCTGGCAACTTGTGTTCAGCATTCCTTCACATTTCTAATTAGTAATATAATTCAATGAATTTAATTCAGACCAAGATTGTATTTAATGTATATTTTATCGAAATTAATTTAAAACTTGAAATTTGAATAATTTATATTTTAACAAAATTTTGTCTGCGGTTAAACGTCAAAAAATGTTTCTCTCGTTTTAATCAAAGACGTTCCTAATTTGTGGTCGGACGACGCTGCAGTTGAATTTTTAAATAATCTGTAAAAGGGCTGTAATGGGAAAAAATGTAAGTTGGGGTTAAAAATCAAATACATGCGGCTTGATAGAAGTTGAATAAGTTTACACACAGGGTAATAAAACCTAGACAGTTTGGCGCCGGATTGGGTTTCCTAAAGTCTTTGCGACCCCGTGATCTGGCTGTGAGCAGACGTGGTGTTTCCCCGAAACATCTGTGGAGTGCGGTGAAAAATTTGTTTTTCGACCATTATGCAGTTATCATTTAGAAGTTAGAAAGTTAGAGATTGGAGATTTCAATTGTCTATGGGTATATGGATAATGGTGATTGATAAAAGAAAGAGGGGGAGGGGTAACCAAATTCAGGACGGAGAGGTTGTTTCAACCTGTGAATTGTTTTATTCAGGGCTGAATTATGGGACACATAAGAAAACGAAATGAGTAAGATGTTCATCGTCCAAAGATTAAAGGATTCGGTTGGGACCAATACGTAATCTATAACCTACGGCGGGTATTGGGCTATGCGGGAAGTACTCTATTAGTAAACCTTTTGTCGATTTCCTCGTGCTGACAATTCCCCCTCTTGCCATAAGCAGAAAACGTCTCCTATACCTCTCCATAATACAAAACACCTGGCCCATTGTTCGCCCATATGAGGTTCAAGGTTCAAACATAATTAAACATTATCCTGCACATCATTACAAACTCTCCCAGGTACCTTACAAATTCCGTCATCAACCATAACATCAAAGTTCCCAAAGTAGACTCCGTACTCACCAAATTCACAACCAACCTAAATAAAAGTGTACTCAACCAACCAAACTCCACGACAATCCTCCCTCATCTCTACGCTTCCGCTGACTTAAATCAAAACTCTCAATCGACCTTATCCTTTACCTTATCACTACTGAAGACCATATCTTCATATATTTTTTAAATATTTTAATATATAATTTTCACCCTTCTACGTCGTATGCCTCTCAAGTACACACGGGAAAAAATAAAATAGAACAACGTAATTCATCTACTAAAATAGGCTAATCAATGGACTAGCCTACCTTCATGTTTACATGTGAATTATGTACATTATTATAATCTTGTATATACTGGAATTATTATTATACCAAACTATTAATCTTAAGATAAAAGTTTTTAGAAATAATAATAAATAAAAACCTGCTAATTCCAAGTACGGTTTATTTATGTATCTGTTTCTATAATAAGACCAGCAAAGAGGACCCCAGAACAGATCTCAATTTTTAGGAGATTTTATGTTTCCAAATAGTTATAAAATATTTACAGTTAATTATAAAGAAGGGTGGGCTAGGTAAATTAAAATTGATTCAATTATTTTATAATGTAAATTAATAAATGTAAATTTAATTATTTTAACATTTTTAGAATAGTTCTTTATTTTAAGCAACCATTTCAGGGTGATTTTCATTACCGTCAACTTTTGATAATTTTCGAGTACATTTTCAAATTTTCTAGTAGTATAAACTTAAGCCTTATGTTTTTCCATAAATTTACTTCAATCTCCGACAAAGACATAAATATATGAGTTTTTAAACATATCCGATTTCTTCCTTCATCTTCATTCACTATTTAAGCTATAAATGCTCCTGTCCTCATTGCTGTAACTGCGTGTTTGTGTCTCCCCCACTACGAACTCTTCTCAGCATCTTTATTGAAGTATGTTTGCTGTCTCTTTCCCTTCGGCTTTCGCGAAAACCGCGCCAGTGACTGTCTATCTTTTCAGTCACTAGCTATAGCTATATACTCCTTCCCGGAAATGCGGCATAGCTAAATCGCGGGATCGTGGCCATAAGGCAGGCGCAAAGCCTACGAAACCCATTCTCCGGTGCACATCGTTGCCAAATGTACACTGTGGGGGCGCTGCAGCGCGGAAGGGAGACATTTTATTGTTTCGTTGAGAAACTTGGGAGATAAGAAAGGATGATTTTCTCCTGAAAAGACAGAAATCTGCGCTCGTAATCCCGTATAATACAATCACAAACAAACGTGTAAAATAACAAAATAAGATTTGATTTTGATATTTTTATTAAAAGACAAAAACATGCAATAAGCCCACAAATGCTGAAATTTTGTTTAATATACACATCACAGAGTTTCATACGATGTGTATCATTGATGTAGACTAATTTCAAATAATACAGTGTACTATATTTCTGAATGAATCGGTGATGAATCCTGTTTAGCGAGAGACATTACCTGAAAAAGCCGAACGTTGAAAAACCCATGAATACCAACAGAAGAACTGTGCATATTTGTAAAGCGATCGTTGTAATGTCTATAAACATGCTACACGGAGCAAAGTAGACAAAAGACGAGGAGGAATTTGCTATTGCAAAACGTTTTCGAACTCAGTGAAGCGCTAAGTAAATTTCAGTAGGAGTATCAAGACTTGGCAAACACGAAAATTTCGAGCTACAGACCTGCGATAAAAACTGCTACAACGGTCGAAGTTCATTCTAAAAGTACCAGATAATTGGTTAAATTATATTTATAAAATATAGGACTATTTATTAATAGGACTTTTTGTGGTTATGATGAATGCCTGATTTCCTTCCACTAATTTATTTTAAATTGATAGAGTTATCTACAGTCTAAGAATCATGTAAATTGAATAAGCAAGTAGAATTTATTTCAATATTATGAATAGATATTTACTTATTAACAATCTAACGGTTTCCTAGGATATTAGGTGAAATAGATCGATAAACAGGCACGCAAATCTGAATATTCTTAGCACCAGTAATTTGAAGTGCAAAATTATTAAATTTATCTAAATTTAGATTAACAAATAAACTATAATTAAATAAATCAATACTGCTCTTAAATTAAATGTTTCACGGATATATAAAGTTTTATTACACAGCAAATATCAAGATGAATTTTAGGTGTTTTTATTTCTCTCTCTATAACAACCGGCTAATTTTTCAATAAAAATCTCCAGTGTTTTCTGATGATATTTTAGTATTAGGGGAGTCATAAGAAGTTTTGTAAAACATAATAATATGTATGGAAATAGTGGAATATCAAAGGGTGTTAGATTGGGAAGGAATATTCTGAATATAATGAATTCTTCTACTTGTGCAGCATAATAACTAGGGATGGTAGAAATATAGTAGACATTAAGAGTAGGATAGCAAAGGCTTTCGCAAAAAAGAGGTATTTACTTACGGCTAATATCAGTTTGAATATTAGAAAGTCATTATTAAAAATGTTCGTATGGAGTGTGGCGTTATATATGCGCGAAACGTGGACGAGTTGCATACAGAGAGAGAATAGAATCTTTTGAAACGTGGTACTATAGGACAATGCTTAAAAATCAGATGGGTACATAGGGTAACGAACCAAGTATTTCATAACGGAATAGGGGAAAAGAGATCAATTTGGAAGACTTTAATCAAGATAAGGGATCGATTAGTAGGCACGTTTTAAGACATGAGGGTCTTGGGAAGTATGTGGGGTAAGAACAGAAGAGGGAGACCAAGGATGGAATACCCTAAGAATATTAGGTAGGATGTGGTAGCTATGTAGAAAAGAAATTGCTTGCGTAGGGTAGGTTACATGGAGGGTTGCATCAGACCAGTCTTTGGACTGATTACCTCAACAAAAATTTTCACAATAAAATTTAATAAACGAATTCCATTTGGTTTCATTTTTTTGCTCCGTAAGTTAAAATATTAGATTATATTATGTGTTTTTATAGAATGATGTTAAAATTAGTCAAAATGAAAATATTGGAACAATTAAATGACTGGGGTATGTTAGGATAATTTTAATAAATTCTGAGTTAGTGAGGGAAGTGAATGGCCTGGAGGCGAATAGCCATGGTTCAGACCTGATTAGGGCGCTGAAGCATCAGGATGGTATTAGGACATACAGTACTGTAAGTCGTATTTCCTACAGTTTTGAAATGTTAAGGGTATGTAAACGCTGAGGTGGGAGGCGTATTGACTTGTTTCAATGGATGAAACTTCGTTTAATATCAAGCATTTAATTTCCTAATTCTTTCCCTTCAGTTAGATGATCTGGAAAATTCTAAAGTCGTTTAATACATTATTCAAGATTTCAATGTACCAATTCTTAACAAATAATTAACAGGAGCATAAAAACAAATTAAAATACGTTTGGAAATAAAGATATTTATCTTTCTCTCCCGTTGCGTTCCATCTTTGACAGGACGTATCTCTTTCCCCACGTTCCTAATATGGCATGGCGATGACTGTTGGAGGAATTGCTGCACGTTCTCCGACTGCCGTAATATTGTTGTGTTGGCGAAACTGTATCGGCCTTGTTTTTTTTACGACATTCGTCTCTACTACATCGGCAGGACGCGGTTAATCAGCCGCAAAGTTATGGCCCCTGGATATGCGGGCTTGGTCGGCAGTAAAACTGAAAGGAAGCGTATAAAATGGATATAGAATGCATCGTTTGCTGCTGTATGCAGTCAGCATTCGGCGAAAGTCTTCCTGTCTTCATTTCCTTCACTACTTTCTGTTTCGCTGTACAGCTTAAATTATTTTCACAATATTTAATGTTTTGCTCTAATTTCAATGTTGAATAACTTCGTATATTTGCAATTAAAAATATTTATTAATTCGTACAATACGAGATTTGGCAACCGGTAAAAATTTAATTAAAATGGCACCATTAAATTTACTGGTATAAGGATACTCAGGCATCTCATTACAACCCTATATTCTGTTAGCACGCATAGACAACCTTAATTTATGCAAATTAAAACGGAGACAATACAATTCCCGCTTCAATTAAAAAATATCAAACTTGCTGATATTACATATTATATTTCAAGATCAGTTTAAAATATATCGCACAAGTTACCGAATTAAAAGATTATCACATCGCAATACCAATTGTTATCTAATAAGCATGGTTTATAGGAGGATAGAACAATATAAATTGTGACTATGGCGAGTGATGCGTCAGGATAGTACATTTCCATGATCAGAGAACACCCTACTGATACACGATGATTATCTTAAAGAATCACCATAGATCAGTTAAAGTCTTAACTGCAATTTTTTCATTGTTTTTGGACTCCTTTAAACTAATTTCTGCGGTTTCTCTTTTAAAAAATTATATATTTCATTAATCATTTTACATATAAACACTGTAAATAGAATCGCTATAATTATAAGGCCAAGGTTCGCAGACCGTAGCGATAGAATGTAGGTGGCAGAATTTTAGTATCACGTGTTCTCCTGAGATTATAGACGTTTATACTAAATAGCCATCCTATAAAATTTTATTTACTTATGGATAATTAATGAAAAGTGAATCATATTTTTATTTGAAAAAATATATAATTTGATCTTATGGCACAAAATACAGGTGTTAATTTTCAATGTATACTCATTATTATTAAAATAAAAATATTTCATTGTTCCCTATTCCTCTTAAAATTCTTTTTTTATTTGCTAGATTTCTTAAGCTAAATAAAACGTTTTGCTTGCATTAATTAAAATCATACACACCAATAAATTTGAAGCTCCGTTTCCGTATAAACCTTGAATGAGGAAATGGTTATAAGAGCAAGATATACATTTAAGTGCTGAAGAGGGTACGAAAAGTATTATCGAAACGTTGCACTGATAATTATTTCTGAATACTCAAAATATCGATTAGCTGAGGTGTTAAATTTATATTTTTAATTTATAATTAATAATTCATGTGTTCATTATGATTATAAACTGTTTATTAAGTTTGTAAGGTGGCAATCGAAATTTTATTATTCGTCAGACTGAAGCTTGTAATTAAACTGAAAGGAAATATTGAACAAACGAGTTTTTTATGAATCGAATTTTTTTTTGCCAGCATTTCCAACTTCCTATAACCACAACATTGTTAATATTGGAGTGCGCTTTGTCAAACAATAAAGACCTTTCAGTGTTTCATTTTTTGTTGCACACGTGGCAATGTTTGCGTACCTGCGGCTGTATGCAGTGTTTATATTGTAGCGATCAGAATTCACGCAGGCTCATGCTGGGTAATCACGGATATATGTTAATTTAGCCGCTAATTATAAACGTTTGCATTCCGCAGTATCAATTAATTTCCCGCCTGATAGACGCCTATTAGCGGATCAAAGAGGATTAAATATGAAGATTATATTATCAGCTAAATATAGAAAACGTTATGGATACATCTGAAATTATTTCACTCCCATTTAGAATATAAAGTAATATGTAATAAATAATGTACAATATCTAATGGATTGCGTATTCATTTTTACCACAAGTCTAAAAGGAGAGTAACGCTATTCAACGGAAATTATTCCTACTTTGATTAGGTTTTAAATTCCATTAGTGTATGAAACGCGTTATGGCGGAAACCATTATGGCATGAAGAGATAATTTAGCATGAAATTAAATTTTCGTTGTAACTATCGGTAATTTTATTATGTGATCAGCGTCACTCTTATTCAGCCGAACCGATTGTAAAGTAAACCAAAAGTAAACCTTTTAGGTTTTTTAATATGTATTTTGATAGTAAGTTATGTAGAAATTTACTATTAATGTTGCTGCTTTGGTTTCTGATAATTTAATGAACAATAAAATTTTTTGTAAGATAAGTAAAAATATCATATCAATTATACTGTATTCAATTAAGTATTTCTAAAACAATCCAATAAGACAAACGTTTATTAGATTTGAAAAATAATTATAAAACTTTTGCCGAGTCGTCTATTCAATTAATGCAGAACTATACTAATACAAAAATAAACAATTTATAAAAAGTATATAAGATTTATAAAAATAATGAAAAATTAAGTCATTAATAGCGGCCAGTAAATTATTAAAATGACCTAAAATTAACAAAAATTTGTCACTTACACTCCAATATATTTTTAATTGAAACTACTATATGTCAAGGTTAATTTTTGTGCCTTGTGTGCTATAAATATTTTTACGAAGAATACAAGTAAAAGTCTAGTCAACCTCAGAATTATCCATTTTTATACTGTCAATAGTTCACTCCTCGAATAATTAATGTACTTTTCACATTAATTAGTATTTAATTTGCTGTAGTTATTCCACTTAATAATTAAACGCATATGTTTATTTTACAAAGACTGTTTCAAAATTCAGAAATATGAGAAACTTTTGCCTAAAACAAAAATTATCTTCTGTATTAAATTCCTTAAAATGGATATTGTATAGTTAAAGTTAGGAATTTGAT
Organism: Eucriotettix oculatus; assembly: GCA_034510155.1. Classification (NCBI taxonomy): domain Eukaryota; kingdom Metazoa; phylum Arthropoda; class Insecta; order Orthoptera; family Tetrigidae; genus Eucriotettix; species Eucriotettix oculatus. The sequence goes on along the minus strand of CM067382.1, from coordinate 22,255,916 downwards.
TTTTGAATATATCAGTTAAAAATTAATTTTAGATCTAAATTAGGATATAAAATTATCTTTCAGCTAAAACCGTCTCAAACGAGCAAAATTCTCTTCATCCTTATATATTTCCATTCTTTCTTAAGTTTGTATAATTTTTTAGATTAATTAAAATTCGGTACACTTTATATTTTATCGAAGTTTTCTCTACTCAAATGAATAAATTTTCCATTTTAAATTTTGCCTGCAGTTAATATTGATGCTTTTGCTGAAAGTTTCCAAAAACGTGGACCAAATGTTGTAAAGATCTATAAGAAATACTGTTAAAAGTTTCCATCATTTACTTTATTTGTAAACATACCATAATCATAATATATTTATTAAAAAAATTATCTTACTTTACACACACTTGCGTTATAACTTTACTTAATAGTGTGTGAACTTTAATCTTTAAATATTGATAACTATTTTAAATAAAAAATATATATTGATACCTAAATTGATATTAACTATTATTTATAATGTTTAGAACAAGTATTTTATTTTAGACAGGTAAAGAGCGGTGAAAGAAATTAATTACAATATATTCTGGATTAATATCAAAATTGCAAGTTATATAATTATTCAATTTTAATATCCTAGTTAATAGATTTCCTTTTAAACGAATTATATAAATATTATTTGATTTATTAGACTCGCCAAGAAGTGTTTAATTGATAAATATTTTTCGAAAATACGTATTTGAAAGTATTTTATGCCACACACTTTGTGAATTACAATATATTATTAACGTTTCTCAACAAAAGTGCTGCTAATAATATGAGTTATATTAGGTTGAGATCTTAAGTAAGGTAGGAATAATTGAATTCAAAGTCAAAAGTACATATTTATATAGTTGATATGCTAGCTGGGTTATAAACTTTCTGAGGAATCATAATGGGAACAAAACCTTACAACTATTGCAATTTCAAACGTGGTGACCTTTAAAATCAATACAATGATTCTATTTTTGTACGATTTCATTCTTTCTCTATAACAGTCCTTCATACCCACTCCACTTCATAATTTCTGTTTGTTTTTTCTTATTTTTATATGCTACAGTTAAAAGATATGTAATGTGTCCGTCCGAAATATTTCTTGACGACGCTCATATAAAAAGTATTTGAAAATCCTCAATTGTGAATTAGTGAGTTAAAACGTATTGTAAAGGAGAAACGGGGGCAAAAATTAATAAGAATCAATTTTCAAGGAGAGGTACTAAATTCGATAAATGATTGGTCACGTTTGATTGAAATATTGTACATTATTTTTATGCACTCCTGAACTTCAACATGAATATATGATCGGAGAAGACGAATAGATGATAATTCTTAAATAATTCCATTGAGAGATCATATTGATGGTTACAGTAAGGACTGCTATTTTTATATTTTAATGATCTTCGGATATTAATAAAGGTACTAATAACATTAGTAACTAAGGTGAATTGAATTTAAAAGTAGACAGTTTTTATTAAGAATAAAATTCAATTGTGATACTGCGACATTAATGGCGATCATAGTAATAACAGCAGAAACCCTTATTATATTTCAGTAATATTACCGTTAATAGGGTTATAATAGGAAATTAATAGCATGGTTACTATTAAAGTAAAGATGATGACATCATTAAAGGAGAGACGATGTTTACAATGACTATACGAGACACTTAATTTGACGGACTATAATTAAAGGCTCTAACGGCCTTGATGTCCTCATTTCAGAACTGTAATTATCGCTTGAATTGGTCTGAGTTTGAGTCGGTCCTTAGCTATAATAAAGTGACCTCTGATCACCTGTAGAGCGCCGAGACCTAGCTACGCGTAATTAAGACTGATGAATCGACAAAGGCATCCCCATTGGCAAACACGGATCCGCGGACGTCATTAAAACAGGTTCAGGCCCTACAGCTACAATTTTGGTTCTTCTACAGTTCAAATAAAAACCGAACCACCAGCAGCAAATTGCGTCTTCCCGCCGTACTTGGCTCAACACATTGTGGCTCTCATTTGACGGAATTCTACTTTGAGACTGTCAAAAAAGAAATAAAAATACACACCAAATTTGGTCTGGGGGAAGCAAAGCAACTAAAACGTTACTCTAAGAAAATACAGAAGTTATTGCTAATATATTAAATAAATATTATGATTCAAATGCAGTTTCATGAGATTAATTTTTATGATTCAAAAATATATTCTGTACAATAATTATTTTTATTATCACACAATCGAAGCCGTTTCGACAATGTGTGTGGGTTCTTTTATGTAACGTAGCAGTCTTTTTCATGAAATAAATACGTTTAAAAGCATATTTGCCTTTTACAAGTCCTTTACAGCTTTAGAGCAGTAAAATTTAAATTATTACATCGTAAAATTCAATTTTATAAGTATCCGTATAATTAATCAGAATTAATCTCCTAAATTTTACCAGATGTTTCAATTATCCAGAAATAATAACGCCCCAAAAAACGAATTATTTGGAGTTTATGAGATATACTAGCCCGCAATACCTATCCGCAGCAAAAATTAATTTAATGCACCTGAACGCTACTTTACCAAGTTTTATGGTGACTTTAAACATTATGTAAGCTTCAACATGTTTTTCTTTGTTACGCGTCTCATATTTGAGACAGAAATATTGGGTAATTAGAGTAATATATATGCCACACACTCGACAAACTACAAAATAAGACAGATTACTTTAACTCCAGTGTACTAGATTTTCCCGTGTTTACGTCACATTTTCAAAACTTTATTACGCGTTCCTGCCCCAAGAGGCGTTAATCCTCCCAAAGGAATTACATGGTTGCGGCTGTATACCTCCCACAGGAAACTGCCACCATTTTTTCGGTAAAAGAATAAAGTAAATGTTGGCTTGATAGCGACATTTAAATTATCATTTTTATCCTGTAAATTCTGGAAATGTGATGGAAAATGATTAATAAAACTCAATTGTTATGTTAAAATAATCTAGAGAGTAATTTGTTTGAAGAGAGTAAAATAAATAATTGATTTTCTGATACATTTCTTCCTAAATATTTTATTAGACTTTAATAAGGAATATTGTAATAATAATAATAATAATAATAATCATATTCCGTAGATCCTGTAAAGAAGCTAAGCTTCAAGGATGTGGAATGGGTCAGGGTGTACATTTATTACATTATTTTATTGTATAAAAGAAAAATATACTTATAACAAATTTTTGTATTATAAAGTATTATAAATTACTCTTCTCCGATTCTTCTATAAATTCCTTTATTGAATAGAAGGAGTGACTAAGCAAAAATGAGCGTAATTCAGTGTTAAATTTACCTTGATTATCGGACAACTGCTTAATTCTGTATATATTATATACTATTTTAATACAGTGTATTTCAGTAAATTATATATAGTTCCAGCTGCTGTCAAGCACATAATCTAAGAAATATTATAGTTTTCATTCAACGCTCAAGGTTTTCATTTTCTAGGACGCCAAATATTTCTCTGTATGCAATAAGATATAGATATTTTCACACTAAAAATTTTCACAATTATTTTCATTGTCGTGAATACATTATTTAATGATAGTATGCTTTAATTTTGTTTTCAATTACTATTGTACATTTACTTCGTTTAAGATTCCACAGCGTTAAGCACGTTGCTGAAAACATTATTGTTCAAAGCATGTTTTGCAAGTGTTTCTCATATTATAATACATATATTTGTAAATATACAACTATTCTGTTTGCTCATCATTCGGACACTTGTCGATACCTGTAGATGTTTGTCGGATTCGCAGTCGTCACAAGCGCTGAAAAAAATTTTTCACGTATTATTGGGCAAGAGACACGTTTGACAAATTTCTCCGGGTTCCGCCGAGTGTGTCTGACGCCTATCTGATTTCACGAAAGCTTTGACACGACGCATCTGATTTTTCAGCGGCAACACATTGCTTTTAAATCGGTTCTTCCATTTAGTTTTCATCGTCTATAGTACGTCGGATTTTAAAATTGGCGCAATTTTACGGCATTATCATAATTAAACAAAAACTTCAAGTTTTTTCAAGAAAAATTCCAGATAAAAATAATCTAACGATGTACTAAAAAGTATTCACCTCTTAAACTAAGCACTTGTAGCTTTAATTTACCACGAGCGTGAAATATGAGGAGTAGACGATGTCTGGATTGGGGGTAGGGGAAATGAGATAGGGGGTTGAAAATGACGCCCTATTTTTTTACTGAACAGGGCTGGAGGTTAGTAAACAAAGATGGAATATTGTAACCTATCGAGGAAGACGTCACCAAACTCTGACTGCACCTAGTGAATGAATCTTCATCAATGATTTTATAATTTTTTCAGCATTTCAACAGAAGATAATCCTCAAAAATCCTCGCTTTTAACTCGTTATAGGTATGTATTACCAAACTAGGCGTCTTTAGCTGCATGTAATTTACGCACATATTTTAAATAAACTGGTATAAAGGTTCGATATAAAGCCTTAAACTGAGACTAGCGTAAGGGCCGGAACGAGTTACTACTGTAAAAGTCAAAATGTAATGTGTTTCTCTAGAATAGAAGGAAAACCTGCAGACAGACTTTATACGATTTCGTTGCATTCCCAAAAGGAATAAATTTAGAAAGAAAAGAAACGAAAAAAGTGAAAAAATGTTATAAAGAACAGTTCACTTGTAAAAAATCCATTTGCGGAAGTAAAAATTGGCAAAGCGATAAACCGTACGCTAAATAAGTAAAAAAGGGAAATCATAAGAGGTTTAATATATTTTAAAAATTAAATTAAATTTTATTGCACTAATTGTATTTACAAATATTCCTATCGTGTTCTGCCCCGGGGTTGGGGCACAACGGTAAATATGTAAGTTTCTTTTTAAAAATTCATCAAAAATATAAATACATTGTTTTGAGTTGTATTAATATTAGATTAAGTAGGTACTGGAATAAACTAATTTTTTATACTTTTTTGAAGTCATTTTACTGTTTCTTAATGTTACAAAACATTGTTAATAAGTGTTCCGTTACTTCTAGACTCCCCCAATTCTACCTCAAAAATATTTCTCAGATAAAAAGATTCATTGTTATAAACTTCGTTCACATGAAACTGGTACGTATATTTAAGTGTATTAATAACTAGTAACACGAAAATTTCAGTTAATTGTAAGTAATTCTTGAAAAGGAAAAATTAATGTAACTACGGACCTATTAAAAAATATAGAAAACGTGAGACGTTTCTGAAGTCAGATGTTAAAAAATGATGCAAAAATTGTAAATTTCAATAAACTTCTAAAATTTTATATAAAAAAATGATTTGTAATACCATTTCCCAGTTGAAGCTACATCGCTGTAAATTTATGTAACACCAGACGCTTATTTTGACAATTTTGTTGTAACACGCGTATATTTGCGTAATTATTTTATTCGTCTTTAAAAAAATACAGGAGCACGTGAAATTCAATTTATGACACAGTAAAAACGCAAGAAAGTTTCCAAGAATCGATTCTGTCGGTCGGAATCAGTGGTTCCGTCGAAGGGAGATTAAAATCCAGTATACTAATCGCCAATTGAGGAAGAGCGTTGAACGGCAGTTCACTAGGCAGTTTTGGTCGAGGAAATTTAATGTTGAATTGAAAATTTCCGAGCAGATATTGTGTGTGTGTAGCGAAGTGGATGTGTCTGTGTAGGGAAGGATTCCGGAGATTCAGAAATTAACTTACGTGCCGGATGCACATCGTCTAGAGAAGATCCCAGACGTTCAAGCATGATGTTTCTTCTCTCACAAGAACGAAAATCATGTTTAACGAATGTACATTCAATCCTAGTTATTAAATGGGGTACTCCGATTTACGGCTTATAAATATCCTGCAAGATAATTACAGTGCGTCAGTCTGTTTTTATATTTTGTTACGTAAAATTATTGTCATTGCATGACTTAGTCAAACGCTAACGATAAAACTGACAACTTTTCAAACTATGTTACCAACAAAATCCTATAAAGGCCTGAAACACGTTTTGATACATACTGTATATGTATTATAAATGATTAAGAGGAATGAACATACGAAATAAATAGGAAGTCATTCCATTTATTGTGTGAGGGCGTATAAGTTGATGAATCATAATAATCCGACATTATATAATGTTATTAAATTTTACTGCGCTTCATCTCTGAGGGAAATATAAATTGAAGTGCATAGTTCCTTGCATGATGTTTTGAGAGGCAAGAATATGACTAGTTGGTTGAAAATTCTATTTATAATAATATATGTATTTATACTGTGTGATGGTTGGAATTGATGTATGTATATTGTAGTATCTCACGGTTGACAATTTTGAGAAGGAAGGTCATTACTAAGCAGGATCTGTTATTCATAAAGCACGACCTGAGGGGAGGATACGAGGTCGTATTCTGCTGTGTCATCCCTCGACAAGGCAAGGAAGTGCAAACATCTTCGACAGCCAAAGAGAAAGACAAGCGAAGCCCGCAGTATTTAAGCAGGCAATAACTGTGTTGTGCGCGGGGGAAAGCGCGGATGATAATGAAATGTGCTGATAGAGCCGTAATGATGTTTGACTTGCGAAGGGGCAATGAGAAGTCAAATACACCTCCTGAAAACAGGGTTGTGCGGCAGCCTGTGCGTAATTTAATCACGACGCACTTCTCTTCGAGAAGAACATTTCTGTCTCATCCGCTCTCCGCTTCCATCGTTTCAGAAGAACACTTGGAATGTCTTCTGAAATACAATCAATAGGTAGCACTGAAAATAACGGTTCGAGTGGTCACTGTTTAGAAGGAACCGTCCTAGGAAATCATCCTGAAAAGAAACTAATTAACTCTTAAAAGTTAACGAAGCGGATAAGAGAGGACAAATACAGTGGAAAATTAAATTTATTACTCTCTATAGACTTAGGAAAAAGAAAACTAAGAATACCTGAAAAGTTAAACGTGCTGTTTTCAAGCAATTTACCTAATAAATTGTAACAATGAAATTATATTATGCGTAAATATTAATATTACTTCCGCACACACATTATTTTACTATAGTACTTATCACATCACGCTGCTATCTTTCATTTGCAGGAAATAGCAGCATTGGTTGGGAAAATAATGCCACGAATCTAAAGAAAATAATAAATGCAATTATACAGAAATAAATTGTTAATATAATGAAGTAAAAATATCCTCTTGGTTTCAAGAATTTGCATTGTGCCAACAACTATAAATTGCCAGGAGAAGGAAATAAAAATGATAACAGAATATTTTACATTAACTTGGATTGATTTAAATTGTACAGAGAATGAAATAATCATAATTGGGTGGTTTTTTCCTGATTAAAATCAAAGAAAAGTAAGAGAATTGTTTTTATTTAGGGAAATGCACGCGTTTTAAACTGCAGTTATTTAAGATGAATTTCAGGTATTTACGGTCTATTTTCCCGGAATACAGCACCTTGAAGCCTTGCTCACTGAAACTCATCGGAAAATAAATTCATAATTGAACTTCATATTGTCAACAATTTTATTTCCAAAATTTTAAAATTCTTGCTACTTGTAATTTTTAATTAATTTAAGAAGGTGTAGACTTTATCGTGATTTATTGAAGTAATTATAACAAGAAAAATATTTAAGTATTATTTTATTTAATTTTTGGGTTTTAAATATTTTTATGTTTAGTTTCATTGAGGGTCATAACATGTCTGAATATATTTTATTTAATTCTTTAACTATTGACGTTTTTATATAATTCTAATAGCCTTATAAACATAAATAAATAAATAAATACTTGTCAATATTTATATCGAAAAAAATATATATACATTATTTCTCTGATGACTCTACAATCTTGAATTTTCAATTGCAAATTAATCATGTAAATATTGACTTATGAGAAATAGTGAATTTTCCTACGCCATCAAGCTACTAAATTAATTATAAATAAAATTATTTTGCCACTTTTAACCTTTCTCAGTAGATTCGTCAATGAATGTGTGTTCTGTTTGTTTATACAAGCTCAAAGAGCTTAAAACGGGGAGCTCAATTTGTAGCGTAAATTGGGCTTAAATTAACTAGCATAGTTAAGCTGCAAAATAGAGACAGATCGACTTTATATCATTAAAACTTTGAACAGCGTTGTAAAATACAGCAAAAAAAATTGTTGTAAGACTTTCCATGGCTACTTAAAGGTCGTTACCGAGTCTTAAGTGAATCAAAAAGTTTCTTCTCAGGGGACATTTGTTCTGTAATCGGACCTGAACTCGTTAGTTGTTATCTATCACAGACTGCCTTTTTTCCGGATTTAAAAAATCTTTGCTATGTAATTAGTATAAAATAACTAAAATTATGAGTCCCTGAAAAGGTAATATTTCTATAATTATAATGCACTAGAAACTTGTTTTAAAGATGCTACATTCACTGATTGATTCTACGGTCCTCCTTACTTTTAAATTAATTCGGAATTACTTTCATATACATAACTACATTTTACATAAAATTATGCTGATGCAAGAATTTAAATAACAATAATAATATAACTCATTTGCAAGTTTTAAATATATCATATTATTATTACAATTAAAGATATTAAATTATCTGACTTAATAATATAAATAAAAAACAAAGAATGGTTGTTTCAAATATGATTTGAAGACGTTTCGTTCACAAACTTAAGAACACTCCTCACTTCTTCCGAAAAATATAACTACAGTTAAATATACATAGTTGAATTTAAATTAATAAATAAACTTATTTTGTTCGTACTTACAATTAAAAATTTCAAAATTTCTTATTGCTCCTGCCATGGCAATTACTTCAAAAACTCACATTTTTGCAATAGAAGATAGTTAAACTACAAGATTTACATTTGAAAGATTCCAGAACGCACACGTAAGTCACAATATAATGAGTCATATTTTGAATATGAATTTTGCGTATCCGTTTCTACATGTAAAGAGATATGGTTTTATTTTATTCGATACATTTCGCTCATCATTCTAGAATTATAATTAGTTCGTACATCTAAAATTTCAAGATTACTCCATTTAATACGGTGAGTTTTTAAATATAAATGTTTAGTTAGCGCAGATTGTTTACCTATTGGTTTTTCAAATTTTCAAAATGTCCTTATTGTTTGAAACTTGCGCTTAGTGTGACCAGAAGTCCAAAGGCTGAATTATATACTCAACATAGTGTTACTCAAAATATTTAATACAATATTAACAATTTTACACAAAATTTAAATAATTAAAAGATTTAAATATTTCCCTAGTACCGTAATTAACAATTAAATTAATTTATTTATATGGCATGTTTTTTAAATATTGTAAGACAATAAAGCAATATTATTTGTTTTTTAAAAATTAATATAAAGTAAAACAAAATTATGTAACTCAAAATTAAATTACATTTATAATATAGAAGAAAATAAAATTTTTAGCGAACTCATTCTTAAAACCTTTCAACCAAATAAATAAGAGTGTTATAATACGCATCGTTTTAAAATGATAATCATTACACATTTAATTGTCTAAATAATTATTTTACTTAGTGCCTTTATATTTTGTATGTAGTCTCCTTTATTATTTATTTCTCCCCTTTATTTCCGTAGAATACATATACACCGCTTACCGTTTAAAAATTGAGCGGTTTGGTATAAAACAAAAGAATTAAAAATTAATTCGATTGGTTTCAGTAGAATATATAGAGTTTATAACATTTGTACTGAACAAGTTTGTTTATATTTTAAATTTCGATACTTATAAGTTATGTACTAATTGTCATTATTATTATTTTTCACGGTTGTATGTAGTCTAAAAATATTTAATTATGATATATAAATGAAAAGACAGCTAATAAGTCAGCAAATAATTTAACTATTTAATTAATACAAATACAACGTTTCATCCAACTTTGTGGGCTTCATGTAACCGCCACTGGACACAAAATTTCTCTAATGTAAATCATTCATCCATTGAATAATTTACCTGAAGAAGTCCACAAAGTTGGATCAAACGTTGTATTTGTGTTAATTAAATAGCTTTAAATTATTTGCTGACTTATTGGCCAGTCTTTATTTATATATTTTAAACTAAAAGTAAAACATTATGCCCTTATTGACGTTAAATGATTCTTTGTTTGACTAGCAAAGTTGAGTGTTTCTGTACTCTTAAACTTATAATTAATAATAATTGTATCCTGTGAGTTTTTGTAATTTTTCTCGAATGACGTAAACTATTCCCTCATTTCTGGGCAAATGGAATGAATAAATAAATCAATTACTAGTAATATCCAGATAACTATATAAGTTAAACTACAAAGTGTTTGTGTATCCTAATTTTAATTGTAATGAATTCAAAAATGGCTCAGACAATTTCAATTTACTTTGATATACAATATTTAGGTAAAAGACTAGTAAGGTAGCTTTATTAAATTTCACATAAGAAGTAAAGGAAAAGTCTGAATATTTTTGGCTAATGATAATTATAATGTATTTTGATTAATTACACATTTTAGGGTTGGCTTTTTTACTTTCACTAGTAATGATTCTTCATCAACAGTGGAGTAATACATACAGTAGTTTCTAACAATTTAACTATCACTGTTTCTAATATTTTTAGTATACGACCCTGACTATTAGCATATATTTAATTTAAGACTATATTAACTTCCCTTTCTTGATTGTACGTTACATGAAGTGATAAATGCACAGGCTGTCTGACGAAAGGAATCCTAATTTATGTAGTTTGAAGACCCCTTTCCCTCCCCTCTACCCTTTCACTCAAACGAACACGAATGATTTATATCCCCATAGCGCTCCCCTGTTGCTAATTGCACTCAGCTCGTTATTCGACATTTAAAATGCAAAATCAAATGTCAGCGATATGCTAGCGCGCGAGTGCTAATGATAAACCTAAACACAGGCGCTGTTTACGCAGTTCGCTTTCCGCAGACTTTGCATGCGACGGAGATAAATAAAAACAAATTCTCCCCCGCAAACAAAATACTCCTCGATGCGCTCGCCGATTCATCCACGTCGATATCTCGGTGAAATATTGATATTTCATTCAACGAACTTTATTATAAATTGAAATTTGAAACGGATAATGCGGAATTGGAGAAACGCCAAAGAATTAATACAGTAAATTTACTGCCACCAAAAATCAACACATGCTTGTCAAGTTTCGTAAATTATTTATGAATGTGTTTTTAGTGACAAGAACAATATGGCAATTCAAAAATAAAATATAGACGGCCTCAATCAAACAACTGCACCGAAGGGCATTTGGAATATAAAAAAAATTGTGTATACACTATACGAAAATTTCACAAATCTAAAATTCATACCATCTGAGTACAATACATATTTTTTTCACAATACAATTTACCTTATTTATGTTAAAAATAACTTTTAATAATTAAGAGAGAACAAATGCGTTCACTGGAACGTATTTATAAATTCGATCAACTTTACTCCTTTAAAATTTAATATTAACATTATATACAAATTTTTCAGTATCAAAGTAGAAAGTACCCGCCGTTATATTTCTCGACCGCCATTTATGAAATGTTTCTATCAAAACATCTAACCTATAAAATCGTCATTTCGTAGCATTCCACGTTTCTTCGTATTTTAGTTAAAAATAAGATTTAATAACTTTTAATTAAAAAATACTTTCAGGGTAAAAATTCAGCACTATAAAAATATGAAACCCAACCAAGTAGAAAGAAAAAATTTGTCTAATTTAGAACACATCTAAATAGCTCATTTATACGCTTATTTTAAGTAGATGTAAAAATATCAGAAAAAGTAGTGATTTCAGTTATCAATTGCTCTTTTCACTTAATATTTATATTAGGGTGTTTTAATTATTAAATATAATATTTTATAGAAGAAATATTAACGTGTCGTGACAAATCTATTCTAAATGTTTAAATCTGTATGATGACGTGGCATTTTTTGATTGGTGCACGTACTTCATCATGGCAACCTGTGATGTTATCACGCCTATGCAACTGGTTGTCTACCTCGAAGTGTTAAACCCGTATAAAATTTTCAAGTATTGAATGAATTAAACAGCCTATATGTTATTATGAACATCAAATATTTTTTCCTTTACTGCATAGATCTTTATAACTAAACAAAATGTTTTGGAACTAAAACGAAAAACATTTAGTTTGTTTAAAAATATTCCACATTAATTGAAGATGTCTATATTTTATTTTTAATACACAATATACTAACCATAGATAAAACCTCAGGCAACCGGACTTGCTTATAATCATTTTCCTTGAGATTAATTTCTAGTCGTTTTTTACAAATATGTATTATTCCGTTCACACTTAAATTCATAATAAAATTTCTTCAATGAAAATATTTCTTATTGTTATGGAATTCTCTTTTGGGTTATAAATAATACTAAACTTTTAACAATTCTTTGTTTGGTGAGTTAATTTCACTGTAGTTTCATGTACGACTCCCAGACTGAGCACACTATTGTGCTGTAAGGACAATAGACAGGGAATTATTTGCCTACTACTTTTGTTGTGAACTATGTGTCAAAGAGGACTCAACACAGTTAAAAATTTACATTCATGTCGTCACTTTGAAGTGCTCCTGGTTACAGTTTCTTTCTTTTTCGCCTATCAGTGTTTTTTTAGGTTGAGAATGCTAGTTAAACTTTGACAACGCAGCGAAATAGACTTCAGCGTTGGATCATACGCCATCAAAATTGATTCAAAATAACATTCAAATACTTATTTCAGTTCATTGGCAACATCACAATATATTTTTCATTATTTAACTGTACGATATTACAATTTTCATTTTTATTTAGTAAAATTTATAACTAAAATCGTACCCAATACTTTTCAGCACACTGAGTCTTTTCTACTTCACAATATTTTAAATTACAAATGATTAAACCAATGACGACTACTTAGGTAACCAAATGATCTATATTCACCCAAATATAACAATTTTGAAAAATATTCGTAGCATTAACCATCAGAGTAGTATATAGACATTACTACAAGAGAACTCACCTTTACTCACTGTACTTGTGTTTCACACATTCAAAAAACAAGCATCCATGCCAAGGTCAAGATTTGAACAAGGGACCTTTGAGATAAGGCAGAAACGTCGGCGATAAACTCGAGTCACGTCGTCCTATCGCTCATTATCCGCTGTTTTCTTTCTTCCTACAAACTTTGGATCGGTTTACCCGTCAATAAGATGTTTCAAGGGGTGTAACGCTCTGGCGGTGGAGGCCCGAGAAACCTCGTGACGTAGGAGGGATGGTGTAGAGGAGTTAGCCTGAGGTGTGAACGTGAGGACTATAAGCCTCCTCCTTAATTTGAACATTAACATGAAAGGTCGAGAGCAGCCCTGCATCCAACTTGTGTGGGAACAGCGGAACTATCGAAGAAATTTGTATCGCACCAAGACTGATTGCAATCAACATTAAAATATTTTATTTTTATTTGAGTGAATTTACATTTTTTATATTGATATTGTTCTCAAACACACGGCAACCCGAGAGTTCAGAACAATTAGAATACGATGACAAAGAATTTCGTAACAATATATATAAATCAGAGATAATTTTAAAAAACTGTATAATATTTGTACTGTAAGTATTACGTTCGTTAATTTTTTATTTACTTAATATTTTGTTAATAAAGGATATCTATTTTAATTAAGGATCACATTCTAACTTAGTAATGCAAAACATTATTTTTTTCCCAATGTAATTTTAAATATATGTTTATTAATCCAGATACAATACAGTAAACTGTAGACAATAATTCAAATATGTTTTAAATTGTCTCGGTGCGCCCTCTGGAAAATCGATGGACTCTATAGTAGTATACATCACACCATTAGAGGGAGTATAAATACAACTTGTAAAATATTTCAAATATTTTTGAACCAGTTTTCAGTATATCTCTGTCAAACGGAGAAAAAACCGCCCACACTATATATTATATATAACGGTTATACAGTTAAATGTTTTATTAGTTTATGAGTCAAATTCAAATCTTATAATGAGCAGTTAAGGTTATGTGGTAGAGTTTAGTTTAGTTCCGCGATATTTTTTAAAAAAGTTTGATGTTTTTACAATTTTAGCATATATTTAAAATAATGCATAGTTTATCTAAAATTTATCATCACGTCCGAAGGAATTAATAACGTTTCATAATGAATTTGTTACTATTTGAAGTAACTAAGTAGATTACATAATATTAAAGGTCTGACTATAAATTATTCTGTGCTACAGCTTTTTTTTATTGTGCGCCTGTTTAAGCATTTTATACTAAGCGATACGCCAGAACGTTGCCAGACAATTTATTTATTCCACACCTTAACTGCGAAATGATTTGTGAAGTTTAAGCACCACCGTATTTACATCCCCAGATGTCATCTTGGAACATTCCACCCCCTTCTGGGCTGCGTCTGCTACATAAAACATGCATGGGCACTTCCTGCCGTTGATTTTTATTGGATTTCATATTTGTGTCGCCTGCTGTCGGAACGCAAACAAGCCGTTTACATTGGACTTTTACAACTCAAATTTGTGTTTATCTTGTTCTCTTCCGCAGTGAGGCTAGGGTAGGCCCTGACAGACGCATCAGATTATGCGCCCCGACTACAGACAACCCTCATTTCTTGCGCTACTGTGGAACTTGTTTACATGCTTCCCCGTGCGTGGAGATAGAGCTCCACATTCTGCATAACCAAACGCATTATTCTACCTCACAACTATCATATATTTCCTTCTTTTTACGGACTTTCTTAGCTATAATTACCAAAGAAATGAAATAGTACATCTCTAAGTATTTATTTCATTAATTAACTATTTTTCATACAAAAAGCAAAACTCAATGGACTCCATCTGGTAGTACAGAAAAACAATACATAAATATGTCAAATTGTTAAATTTAAGAAGACGTTATTAACACTAATTATAATTTTAAAACCTCAAACAACTTTGTCGATTCAAAACTTATAGGAAAAAAAATTATGCTTAAAATCAGCATTTTTAGATATGTAAAATTTTTTATCTAAATCTCCCGAAGAGTAAGGTACGAAACGTTATTTTTTGTTATCAAATATGAAATAAATAATTAAATTTATTATTTCGACCTCCTCTGCATATATTTCCTAATTATTTAGACTTAACAATAACCATAAATGTTGTGCTTTATTTGCACATTAAACCATGATGGGCAGACACCAATATATATACTGATTGGAGGTTTGCTTCAGGTTAACCGGCAAGATGACTGAAGAAATCATGATCAAGTTAAAAATTTCTCTGTAAAATGAGTAAGAGAAGTCTAAATGTCCCGGCGCTTAAAGAGAGTAAAAAAAATTCCCGCCGTATTTTGAATAAAAATTCTCCCTGCTCCTTAAATGAGATCCAAATAATAAAGTCCCATATCTTAAGAGAGTGAAAAAAAAATTCTTTATGATGAAATTTATTTTCCGTGTGTTTAATTTTGTACATTAAGTTTACCTTCTCTAATAAAACAAAAATATTTAGAATTTAAGGGTTTATATATTACAATATTCTTCGTAATTAATAAAAAAGGCTTCGAATATTTTAATTCTCTTATCAAAATATAAATTTTTAGTTCTTTTATAGGCAATATAATTTAGAATATGGATTTGGATTTACGGGAAGTGATCTTAATATAAATCAATAAGAAATTTATTTCTTCTGATAAAAGATTAAAATTTTGAGTGTTACACAATATTTTTATTGTAGTGTGTCTTATTTTACGTTATTAGAGAAATTATAATAGTATTGTTTCGGTATCAGTGAAACTTTAATTGCGAGATTTTACCTTTATAATCGCTTTCTTCCTTACTGCTGTAGAAGTTAATAAGTAACACATTTTAAAATGAGCCATCATTGACGGTTAAGAAAAACTAATGAATAATTTTTTACATTTATAATTCCTTAAATAAGATAACAGCTCAATTACTACCCCTTTTTGATTTCCCATACGATTAAAGCATACACGGGGTTTTCCGTGAAACTTAAGTAACTGCTTACCTCAGTCACGCAAAATGCTAACAAATGTCTGGAAGCAAACGAAAATAAGATAACGCAAACCGAGCACGTGCCATTGGATTAAAAAGAAACAAAAAAGTGTATCAAGTGAGTTGGCAGACCGTCAGTTCTCTCTGTTACTATCTTCCTCCACAGGGCTGTGCCAACTGTGAAATGGATATGAAATTAAATTTCGGCCAGAAAAATGGTAACGCATTTAAGATTTTCAGAAAAATGAGGAGATATTTTCTCCTACAGAAACAAAAATTTATTACGTTACAGCCTCATTGTGCAATAAATAACATGGTCCATGTTTATGTTTATGTAATTTTTGGTCCACATATTTTAATTTTACTTAATCCTCAAACAGATTATTATTTTCCCTACATTTTTTTATTTAGTACTGAATTCAAAAATTTAATATTTTTTTAATTAGATGGTATCGTGAGTCTTGAAAGTATAGGGAATCTTCCCTTAAAGTAATTATATAATTAAAATTGGTTATTAGAATATACAATAATGTATTGTGGAAAAATACTGTTGCTATACGAAAAATTTCACTTAATAAAATGAGTATATTTTTCTCGCTTAAATATTCCGCTGCTAAAAGAGCATGTACTGTGTATAAACAAATAAATGTAGACATGGTATTAAACTTTCTCCGAGCAACAAGTCTTAATATGTAAATTTATAATTTAAATTTTAATGAGGTTCTCAATGCAGACTTCTAAAATGCATTAAATTTCGTACATATTTAAATTTTATGTTACCAACGTGATAAGTTCATATGGTGAACGTTTCTTGCTCTGTCTTCATTTCGTAAAAGCCAATAATCCAATTTATTACGGAAAATATACAAATAAGGAAGAAAAACAGAACACAGCAAGTTTGATTCACCACTTTAAAACTTGAGATTCAATTCGCCTCTTTCACAACCGAAGAAACTTTAGTAGACACTAGATGACGCAGAAAGAGTCGTCTAAACGTTGCAAACTTATGAAATTAGCATGGAACAAGACGGAAAGAGATTTTTTAGAATACTTTAAAATATATTTATTAAAAGACAGATTGTATTAGGGGCTGTCCTAAATATTTAGAATAATACATTTTTAGCCTTCTTTCCTGATATGTAACTTTGTGTTGAGTTAGAATTTTACTACCTCAAGGGCTCAATTTTAATATATTTTATAATGGTTTCCCATTCAAATATATATATATATATATCTTCATGAACGACACACACACAGTTTCATTGTTGAAAGGTGCCAATTTTTAAGTAACCGTATAAAGAAATTAGTAAAAAATTATTCTCTCCTCACAGTTCTATTCAATTTTAAAAATAATACAACATATAAAAAATGGTCAGCCAATAAACATGTAAAAAATATAAAATATAGTCAAGTGCGTAACTAATGAAACATTTTCAAAACTGCCAAAATTGGAAAATAATTTTTTAAATATCTCAACTAAAAACAAGTTAACAAAACAATTTTTTACGTTGCCATACAAGTGTGTAGGTAATAAAAAGTCTTATTGAAAAGAATTCAGAATATTTTTGAATAGTTTTTCATTTTTTATGACAAAAATAATTTATTCGTGCGGAATAAAGTGTATTATTTCATTTAACACGTGTGACATTGAATTAAAATGTCTTTGATTCGATCGCTTTATTCATAACAGTCAATTTTAAACTAAAATCCATGTCATCATCTCGTACGTAAAGACTATTATAAAACATAAAAAATATTATTTCGTATCTTACGTCATAATAAAATGTTTTCCTATATCTAATTACTGGATTCATAACATGAATCTCAATATAACGTAATGTATATCCAGAGTTTAGTCAGTCACTTAAGGGCTATTTATCGTGAATCAGATGCTTTTAATTTAGCATTAATTAAATAATAAATATAAATACTTGAATTAATCAATAACCATCATTAATTTTTTTACAACATAGCAGTAATTGCTGTTGTAAATTCTCAGACGTTACACTACCCTTAGACGCTACGTTGACGCATATTATTAAATCGTTTAGTACCATTATAATCACTTTAATTATATTCTACTCTAAGAACAAGACGATGAAGTTGTTTCACAGTCACAAACAGAATTGTAATTGCGTTTACGCTGACCGTTTTGCGTAAATTATATCCGACAGGAGCCAAAAACATAAAGCTGTATTCCTCATTATCCTGAAAGCTAAGTTTGCATTAACCTGACTAAATAAAACACGTTGGCGAGCAAAAGTTTATAAGAGCGTGCTGCGGCGTACTTTACAAAAGTTTCACCGGTGAAATTAAATAGAGTAGCACTTTCTATTGTGCACAATCAAATTAAATCTGTGTCTTCCCGAGAAACTGGAAAATAAGGAAAGAAGAAAGATATTACGGAAGTAAAGCGGCGCTACACCTACTTTCAAACTCATTCCTCGCCTCTAATTAACATAAATAATACGGCGAAGTTATTTTCTGAAAAAGAGAAAAAACAATTCCAAGCTTTTAATCTGGAAACATAATGCAGTCGTTCGGTGAAATTAAATGACTTTCGAAGGCGCGGATAGGAAATAATAATTGAGCAAAGAAAAAGTTATTTGGGATTACACGCACAACAGATCAAATTGAAGTAAATCAGAGACAACGATAATTATCTATTTAGCGATTTCATTTACCTGAGCAAACAGAACACTCTCCATTTTATACTGTAATCCACAAATTTGTAGTTACAATAAACTATAATGATCATATTCAAAGTCCCAAAATAAACACAAAAAGCTAAAATCATGAAACTGGTATTAATTTATTTGTAGTCTCATCGACCGGACATTAGCGACAATTTATGACACATTTATTTTAATATAATGAAATAAATGTGTGAGCAAATAAGAAAAGTATGAAAACTACAACTGGAAAATTTGAATAAAAAAATTAAATAGCACAATGTTCCTTCCTGACTTTGGGACTGTATTGAAAGAGGATTTCCGGTGCCAATGTTATGAACCTGGGCAATACTCTAGCGTTGATTACTGGTTTATTTAAATTAATTGGGCAACTGGTAACTTTGAATTAAAATTTCCAAAATTTATTTAACACAAATTAATCTCAAGCGATTAGTGGAAAACAAACATCACAGCATGGTCAAACATATAACTAAAACTACACTCTCCGCCGCTATCCGCCATGAACTGCTTGCATAAAACACAAATCCCAAATCAGTGTGGCGTCTCACTACAACTATTCCGGTTGCATGTTCGAGACCCGACACCTGGACCTACTGTCGTGACATCTCGCGAAGCAACTTTCACCCTTACGCCATCATGGCTCGTCGTCGGCTACTCGGGAATTTCCCGTACTTGCATATGACAATTGTGGTCTTCTCTCAAACATGCGGCCAACAAACGAGTCTCGAGCTATGAAGGGCGGAACCCTAACTTCATGATATATCTGTGTGTTTGTGAATATAGAAAGCAGCCCAATAAATCTAGGGAATATATTATTTATTTCAATAAAGATTGAAATGGATTAGATGGTTCAATTGTGAACAATATACTGCAGACGGAGAGAGGTATAAGAATATTTTGTATTGAATATTATTAATCCAAAACTGACTTCGACATTTTGAAGATTGTCTATAGATTACAACTATTTATATTTTAACGTTTCCTCGTAATTTCAATTCTTTCCAGAGAAGAATAGAGAAGTTCTGTAGTAAAAAAGAACAAGGAAGTGTAGGCGTTAGTGAAGTGGAACAATAAATAAATAACGAAAGGATATTTTAATTTTATTTTTCTGAAACTCGCATATGTTTCAGTGTAAGATTTGAGTTTTTTATAATTTATAGTTATTATTGTATGCTCATTGTTTGTAACCACCACCAAGTGTAACAAAATTGCATTCAATTCTTGATTTCAGGATTAATGGTTCTGTTCAATTGTTTTCATATTCATGAACTATTTATGAATAATTTATTTCATTCCTATTAAATGTGTAAACGTAGTTAGAGAAAATACATATTTTGTGACCAGATAAATATGAACATGTCAAAGCCTAAGGATG
Organism: Eucriotettix oculatus; assembly: GCA_034510155.1. Lineage (NCBI taxonomy): Eukaryota > Metazoa > Arthropoda > Insecta > Orthoptera > Tetrigidae > Eucriotettix > Eucriotettix oculatus. Next base: position 22,235,796 of record CM067382.1, on the reverse strand, counting down.
AAGAATAATTTATTTATTTAAATTATTTAATTGCCACGTAATTTAAAAAAAATCAAACAAAACAGGGTAATTGTACGTGTACAATCTGTTGTAATGATCGAAAGTGGTATTAAGAGATTTTGAGGTAGCTTTATTGTAGCTTGTAGTAGATACTTTATGGGTAACTTATGGAATTTGCTCTATTGGAAACGCGTTGTTTCTCAAGAAACAGACAGAAAGGCAGTTATTGGACTAATAATATACTGTAAAAAATGGAGTTTCACTTCCAGAAATACGACATATTTTCGTCTCACTACGTCTGTAACCTACTGATTGCTACTTGATTGATGTTTAATGACAAACGTTTCTCCAAACAGACGATTTGATTCTTTCTGCACGTTACGTAAGCTCCTGGCCTTTCGTTTCGCGGAACAGAAATGTCTAAATCTGTGTTGTCTTCGCGGAAAGCGATGTAGTGTCAAGGTAAGTTGGAGTTGTGGAAGCCATATTCACGAGAGCAGCTTATCACCAACACAACTTTCGGGGCTCCTCCGTTAGCACTCAAGCGAAAAGAAACCACATCGACAGTCGTAGAGGTGGAACTGTAAATTACGAAGAATTCAGTCCAATAACCGAGACAATAACTCGAATCACATAGAAAGTAACTTGTTTATCATCTCTCCTGAATCGGTTACTTTTTATGAAAATCTACAAGATATATGCTCACGGTATTTGAATATCTAATCATTTAAACCTAAAAATTTCTAAAAGCGGGAAGTTTAAAATGGAATTAATAATTTTTGCATGTTTAATTCTTCACTAAACAACGTGGAATTTAAAGGTATTGTAAACAAAAATTACAAAATATCATTTAAGAGCCTCCCAATTTAACAATAATTGTAAACAATAACATAAAAAAGTAACGCAAAAATAAACGGTAAAAAATGACTGAATATTAACCATTTTAAATTTATCATTACGAAATTTTAGTATCCTAACAGTGGTTTTAATAAATAAAATCTCTGTTACATAACGTTTCAATAAAAATGCTGAAATTCTAAAATTTCAACATTATTCCAATCATTCCTCTTATTTATGTACAATGACAACATTATTGTTCATGGTTTTATGATTATTTTATGCTCTTTCTATCTAGTTGAAAGGCCACGTTTCATTTTCTCTATATAACCACTTTCCATAATTAATTTGACCTCAATTAATTTTGTAAATAACATTATGTAACATTTCCTTTTTTCATTTTGTCCGTTCCTCTATTTTCAGTTTGTAATTAATTTTAACCAAAACATAAAAGTTAAAAATTGCTAACCTCATTTTTAAGTTTAATAATTTTACATGTAAAACGGTAATATGAATAAGATTTACACTTTGTTAGGTTTAACAGGTTGTAGCACATTCTAGCAATGTATTTTTGTACTACATTTTAATTGAAGACAGTTCATTTTTATATTTTTACATATATTTGGCTTCCGTTTGATCATCAAATTTTCAAAGTTGTAAATATGGACCGCGATAACAGCACAACCTATCAGCTGCGTGAATTTAGGGGAAAAGGCTGCCATCTTTTAAAAGCTGCCTCTTCCATAGGTAACTAGATAGCAGCTGGTGAAAATGGGGGAAAATTCTCCTTGGTCCACCTTTGCCATCCTCTAGTCCAGCTAGTTTGTCCATGACAGCCATGAACACCTTCCATTAACGAAAACTGGAAATTACCTAATTACTAGTTTTCCTTTCCTCTCTATTCTTTATATTATTGTGTAGACTGCCTTAGGCACAATAAACTAGTCTTCTTTACTTTGTGCATTTCTTCGAAACATTAACCAAGAAAGCAACCCTTGACCGTCATCAAAGTAACCGCGATACTAAGCAACCGATTTTCCTATTCCCCTATTCCTATCTCTTCCCATTTCCCGAAGTGGAAGCGATCATTGTCTAGTAGGTGGGAGCCATTCACTTGATAATTAAACCTATAATTGTAAATGCAATAGGGAAACTCTGGAATGCAATTATAAATATATATGTATTTAGAAGGTCTCAGTAATAGAAGGAAACATGCCAGGTTGTGCGCAATATATAAAGCTTATAAGGATGAACCAGCCTGGAAAGAAATAAGAGGAAGAAAGCGCTGCGGGAGTTTCTCGTAGACGCTTCAGCCCAGAGTGACTGCGGGGCTTACCTGATCATGTCGGGGATGCCTCGCACTCTCTCTGGGTATTTTTTATCAAAGTTCTCATATGCCGAGACACCTTCACCTATTTTAGGAGTTATGTACTGGGGTCAAAGACCTTTGGCATATGGCAAGAGTTGTCCGCTGATCCCATTGGATCAGTCGGCCAATTGCCTCCTGAAACTGGTGGAGACACGGAGAAGGGAATGCTGCGTCCCCACAGCAAACTCGTCTCCCGTCATTCGGAAGGGCGTGAGAATAGTACCCAATGCCCGACCTACCTGATGCAGTTTTTCTAGGGTTTTCCCTGCATCTCTTTAGGTGAAACACCGGGTAGGATCCTTAAACCATAGCCCGGGGGCCCTAGTTAACCCTGGGCTACCTTGCTCTACCTTCCGAATCCCCCCTTTTTCAATTCCCTTCCTATGCTATTAAAGGGGAGTTGCCTGTTTCAGGATCACCCTCATGTAGCCTGTTACCCAAAAAAAATGGAAAGAAATAACAAACCATCTAACGGCGCCAAATTATATTTCTAAAAATGACCACTCGTTCAAAATTGAAGAAAAAGGACAAGGTACAGATGTAGGAAAAGTTTCATTAGTAAATACGTCAATACGCGATTGGAATTCCTTGCCTGCAGAAATACTGATGACTTTTCCGGGTAGCGTAAATCAGTTTAGAAATAGGCTAAGAAAACTTAAGTAGTTTTATTTTTTTTAGAATCAGTGAAGTGATAATAGTGAAGTGCAGTGTGGCTCCTTTGTTTTCTTTTTCAGATAAAAAACTACACTTCAAAATTCTTACTTAGTGTAAACTTTTCGTAATTTTCGTGTTTTATTTGTATACTCTTTGTATGTAGCTGCAACCGGGCAAATGCCCAATAGCAGCTTAGTAATAATAATAATAAATGAGACGTTCAATGTCACACATATTAATTGCTTGATAATTAGTTGAAAGCCATGTCACTAAATTGTAAAATGGAACATTTGCTACATATTCTTGTGTGTTTATTCTGAACTAAAATCAAAGAAATAAATTTTGTTTGGGTTTTAATGAACTCTGTAGAAAGAGGCGATCGTAAACGTACAATAGAGAAGTGAAATGCTCTCGTTTCAGTTTGCCACCCTGTGTTCCCTGCCTTTTGCCACCTATACAGTACAGACAGAATCGGACCGTGTGTGTACGAAGGGTAATTTAATCTGTTAATGGGCTCTAACCAGCACCGCGGGAAACACTTGCGCCGTGTCAGATTACAGCTTCCTGCAGTTGTTCCCTCTCTGGAAGAAAATTCCGTACTCGCGTCGAGGGTTTACCATGAAATATTAAGCCCTGTGTACATGTTCAGCAATTTTTTTGTGATGTTAGTGGTGGCGGAGTTGCCACTTTTACAGGTACAAATAGCGATAACGCTGCTTCGTCGGCAATAAATTGTAATAATAGCGTCCGCCCACGTAAATGGCGGGAAAACAGCGCTAATTCCCGTGTACACGCATTTGCTCTCAGAATGGGAAAAAATATTTCACCCGTGTATGTATAAGGAGGGCAAGAAACGAGGGCAAAGTGATGGGTCATTTATAGTTCAAACAAGTTATAATCGATGTTACTCAAATCTCTGTCTTGAACTGTTCACAAATTCATATAAGAATTATCTCAAAGACTGTAATTAAGTGGCTGATAAGCATCAAAATAATTGCAATAAGTAGGTCACAGCTTTGAAAGGGTCTAGTTGGTAGCACTGTTCAATATTATTTTCTTTCTTTGTATCGAGGGAATATTAGTTATACGCAAAAGTTGAATGAAACAAGAAATGACGCTTCGTAATAATCCTTCATACATAGACTGATATTTTGAGCAAAAATATACCTATTTTTTACTATTAACTGTCAAAAAATATTTCTACAGTATTTATTAAGAAACTGACGTTCAGTGGTTAACATAAAATGTAATTGTTAGCGTCGCTGCCTGACATCACAGAGGTTCCGGGTTCGAATCTCGGCTAGAGCATAGGCGTTGTGTTGTTTGAGTTTCCATTTATTAAAAAATCATGTAAATTTTATTCCCATGAACTAAGATTAATCGTTTGTACAAATTTAATTAAATTTAAACAACTGAAAACTACTTTTATGTAACTAAAATTGGATTTCGATATCAAAATTTGCTTTTTTATAGGTTATATTATGTAACAGTACCGTGTAAAAACTGAATAAAATCAATATTTGATTTATCGTCCCTTTTTTATTTATCATTACAGTAATTTTCAATTTGCAGTCCTTATTGAAAGTAATTTACAAAATTGTTTATTTTAAAGAGTGACGTTTTAATTTTTGTGTTACCTTAAGGTAAAATTTAATTGTGAATTAAATAATAAAATATAACAAATGCAATTATAATAATGGTACAGCATTGAGAAAACACTACACACTTTGATAATCAGTTTCGTATATTATATCTCAAGATAGTAATGAAATTTTTCCAATGTTTTCTGAATTTGCTTTTTTTTTAACTATTTATTGGATTCTTAATTATTTTTATATTTAAGTTTCATGGTGTTATTTAATTAAATAGGACGTCAAATAAAATTGTAAGTAGTTTTCGTTTTAACTCTGTCATAATTTCTACGAAATGACTGCGTATGACAACTTTAAACTGTATTGATTTATAAAATAAATATATGTCTAATGGATGTAATTAAAAAAATATAGTCCGTATTATATGAGTTTTAATTCCCTGCTAAGTCGACAAAATGTGTTTTTCTTATCAAGTATGATCAGAAACATGACTGTAAATTATTGTTCACTCTAAACGTATTGTGGATCAATATAAGCTTATTTTTGTCTTGATTTAATTTTCTGAAACTGTGAACTGATAATGTCATTAATGCTAAAATTCACTTATGATATGTAAATGTATTCGAGGAGTGACATTTTATAAATCGTTTACTGTGATACTTTGATAAACAAAATTTGCTTCTTATTTTTATACAGCCAAAATTACTTTCAGCTTTTGCGATGTGAATAAAAACAAATAAATAACATGTTAAATATTATTGTGTGAATATTTTGAATTTATAGAATTACGTAACATTTGGAGTACTGTTTGAGGACACAAATCACAAGAGACCAGTCCACATTCAAAAGCTACCTACAGCTTAGGGGAAGCCCTACAATACTCGCAACTAAACAGATTCTGAGTTGTTCCCTTGTAATTTAATCTTATTAGTTGGTAGCATTTCTGAACGCACCGACACCTTAGTTCCGCAGAAGATCCAAACAAATTTTTTCTCGACTCTAAAAATATTCATATACATCCCCACAAAAAAACAATCACAGAGAATAACTGATAATTAACGATTAAAATAATGTATTAAGCTCACATGACAGAAGACGTAAACAATCGAGCTATTAGAACGATTTTATGACATCAACAGAAAAAAAAAATTAGTATTTGTATTCTGAAATATTTTAGAACTTACAGCTGTTCATAATTTGAGTATAAGACTTTAGTAAGCATAAATCAGTTAATCTAACTGATTGATCGAGCATGATTAAACTTGTAGATAAAAATGTAGAAAAACTTGCTTGAATGTTACTTATACACTTAAATTACTGCAAATTGTGGAACAATTGTGTTGAGGATAAGTTGAAATATAAAGTACGAGAAGAAACGTAAGACACAAACAGTCGGATTCTTAAACACTTATAAAAATTCAAGTAGCATATACATATAATTTATATTTTTAGACTGTAATACGATAATATAAGTGTAATGGAGTAAAATACTGCATTAAAAAACGATAAGCTGAAACGTTTCTTTTTCTTCTACAATACAGTAAGTAGTACAAAGCACGCTTAGGGAATATAGAGATTTCTTTCTTTCTATATTCAAACTAAGATTTAGTATCTCTTTAAATAAAATTATATTAAAAGATAGTAAATATTCTTTTAACAGTTCCCAAAATAAACGATTGTAAAGAATGTTAATTTTTTCATACTATTCAAGTTAACATTTTATAAATTATTATTGGGATTTCTAATCTTGGATTAGAAGGTTACGTTCAGAATTACAGAGCTAGTATATCACGTGGATCGACCGAATGGCGCCATCTGTGTTTGCATAATGGCGCTAATCCGCCATAATTTCGTATTGTCTCTGACTGTGTCTAGATGACGTGTTGTGTAATCCCCTGTTCCGGAGATAGTTGCTCAACTAATCCGTAATAACGTTTAGAACTCTGATCTTCGTAATCAGCTCTTTGTTTCTCATTTTACAAAATTTATTACTGTTTTATTACTATAACGTTTGATGAGGGAATCAAGTTTCACGAGTACACGTAAAAAATCTTAAATATCAGACACACACTCAATGAAAACATGCTTGCCATCATAAAGATTTCACGTTAATGATTAGGGTCAGTCGTGAAGCATAGCCTTTTCTATTTCCTTCGTTTACCTTGCTTACAGGAGACTTCTTCTAGCATTTATTCCTTCTTTTGTAGTTTGGAATGCTTATTTTAAGCAAACTGAGTGCTTGTGTTGTTTTTGAGTTACTTTGTCATATATTGATTATTATATTTTAACTTTGGCATTATTCACTACTCTGAATGACTTATTAGGGACAACAACCGGATGTAGCAGTCTGAAAAGTAACTCGGCAGGAAGCAACAGAAGCGTTGTTAAGAGCACAGTTTTTCTCTGGCTTCAGCTTTCGATGATGGGCTTGCTTAAACTTTGTTTAAACCATGGGGCCACTTTATTGGCCAGACGACCAAACCCTGGATTGTATTGTTTCCTTCCACGATCCACGGAAATTTACACAGAGGGGACCAAAGTCATTCCAGGTAATTTTGAACTTACTGAAGTAGACATGGCTTGGGTCCTGGGTCCAAAATCTGAGGAAAAACAATGGATTTTCTAATATTTCATATTAATGCCTAAAATTTCAGTTAATTGAAAAAAATAGCTGTCAAACGACAAAAGGAAGGTGTATCATATGCCGCACATGTTAGATTCCAATTTAATAAATTATTACTGTTTTTTATAAGAATGACGTTTTCTTAGCTTCTTGGTTTCTGGTACCAAAAACCTCCTATGCGTCACAAATATTAAGATAGTGTCTTCATTCTTTTTTTGCATTATTTATATGCTAATACCTTCAAATTATGTTTTTAATTGTTCAAGTAGTTTAGCTGAAAAAAATTTTAAAGTGCTAATTTTTAAGTAACCATATGATGCTCTTGGTAAAAAAATTATATTCTCCCCACAGTTTTATTGAATTTCAATAATAATAGTGACAGATAAAAAATGGTCAGCTATACATGTAAATGTAAAAAAGCTAAAATATATTCAAGTACGTATCGCAAGGAAAATTTTCAAAACTGCTAAATTTAGAAAACAATTTTCAAAATATCTCAATAAAATGCACGTTTACAAAAACAAAATTTTGTGCATTACATCACACGCGCGATTTTTACACTCAGTCAAAATTTCAGCTCAGAATCAATTATTTACAGGAATTTTAAATTTCATTCCCCATGTCCGTTAATGACTATATTTCTTAAAATTCTCTAGTGTTTATTTATATTCAAGTCCCGGATTCGTGTCCAGATAACAAGAACCGACATGACCTAATGTTACTTATTTAGTTTCCTAAATTTTCGTCCCTTCAATCGCTGAAGAAGATTCGTCAATTGGGTTTCGTTTGACCTGTTCTGATCCAGTTTGATTACTTCCGTACCGAAGCTGAAATTTCAAAATATAACTCCTACTTTATTTAAGAAATGTGTGAACCTTCAGGTGAGGAAAATGTGTAGCTTTGTTCTCGTCCGTCGTCCACTTGGGTCGTTTGTAATCATTTGGAGCGGGGGCGAGAGCAGCACCTGTCAACAGTTAACGTGTTCTAACTGCTGCGATATTGGGGCCTCCGATAAACGACTCCCGGAGACCATCTGCGCTCCTCGCTCCACTCTGCTTACAGTTATTGTCTTCCTTAACTGCTGCCCAGTTTATCACCGGAAACTAAAGCTGGGCCAAAAAGGAACCCCGTTATTTGCGACAGTGCACTCAAAACGCTTCCTAGCTTCCTCGTCCGGTATATTTTTTTTACTATACTACAAAATAAATGTAGCACATCTCATTAGTTTGAACACATATGGAGTACACTTGTGGCCGCAATTAGGCGATTGCTCATTAATCCACAGCTTCTATATAAAACAGTTTCTCCCGCATTCCATGACACTTACTCATTAAAAATTAGTTTAACGGAAAATTTTAATTAACAAAATTATGGTCATAAATGATTTCCAGTGATCGTCCAATTTGCTGTGATTAAGATTGACAATAAAAAGAAAGGCATATTAATGACCTTATTTAACGATTATTATGAATGCGTGTGATCTAATTAATTTGATAGTTTAAAAGGGAATTGAATAGGCATTTGTCACTCATTGATTTTTTTATATATATGAGCGCAATGGGAGATTTGTGTGTGGTATGGTATCAAACAGTGAACTGAAACGCAAATATTATCCAATAAACGTTTCTTGTTTATCCGTCACCGTAACTAATAGGACATTCCCACGTTATTGACAGAGTGTCCTTTGTGTTTATATTGTTCCGGTCGAATATTATGACCTAGAATAGCACAAGAAAATATATTCAGCATATAATAAACTATATACATACAGTGTTTTCAGACATTGACCTGATACAGTATTAACTTCGACAGCAATCTCTTTGTCAACTCATGATTAAGCCACCAGCGAGAGCCTCACATTTTTGACAATTTACCTTTTCATGTCCTCTACATTATGAAAACTGAATTTCATCATAATCAGTATCTTATTCCAGTCAAGACATTTACTGCTACCTTACATTATACTAAAAATATATACAATCAATCAATTATATTTGTAAGAAGAAGACACGTGAACCATCTCTTCGATCTGATTAGCGTGAAATACACGTATCTACACGTGTACAGTTCGTGAGGTTCTATATGGCGTGAAAGGGTAGTATTGTCGTTTGAGGAGGTGCTGCCCCTTCAACAGGCCTAGCGAAACGCTACTAACATTGTTATGAACATTAATTGTCTTTATACAAACGGGATATGTAGACTGCAAAGACATCTTCGTGACACACGCCATACTTATTTTCTATTACATTTTAAGAATTCGTTTCTTGATGTACAACATAACTTGAACTGATAGGAATATATTTCCTAATGCCAATATTTTCACAATTGTTTTTACACTACCAACTTTCTCAACAAAAATCGGAGGAGAAACTATAATATGGGTGGAGTTGTGGACTTCGCATCGTCTTGACACACGACTATCTAATTTTCCTGAACTGTATATGTCTATAAAAAATAAAATGGAGTAAGCTTTGCCCTAGGTTATATATATAATTCGCGTCATTCATTCCTACTGGGACTTTTAAAAATACTTTTCATGCTTATAAAGTAATTAAAAAGTATCATTACTTAAAGAAACTATTAGTTTATTTTAAGCATTCCTTAGTGCTTAACAGAAATTTAATCATCTAGTTTGACAGGTGCGTGAGGACGTAATCTATCTTGTTGAAGTTATACAGGTCTTTAGTGAAATGGGGATGGAAGAACTCCAAATATTTAAACATTGACAAAACCGTCACTGGGCTGAACATTACAACACACCAAAATTTCTTGGAAACCCCCGCTCTGGTGTTGGAACGTATATGGGACAAACATGAAGTTGCAGAGCAAATGATTGGCGTATGAACTTTTCTAAGTGGAATGAAGGTTCCTAGATCTTCAAAGCACCAACAGTAAACGGTTCTGAGGTAATTACCGCTAAGCACCAAAATTTCATGGCAATAGGGTGAATGGAATAGAAACGGCAAAAATTATCAGTCGAACGACGCCCGGTATTTAAATAGCAGACCGCAGAGCACACATTGCGAATAGGGAATGTGAAATTAACAAGTGAAGTTCTATAAAGTTCGTCAGAGCTGAATTTCACCTTCCTTGATTTACCTCCCTCCTTGGTCAAGGCCAAGCTGAGACAACTTTGAGTAGTTATCAGGGGTGCGTGCATGGGGTTGAAAGACCTTTGGCATACGGCAAGTTTTGTTCGCTGATCCCATTAGACCATTCGGCCAACTGTCCCTCAAATTTGGTTGAGGCATGTATTCGGGTTTGGTGCGTTCGCACAGCATTACAGTTTCTCGTCTTCAGAAGGGCGTAGGAGTTATACATTATAGCACGAATTACCTGATGCCGGTTTTCTATGGTTTTCCATGTATCACCTACAGGTAAAGCGCGGGTTAGGGTCCTTAAATTACTACTTGGCGGCCGTAGTCATCCCTTGAATACCTTGTTCTACCTTCTTACCTTTCATATCATTCATTTTCAATTCCATCCTACGCTATTAAATGGAGTTGCTTTTTACCCGCCAAAAATGATAAATCTAGTGGCTGTTTGTCTTCTTTTCTGTTTCTATACACATTTATAAATAAATGTGGTTAGTCGTTTAAGTGTTAATTTTTTTTTAACTAGGAAAGGTTTCGTTCCACGAATTTTCTTAAGTTGATACAACCGTCAAATATGCTATTTCAGCTAACGATTGCATTTATCTTATAATCGAGGTCTGTACTCAAGCTCGGTTCCTTCAGCTGCGGGTTCATTTTCTCCAGCCACTTTGCGCTATCTTTATTTCCTAACTTTTCCCGCCAATCTCCGTATCTGAAACGATGTAAACTACGCCTCTTAAAAACCAATGTCCTGAAATCTCGTCTGAAATTTTCCAATATTACATAATGGAATCTTTCACATCACATCTTGATGGAGGTTTAGACGTCAACTTACAACATGCCAGGGAGATTGTTTTTGATTATATGTGGGATAGTGCAAAATAATTTAATGTGAATATTAAGTGATCGAAATAAACATTCAGTAATTTCTTATCACACCCAGTTAAAGATGACACGACTATATAAAAATATGGAATGAAACAAAAATTCTAAACTAATAAATCTTAAACGTCGTCTTGCATAATATTGACTATGAACACATTCTATCACCTTCCATATAACATACTTTATATTTTTATCTGTATTACTAATCACACTATTATAAAACTATTCATCTGTTTGGATTGAATTTTGTAGAGGAGAGAATGTAATTAGACGTTTAAAAAATAAAAATAATCTAATGTCCTTTAAATGCACGCTATTATTTAGAAACGCGTAAAAAATTCAATATTTTGGGCATCTCAAAGTACAACTAATTTCCTTTTATGGTTAAAAACAATATAATTTGAAGAGAAAAATATTTTCAATTAGTTTTTAAATATGAGGCAACATTAGATATTTGACTAAATTTAATCAACTATAATGATTTTAATAGAATTAATAATAAACTCGCATTTTATTGGATACACAGAGGAAATAAAAACACGTAATGAAAACCAAAATTAAGTTCCTGCCCTCTCCATATTCGATAATTCAATTCATAGGCCTGTATTTATATTGAAAACTAATATTTTATAGATTTTGTAGAGTAATGATAATGCAAACTTCATGTAATTTTCTCATAATTAAATTGTTTCATTGTCCGTGTAAAAGCTGCACACAATTGAAATATATTTTCTGTGTCCTATGCAACATAATAGTACAAAATATTGGTTAATTCAAATTATACAAGTAATTTTATCATGTAGTTTGAATAATATAATTTATTTTATTTTAGTAAAATTTGAAGAAACATAAGTTGGATGAAAAATTTTACAATTTTTATTTTAAGTCAGTAATTTGGTATGAAATATTATGATCAGTGAATATATTTGTTTGATTATGGAAAACAGAGCGTGTTTCAGAAACCGAGCTAGTGAATATTGTTGTTTCTGAGTTGGAAAGAGTTATGTGGTCTGTGATTATTGGTGCAAGGAAAATTAAAGATGGAAAAATACTTTACGACAGAATAATCAGTTAAGAAATTTTTCTAGGTGTTCCAACCGGGTGAGAATGCAACAATTAGACGATGTTTCGATAGATGACATCTCAATACGATTTTCTCTTTGTATGTGTTGACGTAATCTATGGGTCGCCAATTTCAGCACAGTTGTTTCTATCTAAAATAAAATAATTAAAGGTTATCACTTTATAATGTACTATTTCTTCGCCCAATAAAATAATCCGGAAATGAATTATGTAGTTGTATGTCTGAACTCAAAATTATTCTCCTCAAACGTGTGATTCTCATCAAATCCGATCGCTTTTAATATTCACTATGAAGGGACTAGTTCTAAACAGAACGGTAAATCAATTGAAATTAAAGAAGCAAGGTTGTTAGATCCGTGATTATTCTTCAGTCTTCTTCAGTTTCCACTTGGGTATAGAATTCTTGAGGAGTTTGTACGCTCAAAGGCCGTTACTCCGTGTGGAGGAGCGATCAAAAGCCCGCGAATTGAGTTAGGGACGATCCTTCCACATTGCCTGAAAGGATGAGCTGCAGGCCGCAAGTAATCCAGGAAATAACACGTCCCATTTTAAGATGGGGGATGAGGGAAGGGGTGGGGGTGGGGGTAAAAGTGCAGCCAGGTAACTGGCGTCGCTCAGTCAGCAGAGCCAACCCTGGCAGAAAAACACAGTCATCTATAAGTATCAGTGCCACAAAATACCTACTTTCCTCTTTCTCAAAATTATTTTCCTCGTAATATCCTAATTTTTTTCATTGCATATTTCTCTCTGACGTCTTTCGTATATTTCCATATTATACTAACAATCGTCTTTCTCACTACAATGCATATCAATGCTTCAAATTGTTACATTCTACTTCATCATATCTGTGTACTAATTAAATAATCCTCAAGAGGAATCAGTGCAGTGGTTCCAGGTACAGTTGATGCTTTTCTATTAATTACTGATCGTTCAATTAAGTTTCATCAACTACATGGAACATTCTAAAATTAAAGCGACAATCTGATATAGAAAAAAAACAGTGTATATTTACAGAATGAAACTTTAACTAGTTCTCAGCATTATCCGCACTAGTTTCATTTAAACAGGAAAGTCTTTATCTTGTTGTTTGAGACAGTTCCCTTCATATTCCTTGACTTCATTGTTCTTGCTGAACTTATTTTTGTTTCCGGTTTGAAATAATGGACTCAGGTTTCATCATTCGCTAAAATATAGTCTGGAAAAGGGATCTTTAGAGTCCAGACACACTTTTGAGTCTTATTGCTTTGTGTTGTCGCGTTATCAATTTCGGGACCAAACTTACAGTAGTCTTTCTGTACATTAGATTGTTACTGAAAACGTTATGAACTGTTCCGACACTTACTGCAAAGCTTTTAGTCTGTAAATCCAACAGTGATACGTCGGACTTCATGAATGTATTTAATGGTGGAGTTGACACTTCAACTGGCCGACCATGACGTTGCGCGTCCCTCACTGAGGTTTGGCCGTTTCTAATTTTTCATGTCCAGTTATAAAACATTTTACGGTTCATGGAATTTTCGCCATACTGTAAAATCATCCAGAAAATGATTTAGCTTATTTTCGCCTTCAGAAAGTCACGTTGTTCAATTAATGTGCAAACTTCAAGAGGCCACACCATCGTTATGTGCAATTTTAGGGGTTACAAAAAAGACAAATTTAATCCGTCTTGGGTTCTCAGTTAATGCAAGTGATGTCAGCTAAAAGTCATGCTATTCTACAACAATTTTCCTGCAATTATTTTATGTCTTTCCGAATTGACTGAGCTTCGTTGATGGAATTCTTCTCTCTTGAAATACTTTATGTTCTTGCAAATGTTTTTAATTTTCCTAAAATATTTGAATCAATTAAAGATTATAATATAGTGTAAATATATCTGCTTTCCTTCAAGGTAGTTATTTTTCTCTTTTTGGCACTCATTTTTAGAGATATTTATAGATTTGCTTTCTGATAACTTGTATCCCTTCATGTTTACTTTTAATCATTTTATATAGGAAGTATCCTTAGTTATCTTTACATAGACTATTTTCTGATTTTTTTTCTTCATATTTCTAAGCTTTGTTGAAATTTACTCGTTTTGTAAATTTTATAATACTTTTATTTAGTTAAGTTCCCGTTTACAATTTTTTATCTTCAATATAATAATTGAATTTATTTGAAATTATTTAATTCTTTTTTTGAAATTATAAATTAACTTTTTTAAATCTAATTAAAGTCCTTCCTCTGGCTGTTATTAAATTAATTAAAATAAACTGGCCCAAAGCTATACACGTACTACGAAATTAAATTAACAACGTTCCATCACAAAGTTTTGTGCAACCAAAAATTGAAAGGAATTACTCCTTGAATAGAACAGTTTGCATTGTTACCACAACATCCAAGAATGTGTTCAGCATTTCTTTTCACCCAACATCTCAGTTTGTGTGTTGATACTCGTCTGTTCCCCGTTGTGGCAAAAGTCAATTTTTTTTTAATTCCTTCAACAATTGATAATTTTCAACAACTGAAGAGGTCACAAAACATGGGGATGAAACGTTTTGTTGGATAATAAATATATTTTGTGATAATTTTTTTTTGAGTTTTGGCCATTTTAGTGTATATTCCATGGTTTTAAAAATTTTCAAATCTTCTAAAATACTCATTTTTTTATTTGTAAAACTTTCTCCTATATTACTTGTCTTCTATTGTGTCTTGGCGTACAATATTACACTTATTCATCGTTCCTCAGTTCAAATAATTTATTCAGTGTGTTATTATAACACGATTCTTTTGCTTTGGTTTAAATTTCATGGTATTTTCTATTGAAACCTGTTCCCCTCTTACTTTCTATTGGTCTTCGCGGGAATTCATATTTAAGAAGCAGAGTATGATTAAAGACTAACACTAGACAATTGCCTTTGACATATGGTATATGTCAACATCAATAGTGGCGCCATTCAGTTAATACACAGACGGTTCATTTGGATTGAAACTATTCACAGTAATCGTCAACGCTAATTAATTACGAGCTGTAGGTGCTCAGATCACGAACAAAACGTGTTGATGACAATAACTGACAAACGGAAATCACTAATACCAATGGATTCGTCATTAGGAAGAGTATTGATGAATCTAGTCAACGGAGGAATAATCTAAAAAGTTTAACAATCCAGACCGGGCAACAGAATTCTTAAATTAACTGGAATGGATTGGGTTCGGTAGATGAAAGTCACGAATGGAAATTAAGAATTATTTATTATAATTTATTTATTTTTTATACTCTTAACTATGAAAGAATTATGTTTTATTCGTAATTTAAATGTAATACTTTCGAGATAATTTTTATTGTTCAGTGTTAATGATCTATGGTTCCATCCGGCCACCATTAATTTTTCTAAATGCTAAATTTTCTATATTATAACTAAATACTCTAGTTTTTTTTGCAATTTTATATATTTTGGCCTTAACCATTTAAAAGTCAAATAATTCAACAGAAAATATAAGAAAATGTTCTGACATCACCGAGGTTATCTTTGAACTCAATTTGCAGAAAGCTTTCTGGATATTGAAGACCTCTGCAACAGAGTATTCCACAGTGGTTTCCTACAAACTTTTTGCTGCTCTGCGGACTTCAAGCCTCTCGTCGTATGTTTACGTTGAAATGCTTCAAAACATTTCCCAGCCAATTTTCGGTGGTTTCGCGAAAGTGACCACTGCTCATCCGTTACGGAAAAGTTAGCACTTCCAAAACAAAAGTAAAAAAAAAAATTTAAGACTTTCAGGATTTCTGTTTCGTACAACGCACCCAGAATTATTACTTTTGTACCACCTTAATTCATTACTACCTGTTAAATTACCTAATAAATTTACTTTTATAATTCTACCCTTTCTCGAAAACATGCAATATAAATGATTGAGTTGTTTTCATATTATAATATTTTTGTTGTTTTTCAATTCCACCAATACTATTAAGTAACATGAAATTATAATTTCACATCAACATAATGAAATAAATAAAATTAACTCTTGAAATTGCAAAGCCCGTTATGAGTAAAACTAAACGCTCTTGAAAACTAGAATTTTAATTATAAAATTAATTAAAAAAATAACTCAAAATTATTCAGTCGTGTATAAATAGGGAATTATTTAATACATATGATTATATGATTCTTGACATCAATTTAAAAAATTATATAAAATTACATTATCAATGTGAAGAGGATACAAATAATTAAAACACAATTTATGACTGCCCGTTATTATATATTCCTATGAAAAAAGTTATTAGTTTCAATCAACATCAGTGCGCAACTTGACAGTCATTTTGGAAGTAATGTGTATGTGCAATGAGCAAACTTGGAAAGTATTTCTTTCTTATATTTTTTAATTTGTCAGAAATTTTATTTTCATAAATCGCTTTATTCAAATACTGTTAATAAAACTAATTTATTTTTACGTTTTATAGAAATAATTATTTTTAGCTATAGGGATCCCTATGCAGAAATGATGTCGCGATATTGTAATAATTTTATATTAAACTTTATTACAGAGTATATGGCTCAATTGTTCATTTAACTGAACTCTAATCACGTTAAATTTTATTTTAGTCAGTTACCATTTTATCGTTATATATTCAATTTTTTTACTGTTTTATAATGAACTTCCAGACACACAAAAAGTTTTAAATAAAAACCAATTATTAACGAATAATCCAGTTTTTTATTTAACAAACTTTATTGCAGGTTTCAATGTGTATTGAAATAAATCTACTCCAAAGAATATTACGATATTTACGAACATTTTTTTCTCTACGTATTGGTTGGTTTTCACTTTTGAACTGGGTCTGGTGAAGCTGGGGGCGCCTCTGGTGGTAAAACCTCGGCAGCTACCACAAGAGCCATGCTCATTACCACAGAGAGCGTCGGAGGATGCAAACAAACGCATTATGCAAAACAGCAGCTGGGAGCTGAACACATTGTGAATTGCGACGCCTGGACAGGAATACGCAACACTGCAAGAACTCGCTAATGACCCTCGGAATTGGCACCGATTTCCGAATCAATTCACTCGAATTAAAGCTTCTACGTCGATCAATTGACTGATATTAAATATTTAGCGGGTTGGGAAATTAACATTAAGACAGTGCATTTCACTTTATACGAAAGGAAAAATTTGCATACTTCTAAAACAAGTTTCAGTTGGGGAAAAGAGAACGAAAGAAGAATCGACTGGATTTTATATAGAAAATTTTAATATAAGTTTGTTAAAATTTTGTGGGCTTTAAACAATCAGTAGTCTTTGGAAATGTATCTTAATATTTTTTTCGTACGAATCTGAATTGTAGCTATCTTTTATTTAAATAAAAAGACGGCTAGTAAGTCAGCATATAATTTTATTCCTATTCAATTAATAAATATACGACGTTTTATCTCCTTTTTAAACGTCACCCGGCATAAAATTTAGCAATTCATATCCTTCACTCCTTGACTCCCTCGGCGGAAATTTTTTCGTTTTTGGCCGTCTTTTTATTTATTGTTAACTTAAAGTCAGAAAACTATGTTTGTATAATTTTCGTTAATTAGTCACATATCCTATTTATATATGTTGTTTATCTATTTACGTATTTAATAAATAATCTATATTAATCTATTTGTCATATAGCATTCTTTTGAGAAATTTAGACTATTACATACTACAAACTTATTATAGTGTCAAAAACCTTTTTTAATTAATTACACGTGTTTTTTTATTATATTACCACATTCATTGTTATTTATATATTTATCTTTTTATAATTTTTATGACTATAGCGATTGTTTGCGTAGAACTTTGGATTGTAGCTGGTGTGTTGTTTCTGAAAGCGAGTGGCTAATTATTGAATGTACTCATTTAATAACATAGGACAAATTGAAGCCCGCGACAATATATAATATAGTTCTTTACCTATTGAACCTAACAAAGAAATAACTTTTAATTACTATGACAGAATTTAATATTTGTAGCAAATTCTCCTTAACGTTCCTTAATAAGTGTAACAGCCCAAGGGAAAAAAAAGATGAGGTATGCGGATTTGTACGATGAAACACACTAGATACATCAGATTATGTACTAATTATAAAAATGATATCGAGAAATAAGGCTTATACATAAGGAAGTCAGCTGTAATTAGAATTGAAGATCACAAATTTATGAAAATACAAATTTTGGGGACATTAATAATCCACACTAGCTCAGAAAGACACTTACTCTAATACTAGGTCATGAATGTGGGGATTGTTTTAAGGCACAAAGACAGTAATTTTTCATTTTGATGCATTAATTTGCAATGACACCTGATTTTAGTTTTTCCGCGTTTATGAGGCCAAATTTATAAAATTCCTTTTAATAATTCATGAAAAATCTAAAAACTTTGCTAAAGCTATATTAATATTAAATAGTTAATAATTGAATTACATAATGTCTTATTCCTTTATGAAGTTATTCTTGCTCAAGGTTTTTTTTGTATATTCGCCATTTTGTCTTCAGTTTTTCAGACGCAAAAATCCTTACAAATGTTATAATAATAATAATGTCAATGTCTGAGTGAAATAATTGATAAATATATATATATATATATATTGTAAATAACCTCGTATTAGTGAGAAGATCGTAATGCTTTAGAAAAACTATTTTATGATTGATGTATTACTTCCTAGTAGGTTTTAATCAGACTCAAATTACTAAAACTTCAGGACTAAAAATTATTTGTTTCAAACCAAAACAAATTGATTTTGAATTGTATTTTACAAAATGATTGCTAAATCTGTTATGAAGTTATATATTAAGGACTACTTAGTTTTAATAAAAAATAATTTTATTAAATGAGCTAAAACAGCATGTCAGTATTTATTTTATTTAAATATTGAACTATAGTACGTTTCGTGTCTTATTTGAGACTTCCTCAGGAATACTAAAATGAAAATTACAATGGATTACATTAGGTAATATGTTATAATTTTTTCAATATAATACTTGGTTTTAAACTTACAAAATTTAGCTGTTCAAAGGACCTCAATCCACGATTCCTTCGGCCGAAATGCAGGAAAGGACGGCAGTGAGGCTGTTTGAACTCAATTTATATTTAATTTTCATAGAAACTATTTATTAAAATTTGATATTAAAGATAAATGTGGCCAAATTATCGGCCGAAAATTCCTTGGTTTCAAAATTTAAAAAATATTACACACATTTAGTAATGGGAATGTAATTATTCATGTGTCTCATTGTGATCAAAAATCTGTGAATATATATTACAGAAATACCAAATAAAATTTAGTCATCAAATTAATAATCCTTGAAAACCTTTCTTTGCGTGGTACATGTTGATGGAATCAATCTTATTTACTTTTATAAAAATGTAAAAATCATGTTTCCAGGTATTACCTATAGTCAGTGTTTAAAAAATTATCTGTAAACTTAAATCCCTAAACGAAGATTTTCATCATTGATTCGTTTCTTGAAAGGTAAAATTTAGATCAACAACATACGTTCATTAAAAATTTAGAAAAATTGCTAAACAATTGTCATAAAATTAAGGTAATTTTGAGTATCATCTCGTCTCGTCATATTGCACCGCGTTCGTCCAATTACACTATCTGGATGCGTCCGTTTACCATGTAAAGTCTTTTGTTGTATAGGTTACGTTTGTCTCTCAAAGCTTGCAGTTGTGCCAACGGGATTATGTATTTTGTGTTCGACTGAATAAACAGGATTAATATTTGTTATGCAAATCCACTAATGTACATTTGCTACATCCGTATCTATAACCTCGATACTAGACTGTTATAATATGTTTCTCTATTAATAAAATAAATGGAATTGGTGGATTGGTAATTGGATACTGCATTACACTCGAAGCAAACCCAGTAAAATAGCTGCGTGTATTTGATACATAAACCATTAATATCAAGAATAAACTATTCGGAGTTCGAAAGAATATTTATAATACACTCGTAGTTCCTATGGACAAATTAATATAGAATATTCTTTACTTTACAATGAATTCATTTGTTGATCTAATCGACGGTTTTACATGGTCACCAAATTGCGATACAATTTGTTCATTTATAGTGCTAAAACTAGCTGAAGTACACGACGTTACTCGGGTTCACGTAAATAATGAAGCAGGAATGTAATTAAAGATACGTTTTCTATATTGATGTGACGTAGTTTTTTATTTCTTTTAAATTTATAAATATATTAAAGAATTTGTGTCCATATTGTGACGCTTATAAATTTCGTCGTATATTTTGTTTTATTTATATAAATTAATTTTACAATATTAAGCATTTTGTACGAAGTTTCCAAAGAGAACAGTCATGAGGTATTCACAAGGCACCCCTTTGGGGTAAACCCGGAGGGACAAATAATCATATAACTTGAATCCTGACAGGTGGAGGATTTTCTATGAAATGCATTTGCGGCTTGCAGAAAAACCCCAGGTAAGCAAGGGGGTTGACCAAAAGATGGCAGGGGTGGCCCCTCACAAATTTTTAAATTTTGGAGAGGAATGGTACAGACGCCAACCCCATTGCAGGACATGGGGAAGATAGAAAAAGTGGGGAGACCAATAACGCTTTAGGGGAGGTGAGTTCGAAGTGGAGAGGAAAAGAGAGTTGGAGGCGAGAGGTCAGCACGAGGAAACGGAAAGTCTGACTAGCTGGCTTCGTGTCTGAGAGAAGAGGCGATCTGGTTGCAAGTACCACAAGGAAACAACACCACAATAGAGACCTGCCTCTTTTATGCTGACCAGGAAGCTGCATTTGCGGTGAATCCAGAACTGCCGGTCACCAAGGAAACCAGGGGAGGTGGATGAAAAATAAATAATAAAAGTCATACAGCCCTAAAGTCTCATGAAATATCATTTCTTTGGTTAGGGCTCCGTTAGGCAAATAAAATTCATTAATTCCCAAATATTGTATGATTGTTGAACATTAAACACCGTATCGACGAGCCAATCATTTCTCAGGGAGTTTACTCTCTCCCAATGCTAGATTAATAATGAAGTGAAATTTATGTGATTTAAAAAATATATAGCAATGTAAATCAAGTATATAGGCAAAACGCATGCACAGTAGATGATCTCGATGCGTTTTTAGAACACAAAAACTTTTTTACGCTATTTTTTTCCATTTTTCATGCATATAACTTCAGTGTATTTAAAAATTATGGACCCTAACGGACACTTGTACCAAATGTGGTCAAATTCAGACCTAAAGCTGTGACATGCATACACAATTCAAAGGTTTTAATGTGTATATATAACTTATCCGATTTTAAAACTGTAATGCCATTTGTAATACACTAATTAGTTGAAATGTTAAGTGGCATAATCGTTTATAGTAATTTTTTGAATTAACAACTAT
This sequence comes from Eucriotettix oculatus, assembly GCA_034510155.1. Classification (NCBI taxonomy): domain Eukaryota; kingdom Metazoa; phylum Arthropoda; class Insecta; order Orthoptera; family Tetrigidae; genus Eucriotettix; species Eucriotettix oculatus. The sequence continues at coordinate 22,214,278 of CM067382.1, read as the reverse complement.
TTTTTTCTTTTCAGGTACGTTAAAGCTGAAATTTATCCACAAGATCGGTTATCAAAAGGTAAAAGCAACTAATTGTTAAATTATATTTATCACGTCAACAGAATTATCAGTGAAACTTATATAAACATTTACGGTTTTCATATGAAAACATTTATAGAAAATTTGGAACTTAATACCATAAAATAACAAACCATTGATACAATCCGCTTATGAATTAAGTTCCAGTCTGTATCATTAGACACTTTTGCTGTTTTTTCCACGTCAATTGAAGACATAATTTTTTAACGATTAATATAGCTTTATAAATTAATTTCTCTCCTTTATTTCCGCAGAATACATAAACACCGCTTACCGTTTAAACATAGAGCGGTTGGTAAAAAAAAAAGAATTAAAAATTAATTCGATTGATTTCAGAAGAATATATAGTTTTTTACCTTTGTACTGAACCAATTTGTTTTGTTTTAAATTTAGATACTTAAATACTTAATGATACTTATAAATTAATTTCATTTTGAATTATTTTCAGTTAAAATCCCTTTCTATGACTAAACCGTGAAAGCTTGAATTTTTGAGACGTCCCTTCAGATTCTGTTAAGTAAATCGGAGTAAGGTTGTCATTTTATTTTTTTACATTATAATTGAAAATATTAAGTCATATAAATCATCTTTTACCGGGAAGAGATTATTATAAATTAAAATTCTAGTTCTACGTTTTAACAGTAGCAAATGGAAATTTTTGAGGTGCCCAAATAGATTCTGTTCGTATATGAATCATAGTAAATATTCTTAAACATAGTTTAATTATTAACAGGGATATAGATAATAAAATCAGTCGTCTAATATATAGTTTCTCAAAATAAAGTCAATATTTATAGATATTCTGAATGAACTGTTAAAAATTTTAATCCGGAAAATATATATATATGACTGATATATTGGTAATTCGAGTTTCACGCTCGCGTCATCGCTGGGACGTGGAATTCATGGACTTTTTAAAATAACACAAGTTAAACTATGTTCTTGACCGAATTAAAATTTGCTCACCAACAGTCACAGAACTCGTTCTCTCCGTTTACAAATGAAAAACTTTAAAATATTTACCAAACACCAACAGCGTCTTGTTATCAGAGCGACCACGAAATTAAACATCTCTCGCCGTAACCTTTGCAACAACCAGGGTAAAAAAAGTTAATGCCGTTTCACTATGCATCTCTGGTTTTACCAGTGGCAAATTTGTGCGAAAGTTACTCATGAATGAAAACTGAAAAACAGTCCAGCAGTGAATATTTATGACAGAAAAAGAGGGAGCCTTTGCAAACTGTATCATCGATCCTGTATACAAATGTTCTGAGATTTTGAATTTTTATTTAATTTAATATTAATTTGTTTCCAAGGGAACTATTGCACAGCTTACAAAATGTTGTGCATTGATTCTCAAACGTACAAGCCACTTACTACGTTTTATAAGCGTTTCTACGGTAGATTTTTTAACTATCGCTATTAACAGAAACTTCTCAATAATGGAAATTTACAAATCTTTCGTAATTTCTTATATATTTACAGCCATTTTTTGGACTTATGACATTTTATTTTGTAATATGATTGGTCCTGATTTATAAATAAGATAACTGCATGGTTGATTAAACTATAAATGAATAAACAAGCACTTATATTCTGAAAGAAATTGGAGATTGTCCTGTCCGAGGATAGTTAAATAACGGAAGTAATGCGTATAAGTATAAAATCATATTCCATAAATCCTATAGAGAAGCACAAGCTTCAAGGATGTGGAACGAGTCAGAGATTTTACATAGGTTGCTTTATTAATATTAGAATATACTGTAACTATTCATTAATTTTTAACTTATAATAAGATTTTCTTAAGTTCTATACAGAAGACATACAATTTGTTCCTTATATATAAAATTGATAAATATTTTTACATCCTATACTATACTAAAAAATTAGTGTTCTAATCAGTGAACATTAAAATAAATCAGTGATAAAAGTAATGTTATTCACATTTTATAAATAAGTCCTTCATTTTTATAAATATATCTTTCCCTATTCATTTAAGTATTAATGACCATTTCTTTTAAAAAACAATTTTTCATTGCTTTGTTTTACTACTCCGTCCCAGCATAAATGGTTTTATATTGGTTATTGTATTCCCATTTATTTGTATTTCATATCAAGGACATTATAATATAGTGGTTAGACCAATAAAAGGACGACCGACACACAATATTGCTTAGTAAATTTTTAATCATTTTTATATTTTCAACGAAAAAGATACATATATATAAAATCGTGAAATAATTCGTGCCTTCAAGATTCAGTTATGACTAATATTGGGAAGAAATTATCATTAAATCACTAAATTAGTTTTATAATATTAATTGTCCGAAAAAATATTTTATTTTTTGAAAATTACAATATTTACGTTAGGAAACGCTGTAGCTGTAGGAAGTACGATATATACAAATTAGTTTTTCTCTTTAAATTTTCTAGTATTTTCTCCGAGTTTTTTTATTAATATTCCACTTCTTTTGCAGCAAACCGTACCAATTCGACGTTTGAATACTTTATTTGACTTCATATTTAAAGCCGTGGATATGAAACAAAATGAGGAAATTTTTTGGTTTAATTGCAGTTTCTTTCCTTCGCCGAACAATTTTTTATTTTTTTGTTTCATCAGAAAATTGCGTCCTCGCTGCTGCCAATAACAGCATATTCCGTTTAGCGTGGCTCGCTGCGGAGAGAAGGTCATTATAGAACAGTTTGCGACGACGTTTAAGGATATTGCCTGCACACAATTCCGAAGAGCAATGTTGGCTGCGGCAATCAAATCTCTTATCTTGTGTAACACGGACTTTTGGAAGTCACAGAGTCGCGATTCCAACAAAAGTTCACGAGCCATTCCGCCCGGCTTTCACGATTTATTGTTTGTTTGTGCATGCATAATTTTATATCTCCGCCTTCTGTGGGAAACAGTAATCAAGTAAATGTGTTCACTGTCAAAGTTCGCTCGAAAAGTTCGTTGTCTTTTATCGATAATCTCCGTATTCCACGAGACAGCGCTCATATTCAATCTAAATTTCTACATTTCCCTCGCTCGATGATACAAAGTTCTGATCTGTAATATACCTAAGAGACGTCTAATCCGAATGACTCTCAGGAACCGTCATTCACTTAAAAGTAATCTGTTCTACCAATTTTCATATAAAATATAACAAGTTAAAACCTTCAAAGTATTGGTGATAGAAGCCATATTCTGCCAATTTATCTTTTTTTGCAGATATAATTTACAAAAAAGAAGTATTAAACCAAGTTTTAATACTGTCATAAGGGACACGGGGACTGAAATTTGAAAATCGTAAAAATGAAAAACTACTGAGCTGAAATTTTAACTGTGTGAACTACACACACGTGTAGCACTGTACAGAATTTTCTTTCTGTAAACTTGTTTTTTGTAGAGAAATTTTGAAAATTATTTTCAAAATTTGGTAGTTTTGAAAATGTTTCTTGCGTTAAATACTTTCAATATATTTGAACTTTCTTACATTAATATGTAGGGCTGATCAGTCATCAGTATTATTTTTTAAATTGAATTAAACTGTCAGGAAAAAATTTTTGTTTTTATTAAGAGCTTCAGAAAGTTACTTAAAAATTAGCACTTTTCAGCACTTTGAAAATATGTTTCACTTAAACTACTTAAACAATTAGAAAACTAATACGTGTATTTAAAGGTATTACCATGAAGATTATGTACGAAAAGAATGTAGACAGTATCTTAATATTTGTGACGCTTAAAAGGTAGCAGAAATCATGAAGTTGAGAAAAACACATTTTTCTGAAGACAGTAATAATTTATTAATGTAGAATCAAAACCTTTTAAATTTCTCCTGAGCCTTTAGAAATTATGAAATTGAATTTAAAGGTTTGCTATGTGATCTTTTTAAAAATAATTCTTGTTTTAAGTCGCATCTACTTCCAACATCAGGATAGATTTTAGCTTACTTAAAACTGGTAAAAAATTAACTTATTGCTTTCAATAATTCTTTATAAATTATCAAAAGATTTATGTCTTTGGAGAACTTTAGTAAGTTTTTCTACACTTCGCATGATGCATTAATTTCTTAAGGTCTGTGTTTCCCAGATGGAGCACCGTTGGGAGTCCACTAACTAGAATTCTGTTAATAAATACTGTATTAATATTTGTGCTACAGGGTTTTTTCAATATGAAAGTGTATCTTGAGGTGAAGACGAACGTAATAAAACTGTATTTCAATAACCTCGTAACGCTCTCTTAACCCTTTTTGGTGTGCTCAACCTGCTTTCACAAATATCTCATTGAAATATTTAAACTATAGTTGTCCCCACGTTGGGCGCTAACAATTTATATATAGTGAACGACAAAGAAAATTAAACGTTTTTGGTTACGATCTAGTGTTATTACAGTTTGTAAACGTGTGAATTTATTTACGTTACTGTTGCGCTGCATTATTCCTTATTATTATTATTATTCAATTTAGAAACTATCGATTAAAATTTATGAAATGTTCAGTGAGATAGCATTCAGGTCAATGATTTTATTTTTGACGGAGCGATAACAAATAATGATATAAAATTAAGTATATTATTCATCATATAAACACGTGAGGGACTTAGAAAAGATAATTATTATTTTCGTAGTTAGTCGTCCTTAACGAGGAGATTATGCCAGAGTTTATTTTGTATTTTTTCAATCTTCTTATAATTATATTTGTCTTTCTCAGAATATTCCTTGTAGTATCATATATTTAGACCGTTTTGTGTGAGGTATGATATTCAAATTGTAAATTCTTCCCGTCATTAAATTTAGATTCTCAGTGCATAAATAAGTTTGAGACAAAATGTTTGTGACTTTTTCAATACGTACTACACTATTTTGTCTTAGATCCTAAAAGACCTCTATTCATTTAAGAAAATTTTTCTAGTCAAGAAAGAAAATTATTTTATGATGTTTAGTTCACGAGTAATAGCATGGCTTACGTGGTGAGCAGTAGAAGAATGGAGAAGGTGGGAAGAAGAGTCGTTGGAGAAAAGCTGATACCAGTTTCCCAAATAATATCATATTCTTACAAAACGGAAATACGGGCAGCGCCAAGACCTTTTTCGACATCCGGAATTCCTCATTCCGTAAATCTTAGGAATGAGCTTTTATGACGTACAACACTTCCTGAATGGAACACTAAGTTTCCTTGCGTCAATATTTTATAGATACTTCTTACACTACCAAGGGCTGTAACAAGACGTCCGAGTTAAAGTGACCTCTGACTTATCCTCACTAAAATTAAAATGCAGTGGACGACTGGGTATCGTATTTTGACAATACTAAGTATTTTTTTCAGATTTATAAAAAAGCAGAATATCTTGAAACCGCTTTAACTTTCATCAGCAAAAAATAAATGCAAATCTAATTTCATCCTATTAGCATCTCGTAAATAATTTCTGTTACTACTAACATTTACAGAAAAGCTATGACTGAAGTGAGTCCCCGATTTATTTCTATTCGTAATGTGTGTTTCAGCCAGAAAAAAATTGAAATATATAGTAAAAGAATTGAAACGTTTTCATAATATCTATTAAACTAAAAATTGTTAAAATTAAAGTTATCACTCGTGAATTATTATAAACTTTCGTTAGCATTGAGGCTGACTGTACCTCCTGCAGTTATGGGGAATTTGGTCCTTGATAATTGGACGTTCTTCTAGCTCCATAATCTTGAAACCGCACTGCCAACCATTAGAGATTTCCCTTCAAAGCAACGATCGAACTTGATACCATCTTGCGTACCTTTGGAACAGGAAATTTAATCTCCACAGAGACCGTATAGTAACGCAATATTCCATCGCACAATTAGACGCGGAAGTAAGCATTAGGTTTCTCTCCCATGTCAGATTTCTAACGTACAGTTTGTTCACAGTCGGTGCCGCGTAAGACGCCATTCAAGTTGGTCTGAGGTACAATATAATTATTAATTATGTGTTATAAAAATACTAAAAGAAACTGGTGAAATCCACATCATGTTCTATATTGTAAGGCGAATAAATTTATTCCTTCTATGTTGTTTTGCCTTACAAATCGCACAACCCTTTGATTTTTAATGGTATTCTTTCTTACTAACGAACACTTTAATAATATTCGTAAAGTAAATTCCAATGGCAAATATACTATAACATGTAACTCTTGTAACACTATTACTTCAACCTGTGTATGACTGTCAATAGATTAAATAGGATACATTCAATACGAACAACTTGAAAATTTTGAAACATCCACTGCAACAGATTCTTTATATTTTCCATTTATTTGCATGGAAATTTTTTTGAAGGAAACGATTATTATATTAATACAGTAAAATAATTTAAAGAGATGTAAATTTTATTTTTACGTAACGCTTCAAATTAATTCATGTTGACAGAAAATGTTGTATTGCGGATCGTTCTGGGGAAACAAAACAAAATCCGTCACCGGAGCAAGCAAAAAAAAATTAGTGCAAGTTTATATTTCCTCGTTTTTGCACAAAACGTAAAAATTTACATGACATCCAGTCATGAACGCAAATTTCGAGCCGATATCATTCCAGTAAATGAATTGATACTTAGCTGAAAATTTAGCTGTGTTAAAAACACACATTTGTGGCAATGTGCAATTTCTCTTGTTTTTTGTTCTGATACTTTGAAAACTATTTTCAAAAATTGATAGTTTTGAAAACGTTCCTTGCGTATTGTCCTTGTATATAACGTAGCTTTTTACATTAATATGTGGCTCTGTCCATTATTATCAATTGTTAGTAGTATTTTTGAATTTTAATAAAACTGTGGTGAGAAAATAATTTTTTTACTAAGAGCTTCATATGGTTACTTAAAAATTAACACTCTTCAGCACTTTTAAAATTGTTTGCACCTTAAGTACTTGAACAATTAGAAAACTAATACTTTTATTTTAAGGTATTAGCATGTAGATTATGTAAAAAGTAAATGATGAGAATCTTAATATTTGTGTTCTTAGAAGGAAATCATGAAGCTGAGGAAAACACATTTTAAAAAAAGAAAAACGTAATTTATTACTTCAGAATGAAATTGGCCATTTTTTTCTGATTTTATCCGAAATTCAGTCCCCGTATTCCTTCATGTAGGGAAACCCTTTAAGTAATTAGGGAAGAATTAAAAATTAAGATGACTAATACGGACATTTCCAACCTTGGAATTGTTACTTTGTTTCATTCAGGAGCAATGGATACTGTTCTCAGCAGATATCATTTTCTAATTTCATGCTCACTAAATTCATCACTGATTAGGAATAGAATTTTAAAAATTCTTATGATTACATTCTATCGACATTATTTTATAAGAGCTAAGTTACAGTTATGAATGGGTTCAGAAATTACGTCTTGTGTTTTTTTACGTTTTGATGAATAGTACTAGATTTATTCGCAAATGAAGTGAAGTAAAATGTTAAAAGACCCGTTCCATATTTCAGTTAGAAAATTAAGGGTTCAGTTTTGAAGGTTGCGGAGAAGGTAGAGGCGGATAAGGAACCAAACTCTTCCATCAACACTCCAAGCGAATATTATTTTTGTAGCCCGAGCAACTTCTCTCTTAATAACGAACTCCAAGTCCATGTCCCTGCAGAGTAAATAAGCGCTTCACCAACAAGAGATGGCGCCAATTATAACGGTCCAGCCGTAATTTCTGTCTGCGCAAGACGCCGGAGAGGGAAAGCTACAAGAACAGAAGACAAATTGGGCTACGAGAAATCTTGTAAGAAATAAATTGAAGAAACGGGCAAAGAATAGCGCTCGGTCTCTTTTCTCCTCCCCCCCCCCTACGTCCCTTATTTGCAGAGGAGAGCTGTCACAGCGATGACGTAGCCCACTCTCGTTTTTCCGGAAATCTCTTGTACGAAAGGGCTAATGCAATATTTAAATAACCGGGTACTTTGTCTCTAGGATGTCCGTCACACGACCTGCACATAACTATAAGTCAGATTTGTCACCTCTGTGTTAACAGTTTCCTTACTTATTTTCCCTTATCAATAACTTCAAAGCCTGGTTCATGTCTCTACAAATATGAAAGCTGATTAAATTTTCTTTAAATATATAAAGGGTTTCCTCAGTCAAATGCAGGCTGTTTTATCTCTCGCCAAAACGCATTTAAATATTCAATAATTCAAATATCTGACATTAAAGAATTAAAAATAAACAAGTCTGTCACTATGTCATAAAAACACTATTTAATATCTTTTATGACGTTTCAACCAGATTATCGGACTTCAGATGCAGGTAAGTAATAGACTTCTAACTTAAGTCAAATTTTGATTGAATAAGAATACGATAAAATTTTACAATAAAATAGCATTTAACCCCTGAACTTAAGGGATCAAATCTCTCGTTTGTTTTTTCATTAAATAAGTATATAAATTCAAAATTTGCCTTCGCTGTGCCTTCTGAAGATTAACAATCTGGAAGAAACATCATAAAATAAATAGTGTTTTGGCGAAATAATAGATTATTTGTCTGACATTTAATAACATTCCTGGCACCATCTGATTAATTAAATTGCATATATATATGGTAGCGCAGTAGAATCCGCGTCCAATTTTTTATTGTTATTTACGGAAACTTAAATAAGAAATATTCCGGCATGAGCAAGTCGCTGGCCAGGAAAAAGGGGTTTTTCCGCGCGCCGTCTTGGCGGCTCGGAATAATAACAAAGGGACTGCGGCTGAAACCTGGACCATAAAGCTCGGACACCTCGTCACCGTTTCGGAATGTCTTAATCTGCCTGGGAATTTGGTGACCCGGAGGCGTGTGTTCCCCAAATGAAACAAGGGATATGATTGGAGAATATCCATCCCTGCAACCTTAGTGATAGGTGTCGGATAAGTGGGGACAAGGTTTTAAAGAGGCTGGCGGAGACAATTTTGAGGAGATTTTTGCAAGGTGATGGTGATAGGATATTGAAGGAGAGTGGTGGTGACAGATTTTGTGAGGTGGCAGCGTTGAGGTGTACCATGCTTTGATCAGTCCAGGAAGCAGAGAAGAAAGGTCTTAACAACAAGGGAAGAAAGAGGAAAAAGCTATTGTCGACCGGCCGTTTCAAGTTTCACAACACGGAAATTACAGCGAGACGCCTATGAAAACAACTCAGGTTCGTCAACGAACAGATCTGTAACACGTGGTCACCCAAACCATTCATACCATGAGATCTTTAATACAATCCCAGTTTAATTAATTATTTTTGCACATGATATATACACGCACTACCCATATTAAAATTGTGTTTACAATTAATAAATGCATATATTTAAACCCAATTATTAAATCCATTAATTAATATTCCCCCATCATTTACTATATATATATATATATATATATATAATTATCTCTTTTGAGGTTTTCCTGGAGTTCATCAAGTTTTGGAGTCTCGCTTCATTTCGTGGTAGCTGACAATTAAATCAAATTTTATATACTTTGATTACTAGATTACAATTACAGTTGATACAAAATTCCAATATTTCAAAAAACTATAAGAAGCGCATTAGAGGATGCAATAAAAAGTTAGAGAAATTATGTCATTTATAACAATTTTAAGATTCAATGTAGCAACATAAAAATATTTCACAAAAATGATAGCAGAAATAATCATTAATATTGAGCACAAATACAAAATGATACTGAATATTTAAATCTTCCACCATAATTTGTCACAATTTCAGTATCGTTTTTCTTGTGATTAACCATTTTATAATTTCCAGATTAATGCTAATAGCTTCAGCTGTTCTGATTTTCCGTTTACAGATATCTTCATGGAGTATATTACTCCTCTCATTAAATATACCGTGAGTCCAACTCAAGTCTTCTAATAAAAATAATGTTTTGAAGGTCTACAAAGCCTGATTAATAAAAAATTTTAAATTGTACCATCCAAATTTTTTTAATCGTACCGTCCCTATGATTATGAAAATTCAACCAATCACACTATCTCTTATTACTGTCATAAAATTAGGTCAATAAAAATGTTCGACTTTGTTGATGCATTAAATGGGACATTGTTTCGAAACAATGCACAAATATAGCATTATTAACCTATTTTTAATTACGGCCAACAATAACTTATTATTCACTATCACAATACTAAAAAACTTACTATAGAAGTTAATCACCTGTAAAAATATGATACCTGTACACATGTTTAAAAATAAGTCAGCTATCTGAAAATTGAGTGCAATAAAAAATACAACTTTTCAGCAAAATATTTAATTAACAATTAATATATTCCCAAAATTTCGACCATATTTGTGGAATTCATCAGGAAATTATATATATAACATTTCGGCCGTAACCGTTGCTGGATGCAGTCCAAGACGCAAAAATTACCAAAAATATTATAGTTTTATGCGATTAAATTTTTTCTTGATAGAGTCCTTAAATATGGATGAAACGTTGTGAATTAACTAAATAATTAAATTTTTGCTGACCAAAGGGCAGTATTTTTTATTGATCTATATTAAGTATTATGAAAATATTTAATGACAACTTGTTCAATTTTTGAATGGATAGAGCACAGAAGGATTGATTAAATACAAAAAAAATATTTTTAGGAAATATTGTTTTCAACCAAAATCGAATATATCCGATTCTTCATTCAAAATGAGCTGTCAGAGTAGGTTTTTCATTCAATTTGTAAATTATAATATTTTGTAACATTTGTCGTAGTTTTCAAATCGGGATTGAGAATACGAAAAACCTCATACATAAAGTCAGGATTTGTTCGAAAGCTCTCGATCCTCTGTTCAATGACCTTGCAGCATTTACGTTCCGAGGAAAACTGCTGTTAATAATCATTCAGTCCCGAATAGTTCACAAACCTGCGACGTGGAATAATTGGTATTGAGAGGCGCGTAAGAGGCAGTTCACTCTGATTTCCGCTGAGTAATGTCGACATTAATTTCGAGTAATTAGGACGGCTTGTTGCTAGAATGAAGCGATGCATTCTAGTTAATTAACGTATTCAATTAGTATACATTTACCTGTAAATAACATGTGAATCGAAATCAAATCATGGTAGCTTTGAAATGAGGCCAGTTTGTGATCCTAAAAGACTGACAGTACTAATTAAATTCGCATAATACATAAGCGTAGTCATCAGCGAGTTTTAGGATTTATTTTAAAATAACTTGTATGTTGTTCATTAACATGAACTCTACTATTCATAATTTTACTTCAAAATAAATAGTCTAAAATCACTTAACTTTTTTCATAGAGCGAGGAAGTAAACTTCTTGGATTGACAAGTTAAAGAAGAGTGTAATATTGGAAATAAATATATATCTATAGAAAATCCAAAAACTGTATATTATTAAAAGGGATCCATACAAGAAATACGTATTATATAATAATGTTCATTTTCATTGTCAGTCTACGAGACCAAAACTATGAAAAACAAATTTTTCTCTCAAGGACTTTGCATGTGTATTAAATAAACTAAAACTGAATAAATCAAAATTTGAAACACAGAACATCGTAAAAATTCACATTGTTATTTTTATTTCATATAACTTTTTGTGTATACTTGATAAATATATATTTTATCTATCTCCCTATCCCACAGTCTGTCCCCCTCTCACCCCACTCTCATCATTCCTTCCTGTCCCTCCCTTACCCCCCCCGCCACTGTTTCCATCCTTTAACCTCTTTTTTTTCTCCCTCACTGTCCCTCTCTCTGTCCTTCCCTACCCCTCTATGTCCCATCTTCCTTCTTTCTGTCTCTCCTACTGTCCCTTTCTCTCTCCCTCTCTCTGTATCTCTCTCACTGTCTATCCCGGTCTCTGAAATTCTAACATCGTTAACTTTGACTACTCCCCCGTCGTCAGATCTAACAAAAATGTTACAGTGTCAACACGTAAATTTTATCAGGTAAATATAATGTTACAATTATTTACGATGGCGATTTCAAATAATTAATCTGCAACGTCCTAGTTGCATATTGAGATATTTTCAGCTGTATGTGGCTAAAATAGCCGAAGCTTGGTAATAAAGTTGATTTCTCAAAAAAAACTTGTAAATTGTATCGCCACTTTTTGAATTCTGTTTAGAGCTGGATTAAGAACATCAGTATCATTTTTTTTAAATTAAAATGGCTGTCGAAGGTAAATAAAGAGCATGCAAAGAAATTGTGTGTTTCAGGAGTGAAAAAAACTAAAATATAAAGGCAACCGAGACAAATTCTGAAATAGCACAAACTTACATTTGACCAAGTAAAGTTATAGGATTCTGGTACATGGGAAAGTAAGAAATGATAAATTATTTTCACACATCTGTATTTTAACTGAAAATAGTTATAGTTATACTGTAATTCCATAGGTCGTGAGTAAATTTTGTTAAAACTGGGGTACGGGCTTTATGATTCAAATCATTGTGTTATTGCAAGTTTGGAATGAAACCGTTGGGATAAAACTTTCGAGTTTGTTGAATATGTAGGTTACAACTATTTTCCAATTACTCTTATTTCTGTTGTGACCCAATTACAGAATTTATTTGCTGCCAACTGGGGACATTGCTTGAAAACAAATAAATGAAAATAAGTCCGTGTGACTTGGCTCTTCAGTTCCATTTTTTATTTGAGCGTAAGAGAGGGAAAAATAAAATAAACAGAGTGGCCCTGGCGTTCGTGCCGGCTGGAGCACAAAACATTTTTGTCACCTGTAATTGTAGTGAGTGGCCGTAAAAAGCAGCCGGGGAATTCTAACAGCGGCGCCTGCTATTAACACTCTGGAATATGCCGCCGCGGGGAGGCCATTGTCTTGCTTTCTTGGTCACATAAGCTAATATCTACCCCACCACACTCACGAAAATCGTATAAAAACCCCCCTTTGTCTGGCCGGGGACCACGACTCATTATGGGAAATCGAGGTGTGAAATGAAATAACCCGACACGCACACCGAACATAGAATAGAAAATTGGATTTCTACATAGGCTGTAAAGTAGAACTACCGCCTACCTACTTAAATAAAACACAAACATGTTGAAAATTAAACGTAATAAACAGTAAAATGAACAAATTTCAATGATTTTTCATATTTATCATTTTTTAAGGTACAAAAATGTTATCTAGTCTGACGAATTTCAAATGAATATAAAGGCTGCATTAAAAAGAAAAACTAGAAAAAGTCCCGCCACTGTAGCAGTTTTTTTCCTGGAGAAAATCACAGCGTCCCAACCGTTCACATGATCGGTCGACCAAGCAGCAGTCATAAACCGCCACGTCGATGTTAGCGATAATAAACAGAAGTGAAATGAAAAAGAAACCACTCACTAAGCATGTGTCTGTAACATCAGCTTCAACAGTATCAATTCAAACAAGGCCCAACTGTTTTCTCTAAATGGCCATAATTTTCATGCCTTCTGAAGGTACATGTAGTCAATACTAATTACAATGAATTAAAACTTCTGAGATAATTCAGGGAAACAAAAATCTAAATAACAGACTCAAGGAGACTTTTACCCCAAGGGTTGCTGTTACGTAGAGAAAATTAGCTTATTTTAAAATTCCTATATTTTCTATTCTATTTCTTACACAGTTATGAGTTACACGACACCAATGAACCAAGGTTTATAGTGTCACCAAATGCAGAATAATTGTCATATAGCATTTATCAACATTATAAAAATTATACTGAAATGAGAAGGAAAAAAAACTTTACGCTTTTCCTATGATATTGTACTATTAGAGGAGTCAGAAGAAGACTTGGAGAACATAATAAATGGCTTGAACGGAGGTTTGCAGAAAGATCAATATGAAGATTAATAGAGGTAAAACAAAGATAATGATGTTTAGAATCGGAAACTATAGAATAACAAAGATTGTTTGATTGGGATTGGATATTTTGACCGAAGTAATTCTGCTACTAGGGAAACCTAATAACTAGAGTAGGATAGCAAAGGCAAGGAAGCTTATTTTCCTTTCTTAAATTACTCTGGCTTAGAATTTTCAACCAACACTGCCCCATGTTTTCCTTCAATTACAAACACACACTGACTACTTCACCACATTGCCACTCTCTCTTTCCCCTTTCTCTAGGGAAAAATACCTCTCCAAGTGACGTGTCTTCTCCAACAGTTATTAAACGTACCCTGGCAGACACACATGCTTTAATCCCCTACACCTTGCCAGCAAACACGTTTCTTCGTGACAGTCTGGCGCCTTCTTAATACAGGATATTTCACATCTTCTTTGCCGTCTCTGAATATTGATTCAATTTATGAATTTAATTCGTCCTTTAATACGAATTAAATTTTGGAGGGTTATACTGCGCTTCAACTGAAATCTTACTATTACAATGTCTGGTATCATGTACATAGATGGTTTCATTCAGGTGTTTTTAAACATTCCTTTCCCACAGTTTGAATATTTTTGTCATAACTGTTCGGTATAATGACAATTACAACTTCGTACGTCTGTAAATTAAGTCTTTAATCATGTTATCTATTATGGTGATTTAAGTTTCGTTCTCTGAAATCTGTGTACGAAATGTACATTAGTGGCTTTTGAAGTAATCATCTTAAAATATGTAGGGTTTAATTAGTCCTTATACACCGTAGTGCCACGCAGAGAACTGAATGTAATTTTGCAAGACTTATTGAGTGACCTTTCCTCCCACTGCGTATTATTCGGCAGACATTCCAAATTGACCTTCAGGTAGGTATAATTAAATGAAATATTCGTTTCTTCCGGTCACAAAATCTGATAAATTCTTTTACTACAAAGGGATAAAATATTTTGTTTGACTGGGTAACCTTGCCAATTGATCGCTTTTCTGAAATTAAATATCAAAGAAACGGTCTCCTTCGTCTCCCTTTTGATGTTTAGAATCGTGATTCTCGACAAACTCGCAGGAAATATCCGCGGATTAAAGTAAATGGTTAAGTGAGTCAGTCCTTTGAGTCCCGTGGTCGCTAATTGGGGAAGTAAACAGGGAAGCACGTGAGCAGACTTGGATCTCGACTTCTCAGGCAGTTTCAGTGGAAACCGAGACTACTGACTGGTGCATGGATACAAGCCTAACTTTATTGAGCAACAAAATTTAAAATTTTGAAATTAGTTTGCCTAGACCTCATTTAACGAACAAGAAATTTTTTATCTTGGCCAAATAATAAAGACCCAAATCAAAAATAAATATATCGGAAGGGAATTATCTTTCAATTTGTGTGTAATAGTAGTTTTTTAATTATAAACTAAATTACAATTAAAATTAACCATTAATTTATCATTTGTGCTAAAATTATTCAAAGAATGCACGAGATTTAGTGATTGAAAGTTAGTTACTATTTGTGACAAACATCCATGAATGATTTAATAGGAATTTTATGTTATGAGGAACAAATTAATTACTAAATTATACCTTAATAACACTTGTTCTAATATTTCCTAAGGTTTTGATTAAAATTAATTCAGTAATGGCTAAACGCGATAATCTGAACCAAAGTTTACGTTTCCACCTAAACTCCCTGTATTATGATTATGTCGCCCATTTAAAATTTTAATTAATTTGATTAAATGCTTGTTGAAAATCTAGTAAGCGTTTCATTATACACTAATAAGCCATGGATGAAGTAATTATAGTGCAAGTTTTCTGAGATGCAGACATTTCTTTAAAGTCGAACGAAATTAAAATTTGAATATAAAAAGTCAGAAATTACGAATGGTACTCTATAAACTTAAAATTTTTAAAATCGATTTTTCAAGAGAATAGTCCAGTTTTTGACAGACGTTTTTCCCGTATATACCTACAGTGAAATAAGGATACGAAAATAGTTTTAAGAATAATTCAAAGTAGACATTGATTACTATTTCTTTTGAAACTGTAATACAATTACAATTAATTTTTCATTTGTCATATTTGACTTCGGTAATAATTAGATATTCATAAGTCTTATCCTTCCTTTATAACAACATTTAATTTCATTCCATATTGATTCAAATAAATTAAATATTCTGGTTAAAATTGTATTCGTGGAACGTATATTTTATACTTGTTTGAAGGATTACTCGGATTTAACTGTGATTTTAAAATTGGATTCTCTAAATTTTTTTATATTTAATATTCATAAAATTTACATTATTTATCTTAATATAGTAGTCTCCAAATTCAGTAATAATTATTTACGCTTAATTTATTTTAAATTTTATTAGCCCGCTACATTATATAATTAAATAATTTTATAATTTTAAATTGCTAAAAACTTCATTTTGGTAATTTGTTAAAACTACGTAAAGTGATATGAAAAAATAAAATGAACTTGGAACATTGAAATTTCAAGCATTAAATGAAGGGAACAATGAAATTCGTAATGTTGCCTAATTAATTTATATTTATTCGGAGTTCGAGATGAAAACTTCTGATATTTAGAATTCGAAATTTAAAACGTATGTTCAGAGGTTACCTCAAAGATTTGTTTCGTATTCCACACATGCAGACACCATGAAACCAATATTTCTCCTTGTGTAGTATTCTCTTCCGAAGTACTCAAATTTATCATTCAAGAATAATCCTACGGAAGACGGGAGAACGAGGAAAACTATCACAACCTTGAGATTTCTCCGATCATATGATGTATAATCTCGTAAACTGTTCCACAGAAATGCTTTTAGATTCACGGTAGGTAATGTATTTCCCGTAATTTATGGAGCACGTATGTTCCGTGCTGTGATGGGAAATATATTTAAGGATATGTCGTTTCGGGGATTGTCGTGTAAGGTCGATGGAGAAAGCAGAGCGAAGACGATCCTGTGTTTGCAACGCGAGATAATTTTCCTCATGACCGCATCGCACATATAAATTATGAATAAATCATTTCACTGGACAACTATTTTTCTAAACAAACTATGTATACTGAATTAAAATACCATATATAAAGACAAATTAGATGACTAATTGTCCACGGGTACACTGAGGAAAAAATGTTTAATCCTTTCTTAAAACAGATTAAAGTCTAATTTCAAATTAAAAAATTATGAAGAAATTATTTGTACCCAAATTAATAATTAAAGTTTAATAAATTATATTTTTCTATGTTTATATTGTAATTTAATTTACCTTTGTAAATTGTAGAATTGCTAAATGATAGACTGCGTACTTAATATTAAATCTTAATTTCTACATTTTTAATGTTGATCGACTATAAAGCACATGATTTAATTACTCGTCGCATTTATTTAAAAATCATTGGCACGTCATAACTATAATCGCAGGTACATTATAATTAAACACATTTTTACACATTAATTGATAAAAAGGACCCTGACACACTTCAACTGTTTTAAAGTATTCTCTGTAATAAAGTAACGTTCCTGTATTTGTTTGATGGAATAGTTCTTTAAAAAAGTAAATATATATAATTAACTAATTCTTTCACTACTTTCCATATTTTACAGTATAAATCAAGGTGAAAAATTGATTCTTTCCATACCCATATAAACTTTTAAAAAACTGGCCAATAAAATTCGTTCATTGTTTTCGGGAACCCAGATTAAATAAAATATTAAACAATTCATTTCAAATTTCGTTACTCTATGTATATTTGTACTAAAAATATTTCTCTCTTTTTAAAAATATACACCCAAATTTGCGCTCGGAGAAATATTAAAATTTTAAGGTTATGAATTACAGTTACGAATTGATAACATTTCAACGGAGTTGATAAGATAACCGGGCGAAGAATCAATATCAAAGTTATTCAGGATAATTTACCAAATCTACGAAAGAAGAAGAATACCAGAAGATTTTAGTAAAAACATAATTATATCCATACCGAAGGGGTTGATAGATGGGAACAGCGCAGGACATTTATTTTAGTATCTCACGAATGTAAACATTTTACTGTATATATTTACTGCTGAGGTTTCATTTAATTCAAACTATTTCTGTTAAGTTTATATATATATATATATATATGATTGAATTTGAGTAAAATTGGTATCTATTAGAACCAAATTCTTTTAAATGAGTTCTTTGGGTACTAGTGTGTAGTATAAGGATTCTTTACAAGTACTAGGAATTTTTTCATGAATAGGTTCAACGCCAGACTCTTATTCCTAAATTTTCCGCTTTTCCGATTTTGTGACAAATTGAGAAATTAAAAGAAACTGATAATCACTTGTTCACGTTACAGGTTTTCCGAAAAGACTTTCTAACGTGCGTACGTTACTGACTGCATAAATCGCAAATCTAAACCTGTACCACCAGAATTTAAGTTTATTAAGACTTTAAAATAGCAGTTCTGATTTTAATAGACGCTGGATGAGTAAAGCAGCTGAATATTCGCCCTTCTGTCCACGAGTGAACCCCACCAGGAGAATTTCGGTGATGAAAATCGCGTAACAGTATTTGAAGAAGTCGCCGTGGTCTCGAAGAAAAGGCCAAAAGATAACGCGTGGTCATGAATAATGGACACGACGACGCTGTTTTGGCTCCGCAGGGCGCTGGTCGACGGTGACTTGGAATACGAAACGAAGAAATTTTTGACGTGCACGAGGGATTTAGTCACGCTAGACTAAATGCGCTGAGAAACCTCGTCACATTTCAGAGGTACGTCTCCTACCGAAACTCACGTCCAAGTTAAATTTACTTGTTTTTATGCTTGCGTTTTACTGTTTTAACCAAACGTCAGCTTTCTTGATCCAGGAGATTTGAAATTGAAATTTTTTTCAATGGACGTGAATTTTATTTAGCCAAATTAATTCATTACGATTTCCTAGCTTTTCAGGCGATGTTCATGAGAATTCCTACAAAAGCTTTGACGGTCTTGGTAAAACGGAACTGAACGACCACGTCTTATGTTTCAGATCGATGCTTCTTATTCTCTCCTTCCCTGAGGACCAGCAGTTTCTACATTTCTACATCTTTGTCGTGGGACATTCACACAGTCGCCTGCTTCGTTTAAGTAATATGACGACGTTGGAATTATCAAACTATTTTAATTAAAACTTTGAATACAATACTTGCTGGTTCTACGCACACTAGTTACAGAAATTCCCGTTTTGTGGAAGCAGACCAGGTCAAGCGAACATCCATTTATAATGAGTGCCACGGTCCTCCTAATCGGCTTTTGAGATAACTAATCCCGGGGAGGTATTTACCACTTGAAGCAGCATTTCCCGGAGATTATTTCACGGTCTGATGCTCTCTTCTATGCAAAGACGCCCCTGGTTCAATTCTTAGGTAAGAGATACTTGCAAAATTAGTAGTATTTAAAGTTTTATTATTCAAATTCATGAAATGTTAAAACAATTGTAAGAAACTAAAAGAATAAGTTATTTCGAATTTTTTCAGCCATTTTTCTATTAGGGGTACTTCTGCGCCTATTTAATATCCGCCGTCGTAAAAAAATATTTTTATTATTTCTTGTACGTGAGACAATTTTAGACTTCCGCAGATATCTCCCTGAATCTTAATTCTCATGAAACTTTGTCTTAATTTATTGTCAGATCAAACGTGAGATCCTTTTTTCCCCCTGAACATAAATTGATACGAATGTTTAGTGTGTGAATGTTTGTCCGATGTTACAAGATTTACGTACATTCTAAAGGCTTAATTTAGTTTATCGCAAGGTTTATATGCAATATATTGTGACATTGCCAATCTTCTTATTAAATTTAAGCTGTTTTCAGGCTAATTATGTTTATTAATTTTTGTGGGGTCAGATTGTGACGATAAAACAATTAAAATCCATTATTAGGTGGTAAAAATCAAAACCAGGCGGCCTGAGAGAATTTAAGAAGGTTACAGACAGTATAATGAAACCTAGACAGTTTGGCGACGTACTGCCATTTCTAAAGTCTTTGAGACTCAGCGACATCTGGCTGTGAGCAGCAGACGTGGTGTTTTCCCCCCAAACAATCGGTGGAGTGGATTGAACGGCTCCTTTGAAAGGCAAAAGGTAAATCCTTTTGACTGGAGAGGATAGGGTCACTGTCACAGAACGAAATTAAAAGATGAAGAGGGGAAAACTGAGCAAAATTTATTATCGAACATTAATCAAAAAACGGCAAGAATTTTGGAAGTAAGAGGTTGGAGATTGCGATTGGCTATGAGAAACTGGTTAATGGTGATTCAGAGAGACAGAAAGAGATATCTATGAATATAGTCTTAAATTGGTTGATTCAGGGCGGGATGGTTGATCTTGCCCATGGCGGCATTTAGGAATGAGGCCAAAAAGGACGTTTAAATGATTCGATTGATACTGGTTTACAATCAATAGCCGGGCGGTAATTACCACGGGCGAGTTCCAGGCTAAGCTGAAAAACTGGCAATTACTCTATTTGTAACCTTTTTCTGATTTCCTAGTACTGCCAATTATGCGAATGTATCTCTGTTTCTATGAGATCTCATTTTTATAGTTAGTAAGATATTTGTGTTTGTAAATAATCTATAAATTCTTTAGGGTTAATCATAAAAAGGCCAGTTTTGTAAATTTATTCGCTTATTAAATATTATAAATTAAGGAATTGTAATTTTAATGGATACCAATTCTTATATAATACTTAATTTAAACAAGCAATATCCTCTATATTCATTTCATAATTTCCATTGAAATAATATTTCTGTCATTTAGCGTTGTAAATTGAGGGCAATACACTGCTTATTTGAAATAGTTTTTCTAGAAGTAATATATATTTCATTCAACTGTTAAGTAATAATACTAGTATCCTGTAAATGTCATTTTATTCTTCGGGTTTTTGCATTAAGTTTAGTACAAGAAGTAATGTAGCCAAAATTTTTATTTATTCTCTGAAAGTTAATTTATGCTAGAGTCTCGTGTACCTTTTTGTACAACTGTCAAATATGAAACCCTTGACAGTCGAGGGCGTAGTTTAAGGATTATAAGGCTGACTCGGTTCACCGCGCAGATAAAGCGGTTCCAGGGAACTTAACGGGACATTAAGATAGCTTTTATTAAGGTGATCACTCGAGTTATTCCCCCTTCTTTGTTAATTGGAAGAGCGGTTGCCGCGTGCACCACTGAAGTTAATTACGCAATGTAACTAAATTAGCAGCGATAAGGAGAGACGCATTGTGGCGGCGTTTGCGGAGTTCGTGTTATTAAATCGCTTAGCCTTAGTCGACACCTCAGTCTGACGACGTGCCTAATGGAGGCAATCAATCAAAGAAGACTTAGCTCAGAGCAACTTTTCCGTTAGTCCCATACAGTTTCATCGTGGAAACGTACATAAGTCAAACACTTTTTCGCTAAAACTGATTACATGATTGTAGATTCCAAGTCATTTAGACCCACTACGAGTCATCCTTATCCTTCATAAGAATACTGGCGAACTTTACCAGTCTGTACAAACTGAGACAAAATTAAAATGTTCCAAATACTAAAAGATTCTTTGGATAAACAATTCTACATGTAGATAATAATTAAGTTTGATAAAGTCAGGACTGTCTAATTCAAAATAAAACAAAGTTTTATTTTTATGTTTAAGGACCATTTCGGTAGTTTCTAAAAATTGAAAATAAATTTAACAAAAAAGACAATACGTGACTTTACAATAAAATTAGTTCAACAATTACTTAACTAACAAAAGTCATAAGACATTAAATATACCTTGTAACAGAAATAACATCTTGCAAAAATTCTTGTTCCAAACCAAAGTTACATTAACCGATTCTTTAAACACAAAAATTCAACTTTCAATGATTCAAGAGTACGTTTTTTAAATCTTAATGTACATAATTTTGCTCTTCTAATAACGATAATCATTGTATTAAACATCTATAAATTCATTTATTGATAGTCGAACACTTTAAAAAATGTATAAAGACAAAATTACATGATTTGTTCATTTAAATAATTTCCTCGCACAAATATTTATTAGAGTAAAGATAGGAATTTTAAGTTAAAATGTAAACGTTCTGAATAACGTAAAATGAACACATTACAGTAGTATTTATGAAAAATTTACAGCCGAAACGAGAAATTAACATTAATATTTTAATTTCATCTACAACATACTAAACTTATTTATTTATATTCAATTACGATTATGTAATTATATAATGTTTTGTAGTAACAACCTAGAATGTCCCGAAACGTTTTAAAATAAAATTATTTCATTTCTGAATTTTAGCCAGCCTTTGTGTTTTATTTATAACTATCAAGGGACCCGGTGTTGCCCGGGTATTTATTTACATTATCCCGGAACATTATTTAATTTTTAGTCAACACACAACTAAACCGATTGCGAGAACGTCACAATATGAACCACAAATATGTTCCCAGTATCTCGAGTGTGTCCAAAAAAACTGCCGATACAATATTTACAGTATTCTAACAGAATAAAAATTTTCTCCAACTTAATTGTTAATTTTTTACTTAAATCATTATGTAACACAGCGACTCGCGTTAAAATTTACCTGACGCGATAAATAAAACCAATTTATGTATACATCGTATCAGCGATCCAAAGAAGTTATTTTTTCTCGGCCTACTGCAACAATAGATAGTAAGTGGGATGAATGATATAACTCGCAGTTGGTTTACACGTTAGTGTAATTCGAAGAAATCTTCCCGTAGAATTAATCAAATTCATATTATATTAATTTCTTCTGCAATGAATCTAAATTGACTAGGCACGAATACGTAGATTAAATATAATTTTTTAAAACCTCAAATTTTCATTGAAATCCGTTCAGTCGTTTCGGAGCCTATTAGAGACAAATATACAGAGGCTTCAATTTTATTTTTTGTTATAGGTAAACAAACTAATTTCACTGTTTATATCAAATTTGTGGAACTATGTTTCACTCGACATTTTATATATTATGGAAATAACGCAGTTATTTTTTAATTTCGGAAGGAACAATTCTAAGTGTGCCGGGAATAACAGTAGCGTATATTTAATTAAAGTTGATCGTAAGGAGCTGAAGGTATGACGGTGAATTTCGGTGTTTGTAATAGGATCCCCTGTCTTTGAAACTCATTCTCCAGACTTTGAGAAGTGCTGAGGAAGCGTTTCTTCGCAGACTGTGGACCAGGCAGCGTCGTTATTGTTGGCAACGCCTTCTATTCCCTCGGGGACGAGTCGCCGCCTTCCTTGCCAGCGGTCTGTATGTCTGAGGTAATTCACTTACGAGTCGTCGCCATTGCCGATCAATTCCTCTGCTCTGTTCCTTTCTACACCCCAACCTTTAGCGGTAGTCTCGTCAGCAAGGATTTTTTACAAAGTTATTTTCCTTAACTACAGATATTATGAGCTCGTCTAGAACTGCGTTGGAATTACCCGTAGGCATTACTTCGTTCCAAGTATCTTTTAAATGTGTCTTCCATATTAAACTCATTGCGTGACAAATATATGTGACAGACTAGACCTCATACGCCACAATACTTCCACAAAGTGAGGAGTATTATGGGAAACTGTAAAATACTAATCAAGGATGCATTTTAATTAAAGTATTTTCTAAAATGTAGATATTAAAAATATTTTCTGTTTGTAATAAATATTATTATTGTCCAGTAATTATATTTATAATTAATAGTGCTCAGCTTTTCAAAGGAAAATCCCATTCAACTACAAACTGAATTATAAATACTTAATTCAGCATTAGTGTATTACCGCATTATTTTACAAGTAGTTCATAATTATTTTCTCTTTCTTGTACGACATGCACGTCTAAGGTTTCATGTTCCTAATTTTCTTAAAATTCACCAGATGAACTAAAGAACAAAACGACGTGTCCTGAGCTAATGTTAATAAAGTTAATATAAAATTATTTATAAATTAAATACCGATTTAATATTTACTTTTATTTTAAATTTGTGACAATTAAATTTTTTCTCAGCACTTAACGGCTAAAAAGAGCTGGTAGACAATTGTAGAACTTTCAGAAGTCAGCGCTATGCCCCGGGGATACAGTGTCTACAATCCGGTTAACTTGTGGCGTCTGCTAGCTTTGTGGTGAAGGTGGCGCAAAATCCGGTTGGACTTTGTTGATTGCTTCTCCTAAGTTGGTCTGTATTGCTCTAAACTTCTATTAATTTCCTACATTGCTCTTTTATGACTTAAAGTTTGCAGCCTAACAGCACGCGTACCTCTTCGCATTTTATAAATTTTCCGCATCCTCTATTTCTTGTAGACTGTCAATCTGGTAAATCTTTAACTGATACCTGAGCACAGGTTGGCAGCCAAATAACCTAGCATGTCATCCCAACATCCATAAAATACTTCCCCACGCAAAGTACTTACACAATTAAAATAAATCTATTCCTATAAGTGCTTATTTAAATTTTTTTTCGAAGGTTCTTGGATGGATTTTAAGATTAATATTACACTGAAAAACATAGTTACAGAGTATCGTTGAATGACGCTTTATTAATAAATACTCCTGAAGATTTCCACGCTCTCGATTAAATTATTAAACGCTAAACTAATTTTTTCAAGACTATACGGTCAGTTGATTGTTGCTGCTATTTATTCAGTTAAAGATAAGATTTATTGGATCCATTAGTCCTCTATTGAGGAAATAGGACAAGTCAAAGAATATGTTACATATCACACTAAGAATACAAATATAAGAAACAAAATATGGATACAACATATGAGTAAAGAAAACTATGTATACAATGATAAATAAAACAAAGCAAAGCAAACAAAAATGAATACAACATATCAAGAATATGAGTACAAAACAGTAAGAGAAAAACAATAATACACTAATTTTATAGTAATTAGGGGATATTTTTTGAAACGTCGTACGTCTCTTAAAACTTATGAGGACCGACGTCTTTATTTTCATTTAACATCACCAATAAATGTTAATTTGTCCTTTCAGAAATTTGTATAACAGTTATTTCTTTTTTAAATGTCTGTGTAAAATTTAACGTCAAGAGTTCACTCCCATTAAAAAGCAAAAATAGGATTCAGCCTAACTGCTATGCTCCACCCTAGGGTTTTTTTCAATCTTCCAGAAGTTCTCTCGAAAGTTGCCTGACGACTTACGTCTTCTCGTGTTTCCTCGCCTTCCCTCTTACAATGACCAGATATTTTAGGGTGTTACTTCTTTCAGACTGTCTCCGTTGCAGTCATATTTCTCCGCCTCAAAGTTTGACTTCCAACCATACATTCTCCCCAATCCCTCTGATTTATAATATCCGGGAGACGTCTCTTCTTGACCCGCATCGTGAGTTGCAGGCGGATGGAGGCTTGGGTGGGCAATCTGATTCGTCCATCGCATAACAGGCCGAGGAGATATGGCAACGCAGCAATCGTGCCTCTGTGACACGCTGCAAATCAGAGCTGTCCCACGGGGGCAATTGGCATTGGCCCTTGTCGGAGGCGAATAGGAACGTCATCTTAAATCCTTAAGTAAAATATAATTTATAATTATTCCGTCATACGCATTTATTCAAATTGCCTATTACTTTAATTAAACATCATTCCTTGATGGATACAAGATTAAGATTATAGAATTTAATTTTAATAGGCATTAAATCAATTAATTTTAAAATATGCGCACAAAAAATAAAAATATTTCACTATAAAAATTGCACACCATTAACGTTATAAGCTTATTTTTATAACGGTAACAAAACGCTTTATATTTAATGTGTTGCAATTTTACCTACAATACTTATGGAACTATTGTAAAATATAATTATTTATTTTGAAGTTTAAAAATATCAAAATTTTGAACTAAAACTTGCCTATACTAAAAATATTTTTGGATATTATTGTTGTAAATAGGCTACACAGGTCTAGTCTGGGATGGTAAAAGAGATTACAAAAAATTAGATCTGTGTCATACGTGTTTCTTGAGATAAACGTAACTAAATATGGATAAATGACTTTTTGGTCAAATGAAAAAGTATAATTAAATAACTACAAAGGACTCAGTCTGTCACCCATGCTGTTTAACCTATGTATAGAACATACGATGAAGAAAGTTAAAACGTAATATGGAAAATTAATCATACTGCAAGAAGAAATAAAAATCCATACGCTTTTCTGATGATATTTTAGTATTAGGGGAGTTGGAAGAAGACTTGGAAACCATAATAAATGGCATGAACGTAGTCATGGAGAAAGAGTTCATATGAGGATTAATAGAAGGAAAACCAAGGTAATTGAATGTAGTGTGGGGAACAGTGGAATAATAAACTGTGTTAGATTAGGAAGGAATATTTTGAAGGAATTTAAGGAATTCTGCTACTTAGGAAGCGTAATAAATTGAGATGGTAGACGTATAATAGAAATAAAGAGTAGGATAGCACAGGCAAGGAAGACTTTCGCAAAAAAGAGTAATTTACTTACGAGTAATATAAGTGTGAATATTATGAAATCGTTGCTGAAAATATTCGTAAGGAACATGTCGTTATAGCGGTGAGAAACGTGGACGATAGGAGTTGCGGAAAGGAAAGGAACAGAACAGAAGCCTTTGAAATGTGGTGCTATAGGCGAATGCCGAAAATCAGATGGGTGGATAGAATCACAAACGAGGAAGTTCTAAACAGAATAGGGGAAAAGCGATTCTGGAGGGCGTTGACTAAGACAAGGGATAGATTAATAAGCCACGTTTTAAGACACGAGGGTCTTGTAAAATTAGCATTAAAGATAAGTTTGTGGGGTAAGAACAGAAGAGGGAGCCCAAGGATGGAAACTCTAAGCAGATTAGGGAGGATGTGGAGTGTGCTATTTATAAGAATTTGGAAAAGGCTTGCTCAAGATAGGTTAGCATGGAGGGTTGCTGAATACCACAACAACAAATTACAATAATTTTTAATCAGTGATTATAAAGCGCAATAAAATAGTAACATTTAATTTGACTACGAAGTAATTATTGTGAACGAAAAAGTTAAAAATGTTTTGCGGAAGTGGGAAACGAACCCGATCATAAGTTTTTAAACACAGCCCAGTAACAAATTTTTAATTGATTGCATTTCCGAAATTATATATTTTCGTGGATTTTTTCTTTAACAGTTGTCTGATACATGTTCAGAGATTACTTAAAGCCTGGTGAAAGGCTAATATTTACCGCGTGTAAACGGCTGGAATAAAAATTAAGCCTGGTGAATGTTGTCTATTATCAGTTTTAAATAGTATTTGTCAAATAAATTTTCGGTCCGCAGTTGATAATTAAGGAGATAGAAAATTATAATGTGGGACGTCATTACTTTGCTTTATGGTGCCCCATGGTACCCGTGAAAAGAACTAACAAATGGGGCACATGGCCTTACCTGAAATTGAGAACCGCTGTCATGTTGGTATTAATTTGCATTTAAAAATAGGTATTTATTTTCGGTGTATTTTAGGAAATCCAGTAGAGACCACGCAACTACTAAATGGTTAATTATTTCATACATATCTATTAAATAATGCACGTAGCGATGGAGTATATTGATTAATAATTACCAACAGTAGGCCAAACGATTGAAAACGAAATAAATTATTTAACCCAGTTAAAGATCGTTATGACTATTTTAGTACAACCGCTATACCAAAGTCAAAGTAAAATATTACTTAGCGTATACATAAATTGAGTCATTTTACAAAACCATAACATCCCAGAGTTAAAGCCATGTTGGTTGAATCAATTCCAGTATGGAGACGGGATTTTACGTCTGAAATGGATTCAATTTTAAACTCCAATCTCGTTACACGAAACAAATATCATCGCATTTCATTCATAGAAATGGATTATACATTACTAAGCATTTTACAGTCACGTCCTAGTATTACGGGAGACAAATTTAAAACTAATTGCTCAAGCTATTCTTCATTTAAAAATAATTAATATAAATACAGAATGCAAAATGCACGTCTTACCTTAATCACTGGTGCAATGAAACGCCACGGTTGTTGAATATATCACAGGAATTTCCGCCGATAGTAAATGCCGCACTCAAAACACTTCACAACATCAACAAAACTATCCTATTCGGACGAAGGTTTCTTCCGAAATGGTCTCAGTCCAGCTTACATTGCCCCTTAGACACGGGACTGACGTCACTTCCTGTTTATAGTTCATTTGCATTCTACTATTGACCAAAAACAACTAATCGAATCTTCCCAGCAAACATTCCGCTGTTGCTAAACCCTCTAAATACGCCCCAGATACAGATTGTACTTGATTTCTTTTAGATTTTGGGACTTCTTTACATAAAAACAAAAATTTAATTCCAGCAGATGTTAACTACTAAACGGGTTTTTATAAAAAAGTACGAAACAAGTCTTGACTTGAAGATACGGACTATCGTTAAAATATAAAATACACAATATTTTAATTTAATTATAAATTATTAACTTGGATAAATATTATACTTGGATAAATGTTATATGTAGGCCAGCTTGATCTGGAACCATATGCAATTCACGGAGAAATTTAGAAATTTTATATACTAAATTACATGAGGGTATGTACAATATTTTTAACATTAAATCATAAACACCAAATTATTTTAATATTAATATAATTAACAAATTCCATAAAAATTGTAGTTTTTCGGAAAAAAATTGTAGATGACTATGGTAATGCCAAAAGCTCCTGCTGAATAAATTTTAAATCAAAACTAAAATGTAGTGTTGGTTATTAATGTGACTGATAAACATAGGGAAAATTATTATCTTAATAAATCGTTTTAAATAAAACATATGATATATATAGGCTGTTTTATTATATACTATAGAATTATCTGATTATTTTCAAAATTTTGGCTTTGATGCCTATTATTTACTCATTATTAAGTTAACATCGGAAATATATAATTCATACATCTTCATTAAAGCTAATTTCATTTGAAACCCATAAACCTTTAGGAAATCTATTAAAACGTGTATATATATACAGAGTGAGTCAAAAACGAAACCTTATGGGACAAGTATCATCGAAATGATTCACAGTTAAGTGATTAAGATTATAGATTTTAATTTTAATAGGAATTAAATCAATTAATTTTAAATATGAGCTCAAAAATTAAAATATTTCACTATAAAAATCGCACAATCATTGCGAGTCTACTAAAGACCTTATTTTATAGTACACTGTAACAAAAGGTTGTATATTTAATGTGTTACTTTTTTTACCTACAATACTTATGGAACTATTGTAAAATATAATTTTAAGTTTAAAAATATCAAAATTTTGAACTGAAAAACTTGCCTATACTCAAAATGTTTTTGGATAATATTGTTGTAAATGGGCTACACAAGTCCAGTCTGAGATGGTAAAAGAGATTACAAAAAATTAGATCTGTGTCATACGTGGTTCTTGAGATAAACGTACCTAAATATGGATAAATGACGTTTTTTGGTCAAATGAAAAAGTATAATTAAATAACTACAAAGGACTCAGTCTGTCGGCCATGGTGTTTAACTTATGTATAGAACAGACGATGAAGAAAGTTAAAACGTAATATGGAAAAGGAATCATACTGCAAGGAGAAGAAATGAAGACCATACGCTTTTCTGATGATGTTGTAGTATTAGGGGAGTTTGAAGAAGACTTGGAAACCATAATAAATGGCATGAACATAGTCATGGAGAAAGCGTTCATATGAGGATTAATAGAGGGAAAACCAAGGCAATTGAATGTAGTGTGGGGAACAGTGGAATAATAAACTGTTTTAGAATAGGAATTCTGTTACTTAGGAAGCGTAATAAATAGAGATGGTATAATAGAAATAAAGAGTAGGATAGTACAGGCAAGGAAGACTTTCGAAAAAAAAGAGTAATTTTCTTACGATAAAAATAAGTGTGAATATTATGAAATCTTTGCTGAAATTTTTCGTATGGAGCATGTAGTTATATGGGTGAGAAACGTGGACGATAGGAGTTGCGGAAAGGGAACGAATAGAAGCTTTTGAAATGTGGTGCTATAGGAGAATGCTGAAAACCAGATGGGTGGATAGAATCACTAACGAGGAAGTTCGTAACAGAATAGGGGAAGAGCGAACAATATGAAGAACGTTGACCAAGAGAAGGGATAAATTAATGGGCCACGTTTTAAAAAATGAGGGTCTTGTAAAATTATCATTAGAGGAAAGTGTGTGAAGTAAAAATAGAAGAGAGAGGAGGAGGATGGAATAAGCTAAGTAAATAAGGGAGAATGTGGGATGTGATAGTTGATGTATAAGTGCAAAAGTTTGCACAGAATAGGTTAGCATGGAAGTTAAATCAGACCAGTATTAAGACTGAATACCACAACAACAAATACAAATAATACACAAAAAGACATTCGTAGATGTATATTATCGATTTTAGAATATCAATATTGCTATAAAAATATATATTATTAATTTACATTCAAAAATTCTATTAATTTATGACAGTGACATTTAAGAAGGAGGGGAGGGGGGCGTGTCCAAAATGCAACTTCTTTAAAAATCAAGTTTTAAAAGCTTATTTTCTTTCTAAATGTATAAGAATTATATATTTTTTGAATCAGGAAGAGTTCTACTTTACAATGACGAAATAAAAAAATCGATTTTTCATCATTTTCAGATCCAGGTCCCTAACGTTTGGTTTCTCTCAAATAATTTGAAATATTACCCTAGCATGACATTGTTTTGAAATTATGTATTTGTTGTTTAGTAATACGTCATTTTATTGAAACGCAGGATGCCTTATATATTAGCAAATAAGAATGTGATTTATATTTTTAAAATTGACTGTAATGATATGATACTTTATGAATTATGAAATTATTTCATTTTAGTTGTGTGAATACAGGTAGTAATTGAAGGAAAGTTCATTACAAGTAGATGTAGTCCAGTGAAAGACGACAGGAATTATTGGTACATGAAAGTATTTATTAGGTGATCAGAAAGTTTTAAACGTAACAGAAGAAAATAATGATTTCGAGGTTCATCATCAAATGTAATCGATTGGTAAGTTAAGAAATAAGTATTATGATTTACTCTTGTTTGACGTTTTTATGCAAGGATTGAAACTGAAAAATGCTGGGATTTACCGATAAATACTATACTAGAATATTCCTTTCCCGCGGGTTTGCTTTGATATGGCAGAACAAGACTCGCATATCCTAACTGCTTGCGGTTGCAGGCGCAGGCTGATTGCGGTGCAGCGTGACGTTGCAGGCTTGCGTTGCCATGGTTACCGCACCTGTTGCAGTGTAGCCATGGGTGTTGTGCAGCTCACGCACCACGGGAATGCGGCTTGAGATAATCCATATGCGGCCAGCCACACACGGTCACACCCGTCTTCCATCCGTAGGCGATAAAATGTACAAACGTTTCGCTATTCCGAAGTTTCTATCTCTGATAATGCTTTTTTTTTTCATTTTCCAATTGCCAGATTCAAATAACGTCAAAATAAGAATAATGAGTATTTTTAGATGAAATTGTTTATCAAAATATGGTCTACGATGTAAACTCCTTTTTGGAAGTATAAAATATTTATATGTGAGACATAAATTAAAGAATTTTATGATATATGTTGTTGCTGTGGTAATCTAAATCTTGATAGTATAATATTATATAGCCGTGATGCTTTCATCTCAAACTCCAAAATCTAAATTAATTAGGAGGCATCCCAAATCTCATTGATCGCCTGAAATTTCAGCGTTCCAAATTTATTTCATTTCGTCATATCCCATTACATAGTTTTGACAAATTACCAAAATTACGTTGTCAGGAACTTCAAATTATAATATTGTAAATTTTAAAACATATGGATGATTATGTTTTTGAAATTAAAATTTTAATAATTTCCAACATTTGTTCATTATACTTAAAGTTAAACATTTAAAATTTTATTAAAATAGACAAACTAAGGAAAAATTCTGAGAGATAATGAAAATATAATTGAGGTGAAGGATTATTCTATAATGAAAATTCAGTTTACTTCTACAAGTTTCAAATTTGGTATCATTTTTAATACGAACAAAATAATGCTTCTTAAACATTTAACAACAGTTAAATTTAGAAATTATTTCATGGAAGAAATTGTTGCTGTTGTATTCAGTCCTTAGACTAATCAGATGCAACTCTCCGTATTAACCTATTCTGTGCATTTATAAATAACTATCACACACCACATTCTCCCTTGTTTGCTTAACGTATTCCATCATTGGTCTCCCTCTTCTGTTCTTACCCCACACACTTACCTTTAATGCTAATTTTACAAGACCCTCTTAAAACGTGGGCTTTTAATCTATCCCTTCTCTTGGTTAACGTCCTCCATATTGTTTGCTCTTCCCCCTTTTCCGTTTAGAACTTCCTTGTTAGTGATTCCATCCACCCATCTGATTTTCAGCATTCTCCCATAGCACCACATTGCAAAGGCTTCTATTCTTTCCATTTCTGCAACTCCTATCGTCCACGTTTCGCACCCATATAACGCCACACTCCATTACGAACATTTTTAGCAACGATTTCCTAATATTTCGGAAGTTGAAAAATAATGGCAGCAATAAATTCTACGCTGAATAATAAACGTATTCAGTATATTAATTACACTCAATGATATATTCAACTTAGTTCACGTATGTGTTATTGAATATACTTAAAATATTAATATTGTTGTACTGTATTACATTTAAATGTCATCCATGGTGCATAAACTATAATATTACTTTTCCATAACAGTTAAAACACGAAATAAAATATTCTCATAAAATTATCTACACTAAACACAAGGAAAATAATGTCAGCTTCATTTATTTCTTTGTTTATTATAATTTTTTCATATCAAATATTATTAATTTCCATTAATATATACCGTGAATTAGACTCTAAACCGAATACTCGCGGTTGAGCGAATCAGAAAGTGCCAACATAGAAAACGTATTTAAAAATCTAATTTCTAATATTGCTACTCGAAAATATTAACTTATATTCTAATTATATTCATATTTAGTTTAATAAATACAATTTAGTTATTATAATAACCTTTAACGAGGATAGGTCATATCTTCTCTATCCATGCTTTCTCATTCTTTTTACGTTGGCATTGTCCGATGTCGCAGTGATCGGTTTCCAGTCGAACTCTCAGTATTTTTATTTAGTATATAATGTAACTTTTCACTTGTTCGATATATTCGGAAGAAGCCTACTGAAATAAATAAATACATTTATCTGTTAAACTTCCTCTAGTATGTATTATATCCGCCACAAGATACAGTAACACATTTATTACCTAAATTATTATACCAGTGGGATTGAAAGTGAAATATCTTTGTATTTACTTATCATTGCAGAAAAATTCGTAGAACAAGGCTAATTGCCCAAAAATTATCGCTATTATTCATCAATCGATTGAATTACTATTATTATTGTTACTGGAATTCATCTATACAAATTTTCATGTAAGTGTATTAACTTATCTCTTGCTTAGTGATATCCTATAGAACATGTTATATTAGAAGAAGAATTTTTGTAATATTTCTATAAATAAAGCGAGAAAATAATTTAAATATTGCAGAAAAAATAATTAGCTGAATTATTTTATTAATATTTTTAGAACTCTGTAGCCCATTTTAAATTAAATTTACAGCAGCAGAATGACAATTACATTCACTAGTGGCTCGGAAAATGAATAAGAAATCTACATTTACTTCGCATAACGCTGATTCGAAAGTAACACACAACCAGGACCTCGCGTCGAGTTGTTCGTATTATTGTTATGGCTTCCAAATAATGCATTTGTATGCGTAATACCGACACGGAATTACCGTGCACCCGACCAACGTACACCTGCATCGCCAAATACACTCGCCACTAGAATATAAATCGAGATTTTATCGCAATCAGCTCGCATATTTATTCCGAACAATGTCTGTTGCACGTCGACGAGTAACAAGTTTATTGTTGTCATTAACGTTTGGTAGCTTTTCCATAGAGAGCAGTTCCGAGCGATGAAAGATATAATTTTCATTTGTACGTATATCCACCATTTGTACGCACAAATGGCTTATTTTACGACGTATGGTGGAATACTTTTAATTTCATCTACAGAAATATATGAATATTTAAAAACAATTTTTTTAATGCGTCGCTAGTTGCTTTTATTTATTTCCCTAAAATATAGAACAAATGAATTACGAAATACATTTCATAAATAACTTGTTATAAGTAATAACTTAAAATCAAGGAGCATTAGAGTTTTATGTGGAGCAATGCAGGTTGAATGTAAAAGACCAATAATTGTGTTGACATTTATCTCACAATAATATACATTAAGTAAATATAATTACAACAGCCGGAAAATATTTATCATTTTAAAGGTGTTATATAAAAATAAATTAAATAATTATTGAAAATTTTGGAAGTTACACAATTAAATTTATCAAAGTATTAGAGATAACTGAAGAAATTTTTGATTGCAATATTAATCACCATGGTCATGTCTTCATTTTACTTTCCACCTGATATAGACATCATGATATTATGTAAAACTATTATGGTAAGAAGTGTCAATTTTTCAGGTGGGTTATAAAAGTTGTCCAAAATCAGGATAGTATTACATTATGAGACGGTCTTAGATCGAAGTTTCTTATTCCTCGGAGGATACTTTACAAAATTGTCAATACTTTCGTAACAGAACAAACGGACTGATATCAAATTTTGTGACTTCTAAAGTAAAAAAAATACTTTTCATACTTCATTTAAATATTTTCTGATATTCCCCCTTAAAAAAGTTAAATTAATAACTAACACTAAGAAACGTTCAAAAAGTTTCTAAACTATTAAAATTTCAGACGTTGCTCGAAAATTAATTTATATTAACCCACTGCGGTATTTAATTCGACAGTAATCACTTTGCCAAAACGTGAGATCGTAACATTTTTGAAAAGAATATTTTAAACGTTCATGGAAACTAGTACAAAACTGGAACACAATTTCAGACTCGCACCAAAGTCCCCTTCCTGGGGCTGCTCACAACCGCCAATCCAATGTCTAAAACCAGAAGAAAAGTCCTCGTGGTCGTCCCTCTTATCCCACGCTTGCTCTCCTCCAACTTTCCTTCTACTTTATGGGAGCTGAATTTTTTCACAATCACCTCAGTGTCTCAGTATCTTAGTCGAGTCAAGAAATTTATTGTAACCTTAAATAATCACAAACATATAGAAAATACACACAAAAAGTCAGTTTATTTATAAGTAGAAGACACTTGAACTCTCTCTTGGGGTGATTACCGTGAAATTATTTGTTGACATATTCATATATATATATATATATATATATATATATATATGTGACGGTACAATTGCGTCATGCGTCCGCCCAGCCCTCATTATCTACCGCTTTCTTCCTTCCTACGTACCCGGATCCTACAGCGAACCGCTGAGATGTTTCATAGAGTGTAACGCTCTGGCAGCGGAAGCCCGAGGTACCCCATGACGTAGGAAGATAGTTGGAGGAGAGCGACATTAAGGCGTCAGCGCGAGAACGAGAGGCTTTTTCTTAATTTGGTCTTCAACCTGAATGGTCGAGAGCAGCCTGGTTAGAGCTTGTGGGAGAGCAACGAAATCCAAGACATTTGTACAACACGAACACTGGTTTCAATTATTTGTGAAATTTTCTCTATATTCTTTCTAGAAGACAATCTTTGTTGCACACACATTGCAGCCAATATAAAACATATATTGTTCTGAAGTTGAAATGTTTGGAAAACTCAAAGGAAAATAAAATTAGCAATGGTTGGAATTATCAGTCAAAATTTGGGATCTATATGGGAATAAGACAACTAATTTTGGATTTGAATTTGCAAATTCTGGCATGAATATTTTCTTACTTTTTTTATATTCCATAGTATTTTTCTTGAGCATATAGGTGATAAGATTTAAACACATCTTGTAACACGTTTAAATATCTTGAAATAGATTTTAATAATTAATATAAATTACGATGAATTTTATGTTTAAATGAGGCCAAAAAACAGATAATTAGTAAAACAAGGAATCATAATAATTACTTTTCTCCTACCGTGATCAGGACCAAAACATGTAGTTGCATTAAATTATTTTGATTTTTGTTGTACTAATTGCCTGTTTTTGGTTTCATTCAATCATTAATTCAAATTTACAGACGTAAAAACTATTAACGATGCATTTATTTAAATAAGCTTCTTGCAAATGTGAAAATAGCTTGTTTTTGTGACTTTTGAAATTTTATTAAAATGTCTGTGAATTTAATTTTGCTTAAAATTATTCCATTTACGGAATTTAAATAACTGTCGTTCTGATTGAATGTATAATCATTTCAGTCACCTTCTAAATTCCCGATGGACGTCTTTAGTCGGCGAGTGTTCTTTCTGACACAGCTTTTGCATTGCGTTTATGTAATGAATTGGTGTTCGGTGAAAGGGAAAGTGTGTTAGAAGTCGATAGGAGCAGAGTTTGGCGTATAGGTGTGGGGTGGGGGAGAATATTTACCTTGCGTCCCCTGAGAACAGCCTATAATTGCTTCGTGCTTCCTTCTGAAAGCAAGGCGACCTGTTGGAGTGCCGACGTGTTGCTGATTCGGGAATTCCCCGAAGCCGTGTCACGCATGTTAGTCACTAGTCCCCGGAGACTAGTCCTAATGGCCACACAGAGACCACTACACGAGGTACTTCGTGGTATCGATAAGAGAACATTGATGAATGATTACATACCGCAACATCAACATCACAAAGACATCCACCCAAATAAACGACAACGTAAAGTGAGATAAATATACCTAAAGCTATGCCACGTTATTAACTTTCAAACTAACCACTAATTTATACCGATATAATTAAACTTAAAAATTGTTTCAAATTACTACTTCTTTCCACTTCCATTTCTCTTCTAGTTTGACACGTAAAATTAATGTAGCAAACAAGGGGGGATTTGAAACACAAAAAGTTTAATTTAATAGAGAATTAATGTTCATCTGATGTAATATTGTTACTATACTGTGTCGTACTAAACATATATATCGAAATTGTAGTATTTGAATTGTAAAATCAGGGCATTTATTTATATGAGACTCAAACTATCAGGGTCATATCTGTGGGGGAAACAAAACAAACGTGCAGCAAGTATCTCGCTGATTACGTTGAGCCGGAAAAAGAAACTGTTTTGTTCTGAACTCGGCGACTTGATTAGGTACTAGGTGATGTCTCAGAAGTCAGTGCGGGTACCTCAGAATTTGGCAGGAACGGGTCATGGCACTTCTCTTCCTACTCCTCATGAGCTGCTCAGTTCCGATCCCAAAAATAATCCCCTTCCACCATTTTTATTATGCATTCTGATTTTAGATCAAATTCCAAAAATGGAGTTGGAGCGTGGCAGACGATGCAGGAAACAAATTATATTTATTTTGACAAAGCCTAGCGTGTTACTTGAAATTAACTGACGAATTATATCATCAAACGAGCGACTGAGTCCATCAAAACACTCGATAGAAAAATCGACTTCAAACAATTTCCTGATAGCAAATTTCGGCAGAATCACAAAGGCTTTTTAGTAATTTCCACAGACGAGAATTTAACGTCAAACTTATTAGGTAAATAACTTTCTAATGCTTCCGATATGAACTTGATAATCTAAATTTTCATTTAGTAGCGTAAGCACCAAAATAACTGTAAGAGGGAGGAGGAAGACAAACTGTTATTGCCGTCAGTGCCTCTGTCGCCAACTTAACTTTACCTCCAGTTCAAAACTAAATTATCGTCCTGCAGATGAGAATTCTCAAGCGATTGTCAAACTTGCCTCGTTGTGTAATTACAATAATAACAAAGTTTTACCGTTCTTTAGGGACCAGAGAGCGCAGAAGAAGAGCTATTTGTAACTGTATTTACTGCGTCTGAAACGTTTTTCGGTGAAAATTGCATTTACGAGAACATTACTAAAAGAAATGTCTTTATTATTTGCATTACAGGCGGTGAAGGGGGGGTAGGTTTCTTTTGAAAGGACCCATTAGGAAAGCCGCTTCTTTGTCATTACTCGTCATAAAATTACCCTCTGCAAAGTTTTCCACCGGAAGTGGCGGCGGGAAAAGGGTAGGAGAGACGTGCGCCACACGCTGTCAACGTAATGAGACAATTAAAAGGCGCTCGGAATAAACCGCTTAATAAGCAACCGCTAGACGGCAGGATCTACTAATAAACCACAGCTTCGCAAAGAACTGCATAAAAGACCTGGCCGTCTTCCTCGACAGAGGAGAAAAAAAACAAAGGAAAGGCTTGTCTGCCAAATTAACACTCGTCATATTCTCAACGCCAAGGCAATAATCATACAGCCAAAGAAAAACATCTCACGTACCCCAGGCCCACTACTAACGATAATTCGAGTTATTTAATAAATGTAGTTGATCAAACCGGAGGAAATCAAAATAAATGCGCTCCAACTAAGGGATTTTCTGAATTTTATATTTTTTGGTGTAGTGGCATTATTGCTAAGACTGATCTGATAAAACCCTCCAACTAACCTACCTTGCGCAAGCCTTTTCATAGATACCACATCCCACAACCTCCCTAATCTGATTAACGTGTTCCATCATCCTTAGCCTTCCTCTGCTGTTCTTAGCCCACACACTTCCCTCTAATGCTATTTTAACAAGATCTTCATCTCTCAAAACGTGATCCATTAATCTATCATTTGTCTTGGTCAGAGTCCTCCGTATTGTTCTCTCTTCTCTTATTTTCCTTATAACTTTCTGGTTAGTCCTTTATCCACCTGTCTAATTTTCAGCATTCTTCTATAGCACCACATTTCAAAGGCTTCTATTCTTTTCCTTTCCGCAACTCCTAACATCCCTTTTTCGCACCCATATAACGCCACGCTCCATACGATTTCCTAATATTTACATTTATATTACCCGTAAATAAATTCCACTTTTTCGCGAAAGCCTTCCTTTCCTGTGCTATTCTACTATTTATGTCTACTATACTTCAATCATCCCTAGTTATTACGCTTTCCAAGTAGCAGAATTCCTTAACTTCCGTCAAAATATTCCTTCTCGATCTTTTGTTATTCCACTGTTTCCAAACCTACACTCTATTACCTTGGTTTTGCCTCTATTAATCATCATATTGAACTCTTTCTCTAAGATTCCGTTCATGCCACTTATTACGGTTTCCACGTCTTCTTCTGATTCCCCTAATACTACAATGTAAGGTTTTTATTTCTTGTCCTTGCAGTATGATTCCTTTTCCATATTCCGTTTTAACATTTGTAGCGCAGTAGAACCCGCGTCCAATTTTTTTTATTATTTACGGGAACTTAAATAACAAATATTTTGGCCTGAACAAGTCGCTGGCCAGGAAGAAGGGGTTTTTCCAGGCGCCATCTTGGCGGCTCGGAATCTAAACAAAGGGACTGCGGCTAACAATTGGACCATAAAGCTCGGACACCTCGTCGCCGGTTTCAGAATGTCTTAATCTGCCTGAGAATTTGGCGACCGGGTGGCGTGTGTTCCCCAAATGAAACAAGGGATATTATTGGAGAATATCCATCCCTGCCACCTTAGTGATAGGTGTCGGATAAGTGGGGACAAGGTTCTAAAGAGGCTGGCGAAGACAATTTTAGAACAGATTTTTGCAGGTGATACAAGGTGATGGCGAGAGGATATTGAAGGAGAGTGGTGGACGAATTTCTGGTGATACAAGGAAGTGTAGAGAGGAGATTGAAGGAGAGTGGTGGAGAAAGACATTGCTGGTGATACAAGGTGGTGGCGAAAGGAAATTGGCAGCACAGAAGTTACGGCGAGAGCTTATTTGTGAG
Source organism: Eucriotettix oculatus (assembly GCA_034510155.1). NCBI lineage: Eukaryota > Metazoa > Arthropoda > Insecta > Orthoptera > Tetrigidae > Eucriotettix > Eucriotettix oculatus. The sequence continues at coordinate 22,174,525 of CM067382.1, read as the reverse complement.
GTGGCATCGGAGAGGTGGACCATGCTTTGATCAGTCCAGGAAGCAGGGAAGAAAGGTCTTAACAACAATGGAAGAAAGAGGAAAAAGCGGAGTTTCCTCAATTTGGCAGCAGCTATTGTCGACCGGCCGCTCGCTTCAAGTTCCACAACAAGGAAATTACAGCGAGACGCATATGAAAGCAACTCAGGTTCGTCAACGAACAGAAAATCTGCGATACGTGGTCACCCAAACCATTAATACCCTGAGATCTTTAATACAATCCCATTTTAATTAATTATTTTTGTACATAATATATACACGCACTACCCATATTAAAAATTGTGTTTAAAATTAAAAAATGTATATATTTAAACCCAATTATTAAAATAATTAATTAATATCCCCCCCATAATTTACACATTCTTCATCGCCTGTTCCATATATAAGTTAAATAGCATGGGCGACAGACTGAGTCCTTGTCTTACTCCTTTCTTGATTACGGCTTTCTTGTCTTAATATTCTATTTTAATTACTGCTGCCTGTCTTCTGTAAAGTTTATGTATAAGCCTCCTTTCTCGATATTTTATTTCCAGTGCTCTTCAAAAACCTTATTATTGTGTTCCAGTTCACATTACCAAACGCTTTTTCTAAACCTATAAATGCCATAAACGTAGGCCGGTTTTTCCTTATCCTATCTTCTAAAACTAGCCGCTAATTTAATATTGCTTCTCTTGTCCCTACATTCTTCCTAAAACCAAATTTGTCATCTCCTAACTCGCATTCTATGTGACATTCCATTCTCCTATACAGTATTTTACTTAATATTTTGAATGCATGGAATACTAAACTAATTCTCCTGTGCTGTTATATATAAAATAGAAGTGTCATTAATTCAAGAATAATAGGCAGCAGGAGTGTATTTTTATGCCTATTGCGAAATTAACTGATGAATATATTCAGAATATATATTGAGAACATTTTACCAAATGATAATTACTAAGAGAATTATAATAATTAAAGGTATTGTCTGAATAATTATGAAATAAAAATACTACCAGGTTAATGCAAGATGATTTACAAATAATTTGATGACAAGTATTGTAAATATATATATATTTTTTACCGGTCGATTTTGCTTGACGCCACTTCCATACTATATAACAAATTTAACGGTTACATAATAAGCTAATAAGTATTATAATTAACTTCTACTTCTATTAAGCGGAAAGTTAGGAATTACTCGTGACATAAAATTTCATTGCGTTCAAAACCACTGATATTTGGCTCTGGAATGCACCGTCGGTTTTTCGCTCACACTCAAAACGGCCACAATTATTCGTTTTACTCGCATGGAGAAAAATAAGCACTGCATTGACATTCCATCTCGATGGGGAAAAAAAGGTGTGAAGAGCATTGTAGGTGCGTTTAATATTCGTTTAGTAATTATAATCTGCTAGCACATTTCGCACCACATAATTTCCATATAATTGGGATTAATTAGTTTTGTCACATGTACACCTTTATATACCAAATAAACGAAGAATAATTTTCACTTACTGCCGACCTTCTTACAGCATCACAAAGGTTCCGGTTTCGAATCCTGGCGTGGGCGTGGGCATGGATGTTGTGTGCGAGTTTTCATACTGTGAAACTACAGATCACGAGTTCACCCAACGGTAGCCACTAATAACTATAGCAGTTAATGCGGCTTTAAATAAAGAGGCAAAAATTACACTTAATAAAGAAGTATCAAGGAACATCCGTATTTCGTAATACAGAAAATGTTTTAAATCTTAGATTAATTTAAGACTGCTGGCATTTTAAGAGGTATTAAAATACCTTAACCTAACGCAACCTTAAACGATTCAGAATTACTTCCGGTATCGTAAAAGACACAAAACATAGGATTGATACCGTATATTAATCTCAATATGGGGTGCGTCTGGGCTGTCGTAGGCCCAGGTGGCTTGTTTTTTCTGATTTAGAAATTTCCTAGGAATGCCTTAATAAATATCTACCGTAATTATAGTAATTTATAGTTAGTCTACAATTGGGCGTAAGCCCGGTGGCAGACACAAAATTAAATTTCTTAAACATAATTACTCTTTATCTAAAAAAATATAAAATATCTAAAAATATAATCATACTCAAAACACTCCCTCAGGTAAATTATTCCAGTCGTTGATGTTCCTATTTAGGAATGAGAATTTGCCTACATCTGTTGTTTGCTTTCTACATTTCACTTTGAATTGAATAACTGGGCTTTTACATTTTGGAGACAATTCCAATCCATGGTTTTTATCACCGTATAAGCTTTGAATAGCAAATGCAGCCTTGCTTTCTCCTTCCTTTGTGACAATATCTCCCAACCTAATTGTTCTACTTTTTCATTCCTATGACCCGGCCCTACTCGCATAAAATTAGCAGCCCTTTTCTGAACTTTCTCTAATGATTATATTGATTGGTCTAACTAAAGATAAATATACCATCTCCTTTGATTTTAAACTTTCCTTTTTTAAGTTCCTCATTATGAAATGTAAGGAATTCCACGCTTTTCGGACCGTGAAATGCACCTGTTCCTTCCACCAAGGTCTGCTGTGGAAAAATATCCCCAGATATTTCAGCTCGTTACCCTTGGAATTAGTTCCCCACCTATTCTATATTCTGTCTCATTTAACAACGTACGTTTTTTTAAACGAGATTGAGCTGCTTTTCGGTCCATTAATTTTCAGTTTATTTTCCTGAGCCCAGCTATTGACATAAAACCTCTATTAATTTTATTTGAATATTTATATCAAAATATAGAACATAAATGAATTTTTCACACGAATTCAAGAGAAATGATACGATAACATAAATTTCATGTTCTCTATTCGTAATATAGTTGAATTAAATATTGAATCAACAAGATAATTTTAGTAAAACCATGAATATTTCTATGTACATATTTTTACAGTCAATATTCTTCGAAACTTTCTAGTAAAATCAGTTGACAATTTATAATATCCTAAATTCATTATACATAATTTAGTATAATTTTTCTTAAAATATTAAATGTTTCCATAAGCAAGTTTTCAATCTGATACAATAATTGTATTGTACAAATTATATTCCATATGTTTTTTGTATTTTGAGATGAGATTTCAAGTTTAGAAATGAAAATTCTGGGACAAACCACAGTTAAGTACAATATTTTATTATTTTTTATTCCTGTGGAGACTACGTACAAATATAAATATATTTTTCAGGGTAAAAACCTTGTATTTTTATTACGTCGGAATCTTTTCAAACCATCCTTATGTATCAAATAAAATTAGGAATAAGGCAAGTAATTTAATAGTCTTTGCTGTTGTATTCGATGTAGTAGGATCCGTGACCTGTAGATACAGGCTCAAATGGGTTAAAATTATTATAATCACACATCTGTAATTATTATGTTTTTAATGTAGAAAATAATTCTATAGTGAAATTAATTTCTAGTTTTTCTTCTCATCGTTTAATTGTAGACGGAATTAACGTAATAGAGCTGCCAGAATGTTAACATAACACTCGTAAAAATAATCCACAATGCTATCTTTCACTTTTTTCGAACGATATTTTTTTATATACCAGGGATCAATCCGATTAATGGACTGGTCCTGATTAATGAGGATAACTCTCTTTGTGTCGCTTTTTTTTGGCGTGTGTAGTTACTATCGTTGGTGGTTTATTTGATTGCGCGTCGCTTAATGCAATGACGTGTGACGTCGGACTCCTAGCCGCCACCAGAGCGTGCTAATCGCATTGACACCATGGATCTATTATCCAAGCCAGCTACCCCAATATTCATAGTCCGTTTCTGGCAGACTCCGGAATAATTTCTCTCCGCTCTTTATTCAATATTCCTTTCGGTGTAATGGATTTTGGAAAAACAATCGTGGGATTGATTGTAGAGAAAATCATTACGGCAGTGGAATACGCATTAGACGCTTTCCGTTGTTCTAAAATGTTGGAGTTAAAGCATTACAGCTATTGAAATTAAATTGCTTTCTTGAGCCTCTCAGATACACGGATCATTTAATACATTTAACGAGGCGAGGCTTTCTAATGAACAATCAGCCCCGGTCTATTATGACGACACATTAATACAATCAGCGAGACCTGTAATGTACCTATTATGCGTGTGTAGCATCATTGGCGAACATTTAATAATTAAAGAGGCAAATTGGTGTAGCAGAGAATATTTTATTTCTAGGGGAAGTCGGAGCGTAACGGGACTCATTAAAGTGTGATTTTTTCTCGGTGAATTGTTTATACAAACTGCTCTCGGGATTCTAGCCGAGTGGAATTAACGTAGAGCAACGATTCAATGACTGACTGTGCCATAACCTGATGTCATATTTTAACAACTTTATTAAAATTTTGAAAAAAAGAAACAACAGAAAAATTGCTTGATAAAGGTATAAAACATTATTTTATTGTATTATTAAGCTATTCTAATATTAATATAAATTAAAAGACCAAATTTAGACTGTGATTTTTTAAAAGATACAAGAAAAGAAAAATTGCTTCATAAAGGTATAAAACAGTGTATTGTATTATTAAGTTAATCAATTATTAATATAGATTAAAAAGGCCGAATTTAGACTCTCGGTGAATTTTTGAAAAGATTCAAAGCAAAATTGCTTCACAAAGTTATAAAACATTAGTGTAGTGTGTTATTAGGCTAATCGAGAGAGCCTCGAGTCTGATGACATCGCCGGAAACCTTATGGAATTATGAAACCTGTGCAGCAGCACTATACAGATTTGTGAAATATTGCAAAAAACTAACCGTGAAAAATAATGATGATAATGACAATTAGTGCATAACTTATAAGTATCGAAATTTAAAATATAAACAAATTTGTTCAGTACAAAGGTTATAAACTCTATATATTCTACTGAAATCAATCGAATTAATTTTTAATTCTTTTGTTTTGTACCAAACCGCTCTATGTTTAAACGGTAAGCGGTGTTTATGTATTCTACGGAAATAAAGGAGAAGCTAATCTAATATTAATATAAATTAAAAGACCGAATTTAGACATTCGGTGAATTTTTCAAAAGATGCTTACAAATTTCCCGTTCCGCCCCACCCGGGTGCAGAACGGGATAGTATGTTTTGGAATTACAATTTATAAATTAAAATTAAGAAATATCTTAACATCTCTTTGTGTTTTCTTTATTTAATTTATTTTGCGTACGGTTGATCGCTTTATCATATTTTCCTTTCGCAAAGAGATTTTTTTTGCATTGCAGTCATCGCTACCTTTTTTCCTGTTTTCCCGATCCATTTCTTTCTTATTGGGCACAGCATCTTGTAACTCATTCTTATAAGGCGAGTCTGTCAGATTTCCTTTTTTTTCTTGAGGAACATATTACATTTTTCCTTGTAAAGTAGTATCCCGTCCCACCCCGCACGCAAGTTTTAGTTTAAGGTTTTTTTTTCAACACGCCTTAATACAAGCATATTTAAACCTTATATGCAGCTAGAGACATCTACTTTACGAATATTTAACATTAAATAGTTAAAAGGAGTTTTGGGAATGTACCTTATCACATTTTGAAATTCACAGATGTAAGACTTCAAAACAAGAGTTCATTCACAAGGTGCATTTATAATTTGTCGGCTGCTTGGATTTCTTTCCTGACAGGTGTCCATGTTTCATCCCCATTTACTGAACCTCAGCACTATACAATAAAAGAAAATAGGGTATTCCGTTTTACCCCGCTTTCCAGATCCACCCCGACTTCACCCTATATTTCCCTTTGGGTTGGCAACACTGGAAACACCTGAGTTCTGACGGATAGGAATTTTTCTTAATGACCTCTAAATTGTATTCAACCATGGCATGTCCACATGAAGTTGGCAAAATAAGTTTGTTTTCTTAGGTGAAAACATGGTATGATCTCTGACACACAAACACTCTTGCATCACAAGTATTGTCGCCGTAATTACTGCTAATTACTATTTTATAGGTTTTGTACTCGTACTTATTTCCGAACAAACATACCAATTGGAGGTTGCCGTTAAGTCGCCAAGAACAGGTAGTTAGATGATCACCAAGGATTAGTATCGGGATAAGTGACGTCACATTCGTTATAAACTCTTATCCGTTTTGTTAAATTCTATAACTAATATAAACTTTACTGGCTCCAATTAAACGAGATATATTCACAGTATTTATTTTCTTGTTTCCAGGTGAGAAGCAGTTGTGATTCTGTTGCCAAGAAATTGGGGTGAATGCAAAGATAAGTTCAAAATGTTTGTTGACCAAAATAAAAAATGGATATCAATTAAAATTGTAAAAAATATTATTGGAACTTGTGTAAAATTGGTTTGTAACTGTATAATATATTTGAATGTTCCGTGTAATATATGATAGTATGTAGCGCATTAGTACGCCTCCGTAATTTTATTCACCTTGTCTGGTTTTAAACGATTGAAATTCAGTAATAATAATCATAGATAGACAGGCAAGAGGTGGAAATCCCAGGCACCAAGGGGTTAGTGTAGTTTTAGAACTGCAGGAAAATATTAAAAACTGAAGTCACGTTAATTTTTCATCTCGATAACGGGTTGTAATTAAATAGAACAATTTTACGACCAATTACGTCTATATTCTTATTTAATTAAACACAACTTTTGTGACTCAATATAGTTTGCTTTTAATTTTTTCTAGTAACAATTTAATAAATGTGGAAGACCCAAATATCATGACAAAACGTCGTGTTTTTTATAAAATAAAATCTTTGTCATTAGTCGTAAATATATTCGATTCAATAATTTTGAAAACAAGACGCTAAATAATTTACTATTTAAATTATTTATTGCTTTTAAAATTATATATATAGAACTTTTTGTAAAATTGAAAGGTTTTTAAAAATTGTCTTTTTGTAGACATGTAGTGGGTAAAATTATGGGTCAAAAGATCCTCGGTTTCAAAATTAATTTATTTTTATATAAAGGTTTAGTAATGCAGTTTTAAATTATTTATTGAGACTGATTACAAACCAGTGGAGGTATAATGGACATATACCAAAAACGGTGTTTATTTTTATATTTATTATAATGTTATTCAAGTTATTATAATATAAGATAACTAAATATGAGGTATTGTAGAACTTTTTAATTTATAATCGAATAAGACCCAAAGACGGGATGTAACCTAGGGTTTTTAATAAATAATACAGGAAATTATCAATTTTGTTTATTAATTATAATAAACTCTCGCGGAAATGTGTAGCAATGGCAGACTAATATCAAATAGGTACGTACAATGTTTATGATTTAACAAAATATAACTTAGTGTACATTTTAAATTATAAATAAATTGTAGAAATATACAATTTACAATTATACATCTCATATTATTTGTTCGAATTAATTAGTCGAGAAAATCACAAATAAATACATTAGTCTCGTAATTACAGATAATCTTGAAGTCGTTTGAAACACGAGTATGTTATATAAATTGTAAAATTTCCTGATAATTTTTGAATAATTTAATATTTTCATTTATTTGTCATTTAGATTGAATGCTTTTTATGCAGCTAGATTCAGGAGCTCCCAAGTTTCCATGAGTAGCATCAAGCCTTCGTCCGCGTCATACCAATTATTTTCCTTAATTTTATTCAGAGTCGCATCAACTACAAATAGTCATTATTTTTCACAACTGGGTGAACTCATTTCTCTGTAGGGGTCCACGGTTTGTAAATTCACACACACAAAATCCACTACCATGCCAGGATTCGAGCCAAGGCAGCGAAATCAGAGGTGGTTTTCATAACAGTATTGTTACCAGTATAAAGATGATTATGGTTTGTCACAAAATGCGACTGGAATTTGAACAAATTTTTACGAGCATGTTCTATAAGACCAATCACGTATACGAGCTCATACACAGGATAAACAATTAATTCTGTCAGATCCCTACTTAAATGTTGACAAAGCATGAAAAGTAGACCCTATTGCCTGTGTTATTTGAGAGATGGCACTTTTATGAGGCCACTTGGTCTTTATATGTGGTTTCCTTGTGTCGGTAAAACTGAATATTATATTTCAGCCCTATCCAAATGTTAACAGGCAAAAAGAGCATGATTCCGGAAAAACGGTGGGTTAGTGGTTTATGTGGCCCATTGCAGTTGCAAATTGGCAATGACGAGCATGAATTTTGTCGCAAAAAAAAATTGGACGTAAAAAACTTCACTATACAGCGCTTGGAATCGGTAACTGACGGCAATTTAATTTTTGGCCTTTGAAACACACTTCACACAGTACAGTCATTCGTCACTTGTGGGGCTTTATTATATACTGCTAAATATTATACCAGAACTGTTTTGCATCTCAGAGAAAAAATGGAGAGTTCTAGAAAATGTATACATTTGGACTTCTATTAATCAATATGATTGATACATGAACACTGCGAAAGTACCACGTTTTAATGATCGTGGGATTCTGGTGAATAATTCAACAAACTGGTAAATATATATTTTGGTTGATATAACTCTTGATGGTTGAATATTTTGGTAAAAAAATAATAGTTGCAGGTATTCTGAAATAATTTATTACTTGGAGGTTTTCGAATAACAGTTGACTATCTTCATGCATTCACTGGTTACTCAGCCTGTTTAACGTTCTAACCTTGACTACTTCTCAATAACTTGAGCGTTTTTATTAATAAAACTAAGTACACAGTTCGGAAGAACAAATAATATTTTAAAGATTTTTCAGTAAATTATAATTAAGAATTCTAATTAGATCAAAGAAGCTATGAATGAATATTGTCAACTGTAGTCTGAAAATGTTCAAGGAATAAATTATTAAATAATAAGGATGAAAAAATCATTACCGAACCGGAATTCTAGCCCTGGATCCCCACTCGGTACGTATTGCTCTTAACCATCTGAGCTATCCTACTAACTCATGGATTGGTACGCGCCTTCTCCATCCATTCTATAAACCTGAGCGCAACGGCTATTTACTTAATCACATTCTTCAGAGCCCAATTTTAGGATTTCATTGCCTGTTGAGTATGAATTGATCATAGTATTTTTATTCTTAAAGAACTACCTTTCCTTTGTGTATTTTTTTTGAAGAAAATGTTCTTGGGTTTCCACCTGGCGATCGTAGCGCGACGTTTCGACGGATGAAAGCACTGCCGTTATCTTCAAGCGAAGTGTGGAGATCGTCAAATTCGTGTGCCACTGGTTTTACTAATCCGAAGATTATTACTATTTTACTAGCTGTATAATGCAACGTTACGCAATTAAAATAATTATTCGTTTTATATGCTCCGGCTTATCTTTACTTGCACGAGACTCCCAACTCTTTGTGGATTTTAGTGTGACACTAGTTCTGTAGTTATCTCTTAAGGTTTATTTAAAGACAAATAATTCACATTTTACGTAAACCCACCAAAGAACGCAAAACAAACGAGCAACAACCAACTCATCTACCATTGACTTTCGCTCTGACATTGTCAAAGAAGTTCATCAAACGCCAAATTAAGAAAAATATTAATTTAATAATGCGACGCCTACTGGTATGTCACAGCTGAGTGTCTTACGTTCTCCAGATATCATCCCAGACAGGATTTAATTCGATAGTAATATTTTCCTGAACACCTGATTATACCAAAAATTTTATTATTAAAATCTATTACTTTTCACGTTTCTTATCCTACCTTTGCTAACCGACTTGATGGATCACAGTCCTTCAACCCCGTTCTCCTTATTAGCTGAATTGCAACTTAACTAGCATGTTGATTGTCACAATTAAACTCGGTGACTTTTATGTAATTTTATAGAATTTGCATTGAGCGGCAGGTAATGTTTCTCTCAGTTGATTTAGCTTGTTGATGTCAAGGAATCTCAAGGTTTTGTAGGCACGTCAAGACATCTCGCGATCCTGAGATCTGACGTGTGAAGTGAGTCCCACATGTGTAATGAGACCAGAGTCAAGTCTACGCGCCACCAGCCCGAAGCTGCTGAATGTTTCAAGAGGGTGAAATCACGCTCACGCAAATTTTGTTTGCAACTTGCATATGGCGGACGGCTCCCTGAATTAATAATGTCGGGCAAGACACGGCTACTGCTCAGGGGAGCTTTGCAACCGACCATCTTCTACGACCACACAGCCTCCGGGGACGTCGAGGTCCTTATAAATATTACAGATGCTCTGCGACACAATTATCGACTCCGCCGAATCACGATGATACCACACACCATTTTCAGCTCATAGATCCGGTTCGGTTTTGCAGTCAAGAAGAATCTGGATGATAAATCAGTAGGCGATTGAGTATTCTGTGTAATTATTACAATTAGACGAAACAATACTACAAATCACAAATAGAATGCATCGAGTGTCTTCATTTTAAAACAGGACTGTAACTTAAGCCTAAATAAATCATGTACAGAAGATTACGCTGTGTAATATTACAAACCACATAAATTAATCTTCTGGGAAAACTCCGTTCCCCAAGAGCTAAGATGGGGGTCGAGGAGATTTCTGTCTATCCATATCTTTTTTTGGAGACGAGATGGTCGTTGGGTCCTAGTGCTACCCGCCTGAATGCCTCATTTTATTTTCTAAATTAAACCTCCTTCATTTATCAATCAACAAATAATTAGTGAACTTTCCCGGTTTAAAGAGGAGGGAAAGACCTTCACATTAATTCATAATGTTACATCGCTGTGACTAAATATTCCCTGCCACTAAAGCTTCGAAGAAGGATTAATACTCCAACAAGTGGGGCCAATTCCATCGGCGGTCGAAGTTTATGAACTTTAAGTATAACCCCTTGAAAGCTGTGTTACATTCTTCTTCGGACGGGTTGTGTTTATTATAATTCGCGATCGATAAGTTGATATGAATTCTTGGGATGCCATGCAACGCAATAACCTTCTCTCAAGGTGATCTTATTTGCCCATGTGACTTCTCTTTATGTAAAACTTACATAAGCATGTCTATGAATCAAAATCTCGCACACTTTAATCACTAACGAGTGAAAATCGAAAAAAATAAAACGGTATTGACAGATAATTGTTGGAAAGAGAGGAAGAAAATTTCCTAGATTAATTTGAGTTAACAAAAATGGACATTAAGTAGATGATTTAATTTTTCACCTTTGAACTAAACTTTATGGTTTGTTTTAAAGTATGTAGTTATATTTATATATGAAGGTGGGAAAGATATTGAAGGAACACGGATTCAACGAAATTAAAGTAGATATATGCATTGGTTAGGAAATTAAAAGTATTTCATAGTATGAAGAATATCATTAAAAGAGAGGATGAAAAAGATATAGTCTACAATATACCAAAAGTTGTGGAAAAATGTATATAGGACACGCCCATTAGCTTATCAAACAGACTTCATTTTCATAAAAGAAATTTAAAAGAAACCAAAATATCTGGTACAACGTTAATAAATCATATTAAACAAAATAAACATGAAGTAGAAAGGGTTGAGATCCAAATAATTGATAAGGAGAATGATACGCTAAACAGAAGAATTTTTGAAGTTACATAAGAAAATTTAGATAGGGTAATGAATGAGAATAATGAAGCGGGAACTGTTAGTGTCTTATCTGATAAAATTATGAAACGAAAATGGTAGTTGAAAATTCATTAGGGCAAAAAATAATTGTAAAGAAGATATCTATATTAAAAAGAATAGAATGATTTAAAATTTAAACATAATGATCCGGGAAAGTACATTTCTAAATAAATACAGGTAATAATAAAAATAGTTTTAATAATCAAATAAATGCATATATAAAGGAGTGTTGTAAAACAATTTTTAAGCATTTCCGATAGATGGTGTTGTAAACACTGTAAGATAAGCTGCAACTGAACCAATGAAAGAAAAGTTGTTAAAATAATTTTATAATTTAAACAAGTGAAATGTAAGGTTTAATATTGACAATGAATTCAAATCAATAAAGTAGACATGTTAATCAATTAAAAATTAATAACTCAATTATATATTTTAAGATGAATGAGGCTATATAATAGGTCAAAAACTGCTGTAAAATGATTGAGGAATTCAAATAAACAGTAAACAAAGGAAAAATTGTGACTTCAAAAGTATTATCTTACCTTGTACGTTTTTTTTACAAAATTTGGCAGAGGTTTACATTACTTTAAAAATGTTTGTGTATTCTATATAAAGTTCTTTTCTTTAAAATTTTATACATCAATGACTGTAAAATTTGTTTTTATACTCGTGTAATTCATTCGTTTCTAATTTGTTACACCTGAAGAAGATGTAAAGGAAAGAATACAATTTAAGTCCGATTTATATGACTATAATTTCGACGTCTAATATAGCGTGTACTAATTTTTCCACTGCAAATGCTCATGTATTTATCGTTAATTTTCGTTATTGGCTGTAGTGATGTGGGAGTTGAATTAGATAAACAAGCTTTGGGCACGACATGCATTCAACACGAGTTCACTGCTGAACTACGACGAGTTTGAATGATGACATCGGGAGCTGATAGCAGATGGATATGCATTCGTCAATTAGATGGCATGTTTGTCTCGCAAAGACACGGACAGTCCATTTACACATTTTAGAATACGCTAAACGTTTCAGTTAATGTCTATGTTAATAGTTAAAAATAGTAATTTGTCAATATATCAATAAAAGAATAAAAATATTTCAGGAATAACACAATTTAATGTGGCTCGAATGAAAAAAATTAAAATGGTTTAAAACAACTGATAATGATATAAAGTTAAATAATTTAATTGACTGTCTGAAACCTGAATTTAAATTTCTAATAACAAAATTTTCATCATCAGTAGCAGGAGAGAAACGTCCAGTAAAATAGTGAACAGACGAACACATTTCTCGTCAAAACGTTGTCTCATATTGTACAATTCAACTATACAAACATTGTGATTGACTTTACCAGTTGCATATTAATAAATTATCTTCAGGTTTGCATACTAATCACTTTATAATTATCTATTTTCTCTGTTTTATATGTTTCAATATTTTATGATTTATGATCTTCTTTTCTTTATTTTTCCTATTTGTGGTTGTGGATTATTTTCTGATTAATATATTTTCATAATTTCTTATAATTTATCAGAGTCTTGTATGTCTTCTTCGTGTATTACCTCAGAAGGAGACTAAAGAATGGCTGTTCAGAATAGTTTGCGAAGTCTACGAAACAGGAAGAATACCAGAATATTTTAGTAAAAATATAATTATTCCCATACCGAAGAATACTGGGGCTTATAGATGAGAAAAGCACAGGGCAATTAGTTTAGTACCTCATGCATGCAAAATATTTTTTTGGGGGAGTTAAGAGATCCTGAAACAAGCAACTCCCCTTTAATAGGATAGGAATCGATTTGAAAGGAGGGATGCGGAAGGTAGAGCAAGGTAGACAAGGGCCTCCGGGCTGAGATTTAAGGATCCTACCCGGTGTTTCACCTAAAGAGATGCTGAGAAAACCCTAGAAAATCTGCATCAGTTGAGTCATTCTCACGCCCTTCCGAATGACGGAAGAGGAGTTTGCTGTGGGGTCGCAGCATTCCCTTCTCCTTGTCTACGCCAGTTTTAGGAGGCAGGAGACCGACTGATCCAATGGGATGAGCTGACAACTCTTGGCTTATGCCCAAGGTCTTCGACCCCAGTGCATATATAGAGAGCGTTTGATAATCTGAATTGGTATACACTATTAAGGATTTTGAAGAGCACAGGAATAAAATATCGAGAAAGAAGGCTAATAAATAACCACTACAGAAGACAGTCCGAGGTAATTAAAATTTCACAGGACGTGGGAAAAACCCTTGTAGCGTCGTTTTGTCTAACTTTATTACCCCTGTCTGTAACCCTCACGTAGCTTGCCTTTGATTCCGCCAAATTCCGAGTAGATGTGTTTTATCGTTACAAAATATTACTATTTCAAGTTTCAGAAATATTTATTATTGATCATATTACCCCTCCTATTTGTCTGATTATTTTTAGTGTAATTAGATTTATAAAAATCTGTTACTTTGAATTTAAATTCTACTACAAACATAAATTCAATAAATGTGGACATTCAATCAATTATAACATAACTTAAAATGAATTTAAGTTATGAAACAAATGAAGCAGTCCTTATTTATATGATATTTCCTAAATTATTTAAAGGAGAATTTGTGTATGGGGAACTGAATGGCATATCCATTGAAATTATGTTTATTAATTCGGAATTTAAATGTAATGAGTGTACAGCTAAAGTATTAACTTGAAATATTACTTCTTACTAGTGTATCGCGGACGTACTTCGTTTTTCAACTCATCCTGATTTCTCGTTCCCCTTTCTCAAATTACGTAAACATTTCACAGCTTTGATTTGCCTAGTTATTGTGGTTCCGAATCATCATGCAAAACATGTAAATCACCTATGATATTTACGAATGCATATGTATGAAATGTACAATATTGGCTTCCATTAAGAGTGTAAAATTGCAAATGAAGACGAATATGGGACTGACAAACATTTGACTGGTACAAATGCCCTGTGTAAATCTCCACCCCGAACAGACTTCACCCTCAATTAATTGTCACTCAATGCTGTACTAAACCTTTATATCATATAGAACAGTCATTCTTCAACATAATATCTAATTAAGTTTTCATGTCATGATTGGTTCTCTCTTAATTAAAAATATTCTTGCTATATTTATTATATTTTCTTGCTGCACTATAGACCATGAATATAACTTCTTATTTAACAAAAAATATAATATCTAATTTATTAAAATCTCTAAACAGGAAAATCAACGGAGTATAAATTATCACAACACAGCTAATAATAAATAATGGCATGTGAGAGATTTGAAACGGAATAGAATAATTTAAATCGAGGAGAAAATATTAATAATACTGTTCAGCGTAATAACAAATTTAACGTCGGTAAAAACAAAAGAGACAAATATTTAACGATACGTATTACTGACATTACAAAAAGTAATTTTTAAAACTAGATTATTTTTTGTGACTCCTTTACTGACTAGTATTCTCTTTCACCTTGTCATCTATGTTTTCCAATCTAGATGGTCATTTATTAAAATCTTCCTAGCACTCGACTGGTGTTAACTGGAACTAGGTGTCAACTTAATCCTCCATTCTACTTCATTTTTATTGAATAATACTTTTGTAATAAATTTGTCTGGCCTTTTAATGGGTTTGTCTTTATTTCAGTCTCTTTCAGAAATTTCTACAAAGTACTTATAAAATTATAACCTTGGCAAACTACCTTTGGAGCTATAATTTATTATAGGTTTCGTAGACAATATATTTTGTACTACAATTACTGACTAAATTGATAAACTAATATATATTGATCAAATATTGAATTTACGTAGGAATACTGCTGCCTTAATTTTTTTTAATTATTTATATTTCGTCAGAAATATATTTAAACTTTTAATTTATTCGATAAATCTATTTATTTCGGCAAAGGTTTGAAATTTTTTTATTGAAAATCTTTGTGGTTGTCTGAATTATGTACACAAAACTCTATGTTGATTATCCTATTGATTTTATTAATAAATTCATTAATCGCAGAGTTAATTACTTTTATAATATTGCAAACGCCACTACTATAACTTTTATAATTCTTCAACTTTATAATTTAGAATGTTGTATAAAGCGATTAGCTGTTATCTTCTAATTAGTTATTTTATTAAATAACACAAACAGGTTAGTTACTCTATCCATCCTCTGATTTTTGGCATTCTTCTATATCACCACATTTCAACAGCTTCTATTCTTTTTCTTTCTGCAACTCCTACCTTCCACGTTATGCACCCATATAACGCCACACTCCATACAAATATTTTAATAAAGATTTCCTAAAATTTATACTAGTATTTGCCGCAAGTTAATTCCTCTCTTTTGCGAAAGACTTTATTTCCTGTGTTATCTACTCTTTATGCCTATTATACTTCTACCACTCCTATTTATTATGCTACCAAGTAACAAATTTCGTTAACTTTCTTCAAAATATCCCTTCCACTATTTCCCATACTTCTATTAATCCTCAAGTTGTACACTTTCTCAAAGACCACGTTCATGCCATTTATTTATGTTTCCAAGACGGAAATTGGTTGACAGTTCAGCAGTAGAGCAGTCGTGCCACCTATTGCGTGAGATTCAACGTTCGTGGGGTAAATAACTTAATTTGAAGGTGATAGGCTTTGTCAAGCCTTAATGGCCTTGTACATAACAATTTAAATTTACCCCAGCATCAGATGTCAGTAAGTGGGATTAAAAATTCCCAATAAGTATGCTTCTGGATCCTAATTTAAATTCATAATGAGATAATTTGTGCTTAAACGATATCAGGAAATTTGTTCCCGTGTAGAATTCCGTCCGGACCGTATATATTTATTAGTCTAACAGCTGCGTTAGCTCGGTGAATTTCTGCAAGTGAAATGGCTAGCGGAAACGCAATGGGGCAATATTTACAGCTCATTAGCGTCGTATATGATGAGGTTGAATGTCCAGCCAGCGTCGGAGCGTCGGAGCGTAAGCAAATTGCCGGCGCTTTGCTTTGACGTCGCTATGAATATTGAAGAGCGTCTTTCTCCAACACCGAGTTGTCACCCGCCACACGTACCTCGCGGGTTTTGGGAGCATCCACTGGCAAATTGGAAGTCATTTAAACTCTGTCGCCGAGGGTAATTTCCACTCCAGACTGACCGACTGAAGGAGCGATTAGGTCATTGTGCGATCGAAGCTTTGCCTTTCACAACAATACAAAAAAGACAGATCCACTAAAGACCACATTTCCGGACCTAAATCAAATTGAACACACTGTACTTATTTACGTTAAAGAAAGTGAGTTCCTTTAATTTTTAAATCCCTTAAAGAACGGCGAAATTATATTTATTGTTGATTTTGAGGCAAAGATCATCGCACAAATTATTTAAAATATTTCTCAAAATAAACTAATTAACTGAGAATTATATGAACAAATTATTCAATAAGTTACTGACATTAGAATAAACTTTATTATCAACACAAAATACAAAGTTTTACTTTTATTTTTGGGGCTTCAAAGGTGACAAGTTAAAACATTTTACTATGTTCCTGTTAACAAATTTGGATTTATTTTTCTTAACAAACGTTAAACTATAAAATATTTAACATGTTTTAGAAGAAAGACATGAATGAAAAAATGCCAACAAAATAGCTATATGCTTTACTTAGCTCCATTTGAAGTATTTCCACTTCCTTAGATATTTAATATATTTTTAACGTTTTAATATTATTTAGTCAACAAGATGATTCTTAAAACATATTTCAGATGAAAGTATCCCAAAGACGAGTTGAAATGTAGCTTTTTATTCTTGTAATGTTTTGTATTGTTATGTAATTAATTATTTATTCAATTATAACTGTCATATATTATATAGTATGATAGTCACGGCAAACGTTTCATTACTCATTACTAGAAGTGACACGTTGTGGAAATGTATTATGGGATAATTCCTATACTCTTTGCAGGATTGGTTACCCTAAAGTTTTAGCTGTTTATGAAATATTTTAATTATTTATTTTAAACAAACCAAGCAAACTATTAATTAATACTTAAATTTAACTGCACAAATAATCCTTATGGAGATTTTAGATTGACTATATGAAGGTGGTTGTAATCTTAATATCGGTGTAAATAGTGGAAATAATAGTTGGCTAATTAGTTAGAGGTTCGCATACGTGGGTCTGATATAGAAACATTATTTGCTTGTCTGCTTTTGGCTTTTATTGTTAAGCAGCTCTGAAACTACAGACTTTCCTTTTTTTAACTGTACCGTAACCTACTAAAAATAATTACATTACCCCTGTTTACGATACATTTAGATGTAAGAATATGAAGCATTCCTACAATCCAACTACAGTGTCTATACGGATTTATTAAGAACAGAAACGTAGCGTTATTTTTTTATTTGCCTACAATAATTGAAAATTTGTTGTGTTTTAATTAGGTGCCTATTATAAGTAGCACCCGCATAATAGAAGGCAAAATACCTGCTTGTCACTTTAAGATCCCCAGTGGTCACCGTGCGTAAATGTAATGAAAGACACTTTGTAGAATTGTGTATTGCTTACCTTAATTTTTTACAACAAAATTATATTGATTCTACTGGAGCCATATTTTTTTTCGTGGGGATTTCTGAACTAAACAAGGAAAAATACTTGAACAAGGTATAAAGACTTGCAAGGGATAGTAAAAAAGCACGACCTCCATATAATTATTAGTGGAAACCTAATTTTTATCTTGAAAAACGTAATTATTTTTACGATAACGATGCATCTTACTTACAGTCAACTACACTGTTGTTTAATTAGTTTCTTCACTGCCTCAGAATTCCGGCCAAACGACGCCAAAGAGAATACAAAAGAAGGTCAGTACTTTCCAATCCAAGGGTTGCTTTTTTTTCTCCTACATGCCTTTCCCTCACCCTCTTTTTGGTTTAACGAAGGCAAAACAACTGTGGCAGGGAAGAGAGAACCACGAGACGCAGAGGCAATATTGAATTTGTGATGCGTTTGATGAGAATTACGTTTCATCAGGTGAAAAGGCGACTCGTATAACAAACGACCGGAACAAATGCAATTTGCGAAGCGCCCTCGCAAAGGTCGTCTTTCTCTGTCAGTTGATTGCAGCTGGTCTTGCAAAACCGTGGATTCTCTGACACATGCCTTAGATTGCGCAAAGAGCGACCAATGAGGAGGGGACCTACACGATTTAAGAAGGAGGCGTCATACATATTCACGTTGTGAGGCTGATAATACACACTCAGTTTAGTCGTCCATTTTGGGATAAGACACTTCAAAGTTACGACAGATTATCACGGCACATGTGGAAACACAGAAGATTTTCAAGAAGTCAACAAATTTGTTCCAGTAGACTATCATCGACAAAATTAATGACCAATATCTGGCGGAATTTTATACAAAATATTTTTGATGGCATTCCATACGATTTTATATCAGTGTGATAAGCATTACTCTTCGCAGTCTAAAATGTGAAATAAATTTCTACAGCTTTATAAGTGGAAAAAATGAAACAAATATATTTTGACTGTTCTTTGCGTTTTGTGAAGCATGTATTTACTTTGAATAATCCGTCATTTAATGTAAAAGCACTATAATTGAAGTATGAATTAACTTTTAATTATCAGACAGAGAGGTGACGATGGAGTTCACCAGTAATTATCGAAAACATTTCTTTCGTTAATGATGTAACATTTGTCAGCCAGCTGTGTCCTAAAACTGGCGAAGACATGGAGAAGGGAATGCTGCATCCCTACAGCAGACTCGTCTGCCGTCATTCGGAAGGGTGTGAGAATGGTACCCAATAGCCCAACCTACCTGATGCATGCTTTCTATGGTTTTCCCGACGTCTGTTTTAGGTGAAACGCCGGGTAGAATCTTTAAACCATAATCCGAGGACCCTAGTCAACACTTGGCTACCTTGCCCTACCTTCCACATCCCCCTTTCCGATTCCCTCCCTATGCTATTAAAAGGGAATTGCCTGTTTCAGGATCACCCTCATGAAGCCTGTTGACGAAAACTAACTAGTCAAACCTTGGCTGCCTTGTTCATCCTTCCACATACCCCTTTTCGATTCCTTTCTTGTGCTGTTTAAGTGAAGTTGTCTGTTATAAAATCACCCTCATGTAGCCTGTTGCCCACCAAAAATATATTTTATCATAAGGGAACCTGTGGGAGCTTTCTCTCGCAGGTATTTCTCCACAAAGAGACGATGACCTTGCCTTGAAAATGAGCCCGGGGGCCCTAGTTAACCCTGGGCTACCTTGCTCTACCTTCCGCATCCCCCTTTTTCAATTCCCTTCCTATGCTATTAAAGGGGAGTTGCCTGTTTCAGGATCACCCTCATGTAGCCTGTTAACCAAAAAAAATCGGGGCTATCGAGTAAAACATCAGCAAATATGCTAAAAATAATAGTGACCTAACAGCCCAAAAAACGTCAAATAATACTGATTGATATAAATTTGGCCACAAAAACTATTTGCTATCGAGCAAAACGTCAGCAAATATGCTAAAAATAATAACAATGTGACCTAACAACCCAAAAAACGTCAAATAATACTGATTGATATAAATTTGGTCACGAAAAACTGTTTGCTATGGAAAATTGAAGGAATTGTTTCTCATAACTAATAATTCGTGTAAAAGTCCACATTAATCTTGTACAAGTAACTTGCAACAATTTCATGTCTCAGATCTAAAAATTTAAATATCGTATCTATAACGGTTTCATTAGAGGGACGTGCGTGGGGTAAGATCAGAAGAGTAAGGCCAAGGATGGAAGGCTAAGAAGTTTAGGGAGGATGTGGGATGTGCTAGTTATAAGGAAATGTAAAGGCTTGCGCGAGATAGTTTAGCATGGAGGGTTGCATCAGACCAGTCTTAGGACAGAACACCACAACAACAAACGGTTTCCGAGGAAAAATTTTCACACAATTGATGAATTAGCGACGAATTAAGAATTATTTACGAGGACGACAACATAGTCGAAACTTCTACTTAAGTTATAATTTTTTCTAAAATTATATTAAAAGTCTGTTGTACAAGTCGTTAATTCATCGACTGTAATAGTTAATCACGGACGTTAATTGCTTCTATAATCACTATTTTAACATTTGCCAGAGATTGGTCTTCTATTCCCATTAAGAAAATTTGTGATAACTTTCCACAAGATTCAACTCATTCCCAAATTATTATTTCCTTTCTAAACAGTCAATGACGGTAGTAGGTCACAACCCAGACGAGTGTTAGACGAGGAAGGAGCCTGCCTTTAAATAATGCATTAAAGACTATAGATAAGCGGAAGAAACGACGACAAATGAGGTGATTGAATATGGACTTGAAGGAGGACGAAGTGAAGATGGGAAGATATGGCACAAGAAGATGCAGGCCTTATTTTGGGGATGCGAGGATGGAGAATAAAGGCCGCTGATAGGGAGGTGTGAAGAACAGCAATAGAGGAGGCTATGACCCGATTATGGTCTAGTGAGCAATAGGAAGAAGAACAAGAAGAAGTTGTAAAGAAATCCTATTTTATTAAAATAAGTTAGTCTGTTAAGAAACAGCCGAGTGTAAAATCCTCCCGGCATCTTAGTGTCCTATCTGTCTTGTATTGCCTCGTAATAATTTTAATAAGTATAGCCTCAAGTTACTTGAAATAAACCCCAGAGGTTTCTCCCAAGAGAGGGCAGTCGTATAATAACATTACCTAGCAAGCCTCGTAACAGTTTCTTCATTCTGTGCAGGAGTTTTCAAGTACCAACTGACGAAACCTTGAACTTCTTATTTCACAGTATTAGCCTCTTGCGGACTCACCACGTTATCAGCGCTAATAAAGCCTTCAGCGAGGCTGCTTTATCAGCCTCGTTGGTCGTGGCATTGTTGCTCAGGAGGCGTTGTTGCCCTCTATCTGCAAGCTGGCCGGGATTTATCGCCGTGTTTACCGTGTTAATCCAGCAGAGAAGCCCTTTTCCCCTCCTTAGCCATACGCGGCCGCCCATAAACTTCGCTTACTGTCACGAGTCCAACGACCTTAACACCTAAGCGCTAATAAACGTTTTTCGTATAACGCTATCTACAAGACGAAATATACTTTCATGCACACTAAGGAATACTTTCCAACAGTTGTAGTACTATGAATAAAACTTTTAACATTATACATAGGGTAAACAGAACTATAAAATAGATGTACACAGATTTGGCTACAAATCTGTTTTCTTAAATTCATCATCAGTTAGTCTGTATGATACAGTGTCACACACGTGGTGCTCTCAGCCTCTCATACCAAAGAAAAGGGGGAAACGGAAGGAAGACCAGGCATCCTGGCTGTCTAAATATGATGCTACAGAAACGTGCATACTGTAGGCAGGTCTCATGATCCAGGTCCCACGTCCATCCGTTAATTCGAGTGGCGTTTCACGTGTGGCCGTAGCATCATTACTTTCTCCACGCCTGGACCAGTTTAGAAAGCACCAGCCATTTTATTACGCCACATTATTCCTTTAACCCCACCTTAAAATATTCCCAAGTATGTCTCCCTAGGCCCCAGATGGCGCGGCTGATAGAAGCCTTAATTCGAAGCCGGAAGAAAAATAAAATATACCCATAGGTAGCCCTTCCCTACTCCCCTAGAAGATTTAATCCCACAGGATACGAAGTAGACTTTTTCTCTTAATTGGATACAGGTTATGTTAGGTTTATCTACGGCAAAGAACACTCAAAAAACAAGTGAATTGGATTTCAAAGAACGAGAGCAAAGAAGACAATAGTTAACTGGTGCCTCAAGGGAATATGAGGATTCTAATCGGCATTCATATAGAAAACCTGTCTATGGGAATTTCAAACACTCGCTACTTGTCCCACGCCCTTCCGATGATTGAAACGAGGTTTGCTGTGAGAACGCAGCATTTCCTTCTCCAGGTCTTGAACCCCGTAGTTTTCCCTTACCTACTCTGGCAGGTTCTTTCTCTATGGATACCTCTCTGAAATTCACAGATTACACGAGGGTCATCAAAATTGTGACTTGTCTAATTTAATAGCCTAGGAACGTTTGTGGAAGTTAGCTCAAGGCAGCCACGCGGGATTACCACTTTTATGGTAACAGTCGACTCCCCTTCAACATCATAGGAAGGGAATTGAATAGGGGAGACGTGGATAGTAAAGCAAGGTAGCCAAAGGTTTTCTAGGACCTCCAGGTTTTAGTTTAAAGTTCTTACACGGTGTTTCACCTAAACGACATGCAGAGAAAACTCTAGAAAACCTACATCAGGAAAGTCGTGCTAGTGGGTACTATTCTCACGCCCATCCGGATGACGAAAAATGAGATTACTGTGGGGTCACAGCATTCCATTCTCCGTGTCTCCGCCAATTTTAGGAGGAAGCTGACCGATTGTTCTAATTGGATCAGTGGACAGCTTATACCGTATGTTGACGTTTTTCGACCCCAGTTCATGCACCTCCTAAATTAGATGAAGGTGTCTTGGTATTTGAGAACATTGAAAATAAAACAGAGCACGAGGCATACCCTAAGGTAGATCCGCAATCAGTCTGGGGATAAATACATGCGAGAGAGTGTTCCTACAGGTATCTACCATTGATCCTCATGGAAAAAATTGTTTTTTATGATAACCGGACTGTGGGAGAGATGTGCAGTGAATGTTTTCATCTAGACGTTGACGTGGTGGCATCTGATTGGTGCCTACCATGACGTAGTAAGTTGTAACGTCACTTCTGTTATGTCTGTCACTATTACTGCCACCAAATTGACTTCAGTCAATAGTTTGAATGCACGCTTTGAAAAGGATGGAAATCATCTTGGAAACTTGAAGATCGTGCTGAATACGGTTGATTGTATATAAATTTGCAACTAAGGCCATGTACATTGGAGTAATTTGGAATATATCAAAGTGGTAAAAAGAGTTTGTACTCAAATTCGATTTGCGAGGTTTTCAATTTGCAGCGAGTTCTGGCGACCGAGGGCGGACAAATTGGTAGTCGTGAGCGTGACTTCGCTGGAGGGACGTTCCCAATTACAGGACAACACCCGCCGACTGCAACTAAATTGCGCTTTACCGTCGCCTCTATTTACACAACGTACTCGCTAGCTTAATTTTCTCCGTCCCTCGGACACGTTATTAAAATGCCAGCCCCGCTGGTGACACTAATCAAAAACCCCACACGGAGATTGCGTCTGGCACGTAGTTATCTGGAAACTCGGCGGCACACAGCTGCCACTGGACTTCATAATAATGTTTCCCTCGATCACTCGCCGCCTGTAATCGGAATATATTTCTCGCATCTGAATTGCAAGATAATGGCAAATCGTGGGCATATGTTCGCATTGTTGTAGAACAAACTCCGGGGTTTCACAAATGAGGGGAACTATCGACCATACACGACTTCACCCATCAACTTCAATTCAGTCAGGCGTAGAACGTTCTGAATCGTTCCGATGAATGTGTGTGGTGCCCCATATTTACCGTCTTTTTGTTCATTAATTCCTAGTTCATACTATCATTAAAACAGAAAGCAACATCAGGACTGCCTCAAGGATCAGTAATCGGGTCTTTACGGTCCCTGATATATATATGCATGCTCGAACATATTAAACTCTTTTTGGTCTGACTATATAAACCGTTAGAAAGATTATAAATGCTTCTGATGAATAAAACTTTGTTGCAGTAAATAGTTGGAAGTGTATATGAACATAATTTATTACTTTATAATACAATCATTTATATTTCTTCTGTTTATTTTCTTAGTCATTCAGGCGGGAGTCTTTTGCGATTGATGTGCAGAAGACCTTATCTGTTTATTGGAAGTACATGCATATTAGATAGAAATAAATTAGTTACAATATCCAGTTATTGTTTTCTTCCTTCTTTACTACTTTATGGAAAACAATTTTTAAGTACCGCATTTTCTTATATTCATAGATTGACAAATTATACTGAAAGACTGAATCAAACAATTTGGTGGAGTTTGATATTATAATTTGATGTTAGCAGAAATATTAAGAGGATATTCCACGAAAACCCTGAGAAAGATTGGATAGCTGCATCTCAAATTTATGTTGGTAAGAACAAGTTAGTCCAGACAATATAAATGCCCATCATCAACCAGGATTGACGGCCATTACTCCATAAGTAATGGCCAAAGTTCCCCTAGATTCTTAAATGCCTTTTCCTCCACGACGACAAGGAAAAACACACATTTTTTGTTTCTTTGGTAACATGATGCTCCCACTGGTAAGTAAAACCAAATGAATACAAAAAATTAGTAAAAATAGATTTTGACATACAACACCCGGATTTCCCGGCTACTCACAATTTCATTGCCTAACTTTATGCATTTCATCATCATTAGACCCTAGACTTATGCCAATAGTTTTGAGTCGTTATTCGTGACTCTTGACCACGTCCGGCGATTAAAAAACTAGGCGCTCTGGCGTAATCGAAAAACCGGTTTAAACTCGCCATGTTCACATCCCGAGTTAATTAATGAATTAAAAAGTATTGCCAAAACCCTAATCTTTATTGTCCAATAGCTTATCCATCAATCTAAAGAGAAAAATTCGAATGAATGATACTTAGTCATGTAGACGATTACAGTGATACACGACAGCGAACACTAGAAACCTTTTGCAAACAAAATTTATGCCGTATTATTGAAACGTGACCCACGTAATATTTTAGTAGACTCGCAATTTTGCATACAATTCCGAAGATGCATATAAAAATATAAAATAATTAAAATGTGACGGAAAATACAAGTGAAGATATTTAAATATGTAATTATACATGGCAACATGTGATAAATTTTATGTATTGTTTATTTCATGCAATCTCGCTAACATATAGACTACTTCGTTGCATGAAAAAAGTTTTACGGAAGTGTACAGTACCAAATAACAATATAATTTTTTCAAATTTGAAAAGTTTCTATCCCAATAGACAAAATTATATATGTATGTAATAAATAGGAAACAGATGAATTTTCTTAGTTTCACTGGAAGATTTGTGGAAATATATAACTTGTAAATAAATTTGAAATACTGAAACTAATTAATTTCAAATTAGATACCATACAAATACATATTTTATATTATTTTTCATCGGGGCAATTTATTTTACAAAACATTTTCCTTATTCGATATTGAAAATTTACTTATTTGTAACATAATACATGAAAACTAATAATTTAAAACCTCAGCAAATCTTTTAAAATCAATTAAAAAATTTATTATTCATTTTGGAACTAAATAAGAAAACCTTTGTACGGTTCTGTAGAATAATATATGAGAACAGATGGACATTCCGAAAATCATAATTTATAAGCGCTTCATGACACGTGGATGACTAAGTACGACTTCATTAGGGAATTATATTTATCATAATTACTAATGCTCCTAACTCTGTTAAAATGGCCTCGTTATTCTCAAATAAATTAATTTACAAAATTCGTCTAAAATATTAATCTTGCTTACGTTTCCTCGTTAGAAACTGGGAGTTGAAAATTGCAGGCAAAATTCAATGCATTTGTGACATCAAAATTAAATGTATATTTGACGTGTATTTAGTTATCTGAGCATGTAATGAAATTCAAACAATTTATTTATTATCGTTGTTTACGATAAAATTTAAAATGCAACGACCATTAGCAATAATTACTTATCGTTTAGAGGAACGTATTCTATTAGTACAAATTGTGTAATTACTATTAATAACATTATTACAAGTGTGTACATCCTATTAATACTATTATTAGTTTATTTGAACGCAATATGTTAGCATAGAATATTTGAACAGCCTGATATAACATGCTCAGTCCTAGAGGTGAACAATGACAGTTTTGTAATCGATAAATCAACATACTTGTCACAACGCGAGAGGTTTGCAAATTTAGCAACAACGTTGGCGGTTTAATTGGACGGATTCGATTGCACAGTGATATTGTGTACTCACCTACTTCGTACCTCAATTGAGCAAAAAGTCTGACGTTTTTTTTTCAGTTTTTATGTTTTTTAAGTATGAAATATGGTATTACTATACTATTAAGAAAGCAAAAACTTTTAATTGAAAATTTAACTTTATAAATACAAATTTCAGCCCACTCCAGGTTAAAAGTAATAATTATTAAGAGTTATAGACAATTATAAAAGTGATGAAATAACAGAGATGTGATCGTGGAACTAAATGTTAAAAATCTTAATTGATAAATCACTGTACAAGCTTAATGTGTAGCATTTGTGCAACTAATATAGATTTGTAATTGCAATCTTTACCTAAATTTAGTAATTATCCCCGTTGAAGATATGATTGGTTTCTAATATTTCGAAATTGCAGTCAATTTATCATGTGGGACATTCACAATATCTCAATAATCCCTAATTCTAGTAATAATGCCTCGTTTAGTTTGACCTATGTATATGGATGAACAATCATTTCATTCTAATTAGCAAACTTCGTTATGAATTTCGTTTCTATCAACATGGTCTATCATATGTTTTATAATGGTGGATAAATTACGTATGGATTTGGTGATGAGCTATTTACTATACGATTTTAATTGTAACTATAATCATGTCAAATTTTGTGGAATAGCATAGATTTTAATGTTTTGTATGACTTTTGTGTCATATTTGGCCTTTCTGTTTAAGTAATCTTTGTTTGAATTATGTTTAACCAACTATCTACGCGCATGGTCACGGAGACTGGGAATAAGACTGCTGGAGAATCGATACGTTGACAACTTGTCACTTCAAATTCGGAATGTGTCACGTAAGATGACATTCCGCAGTCGACCAAGTAAGCCAAGGCAGCAGAGCCAAGGAAGAAGAAGAATTATCTAAGTTAATAGGTTTTATTGGCTCATCCACAGAATAAATGTTATTTTCTATTGATCAGTGAACTTAATGAAAAAATATTAAATTTTTTGAACAGAGGTATTCATAAAATTTCACAAAAAATATTTTATATTCATGCACGTAAAATAAATTACTCATATAATAAAGTTTTTGTATAACCTTCATCAGTTAAAGAAATCATAATACATTAAAATACACGTGAAAATATAATTTATTGATTATTTTTATATCTGTTTAATACGTTTTTCAAATTAATGAGGATGCTTGAACATAAATCTAATTTAAATCCTACAGCATAAAAACAAAATTCAATTCTAAATCACTGCAAAACACTTGACTTTGAAAACAAGACAATATTTATTTTCGTTAAAAACTGAGCGCCCAGCGTTGCACATGTATTTATTTACTTTATACCGGAAATAAATTAATTTGGCACTTATTTCTTAAGAAGTACTTTATTTTACTGCCACCAAGTGCATTACATTTTGTGAACCACAACCCCAATATTTGTTACAACCGATATGTTAAGACGGAAAAAATATTTCTGCTTGTCTATTTTTGGCTATGGACTCGTTAATTTTCTAGGTATGTGACACAAATATTTTTTGAAAACTTCCGGTAGCCACTTATCGCAAACTTTTGGAACTAATTCGTAAGTCTTTCCGGTGACTCGCACTCGATCTGTTGTTCCTTTTTGCAACTGGAGCGAGGAGTAGACGTCTTTCAGCCTAATAATAAGGGACGCATAGAGGAATAACAAATATACTTTCAGTTTTATTTATGTTGACCAGCCAATCGCAGTCTAATATAGAAAATTTCAACAAATCATTTGATTTTTCTGTATTTTATATTTACATCTTTGCTTTACTTATCTTTCAATTTTCAATAGTGAAAAATTTTCAAACGACAAAACATCCGGATATATTTAAAAGTATTCTGTGTAGATTTTTCTCGCTCGAAAAGTTGTCTGAAAATAAAGGTTTTAGCAAACATTGTCCGGTTAAAAGTGAATTCATTCATTTTGGATACTTTTAAATTTAATTTGAATAATTATGAAAAATTGGTTTAAAGATGTATTTGTGAATTTTTGTCGTAATTGGTTTCTGATTGCATGAGCTAAGAAAACAGAAAAAGAGTTTAACGTTGATATCGATGATTCACCTCAAATTGTACTATATTTTCGCCCAGACTGGCATCTTCATTCCGTTGGCTTTCTTCTCCCTTATTTTAAAAGAATATCAAATTGCTCTCACGAGCTATGTCGACGCTTGCTCTTAACAGGAAATGAAACAAAACAGTGGCAGGCAGCACTCTTAATATCGCAAGTGAAAGTCCAATTTAGTGTAATCTGGGGAATCCCCCAATGCAATCCATCAAGAGGGGGCAGGGACTACTCTGAGTGGCTGTCCATTTGGGCCCCGTAATTGCGACTATTATCTAATGCAATTTCCTTCCTGCGCCTCAGCCGCAGACCACGGTCCCAGAGTGCCGCAACTGTCAATACCAGGCAGCTTTGGGACTCATCCTCGACAGTGACAGACAAATGTTCACTTAAATAAACCCTTCTTTAACATATTTTTTTACTATAATTGCTCACGGATGGGTCATCCTTCAGCCATGTATAACATTTACAATTATAACAACTAATTTTTCATATTTATGTTTCCTACTATTAAATGATTGCACGTAGTATTGAAAACTAATTATAACTATTTAAAATTATAACCATAAATAAATACCATTAAGTGTTTATATTTTTGTTTTTCATTCATCCAACTGTAATTTTAAATTAACTTGTTGTTCTTATCTCAGAGAAGATTTTGGTCCTTTTCTTCCCCCTTACACCCTAAGCAATGTTCCCCCTCTAAACAGCTCTGAAGATTCCTTAAAATAACTATGCCAATAATTAAAATTGAAGTACCTGTCTGACTGTGTCCCTAAGTTTGTCTCTAATATGCTCCAAAACGGTTCAACGGATTTAAATAAAAATTTGATGGTATAAAAACAGGATACTTTACTGAAGTATTTGTGCACGTTTCCTTTAGATATATTGCAGAAGATATTAACATTATATATATGTAACATTCTACGGGAAAGATTTAATGACAATCGCGCGTTCAAATTTTCAAAAAAAGAACGACGATTGCCCATACTCTAGATCTGTTTATGCTCCGAAACAGCTTACCGGATTAACAAGAAAAATTTGAGGGACTGAAACAGAAATTTTAACTTAAATTCTCGTGTATGTTGCAAAGTTCAGAGGATATTAATGTAAATATTTATATATCCATTGAATTGCAGCGTGATAGGCAGCGTGAAAACCAACTGCGAGTTAAAAGTCCTATTAGGCGTTCCTATACCATTCATTTCTCTTACTGTGCTATAATATTGGCAACATGAGAGAGAGAGAGACGAAGGGAGGGCGAGTATTCTCACTCCATCTGCTGTTGCATTAGGATTCGCGCAATAATTGCCCTATTTGTTGGCAGGGAGCTAACTGCCTGAGAAATAAACTTCTGTGGATCATCGATACGATGAGTACGTAAAGTGGCTTTTATTTTTCGCGTCAGATAAATTTTAATATTTAGTAATTTCTCAGTTTGATTGACTTCGAAACATTCGAAAGCGGAACCTGTTCTAAACCAACTGCGAGTTATAAAGTTTTCCTTGAAGCGATCATAAATAAATGATACCGTACTTTTTACATATTCAATGAACTTTATCAAAATTCTGAACCTATTGTTTCGTTTTTAGAGAAAAATTAAAATAACTGTTTCCGCGCGAACGAAGTCACGGGCATAGCTAGATTTCCAATAAGTTCAGTCACCTTCCGCTAGGCAGCGAGAATATTAAAAAATTACAAGGTCTATAAAATAATATGCACATTAAATAAGGAAGCCTATTTTATATTTTTTTTGTGTATGAGTTCGCACGCTTGACATAATTCAATTTAACAAAATATAAAGACGGACATTTCAGATTTATCATTACTTTCACAGGACAATCAATCGACAAGTGATAGATTGATATAATAAATGTAAATTATGAGTTTCAGAAACAGTCGAGCACGTATAATCATGACTGAAAACACTCCGAATTTGCACTGCTCAAGGCCGTTAATATAAATAAATATTTTTCGTATACGTTTCTGTCCTTATTTCAGCCACCAAGCCTATAGGATTAAGTTAACAATTCCTCACCTTAGTTAGGGCAGAGGGCGTGTAAAGGTGAAGGTTCAAAACGTTACAATCTGCCCACCGGTCTAATCACGTGTGGACAAATTAGTGTTGATACCGCTGTAATGAAACGGTGACCTATTGTTGTTGTATTCAATTCTGTACCGGGATTACATTAATAATTACCCGGACAAGACCGAGCACCCAGCTTGTTTTTAATGACATTAAAATAAACGATTTTTATTTCGATGTTTGTTGTTTAGAGTCAATTGTACGTTTGTATTTTCTTAATTTCAAATTTGAAATTCCTGTAAATGAATTGCCACTGAGCTGAAAATTTAGCTGTGTGTTAACAACATACATATGTAGCAATGAAAAAAATATATTTCTGTAAACTTGTTTCTTGTTGAGGTATTTCAGCTAGTGACTAATTTTAAGAAAATCCAAACTTTCAACCTCCAACAAAATAATTATTTATCAATATATATTGAAAACAATATGGATCTACGGTATTTAGCTTTTGAGTCTGTGACTGTAACAAAAACATTAATGGGGTAAGTACCTCTTCAGGGTTCAAAAAATTATTTTTTTATTTATATTTAAATTTGAAGAATACCATTTTAGCTTCAATTTGTTGAAAGTTTCAGCTCAAGGTGAACACTTGGTTCAGAGTTATGCATAATTGAAGAGAATGCTGCACAAGTGTCAGCCATTTAACCTTTATCCTTATGTTCCTGGAGAATATTACGTGCATTTAAGCAGAGCAAGGTACAGTAACATGATTACGAAACTCTGAAGTTACGTTTCTTGGAATGTGAATTCTACGAAGCGTTTAAGTGATAAATTTTTTCTAATAGATGTGTCTCAATTTTTCAGTTTATACTCTACATATTAACAGCTAGAGACCCTACCACATTCATTATCATATCTGAGGCCAATGAAAATATATTTAATAATAATATTTTTAAAATTTTAACAAAATCGTTTATTTTGTAACAAACTTTAAAAGATTGAACTATTTTTTTGGTTTCGTCTGTAGATGTGGTATCTGTGGAGCATTCTAATAAATATAATTTCAATTAAATTAGCCTGACCAAATGATCGTTAAGGACAAGAATTGGTGTCAAAACACACACATTTAAACAACCACAATTTCGACTGGTCCAACGTCAAAATTTTAGACACTGAAATAAATTAATTTTCTCCACTAATTAGCGAAATGCTATATATCAGATCCCATTCTTCCACCTTAAATAAAACTTACTACTGTCTTCTTTAACTTAAATTTTTTCATTGTAAAAAAGTTAGATTTGTTACATATTATTGTTAGTTAAATTTTTGAGCAACACAGGAACTTCTACTGAAAAGCAAAGGCCTTCCCAGTTGCCTTAATCCTTTAAAAGGTTCCTCACACCAAAAGGAATGCGGAAGGATTATAGTCACCTCGTCAGTTGTTCAATAACAAGCCTCGTAGACAGTTTGTGCTTCAAGAACAAATTTTTCAATAAATCTTTGTGCAATCTGTGATTATAACACCTTTTTGGATTATTTTTGTGGGAGTGCATCTTTTGTATTTTATATATAGGCATATTTAGTTTATTTTTTTCATTTCATTTACTTCAACTATAATTATTTTTTGTAGATAGTTTTCACAGCTGAGGAGGTTCCAAACAAAGGAACGAATAAATAAATAACTTTAATTCTAACCAATTTTGGCCGTAATTTTTCATCTATACTTTCAATTGATTAAAAAATGTTATAACTAAAACAGTCAGCACTATAAAAAAGCGCAAGAAAAATTTAAAGATAAACCGTAAAATTGTGAAGTAGTAAATTCAGATAATATAAAAGTATTCACCTGTTTGTGTGTAAAATTAAAGAAGTTTAAAATGAGTTGTTCTGAAGTAAATGAATTCAGAAAAACTTAAAAATAGCATTGTGTATGTGGTACCTGCCCCCTTAAGAGTGTACAAACTTTACAAAAAAGTATTACAAAAATAGTTATATCCGAACTACAGATCTCCATAGGTATCTCTGGATTTCCATTGACAAAAATATATACTAGGAATCAAAGTGGGTCTTCAATGGAAGGGTAGTAGGATCTACGAGACTAAATTGAATATATTCTAGTTGATATGTATAGAGTCTAAAGATAGTTAGTGTTTAATGATTAATTTAAATAGGACACGCTGTATTTTTATAAAACCGAACTCATGTGGTCTAGTGGATAGCGTCGCTGCCTCACAACACAGAGGACACGGATTCGAATCTTGATGTTTGTGACGTTATGGTCACGAAGACTGGGATTAAGACTGCTGGAGAATCGACACGCTGACCACGTGTCACTCCAAATTCAGAATATGTCATGAAAGACTCAGTCCTCAGTCGACCGGGTTGGTCAAGGACTTCAATGGGCTTCAGAGACAAGGAAAAAGTATTTTTTAAAACTAAAATTTTCCTTGAATTCGTGGTATTCCAAGCCTAAAAGTCAAAGTGTTTATACCTTTAGTTAAAATGACTACTCTGCGATGTCATTTTGCGCTACGCGACATTCTGAACTCCCACAGCATCTTCAGGAACATAACTCATTTTCTCAAGAAAACCCGAAATAATGCTTAATGAATTATCTCGTTGCTTGACATCTCCGAACCACAAACAAAACACCAATTGCTCCGGATGTGGTGGTCTGTAATTATGACGGCAGAATTAATGCTAGATGTGGACGGAGGCGGCGCCGCGCATTTAGCAGCGAACCGTGGGGCCATATCTCACAGAAGCACAGTGCTTTAAGCGTAGACTTACGTAAATAACGCGAACCAAAGAGACCGCACATAAATCAAGACGAGCAGCCTCTCCAACAAGCGCGTCCCGCTGCTTAACACGTCCGATCGACCCAAAAAAGGAAACCCAAATGATGCATGGTCCGGGTATATCACTCCTTTAAAACCACCCCACGGAGTAGCTGCCGACGGGTGGGGGTAAAACTGCCCTCATTTCTGAGGGAATGCCAAGTAATCCGAACCCTGAACGTGAATCACGGGCTGCCGACTATTTTGGCAGTTGTAAAAAAAAATTGCCCGCCCTTCTTTGACAACTAGGCCGCCACCAATACCTAAGATACGGTTATCATTTCCCCATTTATATTCCCCTTACCCGTTTTAGACTTGTTCAATTTTATTCCGAATGATTTATCGGTCCCGTTACGTAATTTTTCGAAAACATTTTACGCATTTGATAAGACAGAATGAGCAGGCCATTTCTAATATTAATTTCATATTCTGTTTCATCCTTTTTTGGATGCAGCGATTCTCTGGCGACTGTCTGGCGCGGTTTTCTCGTAGACTCGGTCGTTAAGAATCGCACGGCGAGAGCTTGCACAACATTTTTGACTTTATTTGTTACATTGTGCGGAAATTATTCTATGAAATTAATGTTAGTGAAGATATCATCTAACAAAGCATTAATTTTTATTTCTGAGAAGTACATGTTTGCGTGGTAAAAATTATAACTTCTTGTATTCGTACATAAGTAGTTAAATTTATTTTAAATATCTATTAACACAAATATTTTTTTACAGAACAGCATTCATAGTATCATTTCTGCTTTTAATGTTGTATATTGATGATTATTATCCTGTTCATAATAATAAATCGTGACCTTGACTAACTTGTAATGTAGAGGTAAAAAGTAAAAGACTGATCTGATTCAACCCTCCATACTAACCTATTTTTAGCATACCTATTCATTTCCGCATAACTAACACTTCCCATATCCCACATCCTTCCTCTTCTGTTCTTACCCCACACACTTCCCTCTAATGCTAATTTTACTAAACCCTCATGCTTAAAACGTGGCTTACTAATATATCCCTTCTCTGAGTCAAAGTCCTCCATATTGTTCTCTCTTCCCCTATTCTGCTTAGAACTTCCTTGTCAAAAACTCTATCCACCCATCTGACTTTCAATATTCTCCTATAGGACCACATTTCAAAAGCCTATATTACTTTCTGCAATTCCTACCGTCCACGTTTTGCACCCTAAAACGCCACACTCCTTACAAACATTTGTAGAAATAATTTTCTAATATTCACACTTATATTACCCGTAAGTAAATCCCTTTTTTTTTCTTTTGCGAAAGCCTTCCTTGCCTGTGCTATCGTGCCCCATATGTTTACTATACTTCTACCATACCTAGTTACTACGCTTGTCAAGCAGTTTGATTCGTTATCTTCCTTTAAATTATCCCTTCTCAATGCAACACCCTGTGTTATTCCACTTTTTCCCATACTACACTCCTCTATAAATCCTCATATTGAACTCTTTCTCCAAGATCACGTTCATGCTATTTATTATGGTTTCCAAGTCTTCTTCTGACTTCCATAATGCTACAATATCATCTACAAACCGTAGGGTTTTTGTTTCTTCTCCTTTCAGTATGATTCCTTTTCCATACTCCGCTTTAACGTTCTTCATCGCTTGTTCTATATATAAGTTAGGAGAATGGGTGGCAGACTGTCTCAATACTTTCTTGATTTCTGCTTTCTTTTCTAAATCTTCGATTCTAATCACTACTGACTGCCTTCTGTATAGATTATGTATAAGCCTCCTGACTTGATATTTTATTCCTGCCCTCTTCAAAATCCTTAATATTGTGTTCCAGTTGTCGTTATCAAAATGAAACAAATAAAATCAAATAATGCAGTAATATGTCAGTAATATGTTTTTTTTATATATTTCCTTGGATTTTGATAATAAAGTGTTCTTCTGCAGTTTTATGGGACACGGACTCGAGAGATTGTAAAATAAAAACAGGAATAACGTCCAAAGAAACTAGTTACAGTCAAAATATATAATTAATTAAAGAATTGTACAAATTCACTATGTGAGCTTTGTGCTTTTTTCTGTTTCTTTAATTGATGAGATCTCCGTAACAGTCGCAAGTTAAGTAACTTAAGGATTATATCACATTTAAATCTCGATCCTTATCCAGTTTAGAAGTCGATAATTATACAATTTATTTCCACGTCTCGTACCGCTTAGACATGTCAGTCACTTTAGAATAATGAAGTAAATTGAACGATTTGGATGATTATGATATATTCTACAATTTTCTGACAAATGACAGGATAATCAGTATGTATATGGATCATAAGTGCGTTAGTCCACGTTGAGACCTGTTGTATTCGAATTGAAGGTATATAAATGTATTATAAAAAATTAGAATATCCAATATTCCTTTTAGTGCTCAATTAAATGGTACACTTCACTCAAATTTAGGTAAAAACTTACGCAGTTGTGTGTATTGGATTGTCAAAAAATTTTAGAATTGATTACTTAGGTCCTAGTACATATCTGACTTCCGTATAAGACGAAAAATAATAGTTTTCAAAATTAAATAGTTTAAATTATTTTGAGACTGATTAAGGAATGTGTGGACCTGTAACTCATACTTACTAAATATAAAAACTTATTTTATTAAATTTACAATCCTTGAAGAGTAAGTTTATTTCCGCATAATGATGCCCAATTTCCCTTCCTTCGTGTCCAATACTTTCAATCATATTTCTATTCAAGATCAGTTTTACGGCTTCAGGAAATTTAGTTTCATAGAAATTTCGGTACAGTTGAATTTGTCATTCGATCCTTACCGTTTCAGAGATTGACGAAACTGGAGCACTATATTATTTATTTTCGTTTCAATGTTAATTTGTGGTTGTAAACTCTGGTTCCAATGTTACATGAAGGTACAAATTGTACACTAAACACTGAAACTAAGGAAAGTGTTAGAAAATCTATTATTTCTGTCCCTAAATTTTGGTAGTAAATTAATCATATAATTTATTGGTTTCAGGGTGAATATCGATTCACAAATTTCATATGTTTGGAATAATTTTAATTTTATGTCCATACCAAAAAATAAAATTTAAGTGTCTGTCTGTTTGACTGTATGATTGTATGATTTTAAGAATGTCACACTGTCTGACTTGTCTCGAATAGGTCCGAATCGGTTCAACGTATTTCAATGAAAATTTTAGGGTTTAAAAATGAGATTAATTTAAATATTCGTGCATACTTCAATATTTTTCAGTAGAAATTAATATAATATGAATATAATTAAAAGTAATAATTCTATGGGAATATTTCTTTGAATTGCCGTGGCGTGTAAACCAACTGCGAGTTCTAAGTCCTATTACGCGTTCCTATACCATTCATCCCACTTAGTATTTATTGTTGCAGTAGGTTGCGAAAAAAATATAATTCTTTGGATCGTCGATACTATGTACACATAAATTGATAAATTGGTTTATTTTCCCGCGTCAGGTAAATTTTAAAATTTAGTAATTTCTAATATTAAAATAAAAAGGAAACTTTCGAGTTTGGTGACGAAACCGGTGGAATGCGAGTCTCTGAGTTTACAATATGACATTTAATATGCGATTTAAGTAAAAATTTAGGCATTAAGAAGGGGGAACTTTTTATTCTGTTAGAATACTGAGAATATATTTATTCCTGCTTTTGTACCGGGAGTATTTTGGACTCTCTTGAGATACTGAGAGTATATTTGCGGTTCATATTGTGACGTTTGGGATGTCGTAAAGTTATGTTATTTTTTGACAAAGAATTAAATATATATATATCAGGATAATAAAAATAACCAGTATTCACAGTTAGGCATTAAGGAGGGGGAAATTTTTATTCTGTTAGAATACTGAAAAAATATTTATTCCTACTATTGTACCGGGGGTATTTTAGCCTCGAGATACTGGGAGTATATTTTAGGTTCATATTGTGACGTTTTCGATGTTCGTTTAGTTATCTGTTGACCAGGAATTAAATGATGCACCGGGATAATATAAATACCTGGAAAACGCCGGGTTCCCAGCTAGTCGTCAATAAATTTCAAACAAACGTCAATTTCAAGTTGGAATAATTTTACTAGAAAGTACTGTGGACCACCTTCGTATTTCACTGGCGCAACCCTGATGTAGGAAGCTATGCCGAGATAGGAGAAAATAAAAAAGGAGGTAAAATCTCCTGTAAGTAAGGGGTAGTAGAGGTAACTTCGAGTACGATAACGTAATCAGTAAGTTAATGGAAGCAATTTTTCCCCCTAGCGGGTCCAGGATATCGTCCATTTAATGGAAAAACTTTTGTACATTCTCCCAGGAGTGAAACAACTTGTGCATACATGTGTAAAGGGGGGCGTATGAAAATAGGTGTTAGAGGAATGGTGGGAGATAGGAACAGAGCGGTTAGAAGGATGTGGAATGTAACTATATACGGGAGAAAAAGTGTTCCCCTAATGGTAAAATCGAAAGTAAATAAGTAGTAGTTCTTAACCAGCCAGTAATAGACTATCGGGGAAGGGACTGGCGAAGCCTTCGTAAGGAGGCTATTAACGTCAGCACGAAGAAGAACGCTACGTGGAATTTCGCCGACTTTATCTCGAAACTGAATCTCCGTCCCGCGAGCAGTGAACAAGCTGTCTCATTATGCGAAATAAGAATTCCGAGGGGCTGCTCTTGCGTCTGCTGAAATATACATGAACATTTGACTTTGTTTCGAAGTAAGATTTACCTTATTCTTTTGCTTGACAATCTCACTTGAAACAAAATAATATACAGCTACATTAATAGCTATAAAAAAACTTAAAATAACACAAGTAATTAACGACCTATTAACTAGACAATTACAAAAATTTACATTAAAAAATTTAAATTTTTTTCATAGATGACATTTTGTATTAGTCCTTTAGAAAAATTTGATGAATTAATATTTATCATTAATAATTTCCATTCAAATGTTAATCTGACTTAAGAATTGGAAAAGGAATATCCTCTCATAGTTTAATTCACAATTATTATCACAAAGTCTCTAATTCCGGTAGAATTAATAATTCTTCATCTAATCATCCAATACATCAAAAAAAATATTTATAATATTGTTAATAATTATTTTGCACTTTCAGATATATTAAATC
This sequence comes from Eucriotettix oculatus, assembly GCA_034510155.1. Taxonomy (NCBI): domain Eukaryota; kingdom Metazoa; phylum Arthropoda; class Insecta; order Orthoptera; family Tetrigidae; genus Eucriotettix; species Eucriotettix oculatus. The sequence continues at coordinate 22,135,935 of CM067382.1, read as the reverse complement.
AAGCGGATAACCTTAATTATGTATTCAAATATTATTTACATATTATTACCCAGTTGTTTTATTGTTAAATTCATTAGTCTTAAGAGTAATTACATTGTATACCAATAAATAAAATTGAAGTGTCTAACTGTTTGTGCGTATGTTTGTCTCAAATGGGCTCGGAAACGGCTCAACGGATTTCAATGATAATTTGAGGGTTTAAAAACACAAATTCATTTTAATATTCGATAATAATATTAATATAATATAATACAAATATTAATTCGACGGGAAGGTTTCTCGGCAAATGTGCGTTTGAAGGGAGAAAAAACTGAATGCGGGTTACCTAAATACACTTGATCTGTTTATGTTCCGAAACGGCTTAACGGATTTAAATGAAAATATCAGGGACTGAAACAGGAATTTTAACTTACAGTATTATGAATGTTTCATTACAATATCTTTCAGGATTCAAACGAAATTCATTTATTATTTACAAACCCATAAGATATGTAAACAAACTGCGGGTTTGAATTGCTATTAAGCGTTCCTATACCATTCATCCGCTTACTGTGTTATTATAAATGTAAGTTTGGGAGCATGAGAGAGAGGGAGGGCGTGCATTCTTACTCCATCTATTGTTGAAAACGCGTGAAAGCAGGACGTGTTAAAAACGAAATGCGAGTTATAAGATTACAAGTGATCATAAATAAATGATACTATGCTTTCATTTTTAAAGGAAAATAAAAAAGAGCTACTTCCGCAGGAAATAAGTCGGAGGCATAGCTAGTATGTAGTAAAACAAATATTTTTGCCCGTCAAATAATAAAGTCATATTTATCATTAAAGACTGTTTTAATTTTTATTTCCAGGAGCGAAATAGAACAGTGTTAAATGAGTATCCTGCGCTGTTGCAGCTTTAAGTATTTAAAAAGATAAAAAATTAATATGTAATAAGTTCAATATTTAATAATACAAGAAATGTAAGATATTAATTACCAAATCGAAGTATGAACGTTAATATCGACAATAAAAATTTAATTAACTCCATATTTTGTTTTTATTCGAAATCATTACAAATCAATTTATCGTTTAATGTTAGTTATTATTATTATTTTAATTTATAAATTTAGCAGATTTGTTTTGTTTTTAAAATGTATTTAATATGTGATAATTTAATTTTGCTTAATAATTTAGTACTGGTACCTGTATTTGATTGTTATTCGTTTTCATAAGCTCTTCGTTAATTTTAACGAAACTTGTTTTAATTTTAATGATGAAAATTGTTATTACCTTCGTAAATACTAATTAAGGTGTACACACTTTATTGCTCATTCCACTGATACTTGTAATTATGCCAATAACAATAATATTTCGTAACTATATATACTCTCTAAAATCTAAATTAACTACTATTATTTTAGTAAACAAATTTGGCCTAATACAAGTAATAGAAACATCATAATTAATTCTACGACTAGTATGTTTCAAGTGAATAATTAAGTTAGGTAAATGTTGAGAGTTACAACAATTTAAGTCCTCTTTCACTTTACTTTATGGGAAGACGACGTTTGTCTGTTCACTGCTGTACGTTAACGAAACTGTCAGAAAAATATTCAGTCATTGTTATATTTCAATATCAGTTAAATTGCATAATTATAGGTTTATTATGAATTTTAAAGTAATACCAACACCAATTTGTTACTTTGTTAACTATTTGCAAAACGTAAACTCTCATAATGCTTAAATTTAAATACCCTTTCTTTCACATGCTATGCAACACGCAATACGTTGTAGAAAGTGAAATATATTTCTGTACATTTGACACTTGTTTAAATTATAACTATGAATAATTACAAATTATATAAGCTTCAAGTAAAATATGTCCCATAAAAAAGCTACGAACTTGGCTTAGAAGTAGCAGCGTACCTTTGGAAACTTTAATACTCGTATGAGCTCTCAAGTGACCGTCTGTAATCCTCATACGAGGAATTAATCTCGTTTATTTTAGGCGAATGCTTCTCGTGTTTTTAACGAGGTTTGTCAGCGTTTAAAGCCCTTCCTGTATGAGAAATGAGAACGTAGGCTGCAGTGAGAGGCACGAATTTATTACGATTACTTCCTGTTCCAGTGTTCGGCAAAGAACTTAGCTTTCATAAGCGGCTGTCTCCCTTGACACATGGGTCTGTTAATTGGATATATGAATACTTTATTCGCAACTCCCAGCTTTCCGGCTCGTTTCACAGAGCCGAATGTCCTAAAAAAGGAGAGGAAAATGGCTGGGGCAGACAAGATTCGGAAACAGAAAAAAAGTGTGTTTTAAATTTGGAACAAGAGTGTTCTTTCCACAGAGTCTCGCCATTTCCAGTTCAGTAGTTCATTCATATTAATGTTTAAATTGTATTACACTGATACGGCATGGAATTTCCTCTGGGTAAATTCTCTTGCAACGTGTTGGTGGGAGGGCAGACGCTGGAGGAGGGTAGACAAAAGAAGGAAAAGAAATACGCATTACAATTGTCCGTGAATTTTATGCCTTACATTCAAAGCGGCGCCTGCAGCAATTCTGCTTTGTTCGGAAATGAATTAGCCGATATGTTTTAGCGAGGAAGAATGCACTGCGAACGCCTCTTCCACCCCCGCACAGCCACCCTTGCTGAATTTAAATTTCTGCATCCGCCTCTGGCCTCTCATAAAGGACTATTATGTGATTTTTTTTTCATGTGTTATAAATGTCTCTGGGGGCTGAAGTAAAGTCGCCACAATGTACCCCGTTTTTTTTATTGCGACTCTAAATTATTTTTCTCCGGAGGCTGTCTCTCAATTCGAAATTTTTATCTTTCACGAGAAATGTGATATGAATCAAGAAATGACGATCCATCTCATGGCGGTTTTATGAGAACACGTTGATTAACGCCGCGGTAAAAAGAATGAGCTTGTGGGCAACTGTGTGATTACGGCGTTCGGGCAGGAAACATATTTTCGAGTTTTGCGAGGAATTATGTCCCCGGAGGACTTTTCCCCTGAAATCTAACGATTGTAATTTCCGTTTCGTAAGCTACGACAGAGTCACGTATACCCTTGTAATTTTGTGTAGACAGACAATGACTAAATTTGAGCCGAATATTCGTAGCACGAAAAATATTAATAACCGGCTATATCTTGAGAACTAAATGAAATTCTTTTTTTAATTTCAACTATAGTTATCATTTTTTAATAATAATGGTTTCTATGTATTAATTTACCCGCATACAACGAGAAAAACTTGTTCATAGCCAGAAATGATCTGAAACCTAAAAATCGTTCTTGAGGTGTGGATACGGCTAGACGGAAGTATGAAAAATTTAACAGCTCTGCGGTTATTTCTGTAACACGTCTAATTTATTGGGAAATTTTTCAGATCGCATCTTTTAAGATAGAGTGAAAATTACATTCATAAAACACATTTTATGTTGAGGAATTGTACTGATTCACATTTTACCCTGCCCTTTATAAAAAAATGACTGAAAAATTTGATTCAGTTAAAATTCTACGGATATGAAGTCAATATGGCGCTAGTCGACCGCCACATTAGTAAATTTTGACGCATAAAAACCTTTGTATTGTAATCTTGTACAATCTCACCGTTATTGAAGGATAAGCAGCTCCTCATTTCATCAATGTAAAACAATAAAATAAAATTAGTAGTTATCCATTTATTAATTTAGTCAGAGTATTGAGTGATTTATAATTCAAAATAGTCCCAGACTTACTTCGATGGTCATATCTTGAAAGTCCAAACTGAAAGATAATTCAGAAAGCGTTTTTTAAAAATATTTAACATCAGTTCTGTTTAATTATTCAATAACCACATTTCGTGTTTGTTTAATTGTAACCCGTAGAAAAAGTCTAAACCTGAATATAACGCACACCAGTTATTAAGAGCAAAATCGGAAGATCCCGATGTAAAAACAAATTTCGATATTACACGAAAGAATCTATTCCTATATTAAATTTTGTTGTTTTCTTATTCATAAAGGGGCTTTCAATAAGGACAGGTCAACGTAGACTAACACGGTGAAACAGCAACCCTTTTGCCATTTAGTCTCCAATGTCTTTTATGCACTGACGACGCCCGCTCACCCTCGCAGTCCCCGTTAGACACAACAATGAACTCCCTTGTCCTGACGCATTGCCACTTCAATAAAACCAAATAAGAATATAAATTATCTACAATGTTGAAACTGATTAAATTAAGCAGTGTGTGAGGTATTAACTAAATAGTTTTTTGTATTTTTAAGTCGCATTTATGCCTTTCCAAATAATAAAATATTTATTTAATACCTTACATCCCTCAGCTTGGTTTATTTTATTTCAGAATTTCAACATCGCCCCACTCTTATTGAAAACCCTATACATAGGCCAAACGAAACGGACCTTAACAACTCCCAGTAATCCATAAGAAAAATTAAAAATTCAGCGTTCACAAATATTCAGACGTGTCCAAACATATTCTTTACATAGCAATGATTTTTTTAAATTTCATATGATGGGCTTTAATGTGAAGAATAAGGTCATTAATTTAAATAAAAGTAATGATTCCTTTCTTATAAAGAACGTTTTTTACTCATTGTAGTGAAATTTCCCATTGCTAATATTAAACATCTTCAACGGGCTCAACTGTGTAACAGTCAGTTCGGCCAAAATGATGGTGCTTTGAGCGGATTCAAAATTTGATTCGTTTGTGTCTCATGAAATTAATTGTTAGTCATGTCCCATAAATTTCATTTCGCGTGTAATTCTGCTATATATCATCACATTTGTGAAATCTCGTTATGTTTGTATTTTTAGATTTATGAAAATCTGTTTTCGCACCGAAGGATGTTCCAGTTTTCCACTAAATTGTTTTTTTTAATTTTATTTTATTTCAGACTAAATCACATTTTGTACTTATTTATTGAAACTGTAAATAGTTTAAATTTAAAGAACAAAGTAATGCAGCATTTCAACAATAAGGAATTGATGTAATCGACTTCTTCAGAAACTGATGTAATTACAAAGCTGACAGGACTATTATAAATCCATTCAGGAACAAATGATTCACATGCTAATTCGTGGGTAATCGAGCGGACGCGGTTCTCGCTGTCTGGAAGCCCTGAGCCCACTCTAGATCCAAACAGTTAGAATCTCTCGTGTACCAACCCTACTTAATACTGGATTAGGCTGTAATGGCCGCAACTCGCAGTTCACCTACTAATGAACGAACTGGTTCCTGCTGTGTTGATTGGATTCCACAATACGGCAACACAGCCACAGGTAACTGCCTCATTCCACGTGTTCCCTGAAGCTAAACAATTATATGAAAATCATCTCCAAGTGATAAAATCGAATTCCAATCTAGGGGTGAATGTATTCTGGTTTGTATTTCGCTTCCACTAGTCCAACCATCCATTTGCTATCATTCAGAATTTACAGTTATTTTGTCCAAAAATAATTGACTATTACTCGTTGGAGGAAAAGGGTCAACTTATATTTATTTCCGCCATTTTCTTCACCGGTCTTGGAAACGAGATACATTCGCAAGAAAGAGGGCATTCAGGTCGTTAGGCCAACAAAGGGATACTTGTTACGAGGTCCCTATCTCATATTCCACTTCGTTTGAAACAGATTCAAACATAAAGAGTATCTCCATTAAGCATAACTCAAATTCATTTCAAAGATGTATGCAAAATTTAATATACATTTCCCATTTACACTGCAATTATAATAAACGACCAATATTATAATTTAAGCATTACCATTACATTATGATTCGACAATGCTGATGCTTTGGATAAATTTAAACACTCAGGTTTATCACCAAATGTTACTGAATCTCATTATTATCATTAACATGTCCAGCTAATATCGAAAAAATTATTGTTTATTGTAGTAAGTAAAGTATGGGTTTTACTTTATCTACTCATTATTACCTAATCAAAGAAACATTCGGAAAGAAGAAAAAGATTTGTAAGGCCATAAGGAGAGCGGATGGGAAACCAATTCCGGATAAAGAAACAAAGGCGGGAAGTGGGAAGGAATATCTAGAAGAGCTGTGTCTGTGTAAACTAGATGTCAATAGTAGTAGTAGAAGAAGAAAAGGTGGATGATGAAGAGCTAGGGACAAAATTGTAAGGTCGCTGACAATTGTAGAGCCAGGAATTGATAATATTCCATCATTGTTGATATGATCATTGAACATTCAGGTTAGGGTCTTTCTGAAACAAAGTAACAGTATCAGTAATCCGGGAGCTCTATTTTACCACACGCCGACAAATTAACAATCAGAAAAATTAAAGGAAATTCAGAAATTATTTGGAATTATGCGGGGTGGTTTCTGTCCTAGAAATAGAAGTTATTTTTTAAATATTCAGTCACGCTTTATAAAAAAATAATAGTCACACGGCAACCGAAAGCCTATATACTTTTGCATGAATTTAATAAATAGGTCTAGAATCTGTTAAAATTAATTTTGAAGGCCCTGAAGAATGTTTTATTGTATTTACAGGGTCAAGAAAAAAAAGCACAAGTAAAATATCTCATTCTTGTAGAAAGGTTGTAAATGATAAGGGAACTCGTGTAAGTCAGTGACGAATTTACGTTATCTCAGAAGACATGGAAGGGGGGAGGGATGTGAGAGGGGAGGAAATTAGGTCGAGTGGTTGAAATTCGTGCGATTAAAGATTGCCGCGGGATACGGAGGCAAGCGAAAGCAGATAAGGACAGGGCGCCTGTCGTAGCAGAGTTACGACTGTGTCTTTTACTAACGAGGACAGTTACTGTACAACTCCCTGCGTTCTGTATTTTACACGAAGAAGGAGGAGGAGAATCGCAACTCAGGACCATCGTAAAAAAAAGGAAAACAACAACTCTGTTAAGGCAACGATTGGTGTGAATGAAGCAATCAATACCTGCGATCTAAACTGTATTTATTTCGCTTTTAGGAACTATAATGTAATTGATCTAATTAATTCCCCCAATTATTAAATTTATTGTAACATATAACATCAGGTATGAAAATTTTTAATGTGTGAAATTTATTCCGTAATAAATAGTGAGAAAAATAGATTTATGAATAGTATGCTAAATAAAACCAAAATTTACCAATTTCAGTAAGACCATTCGACCACAAAATAGACAGTAAAATATTTAAAGATATATTCTACTGAGTAAATCCCTATGCAAGTAATGGTGTCGGGTGACATTGAAGACTGAAAGGTGCTGCATCGTTAGAGAGAAACACTTTTCAACTCGATATTATCTAAATAAAGCAGCTGAAATCAAATAGAAAGGGAGGCGGAACTTATTTAAGTTTTATGTATATATATTAAAACAACGTCTAAATTGTCACAAACATATCTGGTTACAATTTTGTAACTGTGTATAGTCGCCAACGACCCTAGGGTTGGCGAGACTCTAAACTTTCAATAAAAATTAACTCATGATACATTAATATATTTTTATCATTAAATCTAATAGAATCTGCTTCCATTCCGTACCCATATTGAACTCTGAAAATCTAGAGTAAGTCACATCACCTTCGTTAAATTAGCCTAAATTTCTGAGCATTATTTTATCAAGTGACAAGTATAATTTATTTGTTAAAAATACATAATGGCATGGTACGAAACATTTTGAATAGTTATAATCTCTTTCATTACAACAATTGGTCGATTGAAAGGCTGTATTTGAACGTCAGATTTTGTAATAGTAAGACGAACGTTTTTACTTATTATTGGTCGTTTCGTTATCAATTTTTCGACCGCGTTATTATTAATATTTAAATTTTTATTTCATTATTCCTCCTCTAGTAAACGTACTTCTCACTGAAAAAAAAAGGAGATGCCAATATATGACAAAGGTTAGCTGTTGTCCCGTTGGATCTAGAAATCAGGAAAAGGAGCGCGCAGTACTGGCTCAAAAAAGAGAACCAGTGCAAAGTCGTAGAAATTTTAGGCAAGGAAGCAAACACCAAAATAGAAATTAAAGAAGAAATATTAAACATTTGGCAAGAAAGATGGAATTCATCGAATAAAGGGAGAAGGGTGTACGAAATTCTACCTAACATAAGAGAAAGATTACAGCTTAGACACCTCAACCCAACCAAGGGTCTTATACATTTTCTTACTGGTCATGGTCCGTACGGACAATATCTGGGAAGAATAAATAGCAGACCAGACAACCTATGTGCCTGCGGAGAGATAGGAACACCGGAACACGCCATACTGGAATGCCCCAATTATGAGGTAGACAAGACAATAAGAGAAACCTTAAGAAAAGAAAGTCTATGGGAAATAATAAGAAACCCACCACTCACCGCGGCTCTAGAAAATTTAACAAACCTGATATCCGCTTTAGAACTGACAAAATACAGGACTAAAAATATAGAATCTTAAATATTACATCATAAGACTTAATATACTCATCATCGGACTGGACATTCAAATCCAGGAACCGGATGAGTATAAGGACCTAAATATAGACATCATAACATAAAATAGAATATAAATTAAATAATAGTAAGATTATTCAAGTAATTATATTAAACAAATTACATAACTCTGCTAATACAAATACAGTCATAAATAATTAGAGTATAAAATTAGTAAAAAAAATTTGAACCTACAACTACTCGACCAACGCGTCATGGAGATCCGGAAACGTGGGTCGTAACCGGAAAACCGGAGTTGTTTCACAAACAAAATGTATAAATGTTGAAAGGATGAGGACACAAAGAAATTAAAAATTCTCTTCTTCAGTCTCTCCACGAAAATAATATAATAATAAAACTAGTGTAACAGATGATGTTCTTACATGCTAAAACAAATTTAAATATACGCATATAATTTATTATTGTATTCCTACATATTTATATCTATGTAAAAAAATGTACCAACAAAAGAAAAATATTGTTAAACAAACCTGTTATTGAATCTAGAAAACAGGTCAAGTAAATTATTATCAATAAAAAAATATGACAAAGGTGTTTAGATATACAGATTATCTTTTAAGATTTACGGAAATGAGACTGAGCCAGCTAATGCAAACCAATTAAAATTCAACTGATACCTGAACACTTCAAATGAATCCAGACATATTTACGTTTGATAAAAGTATCATATGGACTAGACTTAAATTAGAAAAGTTCCAGGCCAAATTGTTACGAAATATTTGTTACAAAATTAAACTTAATACACATGGTTCTTAGTTAATAGATGAGTTGTTTTAAAATTATTTTAATGATTTATGTAATTACTGCAGCAAGTAAATTATAAAGGGGGTACCATGTAACCGATCAGTACAAAAAATAATTATTTTGTGAGGAAATTTTAGCATTGTGGATGAAATATCCATCGAATATCGTTATTATTAAAATAATGATAGTAAAAACTCGTGTTGTTACGTAATAAAATTCAGTTTCCAGAAAATGGAACTGTGGAGAAATAATATCGTTATTCTAAACATGACGCGCTACCTTCTGTTTTTTTTTGTTAAGTTGTAGAACCTGGTGAAAGTTTCTAGAAGGGGTGGGGGAGGGGGGCGACGTCGTCCCATATCTCAGAGGTGGCGTTTCGTGGGTGGAATAAAAACTCTGAGCAGATAACGCGGCACACATTTCCTCGTGCAGGCGGAGCCGAGTTACGGCCTACGCTGATTGCACCAGGTCCCCCTCGTCTTATAACTGTTAAGCGAGCTCCTGTGGAGTGGAGGAGCCTGATAACTGTCTGTCACGTTTACTAAGACACCGACAACCAGTCCGCCTCGCCTCACCTTCGCCATGTTCGTACGTGGTAATCAGTAGAGCAGGGCACAGGGCGAAAAAAACTCCAGCCGCAACGAGTCTGATTGAAGACGTGCCATAGACGTTACAAAGGCGTAAGAAACGCGAATGCAATGAACACAGTTCATAAAAATGTTTACAGTTGTAAATAAAAGGCAAATGGAGTTGAAATCATGACACAAGAATACTTTAACTTATATGAATCTACTACTACAACTGTTCTGCAGTGTATTGAAATAATTGTTAATTGTCAATAAAAAGCGCTGTACATTGTATAACAACTTCGAATTCGGACATGAGATGCTTGCAAATGCGTACCGTGTTCGCTTACAATGAAGCAGAAACAGCGGCGTTCAAATGTTTAATGATGTTTCACAGCAATAAAACCGAGTTTTTTTGCGTCCATTTATAACCCTGAAACACGGGTCCATCACTTCAAACTTGACACCAAGGACCGGAAAAAACTATGGGTCGAAAGGGGAGGACCGGCTTCACAGAAGGTAAAGACAGTTCCATCTACTGGAAAGGTCATGCCAACGGTTCACTGGAGGAAAATTTTCATGGATTATCTTCAAAAAGGAAAATCAATCAATGACCAGTATTATTTTAGCGTTCGAGTGAAGAAATAAAAAACGACCGCAAATAGTTAAAAAGAGAGTGTGGTTTGTTCACGAAGATACATCAGTTCACACATTTCCTATCGCGATGGCCAAAATCAATGGGTTGCAGCTCTAATTACTTCAGCACGCGCCCTATTCACAGAATTTAGCTCCCTCAAATTATTTTCTTTATCCAAACTTGGCTCGGTGTAAAAAGGAATTACCAACAATGAGGAATGGGAGTCTGCGGTTGATGGATATTTTAAGGAACTCGATGGTCACCATTTCAAAAACAGTATCATAGCTATGATGGGGAAATGTTTCCAACTTAAAGCGGCACTACCTTGAGAAATAAATATTTTCCTCAACAATTGTAAGTTCCCCTTGTTAGTTCGGGTATTTCTGGGACTATCCTTGTGTGTCTAAATTTTCCTTCAAATATAGCTTCGCACATATGAGATATTCCCTCTTCCATTGGGTACTGATCATTCCCATCATCCATTTTCAACTGTGATTTGTCTCCATCCAGATTTCAAATGGAATATAGTATATATAGTATTTTTCATTGTCTGAAAGGTAATTAGAAGACTGAGTGTAGATTTTATTGTTTTGTTATTATTTATTTTGTGTGGTCTTGGTTTACATTTTCTCACTTTATTTTTACTAGACGCCCTCTTTAGTTATAAACTTTTTTTTATTCAAGCCATGTTATATACAATGTTCCAAACATATTTATTTTACACTTGACATGAAAAAAAGTTAATTTTTGTTTCGTAAACTAGAATTCTCGGATTAATATCACTTTGATAGCACTAGCCAACTTGATTTTTGGTCGTGCTCGTAATTTCTTCAACACCCACAGATTTTTTTAAAATTCAATTTCAATATTTTAGAATAAACAATTTTTGAGCAATGCACTCAGTTTTACAACGAAACATTTTTGTCTCAGAAAAAGATGATTCTGATAGTATTATTTCTCCTGGAATTCAAATATAATGTCGGCTTTTCCCCATCACGCAAGGTTTCCGAGATTCTGGAAACACTGTAATATTTTCAACATTATCATTATTCCATTGTCTGAGTAAAGAAAGAGAAACGGATAGCCGAGAAGCGAATCTGATAGAAGGATTCAGAGAAACCAAACAAATAGGATAGGTTTATCCCTGTAAAAGCGACGCAGAGAATGGTCTAGCAGGAAAGGGCAGAAAGAAAGAACTTGGAATAAGAAAGCAAACTAACGGAAGAAATTATAAAATTACTCCAAGAAAGCAGAGTAAGAGAGAATTTAAAGAAATTACTCCAACTTTTCGAACAGTAAATAAACACTTCGTCACGAGTAATTTCTCTAAATTCTCTCTTACTTTGCTTTCCTGGAGTAATTTTCTAATTTCTTTTTTTACCAATCTCCTCTCTTAGCCTACTTTCTTACTCTAATTTCTTTATTTTTACCCTTTCCTGCTAGACGTATCTCCGTGACTCTTTCAGAGTGATAAACCTAACCTGTTAGTTTGGTTTCTCTGATATCCATCTACCAGGTTCGCTTTTTATTTATCCTTTTCCATTTCTTAACTCATACAATGGAATACCCGAAAAAACTCAAAAATTAAATTAAATCACCATTGTCAACAAACTACAAAACCAGATTATTTTAAACATTCTGTAATACACAATATTCAAACATTCTGACTGGCGTAGAAAGGAGCAAATAATGATTTTTTCTTATATTTTGCCTTGGGGTATCTTTCTTGATGGTCCAACAATAATCGGGCAGCATATTACGATTCAAGAAATCAACACAACTCTTTGGGAAATTGAGAAGCGGAAAATTGTCATAATATTGTCAACGATATTATAATATTTTATAAAAATGTTGGTAGTAATATATATATATATATATACTTCCTGTACTTGCACTTAAAAAATCTTGGGACATTGAGTGATGATCATGGGGAAGACTTTTCAGATTTCAGCTATGGAAAAATTCCCAATATACTAGCTGATTATTGTTGGACCATAAGGCAGATGATTCAGAGGCAAAATAAAGCAGAAAATCGTCATTATGTACTTTCTTGGTGAGTCATAATGTTTGAATATTTTGTATAGTGGTTAGAAATGTTTGTTAATTTAAATGACTGTCTCTAGGAAACCTTGCGTAATGGGGAAAACCAGATTTCAAATTTGAATGAAGGAGAAAAGTTACTATCAGAATCATATATTTAACGTTATGAGATAAAAATAATATTTTTAGATTCTCAGTTTAATTTGACCTTATTGACTTTCAAAAAATTTCTTTAGGAGTTATTGATAAGTTTATCGTGACCCTTGATGACCTTTAACGATGGTCGCGCCTGTTCTGTGAGACGCCAGTTCTTAGAGTTGTCAGCCCTTAGGTTCTCAAGTTCTCCGCCGGGAGCAACCAGGGACCACAAACTCGTGACAAACAAGGAAACTAACGCCACCTCGGGGACGACGTGCGTCCCGATAAAAATGATTTCATTCGCCGTCGTGCGCTCCCCAGAATACAGATCTGACCGAGCACAGCCTTAACTGAATCACCACCACCACAACCCCCTTCCTCCTCCACAATCTCCTCCTCCACCTCCACGTCCGTCCGTTCAGGACAACTCACGGAGCCAGTTATCTCTTTCAGCCGAGACTCTCCGGAGAAATAGAAGAGCGGCTCCCAACTTCGGAGCCAGTCAGTCCATCGCTAATTAAAATTTGAAACGTTCCCCCCAGTATAGCGGAGCAAATTGATTCTATTATCCAAGACCTGGTACAGCCTCTGAGACATGAACATAGCTCCCGAGTGGCTTAAGAGTCCTCAAAATATATCAAGTGTCTATTTTAATTATAAAAACTATATTATCCAAAATTTAGAGCGTTGAAAAAAATTCCTGGTTAAAAATGAAACACTATTTTAATATTAGCCATCGTCAGGAACGACTGAGATCTTAAAAGCGAAACCAATGTGTTTATATCACATTTAGATTATAATTTTTCGTTCACTATAGATTGAATATTTATTTCAAAACGCACAATGTTTCATTACATAATTAATATTCGACAAAGAATATAATTTGTTTTTTAGTTACTACGGGCAATGCACATAGATCATCTTTTGTAAATTCTAATAAAAAAGTCGTTTATATGATATCAAATTTTGGTAGATGTTACTAGAACAATTTTTAAATCTATCAAAGTTTTTTATAATCCTCCAAATCTATTATAGTTGTGTTGAAAGGTTAACAGTTTCGTTTTTCATCCCACATACTAATCTAAAAAGGATCATTCGATCAATTTTGGATAGAGGAAACAGCGGATTGATATGGGAAATTTTTCATTTCCAAAAAGAATTGCAAACTTCTAGCGGCCTGCTCTGAGGTTATAGAACAATCAAAATATTCAGTATTTACTATCAGGATTAATCAAAAATTAATTTGGTTTCTACTAATAAAACCGAGTGAAGAGCAAAACAAATTATAATTTAAAAATGGAACGGTTTTTGAGATTGAAATCTAATATGTAAACTGGGAAAAGTAGAACGCCATTATTTGCTATTAGTAACTAACCATAGAGTTCTAAGAAGAATAGTTGAAGAGAGAACAATATGGAGAACTTCGACCAACAGGACAGGTTTTGAGACATGAGGGTCTTGTAAAATTAGCATTAGAAGGCAGTGTGTGAGGTACGAACAGAAGAGGGCGGCAATGATGGAATACGTTAAGCAGTAAGGGAGAATTTGGTAGTTACGTTGATAAGAAAAGGCTTGCGCAGGGTTGCATCAGACCAGTTTAAGGACTGAATACCACAACATCAACAACAGTATTAATATATAGTTTTTATATATTATTTATTTTTTAAATGTAATTTTGTGCATTCATTTAATGTATTTTTTAACATTATCACCGTCCTTTACCCTAGGCAGTTCAATAAATCTATTTATAAAATCCTAAATTAAGCAAGAAAAGTTCTGTTAATTGATATGTTGTTGTATTCAGTCCAGTGATCGAACTGAAGAACCGCATAACAACAGCCGTGGAAAAACAATCTCAAGCCTTTCCTTCTACACTGCGATACTTTTAATACTACATAATAAAGTCAGTATTTTTAAAAGTATATCCTCGTAAAATCGGACAGTTTGTCTTAAAACACTCAACGGAATTCCACAATATCATTACACTGTCCAAAATTTTATCTAATTATTTAGTTTCTCTAACACTAATCTACAATCATATTTCAAGCATTCAAAGTTTAATGACGATGACAGAGAATTACTTTTTCTATTAAAATATTCAAATGTAATGTAGGAAAGTGGCCATTTAAATGTATTTCATGTTAAAGAAAGCCTTACATGCTGCTTTGGAAAGCAACATATATTACTTTTGCTCAAAATAATAGAAAGTCGCATCCAATTGTAAGAAAGTGGAATAGTTTTGACGGTAGAACTGATTTTGGTTCATTAAGCTGTAGTTTTAAATATTTGTATTTTACCGTGCTTACTGATATCGATATTTTTTACGTTTAAAGGTTAGATAGCGGAAGCATTAACCATATTACTAAGGCTAAAAAGCAGTTCTTTGCCAGGTTCGCAAATTACCAAAAGTTGTGTAATGTTAAGCCTTTTTATATGAAAAATAAACCAGAGCGTACCGTATCACAAGGATCTCTTAAAAGCACTGCTCTGAAAGGATCTGTTTTCCGCGGTCTTGTTTCGCCCCCACGAGTTAGAAAGTTCGCTGAGATTGAAAAGTGTCTTTCTCAAAGTAGACAAGTCGGAGCTAAATTAAACCTCTCTTCGTCTCTTTAATCTTCTTTTGCGTAACAGAAGCAGTAGAAAAAATCGATTGATTTACGTCATAAATTATGCTCGAACCAAGATAAAAGAGTCAGCAGAAGGATCGCTCTGTAAAATGTATGCTTGTTATAAATCTTCGCTAAGGCGAAATATAATGGAGGGGCACTTTTCTCGGAGAAATTTCATCAGCGCCCTGGCGCTAAATGCGTTTCGTGTTCCTGGGATGACGTGCAGGAGAGATCTCACGTTCGTAAGAACGAAATGAAGGAGGAAACCTATCAGCTTAGAATCGACTTCGTTCAAAGCACATCCCATCATACTTCTGATTATGCAAGATACGAACTCTGTTGCTGGAAACTTAATCTCAACTAACCTGGAAATAAATTATTTCACAAATATAATATTTTAAAATTTAATGAGAAGAAAAATAACACCAACACCACTTTATATTTTAAAATAAATATTGCATCAGTTGAACGCAGTAATAATTTATTAAAATTATAACAATTAAATATACTTATTTAAATTTATAACATTAATATGTTAACTTAAAAGAATTATCCAAACAAATGCATTTGATTATTTTAATTTTTTCTCATAAATTATAGAACACAGTGATATCACTTTTCAACTGCTTTTCAAAACACTTTCTTTGGATAAACAATGAAGGAAAACATTTTTATGATCAGTAAGCCACGCTTAAACAGACTCATTCAGAAGTCTATCTCACGATTACTCCTGCTATAAATCATTTTATATCAAACCCATGACTAATCGGTATAATTTAGCCACTTTAATTATCCTTCAGATTCAGAATACAGTATTGGAATCAGTAGAGAGTTAAGATTTTGTGAGCTCGCAGGTGGCGGGATATTTTTGTACGTGACTATCGAGATCAGACGACCTGGAATCCGCAAAATGGCGAAGAACTGAAATATTGAGTTTGAGGAGTCGCCGGTCAGACGTTGAGTGAGGATTTGTGTGAGGATTCGCGAGCATTTCGCGACCGCGAGTAGTAGTGCAGGGCTCGAACAAGCCACAGAAGTAGGTGGTGAGACACGGACTAAATTTTAGTGTGATTCAGATTGCGGTTGGTTTAGACTGGAATATCTCGAAACGACGATTATTTTTATAGTGTTTATGACCACGCCCTAGGGAGGGTTTATATCTCGATTAAATGCTACTTTGTTTTATACTTACGATTTTTGTCAGTTTTATTTTAAAAACTACCTGGGGTCCTATTTTTATCCAAAGACGTCTATACTGCACAATAATATTAATGGTTCAAAGTGTAATTATATATTATCACATCAAAAGCTGGACTATGCAAATGTAACGTCATCTATTTACATGTATATATAATTCTCAATTCGTTGTGACGCTAGATTAATTAACAATGTGTGTCACCAATGCAATTAAAATTCTTTTATAGCTCATAGATGAATATGCTAAACGTAGCCGATTGCTTCTGTTGCTTTAATATATTTAAATCAACTGTTTTAAAACGTTGTTATTAGGTTACAATTTAAATCAATCATAATAATAAATCGTCACTACCTCCACTAATTAACATATTCAAATCTTATGTAGATCAAAAAACAAACTAATATTATTTTTCTATTTATTTTTGACACTGACTCTATTTTTCCTTTACGAATTATAACTTATAGCACATTCAACCATCTATAGGTGGCTGAGTTAAAAATTCTTAAAGAAATTCAAAAAATATTTATTCTGAAAAAATTAATTTCTCGACTCCCCGAAAATTAAATTAGCCATCAAATTTCAAAACAATTTTTATACGTACCTATTATTATAGACAATTAGAACAATTTATAAGACCTGGCATAAAAAAATCGACTACAGTTCCAATGCAGTTCTAAATATTTTTTCAAAACACCAACAGAAATATAGCTAACAATTTAAAATTGAAATCGGAAAGCCTTGTCCGTTACTGATCAACTATTTAAAAATTTTCAAATTCTGCAACATAGTTTCTATCGCGTTAACTTTATTTTAAAAATATTGTGTAAGATTACCTTAAACAAATTAAGATACTTAGATTTAAATGGTAAAATTACTACTAAAAATAATGTCCATTGATTTTAATTGCAACAATATACATATGATTATAGTTATTAAACCTCCTACACAATTACCAAATAATACGTTCACACAATCCATCTGTCAGATATTACTACAATAGCGGTTCCAGAAAACGATAATACTAAAACGGCTATTTCTAAGCCTAAACAACAATTTTTCACCCTCACAATTTAATGGAATATTACTTTAAAAAATTATGATTGGTGAATTTAGATTTACTATTAGTTTTTTTAATCTCACTTGGTTCATGTGAACGAAACATAGAGATAAAATTAATAAATCAGGTGTTAGAAGTGTTGTATATAAAAGGTGCAAAACTGACAAACATTATAGTTGTGTTATTTCTAGATTTTTGACTGGTCCACCTGAAACTTTGACAAAAAATTCAAAAATTTAAATTTTGAATTTATTTAATTTATAAACCGAATTCTGGTAACTATTAGAAGTTAAATAAACCAATTAACGTATTTTTTCAAAGCAATTAAATCAAATGATAGTACGACCAAATTATTTAATTTAATTGACCTTTCGTCACCATATTTAGGAGTGCCTCAAGTAATTACTTCAAATTTTATTTTTTTATGAAAAAGAAGAAGCCGAAATATATAAAAATTTATTGTGGACTGCCAACTTGGGTGGCATAAACCGAAATGTAATTTCTAAAATTTGACATTTGAAGAAATTACCCAAGGGAGTCCCAAATATGGCGTTGAAAGGCGGGTTTAACTAAATAAAAAGTTTGTCTGTAATTTGGTCGTAAATTTATTCGATTT
The DNA here is from genome assembly GCA_034510155.1 of Eucriotettix oculatus. Classification (NCBI taxonomy): domain Eukaryota; kingdom Metazoa; phylum Arthropoda; class Insecta; order Orthoptera; family Tetrigidae; genus Eucriotettix; species Eucriotettix oculatus. The sequence continues at coordinate 22,117,881 of CM067382.1, read as the reverse complement.
AACTATCGGTAGTTTACATAAAGTAACTTCAATTGTATATTTAAAAGCATAGAAAATATTGAGACTGAAACTGTTCAGTCATGGAGGAATTAAGCATATCAAAATTAATTATTTTCATTTGAGGTCGAAAAATTACACATAGTACGTAAAAAGGTACAAATAGGTTAGCAAAAAGAGATGTACTTTTAAGAAAAACGTAATAAACACAATAGCTTATTTAAAATTTATACTAATAGTGCTAGTAATTAAGAAAATCATAGATACCTGCAAACACAACAAATATAATTCATTCTGGTTGCACTTTTTAACCGGTCACAATGAAAATTAATAAAAAATAGTTTTGTAACACCAAAAGATAAGTAAATGAGCCACAAAATGTTGTATTTTCCTGAGGTAGTCAAGTATCCAATTAATGTCATCCACTACGGATTGGTATACTATAGATTGGCACCTAGGTACACTTTAAGCATGCTGAACTGCATACTGTTTGTCTCCCATAGTGAGAAATACGTGAAATTATCAAATAACTGATGAGGAATTAAAAGCTGATTAGAGTATATTTGAAATTTAGAGGCCCTAAATTATGTAAAGTTAAAATTATTCTGGAATATAAAATATTTTAAAGAGGGTAATATTAAAAATTTATTAATTTATGTCAAGATTAGCTCAATTTTTATTCATGAAGAGAACGATATGTATTATGCAATTCTGCACATCAATTTAGCACAAAAATGTTCGCTTCCCATTTTTTAAAAAAATATTCTGGTCTTTCACAGGGAAATGAGGTTAACCATCGAAAACACTTTTTATGCTATCCATTACACATCAATTTGTCTGGCCATTTCAGCTAAATTACTTAAATAACCATACCGCTGCGGGTCATGATGGGTTGATACGAACTGCAGCAGGAAGTATAATTCGAGTATAGGGAGGGGGAATAGATTTTATTCACGCCAGCACCCTGGACACTTGTATTACTTCTCCGCACAGGTTTTAGCGTAATTGGATCCGACCCACCCTGTCTGTAATCCTCTGCCATTCCTCGAGCTGCCAATGAATAAAAATCGAGAGATTCTCTGCCAAATGAAAATAATAATCCACTTTTTGTAGTTACGGCCCCTCGTTATCTGCTGGAAACCTTTTATTGGGCGGGCTTTTGAAAGTTGCTTCTCGTTTTATACATCGTTCCTGGAAGCAGGAGTTGATTTTCCAGTAACATATGCATTGCTTACGTCTATTGAATAAACTATAGCACATTCAGGTAACCAGTTGAATTATATATTGGTTTAAGGAACGAGAAATGGTTTCACTTTCTTTCGTTCTAGCTAAACTTCACACTGTCTGTCGTAGCGGAAAACCATCATTGTGTCCACCTAATGCAGCTGATTGATAATACAACATGGTATTTTAAGTCAGTATTTATTCAATGGAATTATAATTATTTTCATACGATGATGATAAATGATAACCTACTTAAGAATAATATCATGCGCAGATTTAATGTTTGGGGTGATGTGGATCTGAAAGAAACAAAATACTCTTGAATTTTAGGTAACAATTATTCGCGAAACTGTTGATCATTTCTAAGTTTTTCTACCTTCACTGAATGTGAGATTCACAATACCAAATTTATTTGCTGCTAAGATATAAAGTGACGGCAGATTGTTGGAAAGTTGCGGATTCTACGCGGTTGAAGTGTAAGATGCGCGGCAGGATGACGTCATCAGGTGACGTCAAGCCGATTGCATGATGAATGTCTCCACCACAGTATCTAAACTTATACAATTCTAATCAGTATAAAGTTATACAACTAATTTTAACTAAACACACATTAAATTCTTCGATCTCAACAAACAAGACGGCTTGATAGTATCTGTTACTGTATCAAACAAATGTAGCATAAATTAAATATTGATTAGACTTATCAAACGTCATCACTTAATGTCTCTGACAGTAGACTAGTAACGCATTATTCAAGTGGATATGGCGAATAATCGTTACTAATATTAAATTTATGCCTCATTAGAATGGGCATAGTACATTTTACGTCACAATTGAGAAACGTATTCGATGGTTTGAAAAGTTTAACTTCGTCAAAGAATAATTATAATAATACAAATTGTTGTTTCGGGGCTCAGAAGGAGGTTTTAATTTGTTTCTTTTATTAGTAGAACTCTTAATTGGTATGAGAGGGTCATTAGAGGACGCTGCGAAGAGATGTATCAGGCATCCTCTGAATGGTTTCCAAGGGAACGAAATATATTTCAATTAATAATCAATCATTTATCCCTAGCGATCATGGAGTGAAGTGCAAAAGTTGTTATTTTTTGCATGGGAGTAGTATATAACCTACATTTATCTAGCCATTAAGTGATGACGTTGATGAGTCTAATCAATATGTAATTTCTGTTACATTTGTTTGATAGAGTAAAAGATACTATCAAGCCTTCTTGTTTGTTGAGATCGAAGAATTTAATGTGTGTTTAATTCAAATTAGTTGTATAACTTTATACTGATTATAATTGTATAAGTTTATGTACTGTGGTGAAGGAGACATTCATCAGGCAACCGGCCTGATGTCACCTGATGACGTCATCCTTTCGTGCATCTTATACTTCAACCACGTAGAATCCGCAACTTTCCAACAATCTGCCATCACTTTATATCTTCTTATAAAATAAATTGGGTATTGTGAATCTCACATTCAGTGAAGGTAGAAAAACTTAGAACTGATCAACAGTTTCGCGAATAATTGAAACCTAAAATTCAAGAGTAATTAGATGCTTTCAGATCCCAATGATCACAAAAATTAAAACTGCGGTTGATTTATATTATGTATTAAAAAGCAGTTGGGATAATTGAGACTATTTTTTGAAGTTCTGAGAATAGAAAATATCAATTGTTGTCTTGTGTTTATTTGTGTGAACGAATTTGAATAAGTGTTCCTTAGAATTTATTAAGTCCCCGTCACAATATAACAGAACGTATATACAAATTGGTAAACATATTATAAATATTTAATAATAATATTCGATTCTATTAAGTCGACAGAAACAATAATTCATGACGTGCAAAGAAGTATGAAACAATGCACAATGATTTGTCTGATAAATATTAAAACTATGAAATATAAAGATATACCTTTATTAGAAGAAAATCAACGTTTAAGATACATTATTTTGATAAATTAGAGAGAAACGATTGAAAGTAGAATTACAAAAAAAACTGAAATTTCTATATTATTATCCATACGTAATGAAACAAGAAATAAATTTTCTTAACAGGTACAGGATCTGAAATTTCTGATAATTGTGTTCTCGAATCTTACTGAATTTCTTTCAGCTGATTGGAAAAGAACTTGACATAGTCTGTGAGAACATTTTTAAACGTGACAGAAAAGTTTACTTCTCAAATAATTGTTCCGAGTTGATCCCAGGCATGAAACTAATTTCCATTATTGAAAAATCTTATACATTGGGCAAAATTAATTAACTGGAATTAAAAATGTGATTCAGCAGTCCCTTACCGGCAAAGGATTGGGTGCTATTCAGTTTTTAATTAAATTTCTCTCTGGAGAAGCACTCTTCATTAAAAACATAGTCTGGTGCGACAGTGAAGGACGCCCGTCCCGTCGGAGAGACGAGTATTTTTTTCCTCCCTTTCTAATCCTCCGCCATCGGCAAAACTGGGACTTCACCACAATTTACCTTAACCTGGAATAAAGAAAATTCGGAAAAATTCACATGTTGCTGGATATTTCATCAGGATAGGTGCTTCATGTCCCATCATAATAGTAAATTTCATCCTTCATTTTATTTCTATGGTTCAATAGAAGTCCAACAATATTTGAAGAAAAGTGACTTAATTATAATTAAAGAAAATTATTCTTACGCAATAAATCCTTTTTACTGAGCATACCAGGCATATGGTTTAAGATTACTAAATCCGGAAAAATATTATATAGGAATGCACGTAGCGATAACTTCACTTTCCACAATATTTGATTAAAATGAGTTTTTAAAATATTAACTATCTCTAGTCAACCAGTTGAAAAAAAGAAGCTACGAGAAAATAATGTCAATTTATAGTGTAGTTCTGTCTGGTAACATTTTATGGAAAATATGATCACTTCTTGTAATAAATTAATGCACATCCGAGTTATTACTAAATTATTTACTTATTTAACAAATACCAACAATGGATAAATTAATTAACCATTTAGAGTACAAGTACGTAATTCCTTGATTAGCTCTATGAATGACGTCATGTGGCTAACGTGAAATATTACCCTAATTAAACGATTTTATGTCATAATTAGTTTATCTGTATCAGCGGAGAGACCTTAAAATATACATAAACGTCATTAAGAAATGCAAATGCTCCATATATAAAACTTTAGCACCTTTTCTGGCACTGTAATTTCACATAAATTTGAATGCATATTGTTGCAGGGACGAGCTTATTTATGCTTTTCTTAAGTTACTGGGTTTAATACAGAATTTGTCGTGTGAAGCACAACACTAGGTTCAAATCCGTTATAGATAACCAGTTTGTATTAAACGCATTATTGGCAAACACTTTCAGAATATCTTTATCGTCTTATATCAGTATATCTGCATTTACAAATAGAAAATCATTATATATTATGTTCTGCAAGTTTAGAAAGTCATTTTTATATATTAAGAATAATAAAGGGCCTAAAATAGAACCCTGTGGAACTGCAATATTCATCGTTTCCAGTCTGAAAAAATGTTTTCCCAGTTCAACCCGTCAGTATTGCTCTTGGTAAAAAAGTAATTCAAACGCGAATGAGATATTCTCATAGTTACATTTTTTCCATATGAATATTGTGATAAACATATTCAAACGACTTGAAGAGATTACAACAAATTTCTTATTGGTATGTTTTACTAACAAATTACTCAAATATCTTTTTTAACTGGAAGTTCATTGAAGATATATGATCTTTGTATATTATTCATTTATATCAGTACAACTAACGTGCACTCCAGCAGTTTTATGGACATCAATCAAATATTGTCGTAACGGAGCAGCTCAACACACCTCAGCATTCATCACCGGTTGCGATTTTAATTAATACGTGGAATCCATACTGTAAATCAGTTAATTATTCTCTTGACTGGTGTACGTAATTTTCATTAGTTGGTCGAATGAGTTTAATCACGAGCAAACCCACAATAATTCAGGCGCGTGTTTAGTTTGTATGCCAGTTTAACTTTCGTAGCATGCTTATTCGCACCCGTGACCTGTGTGAAATACTGACCGCTTTCGCTACACAATTCAATTGCAGTTTGCACTAGTGTCATCAGACCAAATTAACATGGATGGAAATATGGAGGACAAGCAAGAAAAAATGATAAGTACCCACATGGAAACCGATTTGGTAATTGAATGATGATTTATGACTGCAGATCTTTCTATTTACCAATTTTCGGTATTGGTTGTTCTGATGCAGAAGTTTGGACGGGGTTCTTCAAAATAAAAAATCTCGCAACTAGGATCATACCCTGTAATAAATTCCTTCGTGTACAATAAAACCATAAATCTCTGGGATTACAGAGCTAACGTACTATTTTCCAAACAACCTCCAGAATATATTGGAATTAATGAAATTCCGTTTCTACATGGAGACGAAAATTTTTTGCTAAATTCACAACAGCAAAATTTAAACATTTTAAAAACAAAATGGTTCTCCTATCCCAAGAATTACAAGAATTTGTGGTAAAATATGAATTCAGAATGGTAATTCACTAAATATTTTACTGGTTTAATTTTCCCTGAAAATCACATTTTAAACGATAAACATGTATTACTCATAATAAGTCTCCAAATCAAAGAAGTTTCTTCTGTTACTTTTATTAACAACGTTATATTAAAATAAATCATTCAAGTTATTGGCTTATGGATTCATCGTAAAAAATTGATAAAGAAACGAGAAAGTCGGCAAATGATTAGATCAATGCGGAATCTTTTGGAATGGCCAAGTGAGTAAGAAGGAAATTTTTGGATTTTTTGAAACTGGGAATTACCAGAAAAAATTGTCAATGGACGATACAGAATAATTAAAACATTCAAAAATCAAAAAATATTATATCTGTTATAAAAATTGGCAAAAGGGGAACTCTAAACCCGAATTGTATACGTCACTACCTGACTCCTCCCCTCTCCGAACAAGTCACGTCCATTATTAACGATAAAATCGCAAATATTAATAGCGTCATTTGCCGTGAATAATTTATAATAATATTTAATTACTATATTATTAGTAAATGCAACAATTACACGAAACAAACAAGAAACAGAAGTACTTGTTTGTAATGAATAATGAAGCAGTACTAAAACTTTTCTGCAATTTTTGAGTTGCTTCGAGAGTCTCAAAAATGTTTCAGAGCAAATCTAAACGATTACACTTATAAAATACTTGCACAGTACAGGATGACATTCGTAGTCATTTGTTAGTTTCTCTCTTAATCAAAATGTGTCAAATTGAAACTGACTAATGAAGATATGACTGTCAACGATTTGGTGCTTCTGTTAATGATTTAATAATTAGTGTTAATTATGTAATGATGCATTGAAATTACGGAATTCAGTGTTAAAAATAGTTGCACTGAATCCACAGTTTCGTTTAGCGCGTAATCATTATCAATTTATTCTCAATTTTAAGTTTAATTGTCCTTGTCTTCAATAAATTGATACACATTAATTAATTTATAGGTAGTTAAGAAATGAATCCCCATAGAATGGTTTTAGAAACCTTACAGAAGTACAGCCATTAGCGGGCTACTAGCTTCATGAAAACTATTTTTAGATTGCGTTCACTAAATTAATATTTAAAAAAATTAAAGATTCATTAGTGGCTTCATTATAAAGAAGCTGTAATTAATAATTGTATGTAAAATGTATGACGTTAAAATGTGTTACTAATTGTTTTTATCACCTTAGAAGTATATGGACAGCTTGGCATACAATAAACAGGTTATGTGGCAGTTTTGGATTGGTGCTTGTGGGACTAAGTATCTAGTATCTGGAGTCTGGAAATGTTGCAATTAATTTACGATTTTGACTATTGATTTTCATATGACCTTTGCTCTTAATTTTAAATGAATTATTGAAATTTGTTCAATCATTTGCAAATTTAAATAATTTAGATGTTGAACACGGTACAGTATTATTTTAATATAAAACAATGTAAAGCATTAATAATTTGATTTAATAACATTCTCTGGACAGATACAGATTGTTATACATAATATTGTACGTCTTTAATTAAATTCAGAATGTTACATGGTAATTCCGCTTCTGAGTGCCCCAACAGTGATAGCAGATATTGAGGATAATCTGTATTGCCCCTTGACCTACGTTGCCAAGGGAATCAAATATTTACATTTCCCTACCACCACGCTTACAATAAACTAGCCAAACAGATCTGTTAATGGCTCCGACCTGTTTAATCGAGTGACAAGCTGAAATTTAGTCTGTCATCTTCCTATGAACATGACAAATATTCCAGAACGCCGATAACACTTTCAAAACAAGAACGATAAATTTTCCATTTAACACGCGTGCAGGGGAGGTTTTATTTTTCCAACTCGTTGTTTGCAATACACCGTATAACTTGCTCGTCACTGTTCCGCATTAGCTGATGTTTTGATACAACGTTGTAGGGATGATGCATTGAAAGGTGCTGGTATATATGATGGGAGGGGGGAGGGGAAACTTGATTGGGCTACAAATTGCATATCGATGGTTTCCGCCAATGTCAATACTGTCGATTTCATTACGAAATACATACGCAGTTCACCAAAATTACTGGATTAAAGCGTCCGAGAGACTCTAGCTCAACTGGAAACTATTAATTACGCGACGATTTGTTATATCAGTTGGCACAGTTTGTGTCATCAAAGGCGTTTCCACAGTTTAATTGAAGAACAACTTGTGATACCTCACCTCATTAATCAGAGCATTGTCCAAGTAAAATAAAAATAGGGATAAATGTCACTCAATAGAAACGAGTTAAACAAAGAAACATAATAGAAACAACCAGTAATACTATATACTTGACATAGTCCATACTCATTATATTACTTCTCCACAATGTTTTATTTCCTATTAAATAACTGGAGAGTATTGTCCGGCAGTATAACTGTATTGAACATTGGAAGGAGAAATTTATAAATTTCCCCATTGATAGATACGAAAAACAAGGTAAAACAAAGTGAAATCAGTTCCATATTTCAGTTATACATGGATGATCTGAAACGTTTACGACTCAATATGAGGTTGGAAGCACTCGTCAACAAAATATGGTGAATTTGTTTGAGCATCTTTGGGAAAGTGTATCGAATTCTCGTTTTCGTCGCTACAGCATGGGTCATTTGTCTTAGTGGATGGACGCATTCCTTACGACGCTTGCAATGCAGGTGAACAAACCCCGTAGTAGCGCATAAATGCTGACGAATACTGACATATCAGCGATCCTACATATTAGGACAATTTTGTCCACTAAAAGCCTCTCATTCTACGAGCTCATGCGAAGCCGAATATTTCGGTTCACTTCCCTGTTACATTTCAACCTATCAGTCTTTTATTCCTTTCCTACTTCTTACAGTATTTAATATTGACTGTAGTTATACACATATCTAAAAACTACATGTCTGTGTTTTAACTGGTAAAAACCCCAACCTTCCGATTCTTACCGGATAAGACTCAGGCGTACCGACCCACACTACCAAAAACTTTCTTGACCCTTCTTGCATCTTTACAACCCTTCGAGATAATCCTCATTTCTCATTTCCAACGTCGGTTGAAGAGTCAAGGCCAGATTCTAAAACTTCGAGAAGCTGCAAAGGATTCCTACTTTTCCTTTTTGGGCTCCCTATGGACCTACACTCTCAGGCGAGAACGCGAGAAACGTACACACCGAAATTTTAGACATTATGGACGCACAGTTGTTGTTTGACAATAGTTTGAATGAGTCGATGTCACGAACTCTAATTAAATATTAAATAAATGTAAGTCATATGCCACAGATTATTCAAACAGTCTGGCTAACGTTTTTAAATTACATGTTTTTATATGAGACATCACAAAATAATTTTTATAAAATTTGTTGGAAAATAAAAAACCTGCATCTCGAAAAAAGCGCCTTCTACCGAGTCCAACTATAGCTACGATCCGTCCAGATTACCCAATAAATACAACAAAAGTCATAAAAATCGGTCAAGCCATATAGAGGAGAAAATTTACGAGCACACGCACACGGAGTTTCATATACAAATATTGTTAAACACAAACCAATTTAATACGCATCTGACAAATATGATAGGTTACATTTCAATGAATCTCACTTCTCTGCGAAATTAGAAGATTAAGTTATTTCTGTAAGTTTGTATTACGGCTCGAAATAAAGTGAAAATGTGTTTATATTATAACTTAAAATTATTGCTAAAACTTATATTTTTTATTTCGCTAATTTACAACCCGCTATCGTCATACCGATACATCACGCGATTGTACACGCTTTAAAAATAGACTTCACGAACTCAAACATTCAGCCTTAAATTTAAATGAGAAAGTTACATTGGATCGGAAAAAGGAACCATAATAAATGGAGGAGGGCAACTGATGGTTGAAAAAAAAACAATTGGACGTCACGCAACATTTACTGTTGCGGCGAATGTTTCCGTTTCATTCCTCATCCCACTCTTCGGCTGCGCGTCCAACCCCCTCGTTCTCGTCAGGAATTGATGGTCCAATCGGCTATCAACATCCCTCAGAGTTAACGCTAGGTGTCGCCCTGCGGTTTCGACGCGCCGGGGGCACGACTGTTGTTACACCCTGTGTCGTCATTACCTAAATAGTGGGCTACATTTTTAACTGAACAATTTGGGAGATTGGCCCATCTAGTCACCTTGTTTTCCCCTTCTCCACATCCCGCTGTTGCAATAGACGAGCTATAAAACCAGTTAGGCCGATATATTTTTTATCGGAAAGATCCATAAGGAAAATTTAATTACTTATTTCGTGACTTAGTCGCCTTGCACATTTATCTATTAACTTATAATTAAAATGATAAATGTGATGTGCCGCCAATGAAACTCATTTTAAGTTACATATCAATTAAACTACTCCGTTGATAGTAAATATCAAATAGACTACTAAGGAATCAATTTGAAAATGTTTCATTTAAATATAGACTCAGAGTAAAATGAAGCTCTAAAATGCAAAGTACTTAAAACAAGATACATAGTTTATAGGATTTTAAGTCAAGTTTAATATTCACAGTATTTGGATTATTTTTAATAAATGGCATTATAATTTTACAGTAATGATGTTCCCTGTTTAATCTGACAAATTGATTCCTTTTCACAATAGTTAGGGGTAATTACTGTAACATTTAATGGGGACATTAATAATCGTACTCAGGTATAAATTATCACCGACGACCAGGAACCAGTTGAAGTCATTGAAACGAACTCTTGCATTGCTGGCTTCTGGGAACCTGAGGAATGGCGGTGTCCTTTAAGAACTGAAGTTCACGGATCGTTGCTGAAGTCTCAGCTACCATCACCACTTATAAAATCATGCCCGCCACTTTATGAAATTCCATGAACTACTCTTTTCCTCAATCTTTTTCTACCCACACCGAAACCTCGGGTCCCCCCTCTAGATATGAATTACTCTCGACTTTAGTCAATAGCAACTCCTCATACATTTCCGAGTTAAAAAGACGTGGTTCACATGTCTTTCTTCTAAGTGAAATCTTACGCAGCAGGTTAATGAACTTTTGTGTTGTAAAGTTTAAGAGGTATCAAAATGTTGAGTTTAAATCTTATGCCTCCGAAGATTTCTAGTCCAGAACTAACCACGATTGGCTTTTAATCCCCTTTACAAGCGGCCACTTAAATTGTTAATGTTCTTCCCGGACCCTGGTACCTGAAATGCATTGGCCCAACGAGTTCTGAAGCTCGAAAAATTGTTCCAAAATTTTATTCGGACAAAACTAAAAAGCGATGCAATAAAAACCACAATTGGAACAATTAATCATATAAACGACCCTAATGTTGGAGAAAGCATGCTCTTTCTTAGATTGTTACTTTTCTTTTAATTCTATATTTAAACACTGTTACGGAAAGGCAGAAAGTAGTGGGATGCATTAGTTTATCTGACATTAAATTTTAAATTAATAAAACATCCTTAGGTGACAGCATATTTATTACAATTTATCATAAATTTGCGACTTCAATCACCTATTTTGAGATTTCCTCAGCCGCATGGTAACAAAATTTGGATATTCATCGTCTTTACTCCACGACACCCCTGAAACTATAACAGTAAAATATGAGGAATGCTTTGTAGAAATAGTGGTTCGAAGCACTAATCAATCATACCATTTTAAAAGCTTGTAAATATATATTGTGTCGATAAATATTATTTTCCTTAATGGACTCAGATTTTATTTAAGACGTTGCTTGATATTTAACAACTAAATCAGCTTGTACTATTCTGCAGTGAAACAAATGAATTGATAGTATTTTGCGTGTAATCTTTGCTGGTCCCTGATGAACGCGTGGGTGTAGGCGATGCACGGTTTAGGTGAAGCATGCGCGATTAGCCCGTTCGGCTCCGGCCGGATACAGTTGGCAGGTCAGAGGCATATCCGCTGCAACGAACCACCGACGACAGATGAATGTCCCGCTGCATAATGAAAGAGGCATTCATCACGCGATTTAGCGGAAACCATATATATCTCGCAGCCCCATGGCCTAACAGATCTGGCCGTTTATTTATTTTTAAATATGCCCCCTATCCGCGTGGGATTATTTTTTTAAAAAATTCAATCCTGCACCAAGCCGGAGATCCCTCAGCATTTATCCAAATCTCAGAGACCGCCATTAACAGATTTTATAACTATTGTACACTCCAGGCATTTTTGACATTAATTGGCAAACTAGATTAATCACCATCAGTTATCAGTTTTATGTCGATAAAATAAAATACAATTTAACTATTTCACCATATTGTAAGTGAAAACTGTATTTACGACTTTGTCCTGTTACCTAATTTATTGCTATGCAACATGCATGAAGTAGATACCAGTTAATAAAATTTCCAAAATTGAAATTTGATCCAAAAAGTTACTTTGGATGGAACGGTATTGCGTGATGCTGACTTCTAAGTACAAGCCAAAGAATAACCAAAATATGAAACTATTTAATCAGCCATCATATAATTTACTTAATTCGGAAGTGCCATGTTTCATGTTAACAGAACATTTATTGGACTTGATACGAACATTTGAGATATTAACCTTTCCATGAAAATTAATTCCTTATCTAAAATAATATGATTATCAAAATTAAACGAATTATGTTGTTCCAGACAATGCTTTCTTTTATTTTAATTATGAATTAAAATAAAAAATATCTTGATGTAGAATAAAGAATACTCATAAAACATAAAAACAATTAATCCTCTTTTGAGGTCGTACTATAATTATAAACATTTCATTTAGTGTTAAAAATGCTCATTTTTTAAACCATAGTCGAATTTTAAAAAGTGGGCTTCAACTCCAACTGAAATTTGATTTGAACTATTAAGACATAAAGAGTGGAAAGGCGTTTCTGGTTTTCGAATAATTACTTTTAATAAACACAACTTGTGTTTGAAACAGATTTAAGCTCTCTTATTTATTTTTACCAAATTATTATTTGAATATAGCAAAGATAACGTATTATGTATCAATAGTCCCTTCCAGTATTTTAATTTGTTCCATTAAAATTTTGTCAGGTGAAATACCAAGAGCTGTCGACCCTATTTTAGGTAACAGTCAACTAAAATATAATAATGACTATAAGGATATCGTTCACATTTATAAAGTAAAATTTCACTATATTTTAAAAATTATAGCATATACTAGTGTAAGGTTCAAACATAAAAAATGTAGTGTTTTTTATCTGTTTAAAGTTTAATATTAATCACTTTGACACTGAAAGTGAATCTTACAGAGTCAAGCTTTGTTTATTCATTGTGACTTACTATTTTTCTGTCTACTGAATTTAAGTTAAGCGATATATACATATATATATATATAATTATTTTATTAGTAACTATAATAAACTTAATTGTTACGACCAATTGAGATTGTGAATAAAATATAATATTTCAAGTTAATTGCCAATAAAACAACGCTGATTACTTCGGTCCTAATAAACTCAGAATGCAATAATAAATTATTGGTTAAACTTCATTACTGCGACTAGACTTTATGCTATTTTTAATACTTATTTGTCTTCGAAGGACAATCTAATTGCAGAAAAATGCAGTAAAATTAATTGAACCCCTTCCTTTAAACTAGTCTCTTCAATTATTAACCACTAATGAGCTTAGATAATGACCCGTTGTCATAAATCACTTTGGTAAGTAATTGCTGCCGAATATCTTCAGTCTAATCCTCAAATACAAGAGCAACGTTTACGACATGAATAATATATAACAGTAACGTACAACATGCCTCAATATAAAAGAAATATTATCTTAAAATCGATCATTTGTGCCATAAATTATTTGAATTGTTAGTAATGTTCTAATAAATTAATTTATTCGATTACTTTGACTTCAATATTTGAATCAGTAATACAATAATAACATTACTTCAATATATAAATATATAACAATTTACAAAATAATAAATTTATACATTCTGTAGTCTTGGAAAATAAAATTTGATAACACATTTCTGATTTAGAAGACAATATCCGGAATAAATTATTTTTATGTTCTCAATAAACGAGTGTGATTTTACTTTAATATTCGATTTTTCAGTCTTTATACCTCGCAGCTTTGAAACAAGCAGAATTTATAGTTGCTTTATTTGTTAATTATTTAAAACGTGATACATCGATAATATTTTTGAATTTTTAGAATATTATTATTGATAATTGCTTGTTTGTGTAGAGTAGATTATTTGATTTTAGTTGTAATTTATCATTGGTTTGTCTCACATAGCAATTGCTATAATATAAAAATTTCCAATCACTTGAAAATAATACGCAGATTCATTTGGGATAAAACATTGGAAACCATATTTTTTACTATCCCAGAAATATTTATTGTAGTATTTTAATTATTGCGCAAAAATTGTAAGCTTTTTTGTATATATATTATAATATGACCTATTTTTAAGGAATAAATTTTAATCGTCATCTATAAAGACTTTAATCTCCTCCTAATATTGAAAATAAATGCTGTGTTTGAGTAAATAATTGTATATAATTTAGTAACTATCAAAAATAACCTTTCACGTTTTATTTTATAAATTTGGCTTTATGAGTCAAAATATACTTTTAGCTTATAAGTAAATATGGCTACAAAATTAGCATGTTGGCAATAAGTAAACGATACCAAAATCGTAGAAAGTTATTCGACAAAATATAGCTGATTACGGTTTCAAAAATTTATAAGTATTCTTTAGTCTACATCAAGATATTTATAACTTTGCAGATATTCAGATTTTTTACAGTTACACATTCAGTTTCCTCAATTTCAGCGAGTTTTGAGCAATCAAACTCTGCCAGTTGTTGGGTCATGTATAATAAACAATGACCCAGTAATGAAAATCGAGCTGTTTCGAGTGAATTTAAGTTTGCAGTCTAAAATCAACATAATTAAGTACGAGCTTTTACTTTGTACTCATTAACTCCGTTATCCTCAAATTTTCAGCATTCAAAACAAATTTTAATTCCTTCACCAATGTTTAATCTCGTAATTAGGCTGTTTAAACAGCTGGAAATTAAACAGGTCATGTATAATCAATTTCACTTCCGTATTCATAAAAGAGAAACAGTAATTACTTACCTTCAGACTGTAGTCACTGCACAAAATTACTCCGTTCACGTAGATGGCGGAATCTGACGTTGAAACGTTGCTTTAAATTAGAGATGTTATCCCGCTCTCAAATCCCCAGAGAAATCTATTTATTCTGAACGCTGTCAAAGTGCTTCCTTCTTTGCCAAGAACCGCGGACTATCGATCATCATTTCACTAACGAAATACGTCTGAGATTTATTTCGTTTAAATTATTAAAAATTTTTATTTACGGGCAGAAACATTTTAAAGTTTTAGGTGAATCATATTTACTTACGTCAATTTTTTCCGACGTTTAATCAATAAATTTATATCCATTGCCATTCGAATCAAATCTTATAATAACTTTGGAGGCCAAATTGTTACCTAATGTTTCATAATCCTTTCCAGTTTTAGATAAGTGGAAACTTCATTATGAGTATGTTTCGGGACTTTTTTGTCCCATCTTCAGGCTATGGCCCAGCTAAAACACTTTCTCAGTCTGACTAGTTTTCTGCGGTAACAGAGTATAAAACATGTTGATAAGAGAGCTTTGCACTTCTTAAACAATAATCGATTTTATTTCATTTAATAAATAAGAATTCAAAAATTATATCAAAAGCTACCACAATAAACACAAAGATATCCAGAGAAATTGTTCAGTAGAATCGCAGCCTGAAGCAGGTTCAAATTACCAAAACTTTTTAAATATGTATTTAAGAACATAAATTTAATTTATTTTAAATATATGACAATCCTAAATGAGCAAATAAACATAACTAACAATTTTTCAGCTTTTTTAACACTACTTATTTAATTATCCGTTAGACGCGCCAGGACCTTTGGCGTTTAATTTATTTTATATTTGGAAATGCATATCAGACAGTGGATGAACTTTTATAACATCCCACAAGAATGTGTTTACAATGTATTTTTCTGATTCTCTTTGCTGCTGTACGTTGTGATGATTGAGTTTACTTTCGTAGAAATCGTTGACGAATATTCACGTTTAGCATTAAATATTTTTATTTTTGATATATCAATTTTTACTTTTCATTTTCTGTGGGCTTTCATAACTTATTTAAGTGAATGAACAGATTTTCAATATGAGGAAAACGTTACTTAAGAGAATTACTAAGAAGTAAGAGAACACAATGTGGACAAATAAAATAAACAACAATGTAAAACTCCATATTTCTGTGAAAAGTACAGTTTTTTCTGTTTGCAAGTTAATATGCCTAGAATGTTTTGATGAATCATAAAAAATGTGACTATGCTCATAAGAAATTACGTATTTAATTATCATTTTTTTAAAAAAAATACCTTAACGTTGAATTAACATTAATTTAATTTTTAATCGTTTATTTCTTAAACACGCTGAGCACTTAATCTTTCAGGTCTCCAAATGATGTTTGGTCTCTAAATTAGCGTTTCTATATTTTTAGGAGATATAAAATACTAAATTTTATTGAATAAAAACTTACAATTTTATTCAAGCATAATTTTTTTAAATTTTTATTTTAGGGTTTTAAGCAATCAAAACATTCATTGTATGTGTGAATTGTTTATATATGTGTACAAAAAATATATATGTAAATTATCTGAAGTTAAATTGATAATACTTTGTTCATAAACGAAACGTTAAATCGTAGAACTGCTGAACCTAACGGCGGGTTAAGTTCTCTTCGACATATCATTCATATTTTTAAACTTCATCTGGTACAGTAATACTTTCTTTGTCTGTAGTTGACTTCTATTAGAAATTTATCTCTGTATGTACCTTCTGAAGTCAAAAAAATTGTAAAGTAACGTAATAAATACTGCTAAAAAAAGATATTTAAACATCATAATACGCGTCTTTAGAGTTTCTTGGGTTTCAAAACGGGTAGGCATAGACCTAAGCTAATTCTTACTTGGTCAGAAACCCAAAACTCACTTAAGCAACAAACACTCCGGAAAAATCTTCGCTCTTTAACAAAAATATCTGTTATTTACTGCTTTAATATATATTATTAAAACCTGATGTTAAAATAAAATATTGTATCAATTAAGATTTTTATTTAAATGGGTGAAACGATAAACTAAAGTTGATACTTAATTTTCTTAATCTTCTTATAACTTTTAAAAGAAAAACCGTACAGACCGCTGCTTTCTAAAAATATACTTTTAATGTTTAGGATCTAATCAATAATGACAACAAATATACCTATTTTATAGGGATTGATTTTATGTATGCAATTACCGAGTGCCATATATGTAAAGTTATATATTTAAATTAGTTACTAACTGCCAGATCACCGATAATTGGTTGTCAGATTGTTACAATCGTCTCATTTACCTTCGACGCCAATTATCGTGATTTTTCCGGAGTGTTACGATGATTATTACATATTCGTAGATTAAGAAGATGAAATTTCTTTTAAATTATTTTTTATCTACGTCCACGCTCAGTGCTGTTAATTGAATTGTCATTCTTTGTAACTTTGGGTCATATTTTATTTAAAGTACATATGAAGTATCAATTTTCAGGTTAGTCAACAGTTAGAATTAAGTATTTTAATCAGAAATGAATAGTTGGAAAATATATAATATTTGTTAAATCAACTAAAGACTGATATTAAAATGATATATAGTTTTCAATAGATTTTTCAGACAGGTTTTTTATTATTTTAATGAAACATCTTTAGGTTTTTCTTTTCACAATCAAATTATTCATTAGCAACAAACAGAGACATCAACCTAAAAGTCCTGAAATTTGCTCGTGAAGTAGGCATTTTTAATTAAATTTAAAGTAGTAAATTTTCATTTTCACAACAGTTTAAATTAAATATGTATTTATTTTTTCCTCAATCGTAACTTTAAATGTAATTTAATGAGAAGTTACAGTTGTACTCCGGAAAATGTCAAAGGTTTTTTAGAAATGATGTAAATTACGATATAAATAATGTATTGTTCGTTCGCTAATAACCGTTGGGTTAATGCGAAATAATTTATTTTAAAATAATAACAATGTATATTGATGCATTAAGTTTAATTAATAGTATAAACGTGATAATTAAAAAATATTTATGTCAAAAATAATTGTTGTAATGATAACTGAATACTATTTTCGTAAAATTCAAGGTAATAAAATATGTGTGGACTATTATAAAAGTCAGTTCCGTTTGACTCTTGCAGACTCCGCGTGAAGCTTGTTTCCAGGTGCCAGTTGATGGTCCTGTGTACTGACTAAATTTGTTATTGTTGAGGTAACAATGTCAGCGCGGTAATGAGTACAGAGTTGTTAATCCTGTTGTCAGACCTTTCATAAACGATAACTCGAGCACGACAATGCCGCGACATACTCTGCAAATTGCACTAGATGAGCCTCGCGGACAAACAGCTTCGACATTCGCCACTCGATAACGCCATTGTAAAATTATCAAAAGAGCATGGGAATAAAAATTACAGCACAAAATGAATCTAAAGCATTTACAAAATTAAATATGGAATCTACATAGACTTGTCTGCAGGAATTCGTATCCACAGGGATGGTAACTTCAGAAACGATGGAAAATATTTTTTTCCCCGCGTTAAGTTTAAAATCAAGAACCGGAAAGCTCAGTCAATCTGTTTGGATTTGTTTTTAAAAGTATGTAAGCGAAACATCTGAAAAGTGAACTAAAATATTTGGAAGAAGCTGTAGATGTAATAGATCCAGCTAATAGAAGTTATGTTTTGTACACTGCAGGGTTGCTTTACTAAACACAGCATAGGTAATTGTAAGTGGTAAAAAACGTATTTTCCAGTAAATAAAATTTTTTAGTAATTTAAAAATGACAAATGCAACTATCGCGTACTTTCCCATCACGGTTCTGAGGTTGTCTCCGGAATCTCGGGGGGTGCCTGGAGACAGTCGCAATCAATCCACGGGCCAAGGAAGCTTGACTTGCATCACGAATACCAAGCAGGGGTCACGGCGCTTCGGGGAATACCAACCCTCCCTCTAATATCGACCACAAACCTCACTTTCGAGGAACAGGTTTTTAACAGTCGCTTTTTATTCAAATTACTTCGGGTTTCTCTGACAAAGGGAGGTTGGCTCTGAAATACATTATGGATAATTTAGCAAGAAGAGTAGTGTAGTAGTTTTAGGGTTTTCCTTATGCGTTCCTAGAACTTCATCCGATTGCCATGAAATTTTTGTTTGTTGTAGTGTTCAGACCAATTAAAGGTTTAGATTTAGATTAGATTTATTATTCAATCAATTAGTCCTCGGTTGAGGGAATGAGATACGTCAAATATAATATTAGAAGAAATAAACAAAAATTTCCAACAAAGAATTTGACAAAAAGAGGAAAGAAAATACAATCTTCAATTTTCATTCGACGGAGGAG
Organism: Eucriotettix oculatus; assembly: GCA_034510155.1. NCBI lineage: Eukaryota > Metazoa > Arthropoda > Insecta > Orthoptera > Tetrigidae > Eucriotettix > Eucriotettix oculatus. The sequence continues at coordinate 22,098,637 of CM067382.1, read as the reverse complement.
GAAGAAGAAGATCATGCGTAGGTTCCTGTCGAACATGAAAAAGAAAATAAGTCAGCAGTTAAATTCTGGTAGAGTATAGGTGTAAAATAATAGGAGAATTTAATAGGACACCAGCAAACTGTTTTAGTCCTACCTATCTACGAACTTTTACAGTGAATAATACGCCCCATTCATTACTAGAGATTTGCACAATTTTTGAAAATTTAAAGCTTTTATTTCAAAAAGGCATAGACGATGTTTTTCAACACTGAGCTGAGAACGATTTCTTGTGTTGTATGAATGGCTTGAACTATTTACAGCATATAGATTGAGGTCCCATACAAATTTTAAAATTTCTAGAACATACGTACAAGGCAAGGTTAAAATTCAAAGTTTGAAAAACAAAGGCTTGCAACTGGTGTTCCACTTTTGTAGTTTAAAAATGTGAGGTTCGTGATGCGAATGACCCCAGTTTGCAATACCGTAACAAATGACAGAACTAAAATATGCGTGGTACAGCATTTTGTCCACTTCCCATAAAGTATGGCAAATTTTTCTGAGTTTTCCCGATAGTTTTTTTAATGTGGTGATTCCATTTCAAATTATTGTCAATCAGTAGACCAAGAAAAGTCGCGTGCTCTGAATTTTTTTTTCCAAATTACGAGATAAACTGTTTGTGTTTGCTGTGAAGTTAACGATTTAGGTTTTCTATACGTAAAGAGAAAACTTGTTTGCGGTGAACCAAAGATTGTGACGGCACATCGCAATATCAACTTTCTCGCACAAAGTTTCCCAGTCGCTGTCCGTGGCTACCAAATTTGTGTCGTATGCGTAGAGGACTGATTTTAAGGGATCTAAATAATTAGGTAAATCATTAATGTATATGATGAAAAGTAAAGGTCCCAAAAGGGAGCCCTGAGGGACACCGCAGGTAATTGTTTCCCATTCTGGCAGATACTCATTTCCATCAGAGTTTTCAATCGCAACGTTTTGGCGTCTGTTTTCCAAGTACGATTTCAATAAAGAAAGAGGAATTCCTCTGATCCCATAGAAATCTAATTTTCTGGGTAAAGTATTACGATCTGCTAAATCAAAAGCTTCTGTTGATAGGTACCGGTAGTATATGCGGCACCATTATCGGGAAAATGTTTGTCTTTCTTAACGGGGAATATTTTTCATATGTTTTACTACCGGTAGAGGTTTTAACATCACTAAGGTAGCCTTGATGAGGTTAATGTTCAAATACATGCAATCATGTTGGGCAAGAGATTACTGAGTTTCGGATTGACCTACGCTACAGTGAAAGGTCTCATTTTACATAAAATTTAATGCTATTTTATGATATATAAATAAGAAATTTTAAAGCATTTTATATTCGCTTTTTGGCGAAAAATCTGGAAAAAGTTAGGGGTTTTTTGTCATTATATACTTAAAACTGTTGCTTTAAATAATCTTTACTGACTCGAAATAATTCTAGTTTTAACTGAAGAAATCGTATTCAGTCGTAGTCTTATTAAAGAAAAAGAGAGAACTGGCTGAGTAAAATTACATTTCATTAAACCTGATGTACAAAAGTGTGTAAATGTTATTACCGTACTCAAATAGGTACAGTCTGTATTTGTCTTTAATGAATCAGTGACTGCGCACACGGTAGTTAATTAACAGCTCTTGAAATTGTCTCGTTATAACTGGGTGATCCTCAATACATCATAGAATATTGTTACATATAAAAACTATGCCAATTGAAAGAATAAAATAGATTCATCGTAAGAGTTTGATATAATTTAGTTCAAGTATGTATAATTATAATATTAAGACTTCTGACAGAGTTAATAAAGTTTTATAAATAAATTAATTTAATTAATCCGAAATGAGTGCTGCAGCAACATTAAATTTTGTAATATTTTAATTAAAAAACCGAGGTCATTCCTAATGTTAAGGGACGAAACGTATTAAAACTAAATTATTCTATTTCCGAGTCTATGCCATTATTTGTATTTTATTTACTGTTTTCCATCAGTAAGCAATTAAAAAGTTTGGGATATTGTATCACTATAACCATAATAACATAGAAGGAGAAGTGTTATTTGAACTTTCACAACTGTTGTGTGTATCCCATATTAAAGCAATCTCTGCGAAATTAATACGTGAACTTGAAGCAATGGATCTTTATATGGGAGCTCCACATGTATACACCTAAAGTGAAGCTTCTACAACGAATTATTTAGGCAGTTCGTTAGTGTGGCTCAGGTTTGAACCGGACAGAGTTTTGAAACGAATACGGTGCTAATGAAGGCAGAGCAATTACCAGGTCGTAACGAAACTAACCCAATCTTGCACGAGCATGTTGCGCCTTATTAGGCTCGTTAAGCGGCCATCGGACGCCGCCCTGCCTTTGCCATGTGGTAATTATACAACGAACGAGTGTAATCCAATTACAGACACGAGGACTGAATTATTGTTAAAATGACAATAGATCATTAAAATTAATTGCTCTCATGTTTTACAGATATTATTTTTGAAGTCCGCGTAAATTCGTCGGAGCGTTGACCATTCAGAGTATTAGCTTCATTTAGCAGCACCACAATCTTACAAGCTGGCATACGTTCAATTTTCTCGGTAACAAAATCATACGTCGTAAACCAATCTTCGTTTACACCTCGGAAATCGAGAAATTTTTATAATGTCAGAAGCTATATTTTAGATGCTTTTATTCGTCAATGGAGCAGTGAAGCTTAACCTTTCTTACAAAGAAGTATTCACTGACGTTTTCCGAGTTCAGCTTCTCCAATCATGCACTTAAAATTCCCAAAGCCGCCGGACCATTTATCATGGCTTCCGCTTTCTTCTTTCTGAATTCATGAAGACTTATTTCTTAACGCAGTTGTGTTCCTCTATTCAGACAATACGCTGAAGTCTAACCCATCTTATATCGCCACAACCTCTAAAGTAGTGTAAATGATTAGGTGGTATTCTTATTTAAATTATTTTATAATATAATCACTTTAAGGGTATGATGGAATAATTTTATTTTAAAAGGGGTCATGTGCGATATTACAAATAAATTCAAGGGGGTGACTTTAATCTCAGGGTTAATTATTCATTGGGATGACCACGTGGAGCAGAGATTTCATTCACGTCTTGATTCAGGTTTACTAGGCGACGGTTAATTCCTTCTTCCTTCTGGTTGAATAACCTTCCCTCTGCCGGCGGAAAGTGGGATGAACTAGTATTGCCGGTGATTGAGGAAAACTCACTATTTCCTCCTTCTTCCCTCTAGCCTTGCTTGTACTTAAACCTTTTCATTAAAGATCAGCAATACACAACTCACTTTCAACTCTTGTCGCATACTTCAGCTTATTCCGTTTCAAAATGCGTTTGACTGGATATTTTCGGCTTCTCACCTCCCAGCACAACTTCGTATATCCCTTCTCCAAGGGAAAACGCTATCCCATGTGATCCTTATGAGTCCTCCATCCGACGCGGGAAATATTCCATGGCACAGGGAACAGTGTCCTTCGGAAATTTTGAAGATGAATGCTCTTTCAGCCCAAAAATAGCTTAACGATATAAATACGCAGACAGGCATGTCTCCAGACCTACCTGGCTGTCACCAGTTAGCATGTTCTTGCAGAAATTTTATATCATTCAAAATTCCATAAATTAGAATAAAATTAGGGTGGGTCTTACTACGCTACAGTAATAACTATACAAAAAATTTTCGCCTTAGATATTTTGGTCAATTTCCTTTAAAAGTTTCCGAATTTTAAAAAGTGATATGTTTATAAATGTAGCATAATACAGGTCAGTCAATTTGCCGCAGAATACTTTTAGGCCTATCACCATCGCTTTTATAGTATTAGGAATATTTCACATAATTATGCTACTAAAAATTGTTGCTTGGCGGAATGTACCACTAAGTTAAATAGCTGACGAGCCTCCACTAAAACTGCATAAATGTTTTTGATTTCGTTCGTCACGGCAATAGGATCATCTTCAAATCTATTCCACTGAGAGATTATTAAAGGAGACATAGAGCCTACTCGCTACTCTCCGGAAATACCAAAGCCTCCTGCAGAAAAGTTGTGAAAAATGCGTCACGCGGCCCTGAATTATTCACGAGTCCCATATATGTTCCGCGATTGGCTACAAGTCAAACCGTTTAATTTTGAATGTAAGGAAAAATATTTACCACAGAAGGGAAACTTCATTTCTATAACTCAGGATAGGTAATCAAAATGTATTTTTTCAAGTGTAGAGAAAATAAATAAAAACAATTAACACCGATACACCATTAACATAAAAATTTATTCGATATTCCTGATAGAAAAAACTTTATTTACAGTTACTCGTAAATGTATAGGAAACAAATTACCTTCATAGTCAGAATACAGAGCGTTTACAATAATAATACCATTTAATACCATTCTAAAGCCTGATGTGATTCAACAAAGAACTGTTAAAAAGCGGGATCTCTATAGTTTTAAGAAGGTTGCTAATGATAAGCTTCCTTGACGATGGAACGGCCGTACTGGAAAAATTAATTAAGCCTTTTATCACTAGCATACAAGGTTACTGGACCTCATTGCATGTGAGTTTTCTTATGGTGGTTTACTAAAGTCTTTTTATATGTCTTTACTTCCCGTTTAAATGGTCGAATTGCGGCACCACATAACAACAGACGTGGAAGCAGTAACAGACTATGTGAATAATTTGAATAACCGTATAAATATTTGCGTACATCTCAAGGTAGTCATATTGAGGATTAACTTTTTTCTACTCCATTAAAAAATTGATTATTTTTTAAATATACATATCTCAAATCCGTTTTTATTATTTCGTCGGGCCATTCATTAAAATTTTATAAAAATTGAGAAAGCGATACAGAGAAAAAGGAATCAAAATGTTTAAAAGCATAAATTAGCAGCTTCAACCGATCCGAGAATATAAGGCACCAAATTAATGTTGACTGTTTTTCGTAAAATTCGCAAAAGTTGAAAGTTAAAAATGGAATCATTAAACAGTTAAACTAGACTGCAAAAATTAAAAATATTCAAAATAAAACAAAAATTGCAGTGTATTATTTAACAACCTCTAAATTTAACAACAAATTTTAATAATTCAATTTGTGAGAAACAGACATTAATTGATTTAATGTATTATAGTACTTAACAATTTTGAAATTTTGATGAACAAAGGGAAGCCCAATGTGTAAAAATATAAATTTTCAGTTTCAACCATTCCGAGAATATAAAGAAACAAAATACTGTAGACTGTTGTGCATAAAATTTCGTAATAGTTGAAAGTTAAAAATATAATCTTTAAACACTTAAACGAGACAATGTAAAAATTAAAAAATTTGAAAAAAATGCAATATAATAGAGAACCTCGAAATTTAACAATAAATTCAAATTTCTTCTATTTATGTATTGTGAAAAATAGACATTAATTGATATAATATTCAGTATTATTAATTCGATTTTTCTCTTGAAAGGAGTTTTCGGTTTAATATTCCATATTCATGTATATTAAATATATAAATAATGAAACATTTTCAAAATACTCAACTGATACATAATTACAACATTAATTTACATTAAAAACAATTATTTTAAGATTTGAAAAATCTATATGGCTAATATATATATATAAATATATATATATATACTCTACTTGCCTTGAATTTAGTTTATGAACATTTTTAACGTGGAGTCATTATTCTAGTTAAGTGTATCCGATTCCTACTGGAGATCCTAGTACCATTATAAGATCCAGGTTACAGTCGGGCGTAAAATTAAAAAAAATCTATTTTGATTTTCAGGAAAGTGCTCCTTGCTTTTCAACAAGACACGTCCAAAAAAGTAAATCGCTATACGCAGACATCGACGAGTTCTTAGATCTCGATACATATCGAGAGTAAAAAATTTATTTCTAGATTGTTATCTAGCTTTAATAAATGTTTAATCTAAAATTTGAAATTTCTGTAGAATAACACAGAAACTAGTGTGAATTTTTGCGACGTTTTTATTTTTTGTGTAACATGAGTGTATGGAAAAATTATTTTGAAATCTATTTTATAATGCACGTTGTCTAATTTGGCGGGGAAACGATGTGCCAAATATCTGTAAACAGAATTTTTAATTATTCTGCATTGTCTTCAATAAATATAGTAAAACTACATGTTAGTGTTTCCATATCCCCGTTTTCTGATCTAATTTTTCGAAAAGTTCTTAAAAAATCTAAAGAACTTTCAGTGAGACCGAGAAACGATATTAATATATTCGTACGTTTTCAATGTAGATGGGCGGAAGCTTATGCATATTTACATGACGCCAGCTGAATGTGCAATAACTTTGAAAATAATTTAAGCGGACAGGTTTATGCGGGAAGCTTTTTACTCAGTCCAGAACGGTTATGAGGGCAGTAGATCCCGACTCAAGTGTTATATCCATATTCAATTCCATGCGACGCTATTCATAAATTCATTGCACCACGATGTTCACTTTGTTTTGGACTGAGGATTTGTAGGCCCTCTTCCAGAGCGACGGTGCGCTTTTAAATAAAATAGCGAATTAAAAGCATCGGCGGAGCTATAGTCCCAAACTCGGCCCGAGTTTTGTTACGCTATGAAGAATGAATAATAACCAGGTGCAAGCGTTTATGAACTAAGTTTTCTCACTCAAATTAACATTGGAATAAAATTAACGGTGGAAATCACCTACTTAAATTTTTTGGAAAAACTTCAGTTTAAAACAATTTATCGTAATTTTCTTTGCTGGGGAGGGTGAATTGAGCTCTACTACTTCGGGAATGAATTTAATTTAAATTGGGCGAAAATTTTCAATTGGACACTGAAATTAATGAGTGGAAATTGTCGTTTCTCTCGCTATTTTATACCACAGACGTTAATTTTTACATTACCCTGTGTATTACTTGAAAACATTTACCAGAACTCGTAAATTTAATAAAAAGTCCTCTTCAAAGGATTAAGTCATTCTTATCATTTACAAAACATGTTACAAATATATTTTTCAAGAGGTACCAAACCAAAGATTACTACTTTGCTAATTTTAGAAATTTTAATAATTATTTACAGTTACCGCAAAATACCTGCCTATTTTATCCCCTTATATTCTCTTCAACTTTTATTAAACTCTGAGTTTTACAAGATTATCGACAACGTACTAACCTCTCTATTCAACTTATAAATAAAAACAAATTTCACTTACATGATCCACCATCCTGAATACTGTCCGCATCGTCCAATCTGAGGGATCTGGAATATTAAAATAAAAATTACAGAAAAATAATTCCGGAAATAACAATAGTGACGAGTATAGTTTCATTCAAAATTAAAGTTAACAATCATTAACAAATGAAACATTAGAATTATTGAAATTAACATACAAATCAAGCAAATAAAATATTGGGGAGGATATGACGTTTGGACAGAAAAACTTTATAAAGGTCACGTTAAATGCAGGTAATTGCACAGAATGCTTAAAAATCTTGGATTTAAATAATTAATCTGATGGGTTCGATTTAATTATGAAATCTAGATACTCTAATTTTTAATGTAATATTAAATATAATATATTATAATGCAATATATATCAGTATATATTAATATATTGATAAAATATAAATATAATATTAAACAGCATAACCTCTTTAGAAGACAGGCAGCAGTAATTAGAATATAAGATCAAGAAAAGAAATCCGTAATCAAGAAAGGAGCACGACAAGGATGCAGTATGTCTGTCGCCTATGCTGTTTAAGCTATATATTGAACAGGCGATGACGAATGTTAAACCGGAATATGGAAAAAGAATCATACTGCAAGTAGAAGAAATAAAAACCTTACGCTTTGCCGTGGATGTGGGTTGTGCTAGTTATGAGCAAATGAAAAGGCTTGCGCAAGATAGGTTAGAATGGATGGTATAATTAGATTAGTCTTAGAACTGAATCCCACAACAACATTAAATAAATTCATTTAAATTTTTACTCAGTATGATAATTTTTTCCCTATTTTAGTCACACTATTAACCAAAACTATACTTCAATTTCTATTTTAAATTTATTCAACGGGATCTTTAGGCATTGTCATCGTCATCGGCAAAATTCAAATAAAATTTTTTTAAAACATTACAAAAATCTAGAATATGTAATCCATGACAAAATTTAGAAATTATAAATGTACTAAATTACATGAGGGTATCTACTGCATTTTTAACATTAAATCATGGGAAAAAAACAATTTTTTATTTTGTTATAGTTTTAAACAAATTCCATGAAAAATTTTTGTAATGATTCAAAAAAATTTGTATTTGAATTTTGTAGATTTCTATGGCAATGCCGAAAGCTCCTGCTGAATAAATTTGAAATAAAAATTAAAGTATAGGTTTGGTTACAAATGTGACTGATTAACATAGTGTCAAATTATAAAATGTAGAACATTTGGTGAATTTATTCTATTGTAATATTTGCTAAAAGAATGATAAATTAATATATTTAGGATATTACGAATATTGAATGTAATAATTCAAACTTTATAGATATTTATGGTCATAAATAACCGAACTCTTCCATGAATGACACTTAAATTACGTAATAAGTGATTGACTCCAGGCCGAAAACATATTCATGTTAATTGTTTTATAAGAACCAAACTTATCATCCTGGACTACTCAGAGACTTAATGGTCTGTAAAATGATAGTTTTGGAAGGAATAAATATTAGACAATGAGTATCTAATATAGTCTGGAAGGGAATTTCATGTATTACGAGTAACCATATTTTCAGACGCAATTGAGGCAGTTGTAAGTTTTGTGGTCTAATTCAAGAAATAAAAAGAGTTAAACATAGTGACGGTACAAAGACGGGACTATATTGAATAGCAATGCGTTACGAGGAAGTTAACTTGGCTGACAGTGGGCGCCACAGACTTGATTGATTCGCCTAAATAACAGTAAAGCTCAACCTGTTCTCCCGTGTGCACAAAAACCTGCGATAATGTTCCTCCCGAACCATACATCAGCGCAAATAAAACGAAGTCCAAACTTTCGGTGCACCGATCACTGAAGGTTTTTTGCTTACTCAAATGCACATTTCACCGAATATCCATTTACATCTTCGTTGAACTTAAATAAATCACAGGGCATTTTCTGAACCATCAGAAGACGTTTGCATAATCACCGCACATTATATTTTTTAATTTATTAATAATACGCGGTTATTTAAATATATGCATACCATCATAAAATATTTTTATAATATGTTAATACTTTTAATATCTTATAAATATAACTGCCAGAAACTTATTTCACAAATGAATACTTAATTTCACTCTGAATAACTACTTTTAAATGAATTTAAATACGTAATTTTCAAATTATAATTTTATTTTGACGTAAGAATGAATAACTATGCTTTTCTCTTTTTTATTTTAAAAATCGGTTGTGTGTATTCACGCAGTAAAGAGTATGCCTAAATTACCTCGTCCTTATACTAAGTGCAGAAAAGTAAAATTATTTTGTGTTGATTAAAAAGAAATAAAATTTTACGTATTTGGGATTTTTATAGAAAGATAGGCGATGCGAAGGAACTATTCTCAGCAGTGTATAGTTGCGCGGTTGGTATCACCTCAGGCCCCGAGTGAATGAGGATGTGAGACCGACGACCCAGGCAAGAAATGAAGCATTGACATCAGTACCAAATAACAGTACTTCACTTCAGAAACGTTGTGGCTTAAGCTTTCATTTACCCTAGTGAAAATTAAAGAACTACTTAACAGCAGCATATATAAACAAAGGAAACATAAGGTCTCTGTTTATAATTATTAAAAACTTTTCTTCCTCAATGAAAATACTTTCACTAATAGCATACAATTCTATAATAATTGTAAATTTTAAAATTATCTGTATACATATATCTGAGCTAGAAACTGACGTTAGGTAACATAAAAAGTGAAAAACAGTTTCTATATTGAAAAATATATATCAACGTTCTTAATTTTTCGTAAAATAAAATTTGGAAGTCTGATGCGTTCATTTCTGATGCAAAAGTTGCATTTTTTTTATCAAGTACGTCATGATGACGTAGTTTGTAATTCAAGTTTATTTAAAAGTGAATACCTCTTGAAAAGACGAATACTTTACGATTTTTCCCTTTATAGTACAGGAATTTCCGTAATCATCACATTACTTAATATTTATGGTATCACGTAAAAGTAATTGGCAAATCTCAAGTAAGTTAATGTACTTTTTTATTTTTATATTGTAGATAATCTGTCCCGAAACGTGTACCTTAGTTTACTTAAGGGTACAAGTTTTCGAAGATGTGGGGTTAATAAATCGTTAATATTAATAATTAATTACATAAGAAGAGAAATTAAAATTTTAAAAAAGGAAAACAATTTTATTCAATTAAAATTTTACAATTGTTGGTAAAAAAGATATAAAAATAATTAATAAGCGGAGAGGAAACTTGGCATTGAATTTTTATGTAACACTCAAAATAACTAGTAGTGTGAAACGTGAATTTGTACACCTCCCGTTAGCTACCAAATCAGTGTTTGGTCCTTGGTCAGATACGATAGACGAAACAGCTATTCATTGTCTAAAATGTCTACAATAAGCCATGTAGATACTTCACGAAATGAATTTATGTCCAAAAAATTATGGATGACACAAAAATCTCCAAACATAGCGAAGCTCTGAATGTAGTGAAAACTCCCAAAATCTCTAATTAATCGTCCAGTTCTATATTTTATTAATTTCGTTTCACCTTCGTCTGTTTGGTGGAAATTTAATGATGCGTCCTTCTTAGCCAAGTGAGAGAAACTCTTATTGAATTTGTCCTGGTGACCTTGCCTATCAAGTTTTTACGCGACGACAGGTCGGCCATACAGGCTGAAAAAGTGTCCCGGGATTTTCGGGCGTGAAAAGGGTGATAATTATTTTCATTTCCTCCAGCGATTGGACACGGACTCTTTCCATATCCTGTCCCCTCCTACTACTTGATGCAAGGGATAACTTATTTTTATATTCGCGGAGTCCACGCGTGTAGATTCTCTTGATTTACCTCCAGTTTACTAGTGTCAAACTCAGGCTTTTGGCGTATTTTCTAAGCCACCAGGGACTGGCTTGTCAATCTTTCTTTCCAAAATATTTTATTTAGCCAATAGAAGTCTCTCGTCTGGCTATATGTATCGTACAAATTGGATGTTAAAATTAAGCAATATACATTATAATCGGGGTAATTGCAAACGCACATCTCAAAATGTAATTAAATATTTTGCAAGGTCTCGCATTTCTACATGGATAATAGTAATAGTCCATTTAATGCAAGTTAGAAAACAATTTTTGCCTATTTGGATATGCTAATTCACCACTTGACGGGCTACTTCAGATGTCTGATAGCTATTTTCTATTCATGTAAATTTAGAGGAAGTCAAGTCTTCATTTTCTTGTTATATTAACTGTTCATATTAATGATTTATTTGTGTGTATGTGGTGGAAACATAAATCACATTCTCCAGAAAAAAAATAACTGGGCCTTGCTGTGTTTGGAAACCTTTCGGAGTAGGACGGTCCAGTTTGCAGTATATTGGTTTTTCTTTTCAAGATTTTACTGTATAACACAACTCACACAATGGCTGTTATGTTACTCGGCACCAACCTCGGCAACGAACGTGTGTTTTGCGGTATCCTAACACGTGCGACCTCGTTCGGCAATAGGCCAGGAGCCGCCATTAAAACAATAACTCAGCCTGCGGAAACGATGCACGGTCGCAATGCGTTTTGCATGTTAATCCTTGTTAACAGGGTGAATCCACGCAAAATCTACTGTCCGTTGCAGTCACACAACCCGCGGGACCGACAACGGTCCTTATCTTTCCAATGCACTGATAAAAGTCCATCACCAAAGTTCTGTTATTCTGCTCCTCTCTAAAAATAGCTCCACGAAATAGGACCAACATTTTGACCTTTGTACCTAAACAGGTCTAGTAATGCGCCCGCGTTGGCCTGAAATGACTGTTTGCTTTTCTCAGTTTCCGTAAGTTATATTTATTGGTCAGAAAAATTACAGCAGAAACTCTTCTTGCCACAATTCAATTTAACTTTATAAAATTAGAACTTTTTTATTCGCCATTACTATCAAACTTCCAAATATAATGAATACATCGGTCGTGGTAGTTTAGGCCAATTCCGCAGTTATTTCTTGCTGTTTTCTCCAAATCCCAGTTTACAACTCCTTTTACTAATGGGCAATAAAAAAGGAACTTATATGGACTATAATAGAGGTAACTGTAATACTAAACTTTTTTCAACAAATGCCAGTTATCTGTTCGTAGTTTAATGAAGAAAGTAAGTTTTCTTCACAAAGGTAATAACAATTTTTGTCACAGACGATTTGGGACGGGATGAGACGGGGAATGGAAATTAGAGTCAGAACCCTGAAAGACGTTTTGCGGGCCAGTCTATGAACTACGTCAGAATGTCTTCCCTCTACTGACATGAACAAACATATTTTGATAACGCCATACCTTTTAAAGCCAAAATTCAGACTAACAATGCGAGAAATAGAAACAATACAGATTATATACTTAACCGATCACTTGTCATTTCTGTATATAGTCTGTTATCATAGTAGGAATACTGTGCATTATTTAATTGCTCCTCTTCACGTTATTACCCCAGTAATTAACCCTGATAACACCTTGATATTTAAATAGTAATTATCATTAATATGCACAACTGTAATAGTGTGCAGGACCTACTAAAGAAAGTTTTTTTTCATATAAATTCTTTTAAAAAAGTACAAGTAATTTAACCCCCTCCTTTTTCATTTACATACAATTAGCAGAATGAATCAAATTGCATTACTTGCTGAAACATTAATAATTTATGCATTGTGCGCCTAATAACCAAAATTGCATTTGTCCAAAAATTACCTTTACGTCAGTTATCATTATCGCTTCGAAAACTATCGGGTTTTAAAAGCATTGAAATTAATTCATGGTTTATTTTTTTTACCGGGAGCTAACCAATAAATCTCATCAATATTAACCTCGTGCGAATTAAATGTAATTTGTCTAACATTTGCAAAGAAGAACTGTAATCAATTAGGCCCACAACACACATACCTCTATCCACTGATTTACGCTGAAAACAGATCAAAACGCAACCAGCTTATCGAATCCAAACCAAATTTCGACCACCAACATCAAATTGGCATATTAGTGCAAATAAGCTTCATTCGCAGGTATTGCCCCGCAATTTTTCCGGCCAGCAGTCAGTTGCGCTTTAGGTGTTTGTTTGGTCGGTGTTTTACGTTTGTCCACCACATGATACGGCCTAACATTGTGTGCCCACAATCCATCATGGTAGATTCCGCTTGCTGTTAAGCGCTCTACAAATTTGCTTTAATGGTATAATTGGGCAGTTAGCGGCCCGTTAATTGTGGTGACATGTTCTGTAATAAACTTAGTGTCCACCATCTCTGAGTAAATCTTGTTAATGAGAATGACATTTCAACTGAAGCGTAGTCATGTGGCTGGGGTCAACTGATGGGATTTTTCAGTCTGACGAATATTAACGCCTCTATATTACTTAAACTACTCTCATGGTAGTGAGAGTAAAATTATAATTGTCTGAGGTAATCTACGTGTAATTTCTAACGACTGAATTTAGTTTAACTGAACTTAACAGATAGATTAGCTTGCTTTCATTGACATTACTGTCAGTTAAACAGCTTACCTCTAACCTTCATGACAAATGATTTACTGTGACAGGCGAGAGAAAGATGGGCACTAATTAGATATTTCATGGTTTTAATGTGCCATTAAATGGTCCCCGTGACTAAAGAAATGAGTTCTTAATCGTCAGATGTGAAAAGTGATACTGAGAGAGACAGGAAATCTATAGGCTAAATGGTCAAAAATGGAAATATCTTCAAGGAAATTATTTTACAAATTATTTGTTTAAAGACTGATAGTTAATTTAATAATTATGATAATTTGTCCCTTGTTTTTATTAAGTGACGGATAAAAACAAGTGACAAATTATCATCATTATTAAATGGAAATATTTGGAAATATATTTTTAGTTCAGAATACCAGATAATTTCTTGATTTTCAAATACAGTCATATTGATTATATTACAGGTAATATAATTACTCAAATATAACACTCGTGATTTATTCATTTGTTTCAGCCTATGTAGAAGTAAAGTTGTATTTTTTCTATCTGAAATATTTATAAAAAATTTATTGATACTAAATCCAAGGATACATTTATTCATTAACTGTACCATACCAGGTATGACTATAAAATAACAAGACTGATGCTGCCACAGAAGAAATACGCATACATCAAACGCAAATGGGTAGAGTATATTATTAAAGAGTATTATTTCTACACCCTCTGCTAACGCCAAAGTTCGTATTGCGGAATAGTTCAGCAAAGTTAGAGTTTCCGAGGGTTCCTGAAACATGTTTTGACAAAAGGCGGTTCTAAATAAAACAGAAATATACAAACACACGTATTTAAATATTCCTTTCGTACTGTCTTCTATCAATTTTCCATATGTTTCTGGAGATCATATTGCAAGATATTATTGAATAAAAGTGAGAATAGAAGAATCTTCAAATACAGGCGTCTCTATTGTCACCCTAACACATTAGCGTATCCTGTTAGCTACAATTCCTCCCACGTCTGTACTAATTGTTTCTCACCTCCACCTCAAGAGTCTTTTAGCAATGTTTACCAAATTTTGTTACAATTGACCCAAGCAAGTATATTACTATTAACTATTCTCAAACATGCAGACGTACAAAAACACTTCATTTTTATACATGTTCAATATGTCAGTGATTCAGTAACTAAAATTTCATTTTCATAATCTCCTTAGAGTCCTAATTATATATTCGACGTCCTTAATGTCTCGAAATCCATTTTTCTTGGGTTTTTAATAATTTTACCCCACTTCCTTATTTCATATTCTATCTTCGGCGGGGCTAGACATTTCCCAATAAAAATTATTATCTTTTCTCTTTGGGAGGAGCCGTTTGTCCCTCTCCGCCTATGTTTCTGGGAAAAAACACCATCCTCGCTCACCATCAAATGCCGCCAAATCTCGACTTCCACTGTGCCGCGTGCATTTTATTCCATACCACTATATTCCGCAATGAGTTTTGTTTGATCATTAAAGTGAATGTTGGTCAGTATCTTCAGGTAGTGTAATGACGCGCAATTAACGATGAATTTGCTAGTAATTAATAGTTTTGTGGCAAACATTTTTATAATTTTCCTGGCATTTACTTATTACGTTTGAATTTTTATTTACAGGTGCAATTTTCACGGAAGACCAGAAAGACAGCAGCAGTGAGCTGGCATTCAAGTACGCGGTTTATAGAATAAATAAAGACAACGAGTTGCTTCCGAACACGACTCTGGTGTACGACATCCAGTATGTTCCCAGAGATGACAGCTTCAGAACGTCAAAAAAGGGTGAGTCTTATTATTTTTAACTTCCTGTATACTTGAATTATTTCACATTACAAAACAACCATCTGAAGGATGTTATGCCAACAACGAAGTCTTCGATATACATGACACAGATTTGGTGAATGTTCCATGATGATGATAGAGCCTCATATTGTCTTATCTTGTCTGTAAGTAGCAAAACCCAAACGTAAACAGAGTTTTCGTCGGTACATTTAGTGCGTTAGAACAGTGTTGAGCCATTAGCTTCGAGAACGCGCTAACGACTCCGGAAATCGATACCCCCAGGGTGATAATGCGAAGTCGTAAAGATTGCCGTCATATGTGCTGCGTCAAGCGAGCGATTCGCTGGATTGAAAGTGCACCACCATTTCATCGTCCCCCTCCCCGGGGAGCTTCCTTCGGCTGCGAGGTGTTTAGCTGCCTCCCCAGAACGCCCTCTTTAATTTAATAAATGCGTCACGGGTATCTTACGCTCTTTGTTGCTACGTCATTAGCAAACTTGGGAGGAGAAAGTGCCTGGCAGAAAGAATTCCACCTTCCGACCGTTGTAGGGTCACGAAGAAACTTCGGCTGTTTGTCTAGTTCTTAATTTTTCCGTGAGAGAATTTTTACATTTTCCTCTCTCGCCAGACAAAATAAAACTAATGGAAAGAAAGCAGTAGGAGGATATTCCTAGAGGGCTTGTTTAATTTTGTGAAAAGAGACCAGGTTTCTTAAAACTTGGCTTGAAGCATGAATTCTCCGGAAATGTAGATTAATACTACGCATCTATATTGTGGCTAATCAAAATTTACTTTTAATCATTTCTCAATTACCCCCCTTCACGTTTCGTATTGACTTACGCCTGTTACGGAGATATATAATAAAATTAACTCTAAACACTTGGAGTGCAAAATGTCTATTCAACGACAAAAACTTATTACTTGGTTAACTAGTAACCAAAGGTTGAAAATGCTGATACACGTTCTTTTAAATTGAACTAAAGCAACTTGGTCTTCAATTTGACAATATACCATACTCTTGAATATTAAATACGAACGTCGGTTCGTAAAAATAAATTTAAGCTTCCTTATTTTATTCGTCCCTTATTTGTACCTTAACAACCTCCTCACTTATCACAGAAAAACACGTAAGAATTTATAATAAATAAAAAGGAGGCCATAACGTCAGCATATAAATTGATCACTATTTATTCATAAAAGCGACGTTTCGTCTCTATTTTGAGGCTTCCTCAGGCGCACTACAAAAAATATATTACAAAAAAATTAAGTATGGGTCCATTGCTACAATTTTTAAATTTATATATAAAAAATGGTACAAAACTTACAAAATTAGCACACTCCTTGGCTCCCTCCGAAAAGATTATTGAAAATAAATTTAATGTTTCAGTAAAGTATATGTTAAATACATCACAATAAACTCACGTAAATTTATTATTGGGACGCAATCTAGTCAAGGTTAAGATTTACTTCATCCTCGAATCAAACATATTCGTGTTTAACCATTTAATTGTTTCTTTATGAATAGAATACTTAATATCCGTAATAAGTCATTAAGATAAAGAATTGTAAATCAAAGGAAGTAGAAATGCTTCAATTAAAGCTCAAAAACGGGCGTATAGCAAATTTGGAAGAAATATAAGAATGGAAAAATGTCGAAAGAACCAGGGCCTCGAACCCCGGACCTTCCGCTTTCCGGGCGGGCACTCTGCCAATGAGCTAACCAAAGTCGACGTCCAAAGACCGATTCAACATTCCCCCATTCCTGTAAACCGAGGCCAGGATTACCTACAATTTACTAATCACAATCTAATTTTCTAGGAATTTTGTGAAGAATTGACATTGTGTAAATTGATCAAATGAGTTAGAAATGCTTCAATTGAACCTCAAATAAGCACGTACACCTAATTTGGAAGAAAGACAATAATGGAAAAATGTAGAGAAAACCAGGGATTAAATTGTAAGTGAACCTGGCTTTCGTTTACAGGAATGGAGGAATGTTGAATCGGTCCTTGGACTTCGACTCTGATTAGCTCAGTGGTAGAGTTCCCGCCCAGAAAGCGGGAGGTCCGGGATTTGAGTCCCTTTTTTACCATTATTGTCCTTCATATAAATAATTATTTGATTAACCAACAAAGTTTCCAAATGTAGTCAACCTGATGAGTATTTTTTTTTAATTTAAGCGTCCGTTATAATGGTAATGAAATCGTATATTCGTGTTGAATATGTTACCTTTCGTTATAACTTTTTAAAATTAACATGTATGTGTGTATTCGTGTAGTTAGTGATGGGAAATCGATACAGATTGCCTTAACTTCATAACCGCAATTGAACTAACACAACTGTATATTTGCCATACTTGGTTTGACTCCATCACAAGAACAACGTTGTTGACCCTTGTAATAACACAGTGAAAACTGGAGGGACTAAATGTTAATCTACTTTAAAAACCTATACTCGGTAACCAGATTTTCTGTTAAATTATTTTCCGTGTTTACTTTCCGAGGTATAACGCGTGAGTGTTTACATAGCTTACGGAGGGATTTTAACCTGTTATTCCAAACTTTGCTCCCGGGCTATAAAGCGAGAGAGAGAGGGTTGTGTAATATAGCAGCTGGAAATCAGCTGGTGACATGTGGCACCGTTAACCCAATATCCAGCCTGTTAAGTCGCGGAGGGGGATATGTGATGTTAATGGCCCCAAGTTAGTAATGGAATTCGCAGGGCCGGGCTTCTCTTTGCACGTTGGCCTGATGCGACGCGAACGGCCTGGAATTCCGGGAGAGGTGAATGTTTCGGGCACACAGGTGTTAGGGAATCATTACCATGCCAAGTGCAGATTTAGCCCTCAGTCGATTGTTTAGTTACCCCGAACTGCTCTTAAACCACAGCCTATAAAACTAATATTTTTCATTTTCCCCACTTCAGAAATAATCTGCCGCTACCTATTATTTTATATAGGAACAGAATAATGAACCTTCTGTATCCAACTAACCATTCGAAACACTCGGCTATTCAGCTACTAACAAAGTGCTTCATTTTTTTCCTTTTACCGTTTCGTACAATAACACCAGGCTTGAAATAATTATGCAATGCAAATAACTACAATTTTCGAACTATAACGCATTTTAAATGGGAGCATATTTGATCCTAAAGGTCTCATTGTTCCATCCAATTAATTACCTGCGATGTTGCCACAAATTATTTTTCCACGCAGCTGAAGTGTTTGTTGAGGGAGAATTAATATTGTGACATAACGTTTGCCTACATTTCTTCTCCTTCACTAAACGCCAGAACGGCTCCCATTCAAAAAGCATTAAACCGGATTATACTTTCGAGGCCTCCATTTTTTTAGTATTTCCTAAATTCACTCTTTATTGAAAACTCATCCGAGGTACCACATTACAATAGATTCAAGTATTATTTGATATATTTAACTTAATTCATTATAATAATAAATTAATGAAAAATAAAACATCATTTAATTTCAATTTGTTTCCATTATTTTCTTTAATAATACTGTATGAACCGCCAACAATAAAGTAGATATGAATTTCTTCAAACATATTTTTATGTTCTCGTGCCAAGTAAATTGTAAAATTTAGTAAATGCTAATATGAAAATAAAAAGGAAGCTATCGAGTTTGGTGTCGAAACCGTTGTGTTACATTATAACCGTTAATATTCGATTTTAATAATACAGTATGAACCGCCAACAATAAAGTAGATATGAATTTCTTAAAACATATTTTTATGTTCCTGTTGCTAACAATACTCATTACACTTAGATAGAGCAGGGACAGGAAAATCTCCACTAAATTTAATTACATAGTAAACTGTTTGCTGATTTTAGCTGGGCAATTAGAGATATTAAAAATTAAATTTATGTACTGATGTTGTAACGACTGTTTATTTTTATAAGTTGATATCAAATATTGGATACCCAATTTTTAGTCTGCTCAATAAGTCACATACGTTATGTGGATATATCAAATAACATAGGAAAAACCTCAGAGCAGTATATAATTCAAACATTTAATTAATGTTGAAACCTTAGTAAAATTTATAAACGCTTGCACTAAATGAACAATTATAAGTAATAGACATGAACAAAAGTGTCACAAAATAATTTATTAATTCCATCAAAAATTTCAGTGTAAAGCATAGAATTAGTTTTTTTCTACATTTTCTTGAATTTCTATTACGTTAACAACTAAAAAACACGCCTCTAAAAATTTATTCTCCCTCATTTTTAGTAATTTTGATTATTTTTAACGAAAGAATTATTGATAATATTGGTTTGGTATCGTTATTTTACTTATATAATAAATGCGTCCTTTTTATTCAGATCAACGTAAAAAGGTTCCCACGTATTACGGCTTATGACTTTAACAAGTCTTTCGATGAGCTAATTACTTTTGCAATTCTCACAGCAATGAAAGAAAATCACTTTGAATGTCTCAAAATATCAAAACGAGCTGAATATAATAAATATATACTTTAACGTCCAAGTTAACCTTTTTTTACATATGGGATGGCAACGTAAACGTCCATTGTTGTAGTTGTCTTTGAGCTTAGAGGAATCTTAGTCGTCCTTTTGCTCTGTGCAACTGAGGGATGGGGTAAATCCCAGAAGCTGCTTTCGGGGACGATACCGAGTTTTATTTTCCCCCCATAGCTCCACCAAACCACGAGTAAGTTGTGTTCATTTATCACGAGAGTCCAGCCTAACCGCACGCAACATTTGGGACTCGATCCTCGGGACCTCTGGGCGAAGCATCCATCATGGCCGCCACAATTAGCAACAGTCCTCCAGAGAAATCCCCGGGGTCCAATCGGGGCGTCACGACTGCAAGCCAAGGTCGAGACTCTTGACAAGTACAGATGACGTCTTATTCAAACAGAACTTCCTTTCGCCGCTGCCTTCGCTACGAGGACGTCGACGGGAAATGAGTTAATTTCGCCTCTTATTTGTACAAGGGTAAACGGGGCTTTAAGCAGACAACCCGTAGTTATCTCCGTGATACGTTCTTGTGGGAGCAACTTAAACCGTAATGATGACAGATCGGCTCACTTAAAAACTGAGCTAATTAATTCCCAGGAGTGGATTCTACAGTTATACGATCTCCAAAGATTTATAGAAACTTCAACAGTAAACACGTTCTTGAAGAAATAAAAATTTACATCCTCTATATACATTTTAATGCCTCATGCAAAAAATGTTATAAAAAATAAACAAAAATGCTTTCTTAAAGCGCAAACAAATTTTGTCTCATTAATCTTGAATAATTACCCCTCCTCTTTTTCGTTTACAGTTGTTCCTGGCTAAAACTTTAGAAAATCAAAGTAATATATATATTGAAATTTGAGTTATTAGTCAAGGAAAGGAATAGACTGAAAGGGAGTTAGACTTAGGAAAACATCCATCGTCATCTCTTCTTCAGCGATGTAAGGAGAATTGAGGATAGACAATAAGAAAGATTCGGTACGTGAGTTACTTTTACTAAGCCATCCAAACCTGAACTTATTCAAAGACGCTAGGACGGTTTTTAAGATAAAATTTAATAAGGCTGACTTTTTAGAGCTTGGAAAAGCTTCGGTGACTACCCTGCTACATTTCGTGAATATTATGAAGTGGGAGACCAGCTGAACAAAATTTAAAATTTAGGCACGTGTGGACGTTTACTAGTTAAATCCGATTATATGCAAGTGTATCTTTGTAACCAAACGCGACCTTAATTTTGCAATGTAATTTTAAATCATTTAAAATAATTCCACTTTCTATCATTTAAAAAGTGTAAGAAAAGTTGTATTCAATATTAAGATACTAATTCACAGAACAGTAATATTCTTTGGCAGAGCATTACAATACAACAACATATCAAGGCAATCCGAGGAATATTATAGGAAAGCATAAAGACCTGGAGCGCGCAGCATTATTATATTACTTATATACATTAGGCGTGATTAATTACATACACGGTAAACTTACCCATAAATGCACATTAGTGAAAGTAAAACCGCAGCAGTATTTTTTGAATGAATAATTCGAAGGAAAATGTGCCTTGTTTATAAACCATTATCGGATTCTTGTAACTGTATTTACTACTCCACCTTCAACCCTAATTTCTGTGTATGTAAATGGCGCAGCCTATTATTTCGACTTTTCCCTGCTTTATTAGTGCTCATATTTCAGCGGTGTCGGCGGCAGTAGGACTCGATTACAGTCGAAGGATAATTACGCCGTTAGTCATTGGAGAAATACAGCCCAGCTCCGATGACGCGCTTGTAAGCGACTTCTGCGCCTCGTTCCCCTGTGTCTTATTTCCATAAAACATTTATTACGAGCTATACTGGAAAAAAGTAAATACATCATCGAATCTGGGCCAGCCAAATATTTTACGGGCGAAAAAAATTAAAAAGATGAATGGTGTTACGTAGAGGTCTTGAGGCTCAGCTCAGTGGAAAGGATATACAGTATGCAAGGACTCGATGAAATAAATATTATTTAAAACTCATACAGATAGAATTTATTACTCACGTTCTGGTGAAAATAAGACAACCTATTTAGATTTCTTGTTATTCTTAAAGAGAAATATGATTTACTAAGGGCTTAAGTATTATAAGTCTCGACCTTGCCCAGTGAAGCAACTCAGTCTACAGATCAAGGCTGTTGTAATCAGCGCTTGGTCAGTGATCACGAATAATCATGATTCCCATACATCAAAACACATGGAAAATCTATTGTCTGTGCCAAAAGATTCCGAAATTCCTGTTAAAAGTATTTTTCGTTGCTTCACTTCCCTTCCATTAATCCAAACTCTTAAGACATAATTTTTCTATATTTAACGATTGATTGGATAAAAACTTGGTTCAACTCTGAAACTATCACGACATATCAGTGTAATTAGCAAATAAATAATATTGATTTAACTTTAAAACTTATATAAACTGTATAATCTATTAATCAAAGGGTGACAAAACTAAACATGAGTTTTTTAATTATTATAATTTAATGTGTCTCTGAAAACTTCATTTGATGATCGTCGTAATACATACGTTAATTGATTTACAATTATTACTTTAATTCATTTGTCGCTAATTGCAAAGATTGACCAAAAAATTTCTTCAGGGCTTTAGGTCAGGTGTGTATTTAATAAAAGTTAAAGACTTTAAAGTTTTCATTAATTAAAACTAAAAGATTGGAGGATGTTGAATTAATGGCCCATGAAATAATTTGATATTTCTAAACAAATAATGGCATTACATGTTTTCTATTGAAAAGTTGACGGGTTTTGTTCTATTTTTACATTTGTTTTATACAGAGAATTATACAATATTCATATTTTAAGCTTCACGTTCAGGTCCGTTATGTCCGTAAATTATTTTATAATAATTTTATAACTTAAAATGTTTAAAATGAGACAAAAAACACAAATAGTGGACTTTTTGTATTTTAATTTTTAATACGGAATAGTTTTTGATGGATAGAATTTTTTACTCCTCTATTTCTGGTGAATATAAAACACCTCTTTTATTAACTGTTGTGTTGCAGTCTCTGGCAACTTTAACATGGCTACTGTTAAGCACTTTGCGAAGTGATCCACTTCACTGTTGCTGAAGAGACGCGCAGTCTGCGTTACTCGTTTACCGCACGGCTTCTCAAATTCCCTTCCACATAACACTTATCCCCCATGAATACTCTGATGTCACTGCCAATATGAACTCAAGTATATACTTGTTTCGTTAAATCTAAATGCAAGGCCCTTAAAACACTATATAGAATATCCGCTCAATCTCTTAAAACAACAAGACCAAAGAATGGCTTTTCCCAATATTATTTGACACAATTATTTTACACAGTTCTTCATGACTATGATAAAAACTAAAATTAATAGTATTACATTCCGATAAAAATTAAAATGTTACAAATAAACGGAATCTGTGTTCTATGGTTTGTAGTTCACAATTCAATTTAAAAATTATTCTCAGTAGTTCGACTATTTATTCTAATCTTAGTTATATAATGCTGTTATTACATCTGGAATGGTAAAATAAAGGAATTATTATTGAAATTGATACAACATTAACATAAATTAACCCTGCAGTGATCACTTTGTAAAATTTAGTACTTAAATTAAATGACACTGTTACATAAATAAACATCACTGCCAGAAATTCAGTCAGTTTTTTATTTTACTAAACGACGTTTCGTCCATAATTTTGTGTATTCTTAACTTAATGATATAACTTTGACACTCATATTTTAATATTTTTGTTCAATAGATTATTTGTTTCTAAAACATAATTCCTAACATCATATACAAGACTTATCTACAAGCTCTAAAGAAGGCAGCCAGCATAAATTAAAATTTAAGGGCAAGAAAATAAAACGTAAATCAAGAAAGGAGTAAAACAAGAATGTAGTCTATTTAACGTACATAGAACGTAGAATATGGTAATCCTAAATATTAAATATATAATTATTATTAACGGAAGTGACGTTTCATCTCCATTTTGAGACTTCTTCAGGCTTAAAATTGAGCAATACATCATATTTCTCCTTGACTCCATCAGTCAGTTCTGAGACATGAAAGTCTTGTAAAATTAGCATTAGTGGGAGGAAGTGTGTTGGGTAAGAACAGAATTGGAGGCCACTGAAGCAATAGACTAATCAGATTAAGGAAGCTGTGGTTGTTATGTAAAAATGAAAAGGCTAGCGTAGAATAGGTTGGCATGGAGGGTTGCATCGGACAAGTCTAACAGCTAATTACTACAACAGCAGCAGCTTCATATATTTATTAACCCGGAATTACCATCAATTAACTATTACTACGGCCATCCTTGAGATTTACCGTTTCAAAAATCATTTTTTCTGATTATAAGTAAATTAAATAAATAAAAATACGTTCAAATATATCAGCAAACAAATTTAATTAACATTTAGTTATTATAAATACTATGATTCATTAATATTTGTGGGCTTCTTCAGTATAATTATTTTATCCATTTAAAAAATTACCTGTAGAATTTCACAAAATAAACGTTGTATTTGTAATAACTATATGTCAATTAAATTTATTTGTTGTCATACTTTTCAAATATTCTAATTAAATTTGTCAAAGAAATTTAAAATTATCCTGCTTTACTAAATATTCTAATATGTATATATATAATTATCCAATTCTAAACAATTATATGACTGGAATCAAATCTAAGGGTGATAATTGCCAATTCCAAGCAAAAACTGTTTTGTTTTTACTAGCAGCTAGTTAATTGTATAAAAAATTGATGAATTACTTTCCCCTCCAGAAAAGGAAACTTAAATTTGTTACACTCTTACACTTCATGAAAATGTGGAAAAAGAAAGTAGAAGGTGGGCTACACTGCATGACAAACTCAATGTCCAGCAAGATGTACTCTGAAAAACGGTTAATTTTTTGTAAATATAATCTATGAGTTATAAAAGATTTTATAGATAATTAAATATACTGCTTATTTACATATAAATCGCGATAAATTTCAGAGTTGAACCATGTCTATATCCAGTCGTTTGTTAAATATACTTATTATTTAAGGTTTCTACTAATATAAAAGAAGTGTATCATTTCATCAAATTTTTATCCCTTTCATTTCATTCATGAACCCGTAGATTTTAGGATAAATAACCGTATATGAGGAGTTAATAATTTTCTGGTGGAAAAAGTAAAGAAACAAGTTACGTTAATATTTATATATTTTTTAAAGGTGTTGTACACAAACTGACCTTTCGAAAGTATTTTTCTTAATTTTTAACAAATTTAAAATTATCTTTGAAATTGTAATAATACAACTTATACAATTAATTGTTTGTACTGTAAAACTCCTTACATTAGTCAGACGAAACGTGCTTTAAAGGAGTGAAAATAAAATTAATTTAAAATGCATACTCAAACATTTTTAGTATCCCTTAAAAATTTTACTTTAGAAGACATTTTTCTGTGCATGAAGAAGTTACATAATTGTAAGGAAAACCGTTCGTCATAATGTGTTCCATCACATAAAAATTTATAACGTTTTTAATGTGTTGAGGTTAGTGCAAAGGATTATTAGAATATTCATTTGTATGGTATTAGCTGTTATCGGTTTAGTAAACAAATTTTGAGTAACTATTGTTAAATCTAGTATCATTTTCTGTTTCTAATGTGAAATTTAATTTAGGGTGAATATTTTTTGTTTATTATGTTTCAATCTGACAGTTATCTATTATTTGAAATAAATCAATACTTTTTACGTTGTTTTAAGTTGCTATGTTTAAAGGTTTATCTAATACGTAATTTAATACTATGCCAGCATTGTTAACAGATAAGTGCCCAGTCATTTAATAAGGGTGTCTAATGGTAAAATATTTATTCTCTGAAGATATTTTTAAACCCTCAATTTTAAAAAGTTGCACTTAGTTTAAATATTTCTTTTGCATTTTGTAAAATATTTATCCGCATTATCGCATCCTTTTACATCCTCAGACTTTATTTACAAACAGATTTTTTATCCCGCAACATAATTTTCCAACTTCATTTTGACCTTAATTGTTTATCTTACTAAAATAATTAAATTTTATATTTTTTTAGTTTCCCACCCCTCTGATTGATTTTTCGAAAGTAGACCTACTGACTACTGTACAAAAAAACATTTAGTAGATCGCAGAGTTTCTCCTTTAGAGGACATAATAGTTCGAAAGTTTGGCCTTACTTCACTCTACTAGCCGAGGTTATCTGTTCTTGGAAGACATAAATCGCCCCCGAACACAACGACGTCTTGTTGTGGGAGGAGATTGCTGTGACAAGGGGAAGCGGTTCTTAAATGGACTCGATTCGACTTTGCTTCTGAAAACACGCCTCATTTAACTGTTACATATTAATGACTGCACAAGACGGATCACCTTAATTTACATTTTATTCGGTCCGCGGCGCACTGTGAAAGACAGCGGGCGTGTAGAATTAGTCTCCTCGGAAGACCCACACCGAGTCGTGACGCCCTTGCAGATTCTCTTGCCGTCTCCTCCAACCCCTTCTACAAGTTCAACTCTTCGGATTAGCATCGACGCGCGTCGGAAATCTTTCCGAACTTGTAGCAAAAAAAAATCGGGGAAGATTTCGGAGACGGGGTTTGGGAGCAGGCGGGGGAAGTACGCCGCAGAGGACAAAGTCAGGTAGGGGAAGTCCCGCACAGGAACAGATTTATAAAGGAGCGTGACAAGGAACTTCTCATGCTATCTATCACCAACTTTACATCATATAAATTCCAATACTTCATCACCTTTCATAATTTTGTAATTAATCAGCTTAACTTCCGCTCACAAAATTCATTTCCTTGTAAGAGTTTATTACAGCAGAGAAATTCATTTTCACAGTACAGTTACTAATTCAAACAGTAGAGGAAAAGATTGGAATTTTAAAAATTTAAGACCAGAAAGGAAAAGACAGGAGTTGACAGCATGGAATGATATTTCAAATATTTTGAGAAGCTGAAAGATGCTGACACGGGAGACGCCGCTTGAAATATATGGCATATCTCAATAATTGCAAGAGCGAGAATGTCGTGAGTTACCGATTCCACGGCCGATGTTATGCAATTCCGTAACTCGAACATCGTAGCCAAAAGCGAAAACACACGAAGTCAGATTTAAGAAGAAAAAATTTCTCTCGGTTACCTCCAGCGATTTTGGAGACAATAAGGTAAAAATGAATTATTTGGTCCAGTGCTTCCAATCCATCGTCGAGGAAGTCTATTATTTAAACCTCGTGAAAGTTTTCAATTTCCTCTTTTCTTAACAGTATATTGTTTAATAGCATTAGGTTCAGAGTTATATAGACAATATATATATATATATATATATTCGGATTAATTTTATCTGCCCGCAGACACTCTGTTTGTAATCCACATGTCACTGTAGGAGTTCCTTACATGATATCCATTCTTTTTCAGTTCATTTCACACCTGTTAGGGCTCTTTGAGCAAAACTGTTTAAATTGTATCTATTTGGGAAATTGCTTTTGATGAATGTTACTTTTTCTATGTCTACAAACTTGTTTAATATTTAAATAAGATGCACTATTAAATTTCCCACAACATTGAAGTATAACTTTAATATGACGATTCTAAATAGTGAAATTATTCAACGCGTTAGGAAAGGGGGAATCCTAAGGCGTGAATTCCTAGCAAGCTTGGGAAAGGAATTGGTCTGTCCGACTGAAGGACGTCACGGAAGGTCCGATGTCAGGTAGGGCTGGGGACAATAAGACCCTTCATTATTAGGGTCTGGGGTGGAAGCCTGCATATTAATGTCCGGGACATTCCACTCAGACACTTCGCTGCGTGCGTGTCGCACATTACAACGATGGTCACATCGCTAAACTTTCGCACATTTAAATAACGTAATAATCTGGAAGTGATAATTATCAAAATAGTAATTAATATTATTGAAATATCTCTTTTGACAATATACGATGAGAAGGACAATTTTAATGAACGAGGAAGAAATTAAATCAATTAGAGATGAAGACAATTTTTATTTTCAAGTATAATTATGAATAGTTTAAAAATAGTTAGTATCCTTTTTTATTTACCAAACATTTATTTAAACACGGTATGTGTTATAAAATGTTTCAAATAATTATTTTATAAATGAGTAATCTCGTACTACATTTTTATAAGTTCGCAAATAACGTATTCAGAACTATACGTGGAAAAATCTACCTTAGCCAAAATGGAAATTAATCCTTGGTTGTTTATAATCACATTAAATCAGACGAATCAATAAATCAGCTTCTGAAAGCTATTCCGACTGGAATAAAAAATTTTAAACTATTTTTTTAACTAAAGTGTGCTTCGCAACTTTGCTTTCGAAAATTTTAGAGCACAATATTATGTATGTATTAAAATTATTTTATTCTGTTCAAATACGTTTTATGAGTCTTTCCTAGGCTTCAAAACTCAGCTGATTCAAAACATAAAATTTTTGTAACTGAATTCATTAAACGATAAATAGCAAGAAAGTCAGAAAACACATTTAAGTAGATACCATAATAAATTGCATGAACATGGACGTGGTGAAAGGGTTCAATATCAGAATTAATGGAGGAAAACTAAGGTAATGGAGTGTAGTATGGGAAACAGGGGATTAACAAGGGGTGTTAGATTTGAGATATTCTGATGGAAGTTAAGGAATTCTCCTACTTGGGAAGCGTAATAACTAGGGATGGTAGAAGTTTAGTAGACAAAGAGTAGGAGAGCCTGCAAGGAAGGCTTTCGCGAAAAAGAGGAATTTATTTACGGGTAATATAAGTGTCTCAGATCAGGCAAACTTCATTATAATATCCACCGTCTAACCAGAGATGATAAACTTCCCTACCAAAGGTGATATCCTTTCTCTGTCGTCTATAGGCAAAGATGTTTATATTTTTTCTTTTTATCCATACTACAGTGCAATATCTCACTATATTTAAGATATTTAATCCATTAGACTTAATATTCAAGATATACTTATTTAAATGTCTTGAATATTTATGCCTTATGGATATATTTTAACGCTCAGTGTAAGAGCAATCTGCTTCTATAACGTTCGTCTTATATTAAATTTTCTAGTCACTTTTGTCGTTTCGTGTATAAATATATTCACAATATCGAGCACATTTCTGTTTGTGATGGTCTTCTTCTATGTTTTAATTAGATATCTAAACCCAGCTATTTGAATATTTCGTTATGAAATGTAGCAACTTCGACGTCTCTCTTACCCGTTACGTTAGGGATTTCAAAACGTTATAAAATCTTAATTCCTGTCTCTCCTAAGGCTTTTGTTATTAAAGATCATGTCTGTCGTCGTAATAACTGGCGAGAGCAGCAAGTACTTATCCCTCCTAATCTGTAGCCTGGTCTCGTAAGACCCAAAGCCTCGATGTCCTTCCACCTTTAATTAAACGCTGGCTATGAGGAATGAGTTTCCGGGTGCTGCAGGACTAGCAGAGTATTTTCAAGGCCATAAAGTAATTTTAGTGAGAGCAAGAGAGCGGCTTAACAGATGATGGACAGGAGATGAAAACTGTCTCGCTTGGCGAGACTTGCATGTGAAAAAGGGCTCCTTACTGAACAGAAATTTTCCGCGCAACATTTAACAAAATGGCTTATGCAAATCACGCAACTTGATTCCAACAGTAAAATGAAATTTGTGGAAATATTTTTGCGAGATCTACAACTTTATTCAACTTGTCGCTTTGATATATGACTTCATTGCACCTCTTTGAAAAATCGAGTCTGAAATATTGATCATTAAATCCCACGCTTATCCTAATAATTAATTTAAGGATCTGAAATCACTTCTGAATATTTTCTTAACTCTTACTTTAAGACTTCCTTTTTGAAACTAAAATCATTGGTCCAATTCATGTTAAAAATCAGCGTTTCGTAATTTTTCTGACGTAAAATTATAAATTATGGATTGAAGATTGTAGGTTTTTCCGGTGAATTTGTTGAATAAAAAGTTCTTCGGTTTCAACCCGGGTCATATTATAATGTAAAACAAACGTTTCGATGAATATCTCATTCATTTGTATCAAGTATATTCCTGAGCTCGTGTTCGGGCTTCCTTATATACACTCTCATGTAGGTTTTTTTATTTTGGCCTCGCGTGTTCTTGCGTGTCGAACGCTGATTGGCCCGGAGGTTATCAGGCGGTCTCATCGCAAGTGTACCAGGAATAGCCTGGGATCCATTAATTTCCAAATTAAAAAATGACAATTCATATTTAATAATAGTGGTGAAAGCGGCTCTTTCACTGATTGACGTAGCAAGTCAGGAGGCAGGTATTGCTGGTGGCGTCGGAGAGGGAAAGGCACTACACACGTGACAACCTGCGATAATATCTCCTCATTACCCCCGCGCCAACCAGCGGTTGACACGCAAGAAAACGCGAGGCCAAATTTAAAAAAAACTAACTATATAAAGAAGTTTGAACACTAGTTAAAGCATTTACTTGATGAATATGACTGAGATATTCATCGAAACGTCGGTTTTAAATTCTAATATGACTCGGGTTGAAAACCAAGAACTTTTTAACGTTTTAAACTTTTAAAATGTTTGTCAAATTCGGATCAGTAGTTTGGACGCCTATAGCTGGGACATACCGAGGTTTTAAATGCAAATTCTCCTGAAGAAGATTACTATTTTACGTTACAATAATGAATTACAAGGGAAGGAAGAATGTGTCAGGGAAGCAGTATTAACTGTCATGAGCTATTGACGCATATATGAGTAAGGTTACACTGTTTTACCTTGTTTGCAGTTGTAATATTTTTAAATGATTCCCCTTTTACAAAAGAAAATGCATTTCGGGTAGATTATAAATGCCTTTTCACTTCTCTCCTTGTGCTATGTCTTCAGTGAAGTAGAGATACGAATTAATGAAGTCCCAACTGCTGCAGCTTATTCCGAATTGGAAACAGAAGCTTCGTTGAAGCTTCTAGAACTATTCCTCGGATGCGAGGCGCATACATACAGCACGAACATTGCCGTACGTGATTCCAGCACTTCACAATGGGTGGGAGGTAGGTAGGGATGAAGCAGTTTGCTTTTGGTAAGGCAGCGGAAGTGCCTTAGACGACGTGAGCGATAAAAACAAAGCGAACCCAAGAGAGGCCGACGCTTTCAGGACACACAGCAAGGGACAAACTGTTGGCAATCTTGCAACATCATTCACAGCTTACCTGCCAGCATAAAAGAACTCCTGGAATATGGTAGCAGAGACAATCAAGGAAGATTTGCCTATGAATGTACACAGCTTCCACGGCTTGTTAACTTTAAATCGACACAATTTCCATGGATCAGTGACTTAAATATAAAGCACAGTTCATAAAGCGATTAATCTTATTTCTAAACTTGCAATGCAATTTGACGTGTTACATTTAACTTCTAAGTCTCAAAATTTACTTGTGAAGTAATTCATTCTAAAATTATCAATTAAAACCTTATTATATCCACAAGCGTTGTACAACTTATAACTCCTCAAAGTAGAAATTAAAATATTAAATCAATTAACGTCTGACCTTAGAATATTTAAAAAATTCGACCGGTTCTTTCAGACATTTTTTAAAATTTTTAATCAAACAACGTTTCGGTCCATATTCGCACCTTATTCAGGTTTTTCTTTTCACAATCTGTGAAACACATATTTCAATTTGAATTTAAACTTATTCATAGCCAAATTTAGAGGGAATTGACTAAGTAACAACTTACCTCCCCCCTCTATATTTGGAAATTTTTAAGTTTAAATTCTAATTGAAATATGTATTTCACAGATTGTGAAAAGAAAAACCTGAATAAGGTGCGAATATGCGCCGAAACGTTATTTTATTAAAAATAAAAAACTATCTAAAAAACGGTTGAAAATTATTTTTATATCTTTAAACATCTCAGGCACGAAATTCAAGAATAATAGTTACATATTTAAATCTAAAACAATTCAACTGGCAATAAATGAGAAAAAATTTCGTTCCTTCTGTAACTTTCTAGTTGTAACAAAATAACAAAAAATTTAATGTTTATACAATTGGTATGTGGCTGGTTTCTTAGGCCACATCAGACCTGATAGTCAAGAGTCTTTTGTATTATAAAAATGGTTTCTGGATTTTGAATGGTTGAAACGAAAAACAATTTAAACTTATTATGTAACTGCTGAAAGGAGAAAAACGTTTTAATAATTCACTTAATACTGAACAGAACAATTAAATGGTTCGCTCCAATTGCATAAAATTTAGAGGTTGCTAACGGATTTCAAATTCAGTTATTTAAGGAAATGTTTCCTAAATTCTATCACACATTTTTGTTTAAAACATGCAGCCATTATCTGATTTCTACTGACGAAATTGATGAAGCGTAATTGGGATATGTCCCATCTCCATTACTCTTCCCAGCAGAAGAATCCAAACATCACTAATCTGGAAGCCTGTATCTCTATTTAGCAGATTACAAGCACAAGGAAACTGCTATAGTATCCTTCCTGAAGCCATAAATTTTAGAATGTCCTGTAATCCGCTCAATGGGGAACAGGCTTCTTTTACAGTGTTTACTAATCCTTGATTCGTTCACTTAACAACAATTAAGGACGTTCTATACAGGACACTCGTGTAATGGTTCACATGTGTATGCAGATTAACATTAATTCATCGACGGAAAAATTATCTTGTCATGTTGTACTTTTCACCTATTACTTAGCTTTAAGTTGTGGTCCTTCGCCGTGACCCAACTGCGCCATATTGTTTGCCAGCTTGGAAGGACCTCAGTGGCCTGTGTTATGAATGAGCGTCTTTATTGCGGCGCTAACTGCTTTAACGATAAAAGACGACGACGTGGTCTGGACTACAGTAGGTGTCGCTGCTTTCTGGCTTTAAGGACTGGCGTCTATATTGCGTCACGTACAACTCATTTCCTCTGTCCTCGAAGAGTGTGGGGAGCAAAATGTGAAACTGGGACCTCGAAGAATGAGACGACGTTATAATCGCATATCCGTTCCATCTATGAGGCGGATATAGCACTTAGTTGCTACCCTGTGATCGAAAGTTTCCAAGCATTGAAGGAAGATTATTAGAAAAGCCAGGGTAAACGAGAAAAGACATATTAAAGGACCTCAATAAAAACCTTAAATGAACAACAATCTGAAAAAAATATATATTAATGAAAAGAACATTCAATAATTAAACAGACTAATCGATCCAGGAAAAAACTGTGCATTTATATAGAATGACAATTTTACTATTTCTTTACATAATCCCCATGAATATTAATACCCTTATCCCAACTGTCTCCTTGTTGTTGATGAACTTTCTTTGCATTCCAGTTCAAATCGTCGCTTTACATTTTATAGAGATCAAGTCTCCACAATCAGTAATAACGATCAATCTGTTTACAGAGGTTATACGTTTTGCAGAGGACACCAGAATTTATAATCTACACCAATATATAAAATTGAAGTGTCTGTCTATCTGTCTGTCTGCACGTTTATCTCGAATAGGCTTCGAAACGGTCCAACTAATTTTAATAAAAATTTGAGGGTTTAAAAAAACGAGATTAAATTTAAAAATTTGTGCATATTTAATTTTGATATTTTGCAGAAGATATGAAAAAATCTAAATATTAATTCTACGGGAAGACTTCTTGGAATTGCCGCGGCGTGTCAACCAACTGCGAGTTATAAGTCCTATTACGCGTTCCAATATCATTCATCCCGCTTGCTCCTTTTTGAAATTGTAAAACATTTGTAGTAAATCAATTATGTCTGTATTTGACACTAGTTAATTCTAATAAATTTACGACGAATTACGGACAAAGAAACGGCAATCATAAAATCTTTAATAATAATCTTGTACACAAATTAAAATGTGATTCGGATGACGTTTAAATTTTAGATTCTGAGAAATGTTTATTTAAAGGTTATATATCTTAAATGATGTTTAGTAAAACGGCTGTGAACACACTAAATTGTCATAATGATACATTAAAGTTGAGTATTATTTGCGGTACTCATTTTTAATCTTTTAATATTTGCATTATTTTTTTCAAAATGTAAAAATTGCATCTTAAATTATTTTATTTGTTACGTTAATATTTTGCATTCTAATTTATATTTAATTTTCACATCGTTAGTTTAACTACATAATAATTCAATTTTAAACTCCCCACATTAATAGGTTTAAATGTCTCTGTTTATGTATTCTTCAATCACATTTCGGTTAAAGTAACCCTTGTTAGTCAAGCTTATATTCTTATACATTTCTGTTAACGTTCTTTATTTAACCAGATGTTTCGAGAGGCAAGAGCCAAGTTCCGAGGAACATCGTAATTTTCTTGAGGTGAAAACGACTGACGAAAGCGTATATACTTTATCACTTAATTTCTCTCCGTATTTTGGCTACTTATTTGACTAAAAAAATTCTTTGTTTCGATATATAAGGTCAACAGTGACTAAAGAAATGTTGAGTCGTATTTTTTAATCACTTCATTTTTCTCTGTATTTTAGCCAATTGCTTTATTATTATTTAAATTATAGCCGCGTCAATAGTGGACGTTCTTCTAACTTCTTATTTGTCGAAGAAGTTCTTTGTTTTATATAAAAAGGTCAAAGGTTACATTCTCCATATTTCCACTGAAATGAGCTTTAGCGCGTAAAAAAAGGATGCAAATTCAATTCATTTCTATAATAACGTTGGACATATGTAAAGTTATACAAGAAACATTTTAATATTTAGTTGATTTTGTTAATCAACTACTCTAAATTAGCATCTCTGCTGAAGGATGTATTAATTATTAAAAATATAGATGCTAGTACTCGTTCGTGACATTTATTATTTCAGGAAAGTTATACAAGTTTTTTGAAAAATTATTAGGGCTCGAATCAAATAAAACGCCAAATAGCTAAAAAACTAATTGAAAAACTGATCATTGAATAGGTATAATACAATTTGCTCCGCACAAAACGAATACTTTGCACAGACACTTGAAACATCTGCATTCGATTTGATGACTAGATGATTAACTATCATTTCGCCCGTTAAAAGAAAAGATATTAAAATAAAACAGAACATACGTAATAAAAAAACACGTAAACATAAATTGTGTAAAACTACAAATTCCAGCGAAGTACGTGAAATTTATTCGCCGCAGTATATTATATCGAATATGCACGACATTAAATGCAGAAAACAGTCCGCATCCGTTTCGGCGTCGTTAGTTTTAATGCTTTGGGTATTATCAACAAAAATAAAACAACAACGGTTGGTATTCTTGGCATTCGTTTCCGCCTCACTGGAATAACAAGACCGCCGAATATATGACACTCCGTAAACAACACAGGGAGAAAGGGAAGTATTCTGAACACAACGTGTTAAAAATAAATTTCGGGATTATCCTCCCTCCCCCCCAAAAAAAGTGTTGTTGTATGTTTCTGGTGAAGCGTTCATCAACGTATTTAAGCCCATTGTGTTATTAAATAAATAAAAATATACCACATAGGAACGAATACATTGATGGGAGATCGGTGATGAAATACATGTCATCCTTTCCCCAAAAAATAATAATACTAATTAGTCTGTTGGTATTAAAAATTAATCCTAGAATGGCAATATTTTTATCTATTGAAGCGTGCGTAAGCTCCATGGGGCTTTTATTCCCTGAAGTACATTAAAATATTACGAGTTTTTTATGTTAATATTTCACGGAAGGAAATCAGATACGAATCAATAACGTTTAAATAAATTCCGACTAACATCGAAATTAATACGTACTTTATTCACGGTATTTATTATTACATACAACTACTAACCTAACCAGTCGTAAATCAACTATCACGTATGAATACGACAAAGACGTTTTAAAAATTATATTTTATTTACAGGCAAATATATTAATTATTTATGCGATATTTTAATGTCGTTCGTTTTTAAATATTCAAGAAGATTCATTCCACAGAGGAATTATATCACTGGGGAACACAGATCAGATTTTATATTGTCAAAGTAGAAATGATATTGAAAGTAGAAAAATTTAGAAAAAATATCGTACCATTGTAGGAAAATTAAAAAGTATATTGGTTTCCATTCCTGAAAACGGAAGCCTGATTAATATTGTAAATCAAGGAACAGACTTGATAAATGTATAGTCTATATGATAGAACAGTAAAACACATGTTCTGTATTGTAAAGATCTTGTTGCAGTTCTTATATTAGATTCCGTTACTTTCTAATTTTGTTTACTTCTTTTGGAAGGGAAACGACAACCACGTAATCGTATTTGTAATTCATTTAAATGGCGAAAATTTCAACAGCTTTGTATAGTTTGGTGACTCGTTAATTGGTCTAATTTAGCGACTCCTTTAGCGCAATAGAGTCTGGCGGTAATCGAATCCGCTTTGCCACAATTTCAGGCTTATATGGTCGTTTAAGCGTGGGTACCTCAAAGGGGAGTCTGACACCCAACCCAACCCAGCATTCACCCTTAACCAACTTCACCCTTGACCTGGCCACAATCCAAGCACAATCTCTCGTCCCCTAATTTGCATCTAAAGGATCCTTGTTGGATAAAGAGCAGACCTAAATCTAGCGGTATGAATCCAAGCCGCTCCCTTCGTGGGCTTTCCATTACACAAACGGCTTACATGTTGGATAGAGAAACGCTAAACACGGACTCCTCGGTCCTCCAACACTACATAAACATAATGAAATGTTCGTTTCCGACACCGGTGTTACTAAAGCTACCTAGCTCACATACAACCTTCCCAGAAGAGAAATATGGAATTACATTTCCTAAGTACAGTTCAATCTATCATCAACTTGAATGAAGGAAAATTATAAATTCTACCAAACTGTTTATTCCATTCCGTATGTCTTACAGAAGCATTATTACTACCACCAGTGTTTCCTTGTAGAAAATCAGTATAATAATAACCCTGAGTGAAACACTCGGTAAACCACGGAAACACTCGGCTTTAGCTTCGTCAAACAAACCACGTTGCGCTTCAAACAAGTTTTTCATAACAACAATTACGTTACTTAAATAAATATTAATTATTTAGTTTAAGGTGATTGAAGTAGTTACTCAATGCTTCTCTTTCATATAATACTTCCCTTGCATATGGTTATAGATTTCCAGAAATTATAATTATACATAACTTCCGAACAAATCTCCTAGGTGGAGGGGTAACTTTTTGCCGATTTCTTATACTTTCAGGTCCAAGTAGATTTTATATCAAAATTTTTCTCTATGAGAAGTCCCATATCATACGACTCTGAGTTCAGAGATCTAGAATTATTAGTTTCAAGATGTTAATTTGTATGAGAAATTTGTAATATTAATGTAAATTTTTATGATAAAGTAAATTGTTTTCTTTATTATAATAAAAGTTAATTTTTAAGATATTAATATTGCACTAAAATAAATAATATCCCCCATTTCATTTCAATACGAAACGTTATTTTTAACTTTCCAAGATAGTCTACAGTTCAGTGCTAATTTTCTTATGTATAGAATTACTCTTTCAGAGAATTTTTTCTTGTTCAATCTAATGGATATTTAATGCTATTGATATGAATTAGGAAGGGGAGGTTAGTTTTTATATCATGTTTACTAGCGCAGCCTATTTCCATAATAATCTGTTTCAGTCGTTTGAAATTAAGGAGTCACAAATTATTATAATTTTAAAATTTTCTGCATCTAATTAAGCTGACTAATGGATTCAAATGAAAAAATGTATAGTTTGCATCAACGTCACGAAGTGTGGCTTAGCCAGGTTTTCAATCACGAGGGAAACACTCTCTTGCAGCTGGCCAGCTAATCCCAGGGATCGCAGCAGCAGCAGCCTCGTTTGCACCTCAACACGATTACCACTCAGCCACAGGTTGACGAGCGCTCGCCCACTCTACATATCGCTGTTTATTCGGGACATAAATCTGGAGCGACTTGCCTGCCTTCCCTCCGACTCAATGATTTGCATGATAAGTACTGGCGTTCTCTTCCCCTCCCCTCACGTTCGCACGTTGCTATTTTAAATTCAAATTCCCGAGCCGCGAAATGCCGTGTGAAATATCACGCGGGAATTCCGCAGGACTTGTTTTCAGCGTCATTTCTCCAAGAGGCTTCTAGGGAATATCTATTTACCCAGGCAGTGAGGAAGACAGCTTTTTAATAAATTCTTGATACTCTTTCATTAAATTATTTCAGCAGTTCGTTGCCATTGGCCTTTGGAATTCACGTTAAATTGAACTGTTGCATTCCTCCGGCTTCACGTTAAAAATTTGAGAGTATTATAAACTTTCAAACTATAGCATTTACCTTTATTATTTCGTAGAAATAAAATTATAAGAAAGGAATAATTTGTGTTTTGACTTTAGAATTGCTATGTCTATAATAAAATTGACTGTTTATATTTTTCTACGTTTGTATGTAAGCATTTAAGTTCCGTATACAAACCTAAACGCGTGGAGTACTTTCATCCAAATTTTATACACGTGCTCTTTGCGACCCGGAAACAAACATTATTGGCATAAGACAGGGCTACCACCCCTAGAGGCAGGGATGGAGCGGGTTTACGTTTTTTAAATATTCAATAATAGCCAAAAATATTAAATAATTAATATTTTCGGGATTATTTATTTTGACTTTCTCCCAACATTGTTAGTATGTAATTTCAACCCTACTAAGCATAGGAGGCGAGTATTCGGATATAGAGACTGATTTCGAAGTCGGTGTTAATTGCGTCGCTTAGTTTAATTCCGATATTTCATATACAATTTAAGCTGCCCCATGACTGGGGTGGAAGGGGTAAAAAAAGTCTTAAACGCTTCCAAAAATTTAAACCAGATGACATAATTTCTTGCAACCTGAAAAAAATATTCGGGCAAGGGTGGGGGAGGAGGGTAATATACGACTATTACGATAGACGTCGGTGGAAACTTTGAAACATAATTAGTGTCAGAAATGCTACACATTGAATTATAATCAATGTAAAAATTACATTCTGATTATATGAGATGAATTTATAATCAAATTTTCTATCCATACTTTATTTTTTCATACTTTTACTTTTAAATTTCACTGTTCAATTATTTATATATTTCGTGCTGTATTTCTAGTAATTTCTGCTTCAATTGTTTCCTTGGTGTTGCGAAACTACTTCCAAGAAGCCTTTCTGCCAACTATGAATATTATTCAACCATATAAGTTACTCGCGTTTGCGGCTTATACCCAGCAGGCCCGAGTTTCATTCCCGGGATGGAAACCAAGCTGCTGGCTCGATAAACAATGATCCGTTGCCCGGGGCAACGCGTTCGCCTTCACGCTGGTTCTACACAGTTTCTGCAATATATTGAAATTATAAGATGTCATCATGCTCTGTTTCATGATCAAGTATTTTCATTCGTTCTTTAATGCGGAAATATTTTGCAAGATCTGGTAATTAATAAAGCCCTCGGACTGACTAATACAAATCAATGTTTTTCAAGTTAATCACAGCTACAAATGGAATATTTTCACAGTTGATTTCCGCTAGATACCATAATTTAAATACAATTTTTTTAATGGTTCTCACACGTACACACAGCAAACTCTTCTCCAGTTATCCGGATGTGCGTGAGACAAGTAGCTTACCCAATAGCCCGACCTACCAAAAGAAGATTCTCTAAGGATTGCCCTACATCTATTTCATGTTTATCACTGGGTAGAATCCTTAAACTATAACCCCCCCCCCTGTAAGCTGCCTTCCTCACCCTTTTGCATCCTCCCTTTTTAAATTCCCTTTCTAAGCTGTTAAAAGGACGTTGCCACCATCATGTAGCTTCTTAACCAATATATTGCACATTGAATGTATTCATGTAATAACTACGCAGTACTTGCCATCAGTATTCAAATCGTTTTCTGGACAGAAAATTGTAAATCTGGTACTGTATCCGACAATACATGCAACTAAATTAATTGAAAAATTATATCAGTTAATACATTTTTTCGGATTTTTGGTCTTCTTAACGTATTTGGTCAATTAATGGCCTTTTTAAACACGAATTATGTATACATTGCTTATTTAAATTGTCTGAAAGCAGATTCATAATATTAGGATCATAAAAGTGATAATCAACGTAATAGCTAGACGCTTAATGGCCGTTTTTAGGGTTTACTTTTAAGCAGGGTTATGAGGTGTAGTATGGGATACAGTGGAATAACAAAGGGTGTTAGGTTGGGTAGAAAGAAGTTAAGGAATCCTGTTGATTCGGGGTCGTAATAGCCAGGAGCGGTAGAAATATAGTAGACCTAAAGTGTAGGATAGAACAATCAAGGATGGCTTCCGCGAAAAAGAGGAATTTACTTACGGAAATCGTAACTAAAATATTCGTATGGAGCATGGCGTTATAATTGGTGCAAAACGTGGACGATAAGAGTTGCGGAAAGGAAAAGAATAGAAGCCTTCGAAGCGTGGTACTGTAAGAGAATGCTGAAAATCAGATGTGTGGATAGAGAAACTAGCGAGGAAGAATAGGGGAAGAGCGAACAATATGGAGGACGTAGACCAAAAGAAGGGAAAGATTAATAGGCCACTTCTTAAGACATGAGGGTCTTGAAAAATTGGCACTAAACGGTAGTGTGTGGGGTAAGAACAGAAGAGGCAGTCAAAGGATGGCATACGTAGATAAGTAGATAAGGGAGGATGTGGGATATGTTAGTTATGCGAAAATGTAAAGGATTGCGCAAGATAGATTCGCATGGAGGGTCTCAAGACTGAATACTACAACAGTTTTTAAGTCCCGTATAGAGGAAATCGACGATCTAAGTAATTAAATAATGGTTAAAAGAAGTCTCCGGTTAAAATTAGGTAGTGTTGTTTCAAGATCACAATTAAAGAGTAACTCAAATTATTTTAAACACATGCACAAACTACCAACCATACTAGTCGGAGAGGTCTTTCGGATATTTGGTCAATTAATGGTCTTTTTAAATCGAATTATGTATACATAGGGTATACAACTGCTTATTTAAATTGCCTGAAGGTAGATTCATAATATTTGGATCATAAATGTGATCAGCAACTTAATAGCTATCTTAGACGATGGAAGGCACGCATAATGGACGGTTAAATAACATTAAGGGTGTAGTTACCATTGAAAAATCTTTGGTACAATTCCACGATTTTTCGCCTCAAAGACGAAGTATGTTGACAGCAGCTATCTCGTGAGCGTTGTCAGTTTTCCTGTTCCCCGTTTGAAAGCGTAATTGTCAGACATTTACATGGGTCGCTCCCGCATAATACAATGGCGTGCAGGTGGTGTAACGCCCGGCCCCATTGTTGTTCTCCTCAAGACGTAATGGTGTGTTGAGGCGGGTGTTATTATCACGCGGCTCGCACAAAGCAAATAGCAACATAAACAGCGCTCAAGTCGGCGGGGCGTGCGAGGGCTAATCCATTATGACCACTAATAGGGACATTTAGCTGGGCGCGTGTAGAGTCGCCATTAGCGGCGCTATCTCGCGCTCTAGTGCATAACGCGCCATGAAACTTTCATGCAGTGATTTATGTCGACTTGCATCGGAGACCGTGCAAGCGCAAACGCCTTAGATTGCGCCTGCCGTGATGGAGCGCCCAGTATTGCGGTTCCCCGCCGCAACCAAGACGCGACGCGAAGCGACGCGACCTGAATTCCATCACGAAAAATTCAATCTAACATAGATAAGACATAATTGTTACAAAACAAACATATTTCAAGTTACCATGCATTTTATAGCAAAATGAAAACATAAATAAACGACATGAGGCTTCGGAAATCAGTCCATTGCCTTCATATCAGCCAGAGTCGTAATATAAATTCATATTATTAAGAAATTAATGAATACCATTTCTTTCTGCACTGGAGAAATTATGTAAATAAAGCTGAAGTATGATTGTTTGTCCCGAATACGTTCTTGTACAAATCATACGATTCTCTCTTCACAGAAGGTTGTCAAATTTTCAAAGAGTTAGGAATCTTATTTCCTCCTATTCAGGCCAAAAACATCCCCTATCTACTTCCTAACTAAAAATCATGTTTTCCTTTTTTTTTTGATTTCGGTAACAGGATACACGAGGATAATACTGAAACAGCATGTGAAGCAATTTAAAATGGAGGATGTGGAAGGTAAAGCAAGCTTGACCCCAGCCTATAGTTTAAGAATCCAACCCGATTTTTAACTTAAAGAGATGGAGAGAAAAATCTAGAAAGCTTCAAGGAATTTATTTAAAAAAATTAAAAAGACTTTTTTAAATTAAAGTTATATTTTTCACTATGTTTATCAGTCACATTAATAGCCAAAAGTATACTTTTATTTTGATTTCAAAGTTATTCATCAGGAGCTTTCGGCATTGCCAGAGTCATCTACAAAATTCGAATACAATTTTTTTTAAACTTTACAAAAAATTATGTAATTTGTTTAAAATTATACATATATAAAACAATTTGGATTTTTTCATGATTTAATGTTAAAATTATTGTACATGCCCGCATGTAATTTAGTTCTTAATGTACCCGCCTTGTTTAATGTAGCAGGAGAAGTCATCAACATGGTTAACTTGCAGCTAGCTACCCAATCAATGCATGTTTGTGTTTGTACATAAATAATTTAAGCCAATTAAAGTACGCGCTGACCAAGATATTATTGACGAAGTAATTTATTATCAGAAATAGTATAAATTAATACCCGTGGTACGCCAGACACCGAGCGAAATTTTGCAATGGTGAATATCAATGTTGGGATTGTGTTGCATATCCATAAAAATATATATGAATTTAAATATGCATAACTTTGTAATAAGAATGTCACTAATGTCTAAATAATTGTTGACTGGCTGCTTTCTAATATAATTATATACACCATTTAAAGAGAACCAGCTTGCAAAATTAAAATGACGAATGACAATTATAATATTGTAACAAATTTGTTGAAAAGCCTC
This sequence comes from Eucriotettix oculatus, assembly GCA_034510155.1. Lineage (NCBI taxonomy): Eukaryota > Metazoa > Arthropoda > Insecta > Orthoptera > Tetrigidae > Eucriotettix > Eucriotettix oculatus. Next base: position 22,055,658 of record CM067382.1, on the reverse strand, counting down.
AGTATAATGTATAAGAAAAATGAAATAGTAATGGTTTAAGTCCTCAATTTTTTTTATTTACGAGCCTTCGAACATTGGTTCATTATGTAGTCAATCAGAAAACAAGAACAATACGCAGTGTGTACTTGGATATAAATAAATCATTTAAAACATAAAACAGATAGTTTTGTAAAATACCTCTCTATGGTGTCGACAATTCTTAAAGACTTCTTAATGCTTGCAACATAGCGTCACTCGTGCAAACATCCCGCACGCAATCTTCAGTAAACAAAAACAGCATGACTGAAGGCAAGTGCAACTTGTTCAGGTTTAAATAACAAGCACTAAGTACCACTAGAGCCACAGAAGTTGTGGGAAAACTAGAACATGTTTATCAATTTTGCGTATGAACTTGGATGTAGCACAGTTCTCGGTACGACGCCCCTCAGCCGTCTACGTACAGAAATGGCTGATATATAACTTCTGGTCTAACATAAGCAGCAAACTAAATTGATCTTCTCCTAACTCGAATTCTATTCGACGTTCCATTCTCCTATATATTAGTTTCATGTAAAAAATAAATGTATTGTGAATAAAAAACAAAACCACTGTACAGTAAGATAGGCGACAATAATCCGTAAGTTATAAGACAATCAAAACCATTCACGGAATGTAAAATAGAGTATTGAAAATACTTCCGTTTTAGTAATAAAGTAAAATAATGCACGTACCTTTAGAAAGACAAAAATACAGTTGAATCTATTATAAAGTTTAGCTTATTTACATTAGATACAAAAATGTATATGAGCTCTTTTACGATTAATATATATTTTTAGATTTTTTGTTTCCAATAGTCATAAGCTTAAAGCACATATAAATTATGATATTAACTACATCGACTTTTGTAATGGCCATCGTTACGTAACAGTAAAAGACACAGTAGAGCATTTTTTATGATAGCAATAAACGTCAAAAACTATATGTGATATAGGCCATTGCAAGATATTGATACAAAAGTATTAACTATAACCGTTTCGCAGCAACGCTTGTAGTGCTCTCTAATGTTATCTCTGGCGCGTCGAAATTTATTTTTTTTCGGAGCAGCGATGTTAATATCGGCGCCCAGCGTCCAACTGCGGCGTCTGAGACTGTGCCAAGAGCCGATATCTCAACCCCCAGCCCAACGCAAAGCTCGCTCGGTGTTAATGTATCGTGAATTTCGAACAAAAGGACTCCCATCATCCAGCAGAATACCAACGAGGCCCAGCACAGCGGCGGCAAACAGCAGAATCTCATTAGCATCTGGTTTGGGTAGTCTAAAAACTGTTAGCAAGCGAGATTTAGAAGAACAAAACCAATCGTTAACTACTATTACAATGAGCAGTTATATTTTGTTTGCGTCGAGGCAACAGCATTAGTAATTTGATGATAATATTTCTCCTCGTGTTGGAAATTATCCGCACAAAGAGGCACATAACGGGATTGAATATATTATTTAATTTAATAAATATTTTATTTTCTGTTCCAATATAACGCTGTTAATCTCCTCTCAGTGGTCGTTGGTCTACCCAGGTTCTGTTGAAAAAAAAACACTTTTTATACCAGGACAATATTCCCTCATAAAACATATTGACCCAAATATAATACAATAATTTATTAATATTTTGCTTAACTAAATTACAGCTATGCATAGAAACTTTAACGTATATAGGAACATTCCAACAGTGTTTTCATTTTAATTACAATAATCTGTTAAATCAATTTTCGGAAAATTTGCCGAAAATAATTTTTGGTTTGTATAATTTATATAAGCTAGACATATTGAACTATTACGAACTTTTGTTTGTATAATTAATATACAAAGTATTATCTTAATTCCGGCCGAGATATGTTTTTCACAATATAAAATTTGAACTGACTAGCTTCTGCTAAGGAGGCATCATACATTTTATCTTGTGTACGTCTCAGGTGACTGAAATTTCATATTTATTTTAATTACGTACCGTTTACAATTTTAAACTTCGTTCGCTCAGAAATAGCTCTTTTTAATTTGCTCTAAAAACGAAAGTACGGTATCATTTATTTATGTTCGCCTCGCACAAAACCTTATAACTCGCAGTTTGTTTTGAATGATGGAATGAAAGTGTTCGTTCTATCTCTCTCTTTTTTTCTTTCTTTCTCTGTCTCTCATGCTACAAAAATTACGCTTATAATAACACTGGTATAAGAACACCAAATAGTGCTTATAACTCGCAGTTGGTTTTCATGCAGCCTTTCGCGCGGCAATTCTATGGTTTTATAAATATTTACATTAATACATTCTCAACTCTACAAGATATATAAATGTAATACACACGAAAAATTAAGTTTAATTTCCTGTTTCAATCGCTGAAATTTATATTGAAACCCGTTAAGGCGTTCCGGAGCATAGATCAAGAGTATAGGCAACCCGTATTCACTTTCATGAGACTTCGACGCCCGTAAACGAAGAAACCTTCCCGTGCAAATAATATTTATTTTATATTAATATCATTATAGAAGTGAAAGTCAGTTATTTTTTATTTGTATACGTGATAATTTTATCATACGATGTTCGTTAAGTCATTTACAAGACTTTGTGAACTCGCTTATTGAACTGGTAATGGTAATGTATTTATCACTATATATTGTTATTAATCTAACTAAGATCTTTAACAGTTATTTTGAAGAACTCTTAAATAGTTCACTGCTAAGTCTGAATGTTTGTGTCTGTAACTCAGTGAAAATGTGTATGTTTACTTGCTACTACTGACACAAATTAAATACTAATAGTCGAGTAGACTAAATAAAACAGTGATGAAAATTATATTTAAATCGTATACCATTCTTGTGAACATTACAATAGCAATAGGTTTAAATTTTAAAAATAAGCGAGTAAACGGAAAATAATAATATTAATAATATTGGAATTCATTGAACATTTATCACAACGATTGCGGAGCGTTGCACCTGACGGGGTATTAAGTGTTTAACAGGATATGTAATAAATAACATTATGCTACGTGCATTTTCTAATAAGCAATATTTCATCCTGCGGTGTTTGAATGGGATATTCGACATGGGTCTGAATATATCTCCAGCGTGTAATGCATCATGACAACAAGCTTGTTAAATGTAAAATCAACGAATGTTTGAATTAACTGCCGGGCTGGGGGAACTGGCAAGTTTGATTACAATCAATTATTTCAGTTGTGAATATGATAGAATGCGTTTATATCAACACATTACACAAGATATCTATTCACGTAAAGTGAAGAAGATTCTTAATGACGTGCAAGGGTCTTATTGTCATTTTTCTGTACAATACGATATATATAACAAATAATAATTATTTAAATTTTATTTTTAATCGTATTTACGTCTGTCTTTAGTAATTACATATTTACATTACAATTGACTTGCATACCTTTATAGCGTATTTTAATGTTCTATCTTTTTATATGAAGTTCTGATGTGTGTTCGTTCGTAATTCTTCTCCTTAACAGCTTTATATATTTAGATATTTTTTTTAATTTATGGGGTCACCTGAATGGAACTTACAGTTATACCCAGCAGATGGCGCTGTTTTTAAATTCCCAGCAAAAATTTCTCACGTAAAGAAACACAACCCTAAATTTTCAGCCTGACCATTGGAATAAACTGTCATTTAATATCCATATATGATGCGCAATGTCATTGCGTCGTAGCTTGGCATTGTTTTGACATTTCTATTTCCGAATTCTGAGTTATGATATGTTCCGTGTATTGCGTGCATACTGAGGAAATTATTTATCGATTAATTCGACATATAATAAATTAAGTGTATTTAAAGTAGTGTATAGTGCAAATGTAATATGTGCATTTTTTGAATTACGATTTATACACATGTGCATAGGGCGGCATTCCATCTAACCTCCTAAATATTTATTTATTTAGCGTTAATTTGTGCGTTTTAAATGTAATAAAAATCTGACAATCTTATTTGTTTCATCAGGTGATGACAAAGATTACTGTCGAATCAAATACTGTAGCGGGCTAATATAAATCAAATACCGGAAAAACCGGCCACCAAGCTCTTATAAGCATACATTTGGAATATTTTCTAATACGTCCTAAAGAGACCGTTAAACGTTATATTTTAATAAATTTAAGGACTTGTGTTTCAGTCCTCATCAGTTTACCAATAAATACATTGACTTGGATGTATTTATTTTGTTAACATATTGAAGTTCCATATTCGGACTTCAAAATGTCGTTAAAATAAACTTAGCAAAGTTTTGAATTGGATGTTTTCGTTTTATAAACAATTTTAACAGACGTAAATTTAATTTAATTATTTTATCTTAACACGTATGCACCATATATATTGTTTAAGTTACAATTTGTTTCACATATCCTATCAATATAGGGTAGAGAGGAACTTATTTTTCGTTCATGTAATTCTTCTGTACACATTCGCTAATGACAAAGTTTATTGCTTCTTCAAAAATAACAATTAGGAATTATGGCAGGTGTGAAGAGTTTTTTTTTTAATTTATAAATATATAAAAGAATTTAGAATTATATTGACATGGTTGAGCGTCAATAAATTTCACGTTTAATATTAAAAAAACAGTTTTATTCTTAGCTAATGTAAAAGATTCCACAAATTACAATATTCAGTAAATAATTAATTTTAATGAATTTCATTTACCCATGATTGACTCTGATAACAAAATTAAGCTTACATAAGCACACTGAAATTTTATAGTTTATAGGATACGGCTTCGGAATTACTTAGAACTCATGTTTCCAATAAAAAAATTGTTTTTTAAAATAATTTTTATTTTGTAGCTCCGTCTATAAGACGACTATTTTCTCCTTCAAAATAAGAGGCTAAAATTTTACATTCTACAGATGATAATTATGGATAGACAACTCACCTTTTCAGATAGAACGGCTTCTGGAACAATAATTACAGTGACATCTAATACTCCTTTCACATTTACAGAAGCAGCGTTCCTTCAAATTTATTTATGCTTGTTCGTTCTCATATTTTCGTCTGTGATCCGCCAAGGAAATGAGTTTATTCCTGCCGCATTCAAGGAAACGCAGAGGCAGATGATAGAATGATATTGGTCTCTGGTCTGTGTGCGTATCGAAGTAATATCGGGATGCCTCATTTTTTGCTGCGATGCTTCAGTTAAAAATGAAGACACGCTGAGGAAGGAAATTGTCTGAACAATGTTCTTATAACCACGCTGAGCCTCATTAATCGTCAAAGCAAAATTGTGTGCTATAATTGATTCTTCCCAAATACTATTTCGTAAAACAATTCTTTCTTGGGTCATTCCATGTGTAGGTCCCTGCTCGAACATCTCAAATTTCAATGAAATTTGGAGTGAATGTTCATAAATGTCACCAATGAACACTGGTAAAATTTACGTTATCTATTGAAATACTTACAGAAATATAGTAAATTCCTGTGACTCTGAAATTTCAGTTATTTTGAGATATAATATCTCTGGCAATATTTCATCGTCACATGGCTGTCTTCCAAAACCTTCTATGCTCTTTTAAGCATAAGGAACAAAAAATGTATGAACAAATTTGGCTTACATAATTTGAAGCAAAGACGGCTTTTTTTATCAGAAAGTGAAGGCACGAAAAATGTGTAACTTTGCACTTAATAACTTAAAATTACGAGGTGTAAAGTGTTTGTAAAATTTCCCTGCTGCTCTCCACTACTTTACAAATTGAGTGTAAAGTTAACGACTTTTGTAAAAACGTTACAAATAGTGTATATTCAGCCTACTGTTATAGAAACTATTACTTTTATTAGAAAGAGCATGTTTTAAACTCCTTAGTAAATCTTTCATCGCAGGCGTATGAGGGTTTAAAAGTATGGACAAAGTTGATTACAATGTTGTATACGTCAATGTGCATTTAGGTAGTTTTTTCATTTATTTTTGTTTTAAATTACTTAAAAAAATTCATTTTTTTGTTTCAACTCGCACATAAAAAGCTGGACGGTCAGTGTGAATACTTCCAAATCTGCAGCAGTTCCATTCCCCTTCAAAACCAAACATACACTTACTTATTCATTCTATCGTTTCGGCTCACCAAATCCCAATCAAAACTCCATCACTTCCCTTGGACTTATTCTAGACTCCAAACTTTCCTGGAAACTCCATCTTACCCACCTTTCATCCAAAATTAACACGAACACAAAACTTCTGAACCCACTCCTCTACAGAAACGCACCAATTTCAATCTCCACCAAAAGAATCAATTGCCTCTCCCTAATCCGCCACATATGGTCATACGCATACTCCATACTCCAAGTCAAATAAAATTCAAACCAAGCAAAGCAGAATCCTTAGAATAATTTCCAACTCCCCATGGAACCTCCGAAACTCGTTAAACCAAAATGACATCCATATTCCTCCGCTCTCCGCCACAATAAAATCATGCATATACGTTAAGTCTGAATCTTCGTAATCCTTTCTAATTAGGGAGGTAAAATGGACTTTTGGCTTAGGTCGCAGTGGTGTTTGGACCACGAACGAAGCCTGTCTACGCCTTCACGTGTTGCAGATATCGAAAGACAGCGCTACCTCCATTACTCTTCTGCTCCCTGTTGTATGCACTTATAAAATAATCTCAATACTGCTCCCGAAGAACCGTAAAACCTCCATTACTGTTATGCTCCCCTGTTATATAACCAATTCTTAAACCATCCTTCCTTACAGACGAACTTTTCAGTAATAATAGGATAGTAGAAAGACCAAGGAGGTTAGACGGTTCAAAATGAAATCTTTGCCAAAAGAATTTATTTATGCTGTAACACTAGGATAGTAGAAGAAGCAAGGAGGTTACATTGTTTAACGGAAATAGAAAATATAAGTTAAAAATATTTACTTAAGGTTGGATTTGAACACAGAAACCAGTATTCACAAGATGACAACGCTGACCACTCAGCCATAGTGCTTCATGTGAACGGCCACCATTAATATATCTGAAGTATGGTTGCAATGTGGCCTTGATTAAATTAAAACATGAATGATATGTAAGCTAAAAAGTCGTGCGACAGGTTGGATTTGAACACAGAAACCAGTATTCACAAGACAACAACGCTGACCACTCAGCCATAGCGCTTCATGCAACCTGGCACTATTAATATATCTGAAGAACGGTATTAATGTGGAATTTTATAAATTAAAACATGAATGATATGTAAGTTAAAAAGTCGTACGACAGGTTGGATTTGAACACATGAACCTGTGGTCAATAGAGCACAACGCTGACCACTCCGCCACACTGCTTCATGCAAACTGGGACCATTAAAATATCTGAAGAACGGTATTAATGTGGACTTTTATAAATTAAAACATGAATTCTGCACTTTAGTAATTCTAGTACTAGAGCTAGCAGGTTAATAGCGTCGCTGGTGCTGTCGACATAGACATTGAGACGCTCAACAGGTGCAATACTGAAGTTAAAAAAAGAAACTTCGTCAGGATTCGAACCCATTGATCTGGAATGCGAATTTCATGCCTTTACAATCTCAGCCATAAAACGTCCACAGAAGCGTCAGCTGAAACCACTCTGATATCAGGATGTAACAGTCGTTTTTATTAAAAATTGAGTTCACAGAGTATTGGTTACTCCTTGAACTTCTGATACTGTCCGAGTCATTAACTTACGAGGTCTGTGCTACAGCAGTTGATAACGAAAAATGTTAGACATTTACAGGTTTCGTACCCCAAAAGGACATCATGGTTGGGCGGAAAATCCTCCTTCAACGACCTCCGCCAACAGTGCAAGATACTCAGTTGAATTCAAATTATCCTCAAGAGTGAAATGATCTATGTTCGATTGATTACTACCAACAATGCTCGTTTTTCCTCTGAGAATTATTGGATGTATCTCAGCTTCCAAGCGAGGGAAGTGTTCTTCAGGGCCGACCTGTCCGACATTTGACGGCTTGTAAAATAAGACAAATTGAAATGGTTGGTAATAAATGTGAGTCAGGAAGGACGCTTCGGATCTTAAACCGACGTCAAGAGCACGCATTCTGTTCGTTCCGCGTGGAATTCCTCCCTTGAGAATGTTTGTAGGCAAATATTTGGCTCTGCCATAAATAGGGGGTCTCTGTCGCTGTTTATGCGTAATGACCATCGTTTATCCTCCATAGTCACTGGGGTTATTTGGAAACTGCCTTTCCGATACTAGTTGGGGGGGAATTCAGTAAAGCGTGGTATCAGAGACACAGAGAAGACAAATTGCTCACTTAACAACATGATGAAAATTGCAAGAAATTAAAGTTGGTCTGTTACAAGGCCTGCGCCGGAAACGTCCGATATTGCTCGTAAAAACCGGGGCTCGATTTATTTTCAGAGGTTGCAAGGGAATGTAATTTTAAAAAGGTCCGACTGTATATTTTTCGCTTTCACAAAGAGTATATGACTTGTTTTGATGAGAAGCGGACAGTAAAAACAAACTCTTATACATTTCATAATTTAATTTTATTGAAGACTTATTTGTGTACACTTCTGATAACATTCAAAATCCCGTGTATAAATGAGTCACGAATTAAAATATTAATCTTATATCAAGTATTTATTTTAGTATTCGAAAGAGCATTCTGCTTTACAAAAGTCTTAAGTCCTATCAATGAAATTTTTCCAAAAATAATGCATTTTGTAAGATGATTCATATTAATAAAAAAAACTTCGTGATTTCGTGACCATGAATTTATTTTTTCCATCATCAGCCATAGCTGAGTATTGAAGTTCTAAGATACGTATTTCGATCAATTCTTCATTGAACACAAATGTAGATTGAAATATTCGGTAGTTGTTTATTGATAAAAACCTTCTCTACATGGGCAATATTTTAGTTCTTAATCCATTAAATTATAAATAATCCAGACCTGAAATTTCTCACGCAGCCCAAGAATCACGCTTTATCGAACATTACTGACGAATCAAATACTTTATCGGGCTAATATAAATGCATTCCTGGACATTGGTGGGCGCCCAGCTAGTATAATTATTAAAACCGTAGTTATTAGACCTACCTATTCCAAGCATTTTCCTGGTTGTACCCTTCTACAATTGGCATTTAGTATTTTGTGTTCAACCACAGTTCTTATGACTTATGAACACAAGAGTTAATTTATTAATGTCAGTTGCGTTTTCATTCCCAGCTTATCTTCGGTCGCAAGACGTTATTAAAGTTGACGAAAATCTTGAGGAAAAAAAATCTTTCTTCGTTTAAAATAAACGATTTATTTCCAAATCATGATTTTCAATATTACCAGACGTCGCTTAACTTTCCCTGACGCGAACGAACTCTTGTAATCTCTCCTCCGTAAAAGAGTAACTGAATTACGTGTGTTTGGCTTCCGCAAACTCTGAGGAGGTAACTTCTCATTTCGACGAAGCAGTTGCTCATTGCTAATGGAGATTTCATGCATATTGCATTTGGGCCACGCGCTTCGGATTTCGTACAGGGGAAGGCCCAATTTCGTCAGGTGGCGTCGCTGAAGAATCAAAGGCCTCAGACGATGCGATGAGAGCATTCACAAAGAGAATCGAGAAGAATACACAGAACCGAGAAATAAAGCATCAAAATTCATTCATGCAGTATAATAATATAATCATCATGAAAATAAAACCTTGATTTTTTCATTTCAAACCTCACAAAAATTTTAACGAAATGTCTTTTATACATACATATATTTATTGTTTGAAAGTATTTAACGTAGTATTGACTTTAAGAACAGAGATCAATTAAATAAATACTCATAGACCAATCGTATTTCTGATTATGATACCACAGCACAGATATAAAACATTTTTTTGAATTTTTCAAAACTTTACTTTTCGTTTAAAGTATTTGCTGCTCCCATATTTTAAATACTTCAATTCTTATTTATTTCTAATTTTCTTTGTTTTTCTAAACAAAGTTTTCACGTCATGACAAATTAAACATTACACCTTACAGTACCATTATTACAAAATTCAAATATGAACATGAAAATTAGAACGAATATGTGAAAGCGCCGTTTGAAATACCACGTGACATTTATGAATTAATGTTTGTAAAATTAATAACTACAGACAGTTCTTTTCGAGTTGGAGCCGATTTGACCTTGCAATTCTTCCTTGTGCCGTAAAATGAAATTACTGCTCATATTAATGTCCACTGAGCGCAACTGCAGAAAACGTTTATTTTCATTCATTAGTGACTTTAACGAAGATTGTCTATTTCTCTGCTCTTATTCGCTGAAAGGCATAAAGGTCCCAGTTTGAAAACAATTATAAATTACTAGCATTTTGGAAGCGGTGATTTATTTAACATTTTTTACGGCTATCTTAGACGACACTGCTGCTCGTGGCAGAGGTCTCGGGTGCGAGTACCGAAAAGGGCATAGATGTCGTGTGCTATTATAACTCATCATCAACCTTTGGGGCTCACAGTACCAATAAGTGCGGTAGCCCAACTCAATTCTTAGACTTGTGAAGTAACCACGAGTCACGAGTGGGTTTTAAGGATCCCAACGATTGCAATACAATTACACTTTTTAATAGAGACGAGAGAGCGGAATATGCAGTGAATAGTAAACCAGCGATGCAGTTATACATGTACGCGCACTATCTCCATCCCTCTATAGATCTTAAACTACACACTTTGCAAATATTTTCCGTGAATAATAAACTGCGCAAAAAAGGATCGAAAACTCGGAATATGACTGTACAATACGGAATTCTTCATCTAAAATGAAGAAAGTTGATTACAAAAAGTTTTCTCGTTGTTAGCATTAGATTATACTCTTATATCGACGAAGCGGGTCGATGGAATGAACAGCAACAATTCGAAAGGGGCGATAGCTTACCGAATCGATGGATACCGTATTTGTGATGTCCGGGAAAGGGAAGACAGGTGAATAGGAAAGTCGGTAGCGCAAGATCGCTGCCACCTTGATGAGAGTCGAGGATTAGTGTCTTGGTGGATATTTCGAAGAAATGCACAAAGTAAAGGCAGTCAACACAATAATACAAAGAATAAAGGAAAGGAAAACTAGCAATAAATTAATTTCCAGCTGCCCTTGAGGAAACGCGTTCACACGAGCAAACTAACTACCTGAACTAGAGGATAGTGAAGGTAGACCAAGGGAAAGTTTCTCCCACCTTCAGCAGCTGCTGCTAGAAGGAGCAGTTATTCAAAGATGGCTGCCCTTCCCCTTAAATTCTCGCCTATGAGAGATTCTGCTGATCTCTCGCGTCTCACTCTTGAACTGGGAATCCAGACTTTATAAAGCAATCCTTATTCACTAATATATGACAATACTAAATTAATAGATAAGATCTTGTACATATACTAACAAATAAATTTTCCCATTAAATATATAGTGCAGTCCAAATAATTGGTAACATTATATTGAGAATGAATGTAATCACATATTTGTTGATGAAATAAGAATGGTAAATTAATTCTATACCAATCATAGACGAGTTTTACGTTTGTTATGCGATACCCAAAACATACATTTTTATTGTCAATAATTGTTTCATTTTATCACGCATTTAATAAGTGTGTTAGTATTTTCTTTTTTTATATTACTCTTCTAATTTAACTTATAATTACATTCTTTTTTCCACTAGCAATGTTTTATATTACGTGTTACATCAATATAACTAATCCCCTATCACATATTTCTAAATCAACTTCATAAAACCATTACGAACGTCCAGACGTATTTTAAGTCATAATAATTGGCCTATTTCCTCTCTCACACACACAAAAAAATTATGTATAAAATTATGATTTGGGTCATTTGTCAGTCGCGTTACAATGAGAGTTGTAAATCGTGTTTTAAGAGTTAATTTCAGTCTTTACTTTTTAAATGCATCCAAATCGGTTTACACAAAATGTTCGTACCGAGTTTAAAATTAAAAACTGTTGCGTTTATCGTGCTCTATCTTGTTGATCTCGTGTGCGCACACCTGAGCATTTATTAATGTGTTTACAGATACTAGAAAAGTGTATCAGAGATACGTTAATGGGATGAAGTTAGGTGAATCGCCGTTGTACGGTGCAAGCTGGAAAAGTTCAGATATTTCTCTTCCTCGATGTCTTTCACGGTGACTTCAAAAGGGATTGTTCTGCATGCGTCCTATCTTCTGCGATATTGACCTGTCAAGAAAGATTCTCTTGACACGCTTACCCGTAGAATATCTTGGAACACGCTGTTTGTTCAGGCATGTCCGTGCCAGGATATGGCTTTCACGCAAATTGGAACTTTCCAGATCTATTATAACTAAATACATAAAACTTTTTATCAAGTATTGGAAACTGAAGCAAATGAAATCAATTCAATTAAAGAAGTTTATATTTTTTCGTTGTCTAGAACGAAAATGAATTAAAATCTCTCTCTGAAACCCTTGCAATCAAATTGAAAACATAAACCATAAACAAGTCAAGCAATCAAATTTTATTTTAGATTTTTATATATGTTCAAACAAATAAAAAAATCCTCTTCCTTTCTTCAATTCAAGAATATTAATTTCCTTTTTGTAAACAAACATGTAAATAAGAAATATATATATCGTTGTATGCAATGCATTTTGCTGTACAAAGTGCACAGAAAGGACGTTTGGTAGTTGGAAATATACGAACAATTTTCATCGATATTAATGATATTTTATTCACCATACATTTCAAAGGACTTTCCCGTTCACAAAATGTGTAAAGTGTGCCAGGAATAATTTCATTTTATCAAAAATTGTTTCATTCATTCGGGTTTCTCATAATACCATCAATTAATCTAATTACCGGTATAACAACATCAGCAGTTGAAATCTTTTTTAGTTTTACGTCCATTAAACACGAAAAAGAAACCTTTGATGAATATTTCTGCATTTTAATTAAAATTAAGACTTGTACCTCATCAGTTACGGTTAAAATTAAGAATATTGGATACAAAGATAACAAAGCAATTTCTAATTTTCTTGAAAAATATAAAACGTTATGGTTATTATTTTTCCTTTGAAGAAATATAATAATAAATTAAAACAAAAACCAAATTACTCAAAAATAAATATAATTAAGTTTCTTCTTATTTTATAATTCTACAGGTTGCAAATAAAATTTATATAAATATAAAAATAAAACAAATTTTCAAACTTCATATTAATAAGTCAATTATATGATAATTTGTGTAACATTACTTACCATTTAAGTAATGAAATTCAATAAATTTATTGATTGTGTATTGCTATTATTTAAAATTAGCTTTGCAATCCTTTTGACACTGAATGAGAACAAATATTTTTTACTAACCGGAAATCATATATTTTACTTATATTATTAGTATATTTCTTTACAAAATAGACGAATTATTATGTATAACGCATTACACTTCACTCATAAATTTAAAGTTTTTACATTTAAAAATTATGTTTATTTAAATAAATATCTCACGGAGCTATTAAATGATTTTCAACGTTTAGTATTATACAGTTTCCCTATTCTGTTTAGAACTTCCCCTTTAGTGATTTTATCAACCCATCTGATTTTCAGCGTTCTCCTATAGCACCACATTTCAAAGGTATTTATCCTTTTCCTTTCCGCAACTCATAATGCAATTTATAATGGTATTCTTCTAACTCCCCTAATACTACAATATCATCGGCAAAGCGTAGGATTTTTATTTCTTCTCCTTGCAGTTCCTTTTCCATATTCCGTCTTGATAATATATAAAAAAAACGGGCAACGCCAGGCACCCAGCTAGTAAAATTCTCGTATTCGTGTGACAAGTCTAACCCTTGTGATCGTTTATAATCACTATTTCTTGGCATTAAACAACGCAGGCCATAATGAGTCACTTATTTTTAGTAAACCTAATATCATTATTTTTCCCTGGTCTTCTATGATTTAGTTGAAACTGATATATATCAATTTATTTCAGTAAGTGATATTTTCTAACTTGGCCTTGTAATTTGTTGATTTTTCGTGAATTGTATTGAAAAAGTAGCATATCTACGAAATTTAATTTTTCTTCTGTTTAGTGGTATATTTCAAACATTCAGAAATATTCGATCTAAAAATATTGTATTAGATTTTAATAAGAAATCCAGACATATACACTTGATTTTATTATTAAGTTACAGGCTTATCTTTAAATAATCCTTTCGGCAATGTAGGTAGACGAATCGTACATTTATGCCAATTTGAGATTTCAGGGAAATAATAATTATAACTTGACCTGTAAATATTTATTTATTGACGATTCATCAACAATTTATTCCATCACCCGTCGCATTTGAAATCCCAAATACCATCAGGCCTGTTATTATTAAGAAACAATTCAGTAATTGGATAGTTATACTAAATAACAGAAACGACCGGAACTGTCATTACAGCATCGTTTCCGAATCCTAGTACGCACAGTCAATCAATATGGAAGCGTGCCGAGAATTCCTTAGCGCTCCGGAGTAATGATTGAAGGGAGAAGATAATTCATTGTGGTGCATAAATTTTTATCTCTCCGATAAGGACGCCTCACCGCTGACAAATAGACGCGGGGCTCCGCGGTCGTGCCTCGCGCGCCACAGACACCAATAATTTTCTGGCAGACTCCATTACTCATTTTATATGCGAAAGGTTGGCAGGCCAGTCATGCGGAGAAATGCCTCACGGGGTTGCGTGGTACATGGGTCAATTCTGCCGGGAAACGTCCACGTAGGGCTACCAAAATTCGCAACAATATACCTAAACACATTAGAATATTCCATTTACAATTAGAATTTGGAAACAACATTGTCTGTCTGTCGAAGCTATCTCACATAAATATTTAATTAAAAAAATAGCCGGAATAAAGTCTAAGAAACATAAGAAATTAAACCCTAAAATGAAAAGGTTGTTCATAAAAAATGATAATTCTAATAAACCTGTAAAGAACCATAAAATACTAATACACAGATACGTTGAAACTAAAAATAATAACAAATTTGACTTAATAAAAATTAAAAGTATTATATAAATTAAGAGTTAACAACCCGTATATCAGACATTCACAAAAAGAATTAAAAACTTTGAACTTAAACTATAGACGTTTCGACCATCACTTGTGGTCCTTATCAATATTTGTAACAAACTAATTTTTTTGTAAATGTCTGGTATTACGAGTCGTTAATTATTAATTTATATGTTATTAACAGTCGTTAATTATTCTTCTAAAAAATTTAGAGTTTGCCTTTCTTAATTTAACTGAAAATATTCTTAAATATACTTTCACTTTTGCAATAAAAAAACTATATAAATTAACGCACATTACTTCTTGCCTATCTGCCTCGTTAGGAAATACTTTACATAACTTGAAGTTATATAAAAATATAATTTTTAGAAGTCATTGTTTTTAATTTTCTCGAAATCGTTCCAATTTCCAGTAGAAAAATACAACGCACTCTTTGGACGTTATAGATATTTTACGCAGAACTTCTTTTAATTTCATAAACCCCTGGTTTACACTTCTATCAAATTTCTCAACCAGTATTTATTCAAAAATTAAATAATTCAAGAAACTTTCAAAAAATCACTAAAATTTTTAGGTGAAAATTTAAAACTAAACAAATCATTCAAATTATTAACCCAGGGTAAAAAAACTGTAATACACTAAGTACAACATGTGGGGTAAACAGACCAACTTTTAAATAGAAAATGTATTCAGGAATCTTAAACTTGTTTAGATTCTTAAATAAGTAACAAATTTTTGTCAAAGCAATTTTAAAATAGAAAACATACTGAAACACGAATTTAAAATAATTAGGGACTCCTTTAATTACAGACCATAAAGTCTCAATTTACTTCATTCAACGTTTTATCCAAATGTTAGTAATTTCAACAGATAATTTATTCAAATTTTAAAAAATTTAAGTACTTAGTTACAAATATTATTAAACAAATAGAGGTCACAATGTATAAAAATCTACAATGACAGATTCAACTAAAATGATTTAGTCCTGAAAAAATTTTTGTCCTCCAACTTAAAATCAAGTAATTTTTACACAAGAAAAATTCTCTCCCTCTTGGAAAATGAGAATATAAATTAAAACTTTATGTAGGCTGTAAAATGATTTCTTATATTATCACTTTTTACTTCTTTCCGAATATGACTGCACTATCTTTAAAAAACAGTTATCGTAAAAACTTGTTGCAAAGCTGTCACGGCCACGGCTAGTTGGATGTTACACAAGTTAGGAAGAAATTTGTCATTTTTATCTGGAATTTATTTTTTCATGGAATGTAGCACAAATGTAAACATTTTTTTGTTTATGTTTTCCAAGGCTGAGAGAAATTTGGCATATTTTCTGCTGTAAACGCAAATTTGATTATTCTGGAAAGTAAATGAAGAATAATATTCGTAGCCTAGGCAGTAACACTGAAAAGTTATCTTTCCGCCATTCGAAATTTATCCATTCTACCTTTCACATCCCCCGTTTTCGATTCCCATAAATTTTGACGAAACGCCGTAAATATATTAGCTACATATACCAATTTGTTTTCTAAAAAATTGGCGGAATTTTTTGTTTGTACTTAATTGTCAGATTATTTATCTATGGAGTTAGTTCTACTTCGATCTGAACAAATGGACAAAAACACGTCTCGTTCTAGTATAATCAAGTGATAAAAATGAATATTCTCAATTAAGATATTTTATTTATGGAAACACCCTGAAAGTACTATTTAAAAAAATAGCGGCTAGGAGTTACAATTTTAAATATTAAAACAAGAAAAAATTGTTGTTTTAAAAATATTCACTCCGGATAAATTATATATACATTAAATGACGTTCAATGACTCCCTTGAAAGATGTTAAACTACATCAGAAAAATTGCCCAGCACCACGTGGAAGATAAATATTGTGCCCAAGTCTCTAAAGGGGGAAAAAGTGGTATCTGGATTATAAAAGCGGGAAAAATGCCCGACTCTGTAGAAAATTAATTGAGATGGACACCCTACAAGGAAAAAGGGTCAAGCGATGAGGCGTGAGCAAAAAAATTAAAGTCCAAGGAGACTGCGAAGACAGGAGCTGCGCTGAAAAATGAAAGATGTCCAAGAATCATAAGAAACATAAACAGCCTTTGAAATTATTGTCTTGGAAAACGACCAACCGTATATCTGTAAAGGTTCACTAAACGGCGATTTGAAAAGTTAAAGCTATCTGTAATTAATAAATGTAATATCAATAAATAAAATAATTTGACAATAAAAATTTTAAGTGTCTCGTTTTAAAAATACTGTAATATTAAATTTTTATTAATATAACAAAAAATTTTAAATATATCTGACATAGATTTTCGTCGTTTCATGCAAAATTATTATTTATTAAATTATTTGAGTAATTTTATTTATTGATATTAAAGTAAATATTACTTATGTGAATATTAAGTGTAAAAATTCTTAAGTAACTGTGAATATGCAATTGTGCTTTCATGCTGTGATCATAAAATATCCCTTGAATGGCGATTGTCAGTCTCCGAGATAAAACTATGTGAGGTACACGAGTGTGCATGTTATTACTTACATTAGACAGAAATTGGTCTGGTTGGAGTATGGATTATAAATGGTGCCCTCGAGACTGCATTACCTCCGATTTGCCTGCGACCAAACTGCCCCGCGTCCAAGGGTGGACGGCGATCTTCTTTAAAGGCTCCCTAATGATGATCCCTTCCACAACAGGCAACGGGGGAGAACACCCCGGGAGACGGGGGATGGATTTGGTATTCCGCAGATCATCCGTGGCAGAGATCAATATCGAACTCACCCCCATATTACCGGCAGGGCGCGGCGCGGACTTCTTTATAAGAACACCGTAGAGGAGTTTTGGCTGGGGCTGTTTTTATTATGCTGTTCGGGAACTGCAGCCCGAGTCCATCAATCATACCGGGAGGAAAACGGGGGAAGCGCCAAGTGCCGTGGAGTGACATGTGTGGCCCCCGGTCATGCGTGGAGTAACTGGACTCACTTTTACGCCCAACTTGTTAAACAGTAACAAATCTTTGGAAACCCCCATAATTACCTTTATTCTAACAGATAATATAAGAATCGATGTGGACAAAAATGTCGTAAATTGGACAACATCTATGTAAAAAATAAGTTGTGGGGACGGGGTGTTAAGTTATTATTTAATATAATAGACCTCACGTCAGTGGAAGCCAATTGATAAGATAAATGGGGATGGCAGAATTATTAATTTATTACTTATTGAAATATTAATTTAATGCATAAGGGAGCAATTAAATAAATGTTTAAATAGAAAAGTTTAAATTAAAAAATTCTGAATTTAATAAAAATAAGTGCATTTGATAACAAATACCAAGTATTAAAGAAACCGTTACTAATAACAATAAATTTACATCGAGACTTTAAAATCATGTAGGGTGGACCTAGAAAAGGAATTAAGTTTTTAGGCAATAGGTCTGGAAAATATCAACACTGTTTAATAAAATTGAACGATATCGTAGATGTTCTGCAGCTGCATTCTGGTCTGCTCTGCTTTGTGATGATGGTTGGAGTACCTCTAAATCAGGCTGATCTCGTTGTCTGCTTTGGGTTGATCGTCCGGAGACTACTAGCAAGACGTCTGTGTCTTCTAGGGTCTCAAAAGCTCCACACCGCTCTCAACCGCTGCTTACAAATTTTCCCCTTTGGTGGTTAGCAGATTAGCGTTTTGATCAACACTTGCTAACCTCCCAAAGTTTTTGTCTCTTTCAGCGGCTAGCAATTTGGTTTTAATGAGCACTTTCCGACCTCTCAACATTATCCCTTTCACAGTCTCAAAATCATTTCCCACGTAAGATGGCAGGAATCCTTAGTCCCTCTACTTAATTACGGCATCCAATCAACTGCAATTCCCAATAGCATTGTTAAGAAAAGATTTTATATTCAAAACGTACGATGAATCAACTGTAGGCATTTCATGCTTTTCAGGAATAATTCACCCATAAGTATAGTTTAATATTTAATTATAACAAACCAATATACACACCAAATAGAGTGAATGAAGCATTAACAAGTTCGTCCTTTCAGAAGGTTCGCGTTTTTTAGATATAAAATCTTAAGAATAAAATATCCCAGATTTCCAAAATGTGATAGGAATAGATTTGAGAACGCATAGATCTACTCAATCTTTTATTTACAGACGAAATAATAGTTTACTTAATGTGAATAAACGTAATAAAGAAACCGTAAATTCAGGATGTATTTGCTGTTAATAGGATTTCTTTAAGACCAACATTTTATGTAGCTTACCAATGAAATGTTATAGGCACATACTCACTAAAAGAATATATTTGACACCGTACAGACACAACCGCAATAAATCCAATAATATTTTTTCGGAATCACGTACTTTAATAATTACGTTGATTAAAATATTCGTAATATTCATTATCACGTAAATAACTTCAACTCATTAAACATTAATTAAAAGTTTATTTATGCGGCTACGTTATTCATTACTCGAATAAATATTTGAAGATATTAAAATCAAACAAATAGTAAAGTCAAATACATTATTTCAGTTATTCAAATAACCGAGTAAATTTATGTCCAACTTTTGTTTTGCAAATATTTCTTGTTATGTACATATTAGAAACGAAATAACTTAGCCGTGTTCTTGCACACAAAACAGAATATTCATAAAATTATATTTAGCTTTCGTTTCCCTTTAGAGAGTTGTTGACTAATTGTACAGTGTTATAAATTTAAAAAATAATATTTTATTTCAATTACTTTAATTATACTTATTTTATATTTTGTTATCACACTTGAGGAGGTTCCAAACAAAGGAAAGAAACGTCGTGGCATATATTAATCATAAATAATGTTCAATAAGGACCAATTTTGGCCATAATTTTTCGCCTACATTATTCAAGGTACAGTCGAAACAATTATAAAATTTGTTTAAAGAAAATAAATTATGGTATTAATTTATAAATTTCTTAAATTGGGCATTTTAGTCGATACCGTACAAGAATTACGATACACTTTCACCTATTTTTGAATAATTCTAAGTATTCATGAGAAAATAATTAATATGATCAACATAAACTCAATCATAAGGTGAAAATAGTTTTAAGTTAAATAATAACTTTGCCTAACATCTTTTTAACCCTATAAATAGTTGAAATGTTTTATTGATTGAAATAAGATCGATACTAACATTTTATTAGAGTGCTCCAAAAGCATAATAATGTATAAATATATCTAATTAGTTAAATATTAATCTAAAGTTTTCTGTTTCAAATAATAAATATTATTATCATATTATATAACAATGTTACATTCCATAAAAACACGACTCCTACACAGTTTAAAATTTTTTGAATGATCATTAATATTAATTAAAGCATTAATTTATTCCGGAAGGTTATCCACCTTTTAGACAAGGAGATAAAGAGAATGCCTGCGATACTTATTGTGCGATATCTCAGTATAAGTGTTCTTCGTAAGTTCGTATAGGAGAAAGGTCATCTAAGGCAAAGGGGTTGAATAAGAAATAATTTAGATTTCAAATTTGGTCGCTTAGAATTTAAACTAAATTCTGGTGTAATTTCTACATATTTGGCGTCAATTTGGATCAAAAGTACCAAAATATATAGCCTCGTTCAGTCTCACAGTCCTAATTAGTTTGACGAACAGTGTAGGAGACATAAATGGGGAAAATTACCGAACATAATTTATTCTAATTACTTTAGCAATTTTCAAAAATCGACATAATAGAATTTTATTATAAAACGTTAATCAATAGATAATTTTATAATTTAATAAATACTTGTCCCATGCACGGCGCGTTAGTGAGAGAGTATATACTGATATATTTATGCCATGCAGATTCCTTAAGTCTGAGTTGGCACAAGACCGTGATCATTAATTCGAATAGGGTTATATGCGTATTCATCAGTGATTATTAGCAAGTATCTGTGGCGGTCATACGAATTTCATGGGTGACAACGCGATTCGTGGCTCAGCAGGGGAGGCGTGTTGCTGACAGGAGCCCAGAGAGCCAACCTAACGATTCAAAACTCCACGGTCCGAGGTGTTAACTACACCATCGACCAACCGCTAATTATATGCCGTTAGACGGCCAAAATGACTGCCTGAATTGGGGATAGGTTTTGTTAAAATGGGACACATGACCATGTAATCAAATTTCATGTTTGTGAGCCTACGTTCAAAAAAATTTCAGTCCGTTTAGTTGTCCTCCCCGAATCTGTTCTGCAAATCCACATGATGACCCACCGCGTATCGTCTGCAATATCAGTGTAATTTTTTCAAATATCTCGATACAACTTTTTGTAAGCTTAAATAACATTGAAGAATTGTATTACTTTATTTGAAAAGAAAAGTAAATTATGCCTCATTGTTAGCAAATAGTGAATTTCTAAATATCTTAAATTATTTAACTAAACAGGAATCAAAAATCAAATTACGTTCAAAAATTTTAAAAATTTATTTTTCTGAATGGCATAGAATTTGAACGTACAAAATACGTTGTGTGTCTAATTATAATAATACATATTAAAAACAGTAAGGGAGTGTTAGCTATAAAAGATTTACCAGTGTAACGTATACTCTGATATCGCATTAATAAACTCCAAGTACCTCGGGCGGGTATTCTCAGTTTAATTTCTCGCCGGGGAATAATGTGGATAGTACCTTTCTCTGGAAGAAATTTAATATGTAGCTTAAATTCAAGCATCATTATCTTACATGCTTTGAACATGTATCTCGGAGCAGGATAATTAGAAATACTGCACATATCAATTCTGTGTGCTAGTTTAATACATACTGCATATATATGATTCCTCATCAAAACTTTATCCACTAAGTCCCTCTGCAAACTCTAAGTCTGTAATAGGTATAATAAAACGCCCTGTATAATTAAAGGTATTTATAAATCATAAGAACTTATCACACTATTTCAATTACGGCTTAATATTCATAACAATTTTTAGAAATATACATTTCAACACAACATTATTAAAAATATTATTATCAATATTTTAAAAGTATCCATAACATCACAACAATGATAACATACTATGATAAAAAATAAATTGTAAATTATGTTCGTAATGAAAATAATTAAACAATTAATGACCTTTTACAGACTTTATTCATTAAAACTCTGTCACGTGTTCACCTGAGATTATAGGTCCTCAGGGAGCAATAAAAAGGATTTTGGTGTAGCAGTCCAGCCTTAACTTTGCTATCGAAGCTGGTTTGGAACGTTATAAGAAAATGAGATAATCCTTATTTCGAAGAATGTTGAAGATTCAAGGAACGATTAGGATTGGTTTGGTAGTGTGAGTGAGTTCGCCTAAGTCTGATCAGGTAAGAATCGGAAGGTCGAAAGATTTATCAGTTAAACACAGATATACAGTTTAGATATGGATATTAATACAGTCACTAATACACACTGTAAGGAAGAGGAAAGGAAAGAAGAGTGTTAGATGAGAACTCTAACAGGGAAACCGACGTAACCTGCTGGCAAGCTCAACGTCTCGACTTTACTGAAATTCTGTAGATCGAGGCTTTTAAAACGTGTGCTAAATGCCATTGCTCTGAATTATTGATGGTAGCTGACATATAAACATTATGTCAACATTCCTGTGCAGCTATCGGGTTTAACGACCTAAACTGCAGACGTCTTAAAAACTGCGTCAATCCACACAGGCAAATGACCTCCGCGATAACAGAGATTCGTTACAACTCAATAAGTTTATCATAAAGCGCAAAAACGATTTGGAATTATTCACAACATAACGTGAATATATAAAATTAATTGCGATCCGCCCTACTGCCCAAAATATTATATTGGTCAGACAAAACGTGATGTGCGAACAAGACTGAATAACATAACATTTACAAAACGACGATCCATAATGTACCACATACTATTTCATGGGAACTACAGTTCTTAAATTTATTTTTAGTAACAGATTACAATTTCTGGAAGATTTTACAAATGGCAACCCGTTGTTACCTTCACTTCATTTGAAATTCTGAATCTAATCACAAGTCAAATTAGTCTGTCGATGCAGCGCCAGAAAAATCAAAGTTAAACTCGGTAAACTATTAACAGAGTCTCTCTAAAAATGGAAAACTATGGACGATTTTAATTACAGCAGCTTGATTATGCAAGATAATTATCACATCAAAAACTTCCGAAGCAGATGAAGTTTATCATTTGATATAATAAACAACAAAGACCGATATAAATTTCAGTAGTTACATATATTAGAGATAAACATTTGTATTTCTGCGTTAATTTAAATGGGAGATTAATTCAAAAACATTTTCATAATTAACGCAATTTCAACACAAACATTGTCGCAAACGGTTCCACCCGGTTTTTAATTTTAAGCACTGTAAACACATTAATGGCAATTTTTAATTCGCCGGCACGAGTCCATAACTCGCTAAAATTATGAAGCAATAAATTTAAATGTATAATTATTTATCCTCATCTGTTACTGAGTGTTGTTAGTAAACTATTAAATACATATAGCTTAGTTCAAGGAGGAGAAACCTTTCTCATATTCAAATCCGATCTAACATTATAATTTACAAACAAACATTTTTAATCAACAGCATTTCCAATTTACAGCTCTGGATCAGGAAAATTCTTTTTTCATTACTACGCATCGCTGATGTACGTTAAAATCCTTCATTTTAAATATTTAATTTCGTAATTTTAATGAATTAGCACGTCTCTGCAGTATTTGAAATAAAGTCCTTCGTGAGAAACTTTGCTGCATGTTTCCCTCTGGCTGTTTTTGTTACTAAACAACTGGGCTTGGTACCTAACAGCCTCTATCTATTTACCTTGTATATAAGAACAAGGAAAGTTAATTTTTTAAATTTCCTCGAAGGCATGTAAATCCAATAAAATAAGAATAACTTTAGCAGGTCTCGTTATAACACTCAGTATGGAAATTATATTTCTCAAATTAGTTGTATTACAATTATATAATTTAATTTAAAATGCATTAGTAGTGTACACTACATTAACTAGATAAGCTTAATTAAGATTAATTTTCCAGTGTTTTCTTTGCTTGGAGAAGAATTATTCGCCTAGGCTAAGTTTTCCACGGAAAAGATTTAGTAATAAAAAAATCTGAGTATCATCTATAAATAAATTTTAAATACGGTTAATTTTGAACTCAAGCATTTTTCTTTAAACATAATTTATTTTAATTGATACATTATTTGATTAGAAACGCAGTGTTCTTAATTATCGTTAAAAGCATATCAAATTTTAATTTCACACTTCTGAATTGATAATTCATATAATATAAAAGTAAATCATCAAAAACGTAATACCATGGCAGATCGGTTACAATTCATTAATAATCCTTCAGAAAATGTAATATTAATGTTTCGTTCTGCTTCTATTTTAAGAAATTCCATATAACCTTCATATATCTTTTTTACGATTTTACGTTCAGGAAACGTGAACCAATAAATGATTCTATTAATACTATTACTCCCTCGCCCTTACTTCGCTGACAATTTTGAAGGTGTGAAATGTTTCTTTTTTTCGTATTTGTCTATGTAAAAGTGCTAATTAATTTTACGTTAAATGAAAAGCATAAGTTTTTATCCATGTTTTGGTAATAAAATATTTAAAATGAAGTATTCAAAGATTTTTACAGTGAGTTACAGCATTGTTTATTATTTATACAATATTAATTTAATGTTTGGCTCCAATTTCCGGTCTTTTATTTCCTGGCGTATTTTAGAAATAAAGTAAAAACTAGTTTAATTTCACCAAACGATTATGCCTCTCATTTCCGAGCTGTTTTGCAAAGGATCGTATTTCGGTGTACGTCAATAACCAGAAACTAATCCTGCAATATGAGAGTATTTATCGAATCGGGAAAACCACGAACTACACAGCTTAGTGAACACTTTATAACAATCGGCAGTTATTAGGCGCAAGTTTGACAAAACAAATCTTTGAATTTCACACAAAAGTATATATGATTATTTTAACTAATAATTATAAATAAAATATCCTTTTCATAAATATTAATAAATAATGTTATAGGAGAACGTTGAAAATGTGATGCATGTATAGGGTAAATAACCAGGAAGTTTTAAGCAGAATAGTGGAAGAGTGAACAATATGGAGACCTTGACCAAGCTTTTGAGAGGTGAGGATCTTGTTAAAATAACATTAGATGGAAGTTTGTGAGATAAGGATAAAGGATAATTAAGATCTAAATTGATGGAATACGCTAAGCAGATTAGGGAGAATGTGATAGCTATGTTGAAATGAAAAGGCTTGCGCAGGACAGATTAGCATGGAGACTTGCATCAGACAAATCGTAGGACTGATTACAACAGCAACATCATCATTTTATTGAAATTACTATTTTACATACAGTGTTAATATCTCGTTCCCTACAGTACAGTTCCAAAAATACCTAAAATAACGCCAAAATGCCATAAATCCCTTCCCAATCTATCACCCTTTGTTACTCAACTGGTTCCCACACTACAATCCATGAACTTTGCTTTCCCTCCATTAATCCTCATCTTTTACTCTTCCTCCAGGTTCACGTTCATTTATGTTTTTAAAGTGTTCTTCTGACTCCCCTAATACCACAATATCATCAGAAAACCTTAGAGTTTCTTTTCCTTCTCCTTGTAGTTTGATTCCTTTTCCTTATTTATTTTTAATTTTCTTCATCGCCTTTTCCATATATAAGTTAAAGAGCACGTGCGAAGGTCTGCATCCTCGTCTTACTCTTTTCCTTATTTCTGCTTTATTCTTGCTTTCAATTCTAATTACTGCTGACTGCCATTTTCAGAGGTTATAGAAAACTC
This sequence comes from Eucriotettix oculatus, assembly GCA_034510155.1. Taxonomy (NCBI): domain Eukaryota; kingdom Metazoa; phylum Arthropoda; class Insecta; order Orthoptera; family Tetrigidae; genus Eucriotettix; species Eucriotettix oculatus. The sequence continues at coordinate 22,029,771 of CM067382.1, read as the reverse complement.
TTTTTTCTCGATATTTTAATCACGCTTAATCATGAGCGAATAATAATAAATTGATGTAAATTAATGACTGTACGTTTAATTTTATTATACAGTGTAGCGGATTCCGCGTTCCTCCGTATTCGAGGATTTCTAATTCTTTTAGGGCGCCAGGTATTTTTATGATTTTAATAATTTTAATTCCAATCCGAGCATGAGAAAAAATTATATCTGCAGGGCGTGGTCATTCTCTCGTCGTCCCGCCGACACAACCTGCTCCTTCCACTACCCCATGACGACTCAATAAAGTCTTGCCAGAGTACATTGTTGGCCCGGGCTGCGTCGTTCCTCAACAATTGCAACTCACAAGCTGGCCTGCATTGTTAAGTGTAACTTTTCATGTTACAACAGAGCCCGTGAAAGAATTTCTCAGTCATAAAAGTTAGTAGTATCTACTTTAAAAATTGTAAAGGTTCGTTTCAAGAACACCTATACATTTGGAGATGACAACATCGCAATGTGTGGCCTTCATTCAAGATCTCAAGTCACTAACATCCAGGATCGTTTCCGAAAAAAACTGTTTTCCCTACCATTTTTTCCTCTGAAGGTTTATATAGGATCGAGTCTTTGGTCATTTACTACCTACTGATTTGCTAGATTCGAGACAAAGGCTATAGTTTCCATTATTCTACACTTAGCCAAGGTGGAAGAAATTGGATTATAGATTTTGTGTAAGGTTACAAATAATGGGGTTCATATTGAACTTGTATAAGAAACACTAAGCTTCAATTTAATGTATGATTTGATGTAAATATTCTAAATTAATCTGTTATTATATACCATTAGAACTAGGACATTATTTTAAAGCTACCTTTTAGTTTTTTATGATTTACAGATGAATATGATTTACGGGCTGAAGGAGTCTTGTCGTATTATGTAACGGATATGAACTTGTGACCCCTTAAGGTTTGTTATCTTATTGTACATCACCAGTCATGAATGTTATTTTTCGATTATTTTGTTAGTTCAAAATTTGTGATTAATAGCTGTTTTGGGTGTTACTATTCAGTCACGAAATAAAATGGCGTAAGATGTTTGCTCTCATCAGCCCCTGCGAGGGCGACGTGCTCGCCGTACTTTATTTGTTAGAGTCGCCGTTTGCCTCGGGTTCAGAGGAATGCGGTGTAGGTGGGGAAAAGGGAGTTACTCCTCAAGGGAGGGTAAAGCAGCTTTCTGTAAATTGTGCCTCTGAGGAAAGCTTGTTATCCTATTTGCAGAGACTTTCCTGGGAATACAACAAGCGAAACTGGGGCTATTGGCGCTGGACGCGCTGACTGCGATCTTGGAACACAATAGGCGGGCGGGACGGGGCGAATTCTGTCTTCCTCCGACACGGAGGAGTTTCACAGAACTCAGACAATTGATATTACTCCTCTCTCTTAGTGCTAATTATACTGATAACACAATTTCCTTAAAAATGTTATTCCGTTCAATTTTGCATCAGAGTAAAAATGAACACAATTTCATGAATAAGGACGCGTCTATGTTGAAATGGAATAAAGAATATTGTGTGTGAGGTATTTATGAAATTCATTTTATTTTATTTGAAAGGCTCGTGTATGCCCTTTCAAATTAAAATGTATTGAATTTATTAAATCTACAAATGGGCAGATGCCCGGTGGCAGATACATAGAACTTAAACAATAATTAATAAATTGGTCGTAAGGACCATATTTAACCTATAGTTGAATGTATAATTATATTCAATATAAATAAATAAGTGTGGAATCATATTATTAGAAATGATTTTTTAAAAAAAGAATAGTATTGTTTTTGCCTGAAAAAAAAACAAAAAACTGGAAATATATTTCACTGTAGTATATTTTTAGAGATTTCGCAGCACTGATCACTGCACTACACTGCACGACACTACACTAAACTTAGATTGAGTCAAAATTTTCTTTCTGTTAGAGGAAGTTCTCCAAACACTCCTGCAGGCAGATTGTTCCAGTCATTAATTGTCCTATTTAGGAATGAGTATTTTCAACGTCTGTTTTTTGGTTCCTTGCTTGTAATTTAAACAGGTGATCACTTATCATTCTATCTCTGATTCACTGCCAAGGTTTTTGACCTGCAAAAGCTCTGTAGAAAATGTGTAGCCTAGCTGTTTCTCTTCTTGTCTGTAGCGTGTCCCACCCTAGTCGCTTTACCTTTTCGTTCCCATGCCCAGGTCCTATTTGTACGAATTTTGCGGCCCTTCTTTGCACCCTTTCTAAGGATTCTATTTGACCTATCCTGTACGGATCCCAGCATGCTGCACCATATTCCATAAGTGGGCATATTCCATAGGTGGAATTAAATTTGTTTTATTTCATTTTAACATCCGCCCACCCATATTGAAAAACCCTATGTCGACTTACTTTTAGGATTAAATCCTAATGTTAGCTCAAAATTACTTCTTATCAATAATCACCGAGTCTCTAAATACAATAATCCTCTACAAATTCCTAAACTGAGGCTGCTATCCGTACTACACGAAATTCTAAGCGCAAGAAACTAAAGTAAATTACGATGCATGAATACAACGTCTGAAAATTATTATGTCTACAATTTCCTCCCCGACCCTTGTCTTTACGTTTTAAGACGAACGCAGTCTGTCACCCATGCTGTTTAACTTATATATAGAACAGGAGGTGAAAAACGTTATAACGGAATATGGAACAGGAATATCCGCAAGGAGAAGAAATAAAAACACTACGCTTTTCCGACGATATTGAAGTATTAGGTGAGTCAGAAGAAGACTTGGAAACCATAATAAGTGGAATGAACGTGGTTCTGGAGAAAAATTTCAATATGAGGATTAATAGAGGGGAAACCAAGGTAATGGAGTGTAGTATAGGAATTATTGTGTTGGGAAGGGATATTTTGACGAAAGTTAAGGAAGGAATTTTGCTACTTGGGAAGCATAATAACTAGGAAGGCAGAAGTATAATAGACAAAAAGAGTAGGATAGCACAGGCAAGGAAGAATTTCGAGAAAAAAAATCAATTTCCTTACGGGTAATATTAGTGTATTAGGGGAGTTAGAAGAAGACTTGTTAACCATAGTAAATAGCATGAACGTGGTCATGGAGAAAGAGTTGAATATGAGGATTAATAGACAGAAAACCAAGGAAATTCCGTGTGGTATGGGAAACAGTGGAATTAAAAAGGGTATAAGATTTTGGGAAGGAATATTTTGAAGGGAGTGAAGAGATTCTGCTCCTTGGGAAGCGTAATAACTAGGGATGGTAAAAGTATACTAGAAATAAAGAGTGGGATACCAAGGGCAAGGAAGGCTTTCGCGAAAAGAGGAATTTACTTACGGGTAATATAAATGTGAATATTAGGAAATCGTTGCTAAAAATGTTCATAGTGAGTGTGGCGTTATATTTGTGCAAAACGTGTTGCGCAAATAAAAAGAATAGAAGCCTTTGAAATATGGTGCTATAGGTGAATGCTGAAAATCAGATGTGTGGATGGAATCACTAACGAGGAAGTTCTATACAGAATAGGGGAAGTGCGAACAATTTGTATGACGTTGACCAAGAGAAGGGATATATTAATAGACCACATTTTAAGACACGAGTGTCATGTAAAATTAGCATTAGAGGGAAGTGTGTGGGGTAAGAAGAGAAGATTGAATTTTTATTTGATTCAATTATATTAAATAGATACTTCTCTCGTTTTTTCTGTAAACCATAAGAACTATTCTGGTAATAGTGCAAATAAGTTTTTTTACTTCGTATTGTGCGGGTTAAACTGCAGATTAAATATTATTATTACTAAATTTAGTAAAAAAATCTGTTTAGCGTGTTCTCAAAGAAGGTAATAAATGTTTGATGAAATGTGCCGAGAAATTTTTATTCCTTCCTCGTCTGTCGTCAGAGACGATTGGCTTAAGTGCTTATTCCCTTCAGAACCAAAAGCCGCATAAAGAGCTGAATGTTTGTTGAATATTTTTATTCGCAGCAATCTTTATGAAGAGGGGAATTCTGAGGGAAAAAGTCGTTTTAACTCCCGAACAAGACTCACGCCTGAAGGAAAAAGCCCGTAATAAACGAGGAGACGGGCGGATAACCGTAAGAGTGCCGTTTTCTCGTTTGAAGGTGGCTGTTTAGAGTCAGCACCGCTTTGTGGAACGTAGCTTGCAGGTAATGGAAACACGGACGAGCAAACATCGAACAAAACAGAGGCTCGATCCCCTGCAAACATGGCGGACCGCGTTATTACGTTAGCATCCAAAGCGACGTCGCTTTGCCTTGCAATTACATCATCGGCTAATACTCTATTTATATAGGAGCAAAAAGCAAGTGCCAACTGACGATCTCCTACGCAAATCCAAGTACTGTTAACAGTGAACTGATGGTGTCAATGCGTAGGAATATCATTCATTAACATTGTCTTTTTTATCCCAGATTACTGTTATCAAACATCATCTTATTCCATTATTTAATAACTACAGAGATTCAATAATTACCTTAGTCTTTTAATAACCTCCTGGTACCTTAAATAGTCGCAGTAAATTTGAAAAAAGTCTAAAACCCCGGCTCTGCAATACCTGAGCGGAGTATCAAATGAATTGGACAGCACAGGAAAAAATTTGTGGTAGTAAGATCTTTTATTTGTATTGGTGATTGGATGTTAATGTGATAAAAATAAATAATTTGTTCATTAAGGGAATGGTGTCAATCGCAATATTTACAAAAAATACATTATATATTCTTATACACGCTCAAAAGACCCTGGTATATATTATAATATTGAGCTTCTCGGAAATAAGTATGTTTTGGTCATAGACGTTGATGTAATAAATTAATGTACTGTGAATAAAAAATAAAACCACAGGACATTTTGTTCGTCGATGCAGTAAGATCGACGATAATAATCGGTAAAAATTAATCCCGGTATATGTAGAAAACTAATATTCCTAATGGTACCTTAATAATGTCAAACATGCTAACGGCCCGTTAAGTTATTCAAAAATACTCCTCTTATCTTCAGAGAGTTAATAATGCTCCCAGTACCTTAAGAGACATAACGTTATTCCCGATATGTTAAGAAAGTTAAAAGCGCAGCTAAACCTTTTTATTAGGCGGTAATAATAGACGTTATAAAAAAGTTTATGCCCTCTGCACCTGTTAAGTATTACTAGTTTTTTTTGGTTCTTAAGTAACATGTGTACAAAGTTTGGTAGAAAGTAGATAATAGCAGGAAGTTTGTTTCACGCCTTCCACTCCGACCCCTAGGGTCTACACTACTGCTAAACTAGACACATAATAACGCAAACAGTAAATTTTTCATTGAATGGATATATATAATCATGACTTAAATATGTCTACTTGCTTAATCTTCTCCACATTAATGCGTTAATCCAGCCATCATCTATATTTTTATTGCTGCTAATAGATTACAATATGCCGAATTAAAGAACTGTAATAGAATTAATAACTGAAGATACATTCGATGGTGTTCAAAACGATTAAGCCTTTAGACTGTTAATTTACCCATTTTTATTACCAGTATTTACAACGGAATCAGAGAAGCAATTGTGTTGGATATGCAAGCTGCGATACTAGGAAGAAAACAACTTGGGGAGATTATAATCGTAAACATAATAAAATGAATGAGAGTGTATTGCGAATTAAACTAAAACTAGATCTCAAAGATATGAACGTTGCCCACTCCATGCAAGAAATTTAACGGGTCGATGTGCCCATATTTGGCAACAGCGAATATTTTCCCGTCTGACTTATTTCCTAGACGCGTCTTTCGAACAGATTACATGAGGACGAACTTTGTGAAAAAAAGTAAAAGAGTTACGTTATTTGTGAAACGTAAATTAGTTCTTTATTAGCAGTGAGAAGGACCCATTAGGAGATGAGATGGCCGACGGAGTTCGTAACTCTAGCACACTAGGTCAATTAAGTAAACAGCAATTTTATATGTAAGACAGGGCCATTAAGAAGATTACTTTGGACTGATGCTTAAATTAAATAAACCGAAACTAGATATTTTAAGAAAAATAAATTTTATTTGTACATAGAACAATCAACATACAAGTCTTTTCAAATATGTATAATAAACATATAATATTTAAACTAAACAGAACAATAAATTTAATTAAACTGAAATTTAATTTTAAACAGATAAGAATTCAAAGCGATATTTAGGGTTTTGTAATGTTTCCTGTCCGTACGTTGTACACAATAGAAATAATTAAAATTAATAATGATTTTGAGTCAAAGCACGTTTTTAGAAAAAATCACCAAAAGTAGCAAGATTGCTTCTTCTTGCGGTATGTGCGATGTTGGAGGATCTCGACCTCGTGATACATTTGGATAATTTGGATTATCGAAGGCTACGTTGTCCGAATATCGATAAAATACACACTTGTGTGTGTGAGGATAAACATTCGGGGCATAAATATGCAGACGTTTCTCTTTTTCATGGAGATGAAAGGCTTGATGAAAAGGAAACTAAAACCTACAGAGTTTTTACCAGGAATCCAAATTTGTTGTATTGGCCTTTGTTCTTCCCGTTTGACATATCTTGTATAGAGTTATTCAGCAAATCAGTTGGATAGAAGCTACATCTTCTGACAGAAATGAAACTTTTTGACTTTCCTCGGGAATTACTCTCTGATTATATTAGCCATTTTATATTCATCAAGACAAGCTACTTGAATTACAAAGCCAAGTCGGTACAGAGAAACTCTCCAAGGCCCGTTGAGGTGTAAAGATATATGCCCTCCCAAGGATAAATACGGAGCTCGCCTTCTAGCGTTGCTCTTAATGTATGCATCCGCGGAGTTTCGGTTTTAATTACGAGGCGACTAGCTAGCTAATTACTGTGCGTTGCTAATGATGAATGGGCGAGCTGACGTTTTCTTGTGAGCGGAGGAAGGAAACCGTGGTTGCCTGCCTGGGACAGCTATTGTGTTCGCAACAGCCACTCCGCGTAAATCTGACAACACTTCCGCAGACATCACACGTAATTGCGTGCTCTCTCATCAAATATCCTTCACGACAGACCGGCCTTCACTTCAGAAACATTTCTTACCAACTAATCGTCTGGCATACGTTCCTCAGACATTCAAAACAAACACATCACGATATTTTATGACTAATTTACCACATAATGGTTTCGTCTATTGTGGCGAACATATATCTCCACCGCATGGAATTAGTTTCAATTATTTATTCCATTAATCTTGATAAACTTTAAATGCAATTTGTTCAATAACTTTACCAGAAGAATCAAATATTAACGCAATTAACTGCCTAATTATGAAGTAAATATTTCTCCTATATTTTCTTACAGGGAATTATCTAATGTATGGATATCCATAGTTAATAATTGATAAAAATACTTTGATTGTAATCAATGCCAAATATTGTTATTAGTGTGTCCATAATTTTTTTTTCTGCATTACGTCAGTTCAGTAGTTAATCCCGCAACCCTTCCGCTCGAAACAGTATTTTTTGGACAATGTTATCACGTGGTTGCGTGAAAGTGGTTGTATGATTGGATGAAGACATTGTAATTCTGTGCTAAATTAAAGCCAATGATATTCAGCTCGCACCTGTCAATACCGTAACGACAAATTTCTAACCATTTCCTTATACCCTAATTTTACAGCTTCCCTAATAAATGCAGTTATAAATTTAATACCACGCATTTAGACCTTTGATTTTATCCTTCGACCTTCCAACTTTATATAAACTAAATCAGCTGATCTCCGGGCAAATATTCGACCGAAGGACGAAGAGACCTTCTATTTATCGATGTACAGTGATACAACTGTCATTGTAAATATTCCAATTTTATATAAACGGCGGAAATTTAGCAACGAAACTTACTTTTTCAATTAATTAAAATTTAATTACAAAAATTGTTCAGTAAATGTTTCAACATTTTTATAGTAACTAAAAATAATTTTAAAAAACATTTCAAGCTTGTACATAAGAAAATAATAAATACTTATTGAAGGAAAATATATTATTACGATTGGCGCCTCAACTATGGGGCATTTAAAGTGTCTTTTGAGAACATAATTTAAATTATATTTATTACATATAAACTATATGAAATCAGATCCGAAATTTCTGATACCAGATAATAAATATAGGTAACAATTACTGCTAAGAAAGGTGTTTCCTATATTCAACACCTTAATTCAACAAATATATTTGGAGGTATGAAGTTATATTTTAACAAATTAAAATACGAAAAAGTACGTCTATTACATGGGACATAAATCATGGATTGAAATTAGCTCCGAAATTCAAAAGCCCGTAAAATATAGAAAGCAAAAAACAGATGTTGGCAAATTCTCCTTCCTAAATAGGACCTTCAACGACTGGAATAATTTGCTGTGGGAGTGTTTGAAGGAAATACTCTTAAGGAAAATATTTTCAGGACAAATTTCAAAAAACGTGAGAAGTGAAGTGGTTATTTCCAATAATATAAATGCATATTCTATTTTTAATGTTAAAATCAAAATTAATAAAATTCTTGTTGTGTTTCTCATTTTTCTTTCAGAAGTATAGAAATTTGAAAGGACTATGATCATTTTATAGATTAGGAGTATTTATGTTTAAGTAATTTCATTTGGTATCTGACATCGGCCTTGCGCCCAATCGTAAATCAATAATCAATACAATAACATGCTGTATTAAAATGTCTAAGGATTCTCTACAATGTTACCTTGAACAAACTGAATAATCTACAGAAACAATATTAAATAACATATTGCAAATCGGAATATTGATTAGGGTTTTAAATTGTTATTTATTATTTGTTTGGTTTCCTATTCTTATTGTGCACTACGATTAACCGCTATGGTTCTAACCATGTATACTAACCGTTTTTTTAGGTCTCCGAAATTACTTTTTATCGTTTTAAATACATTTATAAATTTTTAATAATTAATTTTTAATATAGAAGCTTTTTGCAATGTAAATCTTAAATACGTTAAATTTCATCCCCAATAATAAGAAATCGTTCCATTACTTCGGATCATGCCGCATATAAATTACTTCTTTATGTACTCATTTTACAGCTTTTTAGTAATTTTATTAGGTAATAACGTTAAGGCGTCAAGGCGTTAACGAATGTTTTGGTGTGAAAATTAATATTTATAGGGTAGTTCGTTCGTTTCATTATCTTTGTAGAGGATTCAAATTCATAAGCATACACAATATATAAAGGTATGGTTGGCAAATTAATTTTAATAATAAATAAGAGGTTGAGCACCCCGTGATGAAGGCAAGGATACCTGCAGCTGCGCCCTGAATGGTGCGTGTGACATAATAGCGATTACAGTCAACAACACATTGAATATTCGCAGAGACGCCGAGGGCCATGCAATGAATACTCGATGCTGCCACCCACGCACAAACCGTGCCACGGCGCCCTTGATTTATTAACGGGCGCGTCTGTCAATTATGACAGCATAAACACCCGCGGCCTGCTCTCTAATCTACTTTAATAAGTTGCAATCTTGTCGGCGAGCAGTAAAACTTGATAAGATCATATCCAGCTGGCAAAGGAGGGAAAGGCGGGGGATCGTTATGAATACTGAACAAAGGATATCTTCAAAACCGCGAGAGCTTCGCGCCAAAGGGTTCTGCATTATTTCTGATTGAAACGATCTCCCACTTAATACAGTTACAGGAGTATTACGCAACAAAACCCGACCAATATTCTACGTTGGGTCAATGCATAATTAACTGTACTTCAGTTCTGACTAATTACATCTTCAAATAAATAACAAAACGTACTTAGGAACGTCAATTATACGAATTTCTCGACTTTAATTTTAAGGTCACGGATTTTCCAATTTACGGTTCGATGAAAACGCCTTTTCCAATCTAAGGTACTCTAGGGATCATAACAGACAAAATATAAATACAACAGCAATATTTAGTTAAAACCTACGTGCTTGTCCTAAATTATGATTGCACGGGAAGCTACTTGTTACTGTACTTATACCCTTTTTCTTCAATAAATATGCTCAAAACCATTCGTAAATAGGATTTACGACTCTCTCGGAATTTTTATTGTTTCCAAAAAAATCAAAGACCGTATATCATTCATTTTATTGTTGACTGACCCAGGGGTATCCTCTCTCCTTCACGTACCCAAACACCTATCCAAATTCTCATTTTTAATTTTTTCAGTTGCACCTGACGAGGACTGTCCATCAACCTGCAAAACTCTTATCCCATTCCTCAATTGTTAAAAAAATATTATGCTCTTACTGTCGCTAAATCTTGAAATAATTTAAAATTTGTTGATAAAGTTAATAATTTAGATGAACATAGTAATGTATACCAAATTAACTTTTTAGATTGAAATTCTTCACATCAGATCAAATAATTCGTCATTAAATAATTAAATTAAACAAAATTCGTGATTCTATTATAAACTCTTTTAATCATTATTTAATTTTTCCATTGTCATTCTGAAAATTAACAATACGCTTACGAGCTATTGATTTGAATTGTCTTCTTTTGTGAGACATTGACGCGTAAAATTTCATCCTTCAACATTTCTTGATTCCGTACGTAATTTGTCATTTTATAAGATAATTGTACTATACGTATAATGTTATAAATTTTTATTTTGTAATAAATTATTTAATTAACCTCTTTATCAGTATTGTTATAGTTTAAATATGAAATGTTATGTTAAGAAAATTGTTGAATAAAATACATCATTTTTACAATTACAAAATTGTAAGTGAAAATTTGAGACGAAACGTCGTATTATTTCATATTTAAATTATAAAAATACCATCAAAGAGGCTGATTAAATAAATTAATATATATTTGTCAGAATAATGATTTATTTTCTATTTTGATAGCAAATCACATCAGAGGAGGTTCCAAATTTAGTAACGGAACGTCCTGTATGAACTTTTCTAATAAAGTTTGTATTAAATATTTACTGCCTTCTAGACTGTATTAATATTAGTTGATTTCCATACAGTCAGATATTGAAACTATTTCAAATTGAAAAATCTTATCACTATTTCGATTAATACCTGAGGTGGTAAATATTTCTACCATAAATTCGTAAGCTAATTAAGAACCAATTTCTCCTTTTATTACTCGGTTCAATAATTTTAATTTTATTTAACTTATTAACACATTACAATTTAAATTTTCAAAATTATTTTTATGTTCATTTGTGGATTTTTAATGAGCGTTTGGTTGGATCTGTGTAAATTTAAACAGTTAATTTGATATACAACATTATGTTTACCTAAATTACGTTATAGTAGAGTTATAATTAACTAGTTTCGAAACCAAATTGAACCAAACCTCGACATATAAATAATATACAGCGAAGTCAAATATTTGTGACAAATGTAGACTTTATTATCATACAAATCCGAAAGACGGGTAACCAATCAATTGATAAGTCTCATCCTCTGTATTTACGATTATCTATATAGCTTATGAAATGTTTATTAAATTTTAAAATATAAGTGTATCGATGGAAATAGATAGGAATAAATGAGTGTCCTTTTGATCGGTTATAATGTTTATTTATTCCGATTTTGAGGTGTATGAATAAGTCCGTTCTATTTCTCAAAAAATTATTATGCATACCCTATAGTTTTTCGACCTATCGTGCTATTTATAATCTAAGTCTCTTCTGAAAGTTGCTAATCCGAGAGTACTTATTTCTCCAATACCAGATCTGAAGTTGATTGGCGTGAAAGGAACCCAGTGAAAAGAAATGGACTTGTCTTAAGAAACGCATTCCCGGTTTTCTCCAATGAAACGTTTCTAGTGAAGTGACGTTTGTATCGTAGACCTCCCCTCACACACACATACACATGTGTGCTAAGTGGGTTACCGACCCCGACGACACGGAGACGAAGTCGAAGGCCGTGCTGTCACATAAACAAGCTTATCAAAGCACAGACAGAGGAAACTCGTTCAAAGAGGCAGCATACCATTTATTCACCTCTCGTGAAGTTTGACGCATTGGTAACTTCAACGGCGGCGTGAAATCGTTAGATATAACGTCGCATAACACGTCAAATCAAACTATGATTGTTTTCTTATTCACCAAAAAAGTCGTGTAAAATAACAATTCATGATCAATCATAATATTACAAAAAGGTTTAGGAATCACAAGTAATTTTACTAATTTGAAAGTACGTCTCTAAAATTGGTATCATTAATTGCGTTCATTCTGTGTAAAAAAATCATTTTTACGTATATTATGAGCTATTAATTACTCATTTTGAGTACTACACTATACTCTTTCGTAGTAGACCCCTCTCTACTTTTATTCACATTTTTTAGATTTTAAATTAACAAAATTCAGCAAGAATATTCAAAGTCGGAGACAGGCAGGCAAGAGATGTGAATTCCCCGAAGTCAAGGTGACTTATAGAAAACGTGTCTCCGTGCAACTACAAGAGGTACCTTTCCTTCACTAGCTAAACAAATTCTTTCGCTTGACGGAGGTCGAATAAAGGTTGGTGAACACACGTCACGTGGAGTAGCGCCTTCCTTGAAGAGGAGTTTAGCTGGGAGGTGAGAAGACGAAAAAAGTGAGACGTCAAAAGTGCAGAGAAGCAGAAAGACAGACAGTTTTGCTTGGAAGTCGAAGGGACCATGAAGCAGAGTAAGTAGGAGAGAAGATGAAATGTACAATTAATAAGTCAACGTTGATAGAATGTTTAAAGAGATGTGAGCATTCTCTTGAGATTGAAAGGAGAGCGGGCACGGAAGGCCAGAACTTCTGACTTGCTTGTAAGTTGAAAGGAAGTGGAAGTAACTGGTGTTGGAGCTTTGAATGAAGAAGGAGGGAAAACTGCGGTTTCTTCATCCGCCGGGAAGTACCAGGTCCAGAGCCTTTTCTGTTAACAGAGGTAAAATCCACAAACCGACCTGGAAGAAGGAAAATATACTACGCAAAAGTTTCGGTATTTCTGAGAGGATGAAACAGGTTCGTCACAGACGTAAAATCACTGCTGCACGTTTTACCCCAATCATTAACTCTGAGAAACTCTTTGAAATTTAAACAATCAACCCCTTCAACAAATATATTAACTGTAGATAGTTCGCATGGCCAGCTAACGAAATTGCTTTCTTTTCATATAAATATTTTTTTAAAAAAAGAACAAATAATTTGTTAAATAATTAACCCCGTTATCATTCACAATACTTGCGCCTTCAATTATTTCCAACAAAATTAAAATTACTGCGAATTACAAGCAAACGATTGATCTAGATAACTATATTTTTATTCACTCTCTAATCGTAACTTCATGAAATGTTTTAGGTACTAGTCAGTTTTAAAAAACACATTTTTACTGCTAATTTTAAAAGAATAATGAATGCTATATCAAATTCAGATAAATTCTTACAGGCCTTTGGTTATGGTAAATCTGTTTTCATACTGAAGATACGTTTATATTTTCCGGAAGGGGCTACAACAACGTCCTTACCTGAAAAAAAAGACGGAGCTTCATTAATATTTACGGCTTGTAGGTGGAATCCTCGGAATCTGCCTCATGCGTCAATGAATAGGAAATTATCCAATAGAATTAAACCCTTTCCCTTGTGTATAAAGACGTGGATGGAATGCCTTTAGAAAAGTGCACGTCCTCATCAATTTCCTTTTATTGTCTTCTCAAGCCGCATATATTTCATCTCCCCTAATTCCTGGTTTACGAATTCATAGATAATTTTTAAAAAGATTGACCTGAGCTAAAATGCAATTGATTCTAATAATCCGTGCATATCTGTGTTTATTAAATAATTATTACCTATGAATATTTCGAAAATTCAAAAGTAAAAAAACGATTAATTGTTCTCCGGAAATCAATTATAATGATAGAAACGTTTCGGTTGGCAAGAAATTATTTTAAATCCCAGCTATTACTCCTAATAGAAATTACTTAACAAAAAATGTGACGTTTATTAACATGAATATGTTTTCCATCTTACGTCGTTCGAAACATTTCGTCACGTAACACACAAGCATAACGCTCTCGTTGTGACATCTGTGTACGAGTACTGAATCTCTTACAGCTCCGAAGACGTGAAGGTATTGAATGACGACCTCAACATTGACTACGAATCTCAAACACACACGTCTATGTAACGCTGAATAAAAGTTAAAGACAAAAATCAGGATTCGAGCTCAATTGGCAAAGTGAATTTCAAGAAGTAATTTACTCAGATGACACATTATGAACCTAAAAGTGCGATGATAACCTGAAATTCTCAACTGTTTTCAATGTTACAAAAATTTAAACAACGTCATGCAGTAGCAATGTCAGATAACTGTATCCAAAAACATCTTAGTCAGCCAAAATTAAAACAAAACATAATCCTATGCATCATTACAAACTCTCCCTGGTAAATTAGAAATTCCGTCATTTACCATACCATAAAAATTCCCAAAGTAAACTCTGTAATTTCAAAATTCATAACCTCCCTAATTAAAAGTGTCCTCAACCGCCCAAACCCCAAGATCCAGCAATTCCATGACAATCCTCCTCCACCTCTACGCTTCCGTCGGCTCCTAATCAACCTCATCCATACCCCTGAATATTCAGGCACATTCTAACCCACCTTACGATCATGCCCGCAGACCACATCCTCGTACATCCTCCAATAATCAGTTCATAGCTTGTCAACCCTGATATTTACAGGTGGATTTTTGGACCAGTGGTGAAGCTTTCCGCTTCGCGTTTACCTTTTTCGCGTTACGCAGTAATATAAATACAATTTTAATTGTTCCGAGTCCCTGTTTCATTTCCCTGACGAGAGTTCATTGTGAGGCGTGTCTGGTTAGCAGAAAAGCACGCCACCAAAGCTCCCCACAATGACACCCGGAATGCAATCAGCCAGATAACAATCAGCTGTCACGTTGACACGGCGTGTAAATGCCTCCCGAATTGCTGGCATCACAGGAACTCCTTTAATTAAGAGCATCAATTCATATAAAAACAAGGGTGGGTGTATAGGGGGAGAGATTGGTTATCTGGGAATAGCAGCTGCTGCAACTGCACCTACGTCTGGGATCACCAGAATGATTATATGTAACTATTTCATATTTCTAAGAAGTGTAAACACACACTGTCAATATTCAGAAATATTAGCATTCTTAGCTCTTGTTTTTACGAATTAAATTTAAGTGTAAAGCTAGAAACCTGCAACCTTCGTTCATAGTCAAAAACATACATAACAAAATTTGTATTATATCCGTGAATATACTGAACGCCTTCGGGTATTATATATATATATATATATATAAAATAAATGAATCCCCATTTCCCTTGGTCACGCCATAGCTTAAGAACGACTTTAACGATTTCATTAATTATTTTTATAAGTTTTATAATACTTTGTACAGGATTCTTACGGAAAGAAAATTGCGCAGAAAATTTGAAAATGTTCAGAAAACTTAATTACGAGAAGGCTTACTTTCTTTCAGCGCGTTTGAGTTTTCATTGTGAATGTGGGTTGCCTATCACCCCCCTGGATGATCTTCCATTTTCCCCTCCAGTTTTCCAGCGCTATATCGATTTTTGGTAAGTTTTTATAGACTAACACGTGGTATACATCTGGCGGAGTAAGTCGGCTACTAGCCCTAGGGGCGGGAGTGGAGAATTTTAAATAAGAAAAAACAACCAATATTTTTATCTTATAAATACATTGTTGGATCTATAGCAGTATAATTTCAATCCCATGCATAATCAAAGGGGAATTTTCTTGGTGGCGGAAGTGGAGGGGCATCACATAAAAATAACCAGAAAACAATTGAGATTGGGCTTTAAACAGCTGTAATGTGAGCCACTGAGTTTGATTCTGACAACAACAAAAAATAATTCAAGTTACAGATCATCACCTAAAAGGGGTTAGAAAGGGGGGAAACAGTCTTGAACGGATGGAACAATTTCGACCAAACTTTGAACTGGTGTTCTTGGTGACTGAACTCAACACAATTAGGGTAGTACACACCTTGGGGTGGGAGCGAAGGGACGGTAATTTTTAAAAATCCCAAAACTGCCGTTATTTCCTTAATTTAATAACGTTTTCGGTTAATTTGTTTGCATATAATTTCAACCCTTTTCATCGTGGGGGTGAAGTTTGTTATCGAAACAAGTCCCATCGGATTTTTCATTCTGATATTTTGAATGCGAATTAAATTGCAGTTCATCGCCTAACAGGGGGAATGGACGGGGTTAAACACACTTCTGCTTAATACATTTAAAGGATAGAACAATTTTGACTAAATTTTGTTTCCATATTCCTCGCGACCCAAAACAAAATACATTGGAGATAAGACACCAGTAGGGGCAAGGGGTGGAACTTTCATATGTAATGAAGGATCATATGTGAGTCGAAAAAAATTCTGTAGTGTTTCAGCGACAATATTTGTATAACGAAACCGGTGTATTGCGAGTAGCTGTGAATGAAGTGTTATTAATACAAATCATTTTTATTCATTAATTAAAATGTAATACGACTTGCATCTTGTATCTTGAAATATTGTGAACTGCGCAGCCGTTGATATACTTTCTGAAAGTAGAAATAAAATATAAAAATTCATTTCAATCACTTTGTTTATCATTTATATTATCTCGTTTTTACGAGACGACAAAGAAAGACCTTACTGTTTAAATTTTGTTTTGATTCTTATTGAAGCGTTGTCATCCATGTTTGTTTCAGCGTGCAAGCAGATGGAACATGGGGTTCAGGCCATTTTTGGACCTTCAGACCCCCTTCTGGGGGCACACATCCAGTCAATTTGCGAGGCTCTTGACGTGCCCCACGTGGAAGCGAGACTGGACTTCGAGCCCAGCTTCAAGGAATTCTCCATCAATCTCCACCCTTCACAGGAACACATGAACAGGGCTTTTAAAGATTTGATGGCGTTCCTCAATTGGACCAAAGTGGCTATTATCTACGAAGAGGATTACGGTAATTCTTAAGTTTCCACCATTCATGCTCTACTTGAAATTAAATGAACCGTTCCTGACGTCGGCCTATTCTAATGAGTCATGATTGGAGATTTGTAGAGGACAAAGAGTTGAAAGTATAAGTTAAATTAATTACCTCCATATGTAGACTTCTTAAAATTTGATATTCACTTCGTAAAGAAAATATTGATTGGTTATATTAAAAAAATTCCTCTGGTTATTTTAAAATGTGAGTAATTAAAATATAGATAAGAGAAAATTGACTGTTTAAGTCTCTAAAATACATTTCAGCTTAATTTGCTTGAAACACTACTATGGCACTATTTCACCGCTTGCTTATACTATTAAAACTAATTTCTGACGTGCGTCATCATAAAATGGAGTGATCGGTTAATTTAATTAATAATCCAAACACTATTACTGACCGAAGGTTTTTTATAAATACAAAAAATAGATTTTTCCTAAATCATATTTCTACGTTTAAAGTAGGGCGTTTTGAAATTTAAATTATTTCTGTCATTTGTAAACACTATTCTGTATTACCAGATTAGTGTAATACCTATTCTGTGAAAAAATTCACAGAAGAGAATAAACTCAGAGGAGCTGTTTTCCTTAACAAGAAATTCTTCTTCTACGTTGAATAACTTGCTCGTCAGCATTCTGGGGACATCGTTAAGTCAAGATAAAACGCGTGGGAACGTATTCTGCAGATTTTCCAATACCCAATAACCAGATCTTGAGCACAGAGTTTAACGTACTCTCCTGATTACCTTGTTTCCGAGGGAGACGTCGCTGAACCCTAAGTACTGCTTCCATGGGAAAATTCTCTTTACGGGCAAGACGAGTTGAACAATCTCCAGCACTCACAAGTCTCGGGAAGAAACAGCAGGAAGCAGTTAAGTTTGCAAAACACGGGAGCAGCAGAACAAGTTGAATTTATTCCTGCGTGAAATTTGTTCTTTACTCTGAGAAAGTCTGCGACGCCAATTTAGGAACAAATATTCGCCGAGTGGCGGGTGTAAAACCCTCCGTGGTAATGTAATTTCAGTGTTTAGCTTGCAACTGCAGAAAAGTAAAAATAAAATCTCAGGCCCCTTCGATTTTTCTCCTTAATTAAAATTTTAATCTCTCGTCACAGCACATTCATTCACGTAAAATGTGTTATTTGTATCAGAAAAGAAGCTTTTTTCCCTTAAAGCATTAATTTATCATATATGTTGGAAAGAATAATATGTACAGAACGTTGAATCCAGAAAACAAATATCGTCATTCCTTAAAAACATGCTTGCCAGACAAAAAAAATAATGACTGTACTAGTTTAAAAAATTATTTTTGAGTAGTAACAGTGAAATAATTTCTTTCACGAGTCTTTTATCAAACAGATATTCAATTAATTCTATTAGGTCCAATATGTAATATCCTTTAGTATATTTAAGTAGGCCGAAAACGATACAACGTATTTATCTATCGAGAAATTCGTCACTCTTCACTATTATTCATTACGATTATAGAGAAAGAGTTCAATATGAGGATTAATATAGGGAAAGCCAATGTAATGGAGCGTAGTATAGGACACAGTGGAATAACAAGGGCCGTTAGATTGGGAAGGGATATTTTGAAGGATATTAAAGAATTCTGCTACTTGGGCAACACAATAACTAGCAATGGTAGAAGTATAGTAAAAATAAAGGAAAGGATAGCACAGGCTTTCGCAAAATCAGAGGAATTCACTTATGGGTAATATAAGTGTGAATATTAGGAAATCATTGTTAAAAATGTTCATATGGACTTTGGCAGGCAGTGGGTGCAAAACGTGGACAGTAATTATTATTTTTCCATTGCGTTTACTTTATACAAAAGTGTTTCTCGTGTCACTAAATTTCATTTCCTTTATGTATATTCATCCGATTCATATTTCATTCGCTAATTATTTCCTGTGATCACTGTTGTAAATTGATAAAATCTAGAAATAAATTAATAACACAAATAAGTCACATTTCAACAATTTTCCATGAAAAAATTAAAGGACAAAAATGAACGAGAGAAATGATCCTGAAAAAGAAATTAATTACAGTTTTCTATCCCCACTTCAAATTCAAAGTTATTTATTGCATTTAGTGTTCTGTTCAACGGAATACGTCGCCAAAACTGTACATTACGAATGAAATATAAAACTGTATTAAAGTTTCTCGATTCTAAACAATTTAGTAATAATAATACACACATTACATATTTTTTATAATTCCAAAAACTTACTGTAAATAATTCTGGTTTTAGTTATTACATTTTCCTTTTTTACACCACTTAAGAAAAATCGATTATTAATGATTTTGAGGTATTTAAATAATAAAATAAATTATTAAAATTTGTAATTAATATGAATACCTTCAAATCTTCAAAATTTTGAATTGTTTAATTTTGTAAATCAATAAAAAATTCATTAATATCAAGTAAATATAATTACAAACTTAGTCCATATTTGTGGGCTTCACAAGGTAACTAGACAAACAAAATTTTAAAAATCAATATTAATTTTGAATAAATGGAATTTTGTTGAAATATAAAGTATAATTTTCAATTAAATTAATAACAGTTTTATATTTTTAAATAGATGAAAGTATTACCTTTTAGATTATATTTTAACAAAATATTACGTATTAAAAATTAATATAGCTTTTTTTGAAAAAATATATTGTCTAGTTGCCAAATGAAGTCCACAAATATAGTCTAAACGTCGTAATTATACTAACTAAATATTAATTAATTTTTCGCTAATTGATTTGTTTACCTTTTTCAATTACCAGATTTATTAAGCTTATAAAACTTAAATAGATTAATCGAATGATATCGGTAAGGTTCGATGTCCCGTAACAGTACCAACCTAACATTGACATTAATCGAAACATTTCAGTTTGATTAAAATCTGAAGTGTGTACATGTAGTGTCCGAAACGTTTTGCTCTTTTAGTTCTTAGTCTGGTCTGATGTAACCCTCCATGCTGACCGAGTCTATGCAAGCCTTTTTATTTATTTCCCTAATCTGCTTCGCGTATTATTCAATCCTTTTCCTCACTCTTCTTTTCTTATTCCACACATTTCCCTCTAATGCTCATTTTACCTGACCCTTAAGGCTCAAAACGTGGCCTTTTAATCTATTCCTTCCTTGGTCAAAGACATCCATGTTGTTCTCTCTTCACTTATTCTGCTTATAACTACCTCGATAGTTACTCTAACCACCCATCTAATTTTCAGCATTCTCCTATAGCACCACATTTAAAGAGCTTTTATTCTTTTCCTTTCTGCTACTCCACGTTTCTGCAAGTCCACGTTTCGTACCCATAAAATGTCCACTCCATACGAACACTTTTAGTAACGATTTCTTAATATTCATACTTATATTAGCCATAAGTAACTTCCTCTTCTTTGTGATGCCTTTCTTGCCCGTTCTATCCTACATTTTTATATCTACTTTACGTCTACAATCCCTAGTTAGCATACTAGTCAAGTAGGGGAATACCTTAACTTTCTTCAAAATATCCCTTTTTATATATTCCAATATTACCTTGGTTTTCCCTCTATTAATCCCCATGTTGTACTCTCCTTCAGGATTCCGTTCATTCTATTTATTACGGTTTTCAAGTAAAAAAGTTATTACTACTTATCTTAAAATTATAAAAATTCTGAAAACCGGTGTTTCAGTTTGAAAAATATAATATATTTAAATGAAATACAGTTTATAATCTCACAGTGGAAAAATCTTGACTGAACCTGAACTGATATTTCCTTTTCAATTCTTCTGCATTTGAATTAAAACGAATTTTAATATAGATTCCTTGATATATATTTTTAACAATTTATCTCGTTGAGCACACGCTACATTTGCTGCAATCAAATAGATCTTCCTTCAAACGACAATTTTTAATAATTTTGGTCTGCAGAGTAAATTTGCAACGAATCCGTTTAATGTGTACATTACTTGACGTAGGTTAAAACAGTGAACACTCCAACTGTAAAATCACGAACAGGCAATCAATGTTGGTTGTACTAGGACCTTTTCGCGGTGTTCTCTTCATTTTCAAAGCCGATGAATTCCGTGTTTGCCTGGTAGGCCACGGCTTTGCCCTTGTCTCAGGAATCTCTGTTATCCCTCAGGCTGATGTTCCGAAAGCCGCAGGCAAATGACTGTAGTTGGGGCCCCGACCACTTGTTGCTCCCTGATCGAGTTGCTTGCAGCTCACTTTACAGCCTGCAATAAACTGCAAGTGCTCTTGAAATTCACACCTCTCAGCCTCTCGCTTCACGTCAAAGAAAAATATCAGGGGGCGGTCCTATTTCGAATATTGAGTTTTAGTGATGTACGCCACTAAAAAAATTATTCTAACTTCACTGTAGATATTAGAAGATCTTCTTTTGAAAGGGAATGTATTATAATAATTCTAATAAATTAAAAATACTATTTATATTTCAAATATTTATCGTGCTATAAAACAAATAATTGCTATAAAACCTATCAAAGCTATTCATAATTTTTTTATAAATTTTATAAATCAACAGCAATGAAAAAATTTACATAACGTAGGATAATTTACCTTTTACTTTCCTTAAAGGATTCCGAAAATACCGGCCACTGCCGAACTTTTTTATTAGATTGTCAAAAATTTTTCTATTTAAGAACGCAGATGAAACGACCTATACATTAAATTATCTAAATTCACCAAGTATCCATTAAAACTTATAATTTTGGTTTATCGGGTTTATTAATCTTTTCTTACTATAAATAACTATACATATCCATTATGCAAATATTCATGGCAAATTTTCTACCCGACTAATTTGTGTTTAGCTTTACATTACTTCAATTCCTCTTTTTTATTGCATACATCTCTCAGCAATTAAAAGATTTTATATCGGTAAGTACGCAATACAAATCCGTTATTCTGTTAGTTATAATTACGTGTTCTTCCTCTAAGTTGCTGTGTTCCACATAATGATTATTCTTAATTTTTATCTTCTTTTATGCGTTTTTCAAACATTTTATGCAATTAATTTCTCAGGAATCTTTACGATCGTACATATTCTCATTCTTTATTCATGCATTTCATGTATTTTATATACCTGTAAAAAAAATAATCCGTTTTACTCAATTTTGCAATTCAAAAATTGAGAATCTTCAAAAATTGTTAATAATTATTAAAGCTATAATTTTGTAATTCAGTCACATCAAATTAATTTTTCTAACACAGATAAAGTTTAGCAGTTCCATATAATAATTTGTAAAAGTATTATACTAAAACTCTAAATAATAATAATAATAAGGATATTTTAATTTTATATAATATATTTTTAATTATTCAATTTCAATTTAATGCTCTTATTCCCTATAATTAAGCTTTTATTTGTTAGGTTCCTTAATATCTCAATTACTTTCATATGAATTCATATGAAATAGTAATAATAATTACCAACAGAACAAAAATAAGAAAATGTGAATATATTGTTGTTTTTATTATTTTATTGTTATTTCCATTATTCCTCGTTTGAGGAAATAGGATACGTTATAAATTATATCAAGTAACAAATTAATATAAAACCAAATTAAAATAATCCTTAAATAAGTAAATATAGTATTTTACTTCAAAATCATGCATTTTAATAGACTTAAATGGTATCTGGAAATTTATTGAAAATTTTTTAAACATTCCAATTTATAGCTTTTGATTTTAACCATAATTTCCTAAGTTATTTATGATTGGTAAGTGAACAAAAATATTGAAATTTAATACCTGTAATAATTATTTGCATAGTCTATCACAAATATCACTGCAGATAAATAATATTTATTCATTTATGAATTATAAATAATTCTTAAGTTGGCAAAATCATTCTCTATTGCTTAATTTAATTCAAATAATTTGGTAAGTGCAGATGGTCTTATGTATTATTTGGTAACGACTTTTATATGACTGTATAGTATTTAATAAAATGTAATAAATTAATGTACTATAGTTATATTTTATTGAAAACTGACATGTCGAAATTCTTTGACGTTATTGAGAGAAATATTTTCAAAGCAGACTGTAATCCGTGTCCTTTACACTCTGATCTCTGGATTTAAGAGCCGTCTGCCAGACCCAAATTAATGAAGAGGATTTAAATGAACAGGTGCTTGAGCAACTTAAGTTGATGTTCTTCCACCACTTGTCAAAGGATTACGTTGACGAATGTCGCCTCTCGGTCGACAGGGTAAAGAAAGTTTCGAAACGAAGAGCTCAAGCCTTAATTTAGTTTCTCATTAAAAAAATCAAAGTTACATCGAAGAAAGATGTGAGGGTTATTAATTCAATTAAGGTGTTAAATTATCATTGTTTTTTCATTCGCAAACACTGACAAAGAAAGAACATTCTTTTAGGAATTCATGCAAGGTTTTCACAAAGTCATGGAGCCCCTGATACTCAAAATTCACAATAAGCAAAGCTGCATAAGCTTCCATAATTTTTAAATATCACCAGTCAAATAATATATTTCGCTAGTATTCCAAAACTATTGGATACACTCAACTTCTTTTTAAAAAATCTTACATCTCATAAGAATAGGTCGACAGGGAACCAGAATTAAATTCGAGATTGAAGATTATTCATTTATACAAAAGCTTCACCAATACTCTAATCTAAAATAAAGAACTAAATTACTAATATAATATTACATTTATGTGTTACTATTGGCAAATCTAGCTTCATGTTTTATGCAAATTTAAAAAATTTCAAAATTTACAATTCTGGTACATATTCTCCGTTGTAGTAAATCATGTTTTAATATTGGAAACTAACTAAACTTTTGTTAAATAAAACGATGTTCAACACAACTATTTAAAACATACTTTAATATTGAAACTAATTTTTATCTTTTTTTATTCACGCAGCCGACGTCGTTGGTGCTAAAGGTAGACATTTTCCAAATAGCAGAACCAGCTGTATCTTAGGACAAATGTGTTCTTGTATTGTGTGTGTGTGTAACAGATTGCTTATTTTCCTACAAATAACCACAACTGAATCTGATGCATGCCACCTTCTGCCAAGTATTCAATACAACGTTAACGAACTTTCCATTAGCCAGTGCTCACGTATTAGCAAACACATAACCTTGGTCAATTTAAATTGATTAGTAACTTGAATTACCTTCAGTATGGCTACAGTAACTATTTCATTACAATTTATTTGGAAGTAGAAAACACGTTCATTAATTCAGTATAGAATTTTCTTTAGGGGTTGCATTTGTCCTTGTGGTGGTGGCAGGCACCTTAAGGGTTGTTCTCCTATTAATAGAAAAGGAATATAAACGGAAGAGTGGAAGGGAGAGAAAAATAGACGAGTGTCAAATTAAATGAATATGAAAGGAGAGAGTAGCAACTATCGTAAAAGACTCGGCAACCTTTCAATATAATCATTCATTATGTAGTTTATAGCAATAGAACCGAAAATTAATATGCTTGAGTAATAAAACAATGACCTTTTACAAACTTTATTTATTAAATTTAATTAGTAACAGTGTTTCGGCATATTTTCATGCCTTCTTCAGGTTTTCTTTCTATAACGGAAATATTTACAGGAAAATAAAACCAAGGAAGGTAAAATTAAAACAAACATTTATACGGAAACTACATCAAACGTACCACGACAGTATCAAAACATAACATTAGAATAACAATGAAGTCCAACAATAGTAATCGAGATCAGGGACAATTCGCAGTACTTAAACTCCTTCCATAAGTAGTTATAACCAAACTAAATGCAAAAATGTACATAGGCTTGAAAATTTTTGACCTGGAGTCTAGGATTTTCAACCCTCCTCTCCCGTGACCTTGAAGTGAATGTGTAACGGTAAGGGTCTTACCTCAAAATATATTTAAGTAACAACAGACTGAAACTGAAATGTACAATAGTAAATAAAGACAGTTAAAATAAAAAGTGAAAATAAGAATATAAAGTACAGGAAGAAAACCTGGAGAAGTCATGAAAATATATAGGAACGTTTTTACTAATTAAATTGAAAAAAACAAATCCTGTAAAACGTTATGTATTGTTTTATCATATATAAAAGACAAGATTTAAATTTTTATAGTATATTTGAGTATTGTTCTATATCAGTGCATCTAATTTAGAAAATGTATATTTTTCAATTCATTTATTATAAAAATGCTCAAAATAAATAACAGTAATAATTACTAATTACAAAAGGCCCCCAGAAAAAATAAAATTAGATAGCGATTTGAAAGTGATATGAAATTGTTCCTAACTTGTTTACTGATTTTAACTTTTTCATTCTTAAAAAACTTTGACTTTAAGTGATTTGTATAATGGTTATGTGCCGTATATATAAATATATATGAAGCACTATTACTTAGTAGTTATATTTGTGTGCATTTATTCCATTTATTTTAAACCTGTACTTGTAGATGACACTTGTTAACATTTTTAAAAAGAGTTCTTTTTGACAATTTTTGTGATTATAATAATTTCTGCTTTCGATGTTTGTATTTAAATGTTAACCGTACCTATAATGAAGTATAGAAAGTCGTTTCTCCTACCATATTTGAATGTCAAATATGTAATATTTATAAAATAACTTAATTTTGTATTTAATATTATAGTATAATACTTTTTAAATTTAAATTAGTTTTTCCAAGGAATGGATAAAAGAGTGATGGTTTCGCTTGTTGTTTCACAAAAATGAACCTCTAAATACAATCTCTATAATGAAATTGAGTGTATGTGTATGTCGGTTCGTAAGTATGTATGTCTCAGCTGTAGATGTCCAAACTCCTGGTCCGAAATTGATCAAAATTGTTACACGTGTTACTCAAAGGCCGAAGTTGCCCAGGATTCTTAATTTTTTAATATACTAAAGTTATATGTGAGAAAAAAAGTGAAAAAACCTTTTACTTAGAAAGGGTACGTGTCCCATACGCGCGACAAGATCTCGTAAAGTGAATGTGGGTTGCCTATATTTTTGACCTATAATGTTAAATATTTTTTAAACTATAAACATATCAGGTCGTAATAAAGCTATTATTGGCAGAGACCTAACTCACTGACAAAAAATAAACTTTGGGTCGTCAATTCGATGCATAAGTAAATTAGTTTTATTTTTCACGTTAGAATTATTTTTAACGGACACTAAAATTACGTTATTATTATACTGAAATTTTTTGCCAATAATACATCATTCGATACCAGTTACCAGTTGACCAAGATGTTAGGAATTCATCCATTTTCCGTTTTAATATTAATATAAATCTGGGTACGCTTTACATACAGATATAGGATAAATAAACATTTAGTCTTGATATTCCTCTCCGTCTTTTTCTCGACATTTCTGACTAAATCAACCTGTTAAAATCTTGCAGTTCTATGCTGAAAATAACCTTACACTCATTGAGTCTGTTGTGGAACAAGTTTGTTGTACAAGTGCTGCACATTATTCACTCTCACGCATGTTTATTATTACGTTACTGTATTTTGAGTTTAAATATAATTTAGTGTATGTATCCAATCCAGAAACAGACGGGACCACGTGTACTGCGGTTTACCCTTCCTGACAAACGTATAAGACACGCATCTACGCCCCAACTTTGTATTACATTTTTAAAGATTTTTATGTGAAGATCCACAGTTACAGTATCCACGTATGGGGTGATGTTTGTTGTTGTGGTACTCAATCCTAAGACTGCGCAAGCCTTTAAATTTTTATATAGCCACAACATCCCACATCCTCCCTAATCTGCTTATTCTATTCAATTTTGGCCTCCCTCTTCTTTTCTTATTAATGGATTCCCTTCCCTTGGCCAACGTCCTCCAAATTGTTCTCATATTCGTCACCAGATCTAACTGGTTATTCGTTGTCCATGCAGTGCACGCAGACGACTTTTCGCATGTTTGTGAAATGTATGCCACCTCTGGGACTCGGAAGTCTTGAAACTTTGACGTGAGAGCCACTACGCCATACGTTATCGCAGATTATCGCAACTTGTGAAAGCGCTGCAGTATGCAGAAGAGTTTCTCGTGCACTTTTGGACGAACACTACCGATAAAACATCACCACTTTCCTAACTTGAAACTTGCCAATGGCGATAAAGCTGCTCGCTTAGCTTCACCATAAATAGGCAACCGACTCATCATGATTGTGCTGAGCTAATAAATATTCTACACTTGGGAATGATTTTCCATTATGAAGTCCTTTACTGAATTTTGCAGTAAGCGTTTCGTTTTATCTTATCTGGTATTCTATAACCTCCTTAATATTTCTAATTGGTGAGTTATATATTGCACATTTGTGGTAAGGGTATCAAGTTCATGAGACCAACAATTAACTAGACATTTATTCAGCATTCCGCCGAAATTCCAAAGCCTTATAAATACTGAAAACATTTTTCTTCTCCTATAACGTGAAGAGGGGACGTCGAATCTATTTCAGGACAATTACACAATAAATGATTAAAAAGTTTTTTCAGTGTAGACAAAAACGTCCTGAACCAAATATCTTAGGCTTCTTATCAGTATTTCTATACTCTTATCAACCATCGATTTTGGCAGAGATGTTCCAGACAGGTATCGGGCCCGTCTGCCTGCCCTACGGGACTAGGAAAAGCCCCATTCACGCTTCATTGCTCACATAATAGCCTTCTCTAGACCAAACTATCATTTATTTCATTTGAACTTAAGTTAAAAAATCAATATCTGTAAATTATAGACACTTAAAATAATAATGATACGAAACACTTAAGATTTATGATTAATGCCAGATTTTGAAATGTAAATTGTAATACTAGACAAAAAATTATTATTACTATATTACATACAAATTAGTATTAAGTGGGCCAATAGTAAAAAGACAAGATGCTTTGAAATAGAACGTCACTGACATTACAATGTCTCGTGATAATTATTTACAGCATTGCAAATTTATTGGAGCAAAATCAGAAAATTATTATATTTTCTTTAAATTAAATTGAGAATGGTAAAGAAAATGTATTTTATAAATCGCACAGAAGAAAAATTCTTGATAATATGAAAGAGTTTCTAACGCCAGAATGTAAATAAATAGGTACAATATGTTTTCTAAAATGATTCATAAAGTACTGAATAACATTAAAATATAACATGATTGCATCTATTAGAACGTCTAAAAGTTATTAACCAAATAAAATTATTTTTACTACGTTCACAAGAAAGTAATAAAAGAAAAAATAATTTTGAAAAAAATATAATATAGATTCATGCAATCAGCTTTTTGTGAGAAAAGTATAAATATTGTCTGAGATGAATT
Source organism: Eucriotettix oculatus (assembly GCA_034510155.1). Taxonomy (NCBI): domain Eukaryota; kingdom Metazoa; phylum Arthropoda; class Insecta; order Orthoptera; family Tetrigidae; genus Eucriotettix; species Eucriotettix oculatus. The sequence goes on along the minus strand of CM067382.1, from coordinate 22,001,473 downwards.
AAGTAAAAGCTTAATAATCCACTCCAATAAAACATTTTCGTAATAAACTATTACTTTTTAATATTTCAAGTAAATATTAAATTTCTTTACTATCTTACATGAAAATTCTTTCAAAATTAAGTTCATTATAATAAAATAAATCGTTTCATTTTTTTCGATTCCGGAAGGCAATGGTAATCATTTCAGAACATACGGATATTTACAGTGAAAATATTTGTTTACAAAGCATAAAACAACTGAAAATTCTTTAAAACTTTTTGTAATCAAGAAACTTATATTTGAGAACGTGAACAGTGTGATTGCAATGAAGAGAAAAATATTTCGGTTTCCTCTGCGTACGGCGCAATTTCTATTCCTTTTGAAATACAGACGCGCTTCGGATAGCGGAATATTTTACGACCGAAATAATTCGCGGTCGTCGCCACCAATCATTCGGTGAAATCGTCTGTGGCCTCTACTTCTGCGTGTCAGTTTCGTTACAGACGAACAGACATGGTTGATTGAAACTCGACGAACAATGCGCTGGATGTAGAAGCTGTGCCCGTTGAAATATATCCCACACAATGACGATCTGGTAAATGGGGGGAAAAAACATGAGACAGAACCTTATGAATAAGCTACAGTGAATATAAGGTACAATGACCGCCTAAACGTTGGTGGGGTCTGCACATAAATTTAAACGTCACCTCTCAACGTTCAATTAACACTATTGTGAACGAATACTATCAAACAACTCATTAAAATCTTTACCTCAAACTGTAAATGTCAAACATTAATTGTTGCGTCAGGTAAACTATCATCAAAATAAGAAATTAATGTACTTTAAATACATTAATCTATTTTAAAGGAGCATAAGACAAATTTAAGTGGAATATTTATTTACCCCATATCTTAATATTTTCAACTGTATATTGTACAAGTATAAATTTATACGGAAGATTAATAAAAGTGGTAAACTTTCGAAATCAATATTGGATGAGAAGTTCTATCAAAATATTCCCCAAATAAATTTTATATTGTTCTGTGTGTTTCATTAGGAAACCTTTTCATAATATTTATTTATTTAGCATCATTTTTATTGTTCTTCATGAAATAAATTGCTTGACAAATCTCCTATACCTCGGCCTCTATAGAACTAGTATTTTTAGGTAGCGTTCTTTCAGTAGCACGAAACACGAGCTGCAAGTTTTTATAACACACATTTCCGTCATTTTGAAAAAGAGGATACGTTTCCGTAGCCATCAGTTTTTAAAGAAACTATCAAACCTTGAATATAATTTTATAATTTCACTTAAAAGGCTAAGTTTTAAATAAGCATCATCTAAATTACGCTATTTTATGCTTTACGAACGTTGAAATTATTCCATAAATTTAAATAGAGCTCTGATGTGTGCATTTTCTGAGCAATCAACTACACCTTTTGAAATATTCATAATATTATAATAATAATATTAAGAATGTATTCCTTAGACGTTTCATCACATCAATTTTTTTTTCACCTTAGTGTTACCTCACTTCATATAAAATTATTTTCATTTCGAATTCTTCCATGAAAATTCATGTTCAACTTCTGCGCTTAAATTTCCCATTTTATATAATCGTTTCACGTTCTCAGTAATTTTACTTCGTGGATGTAATCAGTACAAATGTAGCAGAATCTTTGAAAACACGCGTCTGATTGCGACTCAAACATGGCGGACTTAGACAACAAAATAACAGAATTCAAATAACTTCTTACAATCGCGGAATCATAACAAACTTCTAGAAACAAGACCTAAATTTAATATCAAAGCACTGAAGTTTAATTGGAAAACTCCTGTGAGCCACTTCACCTTTTATTATTCAACGTCAACTTGTGAGCACAGAATTGACGTTGGTTTCGGCGAAAGGGTGCGCGAATAATTGTATAAATTTTCCTGAGCGAGCGTGTAAAGGAAGAATAATTGGCTATTCGCCCGATAATATTCATGTTAACTATTAAGGACACTGACTATTCATTCGAATATATATTGTGATTCGTTTTTTACATTACAATTAATTTAGTTTGTTGTGCGTAATACTGCTGTTTTAAGATAAATTGCGGAACTTAAAAATTACGTCGCGAAAATGTTTTAAAGGTAATTCCATCCACTGCAAAAAAAACGCTCGTGAAAGTGAATAATGTACCATTGTCTGTAGATTAAGATGCCGTTGGTCTGTTGCCTGGGAATATCATAAAACCGCGACGCCTATAACCTCTCCCAATGAACAATTTTCTGGAATCGGTGGTAAAGACAAGAAAATGATTAACGATATCGGTCACATGACAAGTGACGACAGAATAATAACACTATGTCGCCTGCTAACTTTCGAAGGAAACGGAGCGTTAAAAAGACAGTTCAGGTTCAGCTTTTAGAGAGAAAAGAAAGGTTTGGATTAGCAAGCATCGACCATAGCAATTCATTTATCACCCCCTCCCCCCTTTTTCTCCTCTCGTTTTAAGAATGTGTCCAAGTTTTGGTGCAATTTCTGAACTGTTTAAATTGCTATTACAAACAAAGTCTTTCGGTACTACTCCTACGTTATTCTGATGAAGGGAGACTGGATTACTATGGGAACGCAATAAACTCGAATCCATGCCTCGACCAAATTCGAGGGGCAGTTGGCCGGCTAGTACAATGGGATCAGAGAACAACACTTGCCCTACGTCAAAGGTCTACATGTATCCACCCCTGAAACAGCTCAAGATCGTCTCAGCTTGCAGAAGACTTGAATTAAAGTGGGATAGGGCAAAACCAGGAAGGAGCAAATCAGCCCTGACGGACTTTCCATGACTCAAATCCGGTTTTTTCACATTCTATTTTCCTTCTTCCTGTCCCGCATACAGAATTTGTTTGATTCTGAAACAGGAAAATCCCCTTTAATAACATTCAAAACGGGGATATTTAAGTAGAGAAAGGTAGCCAAGGGCTAACTAGGACTCCAGTGGCTGCTCTAACAAAATGCTTGTTATAAGGTTTGCTATAATGTTTGGCCTTAGATGTTCCTAAACCATTCATACGATTACAGTGAAACTTTGGTTTATTGTAGCCCTCTCACAGAGAAAGGTTACAGTAGATCTCTTAAAGATTTAGGTTTCTTCCTTTCCCTTTGAGGCCAAAATTAGTCTACCCTAAAGGCATGTAGACATGGATAAATTATGCCCTCAAGCAGTCTGTCAAACAAGATAACAAAATTGCTGTTTAGCCTGAAATAATACTTAAGTTTAACTAACATTTGATTTAAGTTATGATACTATTTACTTAGTCAGTGATAATGCAAAGATTTGACAGAATTGCGACTCGGGCGCTCGAGACGGATGTTTCTGTAATTAAGTCATTATACTGGGGCCGCGCACATTTAATTTTATTTTTCGTTGATATGTATATGTATCTATACATAAGTTTAGAGTTCCTTCCTTCTCCTGTTATAAAACAGGCTAGTTTTCCCTCACAAGGCCTACCAAATGAGATGTTAAAAAAACAGTGATGAGATCGCGGAACACTCCAAATTCGGAATGTAACATGTAAGATGGCATTCCGCAGTCGACCCGGCAGGCCAAAGTCCTAAATGGGCTGCAGAGCTAAAGAAGAAGTAGTTCACTATTTATTTTCACTCACGTTTCGTCTTGACTATTTAAATTGAATCTCCCCGATTACAAAATTTCCTCTTGTACTATATCCGCTTCAGCGCTTCTCATTTTTGATGCTACACTTCTCACTCCTCAACGATAGTAAAGGAGCACTAACTCGATCGGTAGAATAATCATGTGTGTAGCGCTTAAATTTGTTTATTACAGTTGGTATTATTCTAAAGTAGTAATTCTTATTTTATACCTCGTAGTCGTTACAATTATAGTAGTTTTTAGTATCATTGATTATTATGTCTACAGACATAAGTACTAAAAACAATTATAATTTTTAACTCATCTTGCCTTTACAGGACTCTTCAAACTTCAGGACCTCGTCAAGGCACCGCCTGCCGTCAGGACGGAAATGTACATCAGACAAGCCACCCCAACAACCTACAGACAAGTGTTGAAAGAGATTCGTCAGAAAGACATCTACAAACTTATAGTGGACACAAATCCAAAACACATGTACAAGTTCTTCAGAGCGGTAAGTTATTCTTAGTTTTATCTTAAATAACATAAATTTATTATTATATTTTCGAACCTCAGAAATTTCTGGAAAATATCAAAATAACAGATAAGGAACAAGTTGGTAATTCAAGACAAGACGAAATGTTAGCAACAGAGCATAGATAAATGGAAATTGAATCTCGGTTAATGTATCAGGATGGGAAATCTCCACCAGATAGGGAATCAAACCGGGGACCTTAGCACGGGATGCTCTGAACTATGGAGGTATCCAAACAGACAACTCGTCAGGTGTAAGATTTTTCCATTCATTATATTCATTGCATACATTAATACACGCTCAACCACAATTTACTGAAGCAGATTCTCACGTGGTATCTAAACTGAATAGAAATTTAAGTTAAATAAAACAAACAATACTAGGTAAAATCTATAAAATAATAAGAATTTTAATTTATCACTGAGCATTTTCCAAATTATATTTCTCCTGTTTTAAATACCATCAGTAATGTTAAGTTTACATAATTAACACTATAAAGGACAAGAAACAACTTCCTATAAAAAGGGTATTCACATTGATTAAAACAAATATGCGAGTAAGAATAAATATTTTTATTATAAATAAAATAATGGCATTAATCTCACTAAATTCTATAAATAAAATACAATTCATGGCCAAAAGGCAGAAAAAGAAGAATGTTCATTGAAAATAAGAGGTTTGGTTCCCAAATTTCGGGCACTATTAAAACTCTGACAAATCAAAAAAAGTTATAATTTTAGTGTAGATTTCACAAATTTCTTTGAAATATTCCATCACATTTTGAATTTCTAGTTAATAAAATTAAAATAATTTATTTTAATATAATTTTGATATATACTAATGTTGGTAAAAGTATAACTAAATTCCATTTAAATTTTTATTGTAAAATAGTCCAAATCTGACACGAAATAATTGAAATATTAAGTCAGATAAATTTAATTATTTGGTGCTTGGCCTAATTTAGCATCTTATGTTTCGTCTAACAATGGTTAAACATTTCAAAATTAGTATTTTTTATTTGTTGATTACCTCCTATATTTACCTTAATAAAAATTTATTCATCCTTATATTTACTTCAGTTTAGGAATCCTTCCCGATATGGCACAGGCAGACCTGATTTGAATTCAATGCGACAGTATTATCCACAACTATTGCTTGTAGATTCTACTCGGAGAAGACGCGTATGCACGTTGCGTTTTTATCTATTCGGTAATGTTCCCCGGGGAATAAAACCGGGATATGAGGCTGTTGACCTCTTTTTATACAGGCAACTTTCATATTTATTGCTAATCGTATAGGAAATCGTTTGAGCCATGCAAACATTTTGCGTCCTGAAGTGCATTAAGTTATTGGTTTTGAAGCAGTAATATGCAACCACAAACGATTGACTGCCATAAAACTTTAGCAACAGTCTTGAGGACAGATCTACCGTTACGTATTACTTGCTATACAATTAACCTGACAAGACGAAACCTGAAATCTTTTGATCTTGAAGCATCCAAATAGAATTTTTTTTCTTAATTTGTGGTTCGTTTTCACGAGTGCGTTAAATCCGACTTGAATCCTAAAAAAATACATTCGAATATGTTTGATTGTCCAGTACGGACAGTTCATCGTCGAGGAAGCCTATCATTCATAAAACCACATAAAATTCGATAATCTACTCGTTCTAACAATAAATTTTCCATCTCAACGGGCTATAAGACGAATAATTATTAACTTTTTAAACGGATTATCCTTTTTGAAACACCCTGAATATTTGGATATAACTGATAATAAATTGACGAATAATCATAATAGTAAGTTTTTTAGAATTATCTAATTAATAAAAAACTTTTCTGTATTTATAGCTGAAAATGGGAGATTAGTCGGAAGCTGCCTTTTGTTTATAATTTGGTAAATAAATCAAAGTGATTAGGATATTTGTTTTCTTTCCTAAATAAAATTTAACCAACCCTTTCATCCAAATTAGTAAAAAATAATAATAGAAAGCTAATTTAATACAAAATCAGTACATATAATACAAAATGTTTAGACTAACAATTCTGTGAATATAAATATGGATACATAACTCCATCAAAATTATGGCTTCATATTTTAATTGTTGGGCCATATTTAGTTTCCAAATATTCATCATTTCTCTGTTCAAGGTATCGCTTCGACCTAAATACAGATTGTACTTAACTAGAAAAATATAATTTTGCTATAGAATTTAGAAGAAAGAAATATTGTTAAATATTTTATTGAAATGATAAAGAGCCTTAGTACATTCCTACATTCTCAACTTTGTGTATTTTTATTCATTCATAATTTACAATTGTACATTTTTGTAAGTTAATTAATTTATATATTTTACGAATATTGTCTATTCAAATTTACAATTCTTTTTAAGGTTTATCTATATTTATTTTGTTGGAAATTGATTATTTTATTTACCTGCAGAAGTACAAACATATGGACAAAGGTCGAAATGTTAAAAAAACTGACAGTTTTATTTTAAATCTATGATAATTTTTATTCTTTAACCTTTTTTTGGTTTTTTATACCTTTATATTCTGAATATTTGACTATACTTTTGACTGTTTTCTTCCGGTAGCAGGCTACACGAAGGTAGGCAACTCCGTTTTAATAGCTTAAGAAGTGAATTGAAAAGGGGTGAATGTGGAAGGTACAGACAGGGAGTCAAGGGTTGAGTATAGTTTAACTATCATACCCGGTGATTCACCTAAATGAGATGCACGGAAAATCCTAGAAAACTTGCATCAGGTATGTCTGTCCATTTCTCTAACTTAATTTAATTTCTTAACGATTTCGACTGAGGAGAAAAAACGCTTTCACTCATCGCAGGATCAATTATCATCTCACACTGTATTTCAAAGCTAGGCAAAAGGAAGACGGGAAGGAAGAAGTTCTTTCTACCTGGTCGCTTAGCACTCATGAAGGAGGGAGGGAAGAGAACGGGAGAGTTAAAGGTCCTCTAGTCGATCTGAGAACGATATCCTAAAGAAGATTGCTGGAGGCCTCTGAAATGAGGTAGCCTATAACTGGTGAGGAGAGAACTATTTGGAGGCATTAAAGAATGACCAGTAGGCCACATTTTAGAGAGATTAATTTAATTATCATTAGAGTAAAGAATGCGGAGTAGGAAAATAAGAGGAAGACTAAGATAAGAATGTGTTAGGCAAATCAGGCTAGACGTGGGCTGCAACATTTATGTGGACATGAAAAAATAAATTAAAATGGTGAGCTGCAATTAAGCAGCGTGTGGACTGAGTACCACAACAACAACTATAACGAATTTAAAGATTTTGCGGAAGAAATAGCATAGTTATATGTGAGAATCGTTCCTGGTAAATTTACACCTGAGGTCCAACTGCAATTTTCAGTCAATTCCGAAGCCAGCCCGACAAACGACTCACGTTTGAGGACGTCCCGGAGTCCTAATTACCGCGCCTGTCCCCGCAATTATTTAAATGCAACGCGTCTAAGTTGTAATAGCCGTCGCCGAATCAATGCTGATCCAATTAGCGCCCACGGGAAGGACGACGATCAGTAATGAGTCAAAGTTTGTTGTTGCAACTGGAATTCCAGCTCCGAGTTCGTCTGCCTCCGCGTTCCGGTAATCCGCTTAGGGGCACGGCGAGTTTGTCCGATGATAACATTAAAAAAAAGTGAATAGTTCCACCAGCACTCGCGATAATGCAATTTTCCAAGCAAAATGTTAAGCCCCAGTTTCTGACCGAGAAAATTTCAGACCACGCGTCTCACTTTACCAATTTTGGCGATTGTCCAATTTCTGTCAATTTGAGTTTTATTTGTTTTCCACTGAACTTGAGACAGCCGACGTGAGGCAGCGTTAAGCAATCACGTTCCCCTGATTAACAGGTCACTTGGACTTCCGTCTCCCTAATATGTTTTAATTGCTGCATTCAAGAAAGGGACATACTATAAATTACGAATCAGAAGCATTATTCTTCACATTCCATATCTTCAAATTACTTTTAAGACATCTAGTCTTATTTAAAAATTAATTTCCATTGTACCGCTGTGGTCGCGTTGTCTCCGCTACCTCGTGGTTGGTATGGTATATGGTTCTGGGCCCTTTCGGATAATTACCAGGAGAGGATGATGCCACGCCGAGATAGTTTTATCGCCCGTGCTATTTCTTGGAGGGGAGGTTGAACTAATTACCGTGGTTTTCCGTACAATCATATAAACACTTTATTATAACTCAAAATTAATACGATCTTGAATACAGATAATGCACACTTGCCTTACAAGAAGGCAGTTCAAAAATGTTCGCCAGATAACTGTCAACATTTGTGGATTCATGCAGGTAGCACTCCACAACATGCGTTTCGGGACAGTCTTCGCTCACCGTCCACGCCGCTCGACAGCCGAGCAAAGCTGCAGCCGCAAAAAGTCCCGTATAGGGACTACATATAAAAATTATAAATTCCTTACAATATCTTCTTGTTGACAAGAATTATTTGTAATACATCAAAGCACCATACCGTACTTAGTCAAACTCATAAGAATGTTATTCCTCTTTTATAATAGATATAATCCAAATTTGTCAGATGAGACGCACAGAAAGAGTCATTCACTCCATAGTTCAGAGGGCTCGGGAGGTCGCTCCTCAATAAGAGTCGTTCGTTTTAAACGACTCACTCCGAAGCTCTGAATACAAAATATGTATTACATCTGGTTGCTCATGAAAGCTGCAATAAATGTGTCACTCTTAAAGGTAATATAAGGAAAAGACCAGTTGAATAAATAATAGGTTAAATTATTATTCTGATTTAAAGTTGCAAAAATTTATTAATTTCAAAACGATATTGCCTAATAGATGAATTTAAAATACTTTTATAAGAACATCGTAATTAAAAATTTGATAGTTTTTTTCTAAAATTATTTAAAGTCAATAACTTCAGATCTTTTCGGTTATTCTGGCCATGGGACTATATGTTAAAATGCAGACAAGTTACTTATAATCTGATAAATTATAAAATGAAGTAGATTAAAAAATAGTAATTTCGTAAAGTGCCGTAATTTGGTAAGAAAGCAAACGGTATCCGTTATACCAACGTCCAAACGCTGCAAGAGATTATATAAATTAAAGCAAATCTGGTCAGGAATAATTTTGTTGACGGACACCGCGCGCGACTCATCCATATCAATTACAGGAAACACGTACGAATCTGCACAATCAATTACGAAATTTAATTGCACTACCTTCGTTTGATCAAATCGAACGACATCCTCGTGTCCACTCTCCAAGAGTGCGCAAAAAAGGCTGAAAGTCAGGGCATGGTCCGTGAAAAAGTTGAAGCGCCGTTTCTACCGTAATCGAGAAATAATTACTAAAGCTCCTCGTAATACGCATGGAAAAAATTCAAAAGTTCGTTCGCAAATTCCGCAGAGTATGTGAATAAAAATACATTGTATGCGTGAATAAAAATACTTGTAAGCGTTTATAAATTACCGTATATTAAAACACTGATTTGATTATTTTTCAATAGTTAGTAGAAGCAATTTATTTTAAATTTTCACCCCTGTATATTGCCATTCAACTATAAACTTCATTACCGTTCATGTTTGAATTACACGTATAAACTTCTCTGATAAGAGTTTTTTTATCAAACCCGTCTTATAGCAGAATAAAAACCTGAAATAATTCAACACCACCAATGTTTACGTAAAACATTTTTTCTGATAGTGTATTTAAACATACAGCATGACTTTTGGTTTACTTATTTCCCGTTATTTTCCAATCACCACTGTTTCGTAAAATCAAAATTATTGTAACACAAGTTAATCCTTGCGAATCCCAAAGACGATTACTTAACGCCAACTTCAAATTATTGAAATACCATATAACTATTTAAGTGAGCCTAAACCTTTCTCTACTTTTAAGTATAATCTGTGATATCAGTGGTGACGCAGTGACACGCACAGAATAATTTTTGACAATGGAGGAAGTGGCTGGAAAGTAGGAGAAAGCAGCTACGTCATATTCTACCAAGTCATTGGTCGAGTAATAAACAGAAGGTGGACGGCTGCGTCAGTCTACCTTATGTCGAATTGAGGGAGATATTTCCAAAAACAAAATTAATTTGCACTGTATAACGTCAACCAAACAGTGCCTATATTTCCACTACTTCTATATCTCCAAAGAATAGGTAAAAAATCGTATTAAACCAAATATTGTTGAAAAATTATGGGCACATAAATAAAACTTTTCTATTAATACCGGATAATTCGCGCTTCCACCAAAGAAAACTAATTAATTTAAAACTATAATGAATCAAATTCCCAAAACTTTTCTTAATGAAATTTGAGAAAAAACATTTATGTAACTTGTAACGGTAAAACACATCTGCTCGGACTTCGGCGGTTTAGAAGTCAAAAGAAAAGAGAAATTATTGGGCAAAAAGGGGTAATAAAAGTCAAGACATTTGGATGCCAGGCGGGATTGTCCCGCTGGAATGTGAAGACGGAGGCTGGTAATAAGCGTGGATTTTCCCCAAAAACCTTTGGAGAGAGGAGCAAGCGATTCCTCCCACTGAGGAGTAACAATAATTTTCATTGGTGAATATCCATCCTCTCCAATTTCGGGATATGAATTAAGGAAGTAGGGAAGAATTATTAAAAACCCTGGTGGACAGAGAGTGAACAGAGAATTAGTAGACAGATTGAGGGGACGAGAGCAGATGATGATATTGTCGGACAGGTCGTCCACGTTTCAAACGCGCCACGCTCCATTACGAACATTTTTAGCTACGATTTCCTAATATTCACACTTATATTTACCCGTAAATAATTCCTCTTTTTCGCGAAAGCCTTCCTTGCCTGTGCTATCCTACTCTTTATGTCTACTATACTTCTACCATCCCTATTTATTACGTTTCCCAAGTAGCAGAATTCATTAACTTCCTTAAAAATATCTCTTCCCTCTGTTTCCCATTCTGCATTCCATTACTTTGGTTTTACCTCTACTATTCCTCATATTGAACTCTTTCTCCAGGATCACGTTCCTGCCATTTATGGTTTCCAAGTCTTCTGACTCCCTTAATACTACAATATCGTCGTCAAAGCGCAGGGTCTCATTCACTCCTCCTTGCAATATGATTCATTTTCCATACTCCGTTTTAATTTTCTTCGCCGCCTGTTCTATATATAAGTTAAACATCATGGATGAAAGACTGCATCCTTGTCTTACTCCTTAGTTGATTACGGCTTTCACTTCTTGATCTTCTATTCTAATTACTGCTTCCTGTCTTCTGTAAAGGTTATGTATAAGCCTTCTTTTCCGATATTTTATTCCTGTCCTCTTCAAAATCCTGAATAATGTGTTCCGGTTCACATTATCAAACGATTTTTCTAAATCTACAAATGCAAAGAACGTAAGCCTCTTTTTTCTTATCCTGACTTCTAAAATTAGGCGCAAAGTCAATATTGCTTTTCTTGTACCTACATTTCTCCTAAAACCAAACTGATCGCATTCTATTTTGTCGTTCCATCTTCCTATATACTATTTTCGTTAATATTTTGCTTGTATGAGATGCTAAACTAATTGTCCTGTGATTTCCGCATTAGTCCCAACCTTCTTTGGTATGGATGTTACTAAAATCTTCTGGTATTGTTGCTATTTTGTAGATTTCGCACACTAGTCTGAACAGCCATAATTAATCTTTGTGTACTGAAATATTTTTAAATTCTTCATCAGGTGTGTTTGTGGAGAACGATAAAAGCTTTAGTAGTTTATTTTACTTTTTCGCATTGCTGCCCTGGCGAGCCAAATCCAGACAGCGATGACCTAGACCATTGGATAAAAAGAGCATGGGATGCTGAGTGAAAAAAAGGAAGGGAGGATAGAAAGAGATGAGCAATAACGAGTACGAGCTGATGTTAGCTCGCTTCTCCCGGGCGCGTTTAGGGAGTCGGAGTCTGCGCCTGCGCACGTCTAGCGAAGCAACGAGCGACAGGTCCTGGCGGGATTTCGTCGCTTCCCGCAGCTGTTTGCTCGCCAAAGGATTTTACCGGAACCCACTTCTACAGAACAAACAAAACAACTCCCCCACCCCCTCCATCTCAACCGAGCTAAAACTCTGGGACACCGAAATATTCTCCCCGTTTCTTAACTCGAGTAAACTTTCTGTTTATACTTCGTAATAATTTCTAGACTAATTTTCCTAATGAAAACGGAAATTATTCAACTGCAGTAGAGGGAAAGTTTTGGGGAAACCTGACCAACCCAGGTTGTGGAATTTATAACAGAATTTGTTGTCGGAAGCCGCTAGTCAAGGTACGATACTTAACTGATTTTTTTTACCTTTACCACTAAATTCAAAATATGACTTACAAAACAGAGGTGAAACAAAAAACTTTCATGCCACCACACAAAATTATATCTTCATACAAAACAAGCGTTTCCAATCTTCAGCAACAAATCAGTAATCCTATAGCTCTAATAATATAGTGTAGATTGCTACAAGTCCTTTAATTTGAACGTAGAACATAGACACAAGTATTATGAAAAAGATACTGTAGAATGTAGGACACAACTCTGATACTGAAAAAAATTAAATGTACTGTGAGATGTTCAAAGTTTTTTAATGGTAAAACTGAGGAACAAAAAACAGACATTTTGTGTCAGAAAGTTAGATATGTAATTCTGATACTACATCTTCACCTTACGTCTGAAATATAATTGATTTTGATTTTCGCTGCCACCAGAAATATTTCAATCGTGAAATATATTTACGTATTTCACAAAATATAAAGATGTAAATGAACTTCGGAAGGGTTCGGACAAGCTAGGTTATACTCTAAAATAGCATCAGTGTGTATGTGTGACGGATTAAATGATAATGTCGTTAGTTGAAGAATTAAAATTGGAATCATTCTTAAAACTTACAGTCTAATGTTAAGAAAAATAAGAAGAAAATCAGAGCACAAAGTAGCTCTGATTTTCTGTTTTACCTTCCGCATCCTCCTTTTCAATTCCCTTCCTATGCTATTAAAGGAGAGTTGCCTGTTTCAAGATCACCCTCATGTAGTCTGTTAACCCCCAAAAAAAGTTACATAGAGTCGATAAGGTGCCTGTGGGAATCATTCGGGAATGCCTCGTACTCTGTTTTTTTTCTTCAAAGTTCTCACATACCGAGACACCTTCACCTATTTTGGGAGGTTTATGTTCCGGGTCGAAGACCTTGGGCATAAGGCAAATGTTGTCCGCTGATCCCATTGGATCAGTCGGTCAACTGCCTCCTAAAACTGGTGGAGACAAGGAGAAGGGAATGCTGCGACCCTACAGCAAACTCGTCTCCCGTCTCACATCAGTATCCAATGCCCGACCAACTTGATACAGGTACTGGCTCGATATTTCAGGAGTCTTAATATCATTTACAAGTTAAGAAGGTTAGGTTTTATGTTTTTCTATTTTCACCCAAAAGGTTTACATCATTCCCTATTTTAATAATAAAACTACTTTATTCTAAGCGAAGTTAATAGGAATGCTCAATTTCTGCCCAATGAACCAATAAACTACTTTATAATTTTTAAAAAATAAAAATTCACTTTTTCTATTAGAGTCGTTTTTTCTTCGTCCAGCGACACAAAATAATCCAAATTACTTAAGGTTTCTTTTTCTGTTTCAAAATTTGCCTGACGAAATCTGCAAAGATGGAAAAACGTGGTAATTGTAACTATAGTAACTAAATAGTAATTAAATGTTTTTCTGAAAAATTCGGCTGCATTTCGATTATAATGTCAGATAATGTATTTTTGAAATATATCTATATACATTATTCTTGTGAGGGTGGAAATAAGTTTTTTAATTTTTTTAAAAACCTTTTTTCCAAAAGCTAGGCTTTAAATTTTGTTTACTTATTAATGATTGCAGAGTTCCTGGGACTAAATATGAAAACATGAAAAACTGTTAGACTAATTAAATTTATAATTTTTGTAGAATTTAATTTAAATTATACCTGATGATTTCTACAACAACTTTACGTGTCTAATTTATTAAAATTAGTCTGTATATTATCAGTATGTATTGTTATTATAAAGTTTGCTGTAAATGTTTTCATTTAATATCTCTTAGAAATTATGCCGAAACGTCCCCGTATCATTGTAATTTATATCCCTGGTGTATTGAAAGCGATGAATTGCGCCAAACTGTTTGAGCGCCAATATCTTTTCATGCAAGAGCAAACTAATTTTGCTTTGATTTCCGCTAATAATTGCCGATCAGCAACAACCTCAAAACAGTTTCTGAAATCTGCACAAGTCACAATGGACAGAAACCAAATTTTGGTACATTTTAATGGGTAATGTTGAATAAAACGTGACTCCCGATTTTTTAAATGTGAGAGTGTTATTCAAACCAGCGAGTATTTTATAAGTCTTCGTTTGAGTGATTATAACGGGATGGCGTCTATTATATGTTTTTGACATTGACCAACAGAATGATAATAAGTAGTCATTTGCTTGCGAATGCCACGAAATTCGCAGGAAATATTCAGTGGAGACGAACTCCGACCTGTGTTTTAGTCTTAAAATTAAACCACTGGCGCCTAATTGAGAACTACATATGATTATTTCATTGAATAAATAATTAAAGAGAGAATAATTTTTTCAAGGTTCCCAACCTGTTAGCAAATTTAACAGCAAAGGACTGGTCCCCAAAAAAGTTAAGTTCCAAATGATTATTGGCTGATTTCTTCTTTTTACTTATACTTCACGTCACATAGATATTTATTTTCAACTACAGTAAACAGAACTTGTTATAATAATAGTTGAAACTAAATAAATCATTTCGGCCGTAAACGTCGCTCGAATTGGTACGCGACACTAAATTCTTCACATGTGCATTCAATAATCTATTCGGCTGAGGGATTCAATGAGTAAATATGAAGAATTGCTAAATTTTACGCTTCAGGAAGTCTCACAAAGGAGACGAAACTTCACTTTTGAATAAATAGTGATAAATTTATATGCTGACTTATTGGCAGTCTTTTTATTTATTCTGAATTTTAAAGTCAGAAAACTATGTTATAGTTTAAACTCTTTATAAGTGTATTATTATTGCGGCGGAAAAGCCATCATATTCCAAAGCTTTAAAAACTATTGGTATACATTCATCTTCAATATTAAAGTTTTACAAAAAAAACAGTCATAGACAAGGAGCTTTATTTCTAAGCCGATCCAGACCTCACATAATATTCGACACTTTGTACTATATTTAGCTCTAATGATAGACATATCCAAATAATCTATACCGACAAATAAAATTAAAGTTTCTGCAATATCAAAATAAATGCCAAAATTGAAAGGAAAACTATTTATATGATGCCTAATATTAAAAGATTGCTTTTTTAATTTTTGTCTGTCTCAATATTTCTCCGAAAGGGCTAAACTGATTTCAATGAAAATTTTGGGGAATCAATCAGAAATTTTAACTTAAATATTCGTGTATGTTTCATGTTGATTACTTATATGGTGCAGAAGATGACTAAGTGTTTGTAAAAACCCAATTATTGCCATTTAGGAGTAGAAAATTCTCAGAAACTGACAGCTTAGTTTCATTGGACCTGTTTTGGCGCTGCCGTCGTGTGAAGCTTTTATAGTCTGATTTCTATGCAATTCTCAACTGTCGAATAATTTACTAAGAAAAAAGATTACATTAAGTAACACCGTTGCTGTCTTTCTTCTTCGCTGCAACAGCTAGTTGAGAATATTATTATTACCGTAATCAACTGTAAATTGAATTCAGTGCATCTATAAACCCTTTTACGTTTTTGTTTTTAAAAGTGGAAAAGAGCTCATCTATACGTTTTATTTAAATCGTCAGTAGTGTAGTTAACGTCTTTGTCATTAACCGAAAACTATTGAATCTGAAAATACTAGAAACGGTAAAGAGGTTCAATTATAAGATAGTTTCCAATCTTCACTTAATTTTTTTTCGTTGATGTCTTACCTCAGCCTACGCCAATACCTTCACATATTTAGTATTTAAGACGTTTTATAAAATCTTATGCTGTACAGCATCGTTCATTACAGAAAAATACGTTGAGAATAATGCAATCGTGAAAGATGTATCTGGGTAGACGCAACCGAATTACTTTATATAGCTGTAATTTAACGGAGAAAACCCAGAGTGCACTTTTCATATTTCAAAAGCACAGAAGCACTATTCTCCAACACGAAAGCCGGACGAAAGGCTCCAAGGGAGTTGTAAAACACATCCGACATTATGAGGTAGTTGGAACTAGTGATAATTCATCAGAGCGCGGTAGATAATGCAATTTCTGAGTTATAACATAAGCAGTTTTCACCGTAAATCATGTGAAGACGCTCGCATCGCTCAGTAAATCCCAATGTAAAGGCAATGTAAATCAAGTTGGCATTCTAGTGCCCCGGAAGTCTATGGACCGCATATTTTTATGCCCTGCGAACCAGACCGATGGAAGTGACCCATAACTGGGAATCGCAACGCTCCGTATCCCGAGCCAGAGTGATGTGACAGGGGCATTTGTTTACAGATCGTCTGGAACAGTCTTCCTCTAACTTCAAATCACTGCGACCCGATTTCTGGAGGTGGAGAATTACGATCGCTCAAACTAAAACTGTACTTGTCTGATATTGAGTTTATGTAGGTTGACCGTTTCCCTGAGCAAGCTCTATTGTGAACAAAAGAATTTCAAGTATAAAATACTCATAATAAGATAATACGGCTCACTTTCTAAAATTTTAAGAGCACGAAAATTACGCGTACCATCAAAATTTCAAGTAGTTGTCTAATCTACACCAATAAATAAAATAGAAGTGTTTCACTATCTGTCTGCAGGTTTCTCACGAATAGGCTCCGAAATAATATGACGGATTTCAACGAAAATTTGTAAATTTAGAAACAGGAGATTTAAATAAAAAATTCGAGCATTTTTCATTTTTATATCTTGCAGAATATGTTAATATAATATAATAAATATTAATTCTACTGAGAGGTTTCTTGGTATAAGCGCGTCTAAATCTAAAAAAAGGGGTTGCTGGTTACATATAATCTTGGTCCATGCGCCGACAGACAACGGATTTTAATAAAAATTTCAGGCACTGAAACAGGAATATTAACTTACATTTTCGATATTTTTCTGAGTTCAGAAGATATAATGTATATATTTATAAATCAATTTAATTGCGGCGTAAAAACTAACTGTGACTTATAAGCCCAATTATGCGTTCTTATATCATTTATCGCACTTACTGTGATATTATAAGCGTAATTCTGGCAGCATGAGAGAGAGAAGGGGAGAGGGCGAACATTCGGTTGCATCAATTATAATTTATATTATGTATTCTCAGAAAACAAAAAGTGGTAATCATAACGTAAAAATATATAAAATTATTAACAACTAATTTAAATAAATAACAAAATGTTTGAATAAAATTAACACGTATGTAAATAATGTATTTAATAATTGTCAACTAATTCACTAAATTTTTCCAGTTGGTCACAAGATGACAAACAAGAATATAGCTTCAAGGGCACTGAAATAAATGTAGTGGTATTGGTATCCATTACTTTTATATTAATGAAACTATATTCTTTACTAGGTGTCTGGCATTTATTTGTATTATTTCTGAAAATAAATTAATTTGACAACAATCTTTCGGTCAATGCGTGATATAATTGGCATAAATCCTATACAGTTTACAAATTAACCAATAAAATGACAAATGATACAATAATCTTATCAGTATTTACTCTAGTATATTAACTTACGGTAGTCTAAAAATTTTGCTACAGAAATAGACTAAAAAATATTCCTGGTAAGTTTAAAGTACTTTGACAAAATTATTTGTTTTAGGATCTTTCATCTATACGATAAGAACCTTCTTAATCCATTTAAATTTTTAGGTAGATTAGGTTAATTAAAATTATTATAATTCGACCAGAAAGTTTAAAATGAATATGTAAAAGAAATCATTCTGCAGGCAGAAAAATAAAAACCCTAAGGTGTTCTGATGATATTGTAGTATTCTGGGAGTCAAAAGCAGACTTTGTTCTGGAGAAAGAAATAAACGTGAAAATTGTACGTGAAGAATAGGATAACACAGGCAAGAAAGGCTTTCGTAAAAAAGAGAAATTTACTTACGACTAATAAAAGTATTGGAATTATGCATCCCCACAACAATCAGGACTCCCGCAGCAAGTTCCCGTCATGATGCAGGTTTTCTAGGGTGAATAACCGGGAATGATCTATAACTACAGTCGGTGGCCCTAGTCAACCCTCTACTACCTTGTACCTTCCATATTCCCCCTTTTCTATCCCTTCCCTTATTAGTAAATCAAATATGTATAACAATTAAATTTACCCAAGAACAATAATAATTAGTTTTTAAAATTTAATTCAATATTAGAACTCACATGGTAAGACATAAAATTATCTTATAGTACAAACCTAGTTGTTCCTATAATTTTTCCCACGAAAACGTAAGAGGTAATCAGTCCTAAAATATTCCATTATTTATGGCATCTGTCTAGTTCGATCCTCATACTAAAATCAACGAACATTACTACTAGATATTCATGAACACAACCAAATATTTAATTCCATCTCTGAAGTTAAATTTCATACCCACCTTTAATTAACTTAAATTGATAATACTAATTGGTTGCGGGATTTTATTGCTTAAAATTGTATCAACTCTCCAACTCGATATTTACCGACGATGTGGAAATATTGTTTCGTAAGTAAAATATTGAAATTGAATATTTATTTTCCTTCTAACTGAAATCTATTTCATCTTCTTTTTTTCTTTTGATGAACTAAATGAATTTTTTCACATAATTGTTACAGGTAAGCCTAAATGAGAAATGGTTTATAACTAATACCATTTCAGTCTATATTTTAGTTTAAATATATTCAACTAAATTATCATTAATTTTTAATCTGTTCCATTAATACTCGTATTATTAGATTTTAAAATTATACGTCTAATTGGTTCTCCTTAACCAATATGGCTGTAACTTTCTTGTTAATATAACGTCGATTATAAACTTTTCTAAAGGGATTGTGTACCAATTTTTTCAACAATAATTTATATTCCTTCAGTTAACTATTGTTTTTTATAATAAATGCATCAGTATAAATTCATTAAATTAATCTAAAAGTATTTTTCTGCTTTCGACCACGTCACTTTGTACAATCAAAACCACCGATGTTATTTTTTTACATTTTACATATCACACACCTTAAAAGAACAGTAATGTAATGGCATTTTTAGTTCAAATTCCGCGACGCGGATTAGGTCCTTTATAAATGCGAGTTCAACATTTCTGTCAAAGGATTCTTCAGCCCGAAGCCTCTCACGTATCAAACGTTAATGGAGGTTACAGCTTTTATAATTTTGCCACGGGCCCAACTCATTAGCACCGAAACTCGATTTTGTATACAGTTGTTCCGCTGCGTTACTGTCTTTCTGTTTTTTAGATCTGTTATGCCCAAAGGAGAATCGTTATTAAGTTGAAGTTCGTCACACTTTATTAAGCCGAATTTTCCACGCCATGACTAAAGTCGTTTGGAGTGAAACATTACGTTTCTCTTTTCGCACTTTCGTTTGAAGACAAGAAGAAAACAGCCAATGAATTATAAATTCGTTAAGAAACAGAAAATATAAAGAAGAGTAAAAGCTTTACTTTATAAAAGAAAAAAGAATGAATGTAAACAGAATTACAGACAGAATAACTTCATAATCTAGTCTTAAGATTTAGATTTTTAGATTTATTATTATTCAATCCATTAATCCTCTGTTGAGGAAATAGGATACGTCAAATGTGGCAAGTAACGATGAAAATACAAAGTAAAATGAAACTTATAGACAAACGAATATAGTAAAGATAATATTTCTCATGACGTCTAATTAACAATTACAGGAACATAAAAATTTTATTCAGTTGTTGCTGAAGCGAGTCTTCCGAAAATTTCCTAGATAATATTTCTACAGATTTTTACTACAGAAAGTTGTACAAAGAATTAATAATTTAAAGCAGCAATAATTTGTTGAAAAATAAATTATTCAAACTTTGTAACTCAAATAATTTAGTTACAAAAAATAAATAAGAATAATTGTATAAGTAAGCTACATAAATAAGTGAGATTATTTATTTATTGTAGCAAAGTAATTTCGAAATTAAGTATCTATAAATTTGAATAATTTTTCTACAAAATCTTTGTTTTTAATTTTATATTTTTCTTACTCTTTCTTGTAGTCAAACAAATTTACGAACATCATCTTCAAACTGAAGTCCAGCAAAGAAACTAAATTGGCGATTATACGATTAATACGGCCCGGTTATTAGTTTAACAATTAATGTCCACAAACGTAACTCAGAGAAAGATTTATTTTTATAGAAGTTCGGTTATCAAAACAGTTGAACAACAATGCATTAATAATTCATTTATATCTACGTGGAAACATTAAAACACTGATCTTTTAGTTAATAACTGATTATTAATGTCACTTAACTGGAATCTATTCGAGACTATCCTTATAAAAATTGACTGAAGGAAAATGTACGGTCAAACGTCATACCTTTGTATAGAATTGGTATTTAATATTCACACAGTTTACGGTGAAGAATATTTTTAAATTGCAGAAGACGTGGACGTTATCCACTTTCGTGGCCGATAATACCATAGGAAGGGATGGAAAAGAGCAAGGTATTTATGGGCTGTAGTTTAAGGATCCTTCCTGGTTAATCACATAAACCCGATGCAGGAAAATCTCTAGAAAACCTGCATCATGGCGGGCATTTGGTACACTCCCATGGGAGTCCTGATTGTTGTTGGGATGCAATTATCCCGACTCCATACCTCGATCATCAAGTATAGGAGCAACTGTCTGACTGGCCCAATGGGATCGGCGAATAACTCTTACCGTACACCCACTGTCTGTGACCCCGATGCATGCACCCCTCAACCTTAGATCTTCTGTGACACTTAATTTAAAATTCTTGGCCTAGGGACAAGGGGGAAAGGAAAACCCAGGAGGCGTTTGCCAGCCATTATAAACTTTACTGAACCCATTTTGCTTCTCATTTCCGCAATAAATTTAATCCCTGCAAGGGTTATTCAACGACAATAAATTTAATATTATATTTTGAATAACTTTACACTTAATTGTTCTGTAAATGACTTTCTTCTTTTATTTAAATAGATATTAACTATTAATTTTTGTTTCAGATTCTCCAGCTGCAGATGAACGACTACCGATATCACTACATGTTCACAACATTCGTAAGTGATATGTTAATTATCTATTGTATTTTATACGTGCTGAACCTGCTAACGGTATTATAGTATCAGCTTTGTATCATATAGCAGTATAGTAATTCGTATAATTGACGTCTTGTGCAATTGCTATGATTATAGAGCAATCAGTATCGCTTTACGTGTAATTATACCATCTTCTCGAATTCATGACTATCAAATTTCAATAATGAACATTTCTGAAAATTTGTCAATACATATTCATTAGACGATACCATATTAGGTTATATCATTTCGTGCAAATGATATTTTTGTTTGAGAATTATTTGGATCGTCTTTTGTCAATTTCTGTTCGTCCATTCTTTACATTTTCCTGCCATGCTATTTCAGAAAACTGTATAAACAAAGGGACCAAACGCTTTCCGTTTTCGCAGTCCAGAGACCGGCTGTTCTGTGATATGCTATTGCGTTATTCATGAAATTCATCGCGTCCAGCTTCCCGAAACGGAATCAAAACTATAGCGACGATGACGGCAACCAGGACATTCAGTCTTTCACTTCAGCCCGTACCTACCTGGAAAATTATATTTCCATAATTCCCTGCCTTCTCTTTATATGGTTGACCAGTAGTCCTGCCCATACACATTTTAAAGTTTCTTCGACATAACTAATATGGCAAATATTCACCAATTTTAAAATTCTGTTTTAACAATTTAATAATAAAAATAAACCAAATAAACGAAAATAGCCGGACGTATTGTTAATTTCATTGGAATAATAAGAACGTAAACGAAAACAAATTCATAAAATGAGAAACATTACTGACTGAAAAAATATTTTTTCACCTAAATTGGCTCCAAATAAAGGAAAAAAACGTCCCGTTATTCCCATTAATGTTCTCTAAATATTTTTTTTAAAAAATTTTTGTGCCTCCTCACGTGGCTACTGTACACTTTTATTTTCAATTTATTTTATTATATTTATTCTAACTGACATACAAATATTCCTGTAATATAATTTAAGCTTTATTATCAATCTGCGTTAGAATCTTTTCATCTATGTACATAAATTACAAAGTTCAATAATTTATTTGAATTATATATATATATATTATTCTAAATATGTGAATGCGATTAAGAATAATGTAGGAAATAGAGAGAGACAATTAAGAATCTGCGTCTTTTAGAAGACAGGGCAAGTAAAAATAGACCTACGTTCATGGCTTTAATTGATTTAGAGATCGCCTTTGATAATGTAAATTGGTATACACTACTAAGGGTTTTGAAGAGTAAAGGAATAAAATATCGAGAAACAACTGTTATCCTTAACTTCTACAGAAGGCAGTCAGAAATAAATAGAATAGAAAGGCAAGAAAAGAAAGCAGAAATCAAGAAAGGAGTAAGACAAGGATGCAGCCTGCCCCCATGCTCTTTAACTTATATATAGAATCGACAATAAAATTTAAAAGGAGTATGAGAAAGGGATCATATTGTAATGAAACTAAATAAAGACCTTAACGTTTGCTGATGAAGATTAGGGAGTCAGAAGACTTAGAAAACATAATAAATGGAATGAGTGTGGCCCCGGAGAAAGACACGAGGATTAATAGAGAGGTAAAACAAAGGTAATGGAGAGTAATATGGGAAATAGTGGAATAACAAAGACTAAGATTGAGGAGGGATATTTTAAAGGAAGTTAAGGGATTCTGTTACTTGGATAGCATAATAACTAGGGATGGTAGAAGCATAGTAGACATAAAAAGTAGGACAGTACGTGAAAGTAATTCTTTCGCAAAAATAAGTCATTTACTTACTACTAATATAAGTTTGAATATTAGGAAATCATTACTAAAAATGTTCGTATGGAGTGTGGCGTTATATGGGTGCGATATGTAGATGGTAAGAGTTGCAGAAATGAAAATAATAGAAGCCTTTCAAATGAAGTTCTATAGAATAATGTTGAAAATCAGATGGGTTGATAGAATAAATAACCAGGAATATCTAAGCAGAATAACAGAAGAGAGAACAATATGTAGGACTTTGACCAAGAGAAGGGATCGATTAATAGACCACGTTTTGAGACACAAGGGTCTTGTAAAATTAGCATTAGGGGGAAATGTGTGGGGTAATAACAGAAGAGGGATGCCAATGATGGAATACGCTAAGGGAGGATGTGAGAGCTATGTAGAATTTAAAAGACTTGCGCATTACAGGTTAGCATGGACGGTTACATCAGATCTGTTTTATGACTGGATACCACAACACAAGTTTAATAAAATGAAAAGAAAAATTCATTTGAAATTTAGACAGATTTATGATTATGAACATAACACAAGTAAACGTTTTCTTCTTCGCATGTAGGCAGAAGTAGGGAAAGTTGTTGAGTTAGTAGTGGAGGCATTGACTTCTCCTCCGCAGTACAATTACTCCACCCTGAGACCCGTAATCCCGCTAACAGAAGATGGATTTCACCTAAATCTGCAAAGATTAGTACGTAAACACAGAGTAGTCCTTAGACAATTGCCGGCTCAGCGAAACTCCAATCCAGGACAGAAACAATAATTTGTCAGCGTGTACACTTTCAGATTAATCCCGCGGATAAGGATTGGTACAAAATGTATCATTTGAAACTCACTTGTTTGAATTTTAACTGGATTAAATGAATGGTTGTCAAGAAATTAAATTAATAGATGTAAAGTTGTCTATGATCGGAATGGGACAAACTTCATTAGGTGATTTAACTAGTCTGTTAATGTCGCAATTTTTGTTGTTTTGTGGCTTGTACAGCATTCTGAAACATTCAGTCACGACAATACTAGTGGTGTGAGCTCTGGTCCTTATTTATCGGGCCTCCTTCGAACACACTACGATTTTTCATGTTTGTCGTTCCTATCATATTGCCATGAAATTTTGGTTTATTGTAGCGTTTACCCCAGAGAAGGTTTCTATCGATTTAAATTAATTCCTGCCATCCCCCTTTTCAGTGTAAAAAAGTTCCTACCCTAAAGACATATAGAACTTAAATCACATATGGCTTGTCTTCACGTAGCCTATCAAACGAGATGGTTAAATTTCTGTTAAGCATGAAATAATGCTTAAATTTAACTAAAAATTTTCTAAATAATGACACTTTTAAATTAGTTAATGAACGTACCAAATTTTTTATGTCGCATTGCAAATGAATGAGACATGTTATATAAATAGGAAGGGCAGTACGACTCCTGCAGGATATATAGGTCAGGATGATATCCTGATGGGAAATGAGGGAGAGCCAGGTGGAGGTTAACTTCCTCATTCCTGGTTTTCCTCTTTCCCTCCCCCCTTGGTCCATGGCCAAGGTAACTAATTTAAGACTCCTGCAGGCTGAGACGACCTTGGGCAGTTTCAGAGGTGTATGTACGGGGGTCGAAGACCTTTGGCATACGGTAAGAGTTGTTCGCTGATCCCATTGGACCAGTCGGCTAACTGCCTCTCAATACTGATCTAGGCATCGAGGTGGGTTTGTTGCATTCCCACAGCAATTCAGTCTCCCGTCTTCAGAATGGCGCAGGAGTAGTACCCACTAGCCCGACCTACCTGATTCAGGTTTTCTAGGGTTTTTCCCTGCATCACCTTTAGGTGAAACACCGGGTAGGATCCTTACACTATAGCCTGGGGGCCCTAGTCAACCCTGGGCTACCTTCCACATCCCCCTTTTCAAGTCCCTTCCTATGCTATTAAAGGGGAGTTAGCTCCTTCAGGATCACCCTCATGTAGCCTGTTACCCCCCAAAAAATACGCTATCAGTTTTATGTTTCTTAGATATATGCTGTAACATGAAAAGTTACACTTAACAATGCAGGCCAGCTTGCGAGTTGCAATTGTTGAGGAACGACGCAGCCCGGGCCAACAATGTAGTCTGGAGAGACTTAGTGAATCGTCATGGGGTAGTGGAAGGAGTAGGTTGTGTCGGCGGGACGACGAGGAATGACCACGCCCTACAGATATAATTTTTCTCATGCTCTGATTGAAATTAAAACTATTAAATTCATCTTTTGGTATTTATGAAAAATACCTGTCGCCCTAAAAGAATTATAAATCCGCGAATACGGAGGAACGCGGAATCCGCTACAATGCATATATCTACTTAGAATTATTTCACGCTAATCAGACCAAAGAGGAGTATCTTCACCTTATAAATAAAATTGTCTATTGATGTTATTTTTTTGTTATCTTGTTTACGTTACCGGGAGATTACGTGATGGTTATGATGAAATTCAGCTCTCATAAAGTATGGGATGTGAAAAGGTAAACTTTCAAAAACGTGACCCTCTCGCTGAAGGTTCAAACGTGTTGACAAATACATTACTGTTGAATAAATACTGTAGTGATCTGATATAAATGAATTCCCGGGCACTGTGGCGTGCCTAGCTAGTATAAACTATAGTATGATAGTATATTTTGTATGTGTATATTTTTTGTAGTAATTTTAAATCGTTTAATTAAATCAGCTTCATGCAGTAAGAAAGTCTTTCCAGAAAATTGATACTACAGTAATCGAATGAATTATGCACGTTCGCCACTGTAGAAAGAGTTTTTCAGACCCCTCTTTTTCCAATGAATACCTTAGCTTCCTGGCGTCCAGGCCATGGCCATATAAATGGTGGACGGAGGGGGAACTTGCACGAACGATACGGAACTGCAACTGAGGTACGAATGGCTTTCAATGAATTGAGCCCAGACTGTAGAGTATTCCGTGAGGTAGGCAGCGCAATCAGAGCGAGAGGAAGACATCTCTGGCAGCCACTGCGTGATGTAGGACCATCTGTCGGCGAACCGAAGCTAAATAGAGCGGAAGGGACTCGCTTCCCAGCAGTCGCTTGGCAAATCCACTATGGATGGGCGGGAGAGCAGAAGAAAATGCATTGACCATGCGCTCGGTGCCTTTGTGTAAAACGTTTTCTTCTTACGCTTCCACCTCAAGGAGCATTTAACGAAAGAGGTTATTCCCCATAAAAGCCCTTTAAAAATTATTATCTTCCTATACTATGATGAAACGTATAAAATAGAAAAGTCATCCAGCGTTTCGTAAATCTTTTAAGATTACTGGAACCATATAGCTCTTAAATTTCTAAAATTAACATTCATCTGATGCTTTTGATTCGAAGACAACTAAATTAACAATAAATATATATAAGAGAGAAACACAAAAACATTACTGCAACTCAAACTCCTTAACAGCATCAATCTACTTAAACCGATTCGGGAACACGGAAATACACTGTCTGCGGTCGTTTGCGTCGCCTCCAACATCTATATTTGATGATTTTATATTTGAACACAAGCCGATATTAGTCAAAAATCACTGTTAACGAAGTCCCCACATCACTAGCAAGTAATCATCTATAACAATTTTTTTAAAATTGTATTCAGTACCCAAACAAACTTCTGTTCATGTATAGTCATATTTCAAAATATTTCAACGTAATAGTCAAAAAATCAACTAAGAAGTTGAATGTTAATTTTTAAGTTAAAGTCAAACAATTTCATTATTACATATTATATCTCTCTTTCCAAATTCATATTGACTATTACAAAAATGAAGATACAGAAATTTAAACCCATTATGTTGACATTCTATATAATTAAAAAATAAATGAATAGTCGAAATATATTATTTTTGGAAATAGATTTTTGATCAATGTCAAGCTGTTGTAATGCATCTATGATTTTTATTAATTTTTACAAGTTCATTAATCTCTTTTGCAGTTGATGGGGAGCTTTAAATGAGTTTAAATGAATTTACAGTAACAAAATATTTTTTTTGTTACAAATATGAAAAAAAATAATCAAAAGAAAGTGAAACAGAACGTAACATAATAAAGAGACTACATTATAAACAGAGTGCGCATTTTGAAACTACACTTGTCCTCAAAATTTTCTAATAAACAAATATTAACTTTTATATCCTAGTGATAACTTCGACAAATCTGGTTGCAACTAGATTGTAGTGCTATATTCTAGTAAATACCCTAAAAATAAGAGTAAACGTGCGTGGTCCCTTTGTTGAAGTATATATCATAAAATATGTTAGAACATTAATTTCAAACTTCAGGAATAATTTGATGTACTAAGCTGTCATAAAAAATAATTTACAAATAAATCATAAAATATATGGTGTCATACTTTTAAATATCCATCGAATATAATCCCACTCTTCCGATGCAAAATTATATAAAATTGTTTAATTATTATAAACAATCTTTTTAACCCCCTTCTGTATATACAATTTACCGTTCAAAAATGCCTAATCAATAGTTAGAGAGGTGAGGGAAACTATTAATAATAGATTTTTTTGTATATTACGCGGTTCCAGAAATGTCATTTCATTGTGAAATAATTTCCATAGCGACATTTTATAGCGTAATATTTCAATGTCGTTTATTGTCCAACGTAAAATTATTACACATAATTAGTGTTCTGGCGGAGCGATAGTATACGTTCTGTTCCCTTGGTAACCATTATTAGTTTTTCAGTGGTAATTAAAAATAAATACCAATAATGTTTCAGTTATAAAACACATTATATTTGGCAGTTATTAATTAAAGAAAACAGAAAAACGATCAATTGAATTTTGTTTCACCCTTTCAGAGCGTAGCGTTTAAAATATTTACATTTGAAGAGACAGTTTGCTATTACTAACCGAGTACATCCCCGGGTATTTACTTATATTAGCCGGGAGAATAAATTAATTCGACACTACTCTCTTACATTGATTTAAATATAACCTTGGAGAACGTAAAAAAATTAGTCACGATTTCGGGCGTCATTAAATATGGCGGAATTTAAAGTTATTTATTGTTACCAAGGTAGCCTCCGTTCTATCTATATGTATACATTTTGAAATTTAAACTATGAACCATAATCACTTTTTTCGTTTTTCAACGATAGAAATTCAGTAATAATATTCAGAGGCAGGCAGACAATAGGTGGGAATCCCAGGCGCCAAGGTGTATCGTAGTTACAAGATATTATGGTTGTTTCGTAGGCAGGGACCTTAACCTGTAAAAGTTCCAAAGTACATCCTTCCCTTGGTTAGCTGAAAAAAGAATTGGTGGAGACACGTCACGTGGGATGGCACTTTCCCTTGGAGAAAGGAAAAAAGAAGAGTTTATCTGGGAGGTAAGAAGAGGAAAAAAGGGTCACTTGTTCAAAACGTTGAAAGGACGAGAAGACAGGCAGTCAGTGTTGCTCAAAAGTTGAAGGGGACAGGAAGCATAGGAAGTAGGAGAGAAGAAATAAATGTAAAATTAAGTAAGTCAGTGTTACTTAGAGGTTGAAGATAAAAGGAAGTAAGAAACGAGAAAAGGCACAGTATTAGATTCAGGAGTGACGAAGGAGGTAAACTGATTTTCCCGAAAACACCCTGCAGTACCATATCCATTACCTTTTCCGTCGACTACAAGAAAGTTCCAGAATTGGATAGTACTTACATCCAGGAACGTAATCACATAGAAGATGAAACATGTTCGTCACGAACGTAAAAACTCTGCTACACATTGTTATCCCAGTAATTAACCCTGAGAAACTCTTGATAATTAAATTAAAACTCTCCTTAATAAGTATAATTGTAATAGTGATTCGGTAAGATGGTTCACGTATTTTTCGATAAAATGATTTGTTCATTACTACCAGGCATGTTATACTTATGTTCATGAAAGCAATATTTAGACCCAATGAAATTAATATCATTTATTAATGATAATCTTTATTTCTAATATTTCCATTAGTGAAATTATGTTAGAGGACGAAGTTGTGGGCATGAGCCGGATATGAAAGTAAATTTATATCTGGTAATGAAATACACGAGGAAATGGGAGGAAATTAATAAGCCCTTTTGGCAGCCACAATTTGCATTCCGCCGACGTCCGCCAACAGCACACCAACATGTCCTCAACTCTTTCCCGACAACAACATATCACCCAAAATAGCTCTCACCGCGCCCACAGAGGGCAGCACATGCGACCACAGAAAATCTGGAGTGAGTGTTTGAATTTGTGGTGCAAGGCAGAGGAAATTGCGATTTCCGCCTGTGCTCCGCTTTTGATGTACAAGCAACCACAAAATTGTGTTTTACCGCCTTACTGGAGAAAATAGTGTTTGGCCGCACTTAAAACCTCCCGATACCGTGATCCAACCAATGGCACGTCAGTTTAGTAAATGAAACAGAAATATAGAACCAATTAAAAATCTCCATGCCATTTAAACATAGTAGAAATAACATTTTCCGTTATTGTAACTTTCTCACAAGGAAAGGTCTTACAATGAAACGGAAGGATTTATAATGCCCATACAACATCAGACAACGCGCATCAAAATTGTTAAGAGAATCGTTACTAGAAATCCTTAAGTTTTTAACATAAATCGAACTATTATTCCAAATACAAAATCCTGTATACCGGGGAGTTTGTTAGTTCATTTTAACATTTATCAAATTAGATCACTCAAACAACAGATAATCTCGATTATTAATGTAACAAAAATATTCCCAATTACCCTTACCCAATTACGAATACAAAATACTATAAACTTTTTATTGTCCTGAACTGTATCCACAGTTTTAATGTTTATAATGTCTCGAATCGTATACCTCTGACTCCTACTGAATGTCAAGTTTTCGTAGGGCTACCATTACTCGTGAATTTGTCAACCATTTATGGGTTTTCCCATCTGCAGTAGAGACAATATCAAATATCCCGTGGTACCAGATTGTCGAAAGGTGCAAATTCTTTGGGTTCAGGACTGAGAGTCTGGATAGGATGACGTCAACAGCGGACATCAGACAAACTGTCCGATGAAAGTTTCCTTCGCCACAATATATAACGTAAAAAGTTATATTTTGTAAATAGGTTTATAAATAATTACAACTAAATGCGTTATATTATTCAAATTCAAAAACCTACACCGCTTGCTACTACATTATACTCGTTTGAACAAATGAAACAGAAATTAAACATTGATTAGACTCGTCAAGGTAAACATTTAATGATCAAATAAACGTAGATTAAATTAACGTTCCCTTTATAACCACATCACTTGTTAAAATAAAACTCTTCCCATGCGCTTCGTGTTCACCGGGGATAAACTATTAGGAATGAAATCACAATTTATTTTCTTCCCCTTGATCTTCTCTGAGGATCCATTACACATTATACAACAACAACAACAAAATTCTCAACCTTCAATTAGCCAATAAATAGTTTTTATAAAGTATCAAAAAGCTGTAATACATCAATAACGTATTTTTATACTTGATGGAATAGCAATTCATTTTTATATGAGAAAAACGTTCATTTTGGTAAAAAAAACTTCTCGACAAATTATGTAAGAATTTTGGAAATTCTTAATGTCTTTGCATATTTAAAAAATTTTTGTAGCCGTGAATAAACAAAGTATTGGCCAAAAGTTGTCGGGTCTCAAAATTAAAATATATGAGAATATAATTATGTACATAATAAATTTAGAAATCAGTCATGGTATAATTATAATTCTTGAATGAATATAAGTTTATAGGTCTGATGGGTTATAAAGGTGTCATGTACTCATGTGCATTTCCCAGGAGCTATGACTTAATATGAATTATCAACAATTTAGAGACATTGTCACAACTGAAGGATACTACCGCCCCATACAACAAAACCACGATAATGCAGGGCCCAATTCCGCTAACAAGAAAGTGGCTAACCTGTAAATTCGTTATTAGTTGTTCCCATATTCCGTAAACTCATTTTATAACATCACTGATTTACGAAATTGGTTCAATGGCTAGCTCCAAATGACCAAATTTTAGGAGACGTCGAATATAAAAAATATATCAGAGTCGTATACAATGGAGAATAATACGGATTGAGTCCCGTACCAGTTGCGGTTAACGTGTTCGTTAGGTGGCACTCCCAAGCGAATAATTTGGCGGTAGCGACACTGAGAATCGTGGAGTCAGCTGTCGCACTAGCGGGACTACCGCGCGCTTGTCCGTTGTCTGTTAGAAATAAATTATTCGCTTCGGGCTAAGAAATAGACGGAAAGCTACTGGGATTAATTTATTAAAATTTTACATTTCCACAAAGAGAAAGGGGACCAGACTATTAGTTGCATAAACTGGGCATATATAACCAGAAAAGTTTTTCGAAAAGAAAAATAAGGAAAAATAGGGGAACGAAATGTGAAAATATTCCCCCATAGTTAATCAATAAAAACTAGGGTCCATTTTCATACTCGCTGTCTATATTTTATTATTCGGAAGTATGGATAAATAAACTGGACATTCTTCAACGATTATAAATTTAAAACAGTTTATATTTATTTTTTGAATTTGTGTGTTATATCGACAGGCATTTGTAATCAGTCTCAATAATTTAAAACTCAATTACTGGCATTTAATAATTTTGAAACCAAGGAACTCTCGACGTTTAATTATTTTTCCATATTCAACTTTACAATGCAAAATTATAAATTTTTTATAAAGTATTTACAATTACAAAATTGTATACATCTAATTTGTAACCCTTAAAACTTTTTTATAAATTACCATTTATTTTATGAAATAATACCTCCAATTTGTTAATAAAATTTTTCTATAGTTACCAACATAGAATGTCGACTTTATTTCCGTATACCTGTTCCAAACGGATACTTGTCAATGCTACGGTAAATCCTATTGCAGTAATTATGCACGTATAATCCAGATACACATGTAATCTATTTAGTCCCACTTTAGAAGGTTTCCAGAAATGTAATAAAAATAAAGACCGTCAATTTTAGTTTACTCCATTACTCTAAAAGGCTGACACGTATAAGTACCTTATGACGATAAAAGAAATGTTCTAGACGTGTACGTCAATATGTTAATTATCGACTTTAAAACTCAATAAAAATCGAGATTTAAAAGCGATGTCTTTCTCAACAGGTGATAAAAATAGTCGAAAGCTACTCTGTATGAAAATTAAATAAATTTATAAAATAATTTTAGTAATTGAGTTTTAATTTATTGGGACAGATTACCAACGTTTGCGGATATAAAATTGGAATTCAAATTAGCTAATGAATGAAATGATTGAACCTGTCCCAAACTTCGCAATTGGTTTCAGTGAGCCTCAGGGGAAAAATTATCACCGAAGGTCAAAATTTTGAAATAAGATTCGTTCAACCATAAAATGAGACGACGCTTTCCAAAAAAAACCGCCAGACCCTCCACTAATTATGACGCCGCTCCGTCACAGGTGTCGCTCCATTTCGCTCCGACCGTCCTGTCCTGGCACTCCGACAGCCACCATAATTTTTTTTTTATTTCCAACGAGGAAAATGGAAAAACACGAACCGTGCGTATTAGCTGCCAGTCCCTTGTCAATGCAAACAGTGGGCCGTGGAGCGCATAATTTAATCACGAGTGTAGCATTCGGTCCGGTTCGCTATTTACTCGCTCACAAGTCCAACCCTTTTCACAACTATTGCGTGTTCTGCTCTAATAGAACAGAACTCACCCGCACTGTCCAACTAATCAGCACCTGGCCTTATAGTTGCAAAGAATCAAAGACTTCACAGGACCCAGTTACCCACGCAAGTCATACAGAAATTTAAATTTTTATTCAACCTCAAGTCAATATTACAAAAGTATCTACACGTTGTTATCTACTTACAATAAAAA
This sequence comes from Eucriotettix oculatus, assembly GCA_034510155.1. Classification (NCBI taxonomy): domain Eukaryota; kingdom Metazoa; phylum Arthropoda; class Insecta; order Orthoptera; family Tetrigidae; genus Eucriotettix; species Eucriotettix oculatus. Next base: position 21,968,358 of record CM067382.1, on the reverse strand, counting down.
AATTAAGGAACATAATATTAATAAGGTTAATGAACGTAGACTTATTCAAAATTATAAGCCTATAATTTATTTTAAAACACAATTTAAATCAAATTTGAACTACTTGACAGATAGGCCTAGTACACATCCTGGCGTGTTTCCTACGGATGTATTACCAGCGGACGCGAAACTTTGGACATCCTTTACTCATCCCCTTCTCCAAGAAGGCTCCGAGGTTTAAACGTATAAATAAAATATTTGAGACTAATTCGAACCCCACTTATATTTCAGAGTTAAATTAATCACACGTAATATAAAAAAAGTATTTTTGACCCATCTAACATTTTAGAAACGGAAATAATACAGTATAAAAAATTTTCAAAATTTTACCTGTGTATTGATTAAACATAATATAATAAATAATACACGATTGTAATTTTTGAACCACTGTTGAATTTAATCTCAATGTTTATTATATGATAATTTATGTTTGATAACAGAAGTTTGTTAGTCCTTAAAAAATGAAAGGGAAGACCAAAGCAATATCATTTAGATGAATAGTTTGGCATAGAAAGAAATTATAGAACCTTGAATCAAATCCAAACGTTTTATGTCTGAAAATAAAACTCCTTTTAAAATAGTTCCAAACATTAGTGAATGAATATAAACTTTTTAGTTATGTTGTCCAATTAATAAATATTGCGTAATTATTTTTATGCAAGATATGTCATTTAAAAAATTGTTTCAATTATGCTGAATTCTAAGGTTATTTTATTTATAGTTATAATTATCTGTCTTCTCTGAAAATAAATGAGTAAACAGTTTAATTATCCGATTATAAATGAAGAAAAGGGACGCAACGTCGTGATAAATTATATTTTTCTTATTAAATTTTATTTTATTTCTCGCTAAACTAAACTGTTTACACGTATTTTTAATTAAACCAAATAAATGGTGAAAACGTTAACAAATAGAGTAAGATTTCAACAAAAAAAATCGTTTTCCTAGAGTTGCAGATGCAGCGTGAAACTCCTGACCTAGCCTCGCATTCAGACAAAGAACAGAAGCGAATATAATTTCGTCTTCTTGTTCCACAAACTTAACGAAGACATTTCCGTTGCTAAGAACGGAGGAAATGAGACTTAACACATTTCAAGGCAGACTCCGTCAAAACACAAGGCTAGCTTCCGTTTTTGTTTGAGATTAAAGACGAAAGACAGCTTCTGGTACACTTACTCGAATTTGAGGTTATTACAGTTCTAATATAAATCTGAATTTTGTTGACAACTCAAAATATGTATTTTTTCACACAAATTATTCAATATTGTCATGATTCTAAGAGAAATTAATTTTTTGTGGAAATAATATATTTGTGAAGCTGTATTTTTCAATTATATCTGCAAGGACGGAGTTATTTTATTTCAAAGCTTATATTCGAGTCAACTAACATAATTTCTAATTGGTCAACTTTTTTCTCAATATAAAACCTTTTATACGCAAGCCTTTCCATTTCTACATAGATACATCCTTCAAAATCTGCTTAGCGATTTCCATCCTAGGCCTCCCTCTCCACACACACCTCTAAAGCTAATTGCACAAGACCGTGGCCTATTAATTCATCCCTTCTCTTGGTCAACGTCCTACATATTTTTCGCTCTTCCCCTATTTTGTTTAGAAGTTTCCCTTTACTGATTCTATCCACCCAACTGATTTTCAGCATTCTCCTACAGCACCACATTTCAAAGGCTTCTATTATTTTCCTTTCCGCAATTCTTACCGTCCACGTTTCGCACTCTTTATAACGCCGCACTCCATACGAACGTTTTTAGTAATGGTTTTCTAATATTCACACTTATATTTAGCCGTAAGTAAATTTCTCTTTTCGCAAAAGCCTTACTTTCCTGTGCTATCCTACTCTTTATGTCTACTATTCTTCTACCATACCTAGTTATTAGCGAGATTATTAGCAGGATGGGGGATGTGATAGTTAGGCGGAAATTAAATGGCTTGGGCAAGATAGGTTAGCATGGAGGGTTGCATCAGACCATTCTTAGGACAGAATACCACAACAAAAACAGTTGAAAATTAGAAAAAATACAGTGTTTGAATTATATAGGCTGTATCAAAAATCCCCTGTCTCCACTAGCACAAAACGCCTCATATACCTCTCCATAATATAACCCACCTGGTCCTTTGCCTCCTCCATATGGGGAACAACAGCCAAAACCCATTCAACCAGAATTCAAACCAAACAAAACAATACTACGCACCATCACAAACTCTCCCTGGTACCTAAGAAATTCCGTCATCCATAAAAACATCAAAATTCCCAATGTTAACTCAGTAATCTCCAAATCCATAACAAACCTAATCAAAAGCGCACTCAACCACCCAAACCCCACGATCCAGCAATTTCACAACAATCCTCCTCCACCTCCACGCTCCCCTAGCCTCAAAAGAAAACTTCCGATTGACCTCATCCTTCCCCCTGATCAGTCTGGCACAACCTAACCCACTCTACCATCATGTCCGCAGACCACATCCTCATTAATCCTCCATAAATCAGTTCTCTACCTGTCAATCCTCACCCACCTAAGTCGTATGCCCCTCAGGTACTCGCAAAAATAAATAAACATAACCAATTCTCCTAAAGTAGGTTAATTAAATGAATTAACCTATCTTCACGTTATCATGTTAATTATATACCTTTTTAATATTGTATATACTGTATCGTTATCGTCCTAACTGATAATCTGTACGATAAAAGTTTTTAAAATAATAAAAAAAAGGCTGTATCTCGGAAATCGTGTGATGGGGAAAAGCCGACAGCAGATTTTAATCCGGGAGAAATAATACTATCAGAATCTCTTGTTTTTCGTTGCAAAAAAATAACTTTTATAATTCGGAGAACAATGGAAGAAAGAACGTTTTTTAAAAAGAAACTGAAATTTAAATTTTAGTAAACTGTGGGTGTTGAAGACAGTTTGATCACATATTAGAAAAATTGACAAAGAACTGCATCAAGAACAAATATTGATACTCGTCCGACATAAAATCATGTTGGACGGTGTTATTAATTTTGACGTTTTCTCACATTGAGAATCTATGGAAAGGACGAAATATAGTTATTGAGATTACTTAATTTTTCTGGCTTGTTTGATGCTTGATTTACTTAGATATAATTGTTCATATAATTCACTTGATCGAGGATTGGTCTTTCTGTAGGATATGGAGACGTTCGACCTGGAAGACTTCAAGTACAACTCTGTGAACATCACGGCGTTCCGCCTGGTGGCCGTGGAGGACTCCAGAGTCCGTGCGGCGCTGGACCAGATGTCTCGCTTCGCCTCCGTGGGACCCAGCATCCTCCACCGCACCGGCGTCCTCCAGGCAGAACCGGCGCTTCTGCACGACGCCGTCCACGTGTTTGCACGAGGCCTCGCGGCTCTGGACCGCAGCCACAAGCTCAGACCCACAAACCTGTCCTGCGAGATGGAACGGCCCTGGGACGACGGACTCAGCCTTTACAACTACATCAGCTCGGTAAGATCACGCGCCAACAAAAAATCCAACGAGACTGAGAAACTTTGACATTCATGATTACTGGTGGTCACGTTCAAAGAAGGACCGCATTGGGTTAACACTCACTTGCATTCGTTTATTCCTTTGCTCAAAACATTTCTGATTGTACACATAAGCTCCACAGTTTTCACTTTTCCACAAGAAGGAACAACACGATTACATTTCTCTGCTCAGCCAATGTAACAGTCACAAATCAAGTTTTAACACACCACCAGCTGTATTAAAAGTCCCATTTTCCTACTTTACAGTTTCAGCACCATCTTGGCTTCATTTTATTTCGTTTACTGTTCTGGAACTGTCTCCTCTACCTCTGAAAATAATTTACGATTTCGTAGCTGTTATATATGAAACCTTCCTTCCGTACAAATACTGCGCATTGCGGTAAAATCCTACTGCGTTGTCTGCCATTTCCGTCTCTCCAGAACACTTTCAACATGAATATATTTTCATGACAACAAATGGAAAAATCCTTCATGTCACAAAATAGCGTTACTCTGCAAGTGACTTCTGTGGAAGAGCAAGAAAACTTTTATGACAGCGACTTCATACATATCCCGATCCTCAAATAAGTTTACAAGGCTCATGATACAAATTGAATTCTTCAGTTAATCAAAACGGTGGTTGACAAGCAGTAATCTAATGGTGGTAAGACAAAATTTTCCTAAAAAAAATAACAGCCCAAAAAGACATTGCGACTTAATGAACTGCGCATATTTTCTAATTTCTGCCCAGGACGAAGAAATTTATTTTTGGTCCATTAACGTTTAATTCATACTTTTTTAAATTTTATGTACTGTGACCAATATTCATAAATTTTAACACTAATTGATATTCTCACACCAAATAAATGTCCTCGTTGATTTTAGTGTTCTTTATTCCAAAACATAAGTCGTCATATAAAAAAGTTAGATTTCAGCATTTCGGCCACATTCTTCTGTCAGATAAACATTCTATCTCTAAATTTACAATACGTTGAAAACAAAATTCTAAGGCCTGTATAATATGTAATCGCGTTTGTGCTAATTTCTTCGACAATTACGCAACTACGTACATGTAGAATTTAATTTTGAAACAAATACCTAAAGCTCAACTAGTCTATACCAATAAATAAAATGGAAGTGTGTGTCTGACTGTCTGTTTGTATGATTGTCTCGAATAGACTCCGAAACGGCTAAACGAATTTCAATGAAAATGTCAGATTGAAACGTTTCATTTCAATTTCAGGAGATATTAATGTAAATATTTACAAATCCACACGAAATGCGGCGTGAAAACCAACTGCGAGTTAAAAGTCTTATTAGGCGTTCCTATACCATTAATCTCACTTACTGTGTTATTATAAGCGCAATTTTGGCAGCATGAGAGACGGAGGGCGAATATTCCATCTATTGCTGAAAACGTGTGAAAGCGGAACGGGTTAATAACCAACTGCGAGTTATAAGGTTCCCCATTAAGTGAACATAAATGATACCGTACTTCTGTTTTTAAACCAAAATAAAAAGAGCCCTTTCCATGCGAACAAAGTAGCGCGCATAGCTAGTCCTTTAATAAATTCATATATATAGTTATTTACATACATTACAGTAACATACAATATGGAATTTATCGCAGTTTTCACATAAAAAATCCTTATCACAGTAGTATTCGGTGTTTATGATACAGCATCGTAGAGTTCATAGCTTTTTCTCAGAACGGACAAACTCATAAACGGATATATAGGTTACAGTAAATATCTTATTTTTACTATTTCAAAGTTCAAAATAAACTATATAATCAACTCTGTTTTGATCATATGTTGGGTTGATAAGCACCTCAAACTATAATTATTGTTTTGGATAGCTGCTACGTCTTTGGATTAATAAGACACCCTTGCGGTAGTTTATTTTTTAGTTTCATATCGTTAATAACACGTCTATAACGAGTACTCACTAAAAACCATATAGCTAAAGGAGTTTCTCGTTAAGTTGGAAAAAAAATATTCACATAAATATTATATTTTTACTGATGTCCCTTTGAAAACAGCGATTCTGTAGGCTACGCCACGAACATACCAGGGTCACGGTATGTTTTTGCTACGTTGACAATTATGATGTTCAACACTAGACACATGCAGGGAATTATGGGTGAGTAAGGAGTGCACAATCTGGCAAAACCGATGGGTGAGGTGCTTTTCTTTGGTAATGCATTTCCGTGGCGCCAATTATAGCAAATGTGGATAAATGAAATCAAATAAAAAATTGAACTATAAGCTGTGCCTTGGCTGAGATTAGAGCGTTTCTTAATCAGTCTGAATCACTTCTTTGAGGGGACAGAGGAAGGGCCTGTTCTGAAACTGGAAAAATCCTCATGTAATGGTTTTTAAAGCCTTAAGAGGGCTTACCGTTGCCTTTGTATTATAAAGTATAAGGTAGTCATCCGCCGGTCATTTTTTGAAGCTTTACCCGTGGCCACCCAGAAGAACAAAAACCCGGCGCGGAGATCCGTGTCTTTTGTGCAATCTCGCCACCATACTTCTTTTCTGTGGCAATATTGGCTTGCAACGGACGCGGCTCAAAGGAGAAGGCGACCGGGCGATACAATATTGCAGTGGCATCGAGCTCAGTCTGCCTCATCGCGCCATTATAACGGCCATAGATTCCCGCACGGTGTGGCGTGCCTCCATCAATCCATATCCACGTCCTGATGAATTTAAAGCACGAGTCAAGGGGCGTCACAATGTCACGGAAATGTATTAAATATGGAACACTGCGATTTCCTAAAGTAAAACCTTAAATGCTGGTGGAATAAATTATAAACTAGTAAATAGTTGATTAATTGATTTAATTGTTGATTAAACGTCGCTTCTGGAGTATTTTTTGAAATAACAATATTTTTAAATTAAAATTTAATTCATGAATAGATTAAAAGAATTACCATTGAGGCACAGCCACAATTACTATAAAACTGAATTACAGGACGAGAATCGAAAAATCTCTACCACATAATATTCTTCCACCCTGATCCCATAAATTGAATTTAATATAATCATCTGCGTACTAACAGCTATTATTTGTAAATAACGCTTTATGCAACTTCAAAATTGATCTATATTTTGTAATTTCCGACAATCCTGTTTACATATTGTAGCGCAGAGAATCGTAAATCAATAATGTTATAATTATATATATATATATATATATAATTAAAAATTCAGCGAATTAGGAATTTTATTTGTGTTTGGCAAGCGAAGACTGCTGGTGCCATAAACCTGGGCGACGCGACAGACAGATTAAGAAAATTTCCCGCCGACTTAGGACAATCGCCCTGGTAATTGGGCAGTGTAGCTTTAAAACTGACGCTGGGAAATTTACATTTTTAAATCGGACTGTAAGGGATTGGAACAATTTACCTGCAGAAGTTTTCGAAACATTTCCTGCCAATAGTAACGTGTTTCAGGGAAGAATTAGGAAGTGTAGTGATGTAGTGTAGTGCGACGAAACAATATATGAATAATGGGTACTTTTTATCTCTTTTTGTTAGGATTTAATTTAATTTATAACATTATATTTTTAAGTTTATTTTTTGTAACTGCCACCGAGTGCTACTCAATTGCAGTATTACACAATAATAATAATAGATTTTCCCCAGATGTTTTACCCCACCACCTGGATGACCCTAAGGGAGAGGGTTTGAAACGAAGAGGTGGATTGGGTAAAATAAACCACGTGAGTGGCGGTAAGACGAAGAGTGGTAGGGGGAAAAGCAAGTCTAGAAGGGAAGCAGCGAGGAGAGAAAACGGACAGTTCTTTAAACGAGTTGAGAGGAAGAATGTGAACTGGAGTTCATCAAAGATGTTCGAGGAAGGAGGTTAACAGACACCTTTCGTCAAATGTTGAATAGAGAATAGATAACTCTCACAACAAAATCAGCCACCTCTATATGCAAAATTAACCTGGGGATACGCCATTGAAAACGCCAGGTCGACGTTGGTAAGCTGCTGAGACGAAGGATCAACGCTTGGATTTATAACTCGAAGGAGAATGCAACTTCCACCCTCACCCCTTCCCAGATCCGAGAACTTCTGCTCCGGACTGCTAGAAGTGACATCCAGTGTGTCACTAAAACAGGTGTGTCACTTGCGTCTTATGTGAATCTGCCATTCTGCTCTGCACGTATCCCACCCACGTAAATCCCATTGAATTATACAGATTCTCAAGCTTTACTTAATTTTAACCCCTGAGTGAGTCCAAAGTAAATAAATTGTAAAGAGCCTCGTAATTTTGTTATAAATTAATAAAGTACTTTCTTTAACTTAATGAAATAATTAAAATATGATGCTTTAATAATAATTTAAATTATAATAAAAAATAATACCCATCCAATTCATCCCATGTAAAAACTTCATTTTACAATACAAAAAACTGGAAAGTCATAAATTTAGAATAAATGAGTATAATCAGCCTCTTTTTCAGTAATTTATAATTTAAATATGAAATATTACGACGTTTCGTCTCTCGTTTGAGTCTTCTTCAGGTAAAACTTTAGCTGTACAACGAACCTCACTCCACGACTCCTCCGGCCGAAGTGTCTCAAATAAGAGACGAAACGTCGTTACATTTCATATTTAAATTATAAATTACTGACAAAGAGGTTGATTATACTCATTTATATCTTTAATTGTCAGAAAAATTATTTGAATTTAGAATATTTTTATGAGACATACAGCGCAGCAATTTATCGAGATCAAAGGAACATATTTTCTATTCAAACCTGGACTTTTCACAACTGCAGAGTAGAATAATTTTAAAATCAATTCAGTCTCTCTGATTCATAACTAATACCCAACAAAAGTGAATACACCAGTTTTTGGCTTCCGACACCCTTAATATATTACCATTTTTCCGCGACTCCCCAAGACGAAACGTTGGTCTACTGAAGTCATTTGAAGGCGCTACACTTCAATTCCTGAAAGTGTCGGCCTCCACCACTATTTTTCTCCACTCTTTCCGGACTTGGATTTTTCCATTCCAGTTGATCACTCTCATCCATTTCAAATCGTTCATTATATCGTCCTTTCATCTATTTTTGGGTTTTCTTGATGATCTTAGTTTACATTTACGCTTAACAGTTCTTTCCTCTGGTATCCTATCAGATACAGGGCCAAGCCATCTCAATCTTTGAGATTTAATACAGTAAATATTATTTTGATTTATTATTACGTGGTAAAATTTATCGTTGCATCTAACCCTCCATTTCCCGTCTACGTCTTTTATTGGTTTCCTTTTGCTTTTAAAGACCAACAGTTTTTGCTTTCATGATTCTTTGACCACCCATGTTTTGCATCCATATCTAACAACTGGTCTTATTATCCTCAATTTAGCATTTCTTGAGTCTAGCTTGCTTTTGAGAAGTTCTCTTTTGGCGAAATAAGCTTTGTTGCCCAACATTATTCTTTGGCTGATCTCTTCTTCAATTGAATTGTCACTATTCACCACTGATCCTAGGTAGTTAAATGATTTTAGCTGTTCTATGAAATCGTCGTTAATTTTGATTGCTCCTAGGGTGTCTTCATTTTTTGTCCATCTTAAGTATTTTGTTTTATTCGTGTTTATGATAAGTCTACACTGCACCGACTGACTGAAAAGTTGTTGAAATGTTCCAATCAAAGATGGTTTGGTTCTTGCTATAATAAGGATGTCTTCAGCATTAGCGATGCATTGTTTTCGTCTAATGAAGATATTAACTCTCATATCCAAGTTTTTCATAATTTTGTCAATGCAAAGACTGAAAAATTTGACGGAGTGTGGATCACCTAGTTTGAATCCCGACTCAGCTTTGACTTGTCACTAAGTTCACTAAATTCACTAAATTTCCCAACAAACTATTTGTTTGCTGTCGATGACTGCTTCAGGTCTCTCAAGGGATCACGATTGAACCATCTGGTCCATCTGATACAAATTTGAACGACTGTAAACCCTGCCGGATTATCTTCCATTTTGGAAATCCCTAACGTCATCTCTGTCACTAAGTGAAGTTATAACTTTACCTAACATCCGATAATATGAGAGTAGGTTCTATTAATTGCTTTACATTATATTAAAAATAAATATCAATCTACGTAATGATTTATGAATCGCAACTGTTTTGAGTTATTGAATTAAAGGGGATGGAATTGTGGTGAAATTTGTGGGTGGCTGAAAATTTAATAATATTCGGGGAGTCATAAATAGGTCCATGTTACACATTCCTGTCACATTGTTTCTCTCAACAACTTCCTCGGCCGACTTCCGCCTCCCCCAATCTTCCATCTTTCTTTCCCCGCGATCCGCAAACACAATAAACCTGTCAACGACAATTTTCGTTTTGCCGCCTGTTTCACCACTCAGTCTGGGCCAGTGTCAACACAAGAACCTGCGTTTCCTCACCCTCGAACCACTAACTCTGACATCCTTCTCTTCCAGAGCTGTGAATTATTATTACATCTCTACCATACTATTATTTATTCACTATTGGTATACATTCGTAGACTCCAATTAACCATTAAATCCAATACAAAATATTAATCACAATATTGGGTTGATTCATTCCTAAAACATTTCTTTTCTGCACTTTATTATTATAAAGTATATTAATACAATAATTTTAAAACTTTACATAGGTTCACATATCTTCCCACAATATATTCGTCAGTTATTGCTCATTAAAGCGTCATTTCATCGAAAACAACAGATTTACCGTTGTTTAAATTTAAAACTCTTGATATATTTTTATTATTTTACTTTATTTCGTGGTGTAATTGTTTTTCACAACACAGTCCAGTTTCCTATATTTCCATTTTCCACAAAATTGTTTTAATATTCTGATACCAATTAATATTCTAAGAAAGCTTTCATTTTATTCTTAAGGTAATATCTGCGTTAACGCCAGGTACTTCTGCAGAGATTTTTACGCATCAAAACCAATTATAATATTCAGTAGGTCAATACTTTATGCAAATTGCAATTTTTTAATTGTCTACCTTAAGCTAAATATATCAAATACTGCGATTTCAATCTCAGAATGCAACGGCTACTTAAATTTGTACAATTTGTATTTTAGAAATATAATTCTTAGTTATTCGCTTAATATCATTTTATGAGTCCCAATATAAAATTCTATAATTTCACTCTAGGTTTAAACAAATCGTAAGTGCCTCTTAATAAGCTAAATCTGTAAAAAAAATATTTGTTTTTACTAATAAATATATTTAAACAGTGAAAAAAAATTCTAATTTTATAATTGAACACTCAAAAATTCTAACAATTTTTTGAATTTAAGCTCAAAATATATAAATGAAAAGTCAGCCAATAAGTCGGCAAATAATTTAATTACTATTTAATTAATACAAATACAACGTTTCATCCAATTTTGTGGACTTCAGACCAAAAAAGTATAAAATCAAAATTAATTCTGAATACATAAAAATATGTTAAAATATGAAGTTTAATGTCCAAAATAAATTGAAATAAAAATGACAGCTTGATAAACGTTATATTTGTATTAATTAAATTATTTTCTGACTTATCGGCCGTCTTTTCAAATGTATAAAAAAATTCTGTTTCTGAAATCCCTTGACTTTGTCTGGATTTAATTAAGCTTTTCTATTCAGCGGACTAACTCCAATTCGCTTAGCGTTAATAGCAGTTTTTTACGGGAGTTCATTAAATTAGTGAATTTTCCGGGCCAATACTGTCATTACTTCTATCATTGCCGCGAATTTTAGTCAGTAATTACAACAAAATTGATTATAAGTCCAAAATATATTTTTGAAAATTGGTGAAATTAACCGTAATTTGTTTTTTTTATTCGGGAATCAGACTTTTTTCGTTTTCCCTCTTAGATGTTCGTTTGTAATTTTCCTTACGTTGTGCACAGTAACCTGTAAATTACATTCTCAATTTTTGTAAAAAGTATACCGTCATAAAATTATCATCTTGAGTCACATCCGCTCATTTGATATTTTAGTTTTCCTTTAGTTGATAATCAGAGCTGAAATAAGTTCGCTACCAATAAATGCAATGCACAGAGAAATTTAATCAAACAATTCTATTGTCACTTCGCAATAATTAATCATATAATAAACACAGTCAAAGCAAGCCAAAGCTTAATTAAGCGTTAAACACTTTCAATTATCCTTGCACATTACCACTCTCTTGATTACACAGCGGATAAATTACTTTTTATTTGATGTTGACATAAACTAATTATTTGCACGAAAACTGTAATTGAATTTACTTCATTGCAAAATCTTTATAATTATTTTACGACCACGGATGTTAACTTGTCTGGGAATTCCGAAGATCTAATTTTTAATGAAAATAACTTACAGGGCGTAACGATTTAATTAATTATTCTTGGTACATTAACCGGATAAAACTAGTTCAGTCTACCTGATGATGATAATCGCAATAAAGTTGTATCTTACCTGGCTGTGAATCCGAGAATGATTCATTACATCTATATTATTCATTTTATCTAAAATTTTCTAGTTCTTAAATTAACTATCTGAAGTATTTTATAATTTTTAATTCCAAAATCTCTTTTAAAAAATATTTATTCATATAAACGCTTACTCTTAGCGTTTGAAATTTTTAAGTAAAAGTTTGTGATTAATACTTTTTGATGTTAATATAGCAACCTATATAGATTAATTTAAATTAAATACATTAACAACGACGTAATATGACATAGATGTGAATGTAACCACACATGTAGTAAAAGAATATTTAAAATTCAGAATTTAACAGGAAGATTCCTCTGTTTGCCACAGTCAAGCACATTTCTTTTCATCTTTGCATATATTTTCGCTCAATTGGCAGCACATTGTCAATTTCAGTTGGCAGGACTTTTATTAAGACCACCATTGTAATCGGCGGGGCTCCAAGTATGATTCAGAGTCGTATAATGTCTGCGATAGCTCTAGCACTGAAAAGCAAGGAAAGTCATTTTTCTTCTGCTTCCTCCCAAGTTCAATGGAAGAATCACCTTTCGACGGATGCCTAATGGCACATATTGAAAATGCCGGCAGGTTCTCCAGGATAGCGCTACTATATTACGTTCCAAGCCATTCACGGCTGTAACAGTCTAAAATATTCTTATTTCAACTTCAATGTGTAACTTTTGTAAGGGTATTTTATGTTCCCTTTGCTCTACTGGCAACATTAAAGTTCCTAGAATAAGAGCAGTGACGAATTTACTATATCAATTTATTTTAATTAAAAATTAAACAAAAATTAAGCAGTTTTGGAAAAGTCCCGCCTAAGAGTTACTCCGCAAGGAAAAGATGGAAAATGTGCGAAAATTCTTTGCAGGTATTATTTGGGTTTTGCTGCCGCTTAAGGAAATGGTCTACATATCACATATCAGAATAATAAATCAGATCTGACATTATTCAAGGCTCTATCTGTGGAAGGGTACGCAAAAATCAAAGACTCTATTAAACAGGATTAGTTGAATGACGTATCACATATTAGGACTTCATTAATTTCAGATACCATAAATACGAGTAAAAATAAATTTATAAAGTAATACGTTTCTCAACTTCATCTAGAATAGCTCTATTTATCTGACGTTAATTATCTATATAATAAAATTTAATATTTTAACACACCAATTGGTTTTTCATTCATTTTACACATTTACTGATCTCTTTTGCAGTTGGCGGGGATCTTTAAATGAATTAAAATGAGTTTACAGTGACAACAGATTTATTTTTAACAAAAATGAACTATATGAGAACTCTTTACGAACAAGGTACGCTCGGGTTTTTTTTTTCTTTTGGTGGCGGAACTTGTGGTACACGATCCAGGTTTTATGAATTCACGTCACTGCAAAATCTTTATAATTGCTGCTCTATAATTACGTATTTTACGACTACTGACGTTAATGTGTGTGTGAAAGTTGGTCTAAGTTTTATTGAAAATAACTTACACGTTATACATTCGCTTGAGGGTACGCCACAATTGTCTTCACCATTCTGCGTCTCTTTCCCGAATAACTCCAAAATGTCTCCCTATCGCCCCCTCCCCTCCTAGTTGTTACCCAATTAAATTTAAGTTTCTTGGGAGCGCCGTTATAGACTACACCCATTTCGGGGTCTACACGAGTAAATACAGGTCCACCATCGGCAATTCCACATAAATGTAGCCGGAAATTTTCGGAATTTTCAGCACTTTTGACGTAGACCACCTTACCGTTAATGTCGGTAAGCTGGGCACTTCCCCTTCCTTACCATGCCAGACGACGCTACGACTAAGAAAGTTACTACAAATAAAATATATTCCCCCCGATTTTATATGAAAACATTACAATACACATTTTGAATCTCTGAGAGAAAAAGGCTGAGAATGGGAGGGTCAGTGAGAAACCCCTAGCACAAACGTGTATTTTAATGTGACGTCAAAGAGACATAATACACATGAAAATCCTCCATGCTTAATTTCACTGAATATGGCGTGGCTATTTGTCTCATTGTACAGAATTGTAAACATTAGCTTCAACAAAATAGTCTCTGTACAGTGGCGGCTGGTGCATGTGTGGTCATTTGGTTGGGCGGTACATTGAATTCTATTGGGCATAACCTCAAAGACGAGTTTGGGAAGTGATTTCCGCTTCTTCGAGTTGTCTAAAGGGGATGCACAGAAAGTATGGAGTCAGATGAAAGAGATGCGGTGAGAAGTGAAGCAAGCAGTTGAATTTGATACGAGAAAAGGGATGGGGCAGAATTTAAAATTTTTTACAGCGCCCTATGAAGAAAACTTCGCCATTAGCACTTCTAAACTGCCGACTAGTAGTCATACGCTGCCAGAATAGAGAAACTCCAAAGTATGAACTTCTAAGCTTCAATCACAAGATATTTAACGTTGAGAAAACACCTTAACTTTACCACGGGAACTGAACCTTTGATAACTACATAACTTAGATTTTTTTAACAAAAGCAAATTCGTCTGTCACAAATTATTTCATGTAATGTTCTGGGGTTCATCTCTTGCAATCCTTAGTTGAATGAGTGAAAACAGTCAAAATTGTCATAATTCATTTAATAAATTCATAAGGACTTCATTGTGTGTACAAATGATTTGGAGTGTTATGAATCATTTTCAATTAGTATCAGCCAAATATCCATGTCACAGGTGATGCAGTCCTAGATTGAGGACAAAAGGCGTTTTTATACGTAGTTGATAATACAAGCTGGTTCTAAGCGTTGCCTGGGTACTTAGTTGTATTCGTCTGTTTCTGAAGAGTACGAAATTAGCGTCGCGTCAATTTACTTAAAACGCGTCGTGTAGTACTAACTTTAAAATCCAACTCGCGGAAGATTTAAAACTACAAGGATGAATCATGGTTATCTGTATTAGAAAACGTAGAGAATTCAAAATACACAAACAACCTTCTCACTTGAAATTATTTCGTCAGTTTCGTATTGGCAGTAATGATTATTATTACCATCCTATGATATTTCCTTAAGTTTGTATTTCATAATATAATTGACCTATAAGTTGGGTTTAAAAGCACGATCATCATCTGTAGTTCGGTGAAATATGTTATGTTATAAGGGGATTCTAAATAAAATGGAAATATAAAACATTTAGTATGTTAAAAAGTTTTCCATATAGTTTTTAATCATCCTTTCAGGAGCTCCACGTTCCAGATTAGTAGGATATAATTGATCAAATGTGCGAGGAGAACGCATTATTATATTGAAGACTGTACAGTATACCAAATTTAAAGTCAAATTTAGAGGACCTATACCGTTGAAACCATTTAAACATGTTTGAAGGACATCATTTAGTGAATAATCAGTAATGATCAGTTTACTTGGAATAACGAACCTCCGATTACATATGAAAACGTAGAAATACAGTTCATTTTCTGAAAGCTTGGGGAAAAGAACACAACCCCGCCTCCAAAAATAAATTAAAGGGAAACTGTAGTTGAAGGGAATGAATTATTGCTGCGAAAGTCTTCATTTCACTTTGCAAACTTCTGAGAGAATTTCATTTATAGTAAGTATATATAATGATACATTATTGTATTGAATTTAATTACTAAATTAATGGGACACTGGAAACCTTTTATGCACAGTCACGCCAGAGGCTTTCTTGCTTTTCAATATAACCTTAAAATTGTTTCTCTGGGTTTCGATATATCACATAAACCATATGATGTAGTAGTAATTAAAAGACAGAAGAAAACTAGAAGAAATGCTTATGTAAGGTTTGAGTCTGCAGCATAAAAATATGATTAAATGTTAATTACAGTAATTCACGGAAAAGTAAAAAAATTCACGTACTCATTAGGGATAGAAATTAACCACCCAGTAGGTCAAGCAGACAAACTGTTAATGACCTCAAAAAGAGTAAGGTGGCATACCGAAATAAAATAGTAACATTGATTAGATCTGAAGTCTTGTATGTAGGCGAGATGGACGTTCGCTGAAAATGCTGAAGAAAAGCTGATAATATTTGAGAGAAAGATCTTTAGGAATATTTATAGCCGCATGTTTGGTAACAGTATATGGAGGGGGGAAAAGATGTGCTATAAAAAGCATAAAATAGGACATATTTTGGGTGAAGTGGCACGGACAAGGATGCAGAATGGAGTACCCATGTAAGAAACGTCGGAAGGTAGTACAAGAAAAGAATAATCCAAACCAATATGGCTAGATGGAGCTTTGAAAATGAAAGCATGTTGAATAGAAGCTATCATTAAGAAGTTTAAGGCTCACAAAGTGCTGTAACGACGGTTAAAATGGTCGAAGAAATTAATATATATTTTTTTATAACGTAAGAATGGAAAAATCTCTACCGGACATGGGAATTGAACCCTGGACATCCCGCTTTCCGGGTGGTTTTCCTCATCACTGAGCTAGCCAGAGTCGACGCCGGGATCCGATGCAAGATACCCCCATTCCTGTATACTTGAAGCTCAACCTAACTTACTAATCACACTCTTTTTCGATGGACGACATTGTGTTGTTTTTGTTTGGCAATGGATGTAATCGTATGGAATTAAATAATTGCTTGATAGAAGATAATCAAATATTGGGTTTAAAGATATTGCAACCAACTGATTCCGTGCCCGAGTTTTGACATGAAATCAAAAAACACCAACGGCGACGTTTATCGAGTACATTTCCGCCGAGGCTGATTATTATTGATGTGAGGGTAATTGATTGCTGCCACTTTTATCCTGCCTTCAGTGCGGAAACCGCGCGGCCTGGCGGACCTTTCGTGGTGGAGAAACGAGGCGGAATGGCCTCACATGGAGCGGAAGTTCCGGCTTCGGCAGCCAATCAATCAGCCGCTGCTCTGCCATACATCACGCCAGTCATAAAGAAGGCTGACCGCCACTGACGTACCTTCACCATCCTCCACGATCAATCCGCCGAGCCGCGGCCGATATTTTATATCTTTTAAAGACCATAACCGCTTCACGAACTGAAAGGCTTCGAGAAAGCATTAAGCAGCGTTAAAGATATCGTCCGAAAAAGATGGACTCGTAGCTTAAGGTTTTGAAAAGCCAATACACTAAGAAAGATGAGCAACGTCAAAGGAAATGACTGGAGCACGGTGACGCAATGGCAACAATAATAACTTTTCCAACGGAAATTAAAATTCATCTCCAGATTAATTAGTGATTTTAGATAACAATACACAATTAAAACAATGATTTTAGAAAGTTATCATAATAGGTTGCGAGGGTTGTTCGATAAGTCTGCTAAATCCTTTGACTCCGCTTGCGGGTTCATGCGTGTATACCACTAGGTTTTAAGCTTCAGGTACCCAAAGAGGTTAAAACGTGAATAAAACAATTAAATTTACCTTTAAACATCATTTTCTTTCCTCTTTCTTCAAAGCGACAATAGACGTATTTTTACACCATTTTGCTAAGTCAGTTTCTCTTTCCCGTTCTACTCCGCGCAGTCTGATATTCCTACAGTAGACTATAATATTTTTGTAATTATTATTTCGACTTATTAGAAATTATGATGCTGATAACGAATTTAGTAAATTAGTTTTCTGATCAGTAGTTTTTTTTAATTTTGATCAATGCGTCTCTGACCACGCACCATCGGTTGCCAAAGACAAAACATTTAATCCGATTTTTGATCTCTTTTTTTCCAAATAATTTTGGATGTGAGTGTTGTTTATAGAATCTTGTTTTACCCGCTTTGTACGGCCTTCCGAGCTAGAGCGTGCAGAGCTATTAAGACAAGGACCTGCGTACGCGTCCTTGCTTGCGGACGCGCCACGGCGCTCGAGAGCACTCCAGCTTAATGACGTCAGGAGTCGAGATGCGCATGCGTCCTAGGCCAGAGACTCTTAAGTGCGGCAACTCCAAAGACATTACGTGCAAAGTCTGTGTACTAAAGAGAAGGCGTCTCGGCACAAGTGCGCCAAGTCCGGAGAGAGAGAGACTTCAGCAAAGTTAAGGAGAAAAAAGGCTTCTTCCAAAAGTGAAATGGACCGTTTTAAAAAAAGGTTGCTACGCGAAATATACGAGGGACATTCAACATTCAAGATGTAGGAAAATAAAATTGTAGGGGATGTTTGGTACTATCATGACTTCAGGTTGGCTTTACTAGCTTTACCTGAGAACAATTACTTTGTTTATAGCACTTAACGATGATATATGCACTTGAAGCATGTACATCAGTTGAACAACGTTCAGTGAACCAATTCTTTCTTTCTGCGGGTGATAAACCGGTCAAAAATTTTTCTCTGTTAATTTTAAAGTATGATGAATGTTGTACGAACAACAAAAATATTTATAACTATTTAGATCAGCTCAAAATCAATCGAAACTCAGTGGTCGGCCAGTTAAAATGATTTAAACCCACATTTACGACATTATTTGTCAAGTCCAGCTTATTACTGTTGAAGATATACCAAAACTGTTGCAGGAATTTTTAATACCGTTCATAATGTTATCAACGTAGAAAGCTGAAGTACAGCGAAACACGTGCACGGTGGGTCCCGAATGAGTTAAGGTAAAAACACAAGGAAACAAGACTAACACTTGAAACAACGCTATGACACTTTTCTAAACACGATTTTAATGCGTGATAAATCTTGCGTTTACTATTTTCAAGCATAGTCCAAGAACAGTTCAGCATCAACAAGGAAGGCAATTATTTTGTGGGAAAGAAGCTCAACAGCAAGGCAAAGGCTTTTTTTGCATCTGGTATAAAATACCTAGTTCATTGTTTTGTTGAAATGTATAAATATTCATTGCTATTATCTTGAGAAGAAGTAAAAGTCTCATATTGTAAAAATCTGGATCAATTTTTCTCTTTAATTAGCGAATGTCCATCGCTGATGCAAGAAATCTATCACTTAAATTATTTCATTTTTATTCAGAATTACAAGTTGTTCTAGGGGAGTTCAATAAGTACTTACAGGACAATGGAAAATTGATTACGTTGGGTTGATTCAATTTTCAGCACCAATCTCTTTCCAGCCATATATTCTTCGCCCAGCGATTCTCCAACTCTTCGGAACTGACAGTGAAATCATTTCTCATTAGTTATTATGCGACCACCAGCTATGGTGGTTGGTGATACTGGTGGAAATTTTTCTATCATTTATTTTCTCAACCCTAACAAATGCAGCTATTAATCGTTCACACGTTTTGTTCCCAACCGATCTCGCCAACCTCAAATTAGTGATCTGAGGAAACGCGCTGTAGTTTCTGGTCTCCGATGTGTAATGCACGTTCCATGCAGAATCAACAGCATTGTAACATTAATAGCCAAACGAGCCTCTTATTTGAGTTTATTCTGAACTATGAATAAACGCGACAGCCTACTTGTCGATATTTTAATATAATTTTTCATGGATAGCTATAGGAAATGCCTGCCACATCAAAAAAGTTTATAAGTTTGGATAGTCAAACACTCGACACCACATTTTTTATTTGTGACACCTGAAATAGACGTCCAAAGAACATGTTGGTGTCCAACATTGACAGAAAGAACTTAACATTTTCTTGGATATAATCGCTACCAAAAATTTTCTTTCTTCCATTTTCCACAAAATAATTGCTTTGATCGATACACAGTAGATATTTCTGTAAACTGCTACAGTATTGAAAGAGAGAAAATCCCCCCATCCTATTTAGCCTGGGAATACTATTTCAGGTGTTATGATTCGGTACCTGTACAATTACTTTAATTAAACTTAAATTTCCTTACAATTTAGAGCAAAGAAAATAACCTGTTCTTATCATAATTAATTTCATACACTCATAGCATAATTAATATTTAACAACATACAGACATTTCAAAAAATGCCATACCACTATTGCTAATAATTGTTCATGTTTAATAATAATTGCTTCTGTCCGTATGAGAACAGTAACAATTACAATTAAAATTTAAAAATATATAATGTATGTAAGAGAAAAAAATGTACAAAATTAAATAGTGAAATAGAAGTTTATTATAAATTTGTTTTGGAAAGGTTATGCTATGAACGTTACATTTAAATAAAAGTAATATGTATGTAAATCTGAAGTATATTAATTGAAAATTTCAGAGAGATAAAATCTGATTTCAAGTACGGTAGAAATTTTTTTTAATCTGTTATGATGCCGACAGTTTATTATACTTATTTTATATTTCTGATCTTAATGTTGATTTGTAGTTTAGTTTTTAAATAATTATAGTTATTCAAAATCGTAATAGCGATTATTTATATACTATCAGGATTCTAAATAAAAATTTAGTAATTACAATTACGTTCCTCTTATAGCAGTGCTTTTATAGTACCGCATACTGTAGCTTCGAATCTCCCAAGTCTAACTTTCAAGCAGCTTGAACTTTTGACATTCATGGAATGCTTCAATTCCCAAAGTTTGCCAGCTTTGTCATTAGGTAACCCTTTGACATATTTGACAACTAACTCCTCGACGTACATAAAAAAATCATGAATTTCAATGTAAATTCTTTGGCTTTTAAAGTATTTAATTTAAAATAAATTTATAAATTATTTCACAATATAATCATAAATTTCAATATTTTATATATTGAGCTACAATTGAGTGTCGATTAAGTGCTGATTTAAAAATAAAAATACAAAAATGTATCATTACGAACTAAATTTAAGGGTTTTGTTTATTTTTGACGACTAATCATCAAAATTATGGAGTCATACTTAGTTTGGAAACTTTAATAACTCTCGATAATTTCTATATTTCTACGTTTAATAGTGCGAAGTACATTCGATGTCCTTTTTTTACCTCAACTATTGAATAGTCCTCAATCCCGAATAATTTAAAGACTCCGGACAATTAAAGCTTACACTAATTTTATCCTCTGTCATTACAATGTTCAATTCTCTCAAAGTGAAATCGTAGACTACGAATAATTCTTTTTTTTCCTCTATCTCTTTTACGGCGATGAATGGAGATCAGGTAAAAAGGGTTGAATTGGTGCTCTGGGCCCTCCCATTGTTACCAGCTACAGCGTTCGTAATTGGTCAATTAGTGGACACCACTCATTAAGGAAGGCTCCCAGGTTCTCTTGATTGATGTTATAAGGAACGTTTGCAGCAGCTGTCAAACCATCACAATATTCTGTTTCAACCAATTTTCCATTTCTCAACACATCCTATAAATATTTTCCGTAATTTTAATGCTAACTACCTTCTATCTATTATATGCTTAAATTAACTGAATTCAATCAGCCATCGAATGTCGTCCTCTAGGAAGGTCATCATATTGTGGTTCCTAGCTCAAAAATATTTTGTTACATCAGCCATCTTGTATCTTCACAATGTGTAGTGATCATTTCAGTCTCAGAATTCAATTCGTCCAACTAATAATCTGCTGGTGATCAAAACTCATTCCATACATCTTAGTCCACTCGTTTTTGCGTTATTCGTCCAAGATTTAGACTTTAACGTAAAATGTTCGTTTCACAAAATTGTTTTTATCGATTTGCTCTCACTATCAACCCACATCTTATAAAATTGGCGACGTTTGTAATTTTAAGAAAGTTTCTTGCTTGGTATGCAAGTCATCAGTTAACTTTGGTTCGAAATTCTTTGTTCTGTAGCGCTCTTGGTTTCGCTTACGATTAGTTTTGTTCGTTTCAGACTTCGCTGCACGGCCTCACTGGCCACATCGAGTTCAGCGAAGGTCGACGCAGCAACTTCAAGCTGGACCTACTGAAGCTGAAGCGTGAGGAGCTGAGGTCCGTGGGTCACTGGAGCCCCAGCGGAGGAGTCAACGTCACCGACCCCAGCGCCTTCTACGAAAGCAGTGTGAACAACATCACTCTGGTCGTCATGACCAGGGAGGTAAGCCACATTAACAAGAATGAGCTGTAAATTTTAAATATCCAGTAGTGGCGCGTGAGTTGTGTGCTAAAACCCCAAGTACGAGGAAAACAACTTAGTATATTAATTACAATACATCAGCTGTAGTATTGCCAATACTCTGCGACAAATGGTCCAACCAATAATGCTCTACTTTTCCAATTCCGTCCGATTTTTAAAAATGTAATAATTTAGCACGAAGTTGCCACATAGTTCTAACTCGACAATCATATTTCTACGGAAATTTCAGGAATAAGCCATGCACTAAGGCAGTACTGTATAACAGATAATGCAGTAGGTTTTCTCAATGCGATACAGGTCTTAAAATTGCCACACCTGAATTTTTTTTCAAAACAACCTTCGACAGTGATTTTATATTTAATTTCTTTAGAAACAGCTTGAAATAAGTTTTTAATAATTATTGAATGGTTCGAATTATATTTTTATTTCGGTGCGTGTTGAGTCTGTTCTGGTTTTACGTGTTCACTGGTCCATATTTGAACTTTACAGGTAGTGCAAGGGTGTGAAACTAAATAATACGTATAGGACATGGCCAGCTGACTGATTGAGCAGGAACGGATAAACCACAAGATAAACAGTTTATAGTCTTAGAAATCGAAGCAGCTATTCACAGTATTCGAACACAATTATGATTGTTATTAAAATGGAAATATATAGACCACGTTATTAAGAATTTATTGATTATTTGTTGACTATCAAGAGTAAACGTACAGATGAATAAAAGAATATGTTAGTTATGAACTTATAATCTTAATCAGTGTACCAGTTGTTACAAATTGGTAACAGTTAACAACAGCCAAAGTAAATAGTTTCGGAACTGTGTTCACTACGACAGAAACTAATATGAAAGCAATGTTTTCGGAAAATTTATAATCCAATGAGCGACATTTGCATAAATTATTCAAAATTAAAATTTCAATGCAAGTTGAGTTTTGATCTGCAACTCGGAAAATGTAGAGGAAAATGAAAGGAAATCCCCAAAAATAATAGAAGCCGACAAGAAGGGCTGACTTTTCGATATTTAGCCGAAATAATTTTTTGGGAATACCGAGACGAAAACAGATTTTAAATAAGACTGATCCGGGAACACAAAATACAGGATGAAAAAAAGTTTTGCAGTTATAGACAAAATATCATAATTTATAAGTTGGAGACATGTTATAAAAGGACAAGAAATGGCTCCATGGAGGAACTTTTAATCACTTATAATAAATCTCTGAAAATGGAAGCTTATTAGAATATCTGAAACAGAAAGATCCTGATTTGATACTAAAGGAACGCTACTAGAGTTGACACCGCACGCGTAGTTATCATTCTAAGGTTTACGTGAACTATATATTACAAGTTTCTTAATTTTTCTATTACTAAGACAGAATTTTGTTACATATTATATCATTAGATAGACATAGTTGTATTTCTAATCAGTTTAATTATACATACGTCTTGTGTGGTTCCGAAATTATTTTCCTAATTCAGTTATTAAATCCTTAATAGATATTTATCATTGAAACTAACAATCCCCATATTTATAACATTGTTTATTTTTATTGTATATGTAAATTCGTAAAAGTAACAGTTATACATTTATCAGATGTTCAGTAAATGATTAAATACAAATATAGTGATTTGAAGTCATAGTCACAAATAATATTATATTTTAGATTTCGATAAATATCAACGAGGGTCAATCGATGAAAAAGAAAATTTCGTCTCTAGATTTAACATAGTGTCAATACATTTTTAAAAACTTCTCATAAATCAAAATTATGTTTCTTTATCTACATTACTATAACGAATTAATAAGAAAAATATATACATAAAAATACCCCAAAATGAAATTTAATTAACATGTCCTTTGGAGTTATTGATAAGACTAACTTCAGCGCTTCATTTGTTTAGTGATTCCTTCTATTATTACTCGAATTGTGGGTATTTTTATTCTGATCGTGATAACGAAAATAATTCTTCAAATTATTTTGTTCAGTAATAATATATTTGACTAATATCCATTGTATGTAAACGGCTAGGGTAAAAATGAAACCCGGTTAAAGTTGTCTATTATCACTTTTAAAGAGTATTTTCCAAATAAATGTTTTTACGACAGCTGATAATTACGGAGATAGAAAATTATAATGTGTGACGTCACAACTGTAACGTCATTGTTTATGGCGCTTCAGGCTACCCGTGAAAATTGAAGATGGGAGGCATAGTCTTGTCGGAAATTTAGAGCCGATGTTGGCCTTACCTAAAATTGAGGGCCGATGTCGAATTCACAAATTTTCGGAGTTTTCTTATTTTTAAAAAAAAACTGCTTGTTTACACACCATAATTTCCTACCATATATTTATTTAGTATACGAGTTAATCAGTTTTTCATGACTCATAATAATGCAACTCCTATTTTGTAAATTTCAAATTTGATATCTCTGTAATAATGGAAATATTTTACTGTGATGGAAATATGACTACATTATTGTATGGCTCCATTCTATTGGAGTATAATTTACCAAACACGTTCACAAAATATTGATGTAAAATCTATGATAGTGCTGCATTGAAACCGTAGAGGAGACATTAAACTCAACGTTAATTGTCAAATAGATTTTGTTGGGAACACGAAAATCGAATTACCCATGACGCACTTAGCATAAACCATTAATCACGACAGTAATATAATGAGCTATCTGATTCCTTTTGTTTCATTCCTGCTTAATGCGAACACTCAATAATCGCGCATTATGCCTCTAGATTAATAATTCATGGCACTGTCAGCGCTAATATTTGCAGTTTCATGCTAAATTCTACACCAGTTTTGCATCACGTAACAATATTTGCTACATGCAGCTTTATTAATGATAACTGTGTCAGCACGTACAATTAATAACTCTAAATAAAAATGTCACTTCAAAATTAAATTTCTTTAAACCTGCGTTACACGATGATACTTTAATCTCTCGAATACAATATTTGAAAGGTAAATTCACGTTTTAGTTTTTTCATTGCAAGAGAAAAAATCCACAAACAAATATTGACTCAGGCCTGCGATTAAACGAGCACCAACATAAAATATAATTACTTAATGATGTGGATTCTTATAACTTGAACGACGATTCACTTAAAAACTATCTTTTCCAATGTGAAAACTACTATTTTTGTTCG
Organism: Eucriotettix oculatus; assembly: GCA_034510155.1. NCBI lineage: Eukaryota > Metazoa > Arthropoda > Insecta > Orthoptera > Tetrigidae > Eucriotettix > Eucriotettix oculatus. The sequence continues at coordinate 21,943,280 of CM067382.1, read as the reverse complement.
ACTAAATCGTTTCTAAATGATCGTGACAGTAACACGCATTGCTTAGGTTATCATAACACTAAGTGTTTTACAAAAAGAGCTCAAATTTCGTACGAGTGTCTGTGTTTCTGTGTATGTATGTTGCGCATAAAAATCTAAATACACAGTCAGTAGAATAATAAAACAAAATATCATTTGAAATACCTCCATTTGCTCCAAGTGACGACCACCAACAGCTGAAGCGTGCAGACAACTTTACACTGACTCGAGTACACAAACCGAAGCATGACAATGTTGCAGATAACACTGATTCGGGTAGAATAAGTGTGTTTACATTTTTCCAACCGCAGCAGTCAGAGACGTTCACTACTGCGTATGCAAACAGAAGTCGCCCCAGTATTATGGTGGTTACCATACTAGCCTCCAGATCTGAACTTTTAGAATTGAAATATGGCCGTAATTTATCAGGATAGAAATTCTCAGTATGACTGAAGAATGTGTACGAAGTTAGAAAAAGCGACATCTGACACAGCTCTATAACACTCCACTTCTCATTTCTGGTTTTTCCTGAATGAAAAATGTTCACAACAACACCCTCTATGTCCTCCCAAATTTTTGAAAAGTCATTCTTATACACCCTGTATATGAAATTTATACAAAATAAAAAGGAAATATTATTATAATTTATTTTAAATCCTTAATCTACTGTCTATGCCTTTATTTGTCAAACTAAAATTTATATATTGTGTAATATATGATTTATAAATTACATGAGTTTCGTATGATTCCAGATAGTGTTGGGATCACACAGAGTATTTGCCGAACTTCAGAGTTCAAAATTTCAAAAAACATTTACCGTCCCTCTTCGGCCTGAGTACAAATACATATCTACGAAAAATAAAATTGCATATTCCCGTCATATTAATGATTAAATATAACAGACATTTTACTTAAGTTATGATTTTTTTGTTTCCCACGAACGTCGTCGTCGCCGCCGCGGCTCTCGCATACACACACACGATATGTTAGGATTTAATTTATCGCGGGAAACACCGTAAAAGTAATTGACCCTGAAAAGTATTTATTCAACGGAAATATCGGTCGACTTTACATATTTAAAAGTTCCTTTCCCTTCCACCCCCGTCTCTACGGGTGGTAGCCGTGTTTAATCCCGACAGTGCTGATTTCAGAAATCTTTCTGTAATTACCTGTATATTGTGCTTTGGTATGTTTCAATTGATATTTTTTTAAATTCTAGATGACTATGGCTTATGCCTCAAGCTCCTCTAAATTTTATTAAAATTTAAAATTAAAAAAATTTGGTTTCTCTTAAATTTATGACTGATTTAAAACCAAGGGTCTCTCGTCATTATTATTTGTAGAAGAATGACACGAAGAGGAATAAAATATCGAGAAAGAAAGCTTATCTATAACCTCTACAGTAAGGAGTAAGACAAGTATGCAGTCTGTCGCCCAAGCTGTTTAATTTATATACAGAACGGGTGAGAAGAAAGTTAAAACGTAATATGGAAAAGGATTTATATTTCAAGGAGAATAAATAAAAACCCTGCGGTTTTCGAACAATACCGAAGTATTAGTGGAGTAATAAGAAGACTTGGAAACCATAATAAATGGTATGAACGGGGTCCTGAAAAAAAAGAGTTCATTATGAGGATTAATAGAGGGAAAACCAAGGTAATGTGTAGTTTAGGTAACAGTGGAATAAAAAAGGGTGTTAGAATGGAAAGGGATATTTTGAAGGAAGTTAAAGAAATTCTGCTACTTGAGAAACGTAATATCTAGGGATGGTAGAAGCATAGTGGATATAGAGTATGATAGCACAGGCAGGAAACGCTTCCGCAAAAAAAGAGGAATTTAGATACGGTCAATATGAGTATTATTCCTAAACTTGTTGGTATGGAGTGTGGCGTTATGTGAGTGCGAAACGTTGATGGTAGGAGTTGCAGAAAGGAAAAGAAATGTGGTACTATAGAATAATGCTGAAAATCAGATGGGTGGATTGGGTTAGTAAGCAGAATAGGGGAAGATAGAACAATTTCGTGGACTTTGACCAAGAGAAGACACGAGGGTCTTGTAAAATTATTATTAGTGGGATGTTTGTGGGGTAAGAACAGAAGAGATAGGCCAAGAATGTAATACGCTAAGCAAATTATGGAAGATGTATGAAAAGGCGTGCGCAGACTAGTTTAGCATGGAGGGTTGCATCAAACCAGTCTAAGGACTGATTACTACACCAAAAATATTCCAAATGATGCAACCATTATGTATCTAAGAAAATTCCGTATAGGTGACAAGGATGATAATTCAATGAATTCTAATCTCAGAACCTGAATGTAAAATGGTGTGCTCACTCTGTGTCAGAAATATTTCATATAAAATTACACGGCGTTTCGCTTCTACTTTGGACCATCATTTGAAGAAGTGAACATACAGTTATTTATCATACAATATCGTTGTCTAGTACATATTTGTAAACATTTTAGGCACCATTTTGAGCTGTTGCTGAGATAAATCAAGACTTTCAAGTATAAATCGTCTACTGCCCTCAAGGTGCCCGGGGTTCGTTCTGTAGCTTTTTTTTTAGAATTGCTTTCTTCTTCGTAGGAGAAGCCGTACGTGATGGTGAAGGAAGACCGGAACTTGACAGGCAACGCCCGCTACGAAGGATTCTGCATCGACCTGCTCAAGTGGATCGCATCTCAGGTTGGCTTCCACTACGCCATCCGCCTCGTTCCGGACCACATGTACGGGGCTTACGATCCCGAGACCAAGGAATGGAACGGAATAGTGCGAGAACTCATGGAAAAGGTGAGTCGCAGTCAGATAAACCCGTACATGTGTTTCATGTGGAAAACTCATGTTTCGAATAGAATTCATTTAGGAAAATTCATGCTTTTACGAAAAATTCTTTTATGAAAAATCATTCAGTCGTCCAAGGCAATTTTTAACTGAAGGATAGGAAACCCGACTTAAGGAGTATGCACAGTAAATAAAAAATATTTTTTGTTAATAATGTATTCTGTGTGTTAATTAACACTACAATTTCATCATAATCTCATAACAGGTATTATTATGAACTTAATTTTATAAGAAGCTTTGGTCTACAAAAATAATGGTTTCCTACGAAATAACTTTACGCACAGGATCACAAAATTATTTGACATAAAAAAAACTCTCCATTAATTTAAATAAAAACTTATCTTCTCTCTTTGAACGAAATTTTTTTTTCAGTTTTAATGAAGAGAAAAATATAAAGGCTAGACACTTTCAGATTGTTTTTATTATTTATAGGTCCTATACAAACGTTTGTCCATTTACGTAAATAACATTAAATAGAAGAATTTAGAAGTGTTAAAATTCGTATACAATAACAACAGTTAACATTATGGTAGATTACAAATTTTTCCTTCATTAACGAGCCATTTCAAATATTGAGTTTAGTTAAAAATGTGAAAAAACATTTATATATTGTCGACAATTAGGAACAGTAAAATAAATAAATGGAAGAATATATTGTAAAATTATATTTTGGGTTTCTCGAATTTATAAAGTCAGATTGACTTGTTGAATTTAATTTTATTAAAGAAGTTATTATTTATATTTAAAACAGCATGAGACTATCAACAGGGTTTTAATTGCCGTGTAGCAAAGAAAAGAGTCCAGGCGCGTAAATACATACAGATTCCCTTTTTTCTTTCTCTCGTCCGCGGCGGTGGAACAAGCAGCTAGAGTCCGCAGGTTCGCCCCTCGGAACTCTTAGGTCGTGATGATCTGCCACGATCCCTATTCGTAGTCGCACCTTTGCGTACCGATATTGGTAAGCGATCGATCGTAGACTAGCTTCCTGGTTGATCCTTCCTCTACCTCAGATCATCGCAGACTCTTCTCTTTTTGTCTCAATTTTCCCTGGCGTCGCTTCTAGGACCCTCCTTTTGGTATGCCACGTGATCATGGCATCCATGACGGGACATTTGCCGCCATTTCCAGGGTTCTGCAGGTCGATGGCTTTCCCTGCAGACTCAGGTCATCTCACTACTCCTCCCGGGATGAAAAACATCACGATTTTCGTTGGAATGCAGCTCTACGGACTCTCGCTTGCTTGACCGCCAGAACGAAAATTACGCTCATTACAATATATTTGAAAATAAATTAAACGGGATTATTGAGAAAAAAAAATTCTATATGAACAATACTATGTGGGTTAATAAAAGAGAATTTTCTAGGGTTTTAGATAAAAATCACTGTAAAAGTTATTATTTGTAGATTAGTATATACTTAACTACACAAGTAACATTAAATTTCGTGAATACCCTGAACTGCACAGTGAGCAATACAAGATGATATTCAAATCAAAATATTGTCTCTGGAAGAAAATCACTAACAGCTCTTATATTATTTTAATTCGCAATTTTAACCATTATAGAATGAGAAAATGAAAGGTAGGACACGATGGACAGAATAAAACAGCTATCCGTCATTCACCTAAACGTGATTAGGGACAAACTTGATATTTGTCCCACGCCCTTTCGATGATCTGAGTGCCTCAAGAAGCGTATAAGGCAACTGGCGGACATGTTTTTGGGAGTGGCAGACTACATGGTGGCAGGAAGAGATTTAAAACTGAAGTACGTTTAATTCTTTTGCATTTATCTTATAATGTGAAGGCTAAGCAAATTCTTTCAAACGACAGAAGTAAGATATGCCATTGGAAAGGAAGTAAGGTATTCTTCAATCGCCCACTTCTATCTTCTACTCTTTTATTAAAGGGGATGTCCCTCGGGTAGTCTATTTCTCAAACAAATGAAGTGAATATAAAACCCACTATGTGTTGAGTACGTATATACATTGGAAAGAAATAAACTATAAAATACTATTAAAATTATATGCGTGTGTTCAACTATACTTCATGAGTACCAGACTTTTCCTTCCTATGCCACTGAAAAATAGTTTATTTATTAACAATTAAACGAAGTTAAATTTCTGACGCATATAATTTATTTTACCCGCTAAATCATTCCTTATGAATTATTCTTTACGGCTAGTTTTATTCTCACTAACCAATAGAGAACGGTTTAACCAATTTTTCTTTAACGGATTACTGAATTTCAATTTTCGAGAACATATTTAGTATCATATTAAAGAAGAAAATGGCAATGACATTACGTCCAGAATGTATCTCCTAGAGAACCGAAGAAGAAGAAGAACGGCAAGGAGGAAGCTCCTGTGGGAGGGAGAAACTTACCTGGCTGCTAAACGTCGCGGTTATTGATTACTGTCTTCTCAGAAGGTGGCGATCGGCTTTCTGCCGCAAAGACGTTTCATCGAAAGCAAAGTTCTTGTACGCTACTTTCCCATCACATCGCTGTAATTCACATTTTCATTTCAACTAACTTCAAATCAGATGACATAGTGATTTATTTAAGATATAAAAAATCATAAGACATTTGCGACTCATAATTAATTTCTAAAATCTTTTAATTAAATTTTATTAGTGTGTACAGATTTAATTCATAATCGGCTGCTTTAAGCACCCAGAAAGAGCTTTATAGAAGTTTCCCTTACAAAATAATAAAGCTACTCGTATCAGAATTAATTTTTAATGTAAAATCAAAATTGCGCAAAATTACGGACCAAAAACATCACGAAGAAAGTCATTGAGTAAACGTTAAGTGATTCATATTCACTGCACAATTACTAATTCACTTCAGTCTTATTTTATAATTTTCATGTTATTACAGTCTAGAATTTTGAATTAAAAATTCGTGCCTGTGGTTCTTTCGATATTATTTATGTAGTCACCTGTTACAAAGCTACCTCAATTTATTAATTCATTACCCGGAATTCACTACTGGGAAATGCCTTAAGTCATTGGTAAGATAGAAGTAATTCCTGGAATTTTCAAGGAATTCAGAAACTTGTTGGGAAAGAAAAATTAAAAAAAGGCGCGAAAATATTTAGATAACAAAAAGGGATGTGCTTATAATTAAAATCTTATTGGAAGTTCGTGCTATTACAGCAACATCCAGTGCAAAAAAGAGAATTATGAAACATTTTTTAAAACTTGAATCAACAATTTAGTAGACAATCTGTTAACTAAACATATCTTTTTTAAAAAAAACATAGGACTGATTGGAGTATAATAAAGATTTGAGATGTAGAAAGCGAATTATTATTACCGCTTTCGGGCGGATGCCCTAACCACTGAACTAGCTTCAGTTCATGCCAGAACAGATTCTAGTTCCGTGTAATTGAAACCCAGACTCACCTACAATTTTACTAATCACAATGTTTTACTCTTTAATTTTGAAATATATTTAAGAATTTTTCATCATCAACAATCAAACGCATTCCTTCACTACATTTCAACACAATTTTTTTTCTGCAGGTTTAATTCTAAATCACTGCATTCTCCTTCGCCCATGTACTACGTTATCTTTTTCTTGTTCCTCGCGCTACAATCCAGGATGAGCTTCGACTTTTCTCGCAATGGCTCTCCTTCTCCTCTTCCCACTTTCTTCCACCTCTTGACTTGCATAATTTTCAGATAATTCTCTACATCCCAAGTAGCAGAATTCCTTAACTTCCTTCAAAATATCTTTCCCCAATCTAACAGCCTTTCTTATTCCACTGTTTCCCATACTACACTCCATTACCTTGGTTTTCCTTCTATTAATCCTCATATTGAACTCTTTCTCCATGACCACATTCATGCCATTTATTATGGTTTACAAGTCTTCTTCTGACTTCCGTAATACTACAATATCATCGGCAAAGCATAGGGTTTTATTTATTCTCCTTGCAGTAAACAGCATGGGTGAAAGACTCCATCCTTGGTTTACTCCTGCCTTCTGGAGAGGTTATGTATAAGCCTACTTTCTCGATAATTTATTCCTGTGTTCTTCAAAATCATTAATAGTGTTTTGTAGTTCACATTATCAATGTTTTTCATTTCTAAATCTACAAATGCCATGAACGTAGGCCGGTTTTTTTCTTACCCTGTCTTCTAAAATTAGACGTAGAGTCAATGTTGCTGCTGTTGTTCCTACATTCTTTCTAAAACCAAACTGATCTTCTCCTAACTCGCATTCTACTTGACGTTTCATCGTTCTGTACTACGTATTTTAACAAAATTTTGTGTTTTGTTCCACTTCAGAAATTTTATCATAAATTAACCGTTATTTTTTTTTCAAGATTTTGACTGCGGTTCAATGACCATTTTTTCGACATTATAATAAATATTAACCTGTCTCCATGGTTTTCTGACCTCTGGTTGATGCTTAGGTATGAGCGAATACATAAGTAGTATACTAATAGAAGAAAAGTGAACCAGAGCTGAGGTTAGCTTTGATACGTTTGCAGCTCGTCCGGTCAAGTTTTGCATTATGATTCAGACAAACGCCAAGGGATAAAACGTGTAAAGGAAAATAAAGCATCTCGTCCGCGACAGAGTTGAGATGATGCAGTGCTGTTGCAAGCAGAACACGCGCGCCTGGGTTGCCGAATGTCAACCCACGGGCTGAACGTTATATTTTACCCAGCCCCCGACCTGACGCCCCTAAGCCCCCGTACATCCGCTCCATCTAGCTCCATTTTCCCTCCTGCACCGCAACAAGATTCCCAAACAGCGATATGAATAAAGCATCTGCCCAGCTTATCAACCGCTAAACAGATACCATCTTTCCACCTCGCAAACGTAACTCGTCACCGCTAATTCAACTGAAAATCTATACAATCATAAATTTTTAAAAAACAAAATATTCATGCCTTTCTATCCATACATAAATGGGTTTATAGATGCAGAATATCTGCCCCTTTAAATGTATTTATAGATATGTAGCAGTTCATCGATACAATACACCGGGTTATGCTACGATAAATATACGAAATTAAATAATGAAGAGGCCCGCATCCTTTTCAACATAAACTAATATTCTACACTATTTACAAATTTTTGTATGTGAGCGTCACAAGTCTCTTTTACTCCATAATCTCGGCATAAAATTCAAATGTCATTTACAAAATTATACTTACAGACAACGTTTACAGATTGACATAGCAAATACTGTAATAAAAATTTTAGCACACGTATGTACAAGTAAAATAATTCAGAAAGAACTAATCCTCCGAATTTGACAAATGTTAAAAAAAATACTAAGAATAATTTAATTTTAAAACGTTCCATCCCCCAAAATTTGGGAAATCTTCAGTTCTTTAAATAAAATATTACAAAATTCATGTTACGTATTTTTTAAATATCAGAATACACTGTTAAAATAAACGTAACACGACGTATATTTCCATTTTCAGAACCTCTTTCTTTAATTTTTAATTTAAAAACCAACAAAATAATTTATATATACGTAAAATATTTTTTTAATTAACCCGCCAAATTTGTCGATAATAATGTTTAATAGCTATATAATTAAAACACTTTTTTCCTTTAAATACGTTTAATTGCTTCATATATACTACAGTTATTTTGACTGCATTATGTGGGTAGTTCATCTACTTTTACAAATTACCTCCATAAAATTGTATGTATGATGTTTCAAAAAATAATTTATTAGTAATGTTCTATTAATTTCTCACAGTTGTATTAAAAAGACGTTCATAAAATCTTGTTCAATTTATAAAAGTATTTATATTTTACAAATAATTCTTATTTTATTAATATGTTAAAAATTTTATTGTATTAAACTCTGGAACCGAGGAAGCCATTAATCGTAGAAAAAATATTTGTATTTAATTATTTATTTAATCCGGTCGATGCAGGGAGGCGGTAATGTTGTGTCCCCACAGAACGTCACATTAGTCATCGGAACGGCGTGGGACAAGCACAGAGAGCTCGACCTACCTGATGCATTTCTAGGTTCTCCTTATATCATATTTAGTCCAATGCCAAGTATGGTATACTATAGACAGTAAATCCTAGTTGGTTACATACCCTCTTTACATCGCTTCATATGCTTTACAGTTACGTGCCTACACTGTGCAGTTCCTTTAAAAAAAATCGCACTGACGAACGACGTGAAAGACGTGATTTCCACTCCGCTCGACTTTACTGTAGGTAAACTATGTACGGTTTTAGACCTGAAAACGTCCTTTAAGGCGTTTAATACCAGTTACGTATTTTTTTGGAAGACAATGAGTGCAGATCTGTTATTCATAATAATATTTGGACACAACGACGTCGTTTTCTAGCTTCGTAAAATAAAATTTGAGATGTAGTACCAATTTAACTAACAGAATATTCAAATAAAATTATCCAAGCTTAATAAATAACTAGGGCTTAGAAGACCGTTACCTGAATTGCGGGTAAATGGAAATATAATCGTTCGAGCAGAGTTTAAAAAGTTAATTTCGTAAGCCAAGACGATAAATCTTTAATTTAAAGCGAAAACTTCCCCCTCGCATAGAACCGAAGATGATGAAGATTCATTAAAATTGAAATGCTATGCAATATCTTAGTCCACATTAAAGCAGAAGAGGCGGTGAACAAGGTCGCCATATGGGGGCAAGTTTTATATGAGTTCTTTCGTGATACTTTCCCGACGCACCGTCAACCGGAAAATTCCAATTTTAAATCCGTCCTCAGAAGCCCTGCCTATCTTTCAGGTTCTCTGATATTAAAAGCCCAAATAATAAAAGCATCCCCCCAAAAATTCTGTGAAATTGCGGGTTTCTTAAGTTACTGATAGCATAATTAAACCACGAGATTATCCTTTTACTACACTTGAATGGGTCTGACGGACGAGAGACTCGTCAATAGCTTCAGGATGTGAACTTCCGTTATTAGTTCACATTTACCTCAGAATAAGAATAATAAAACACTTACGCTCGATTAATTAAATATTTACTCGTGTCTATTTCGTTGCTTAAAAGACAACTGGCTGGATAGATATAAATTAAATAATAACTTACCTTATAATATAATACATATGTACGATTCTAATACTAATTTTGTTTGTTGTTCAAAATTAAACGGTTGGACCAATTCTAATTAAACCTTTTTCCTTGAAATATAGAGCCGTAAGAAGGCTATTTACCATTTGTCCACGTTATGTCCGACATTTTTAGCTGTTAGACTGTGGTTTTGATAATGGAGTAATAAACAATAGCATGCTTTTCCCTGAATATATATACACAAAGAATGAATCGCCAAAATATGCATAACTTCAGAACGACTGAACCAAATTGGATAATTCTTTTTTTTGTGTTCATTACAGTTAGGACAAAGTTTGTCAAAAAGAATGTTTTTGAAAATGGAATAAAGATCCCATTTTTATATATTAAGTCTGATATTGATTTACATATATGAGTAGCCATGCAACCATCGTCTCTCAGGTGTACTGTAGGATAATCATTATTCAGGCGGATGTTTATTTTAAAGCAGGAATGTAATTTTCATGAGTTACGACAAGATTAATTTTAAACACAGTATTAATAATGAATTGCCGAAATATATCTACACGCATAACTTCTCTTAGGGGAGGGGTGGAATTGGTAGGTTTTATGTGTAATAAATGCTCATATTTGAGTTGAAAAAGAATTATTGAGGTCAATTACTTTTATAGTGTTTTCCCCGATAATATTTGAGTATAATTTCAACCCCTTTCAGAATGTGAGGGATGGGGTGGAAAAGAGTCATATGAAAATAACAAGGAAATTATCGACTTTAGTGTCCTAACCGGTGTAAAGAGGGTCGCTGTGTTACTTTATGACCTTTAATATGTGATTTAAGTAAAAAAATCCCTTAAATGGACTGTCAAAATACTGGAAGTATATTTGAGGTTCATATTGTGACGTTTTTGATGCCGGTTTAATAATGTGTTGACCAGCAATTATATCATGTACCGGGATAATATAAATAAATACCCAGGAAACGCAGGTGCCTAGCTAATTGGTAAGTAAAGACTGTCTGAAATTGTAATCCATCATTTTAAGAACGTCTCAAAACTCAATATGGAATCTACAAAGTCAGAGTCGCTCAATGAAACTAAAAAAAGATTAAATGAAACTCATAACTTTAAATTAACTGACGCAAATTTTTATTACACAGAAATTTTAGTGTGCTTAAATTAAAGGAATTGCACATCAACGTAATATTAGCTAAATTCATAACTTATTTGAACTATTTACGAATAAAGTTCATGATTATAGAGCGCAGAACAAAGTGTAAAACAAACTAGTTGAAGAATTAAAGTCTTATTGGTATATTACTTTGGAATGGGGAAGATAGAGAAAGGTATTACTTTTATAAGACTATGACAGGGAAAATAAAAAAAGAAGGAAAACGCTTACAATTCCATGGGGAAAATCCTCTGCTGCAATACAAAGTCGTGAACTTGGGATTTTTACAGATCGGGCTTTCGGTAGAATACAAAACCGGACAGAAAAATTATTTGCAGCTCTACTGGGAGCCTTCTCTGTCAGAAGGGTAGAAGAGAACGAAGTTTTATAAGGTTTAAGTGAAGAAACCGGGGCTTGGTTTCCAGAAATGAGGCTTATAACTGCAGCTGCTATCTGTACGTTAAAATTTCATTGCACATGATGATTTAATAGTTCACAAACACGAACTATAAATTCCTTTATTAATAAATTCCAGGTGTGTTTAACAATACCAAATTTATTTATGAGATGTCTGAAAATAATATGTGATAAGAAAAATATAATAAAGGAACTCCTAAATAATAAAATTATTCTTTCTTTATATTGTCCTCTTATACCTTCTCGTGTAGTCATTTTTGGCAGAGATATTGTCATTCTTTTAATCAGTTTGAGTTTCAAGTGTGCTGGGGATTGGCCAATAGCGCTTAAAGACGTACACAAATACCCAACCCCGGCCAAGAATCGATCCCGGGACCTCTGTGGTACATGGCAGTGACACTAGCCACTAGACCATAAACGCCAATTATAGCTAATATATGTGACTTAATAGAAATAAACCGGCAGGAAATATATTAAATAAGAGTAAACAGGTCTTCTAATTATCAACTATGAACCCTGTTTTTATATTTTCGTTCTCTTTAGAACATCCTTTTAATTTCACGGACCACTGCGGGATGATTAAGGATTTAAACTCAATGTTTGCCCGATTGTATACTTCAGTAAATATCAAAGGACCATAAAAAGCAATACGTAAGATTTCTTAATATTTGTTTCACTTGTTGTCATTTGCAGACGAAATAATTTCAGATCAGAAATTTTGGTATGATTATAATGAAAGGTTTGTTGAAATAAAGTATCTTAGGTTATGTGTCTGTTTCTAACTTTACATGAATAAAGATTAAATACGAATGTGTAAAGAAATATGAAATAATATCAAGTGAGTATTCAAACATTTACCGAAATTATACGTATGAATATTTCTTGTATTGCATAATTGACTTATTTCGATAGTTTTTACATGATAATGATGAATAACACTTGATTTTAATCAGAAACACAATTTAATAAACCAAAACTATATATTTATTTTGAATCGATATTTGTATAATTTGAACAAGCATTCGGAATATGCCGTAGTCACCTACAAATTAAAAAAAAATTATGGCATTACTAAATTATATGTAAGTTTAACAATTTTGGTTATAGAATGTTTCCAATCTTGAATCTACTGTACACTTAATAATTTTGTATATATAATATACATAATTTTGGTTTATTAAATTATGCGACTGATTAAACCCTAGGGTTATTCATCATCTAAAGCAAAATCATTATTTAAAAATTCCCTTAGTTGTTACATGTGTTTTGTAATTTATTCAACTTCGAACTATCCGCTTGCGCAGGATTGTTCAAGTTCGCGTTAGTCATTCGGTCTTAAATAAATAGATGCGATGAAAATTTTCATGATTTTCAACAATAGGTTAATACAAATAAGTATCTGGGCAACGCTGAGCACCCAGTTAATTAAAATAAATTATATCATACTAACCTTCTTGCGTAAGAAATGAATTAATAATAAAGAAAAGCTTTGTTTTTCCTGCGGTTAAAAAAATTTCCGTCCAAAATTTTTTACAATCAGTGCCTGGAGAATAAGATGTAGAAAATTATTATATTATAAGCTTACGGTGGATCTAATCTTGAAAACATATTCACAACGTGCAACAGCGTCGTTGAGTGGCGTTCAAAATCATTATGTTTTTATGGAAATGTTTAACATAAACGAAAATTGTTGGATTATATAAGTCGATTACTTCATTCCCTTAATTATTGATAAAAACTGATCTTCTGTCACGTGTTGTTTTTGTAGTAAACCGATTGTTTAAGCTAATTATACGTAACACAAATATTTTCTATCGTAATTAAAACGTTATCAAAATGTTATTATTGAATGTTTTCATTGTGACGTGTGTGTTCGCGGCGTGTCACGTATTTTTCTAACAGCGCAGAATTTCTGCCGCCAAGCAAGTAACAAGTGCTCTTAGTTCGGACCGTCGTTTATCCCGAGGTTTGCTTACGCATTAGGCATGACAGTGACGGAAGATCAACATTAGAAGCAGTCTTTGTTGTCAGAAAGATCGACCCTGGGGCAAGGAAAATATTTGCCCGGCCACACAAAGGGTTACTGGGGATTCCCTGCCTTAGAACTAAAGAGAAAGTGGAATCTCCGACAACGCAAACTGCACGATTGTGATGTTTGCGATTGCTGTTATCGAATAAACTTCCCCGATAAACAAATATATTTCATCCAGATATAAATTGTAGATAGTAGTACACTAAAACGTTTCATATTATCCTTGAATACTACGGTAACAAAACACAGAAAAAATAACGACTTTACAAAAAGAAAATAAATTAATCGAACGAAAAAAAAACTGTAGTGATTCAATAAAATAGTCTTAATTTTAAAATACAAGTAATATTAGTTGTTACTTTATTTTTGACACTCAAAGTCGTGTATCTAAGCTATAGTAAAGTGGATTAATATTTATTGAAAACAAAGATCTTTAACTTCCAAATTTTCCAGACATGCTTAATTATTTCTTAATTTTAATATGGATACGGTTAAGTGACGTGAACAATTATGCGACACGATAGTACATTTACTTAAATTCGGCCATGCCGTTTAATTTATATATGGAACATGCGATGAAGAAAATTAAAACGGAATATGGAGTGTAATAATACTGCAAGGAGAAGAAATAAAAACCCCACACTTTGCCGATGATATTTTAGTATTATGGGAGTCAGAAGAAGACTTGGAAACCATAATAAATTGCATGAACGTGATCCTGGAGAAAGAGTTCAATGTGAGGATTAATAGAGGGAAAACTAAGGTAATGGAGTGTTGTTTAGGAAACAGTGCAATAACGAAGGGCGTTAGATTAGGAAGGGATGTTTTGAAGGAAGTTAAGGAATTATGCTACTTGGGCAGTATAATACCTATGTAGAAGTATAGTAGACATAAATATTAGGATATCACAGGCAAGGAAGGTTTTCGCAAAAGAAAGATAAATTTAATTATGGCTAAAATAAGTATGAATGTTAGGAAATCATTGATATAATGTTCTTTTGGAGTGTGGTGTTACGTGAGTGCGTAACGTGGACGATAGGAAAAGAAAAAGGATAGAAGCCTTTGAAATGTGGTGCTATAGGAGACTGCAGAAAATCATATTGGTGGATGTAATCACTAAGTTATAAGGAGAATAGGGGAAGAGCAAGCAATATGGAAGGCGTTGACCAAGATAAGGGGTAAATTAATAGGCCACGTTTTGAGACATAAGGCTCATTTAAAACTAGCATTACAGGGAAGTGTGTGCGATAAGAACAGAAGAGGGATGACGAGAATGAAAGACGAAACAGATTAGAGAGGATATGGTATGTGGAAGTTGTTAGGAAATGAAAAAGATTGCGCAAGATAGGCCTTAAGACTGAATACCACAAAAACAGCCTGAATTTAACTAATTTTGGTCATTACGAGTAAAATAAGGAGGTCGCGTCTAGTTATTTGTAATCTAGTTCGACTGCATCAGTTATTACAATAAAGAAACTGTACAAATAATATGCAGGTAAAGTAATATTATTAAAGTGAAAGGCTATACCATATCGCGCAGAACTACTTTTTTTCAATTCTTTCAAGAATTTAATACTTTAGAGGAAATTAATAAGCCACAGAATATCCTCGCAAATAACTGTGTGAAGGTGCGCAGTCAACATGTTTAAGCATATAGTAATGTGGTGATTCATGACCCTTACAGTCGGGTAAAGCAAAAATAATTTAGTTTTTGTTTTTTTACGTATACAGGACGGAAGACGAGAATGGCTTGGTGGGGCCGAGTAGGCGGGAAATGTCGGCGGGAAAACGCCACCGTCTGCAACATTGTTGGCTGCAACATTGTTGATGGCCTGGAGTAGATTAGATTGGACAGTTGTTGCAGAGAGGCTGCCGGAGAGAGACGCTAGGGAGAGACGAAGCAGTGGCAGAACAAGGCGACACGTATAAAATTTAGTTTCTGCACATTTAAGAAAGGAGATTCATTTGGTGGGAGTACAGAAAATAAAAAGACGACATTTGATCTGAAGGAGAGGCGCTAGAGAATCTTAATATGAAGAAGACGTGACCCAGGAAAGGAACAACCGGCATACGAACAAAAACGAAGAACGACGTCATCAGGCGTCAACATCCGGTAACGGCAATTTACCTCTGTTTTTTTACACAAACCATTCTCGTCTGATTCGCGAATTTAATTTTCAACTATATCGTTCGTCACCCGCGTTCCCGGGAGCAGCCATTTAAGAAGCTGCGTAGATTATTATTTTTGCTTTTACCGACTGAGCTAATGATTAAATTGATATCGTAAATTTATATGTTTTCCACTATAACTTAATTTGAGTTATATTTCTATTCAAATTAAATACATTATTATTATTGTTCTTTTGATTGTACAACAATTTTTTGATGGTGTAACCAAAGAACACCACAGTAAGTGACTTCAGATCACGTCACAGCACATCTGAATATGTCAGACGTCCAACAACATGAATGCGACAGCTTAACTGATAGACGATGGCTGCGAGATAGAAATATTAGGTACCAACACTATTTTCCCTGTGCGAAAATGTAACTGTCAGCACATCTCACTCAGTGGGCGAGTAAAGTTACCATCCATTCCTTACGAAGTGTTCGCACCTTTTTAGCCCCAGAAAATCCAGACCACAATTGCCACATCGAATGTACACACACAGTCTGGCCAACACGTATTAACATTCAAATTGTATCCATATAAATACACTTCATTACGAGCTCTCCTTTCAGAATATGCATATCAGACGTGGATGGGAAGAGGAGGGGGGAGACAAAAAGTGTAGAGATTTACATGAGCTTGTTAATCTCGTCGAGTCAGACAATAACTGAAAGCGACAACCACGAAATTGTCTCCGGCGCCCAGAAGACCCCCCTTTCCCTTTTTCCTCCCCCCGCCCGTTCAAGTTCGCCTCGTTTTCTCCCATTTCTCCGCCGCAGCTTTTCTCTACATAAAGAATGAGGGACTGAGCGAGGTGGGGGGCAAATTACATTTCGGAGACATAAACTCCCATAACAGGAAGTCAAAACATTTCATTTGGCAGAGAGAGCCGTATATTTACAGTACAACTTAGCCCGATGGAATAAAGCAAGGCCTCGAAGGCGTGCTTTGGTATTCTAATATCGCCTCCAGAGCGGCCCCTGAATAAATTGCGAGGGCCTCGGCTGTCCTTCGTTGGCGTTGATTAGAAAGCTGCCTGGACTATTTGATCTCACCTCACATGTAGACGAAAAGGACATCAATTATTTGTTCCCAAAAAAAATTGGCAGCTACGAAAATCAAATTCCCTGTCAGTTTCCTTGCCAAATATTGTATAAAAAGGAATAACTTCAATACTGTAATAATTTTCTACATATTTTGCCCTATGTTACTACTTAGATGGTATTCTAAACCAAAC
Organism: Eucriotettix oculatus; assembly: GCA_034510155.1. NCBI lineage: Eukaryota > Metazoa > Arthropoda > Insecta > Orthoptera > Tetrigidae > Eucriotettix > Eucriotettix oculatus. Next base: position 21,926,354 of record CM067382.1, on the reverse strand, counting down.
GTTACTGACGTCATAATACGTCACATACTCGAAACGAAATTTATACTCTTTTCCTCGGGCTTCCAATTACGTGGCCTGCAATCGTATAATTTCCAAATCTACAAATTAATAAGGTTCACATACTTTAAAACAATATATTGAGAAGAATAAATTAAACTCTTTTACAACATAATATACAACTGCACGGAGCAAAGCCAATGTATTGTAGCGCAATGGTTGTCACTTAATTATTTCTTAATATAAAGTTAACAAGGATTGGGAACTTGGAATTGGGGTCAGCATGTCGGCCCTGGTGCCGCCTGTAATACCCTGGAATGGCTTTTGTGCACGGAGGAATATGATCTGCGGAATTCCCGCAAACAACTTGCGTGGGAATCGGGACCCACGAAGACAACGAAATTTTATATATCACTTGGTTACCTCAAGCAGTGGGGTTTCGTGGTTCAAAGAATATATCGATTATTAAATATCGATTCCAAGGCTTTTCTACATGGCAATGAGGCTGTGTGAATTATCATTCGGCTCTGAGAACTTAAAGGAGATAAACCGACACTAGGTCCCGGACGAATATGCAGGTAAACTTGCGATGCTGAAGAGAAAATGACAAAGGAGGTACGCTGTCAGGTTTCCAATCCGTGACGTCTAGGAAAGGTATCTCCCACAGATTTTTACCTGAGACTATTAAGAGATCAGATTGCTTTGCCGATCGTCAAAATTTGTAAATATTACTTCATTAATGTTTTTCCTAGTTAAGCTCATTTATAAATAAATTTCCTATTATCTTTAATTACCCTTTCCATTTTATCCACAACCCGCCCTACAATACGAAATCAACAGTACGCTGTCTTTCTCCAGAATCATCTCCATTCAAATTAATTTCTCGTTCAGCTCTCTCCTAAAAACATCAATGTCCTTTTAAATCTCTTCCAATTCCATTTTAGCCAGTAATAATAATCTTTCCCATTCCAAACAAATAGAACGGTCGCCAGCCCAGGACGTTCCCCCAGCGATGATAACTCTCCTCATTCCCGCCAAAGATGATAATCCCTCTTCCTCGTACTAGGCAAATATATGTTCATACAATTTTTCTTTGTAGTCATACAATAGTACGCTATCATAAAAATCAGTAAATGTAGTTAAAACAACGAATATTCGAAATATATTCTAAATCTTGACCGACTTTTCTTTTAAAAATAATCGCTCCGTTAATTTTAAAGATGCCTCCATTCAAGGAAAAATTAGTGCCTAATTATTTTTTTCTCAGTACATTTCCTGGAGGGTATCTGAATTTTCATTCATTGTTCTGTAGTCAACTATTTATTTGGTTGACCAAGTGGTTCAACTTTCTCATCCAAGTTTTCATAATAATAATTTTAAATTAGTTTGATACATTTTGATGACAAATTTCTATCAACATAAGAATGACGCAGCCATATCTATTGAATAAGGACCAGTATTAAGTGCAAATAAACGCTAATTTAGAATAATTAATTGCATAAAACGTGTAAGGCAATAATAGTAGTATCCAAAACCCAAAGATAATAACGTTTTTATCAACCTCCGAATGAAGGCAAACTGCAAGTCCGTAATACATGAACTATCTTCTGAATAGTGAAAGTTATGTACTTAGATTTTACCAAAATATTTCTTTGATTTCTAGAGAGCAGATTTGGCTGTCGCCTCCATGACCATCAACTATGCTCGTGAAAGTGTCATCGACTTCACCAAGCCGTTCATGAACCTCGGCATCGGAATTCTGTTCAAGGTATTGAAATAATTTGGAATTTTATTATTGTTTACCTTAAAGTTTCTTACATTACAAACATGTCTTTTAGTTTATATATTTAAATTAGAGGATATAGTAATCCAAAATATTCTTTTGCTCGTATTACCAACATCACACGAAAATATTGGACAATTTAAGCTTTGATAAGACTATTATAAGAGAATCTACATTAATTAAATAATAAGGCCTGTCTTGAATATATATACATATTTATTCATTTATATTTTAATATTTAATACTTATTTTTAGATTAACTATATTAATGACCCTGTAAATTTTAATTTTGTCTTCAAGTTACCTATAAAAAGAAGTGGAATGACTCCACTGACAATGAAATTGTACTCTACGCCTTACTTCATAACAACACCATTGATTCCAAGCTTCATAAAAACATTTCTATAGAGTATTTCTTTACTCAAGAAATTAAACATTTACCGTTTTCTTCCATAAGCAAGTTTTTTATTAATTGTGAAATAGATAAGTATATGACTTACTAAATTGATGATTAAAAACTGAATTACATAAATTGGCATAGAAGAGTATTAAAAAACTGATTTTTCAAGTATTGAAATTCCAATTTGTATTGAGTACAATTTAAATATTTTCATATAATATTCTTAACTATATGTCTGATTTCATCCAAATTATTAATTTTTAAATGCAATTTAGATAATAAAATTTTTTATTGTTTTCCTTCAAAGTGTAAATACGCATTATAAACTCTCCGAAGTTTCATATATATCCATAAAGAAATAGAAGACTTAAAAGTAAATGCCATAATAACACGACTCCTTACAACACTGCAACATTACAGGCTCGTGAAGGAAGTTGGGGGACATTGCGCTGGGACTAAACGTTGTTTTCCCCGAGCAATTTGGGAGAAACCATGTTAAACTGAAGCAACATGTAACAAGACGGAAAATCACGACAACATTCAGCATTGCAACCGCTCCGTAAACAACACCGCAAAGGACATAAATGCGATGATTTGCCGAGGTTATTCCGCGTAGTTCTGAAAGAAACATCAGAACACTTAAACGCTCTCTAGCGACGAGTTCATCCACTTTAAAACAAAACTGTCAGAAAATTTTTAAAAAGTGCAGGACGTCTCCTGTTAGCACTGCAACTGAGCAATTTAAATTTCAAACAACCAGTAGTAGGAACAAAAAAAATTCTTATATTTATCATAGCCTTCAGACACTGAATTATGTTTTTATTGAGGTACGTTTTCCAGTTCTTGTGTTAATACCAGTATAGTAACAATTATCAACTAAACGTATTTAAATAACTGCTGCGCTGTTTATTTCTAACTTGAACTAAGAGGTAAAATAAAATTTCGAAATTTATCGAGCCTTTCAACGAAGTTGGAACCAAAAGTATTCTTTCAATTTTTTAATTCTTATTTATAGTTATGAAATTGTGTGTAGTTCAAATCCAATGATGAAATGTGGGGTTCTTTGGCGAAAGGAGTTCAGTAACAGTCTGCATGAGGGTGATTTCTTTTAATAGCATAGGAAGGGAATTAAAAAGAAATTATGTGGAAGGTAGAGCAAGGTGGCCATGGATTGACTAGGGTCACCAACGTACATTGAAAACCGTAGAAAACCTGCATGAGGTAGGTCGAACTATTGGGTAATATTCTCACGCTCTCGTGAGACGAGTCTGCTGTGGAATCGCAGCATTCCCTTCTCCGAGTCTCCACCAATCAGATGCTGGAATTAAAATTTCACGTCGTTACTTCAGATTGGATTCCGCGAAAAAAGTTTTGCCCGGCATCGGCAAAAATGACTTACTCGGCACTATTGCACAATACATTAATGCCTTCAAAATTAATAGTTAATAACAATAACATATTAATGACGCATTTCTTTAGATATAAATTAACCAGCGTTTTCCATCAATAATTCGTTGTGACTAATCAATAATTATATACATATAACAAGTACGTAACAAATAGTAAAATCTTAAATAAAAACTATTAGAAAATTAGTAAAAGGTTTAGCTTTTCTTTAAGGATATTTTCTCGTTTTTGTATCAATTCCTTTGACATGTGTGTTTATTTATTTTACTTTGTTTTCCAATTTTCAAATATACCATTTTATAATTTTTTCTTTGCGTATTTATTACTTTTTCTTTCACACGTGCTTTGATTTGTCTGTTTCCATATTCATTTTTGTGTTTGTTACATATATATGAATTAATTATTTGACTTACTATTTCCTGAGTGGAGAATTAATTAGATCAATAACTAAATTAAAATGAATATTAAAAAAGTTCGTAAAATTTTTAATTCAAAGTAAGTAATTATTTCTTTACAAAAAGGTTTCGTAATTATAAATAAATAATTTGTGAAACTTTTACACCTATCAATGTTTTTCAAGTTGGACCAACACCCCCCTCCCTCTTCCCCCAAGAAACAATACAATAATGAAAACTTACTTTTGGAACCTTTAGCTCCAAAACCGAGGATTTTAGAAAAATTCTGAGGACCCAGCCGATTGGAAATTTGATTCTTTATAATTTGTGTCATATGACCTGTATTTCTCAGACCATCGGAAATGGTCAAAAATTATACCACTCTGTAAAAAACACCATTTTGACGATTTTTCGCCTTTTACACCGCCTAGGATTGAAAATAGGTTGGATTTGACAACAGAAATAGAATAAAATTATTTTTAATTTCATTCCTAGATTATTTACATGAACCCAAGAAGCGCCGGGTACTTCAGCTACTTATACGGTATAAATTGAACAAATATATCTGAATTTTCCATAATATATTTTTGTCTTAATACAAATCAAATTAGGTTAATTCGTTAATAGATTAAAAGTAACGCCTCAGGGAAGGCTTATTTATTTAATTTTACTTTATTACTGCGGAAGTTTGAACTTTGACTGTGTTTTGCCATGTTTTCATTTTAATTTTGCTTCTGATATTAAAACTGTGCAAATATGAACCAATTGATAATAGATTACTATTATTCGTTACAGTCATCGTTAATGTTTTTGCGTAGTGATGTATTATTTTAGTCAATTTAAAAGCCGCCTTTTGCTGAAAAAGGATAAAAATTCTATTTAGAAAATAATTAAATCCCCCAGACAGGCTATTAGTGAGGGGACTGGACATTTTTAATAGCAGTCAAGCTGTCAGCAACGCGTAAGACAGATATGAGATCGAGGAGGCTGGCTGCAGACTCGGGTACATGTCGTAAACGTGCCACATAAAACAAAATGTTGTGTGTCTCGCGAGATCTTACGGCCCAAGCAGCTGCCTGTCTGTCCAACGCTATCTGGAGAACATTCCAACGTCAGAAGGGCGAGGAAGGAGGGGGACGGGCAATCAACGCATCTAATTAGAAAGAAAAAGGGATGGCGGATATAAAATGTAGAACCAGATGCTCCGTAAGAACTTTGCCATGAAAGAATAACCCTCCAATGGAAGGTAGAAACAAAATATTGAGTTTTTTTTCGAATAATATTTTGAATCTTTTAAGAAAATTACTCAATGTATAATTTCCCTCATTCACATATGCTCGGCGGCTTCAAACTCTACTAACAATTTTTTTACGAATAATCTGGGCAAAATAATTACGAATCTTAAACACTGGGTGGTCTCTTAAACTTTACTACGTCAGTCAATGTACATAAACATTTTATTTCCCTCCTGATTTATTTCATTTACAGCGGATACAAAAATAGCTTCCTCTCGCAGATTTTTCTACAGTTTTCCCTGCATCTATTTTATGTGGAACACCGGGTAGGATCCTCAAGCTATACCTCGGGGACCATAGTCAACTCTAAGGAATTGCCTGTGGGAGTTTTCTTTCTCCCCAGAGAGACTGCGGGACTCACCTAAGTGACTATGTCGGAAATGCGTCTTACTTTTTTTTTAAATTTCTTACGTGCCGAGACACCTTCACTTATTTTAGGAGGTATATTTACTGGGGTCGAAGATCTTGGGCTCAAGGCAAGAGATGTCCGCTGATCCCATTGGATCAGTCGACCAACTACTTCCTAAAATTCGTGGCGACACGGAAAAGGGAATGCTGCGACCCCACAGCAAACTCGTCTTGCGTCATTCGGAAGGGCCTGAGAATAGTACCCAATGCCCGACATAACTAATGCATGTTTTCTATGGGTTTCCCTGCATCTCTTTAGATGAAACACCAGGGTAGGATCCTTAAACTGTAGCCCGGGGGCTCTAGGCAACACTTGGCTGCCTTGCTTTACCTCCCCCTTTTCAATTCCCTTCTCATGTTATTAAAGGGGAGAAGCCTGTTTCACGATCACCCTAATGTAGCCTGTTACCCCCAAAAAATGTCTCGTTCTCTTTCTGATTCTTTTAAGGTTATCACATGCCCAGGCATTTTTGACTCTTATTTGAAGGTGCATTTCCTGGGGTCGTAGATGGTAAGAGTTGTCCGCTGATCATATAGGATCAGTCGGACAGGTGCCTTATTTAAGTAGTGAAGCAAACTCCTCTCCCATCATTAGGAACGGCGTGAGAATAGTACCTACATGATGCAGGTTTCCTAGGGTTTTCCTTGTGTCTCTTTCTGGTGAATCACCGAGTAGGATCCCCAAACTATAGCGCGAGGCGTCTCCTCCCCATTTTCCAATTCCCTTCCTATGCTATTAAAGGTAGTTGCCTGTCTAGCTTTGAATACTTTTGACGGTGATGTATTTGTGTCCATACGATTCATATGGCCCATCCATTGCAGCCTTTACGATTTTATGTATCGCATTATATCTTTTCCTTTTATGATTCGGTTAATCTCTTCATTATATCGAATTCTCCATATTCCATGACAGGTCAGCATCTTGATCTTTTTTTGTCAATGTCCAGGATTCTGCCCACTGGTCTTATTAGTGTTTTATATATCTGTATTTTATCTTTCCTGAGTAATTTTAATAGTTTTGAGTTTGCAAATTATGCTTAATTTACTGCTTGGATTCGATCTTTTATTGTGATACTTATTTTAGACTCATCTATAATGTTTCCTAGATATAAAAATTTCGCTCATATATTTTTCTCTCCAATTTTCAGATCCTGTAACGTTCGTTTTGCTTCTGAAGCCGATATAACTTTTTGTTTCCCCCTATATTCACTTTAAGCCCTATTCTTTCTGCATTTTCCTCTAATTCTTCATATACTTCTATTTTTTGTTAGATCTAGTTACAATGGCAATGTCGTCCTTGTATGCGCATATCTTGCTCATCTTATTGACCTCTTTGGTCCAAGTGCATGGTGAAGAGCCAATATAAATAGTGTGGTAGACAGACCATTGCCCTGTTCCACCCCTTTATTAAAATGATATCTCTCACTAAATCTGTTTTTTAACTTTCACCTTAGTTTTTTTCAGTCATAGTTATCATTATCAAACGGACTAACCCAAAGTCATCTCCTGCAAAACGGGTATTTTATATCTATTTGTCTGTTTAATTATTGAATATCCCTCGTGAAACTTCATTTAGCAGTAATGCTCACCGGAAATTCTATAGCAGTGTGTATTTTATATAGTGTAATTATGTAAATGTATGCTAGACCCACTTACACTCGTTGGACGGTATTGAGGGCAGGAAATAAGGATGATAAACTGTGGCATCCATTGAAAAGTGTGACGGCGCGACTTAGTCACCTTAAAACTCTCTCCATATTACATTTGCTGGAGCCCTTCATAACTACTCCATTCCCGGGAGGGTGGCAACGATTTATTGTGGTTGTACACGCGTATTGGTAGACATCGGCCATTGTTTAGCCCGGGATCAGAAGGGTGACATGCCTCCCAGCTGTGAGCATCACGTCACGTGACACAGCTTAGCTTCAATCCCTGCAATTCCATATTTCAGCCGCTTATTTTACGACTGGTTGTATTGCGGGAAGGCCTGCTTTATAAACTCTCAGGGGGTTCTAATGGGAAATAAAGAATAATTGCGTATCGCACTTTTTAAGCCCCCGCTATCAAAATAGCAGAAATTTTAAAATGTATTTATCACATATTCGTACAAAATGTACACACTAATATAAATGCAGCGGAACCAGTCCAAAGCCCAAATTCCTTCTCCTTACCAAACCAATACCAGTATAAAATTATTTAAACATTCTATGCTTTTGCATATTAGTGCTGGAACGAAATACATTTCATATCAATTTATTTTAATTTTATTACGGTTTGAAACCGACAACAAAAACGTAACCAAACGATGGACACCAAATTTTATGGCATAATATGTTTCAAAACTATATCAAATTTCAAAATGAAATAATTTTCGATGTTTTTTTTCAGACAGTTTATTTTTAATCAAACAACCTTCCGGCTTATATCCGCACATTCTTCAGGTTTTTCTCTTAACGATCAAATTATTGTTACATCCAATTTTTAAAAATCATCATATTAGAAAATGTTATAAGCATTATATATGTTATAATAACCGAAACGTTGTTTAAAAATAAAAAATATCTGAATAAACTTGTCTAAAATTATTTTAATATCAGACGTTAATTTGACTTAATATTAATCAAATTTTAATTTAATTTCCGCAATACATTTCCTATGCTCTATATTTGGCATAATTCACGAAATTGTATTATAAAATGGATATTTTAAATAACTTAAGGCCAGTCTACATAAATCATTCACACCTCTTTCACAAATTTCTCAACTATAATTTTAAGAAGCTTTCACCCTTTCCGGATTATGTACATGTGCATAATGTATTATAATCCAGACAGGATGAAAGCTTCTTTGAATTATAGACAAGAAATTTGTAAAATACTTGTGAAAGTTGTGTGTTCACTGGTTAATAAAAGCCGTAAAATATTTAAAATATCAAATCTGCCCCCTGTTTGTCATTTAAATTGCATAATTTGAAATTACTTTGTTTTTAGATTCGATAATGGTGTTAAATATATAATTTATACAAGTGATGTATTTTTAAATTGAAACGATATATTAACCAAAATATTTGCAGGCTTACAACAAAAATAATGATACAAATTTTAGCACCATTTTAACAGAGTTTAATATATATATTTATTTATTTATTTATTGTCAGGACATATTTCTTAATACAGATTCTTGAGGCAAATAGCACAGGTGTCAATTGTTTCGTTATTAATACACATCTACCAAATTTAAAAAATAGTTTTAATAATTTAAATAAGAGGATGTAAATTATTGTAGGCTACTTTTTGAAATAGTCGCGTTATCACATATTAATAAATTTACGAACCTCACTAAACTTTATCTCCTAATACCATGAATTTTAATTAGTTGCTCTTTGAGTTATGAACGTTGGCATGGACGCTAATATACAATCTTCAGTCCAAATCAGAGCTCGTACTTCATTTTGCACAATATTACTTCCGCTGACGTGATAAAATATGAATTGTCGGAACAGAGTAATTAGACTTATTGCACGCTCGTGTTAATTTGTCTTGTTGAATTTTTGAATTTTACTTGGTTATTAAATTTATATTTTTCATATTCCGACTTGGCCAATAGTATGAATATGATTAATGGATAAATTTAATATAACAATCGTAGCTGAAATTTTGTTTAATGTAATATCTAGAAGGCAAGTTATATCATTAGTTCACTAAGAACAGTATTTAGCCTCTTAAATTCCTGTATTTGATCGGAGATTCAGCTTTCCTTTCTTTTCATTCTTAAATTTATATAACAAATAATCTAAATATATTAAAATAACTCTTTGGGTAACGAGAATATTATGTACGTGTGTATGTATTAAAACTTCCCTCAAGGGTACGGATTTTCAGGCAAACCTAAATTTATTGTTTCTGAAGGAAGAACTATTTAATTGATATAGATCTACTTATCTATATAAATAAAAGGTCATCGATACTGTCCGATCCAATCATCCGATTGACGTGAAAATTTTTTTTTGTAGTGTTTAACCTAGGAAAGGTGCCTGTTTATCTTTCAAAGAGTTATATTCCTTCCTTTCCCCTTTCAGGAAAAAAAAGATTCTACTCTAAAGATATAACTTACAACAGGATAATTAAAGAACGAAGGCTTTCCCGGTGAAGAATATGTAGAAACGTTTCTCGGGTTTCCAACCGGGTAGTCTCAGTTTCTATATATACAACAGGATAGATTATGCGCTCACGTAGTCTGTCAAGCGAGATGATTTAATTGCTGTTAAGCATGAAATAATGCTTAAATTTAATTATTTTAATTAAGTAATGATAGTTTTTGCCGACCTCCTGTGGTGTAGTGGCTAGCGTTGCTGCCTCACAACCCAGAGGTCCGGAGTTCGAATCCTGGCATGGGCTTGGATGTTTGTGTCGTCATGGTCGTGAGGACCGGGATTAAGGCTGATGGGAAATTGATACACTGACCAGGTATCACCCCAAATTCGGAATGTGTCACGCCAGATGACAGTCCGCAGCCGCCTCGGTAGGCCTAGGCCCTCAAGAGGGCTGTTGAACCATTGGAAGAAAAAGAAGAATGATAGTTTTTAATTAGTTAATAAATGTGCGAAATGTTTTATAAGTTACAGTGGGAATAATTGAGGCGCGTTATATAATTTTGGTTGAGAGTTGAAAAAATTAATAATGCAGTGTCGAAGAATTATTATTTACAGATGCTATCTGTATTTAGTTGTCTGTAAGAAACCAAAATTCACGCGAGAATGCCTGCTGCCAACACTAGTTACTCCTAACATATTTACCATGGCACATTTATGAGAGCATTTCTGGTTTTTCTCAATCATATCATTTTTTGAGAACAGTTCTCGTCACCGCTGACGTCGTCATTTCTAAACCCCACAATTTTAAAGTTACCAGTCATGATTGTGTAGTGAAATCAGCTTTTTTTTCAACTGCTATTTCTTTAATTTAAAATTGCAAAAGATTTTTATCTGCAGCGATAGATGAATGATCTACCGATTTGGTTTGAGTAGGTGTGCCTAGGAAGCGTGTAGACATGATGTAGACTTTGCCGACAGGTGCCCACGAGCCAGCCCACGCGGCTGTTCTCGTTCATGAACCCGCTGGCTGTAGAGATCTGGATCTACGTGCTGGCCGCGTACCTGCTGGTGAGCTTCACCCTGTTCGTCATGGCGCGCTTCTCACCCTACGAGTGGAACAACCCGCACCCGTGTCTGGCAGAGTCAGACGTCGTCGAGAATCAGTTCTCCGTGTCCAACAGCTTCTGGTTCATCACCGGCACCTTCCTCAGACAGGGCTCGGGCCTCAATCCCAAGGTAGATAGCTCGATGTTGCACGAAGTGTCCGTGAAGAAATGGGCTTGCATTTAAACACTCACGCTTTTCCTGCCTTTTTATAATCGTGTACACTGTGTTCTCTCTTTCAGTTTCAGGGAGCAGCCAAAATACTAACCTTCTCATTTCTTTGTTCACAGACAACTCTAATAGTATTTCTTTTCCTATGCAGGTGTTTAATTGGTATTGTGATCGTAACCCTTTTGTGCCTACATTTGTCATGAATAACCCCAATTATTCCGTCATGCTTACTGTTTAAGCATGAAAACCTTTATAAACACAGGAAACAAATAGAAGCTGACCCTAGTATAAAATAAATAAAGGGAAGAAAAATATCAATAATAATGTCTCAAGTACATCCCAACACACCTGGCCTCATTTTTCATAGATCCAATCAAAATTTTGCAAATCTTAAACCAACGGGCATCAAACAATAGATGGAGTATAGTGTTCTAGATGTAATAAGATAAGTTCCCAAGATAATCATTAACAAATAATGAGAAATAAGAGGAATAGTTCTGATGCTTTAAATACAAAGCCTGCAATATCTAAGAACAGTGATGACCTGCGGAATAAATAGTTCCTGACCACGAAAACAGGAAATAAAAAATATGGAAACAAAGTAAAGGATGATAAAACGTATAGAGAGAAAATTACAATCGCAAACAAGAAAACAAACTCATTGTCCTGGTTAGTGAAATTGTCATTAGGGCTCCGTAGCAATTTGCTTATGTTTAGTTTAAACTAGAGCGATCATTCAAAACATCGATTTAAATAGCAATTCTTAGTCTCAAGACGAGTTACTTGGGAGGAGGAAATTACGAAAATAAATTACATAATTCTGCGAATTCCGTCAACATTTAATCATTTATATCAATTTTATTGCACATACAGTCTCGACTGTCATTTTAAACTAAATAATAAAAGGGTGGTTTCAGAAAAAATCTCCGTTTACTTCATTGTTATAAGAACAGCAATAAATTCTGAAAAAAAATACATAATCTTCTATTGTTCCAAATTTCGACCCTACATCCAAATTAATTAAATTTTACACGCATTGGGTTGTGTTGACCGTTTAATGATGAAGAGATAATAAAAACCCTTTGACGGTTACTGTTGTTTTTGAAAACTAATTAATTACAACGGTAGCTTTCGGCAGCTTTGAAGTGCCATATTCATCCTAAATACAAAAACAATAGTACACAAATCAATCAATTTCCTATCAGATACAATTCAATTTTTAAAATTGTTTTTTCAAATATATATAACATAAGCTTTTTTAAAAGATATAAATAAAAGCTTTACGTACCTGTTATACTTAAAATAATTCTACTTCAACAACATTAGCAGTACACAGTACTTCGTAAAATTTAGAATGTTTGTGGTACACAACATGGCGTCTGGTCAAAACTGACGGAAACATCGGTAAATGCAAGTAAAGACGTCATGCACTATCGATCAGTTTATCGATAGTGTACGATTACTCAGTTTCAAATATTTAAGTAGGTGCAGCGAATCAGCTTAGTTTTAAAAAAATTGTATAAAATACGTATTTTATCGAATTCGTGATTATTCTTTCTTGCAAGAAAACGCTGTATTCGTTTTTTATTTGACTTTTCTAGGTTTACCATTTGTTGAAGTATAGTTAATATATGATTTGTCGCTGTTTTTAATGGTAATTGTATCTGATAGGAAATTTATTGATTTGTATACTATTGTTTTTGTATTTAGTATGAATATCGCAGTCTAAAGCTACCGTTGTAATAAAAGAAATCTTAGATCAAATTGTTAAAACGGGTGAATATTTCTGGCATTACTCTGTCATTTTTATGATACTCATGCCTTGTCAGGAAAGGTGCAAGTTGATGTTTCTACAGAACTCTGTATAAAAGAAAATTTCGTTTCGTTTATTGCCATCTTGGTCGAAATCGGGAACTATTTAAACCCAATCTATTTTTTCAAAATTCATTGCTTCTCTAATAACAATGCAGAAACGACGCTTTTTTTCCTCAACCCGTGTTTTTATTATTTACGTTCAAAAAGGTTCAGTAATTTAGTGGGTATTTATAACTTCAAATAAGATTTTGTCCCGATACAACTAGAAGAGTTTAACAAATAATTCAATTGATTAATTTAATAAACCCACTTTATTATCAGTCTCAGTAATACATAATTACAAAATATATATTTACTTTTTAATATGATCAATAATAATATGAGGTACAAAATAATAGACTACTAATTTTAATTGCTCAAGATTTTAAAACAGGTAAACACATCGTATGGACCTTTCTCTTAAGATCATTCACATATAAAATTACAAAATTATGTGGCTTAATAAGAGTTAAATTTGGTAATAGAAATTTAATACATAGTATGATCTTATCTTTGATTGTCCAGAATAGTTTCCTCTTCCACGCGAACTTTTACCCTCACAAAAAAAGATTCACTGTAGTCTGCTTTTTAAATTAACATGACTTTTTTCTTTTAGGAATTTTTCGCACTGGATAATTTTATCCTTTCTCCGTATAAATTACATTAACTTTGGTCACTGCTCAAAACTCTAGAATCGCTTCAAAATATAATAACTGGCTAAAATTCATAAATAAAAATTTATTTTAAATTAAAATACAAATGTTTGGTCCCCTTCCAGTTTCTACACTTATCAGATAATTTTGTTCTCCTACCGCAACAGCCTGGTGCGAAAAGGAATTTTCACCTCTTCGAGAAAAGATACACTGACTTTGATAAATCATTTTCCATAAATAAATTACTGTTTCACATTACAGTATATGTTTCAAATCCCATCACTGCAAGAAAGTTTAAATAAACAGAAGAATACAATTTTTCGGCTCAGTTAAGTTCCACGTGTAAGTTGATCAAAATAATAAGTGAAGATGGGTGAGATCCACGTGATCAAGATCAGTGTGATCCACGTGATCAAGATCAATTTGAGCTGGGACAAGTTGCATGGTAGGGAATTGTTTGGAAATAAGTGATAATCCTTTACTTCGTTGATGAAATCAGGAAAATTCGGGTCAGATTCGTCAACGATAAGATATGAACCTCTGTAATATTGATTTATTGATCAAAATCATGGACCTGATTTCGTTGTAATCAAAATAAGCGTTTCAATTGGGGCATTTAGACAGTTGCACCATGAAAATCCCTCCATAACGGTTACGTATCCAAATGAGTCCAAATGCTATGCTTGTATATTTCTCATCAGGTTAAATATCGGCACAGGCGTAATATTCAAGTATTTATTTCAGTGTTGTAAATTTCTCATGTGTCCAATTGCAGACGTTCAGCACCAACTTCGCGACCACAACTCAATTTCTCAGGTCATCATTTCACTTTGTATGACCCAGAAGTGGTTCTAATTCGAAGGTATCGGAAAGCATGCCGACACGTCTGTTCTCGTTCATGAATCCTCTGGCTGTGGAGATCTGGCTGTACGTGCTAGCCGCGTACGTGCTGGTTTCCCTCACCATCTGGGTGGTGGCGCGGTTCTCTCCGTACGAGTGGTGCGTCCCAGCCTGCACCTGCGCAGATTACCAGCACGCAGCAGCCGCTCTGCTGGTCTTCCAGAACGACTTTACCCTGGCCAACAGCTTCTGGTTCACCATCGGGACGCTCATGCAGCAGGGTTCCGACCTCAACCCCAAGGTACCATAGGGTCTGGTCCGGCACAGAGCGCAAACGAAATTCCATTCAAACCGATAAAATCATTGAAATTCACTCCAACTTCTTCAATAAATTTGGTAATAGTTAGAAGATGTGGGTATCAGATATCTCTTCCATTTCCAAAAGTCTCTCCATTCAAAATAATTTTAAAAATCAATGATCATTCCAACCCAAATTCCAAGAGTAGGATCTAGATCAGTGATGACGAACCTGTGACACAGGAACTCATTTTGAGCAACACGTTTTTAATTCCTGAAAATTGACTTGCGGATTATCAACATAGCATTTGTACTCACCTGCTTGATGGCTTAAATAAAGGTTGGAACTTAAAATCTGGAACGAAATTATTTTAATAATTAAGAAAGAGTGTAACTGTGAACAAGAGATTTTGAGTGCTTGAAACAATTACCTGACACTTATCACCAAAAATGTCATTAATTTCGTACCATTTGATTTTAATTTTTTCCTAAATGTATATTGTTTTTGTATATTTTGTACATATTTATTGGTTGACTTTTGTTTGTTAAATAGCATTTAAATATTTAAACTAATTATTTTGTTGTGGTGTTCAGTCCTAAGACCTATCTTGCGTAAGCCTTCTCATTTCCGCATAACTACCACATCTCACATTCGCCCTAATCTTCTAAGAGTATTTCATGCTTGCCCTCCCTATTCTGTTCTTACCCCACACACTTCCCTCTAATGCTAGTTTTACAAAACCCTCATGTCTTAAAACGTGACCTATTAATCTATCCCTTCTCTCGGTCAACGTCCTCCATATTATTCGCTCTTCCCCTATTCTGCTTAGAACATCCTCGTTAGTGATTCTATCCTCCCATCGGAATTTCAGCATTATCCTATAGGACCACATTTCAATGCCTTCTATTCTTCTTATCGTCCACGTTTCGCACACACACTCCATATGAACATTTTTAGCAATGATTTCCTAATATTAACCATGAGTAAATTCCTCTCTTTTGCGAAATTCTTCCTTTCCTGAGCTATCCTACTCTTTATGTCAACTATACTTTTTCATTCCTAGTTATTACGCTGCCTAAGTAGTAGAATTCCTTAATTTATCCCTTCCCAATCTAACACCCTTTGCTATTCCACTGTTTCCCATACTACACTCCATCACATTGGTTTTTCCTCTATTAATACTCAGGCTGTACTCTTCCTTCAGGACCACGTTCATACCATTTATTAAAATAAATAACAAAAGTATATTTTTTCCGGTTGCAAATATGAAAAGTGTATGAGTCTATTAGTGACACGGCACCAAAGTTTTCAGAATTTTGACACACGAGGTTAAATTGGTTCGCCATCACTGATTTAGACAAACCGTGTTGATATTTGATATCGAAACACTGTCGAGGTTAACTCATATTTTATTAAAAAATCACAACGTGTGCTATTGTCCTCCTCCTGCCAACTTCAGTCTTTAAAAATTATGGAAGATAAAATGCCCTTCCCTTGATGATTGTCAGTCCACTTAAAACACTCTTGTCACTGACACTTATAAAAATTTTATAGTCTATACTAAAACTTTCAAATCAATTTTTAAAGGTATTAAGTCACTTAAATATTCAAAAACCTGATTTCAGATAAAAATTTACGTTTTGCGTCTGAAACGATCCCCTACATCTTTATAAAATCGGAGTAAGCTTGTGGTAAATTATTTAACGATGATAACAATGAACCTTTAATGCTCGTGAATGCGTTCTGGGCCGCTCCAGTGAGAAAATAAGCACCGAGGCTATGAATGCAACAAGTGCTAGCGTGCATGTACTGTAGAGCGAAATAAGCACCAGGTGCTGGAGTCCAGGCAGGCTGGAAGGAAAGAGGTGTGTGAGTTTTCTACTTGGTGTGCCATCAGTGTTAGTGTCATGCATGTTTTATTTTTTTCCAATTTTATTGTTGTTGTGTATCGTCTTTGTATTGTTGTGTTTATCATTCATTTCACACAAAACTGCTTTACACCGAAAAGTGGATAGTTATTCATTTCATTTTCAAAGACAGCGACATTTTTGTGAATGAACATGATAGACCTTGATATTGTTGAGTGGTTGAGTAGCAGAACCTGTCATGTCCGCTACTTAAACAAAATTCAAACATATACCTTAAAGACGCAAGAAAAAATCAAGTCGTTAAGGTACAACAACGGGTATAATGTATAAAGGCCAAACGTGCCGTGTAACACGGGAATAAAAAGTGCCACTAGATCTCTCCCATGTTGCTACCAAATATCCAGATTGAGTTTAACTAAAATATATTATTTTCTGTGTTTTATTCAAAAGTGAAAAATTAAATGTATCAAATCAATGGAAGTAAAGTGCGCTATAAGATCTAACCTTCAGCCACACTAAGACATTAACTTCAGAGATCACAAACGTTCTGCAGTATTACACATATACTAGTTCAATTCAATGTTTCACCCTTTCGTAGTCAAGTATATTTCGCGGCTAATAAAATAGTTATTTATTTTTCTGTTGTTGTTTCTACAAAACGCGACATTAATAAGATCAAGATTAACATAAAAAATCAGTAATTTAAAAATATTTATACACCTTAACAGAGAAAACCATAACACAAAACACCATCTTATCACAATGAATACAAAAATATATAGAAATATTTATATCCTAAAAAAACATATTTTTACAGTTCTTATAATTTGTGTAAACGTAATTAGGTTTACAGTTCTTACAGGAAAACAGATGGGAAGCCAATTCTAGATAAAAAAAGAAAAGGCGGAAAGATTGAAAGAACATATCCAAGAGCTGTATCACGGTAGAAATCTAGATCAGTCAGTAATAAAAGAAGAGGATGTTGATGAAGAGTTGGAGACAAAATTTTAAGGTCGGAGCTTGACAGGGAACTGACAGACCTGAGCAATGCTAAAGCGCCAAGAATTGATAACATTCCTGCGGAGTTTATAAAATCATCGGTAGAAGAAGCAATATCATGGTTGTTCAGGATCGTTTGCGAAGTCTACGAAAACGGAAGAATACCAGAAGATTTTAGTACCAACATAATTATCCCTATACCAAATAAGACTAGGGCTGATAGACGCTAATAGCACAAAACAATTAGTTTAGTATTCCATGCGTGCAAAATATTAACAAAAATAGTATTAGGACGATGGATCGTCAAATAGAATGCGAGTTAGGGCAAGATCATATTATTTTTAGGAAGAGTAGCAATATTGACTCTGCGTCTAATTTTAGAAGACAGGATAAGAAAAAACAAGCCTACGTTCATGGCATTTGTAAATTTAGGAAAAGCTTTTGATCATGTTAACTGGAATAAACTATTAACGATTTTGAATATGACATGAATAAAACATCGAGAAAGTTAAAAATGAATATGGAAAGGGAATGAAAATGAAAATTCAAGGAAAAGAAATAAAAATCTTAAGGTTTGCAGATGATATTGTATGATAGTACGGGGAACAGTGGGAAAACAAAGGATGTTAGATTGGGAAGGGATATTTTCACGGAATTTAAGGAATTCTACTACTTGGGAATCATAATAACTAAGGATGGTAGAAGTATAGTAGACAAAGAATAAGATAGCACAGGCAAAGAAGGCTTACGTTGGAGTCGAAAAAATCGGAAGTGAGTTTTCTTCAAAAATTATACATTTAATACGACTGTTTTATGATTTTGGTGATATTTAAAAACAATTCAAATGTTTCATTTTCGGAAAAATCTCACGTCTTATCCGAAGTAGTTCCAAAACAGAAACGATGCATACTACTACCTTTTATTTCCTTAAAATGTAGTCATTTTTATTTGATTAAAACATTCCTTATAATTTTGGTGGTTTAAGAATTTTATAGAACATAATTTTAATCCAGGGCCTTAGGTTTGACATTTAAAATTTATATACATTGTTTTTATATCATAAATTGAGCCATCTAAGTTTTATAAATTACATTAAAATATTTTTAAAAGTAACAGCATCACCATAACTTTTAGTACGTTACCTCTTTATTAAATGTATTTTGTTCCTCAATCAACCAGACTAAAACTATCATAAATGTTTTTGTACATGCGACAAATTCTTAATCTACTTTTAACGGCTTTATTTTGAGGCATTGGCAAATATGAATATTTTTCACCAAATTTGGAAGGTCAAAAACGTATTCTTTTGTATCATGAAATAACATACTGATAGATTCAGATTAATATGCAGCTGAAAACATCGAAATTTCTTATATACAATATGTTGTAACTAAATTAGACCAACAGAGAGAAATGAATAGAACGGATTTAAAATATGGTGAAATATAAATCAATAAATTTGCTTTAAAAATAAGATTATTTACTATTTAATCCATTTAAAAATAAGTTGATATTCTACGTTCCTTAGTGAATTCCAAGGATTGGGAAACGTTATGTTGAAGATTTTATAAAACCTGGGGAGCGAAACTCGTGGGGGGAAAAATTATGATACGACGCCATCTTAACTGTTAATACTAATTGCTTACCTTTGTAAATAAATACTGATGTGAGATTGGAAATGACTAGTACAGGAATCCTTGTTGTATGATGTGCAAAAAATCAACAATTTATTAACCCGAAAAGTTGCTCGACAACGAAATCGCCGCTGTTATTACCAATCGTAAAAGTTGAACTTTTAGAAGAATTTTTTGACGACATTCTTCCATTCTAATTCTCGTCAGTTTAGACGAGCGTCATCCATTTGCACAGCTTGGTTCGCAAAATAAAGCCATTTAGTTTTGTACACCACGTGAATTTGATATAGATTCAAGGGCTGTAATAGGATTTCATACACAATTCAATCAACGTTCCAGCGCATCTAATGGATTCACATTGAGTTATAGTGATGGACAAATAACACGATATTGGCAAATATGACCATGAATCGGGTCCAAACAGCCCAGATGGAACACGGACATTTTCCGACCATGATCGTTTCATTTGCCAACAGCGAGAAATACAAATTTATATATATATCAGTGAAAAACTATTCAGCTATATCTTTAGTAAGTTGACAAACCCTTTTTTCTCGGAATAAATTAAACTACATGACAAAGCAAAAAATTCAAATGATAATAAAATCAGTAACGTATCGTAAGACAAAATAAATCCAATAGAGAAATGGGTCAAAGCAGTATGTAAGAATAACTTGCCAAAGACGATACGAGTCTACAAAACCTTGCTAACAGTTCGGTAAAACAAATAACTTTCCAAAGAGTGGAGAGAGATCCATACACTACAAAAGACAATGGTTCTTGTCCATTTAAATCATCTTGAAGAAATATGTAGCGTATATTACATTCCTTTCAGTATGATTATACTAAAGTCAATCATGTGAGAAACCTTAACCACTATAAGTTTTCCATTGAAACAGAATAGCTTTACCACTGAATTAATGAAGATCATAAATACTTTTTTGAGATCAATACGGATGATGAAAGGTGTAAGAAATGCTGGGAGAGTCCCAAAAGTACCCAACTTAACAAAGAGAACATACAAAAAATGGAGAAAACATCTTTTTTTTCAACGTAGTCTCCTTTAAGCTCCAAACACTTTCCCCAGCGATCTTTAATAACTTTGATATCCGGTTTAATGAGGGAACCGCGGAACTCCTCAAAATAGCCATCAGCCGCAGTTTCCAATCGTCACAGTTTTTCAAGTTTCGAAGGAGAAAACAATCCGAGGGAGCGAAATCTGGCGAAGAACAAATTAAAACTTCAACTCATTCATTTTCACCATCGATAATGGATGTGTCAACTGGCACGTTGTCGTGATTTAAAAAAAAACTCTGATTTAGACAAAATGCGATCATTTTTTGTCGATTTCTTCATTCAAAGCTACAATATATTCGGATAATATTCGCCGTTGTTTTTCCTTTCTGAAGATTAGCAATGAAAATTCTTCCACGCACATCCCAAAAAACTGATGACTTTCAGGCAGACGGAACTATCTTCGCCTGCTTACGAGCGGATTGAGTCCACTGTTTGGACTGTTTCTTCGCTTAGGGCTGGAGTGATTGAGCCATGTTATGCTTTATTGCTATGAATCATGGCCAAATTCTCCTTTGAAACATCCTCATTAGACGGTTTTTCTTCCAACGTAAGAAAACGCGGCACCCATCTTGCACGCAACATTCTCAAATCCATATTTTTGTCCCCCTACATCGAAATAACGAGTTTAGTAAATAGATATTTAAATGTCGTAGAAAACGTCAACTCGACTTTTATTGGTCCAATGACTCAGTAAAACTAGAATTTTTACTTATCCTGTTAGAAGTCTATGTCACTATTTTGTCCCTGTCTGCAACTCAATTTTAACATCGTGTAAGCTGAATTACGATGTTCAATAATTCACGAATGTCTCAATTTAAACATCTTATAAAGTTGTGCAATGTATTTAACAAAGTATACTCACAAAACTATCGCTGTCCAAGTGAAACGCGCTCGCCTTGGTGTGTTGCAATAAGAAAGGTGCTTATTTTCGAGACTCTATGGTACACGCATCGTGGAACAGACTTCACCTCTGCTCCACAAGCACTGACACGAGAAATCCGTCAGACAATGGATAAACAGCCACGCGTCATCATCAAATAGGCTTTCTGATAAATAAATGCTACCAACCGTCTGAAAAACAAACCAAAGAAAAATGTTTCATCGTCTGACAGATGACTCGTTAAACCAATTTTACTGTGTGTTTATATTCTATTTCTAAATCCTATTTTAGCATTTAATAATTATTTAAGCTTTCTTACATTACGAGTTGTTTTAGTTTTGGTTATATGGTAGAGTTCCTATATTTTAACTTATAAAAAATCTGATGAAACTTCAAAATATTTTAATTTTTAAATTATTAATCTCACGAAAATTTCATGAAGAAAATGTATTTAAATAACAAAAATTATTACAATATTATAAAAATTTTCTAATGTCACTGTCTGAGTTAGCAATGAATTTTATTTTTGGAAAAGAAATGGAGCTTAACTTCAGAAGCTGAGCAGCTTTTATTCATCATTCCTCCTGTTATACTTTAGGCTAATCTGTTCAATTTTTTTTCTTTGGAAACCAGTCTCCACGACCCAGTAACTTCAGCTGTTTCAGATCATATAGTTGCCTGTTTCTTTGGCAGGCGACCTCTACTCGTATAGTTGGAGGAATCTGGTGGTTCTTCACGCTGATCATCATTTCCTCGTACACGGCCAATTTGGCTGCTTTTCTCACAGTGGAGAGGATGATAACTCCCATAGAGAACGCAGCGGACCTGGCTGAACAGACTGAGATTTCGTACGGGACTCTGGAAGGCGGATCCACCATGACGTTCTTCAGGGTAAGTCCAGAAAGTTGGGTATAACTAACCTCTGACCGGAGTGATCGCCCGAAACTCTCATTAGAGTTATCTCGAGGCTCCTCTACAACCTAGAAATACTTAAATCCTAGTGATAAAACTAGATAATTCAGATAGCTTAAATTTTATGCTCTTAAAAAATGTAATAATGGTAAAGAAATTAAATTCTTAGCTCGGCGACTGTGAATCTTGAGAAGGTATCCGGCCACTTCTGAGAATTCGATCCGGCTCGCTCAGTATATGGCAGGTACAGGTCGTGGCAAATTGCTTCCTCCTTCACGGACAGGTTTGATCTCAACAGGCGGAAGACAGTGTCAGGCGTCGAGGAAAAACCAGTTGCCCGTCTCCACAATTGTGTTTATGTCTTCATTGATATTTTTGATTTTCTACTTATGTGTCCACTCTTGAATATCGTTGGGATTATTTTGTAACGCACCAGTTGCCAGGTGTGGCTCATCATCATTGGTGAAAATAATTACCTTGTCGTCAGCGTTGGTTCCAATGGAAGTATTGCCATTTAGTTGTAAATCCGAAATGTTCAAGGCATATAGAAGGGGACGCAATACGCTACCCTACGGTACGCCAGACTAGATCGGCTTTATAGCAGATACACTTTCATTGAAGCTGGTTATGAATTTCCTGTCTTTTAAGTTAAATTTTAATAGTTGTCGGAAAGAATTTGGTGATCTTGTACAAATAACCCAGTGTGCCAGACTGTGTAGAACGATCTAGTTTCATCTAAAAATATCGATGTGCAGAATTTATTGGTTTCTAATGAAGCACTTGAAGCCAATAAATTATGCGCATCGATATTTTTATGAATTTGTTGTATAGTGATTCTGACGAAAGTCAAATTAATTCATTCTTCACAGTTAGGATCAGCGGGTAATATTTTCAATGTCTTTCCAATAATTTTGAGGCAATAAATTTCTTTGAAGTGGCGTAATGAACAACACTTCATACTTATTTTACGTCATTACATTTGACAGGGAAACTAATTTTGATAAAAGAATAACTCCTGAAATAATGTACATTAAAAATCAACCTATTATAAATTAAAACAGACTGTAAAAATCGAACAAGAATGTCTTACTTTAAGTTATTTTGTAGTCTTCCGTATTTAACTGTGTTTTATAACTTTGACTTACTTCCAATCTTTGTTTTGCAAAGCTGCGTCGAAATGTCTAGCTTTCTTCCTTTGTAATTGTTTCTCATACTATAAATTGTCTGAAAATTTCGGTTAATTGAAACCGTTTCGTCGTTCTTGATTTTATCCCAGTCAATCAGTCACGTTAGAGTTATAAATATGACAAAATTCTTGTAACATAATACAAAATGTATCGTATATAGAACGGGAGTTATTACAGTATTCATCATTATTAATCATCTCGATTCAAGGAATTTAATCCAATACAAATGATAAAAATTAAACACTGACGGACTTTCTTCGATAATAGTGTCAAGCTTTACAAATCCAGGACACTCTGAATAATTTAGTCTTATACTTGGATGTCTCAGATGATAATTATATGCCTGCAGGATAACACTAAGGCATTCGGAACCTGCGGGCGTGCCATTTTAATTGGGACTCGGATTACCTGTAGGTTCACGGAAACCGCAAAGCATCTAATTTACCCCCTTCATAAAGAAGATTTTCTCGTATCTGTTAATATTGAAAAACAAACTTGCTTACGTATTTCGGGAGGTATTTCCGCAACTAAGAATATAGATTACTACGCAACAGAAATGATGAAAAGTTATAATTAAATTCATTACGTACAATGAACTGAAATTTTTCAGATTTGTCTCGTAGCCTGTAATCAGTTTTCAATAGGAAATGTAACTATTTCGTCCCTTACACTTTCCCTTCAGTCAGCTCCTGTCGACTTCTTGATGTCATTTCCCCCATTTATCAAATCGCTTTCCTCTCGGTCGGTTACGGTCATCGAACTGTGTCTTGTCAATTCAGACTTAAAATACATTCTACTGCGTCAGTAAATTTGATCTGCTTCTTACAAATGTCATTCCTGGGGCGATTTCTTTATTTCCACCTCAGCATGCCTGGTTTCAAATATCTCTGTGTGTAGCCCCCAATCTCACAATTTCAAGTCAGTGCTATATGCTGAGTACAAATAACCGATCCTTCAAATAACCAATTTAATCAATATAATTTTTATATATCTGTAAATAAAATGTAAATGTTCACAAAATTTTATTAAAATATTGTAACGAATTCTCGTTTTCTTCTCATCGCTATAACCTGATTTGGCTTGATAGTGGTGCACATCCTTCTTAAAAGGGCCACTGTCGTGTGCAGAATGTTTTTAAAACCGTCTTCCACACAAGTTGAGTGTCTTGTCGCCTCTCGCGGTCCAACTCCCACACTATCTCCTTACATTCTCTCTTCTCAAGGATTATCTTCTCTCGAGCCGTGGCACAACTACCATTCTCCTGACAAGCTACTTGTTCAATGATGCATTCCCGAGTGCCTTTTCTCTACATCGTTTCGTCTCAGGCCAACTATCCACATACCCCCACCATGAGGGTAATTGCCAGATCACATAACGCCCTGCTCCAATCAAATTTCCAGCTTGGCCCGCGGAGATTGAAACGACTTTCGAAATTCCCTGGGCAAGTAACATATGCTAAGTGTTTGACAAGTTCGGGTCGATTATCCCCACCAGATCGGACTCTGGTTAGCAGGTTATCACCGTCTGATTGGCGCCAATAAGGAATTTCCCAACCAGCTTGAGTGCTGAGTATCACCACTGATTGAATAAAATATCAACCACCACTTAATTCATTACAAAGTATTTTGGAGTAACGGAAAGGACTCTAAAGATATACGCCGACGGCAAAATATCTTGATGAATTGCAAAAATTGACAAGCAATTAATTATAAGTCCCACGGTGGGGTGAGTGAGGAATATAAAAGTAATGCCAAAACATCCGTTATTTGAATGTATTTTTCAGTCTATCAAGGTACCGGGAGTATATATTACGCTATTAAGGTATCGGGAGTATTTTGACTGTCTTACCGTACAGAATAATTAAAGGTACTGCGCTTATTTATGGTACCAGTAGATTTCTTGAATGGGTTAAGATACTGTGAGTAATCGCGCTGGTTATAAAATCAACATTTTGTCAGCTCTCTTTCGGTAGGGAACGTGAAAAAGTAAATTTTTTAAAAAAATGTAACACTCTCCCTGATGGTTTAATCACGTGTTGACGAGTTGACAAATAGATTACTGTTTAATTAAATACTTTAGCGGGCTAATCTAAACCAATAAATAAAATTGAAGTGTCTGTCCGTATGTTTGTCTCGAATAGGCTCAACGGATTTCAATGAAAATATATTACAGAAGATATTAATATAATTTTAATATAAATAAAAATATTAATGCTACGGGAAGATTTCTTGGAATTGCCGCGGCGTGTAAACCAACTGCGAGTTATAAGTCCTATTACGCGTTCCTATATCATTCATCCCACTTACTATCTATTGTTGCAGCAGGCTGAGAAAAAATGAACTTCTTTGGATCGTCGATACGATGTATACATAAATTGATAAACTGATTTTATTTCTAGCGTCAGGTAAATTTTAAAATTTAGTAATTGCTAATATGAAAATAAAAATAAAATTCTCGAGTTTGGTGTCGAAACCGAATGCGAGTTGCTGTGTTACATTATGACCTTTAATATGCGATGTAAGCAAATATTTAACCATTAAGTGGGAGAAAAATTTATTGTTAGAATACTGAAAATATATTTATTCCTGCTATTGTGCCGGACTCTCTCGATACTGGGAGTATATTTTAAGTTCATATTGTGACGTTTTCGATGTCGGTTTAGTTATGTGTTGACAAAGAATTAAATAATGTACGGTTGGCTAGTCTAAATTAAATTGCGGGCAATGTCGGGTACCCAGCTAGTAGACAATAATTCATATGGAATAAATGTTTCATGATTAAGAAAGTAAATGAGGGATTATATTCATTTTGTATTTTATTATTTGTGGCAATAGTATCTAAGTAATATGAAGTTTAGACAACATTTGTCAGTAAAAGTATAGCAGAAGAATACAGTATATATTTTATGAGACCGCGAACTACGTTTATAACTAATATTTAAAACGAGAGACAGGAGTCAGTAGATGAAAGTATAAGAACGGGTAGAATAAATGGACCTTTTGACCTGGAAAGGTACATTTTAATTTCACCTCTGAGCTTTGGAAGGCATAGTAAATTGACGTATTAAAGTGTCCTCGTTGATGATATCACGTAGAGAAGCGGTAAGCTGGCCAACTAATTGGTCAACAACGTGACGGGAATGAAGCTCTTGACGACGCGAAGTTGTATATTCCGGCAGACAACACTCCCGACGCGCTTTGCTTGAGAAATTGTGGAACTCGGAAGTTTAGCCAAGGTCTGATAACATGTAAACGAGGCAGTTGTCGAGATAAGGCTCTTGTCCAAGTTAGTGTTGCCCACACACCAAAGTATGTATGAAA
Organism: Eucriotettix oculatus; assembly: GCA_034510155.1. Taxonomy (NCBI): domain Eukaryota; kingdom Metazoa; phylum Arthropoda; class Insecta; order Orthoptera; family Tetrigidae; genus Eucriotettix; species Eucriotettix oculatus. Next base: position 21,899,779 of record CM067382.1, on the reverse strand, counting down.
CACGCGAAGCTTATAGTTAAATATAAGCTTTCGACTAATTGACCAGTGCAACGAATGAAGAACCGTAGAAATTGGAATTAATTCTTAAAACAGTAACGAACAATAGCAGCTTGTGCTAAATAACCTGAAGCAGCCATGTTTACGAGAATAATTAAATAGAACGACTTTTTGTCCTGAGTTCAAAACTGAACTCGAATTTCCCCCCTCACGCAGGGTTTCCGAGATACAAGGCATTTAAAGTAACAAACATCTCTAAATACATCCTGACTCACCTAAAAAGTAAGAAATGAATATTTTCTTCCATATTTCGCCTCTCGAAATAATCCGCTAGCATTCAATTTTCCTTGATATACGTCTTTTCCATGACTGAAATCTTCAGAAAGTTTTCCCCGTGCTCATCGCTCACAGAATATATCTGAATTCAGAAGAAATAATGCTATCATAATCACATATTTTTCTTTACGAGACAGAAAAGTCTCCTTTTTGTTCCTCAGTACAATGGACGAAAAAAGTTTAATTGATATACCAGGTCTAGAGGAAAATAAATTCTGTAATGCTGAATTCCTTGACATCTCCCAGGTATTCGACAAAGTTTGGCACATAGATTTGCTCTTCAAAATTAAAAACATCCTATCCAGCAATTATTATTCCCTTATCAAATCATATCTCTGTTTGAACAGGCAGTTTTCAGTAATATTCAATAGAGAAAATTCCAAGTTTCACCCCGTCAATTCTGGTGTTCCTCAAGGTAGTGTTCTGTGATTTCTGGTTTTCCTGGTCTGTACAGCAGAGACAACGTAGCAGTGCTTTCTACACACGAAGATCTTGCCAGGACCTCAACACACCTGCAAGAACACTTAACCTTCTGAATAATTGATACACAAGATGGCGGACAACCTGGAAGAGGCATACTGTAACTAAAATAAGACAACTAGACCTAAAATTCAGACAAATGTATTGGCTCCTTGGTCATAAATCAAAATATTCCCTGAGAAACAAAGTACTTGTTTACAAAACAATTTTGAAACCCATATGGACCTATGGGCTGTACAAGCTAAAGTCCTAAGGTCAATTACAGGTGCTCCATGGTACCTCAGTAGCCATTACTCTACACAAGATCTCCTTTTATAAGAGATGAAATACAAACAAAAAAAATAAGTGAGCAAAAAAACTCATAGAAGAGTTGTATACAATTGGTTTCAGACAACTTCAATGAGTGTGGTCGAAAGACTTTCTAAAAGACTAAAAGGGAAATAATGCAAAAAAGGGAGAAACATCAATGGTAGTTTCCCCTTACACATTTGCCACATGTAAAAAACTGACTTCATACCCTATATATAGATGTAGATTGTAAGTATATGACTAATAATAATTTCTGCAAGCATGACTGCCTCAAACTAATAAACATTGTCTTAAATTCACAAGATGAACAATACTTAAACCCCACTAATTTGGTCAGCCAATAAGGCAGTATCCACACCAAGCAAACACACCAAAGTTTCTTTCATTGTCCTCTATTTTACCTGAATTTAATTATAAACAAAATATTTATTATCTTCTCTCAAAAACAATGTGTAATTTACTCAATGACTATGTTGGAATTTTCATATTGTAACAGCTTACTCTTTTCTCCCTTTTTACAGCTCATTTTTTCCAGTAATTTGCTATATACAGTTTCCAGATGAGAGAAGCACATACTTTCAAGTACTTCTTCCACTTAATATTTATTCAAATATTATAATCATATAAAGTAATATTTATGAATATGTCTCTATTATTGTTTCCTACTTCATTTCACAGGACTCTAAAATTGGCATATACCAAAAGATGTGGCGTTTCATGGAGAGTAAAAGACCATCTGTTCTGGTTTCTACATATGAAGAAGGAGTAAAACGGGTTCTAGAAGGGAACTACGCATTTCTGATGGAATCCACTATGCTGGACTATGCTGTGCAGAGAGATTGTAATCTTACTCAGATTGGTGGCCTGCTGGATTCTAAAGGCTATGGCATTGCAACACCTAAAGGTAATATGGTTAACATTTTCCTTTTCAAAATCAGTACAGCAGAAGTCATTACAAAGATTAACTCATTGGAAATGCCAAAGCTTACTTCATTGTCAACTGAAAATTCTACTATTTATTAGTAACATGTTATAGTAAAATAAGTAAAGCTTGTCCGGGTCCCTAAGAGTATTAAAAATAATTTCTTAGTATTCAATAGGCATAGTAATATAATACTAATACAGGAAAAATAGCAGTTACATTAATCTATTTAATATCAAAATATTATATTTTTAGTAAATTTTAAGTTTATGTTGTATTTTTAATAGTCTTTTTACCTTATACACATGGCTGGGCCACTGGGTAAATCACACAGAACATATTTGTGGAAAGTGCGTGTATCTTTTTAAAACAAAAATGTAAATAAATTGCATAACAAATCTTTTGGACAATTCAGTTTCTCCAAAAATTGTTTAAAATGTTTAACATTTCATTTCGATATGGTGATTGTAAATTTCTAATCATGGATGTTCAGAATAAAAATTGTACATTAAACAAGATTTGGGTTCAATCCTGCATTATATAACATTATTGGTTATCCAAACTTTGGCAATCTGTTCTATCTATATCTCTGATATACGAGGAAATGGTTTTTATTCACACAATATAAAATCATCTAGTGTCTGGTTTTTTTACAATATTGTAATAAAGTATTAAAATTAACCCAGTTTTGAGTTAAATTACCAAAGAAACAAACTGTGATTGCAAATAATTCTCAAAATAGTATACTCAAAATAACCCTAGTCGATATATTAAGTGCGATTGTTTCAGGTTCCCCTTGGAGAGATAAAATATCACTGGCAATTCTTGAACTACAAGAGAAAGGAATCATACAGATTTTGTATGATAAATGGTGGAAGAACACTGGTGATGTTTGTAACCGAGATGATAAAAGTAAAGAATCTAAAGCTAATGCTCTTGGAATAGAAAATATAGGTAAAATACCATTTCTAAGCATTTAAACAATAATGTGGTTTGTAGTAGAGGGGAAAATAGTTCTCTTTAAACCTAATTATAAACATTAGACTTTCACTCCACAAATAATTGTAGAAGTATATTCTTGTATTCAACTACATTTAATCTCCTCTAATATTCTGTGGTTTTAACATATTTTTACACCATGTTACCCACAATTTAAAGGCAAAATATTTCTTTAAAATATTCAAGTCACCAAATATTTTACATTTGTTTGCTAGTTGACTAGCATCATCTTATGTAACATATATGTTTTCAAAAAGAAACACACATACAGCGCCATTTGCTACTGGTTGTAAAAGTTTTTTGTCACATGTGCAAAATTTCTTCACAATGCAGGGTATAACAAAACCCAATGGCAAGACTTCTCTCATATTGAGAGAAGAATAAAAATGAATTTCAACATGGGTCTGGAAATTCATAATTACACAGATATCTGATCTTTTATGAGTGTATGTGACATGCCTAGTATTCTGGATTGAAATGATTGAATTGAAGCATTTCTGCTCTCTTTGAATTGCAAGCCATTGTTTATTTAAAATTTATCACTAAAACCTGGTTGTAAAATGTACTTTTCTTGTTACAGGAGGAGTTTTTGTTGTCCTGTTATGTGGGTTAGCATTAGCTATTCTTGTTGCAATATTAGAATTTTGTTGGAATTCTAAGAAAAATGCTCAGACAGACAGGGTAAGCATATTTTAAAAACTTTGAGATGTGTAAAAACACCCTTACGAAAGATGCGAAGCATTGATTTTATAAAATATAATACAGGTTTTAAAATATTTTATGGGTGTTTGTACACATTTAAAAGTTTTCACTTAAAAATTGATACACCAATCTGGGTAGATACAATTTAAATTGTTGAATAATGATAACGAAAACAATTTTTCAGCAATCATTGTGCTCTGAAATGGCTGAAGAACTGAGGTTTGCAGTTAGATGCCATGGATCTCGACAAAGACCAGCACTAAAAAGATCTTGCACTCGCTGTTCCCCTGGTACAACATATGTACCAGCAGCCCTTGAAATGCCACACATCAATGGTGTAAGTAAACAAAATTAACTGAATATTATCATAAATCATACTTTTTGTTGTGCTAACTTCTTGTGCCTAATATTTGCAGGAAACTGGGATTCTACCGATGATTGAAATGAAGAAATCATCACTGAGTTATGACCCAGATACCTAGTGAACTAAAATTCTGTTACTCCAAATTAAGTTGTTATAAATAACAGTGTTTCTGTGATAAAAAGTGCATATTTTATCAGTGCCAAGACCTCAAATGTCTAGGATTGTGAACATTCGGTAAAAACTATTGAGTGTTGACTAACAACTTGGGTGAAACGTGATACATTTATATATTGAACAGAGGTCATGAAGTATCCGGCCTAAAACATTGTCTTTCCAAAGATAATGCTTGACAAATAAAATGTTACAAAAAACAGTTGATAATTGAATATTATTTATCTATTTTTCAAACTAACCCAATTATTATACATTGTGGAAAGTAAAACAAATAGAATACCTTTATATATGCCACTTCCCAGACCACATACTTTTACTTTCTCGTATAGTTTTTCAGATATTCATATAATTTATCAGTCAACAACCAACCTTTGTGGAGACCAACCATGCCATAACTGAGTGCACTAATGGTTCTGTTGTAAGTATACTTCAGAGATTATGTGGGGTGGTATGAAAGTGATAAGTGAATTCATGAAAATAAGGGAGTACAACTCTAACTATTTTGACTATTAAAGTCAAAATCTCTTTCCTGTGGCAGGCACCTTTTAAGGTTTGGAGTTCTTTAAATTTTTGGAAGCATCACCCCCTTCAGATGAAGGTTGTCAGCTAGCTGATCACTGGAAATAAATGTCTTCCTAACTTTATAATGACGGGGGCAATGCCTCTGAAAATTTCTCCAAGCCTTACATGGTGCCTGCCATCAGTGAACCTCAGGTAAGTCACCTACTTTCTATCTCTCTTTCCTGTCCTTAATGTTTTAATAAACCTGAAAATGGTATTTCCTGGTTCATATAAATATATACATATATACAAGGTTTCTGTTAAGAGACGAAGTCACACATTGGACAATGAGGAAAGATAGAAACATTTAGGAGAAATGAAAATACACTCTAAGAAAGCAAATACTAAGGCATAGAAATATGTCCAGAATAAATTGAGACATAGAAAGGAAAGTAAAAAGGAGAAACAACTGAAAAAAATTCGGCAGAACCAGGGATCAAATCCAGCTCATTTTCTCAGAGTACAAACCGCTCTACAATTGAGCTACTCTGCAACTCCACAGCTCTAGTGAATATAGCCAATCTTATTGTGTGTAAATATCTAGCAAACTGAGTTTTGGCTCTGTTACAGATTCCATCAAACTTGTCAGGAAGGACAAAAGAAATAAAAATGTTTTTACTGATTGTGCAATATATGTTGGGAGTCCACAATCAAAATGCTCCAAAAATTAATGAAAATGCATCAGGTTGTAAGGTTTCTGCACATGTAAATTTAAATTGGAAATCAAAACTTCAAACAATGATTACATAAAACATGACTGACAAAAAATTAACCACAATTTTTTATCACCCTAAACATGCTACCAGTTGCTTAAGTATGAATGTGAAATGTACAAAAGACAGGACACCTCAATAAAGACTATAGCTCCTACTGCTTGTAATACAATTTGCTACCCCATATTTTATCCATTTCCAATCAATACTTATGTTTTTACTGGCAATGTTTTTTTCAAATCTGTAAAAAAGAAAGGAAATTAGAGATAAGATTTATTGTATTCCTGAATAATTTTACAATTTAGATCCATCTGTATGGATTTCTAGAATTTTTTGGGTTCTTTTACTTCTTCAGTGAAGTATAATAAAATGTTCTCTCACCATAGTGCTGTATCGCTTGGAGGAAGTAAAGAAGGTGCACTGGTAAATTTGACAAGACACCTTTGAACAATTGCTCCAAGAATCTACTGATAAATTGAAAGGTGTGCAATTTAAAAAATTGTCAAACTATACAATGACACGATAAATACAAATAATTATACTTTGAAATATGTTTTCAAAAGTGCACTTTTTAATAAATAATAAATTATTCTCAAAGGTGTGACAACATTACATATATAAAATTCAGTCAAATAAATTATTCATAATGACCAAAAATTTTTTCAATAATTTTGTTATTATAAATTTCTCAGTTGAAATGCAATGAATATAATGCAACATAGTTTGTAAATAACTTTTATTGTTTTAGCAAAAAAAATATATATATATAATCTCTGCAACTTTCATAAACTATATTCACAAAGTAAGTACAAGATGCTATATTAACAGTGTCAATTTAAAGTAAGTGATCCATTCTCTACCTCTTTTCCAAACAAATCTGTTGACAGCTGGCTGTAACTTGTACTGCTATTCCTAGTCTCCTGATAAAGGGGGCAGCTGCCTCCAAAAATTTAATAACTACACATTTACTATGGTGCCTGCCAACTTCAATATTCAGGTAAGCTGCCAAATTTCTAGCTCTCTTTCATGTCATTATTAATTGTTTGGCATGCCATTTTCTGACTTCTATCATAAACCTGAGGTTCAAAGATGGCAGGCATCTTGTAAGGTTTGTTGTTTGGAATCATCAGAAGATTAGGAAAACTATTTAGAGTGACAGCCAATTAGAAAACACAAGTCAGAGTAATTAAATTAATAATTGAGATATATGAAGTGAATTAGAATACAACACTGTCAAAATAATTGGTACATAAAGGAAAGTGAGAAAGGTGGTGGCTTACCAGAAATTGAAGATTGGTGTCACCATCAAGAACAGAAGGAAGCTTCAGTTTCTCCTAAGCCACCACCTTTCCCTCTTTCCTTTCAATACCAAATGTTTTTTATATGTCTAAAACTATGATTATATAAATTTAGCAACAGAATTTAAATAATGATTAAATTGGGTCTGAAAACAGTTTTAGAATATTTTTCTGCTTGTACAAATATATCAACTGTATATTAAAAATATTTTCTGATGTAATTTGTATAGTTTATGACTAAAAGTATACTATGTTCTATTACAAAGTAACTTTTTTAAAAGTGTTTAAACAACATAAACAACTGAATGTCAATTTTGGACTTTTGTGAAAAAGTTGACATGTACAATCCTCTAGTATTTTCTTCCATTCTAAAACTTTTAAATTACTGTTAAAGGCTGAGTTGCTTTTATTTGCAGATATATTTAATGTTGAAGTGTAATTACGCTTCCATAATTCTGTCATATCTGTACTGTTTTCTTGAGTGTTGAATGTAGGCCCCTTCTTCATAAAATCTTGATTCATTTTAAGATATTTTTCAATTAAAATTTCTAATAAATGAAAGATATAAAAGTGTCTGTCTAAATCTAAACATTTCCCACTTTCACTGAATTCAATTGCAAAAGATTCATTTGGAGCATTTGATAATAAGACTACATTTTCTATCAGAAAGTCAATAGTATCACAACACAGAAAATTATTTTCACACAACTCACTTACAGCCAAACACTGATACTCAAAGTCAACAAACTGCAACAGAAAATCAACTATTAAATACAAATTATGTTAATATTTATTATATATTCAAGTAAGTGGTAATAATATGATTAGGTTGACTATTTATGAAGTGCAGTACTTTCTCCTGAATATTGAGACTTGTGCTTCCAATAAATTGAAAAGTCTCTTCCTTACTGTTAAGGTGTCACAACCTAAATTTCTGGTAAACCAATAATTCTGTTGAGCTCTCCACTTTGCCTACACTGGACTGCAATCCAATTTTGATATAAAAATCAACTTTTCCACATCTTTTCCTACCTGCCCAAGGGATGGCTTGAGATGATCTCTCACCCACTGAACTACCTCTTTCCCACCCTCACTAATCCCACCTGAAATTGAAGTTCAGGATCACCATTCAGGACAGAAGTGCTACATGAAGTTTTCATTCTAAATGTTCAAATTGTGAGGAGATCTAAATTTAAATACATTATAGTAAATATATCAATAAAACCTAAAAAAACAGCAACTAACAAAAAATTTCTAGAGGAATTATTTATAACATAGCAATCAGACTCAACAATTATGTAATAGAAAGAAATAATAAATTTGTTCAACACAAAATCAATATTGTAATTCTTACCTTTTTGTTTTGACTGTCTTCTATAATACTATAAATAATTTTCTTTATAAATTTCAAACATAAGGAATGAGAAGTGCTCACTGTTTCATCTTGATGAAATAAATTTACTATATTTATTAGGACATTGACAGCATGTTCCAACAAAGAGCCCTTCCAGTTTTCCATGTTCGTCTTTAAGCAAATTATATCTTTATTTAAAACAATTGTCTCCAAGTGCTTGAGCACAGTGTTAACTGATTCTAGCAAAACTTGATTAGCATCTGAATTATGTATTAAATATTTAAGCATGGTACTTGACACATCACCTTCCCTTATACTTGAACTACAACCTGCAATACTATCGTAACCTGAATCATCAGTTAGTTCAACACCATCTCGAGAATTGAATGAATTCCTCTTGTCATTAAAACGTGACGTTGGCACCTGTGGCTCATGAAGATTTGTATATATGCAACATTGATTTGAAGTATTATCATAGGGAATAGATCTCATTATGTTGTGAAAAGTTGATGTCTTGACAAACGAGCAACTGTTGATAGTAGATTTCAATTGAATCATTGCCTGAATAAATTGAATATGAAATTCTGTTTCTTCAAATATATCTTCTGAAGTTCCTAAATTTAAAAAAAATAATAATAATATTTAATAAAAACTTGAAAAACAGAACCTTTATTACTTGTTTTAAAATATATTAAAAATACATCTTTAATTGAATCAAAACAAAAACTGTGAATGACATAATATAAAAATCATACAATCATTAGGAGAATTCTAAAGGAAGAAACCACAAACAAAAGTAGAAGGAATACATATTATTACCAACATCAGGAGTAATGTTCTTAGGATCCACAAGAATTTTACAGGAGTTTTTATGGAATTCAAGAGGTAGTACTCCCCACAATAGTTTATGTTGCAGAATATGAATCCGTTTTCGTACATTGAAACTTGTTGTAGATATCTACAAAATAATCAAACTTTTTTATTGGAACCAAATTAACATACTGAAAAATATCTAGGAAAGAGAAACAGATAACAGCCATTGACTAATCTTAAATCAAAAGTAGGCTTTAAGAAGGGATTTTAAACAATCAAAAATTTAAATTTTTGTACATCCCTGCCAGTCAGCTATAAAGAATGGCAGTGACTTAACTGAAGTATAAAGCTGGCAGACACCATAATAGGTATCGGGTGTTCTTCAAATTTTCAGAGGCAACCGCCCCCTTCATTGAGAGATAAGGAAAGCCTTCTGAGTGATGGCCAACCATCAATGGCTGACAAATAGGGTGGTAACCTCCAAAAATTAAATCATTTTACTTCAGGTAAGTCACTATCTTTCTCTCACTCTTTCCTGTCCTTATTTTGAGAGTGTCATATTCTCACTTGAATTTACATATGCACCAATTGATATCAAAATAATGATTTTTTAACATATGCATATGTAATCCGAAACATCAGAAAGTGTATATTACCTGAAGCTCATTTATCTGATCAACACTTTCTTGGACTGCTTCTTGTAAATTGAAAACATGTTGTCTGAGTGAACATCCATCGGGCTTTGATTTGATTACAGCTATAGCCAATGCTATTTTAATTTTTTGTTTTAGTTCAGAATCTGAAACAAATATTTTTTAAACAATAGTTCTAAGGAACATAAAATGTGTAATTCTGCATTTATTTGGTATAAAATTACCAATTAATGCTAATTGTGTGCAAGCTAGTTTAGTCTATTTCGTTAACGTCAATTTATGAAGGTTTCCAGTTTATTAAGCTCACAATTGTTTTCTTAATTTTTAAAATGATTGGAACTTTAAATTCTTTGCTAATTGATTATTTGTGATACAAAATATCAATATGCAATGAGAAATTTTACTTTCACTCAATAATGTTGCTAATAACCAATGACTCAACTAGAGAATTTATTACTAGTAAAATGAGTGAAGATTGTACCAGCCAAAAATGGACCTATTCTAGAAGTAATATAAAGTGTGCATCCCAAATCATGCAATAAACAAATTGGAACTAATTGTTTAGTTCTCTTACCAATAATGAAAACAAAATAATATAATACATAATAGATAACAAGTGTTAATTCAGATAATGATTCAAATTCCATTGAATGAATCTAAACATTAAATCTTCCCCAATTAAGTTTATAGAAAAATCATTTCATATTTTATTTTTAAATCTACAGCAGTATTTGAAATAATTTCAGATCTAAGTACTTTATTTTAACAATGGTAACAATTGAAACTAACAGAATAATGAGGACCTCATGGAGACATGGTTTTACAGTAGCATCCAGAAAATCAAATGCTATTTATTTCCTTTCCATCATAGAATTAGACTAATATGGTTTCTACTTAAAATCTAATAATGTAATTATTTTTTATTGAACAATAAGGTCACAGATTTTTATTGGAATATTTCATTATTTTCTTTAAAATTAAATAATGGATAAATGAAGGGACATTCTGATGTAAATTTTTATTTCCTATACTTTAATTAATTAAATGGCTAACAAACTTCAAAATGAAACATTTCATAAATATCAAATTATAATTACTATATAAGTTTTTTATAAGGTATTTTTTTACCCTTGTGATCAAAATAGTTTATAGTACTGTTAATTTACCATTGTCATCAACATATTCCATTATTATAATCAATGATAAACTATTCAATTGTAATTATAATTTTCCTCGCTTTTTTCCACGTTCAAGCTGAACGATAACTGCTAAGGTTGGATAATATTTCTGTCCAATTCAAATAATAAACATTAAGATAGTCTTTTTCTATTCGTGTGTGGACACTATTCAAATAAATTAATTTAATGTACAAAGGCATTTCAACATTCGTTTCATTATACGCGCAAAAGTAGTGTTTGAAAACAGAAAAAAGTATACTCCATACATATCATGAACAATTAAAGTAACGAGAAAATTTCTTCCCGCTTATACGAAAGACGAATAAGGCCACTGCATTGTTCAGACAAATAGTGTTAAATCGCTCCATTTACGGTAGCATCTGAATTCTAGACGTTTTTTTGTCATTAATTTGTCAAAGATGATTGAATTTGTTTCGAAAATATTTAAGAACGTGAAGACTTTCTAACCCAATATCATATTCTCAGATTAATATATCTAGTTGAAGACATTCACCCAATATCATACTACCAGTTTAATGTTTTCAGTAACCTAAATAATTCCTCCTCTATACCGATAATTCAATTTAAATAGCTAAAAATTGTGATAAATTCAATTAACTATTATTTCATTGTCACCAACAGAACGGTTTGTTTACACATAATTGCGCTAATTTTTAATTTATTCTATTTTTAAAATACTTTGTATCAATCTTTTAATACATTATGAACGTATTAGAACGTCAAACCCTAGAAAAGAAAAATGTTTCCTTTCTAACTCTTAAAACTGCCTCAACAGTAGCACAAAATTTATTTTACAATGGAGCTTATTATATTGTTCTGAGTTTATCCAGCGTATGTGACAATAAAACAATTCAGAAATTCACATATTAGCATTCTGATAGGCGCATACTTGTAAAAGTATAGCATCCCGATTTTTTATAGCTTGGCTCATTGTTCTTGCCTATTGTTATCATCACATACACTCGTGACTATAAAAATTTTCAGTCAACGTCTTCCATTCAATATAAAGTTATCAGATATGACTATATTTCGTGGAAAACTACCTGGTCAGTCAAGATTCTTAATTACAATAAATTTATATTTACGCAGGCAAGGAAAACCACCCGTGGCTGGCTTGTTCGTTAGCATAAGCTAACAAATAATGTGCAACAATTAAATTACATAACAAAAAAATTAAAGCTTGCTAATTATTGTTCCTAACATATACTTAAACTGGTTTACACTTTGGCATTTTTTATGTACACAGGTAGCTTGTTAAGCAGATAGAATAGAATAATAATCATATTCCGTAGATCCTGTAAAGAAGCTAAGCTTCGAGGAGGTGGAATGAATCAGGGTGTACATTTATTACATAATGTTGTTATATAAAAGATAAATATACTTATAAAAAAATTGTAACCAAATAGAAAGGCGATTCCAACATTATAAACTAATTACTCGTCTCCGATTCTTCTATAAATTCCTTTACTGAATAGAAGGAGTGGCTAAGCAAAAATGAGGATAATTCAGACTTAAATTTAACTTGGTTATTGGACAATTGTTTAATTCTATGCGGCAGTCTGTTGAAGATGGATATCCCAGAATAATACACACCTTTCTGTGCAATTGACAATGTTTTACATTTTTTGTAGAGACTATTTTTGTTCCTTGTATTGAAGGGATGAATATCAGAATTATTTGTGATTACAAATAACATCAATGAATAAATGAATTGGCACGTCATAGTGAAAAAACCTAACTTTTTGAACAGAGTTCTGCAAGAAGTTCGTGATGTAACCTGACATATTGCTCTAACAACACGTTTTTGACTAATAAAAATCTTATCTATGCCTGCTGAGTTGCCCCAAAATATAATACCATATGATAAAACAGAATGGAAATATGCAAAGTATACTAATTTTCTTGTTTTTAGATCACTGAAGGTGGACATTGCTCTTACAGCATATGTAGCTGAGCTGAGTTTCTTAAGTAATTGATTAATCTGATCAGTCCAATTTAATTGATTATTTACTAAGAGACCGAAGATCAAACTCTTATTAAATATTGGATTCAAAGAGCTGACTTTGTTTCAACATTCTAAGTAATAATCTTCCTTATTCCTAGTTTGGTAGCTATGTACAACACTTTTCTTACTCGCAAGATCCTTAAGGTAACTTATCATTCTCTACCTTAAATATAAACATCATGGCATTACAAAATATTTGATTCCTTACATTTTGTCTATCTATCGGCAATCTTTATTTAGTAGTGACAAAGCCACAAAAGTGTATTTGATTATTACTCGTCGTCGCTGAAGGTTACCTCACTGAAAAATCGCGTCTTTGGCTTTTGGTAACCTCATGGAAATAATAACAACTTAACGATTGCTTAAAAAGAAGTTTACATATGTCGCCAAATAGCATTTTCGGGCGAATTTTGCAGTGGAATTTGAGCCCAAATTTTAGACCTTTTCCGTCGAAACACCAAAACGAGACGCAAGATTTCTATTATAAATAATCCAGTTATTACTAATGGTGTCAACTGGTGTCCCTATGAACGATTTATCCTCACTTTTTTCGTTTTTAATTTTGGCGCCAAATTTGCCGCGCTATATTCATCAAATTATAAAGTCTGAAAGGTTGTAAATACTCCGTCTTATAGATACTCAAGTAGACTGCGAAGTGCCAAAAGATGAATGTCATACCTACTTTAATTATCCCAGCAGGATTCCTTGTTTACAATATCAACATAGACTGAATCTTCTGGTTGAAATGTTCTGGGAATTGGTGGGATTAACAATACTGCCAGGCTACAACTACCAGATGCCTGAGGTGTGATGAGTTGCAGAAGGAAAAAAATTGCAATCCTCTGACTCCATTTGCCATTGTTTTTTTCAATCCATCCTTTGCAGTCTGGACCATGTGTTCTGCCTGTCTGTTTGAAGATGGATGGTAAAGGGCAATTTTGATCAGTCTGATTTGATTCTTCTTTGCAAATTCTTTGAATTCATTACAGTTGATGGCTGTTGAATTATTGGTGACAACGTAATCAGGAGTTCCATATGTTGTAAATATTTTCCTGAGGACTCTGTTTAAAGCAAGGGATGTTGTGGATGTCATATGTGACACCTCTAGCCACTTGGAATATGCATCCACAAGAATCAAGAAAGTTCTACATTCTAATGGGCCTGCAAAATCCAAATGTAGGCAGGACCATGGATTTCGAGGAACCTCCCGTAGATGTACTTGCGTGGCATATGGCGAGATTCTCGGTATGGTTTACAGAACTTAACCCTGTTCTTTATCTCCAAATCTATGTTTGGTCACCACATGTGGCTACGAGCAAGACTTTTCATGTGAACCATCCCAGGATGACTAAGGAGAAATTCTTGAAACTTTCTGTCTACCATCTTGAGGAATAACAACTCTCAATCCCCAAAAAACATAGCCGTTGTGTGTTGGGAGTTCATGTTGTCTAGTAAATAAATGTGTGAAAACTGAAGATGGTTTGTTGGGGGCTAACCCTTTCTGAGCCAATCAAGTACAAGACAAAATAGAGTTGAGCTAGATCTTCAATAGTTAATAGTGCACCAGGAAGATCTTCAAGAAATAATACTTCCAGCAAAGGTGACTCTGGGTGAGAAGCTGTTGGAAGAGGTAAGCAACTCTTCATCATTACTAATGGCCGTACCAGGTTTATAAACCAGCTCATAATCATATGTGCACAGCATCTGACACCATCGAAGCATTCTCATAGTCTGTGCTCAAGTCGAGCAGGCAATGGGAGGAGCGACGGAATGGGACAAGGCAACAGTACCAAACTAATCCAGTTCCATAATATGATAGGTTTGCTTGGGTCAAACTGAGTCGAGACTTTCCGAGATCAACATCATTTTTGCAGACTAATGCTTTAACATGATAGCTCTTCCATATCCAGAGCATATTCTTCCTTAACAAAGAATGTAGAGGACCCAATATGTTGGTTTGATCTTGTGAAAAAGAATTATAAAAAATTTAACAAACTCAAAAATGTTTGGAGTTCTTGTTTATTTCCGAGCAATGGTGCTTCACGGATGGCCTTGACTAGAGAAGGTATAAGATGAAATCCAGCCTCCTCAATGACATAACCTAGATATTCCACTCTAGGTGCAAAAATACACTTGTTCTTTTCAAACACACAGATTTGCATTTCTTAGACGTGTAAGTACTTCTCTCAAACATGAGGTGAGGTTCATCTTGAGACTTTTCTTGATAAGGATATCATCAAAATAAGGTAGGACATTATCAATGCCTGCAAGCAAATGGTGAATGAATTCCTGAAAAATTCCAGGGGCTGTCTTCACCCTAAATTGGAGACGTTTGACTCTGAAAGCGCCTCTGTGTGTGATGATTGTTTGGATATCTGGATCAACGTGCAACTGCAGGTATGAAAAAGCTAGATCTATCTTGGCATATATCTTCCCTCCAGAAAGCTCTGCTAATCCATCGGGAATAGCAGAAATTGGATATGAATATCCTTGCAATGCACAATTGATAGTAACTTTGTAAACTTTGAACCTCTGGCTCGATGACAGTAACAATAAGGGTTGACTACAGAGGATTTTGAAATTCCTTGATAATTCTTTCTCTAAGAAGTCTGTTAGTATTTGGTTGAAGTGCACATGGTACTCATTGGGGCTTCAAACGAATAGGCGTGACACTGGGGTCGAGAGAGAAAGAGACTGGTGAAGCAATTGGTCCTTCATGATCTGTTCTGAACAAGTCTTCGATTTAATTGAGCACAGATCCAACGGGGAAGGTTACTTCGATTTATGTATTCAAATACCCAGTGGAGGGAACCAGTTATATCCGAAAAGACTAACACACTTTCCTTTGGCAATAAGTAAAGGTAAAGTTGCCTGATGCTTCTTGAAACTTACTCTGACTGTGCAAGAACCCAAAAGATGAATCGAATACTTCTGGTAATTTTAGAGCTGTGTTGAATCTGATTGACCCATGGTCAACCTCTATTTAAATATACTTCCCTTCAACTTGCACTGTGATGGGTTTTTTTTCTAATAGGTGGTGACGATGCTAGAGAAGTTACCTCAAATACAGAAGAATCGTCACACACGTAATTTGACGAAACAAATCAGTCTGATTTCTTAGCTATGGCACGGCACACACGCTCGATATGGTCCACTTTCTTGCAAAAATGGCACACTGTCGATTTAAAACGGCAATTTTGGTGAGAATGCTCACCCTCGCAGCCGGAACATTTAATTCGATCTCGTTGTGGTTTATTACTTTCCAAACGATTGAACTTCTGAGGTTGCGTAGAGAAAACGGGTGATCAAACAATCTTATGCACTTTTCAGTTCGTTTATAGCAGCAGTTTCTGCTGCAATTGCACCTGTTAAGACATCATCCATCGTGAGTTCGTGTTCAGATAAAAGTCTTCTTTGGTATGCTTCATCAGCGAGACTACTTACGAATCGATCGCGAATCTGACGAGATAAATTATTCCCAAAATTACAGTCAATTGTTAATCTTCGCTATTCGGCCAGATAAGAAAATACTGTTCTCGATTGACCTTTGCGATAGAACGCTGCCGACTTTCGTCGATAAGATGATGTCCATTCTGTTTGTAACACAATCATTCTCCTGGACGCGAAAGGTCAAAAGGTTCAATATTTCCTAAGACGGCCATTTCGTCGAGTTAGCGTAATTGCAAATCGTTTAACTCGAGAATTTGATAAAATAATAATCCCATCATCGTCGCCAATTTAAGATATCAATATATCTTAGTTATTATATAATTATTTGGGAGTGCAGAATAAATTAATTCACATGTAGCAGATCACGTATATATTCTTATATAACTGATCGCAACTGTTTCGTTAATTGTTAACTTTTTAAAAAATCATTCGAAGTAATTCTATATCTACTTTCTAAGACATTACACCTTGTTAATCCGGAATAGAACAATTTTTTTTGGTAACTCTGGATGTTCACGTAGGTCAGGGATGATATTCGAGTTACTATTCTTTATTACTTTAGTAATCTAGCATGAAGTTTACCTTCAACGCGATTCTTCAGGGTCGATTCTATAATAACGACCGCAATATTACAGCTCAAAAGTAGCATTATTGGACGTCGCTCGGCCAGAAATTTATATGTGAAACTTGTCAGAAGGTGTATAAATTTCATCAAAATCGTAAATGATCCCGCAAGGACCCCTTGACGTGTATGACCCTTGAAACTTAGCAAGATTTAGTTGAAAAAATTGTCTTATACATAGATATTAAACTTCCTTTCATTTCATATAACTTGATATATTTAGTTATCCCAAATTATCTTCAAGTCTTTTCTATTAAAATTATTTCTTTCAAGATCTTTCATTTTAGCTTGTTTTGTCACATCATTTGTAAAAAAAATATCTCATACAAAAGATATGCATATATTGTTGCAATCTCACACAAAATATATACATATGTTGTTTCATTCATTGGTCAAATAATTCCACATGTTAAAATAATCCACTGCTTATTGTTGACATTTTGTTAAGAAAACTCCATTATAACAAGGAAATACTCGACAAGTGATTTTTTAAAATTTCCTTCGCTTATCCAATATTTGGTTTTCTGCAGTCTTGTCTGCTATCTTACTTTGATAAACACTTCCTATGTAGTATTTATGAAGTGTATAATTTTCGTTAATTACATGCACAAAATTAGCTGGTTATCTCACGTATATATGTATACAGGGAACAAGGGAGTTTTCTCTCCCAGGTATTTCTCCCCAGATTGACTAGTGCTCACCTGATGACATTGGGAATGCCTTGTACTCTCTCTGGATTTTTCAAGGCTCTCGCAAGATGAGGCACCTTCTTCTATTTTAGGAGGTGCATGTACTGGGGTCGAAGGCCTTGGGCATTTGTTAAGAGTTGTCTGCTGCTCCCATTGGACCAGTCGGCCAACTTCCTCCGAAATCTAGTAGATACACAAAGAAAGGAATGCTGCGATCTCACAGCAAACTCATCTCCAGTCATTCAGAAGAGAACGAGAATAGTACCCAAAAGCCCGCTACTTGATGCAGGTTTTCTAGGATTTTCCCTGATTCTCTTTTGATGAAACATCAGGTAGGATCCTTAAACTATAGCCTGGGTGCCCTAGTCAAGCCTTGGCTACCTTGCTCTACCATCCATATCCTTCTTTACAGTTCCCTTCCTATGCTATTAAAGGGGAGTTTCCTGATTCAGGATCACCCTAGTGTAGCATGTTACCCTGAAGAAAAATATAACACAGGATTGTTTAGCTACTAAATTAATTTAAAAAACAAAATTAAGAAACAATCCTATTTTTAGTTTTTTATAGGTCTTAGTACAAAGTCACATAGGTACACTAGATTTTGACAAAATAGTAATCATCTGTTCCAAAATACACAAATTTCATTTAAAACAAGCTCCATGAAAACCAGAATATTCTGAGGCTCATGTTTAATTAAATTTGTGTATTGTGGAACAGATGGTTATGATCATTCTTTCATCAAATTCTACTGTACTTAACTACAAAACATGTGTTTTGAATAATATAACACTACAAAAATAAAAGGATTGTTTCTTGATTGTGTTTTATTTAATTTTTTAATTAAATGCAACCAATAATAATAATAATAATAATAACCATGTGTTTGAGAGTGGAATTAATTTTTTTTTTAATTTTTTCGTGTAGATTCAATTGAACTGGAATGTGGAACCAATGAAACATTTGTTAACAGTCATAGAAACATAAATGTTTCACAATATTTACTGCAATTTCTCATATATTACATCAGTCCAACAAATAAAACATTTTTTAATTATCAATTCTGCACAAGCAGAAACTCTTAACAGACTCTTCCAATAAGTTATTTAACTACTTTTAAGAAATATAAGCTGCGGCTCGAGTGTCTATGGTTGATCTACAAACAGGACATTGGGATCCAATATTTGAGCTACAATCTTCACAAAGACAAACATGGCCACATGGCAGCAATATTACTTCACGAGGATTTCTGCGGCACACAACACATTGCTGATTCTCAGGAACTTCATCATCTCTGTTTCTTTTTCTACGTTCTTTCCTAATTTGCTCTTGTTTCAGTTGATTTTCTCGCTGCTTTATCCATTTTCTTGCCATGTAAACTGCCAGTGCGAATCCAAACACAGATAGAGCTATGGTCATCAATCTATAAACAATTGTTAATAAAGTTTCTTTTAATAAATTTAAAGTATTTTCAAATATGTAAACTTAATTTATACATCCAATTATATTAAAACAGCTATGTACATACAAATAATAAGTTTATAAAATAGCTCTTTGGTTATAAACTGTGTCATTAACAGTGTAATAAAATGCTTCAATGACTCAACACATCAAAATTACTGAGTCAGTTTTGTCTCAGTATCTTTAAAGACGAACCTATCTTCATATGCAGTTATTTTAATGACTGTTCATAATATTTATTCAACAAAAAGACAATGTTTTCAAAAAAGTAGTTATAAAACTTTATTTTATCTACATGTAAGTTAAACAATAGCAGTGATGAACAGCTAATATTTGGCTTCCCAGCATTTGCTTAGTCTAGTTTTATTACATAATTCACTCTTGGGTTTCACCCAGTTGAAACATGTAGTAAATACAGCAGGAATACATACATGCATTTATAATAATTTAATTGCACATCATGGCACAGGAATTTCCACAAACCATGCAAGATATAATTTTAAAATTACATAAAATCTTGTCACAAGATATGAAATACAACAATAGTTCAAATTTTATATATATAATTTTTTTTATTAAATAACATTAATCTACAAAAAATGTTATTCCTGACTTAAATTTCTCAAATCAGAAAAAAAATACATAATTTTACTAGACAAACTGTTTGTCAGCCAAGCTAAACACAGAGGATCATTGGCACTCTGTGCAAGAAATTCCCAAATCAAAAAGAACAAAATATACTTACAATATCATCTATACAATTACCTGAAAAAACGTTTTTGTTGATCAACACGTCGAGCTATGGCTGAAACAGGCAAGGATGAAATAAAATATAAGTTCCCATTTTCTGGTGCCTGCATTTTAAGACCAGAACTTTCTGCTCCTGAAAGTTCTCCAATGGCTGTAATTAGTGATCCTTCTCTCAACATTTCTTCAGTTGTTTGCAAACCACGCTGCCTTTGACCAGTAAAGAATCCCCATAAATTGTCTACAAAATTTGCTTTGCTAGGTTCAAAATTGTCTGCAACTGTTTCAAGGTCAAGGATATCTGCATCAAGAGCATCAATTACTTCTATTTTCCTTTTTCCTTTGCACAAAATAAAAGGTACGGCATTATAAACTTCTTGAATTATTCTTTCATGATCAGACCTGAAATATAAAATTGTTAAACCAAATAACTTAAAAGGCATTTTAATTAATTCAAATGACAGATGTTTGAAAACATACCAAAATCCTGCAGATGATCTAGTAATAACGTGTTCTTTTAAACTGATTTTTTGAATAACTCCTGTTGTTTGAGGAGCACTGATACTATTAATTGGGGAACCAAGGGCTTGTACAGCTCCTCGGACTGCAATATATGGAATCTTTTTGTCTGGAGTTTGGTTCACTTTCTTTTCCAATTCTGAATCAATTTCATGCAATTGTAATCCCTAAAACAAAATCAAAATATTAATTAAATTTATATAATTACTTAATGCTAATTAAAGAAATCTATGTAAATATAATTACTTATAATAATTCAACATATGTTTATATGTTGCATTTTTGTTATAAATACAAAAGTTGAGATTTAATAAATAGCTTTGTCAAACAATATTAAAACAATTAAAATGCAGTTTTGATAATACCTTATAGTTTGATTAAATACTGATGTGTTGGATAGGAAAGAGGGACAGAGAGCCATTGAAATACCTTAAAACAATTGTACAACTGGTTGGGAAGCAGTGAAATGGCAATGGTCTTTCCAACTTATTATTTATTTTGACTTTTTCATATAATGGCTAAAGGGATATATTCAATGTAGATGAAGGAACATTCATGCGGTTTTGTGTATAGATGTCTGAAGTATATCCAAACTTAGCCATAAATTGAATTGGATGGGAAAAAGAGAGAGAGTACAAAAATTAGTACTTCCCTAACAATCGACTCCTACTATTAATTTAAGGTAAGTCAATGACATATCTGTCTATATATATCATAATATTATAAGCTTGGGGTAACAGAGATGCCCAGAAATAATGACCATTTCTTCTTTGAAAGCTTCTGTATAGCTGTCAACATTAATAGTGTGGGGAGCAGAGATGTTGCTCCACACGCAGCAGTTTCATTTGAAAGGGCACTCTAGTTACAATATTTTTTTTAATTACTGTCACAGAATATCCTAACTTTAACTCATAATAGGTACAAAGATGTAAATCTATTAGGAATAACCTGGAGAAATACAAAATCCATGATTTATAAAAACAATTTGAATGCAAACTAAAGTTTCACTGAAAAAACTAATCTCAATAAATGTAGGCATGTATTTTTACAAACCATTATAAATGACTTCAACAAATGGCAGTAAAATGACACTTCTTTCTAAGTAATAATTTGTATAGACTTCAAATAATGTGGATCAAAAATTGAGCAAATTAAAGGCATTTATTTAGTTTTGGTGCAGGATCCGAATTTTACAAGTAATCATTACTAACTGTGCTATATAAAACTAATGGAGGAATATTAGGAACTGAGCAGACTGGCATGTTACTTAATAAAATGGCAAGAGGTAATGTAACGATCTTGAACTTCCGTGAAAAGTACTACGTAATTAACTAAATACTGTATACTATAATTAAGTAGTTGTGTCATTTTAAGATGACCACATACCTTAACCGCAGTGGAAGCGTTTTTATATTTAAAGTATCGTTTTGCACAAATTATAAGAAAGAACGTATCAACTCCCAAGGCTAAAAATTGGCCGTAGTATTCCATTCTTAGTTGTTAAACAGACTCATACGATAAATTAAACAACACAAATCTACTTTATTTCAAAATAATAATAAACTGCACAGTCTAATTTTGATTCGTTTATAACAGAAATTGATTCGCTGTCATAACCTTAACATCTTAACAGCACTAAGCCACTGACACCAACTTGACAGGATAACCAGAAGAACCATACAATCTGTTCAACTCGATTATTTCATGTCAAGTATTAGTCATGCCTTTTATCGTGTAGCGCAAAAAGTCATATTAGTTTTCATTTTGATTTCTTAACAAGTCACATATAGACAGAGATGAGGCGTTATGACATTCCCAATACTTAGTGACTTCAAAACATAACTCTGGCTAGAAAATATCTCTGGAACAGATGATGAAACAATGTAAACAGATTGTCATGAAGTGAAGTGGTACTTCATTTAAAGTTCCTTACAAATAAACATTTCTAATATTATAAAACAATGGCAGAAGGAGAAGTTAAAAAGGAAGAAGCAGATGCAAAAAAAATTGTCCACACATATCCTTTAGTGCGAGTAAGAGAATATTAAATTAATCCATATAGATAGATACGCATCCGTCCGTCTTAACATTAATGTATTGATTTTAATTTAGAACAGTGATATGGGAGACGAGATGAAAGTCGAAGCTATAGAACTTACAGTCACTGCATGCGAAAAATTTGCAACAAACAATGAAGTAAGTTTTCGTCCATTTTAAAATCAGAATCACTTTGAAGTTCAGTTGTAATAAATATGTATTATTAAAACCATTGATATACTTTTTTTATTTACAGTTTAATATAAAATTGTTTGCCAAGTTTCTCTTGCAGCGTTTTTGAAATAAACGAGTAAATGTGAAGGAAAATAAATATTTAAGACACACACATCTCACATTGATGTTTGACAACCAGTCCTTGCAATTGGAGACAGCTTATTTGTTCTTTCAGTTCTGTATGAAACTATATACTGCGATACATATTGTCAAGTTTTCATAAATGCTTAAAATTATCTTTATTACACAAAAAAATATCCATAAAGCTGTCATCCAAATTGTTTGGTTTTTTCAGCTGGCAGCACGCATGATAAAAGAAACTATGGATAAGAAGTTTGGTCCATCTTGGCACGTAGTTGTTGGAGAAGGATATGGGTTCGAAATATCTTACCAATGTAAAAATCTGCTGTACATGTTTTTTGGAGGAAATCTTGCCGTTTGTATGTGGAAATGTATCTAAATTTTTTTTAAAATTAATGTAAACTAGTTCCTTTTGTTACCATACAAATTGTATACATATAGTATTATAAAATGCCAAAGTAATTTAGTTTTAGTTTTTATTATTGAAAATATTTTGTGCTTTGTTTCTTTTTAAATAAAAATATGGTAAATTTGTTTTGATTTATTTTTTGTTGAACAACAAATATAAATATATCTGAAATACATTCTATTTACACATTTTATTTAGTTTACAAAACTGAAAGGTAAACTGCAATAGCTGAAGACTGACGTACCTAGAATTATTGCAGTTTTCACGTATTACACATTATTGTATATATATTTTTATCATGAAACAGTATAGTTTCATAAATCTTTCATTTTATTACATAATGCTTATTAGTGGACAAATGCTTCTTTCTTCCTCTTCATTTATCACAATAACAAAGTAAGAAAATCAATATTTGTTTACATAAAGTTTTGTTTGGCTGAAATCAGTTATATAAAACTTAATATCTTAATGCCCCAAGTAGTAGTATACAGGGCTATAAAATTAATTTTTTCCTTTTCTTTGGTTGCCATCAATGTTTCCAATTACTGTTGATTAAAATTAATTTTTTGAAACATTCTTCTCCCATGTTTCCTTACAAATTGTATTACTTAAAAACTGTTTCAAATATTTGTACTAATTTTATTAATATTCTGTCTTTATCTATGAAATCTAGCTTGAGCACAGGAATCTGCATGTTGTGAAATTGAATCACAGTTAAATTCTTGTTGGCATATTGGACACACCTGTTGACAAAAAAAGCACACAAATAACTACACACAATTATTTACAAGCAGATTTCAGGTTTCTGTACAAAAGAAGATGCTAGAAGAGTTACAAATACATCATATATGTTTATATTTAACACAAATATAGTATAATCATTATACTCCAAACATGAAATTTTTGGTGGATAAAACAGATTACAACAGAAAATTTTATTTTTAAGGTTGTTTTATACAATAGAGAACAACATTATTTTTCACATAATTCAATTATTGTTACAAAGTTTTCAATGATTATATTTGTATCTAGCAACTGTACTTCTGCTCAGACATGGAATGAATATCACACTGTCATTTCATAATACTCAGAATGTTTTGTCTGAAACAGAAGGCCCAGAATGATATAAATTGAAGGAACAGAAAGCATTAATTACATACAGATAGTCCGCATTGATGTATATGAATACTAATTTGTTTTACATTAATATGATATTAGATTTATTAAAGTCTCATTAAACTTAATAGGATAACTTGTAATGAAGTGAAATGTTTTGTGTAACTAATGCTAAATTAAATTAGTTCTCCATTAAATATTCCAAACTGAAAAAATTACAAAAAAACATCTCCAATTTGAAAGTTATTTGGGTGCAACTTCGAGCATATTCACATGCAAGTACTACTGATAGAAAGTGTCATGAAATTTGTCCAAATCTATGCATATAATAAATTTATATCTGAAATTATTGAAAAGAAACAAAATACTTCCGCAATTTTTGACAAGATAATATAAATAATATTTTATGAATACAGACATATTTCTCTACAGAAATATTGCTACTTACAACTAAATCAGAATCATCACCATCACCAAATGCCTCTTCTTTTCTCAAATTACAGGCTGAAGAATGTGCTTCAATCTCAACTGATTCAAATAATTCTGAAAATAATTATTTTCCAATATTAAAAAATCTTTTAAAAATCAAGGTTTCTTAAGCAAAACATGATCAATTAACTTTGGAATGTCTCTGAAGGAGTTACGAACTCGCAGGGCACACAACATAAAATGTGAATGCGGTATAAGTAGGAATATGTTTTTTAAGGATATGCTCTGGCATGGTATTATGCTCAAAGAAAGGTGTATGTATACAAGTAATGATATAACATAGTCAAAATAATTAACACAATTGCAAACAAATCTGTACATATAATAAATTTTGTATCTGGAATTATTGAAAAGAAAAGTAAAACTTCCACTATACAGCTATCAATGGCTATTGGGATAGTGTGCTCAATTAGGCCATATATATTGAGCAGTCGGCCAGATGACACCCAAATCTCATCAAGGCATCAGATTTGTTTCTTCCCCACAACAAATTCTCTTACCTGTTTATGGGAGTAGAACCAAATGCCCAACTTACTTGATGTAGGTTTCTATGTGGTTTTCCTGTATCACTTTTATTAGGTGAATCAACCCTTGGCTACCTTGCTCTACCTCCAGCCCCATTTCCATCCTTCCCTATGCTATTATAAGGGAGAGTCACCAAAGTGGATAACCCTTGTGTAGCCTTTCCATCAGTTGTCAAAACATCAAAGTTTAATTGCTGTGTTAGCCATGTGGAAACCCAAAAACTATTTCTTCAATTACACCGGGAAAGCTTTCAATCTTTAATTAGATAATACCTACTCCTGAAGTGGTTTCAAAAAATTGAACCATGTATTCTATTCAATCTTTTTTCTAAGGTAAACCACAATTCAATCATTTTTACTGTCTGATTATGTTCATATTTATACATATAATTTTGCTAACTACAAACTGAATTAAAGTTAACATAAAAACTTGACTAACCATTACATATTGGGCATTCAACCATTAGTGGTAAATTATTTGTAACATCTTCTGAATCAGAATCAACGTCAATGTTGGTTTGTTTTTCAGCTTCTTTATAACTCACATCTTCAAATAGTTTTCTTGGCCTGCCTGGATGGTATGCAGTTGGAGAGCATTTCTTATGGAAAGTGTTAACAGTATAAGAATTATTAACTGGAGATTTATTTGTACTGGAAGAGTTATTTTGTACATGAGATGGAGTATTTTCTTTTCCGTTTTTTAGATTCTCTTGACTTTTACGTTTAGCCGAGGATTTTGACTTATTTTTGTTTCCACTACTTTTCCCTTTGCTACTCATGGAGGCTATATATTCAGTAACAATTTTAGCAAAACTAACTTTGTCTGGAGTTTCAAAATGAAGATCTGTGCATCTTTCAAAATCCTTCCGTAATTCTGTAATAAATAAATTATGGTCAACAATAAATTTTTCACAAAAAGATTAGAATTAGACTAATGCAGTTTAGGTAGAAATAGCTTCATTTACATCTACTAAATTATAGAAGATTAATATATATATATATATATATATATATATATATATATATATATATTAAATATAGTGTTTCAAAGTTTATCAACTTGACTACACCACACCAGAAATCAGTTAATAACTATAGTAATTACTTACCTCCAATCTTAATGCTTTGGACTTCTTGTGCTTCCATTTTGAATCCTTTTAGCCAAGTTAAGACTTTGTATTCTAAATCAGGTATACGTGGTGTTTCCATTTTATTAACATTGTTAACCAAATTATGTACTGTTGAACTTGGACCAGGGTTACTACTGCCTATATGAGACTGCCTGCAATAAATTTAAATTTAGCTATGAAGTCATATTTAGTCACATATTATTAGCATATCATTCAAAACTTTATTTTGTCAAAATTATAACTAATAAAAAAGTCTAACAACTAGACACAAGTAATGAGAACATACATTCCTTTTTTTGCAATCATATAAGCTGCACATGATATAAATTATTTAAATTAAATTAAGAATTATAAAAAAAAATTCAGAAAACTGGTCTTTAAAGTCACATCCAAATCATAAATTCAATGCAATTGAAAGCAGTCTTTGCCTCATTCATTGAATACAATACTGGAATAACAATAAGATTCGAAAATACAGCATCTATTGACTACAATCACGATCAAGATTACAATGTATTGGTGACATAAGTCTCTTACTTCAGGATATAATAATGCACAACATGCTGGTCAACCTAAACATATTTTTATCACAAACCTGAATATAAAAACAGATACACCATATTCAGTATTCAGAAGTTAATTTTCTACTGCAGTATGCTGATCGAGTATGAATTTATGATTGTAGATGAACTGTGAGAAAATATTTTCTTTTTCCACAAGGAGGATATCTTGAGTACACAAGTGACGCCTTGAGAAATTCACTTTTTTAAAAGTTTTAACTAACTACACATGTATACAAGGAGAATATTTCAGGAAAATTGCCCTTTTTCTTCTCCAGAGACCCTACGAGACCACCCTAAACAAAACATGTGAACCTAAAAGTATGTTTAAACTTCTCACTGCATCATATTTTCTGACATACAAAATAATCAACTGAATTCTCCACTTGATGTATGCTGAACCACTATACAACTTTAAATTACCTCAAACTGAGACAAAAAAATTCAGAGTTTTGATATGTGAATTACAATATAATTAGATAATTCTGAAATAACTACCACAGCAAAGCATTTAACTATGTTTTGAGATAAAATGAATTCTTGTCACATATTAGAACACTTTTTTGAATAAAATTGTAAATTCACAAGAACTTAATTTATACAATTCATACTAAAAAGTATTTACTTACTCATCAAACCTTTCTTGAGCACAAACAGATGCATGAAATTCAATTGTGTTTTTTCCAAACAATCTTCCACAAATGGGGCATGGCTGATAAAATAATAAAGAACATTTCAGCATTTCTGTAGTAATAATTTATATTTATCTAATAGATAACACACAAAATGGTAAATGATGTGACACTGTGCTCAAGCAAGCTATTTTGTAAAAATCTATTACTTGAAGTCAGTAGTAAATTCAATAAATAAATTATTTTAATGAAACATCCTTTTAAATTATATCTAAAAAAATTAGAAATTTTTAAGGTCTCAATTTCTCATCTATTCTCAAAAAATAATTTTGACACTATCTGTTCCTTACATTACAATCAAAAATAATAATAAAAATTAGCATTCTCACCATAGTTTCTGATGGTCCAGGAACTGCATCTTTTTCTATGGTAGAATCACAATTGTTTTCACTCTGATCTGGTTCTTCATATTGCACTAAATAAATATTAACCAATTACTAGTTTCAGTTATTAGTTTCATGCAGTCAAGCTGTATGATGATATCTAAATATAAATTAAAGTGAAAATATGTACTTATATTTGGATAGGAGAGGCGAGAAAAGCAGTTGACTTACCTTAAACTGATAGTAGGCATCAACTATCTGGAATGCAGGAATATATCAAATTTTCATGAGCCTGAGACACCTTCTTCAAGACAGAGTGCCTCAACAATGTAATAGCAAGCCCTAATATGCATTTTATATATGTATAAAACTGAGGATTGGTATTGCCATTACAGAAAATAATTACAAACTTTTTTCAACTTGTACCAATTGAAATCAGTGTAATGATTCGAAGATATAAAATCGTATTCCTTCTACATCTATTAATACAGAACTAATAATATTCAACATAATTCGGATGCCAACCCAGATGAATCAAAATAATGTGTGTTCAGTAACTAAATAAAATAATTGAACGCTAAGTACAATTATGACAATGCTCTCACTTTAATGTAGAATAAAGTAACTATAAATTACCATTGCATGGTCTACATTTCTTTACAGGTTGAGAGTCTTCTGAATCTTCCAATGCAAAAATAGATTGTTTGTCATCAAGAATCCTCTTTTCTGCAAGGGGTGACTTGCATACCATCTTTGGGCTTCTACTGTAAAACCTTTTTATATTATTTTTGAAATCTGATCCATTTGTTTCTACCACTCCCTTGGTTTTCAATGCATTATTAGAAGATGTAAGGTGATCTCTTTCATTGTCTGACTCGAGTGTGTTATTTAATGTGCTTCCATATAAATGCTGTGCTCTTGAAACAAGTTCCTTTGAACGTGGTGATGCCGAAGTAATGTCTTTAAATATATCTCTTGGAGAACTGAAAGAGAAATTTCAGTATTAATTAAGGTAAAACAGTTCAATATTGCTCAAATTCTTTAAGAATTCTAAACTATTTTCTAATTTACACAGACAAGACTAATTCTCCATATTGAAGCCAGTAGTTAATAGAATAAATCCAGGACTTTGTATTGTTTGTACGCCCAGTGGAAAGTTCAGCTTCTGACAAATTCAGGATTATGGCTTCAAGAAGGTTCAGTGTAATAAATATGTAAAATTTAGTACTGTGGTTCCGGTTGTGAACAGCAAATGGGAATTGTCATTGTTACAGTGCTGCAGGGGTTTGCAATGTGTTTGGGAAGAAGGCCTTTTGCTTGGCCAATATAGAATGCAGTGCCAAGTCTGCAAATGTTTCTAGTGAACGTAGGACATGAATGGCAGGTTACAATTTCTTTAATTCTGTACAATGTCTTTATGAGATAGTTACTGGAGGATTGCAGCCCAGGAAATGCAACATGGAGAATGTAGATGGTGTCAAGGGGTGGGTTTGGTTTTAAGACAATTAATAAGGTTTGAGGTGTCTGTTTTTGGGCGAGGCTTACAGGGTATTTGTAATCTGTAGATATTCTATGTTTGTATACATTCATACAAAAATAATGAAATGACCAATTGATGTGTGTAGGAAAAAGATTGGTTTACCTGATATTAAAGACACCAGGACACAGAATTCAGAAGTCAAATGATACTCTTTATACACAACATACTATACAAAAGACTGTTGATTCAAAAAAATACCTTTTAATTGGATGGCTCATTTGTCTGAATTTGTGTAAACCATTGTCTTCATGAAGTACTGGTGTCATCGGAACTTCAGCAGAATATGAAAATACGTGTATAAAGCTTACTCCAAAAGCAGAATGAGTTTCAAATGGCTGGTTGCATTTCAACATAATAATATCCCATTTCTCTGATTTTACATCATCACAAAAATGTTCTAAGAAAGTAAACAAATTTCAATATTAACAAAACATAACACTTTTATAGTAAAAATTATTCATATACCTCCATCATTAGTAATAGCCAGAAAATAGTACAATATTAATGCATAATATAACTTCAAATTATTTAATTGTAAACAATTGTTTCTCATAACTATAAATACATAAAGTAACACATATTAAGTTTAACTGTGTGTAAATAATATTTATCATAAACAGAAGTTTAATAATCCTATTCTTAGAGATAAAACTAAGTAATTTTTCACAATTAAAACATAAAAATTCTACATTTAACATGCACTTATTAAAACAATAATTTTATTATATTTTAACAGTCAATTACTGAATTATAACAAGGTATACAACAAAATACAATGCTTACAAATGAGTATTAACAAATTATTCAATGTGGCTATAAAATACATTTCACATGCATTAATACTTACCACTAGTAAAAAGTTTTACACAAGTTCTATTTATCCCATCCTTACTTTGTAATGAATTCATTAGAGTTGAGGATGGTAAAAGTGTATGAAATTCTGTTGAACCTTTTCTAGATACTAGTATTGTGATAAATGCTGATCCACAATTTCCTGTAATAGAATAATTCTTTAACTATTAGAACTGCTATTTACAGAGAAATCTTTTCACATAATCAATAATGTTCCTAAAATTTTAATACTTCATCAAAATCTTTGACAGTGAACAATTACATTTATATTCAACATCAATATATTATAGAGAAAGAAAGTACAACATCCAAACAGATTCTGGTCATCAGAGTATGAGTGAAGATAACTCATCACCAGCCAACAATAGAATATTATCTACTATTCTAAATGATTAATTATTTTAAATTATTACTAATGTCTTTGCACACACCTATATGAATTGAATTTATTTTTGATTGCTGTTCTAATCTGAACGTAGCTTCCATTGCATTCGTTGTTCGAGGCATTGGACACAACCACTTTCCTGATTTGGTCCCAGAAATGATATTGTCAGCTGGATACTTCTTGTCCTTATGGGGGAAAAATGTAATTAATACAATTGAATGTGGTAATACAGTGGAAAATATTTTGAAAAGTGCACATAAAAGAAACAAAAACAATTGTCTTATAATGATAAAACCCTTGACAAAAAATGCATATAAAACTAGTAAAATTTAAATTTTCTACTGCCACAATAAATAAGAAATAATTCTAAATAAAAATTCATGATTGTTGTAAATGCTGTTTAAATATGCTGCATTAAATATAAAATCTGAAATTTGTATATTGGAAATTTATATGTCAAAATTAATATATTCATGTTGATGTCATCTGCATATTCTCCTGTCGGAACAAATTCATCACATGCTGATGCAATAAACTTCACGTGTAGTAAATACAAAAATAAATCAACTACCTGAAATGATACAGTAGTTACTTCAATTAGTTTTATTTCCGGCATTTTACAAAACTACACACAGACAAACAGTATTTACGATAAACAGTAACTTCAATGTGTATTACAGATTTAGAAATTTCGGATCATTTCCCGCGCATGGACTAATTCCAGAATAAAAACAAATCAGGCAGCGCTGCCAACTATATGAAACCAAATTTATTTCATTGAAGCCATTTAATTAAACAATTATGATAATATACTTTCTTTTAATATCTATTATTCTATAATTACTACTCACACAACGTTTCGCTGTTATCTATGCAAGTTACAAAATGCCGAATCAAAAAAAAATTAAAGGAAGATGCTAATTCTAATATTTCTTCAAACAGTACTAATTGAATGTATAGTTCCATTCAACATTAATAATAACAACAATAACCCGTTGTGTCGGGTATTACGTGATTTAGATGATAGATAGTTTGTTTGGGCAGATTGAAATGCTTCAATAAAGGAAATTACTATCAGAGCATTGTTTGTAATTGAATCCAATAATCTTGAGATACAAGAATAGGACAAGTCAAGTATTGTGTTAAATTAATATTAAATGATATTACACATAATATAGAGTGCGTGGATTCTTAAAATTTTAAAGTTATAAAGCATACAGGCACATATTAAAGTTAATGGAGATTGGATTCAGACATTCATTTATGGAATAGAAACGCTGTTTTTGGAGTAATTTCATTACACTAAATCTAATAGGGGTACAATATTAGGCACATTTCCCCTATATTAGTTAGTTTCATTATTTTAAAATAGATTTGTTATCATAAAGTGGAATTTAACAGTGATTTTGCAGTAAATTGTTCACTTTACTCCTAAACCGTAGGGGCTGTTTTAATTTCTGAAGGTAGTTTGTTGTAGAGAAAACTACCAATGTAATTCACGTGCAATGACAATGGAATCGGGGTGAACTTATAAATTAATTTGTTCTCAGAACGTGTTTTAAATTACTACAATCACATGCATTGTTGGTTCAGCAATCAATTAGCCAAGGTTTTCTCGGCGTATTACCGGGAAATAATGAATGTACTCCATTTGATGACGGTGAAGATGATATTCGTGGAAACGATATGCTCTAACCCTGCCGAAGACAAACCCGAAAATTATCGCCTCCAAGCTTCAATAATACATTGGTTTTTTTAATTATTCAAAATTATAAAAGAAGTTTTCTAACCAGAAAAAAAGATGTGGTAGAATAAGAACAATAACACTAATGTAAAAAAATTGCGTAAAACTAGAAAGAAACATTTTCAGACATCGTTTAATAATACATTAAAAACATTAAACAAAACTACTTAAATAGAATACAAAGTATAAACCTAAATCAAAACAATGTCATTAAAAGTTTATATTCTAAAAAGTCGGGAATAATTTGTTTCAGATCTAACTCATTACTCGACATATTTCGAGCAGACGTGGATCTTAAATAATATATTATTTTTAAATTAGGAAAGGCAGCAACAGATGGCGGAATCACTGTCAAGATAATCACCCTTCATGACATCATCAAACAAGCCATGCCCATTATTAACAGTAAGGTCGCAAATATTAATAGCGTCATTTACCGGGAATGTTTTATCATAATATTTAATTACCATAATATTTGTAATTTAAAGATTTTACGATCCAAATATTTATCATTTGGCAAAAGATTCTCCTTTATTCCATACAGCTTTGAAATTAATTTAAAGACTTTGTCATGAAAATATTTTTAATTTAGTAAATGATTTTTTAAAATTCTATACTGCTTTTAAATCTGTTTAAAGACTATCATTGAAATATCCAATTTTTACAAAAAAAATTATTCATATCATATATAGTTTTCAGTTAATTTAAAGACTATTATTCAAATATTTAAATTTTAGTATAAGATTTTCCTTCATTCTTTATATAGTTTTGAAATTAACATTTAACATTTCATATTTCAAATACTTGTAATTATATTTACGAAAAAAATTGGCTTCATAAAAAGGGATCTTATAATGTAAACTGAGAACAAAAGAATGTTACTCTTCTGCATTTGTGTCGTGTAATTGTTGGTTTTCACAATTTCCTTTTTAAGGAATTTTTGGAACAGGATGATAATTATTAGGTACAATGGCGACGTTAATAGGAGAGTAATGTCTTATTTAAATAATGACAGATTTGTTCCTTTACCGAGAAATACGTGTGGGAGTTTCTCTCGCAGGCATTTCTCCCCAGAGTGCCTGCAGGGTTCATTTGACTAGGTCGGGAATGCCTCGTACTTTTTTTCCCCAAAGTTCTTACATGCCGAGACACCTTCACCTATTTTAGGAGAAATATGTACTGGGGTCGAAGACCTTGGGCGTGAGGCAAGAGTTCGATCATCGGATCAGTCGGCTAACTGCCTCCTAAAAATTTTGGAGACACGGTGAAGTGGAATGCTGCGACTCCACAGCAAACTCGTCTCCCGTCATTCGGAAGACCGTGAGAATTAGTACCCAATGCTCGACGTACCTGATGCTGGTTTTCCCTGCGTTTCTTTAGGTGAAACACCGGGTAGGATCCTAGTCAACCCTTGGCTACCTTGCTCTACCTTCCACAACCCCTTCCCCTTTTCAATTCCCTTCCTATTAAAGAGAAGTTGCCTGTTTCAGGATCATCCTCATGCAACCTGTTACTAAAGAAAAAAAAATTGTTCCTTTTCAGCTTCGCTCAGGTTATTTTAAAAATGCCTTGACACCGCCATTTTTTTCACCATTAGAACTCTTGAAGAAAAACAGTAGATAGAAAGTTACACCTCCTGACTTAAATAATATGCATAGTCCAATAGGCTAGCATAGTTTATTGGGACTTTGACCTGCCAATCCTTTGGTGAATATATCAGCTTCTGTAAGATTGTTGTGGACTGTCTATATCTGAAAGTAATTGCATGTCAAGTTGTTGTGGAGAGGTTGTATGACCAATCTGTAATTATTTTAATCGGCAGCTTGCAAATCGATTTAATGAAGAAATAAATTGTATTTCATTTGATAAATAGTTGCCTGTTTTCTTTGGTTTTTATACAAGTTCCTCATCCTCTTATCATTGTCTAAGCTATTTAATAATGATTTCCTTAGATGGTTGTGATTTAAAAAGAAAATAAATTTACCAACACACAGGTATATTATGTAATTTGTATATATACACTAAAATGTATGGTAGAGACACGGATAAGGGAATGCTGCGACCCCACAGCAAACTCGTCTCCCGTCATTCGGAAGGGCGTGAGGATAGTACCCAATGCCCGACCTACCTGATGCAGGTTTTCTAGGGTTTTCCCTGCATCTCTTTAAGTGAAACACTGGGTAGGATCCTTAAACCATAGTCTGGGGGCCCTAGTTAACCCTTGGCTACCTTGCTCTACCTTCCGCATCCCCCCTTTTCAATTCCCTTCCTATGCTATTAAAGAGGAGTTGCCTGTTTCAGGATCACCCTCATGTAGCCTGTTCCCCCCCCCCCCCCCCAAAAAAAAGAAAATTGTAAATTATTTCAGGGTTGTCAGATGTACCCCAAGATCAAATGTTTGACACTTTTATATTTTAACGACTTGAATATGTCTATTAATATATCTTTATTTAAATTTTAATGTTATTACAATTTTATTTCATTTATAAAGATTTTTGCTTAATTTATTTATGCCTCTTAGTCCCTCTGTGCAAGTTTAACTCTAATGTTGTCATTCAGTTTATATTTGATGTATTTTTGTACTATAATTTGATTGTTATGGTGGATTATTCATTGATTTATTGTGCTATGAGTTAAAATAATGTTTCATAGAATGCTTACTCTTTTTTTTACGGTTTTTTTGAGGATTGGAAAATTTTTACATTATTTCATTATACTTATTGTTGTAGTAATCAGTCCTAAGATGAGTCTCATGCAAACCTCCATGCCAAGTTATCCTGCAAAAGCTTTTTTATTAAAATATAACTACCATATCCCACAGCCGATCACAGGGACTGTTTATTAGCTGGAAATGATGTTCCATGTTGCATCAGTTGGTTTACGATTTTAGTAGAACTAGGTTTTACTTCAATTTTTCTTGTGTTTTCTCAAAACTCTTTACTATTTAGTTAATTTGGGAGTTAAAATTCAGATTCTGGCATTCGTCGTCCATAATGATTCAATGTTTAACAAAATAGTCGCTTGGTGAAGTTGACAAGGATAATGTGGTGATGTAGAAATCTTCCTTCCTCCTCATACACCACAGTGCTTAATTGTCCTTCTTTACAATACTCACCCAATCATTTTGCAAGTATTTTTGATTTATCTAAGCATGCTTAGACATTTAAACTCACATTAACTTTGAATACAGCATACTCATACTTCAAGTATGTCACTCCAAATTTACATGTTGTGCTTTTCAGACCCAAGACTGGTCTGATGCAACCCTCCATTTTGCTGTGGAGTTATTTGCTTCGTAATTTGAAGAAGCTCGTAAAGTTATAGCATTTTAAGAGTGCAAATTTCTGCTTTGATTTCACCTCCCACATACAATTGGGCTACATTATTTATATAATGAGAAATGCGCAGTATTTCTTTCCTTTACTCTGCTCGTTCAAGGTCTAACAATTATATGATCTAAAAAAAGCACAGTGCTGGGCAGAGCATGCTGTTTATGGACTTGCTGTGGTTTATTTGAATTAATTAAAGGTGGTTTAAAGGAAAAAAAAAATTAACGAGCGGCATTTCATAACTAATAATATTCCCATAATGCGTTGATTCTTCTAAAATTAATGTCCTTTATTTAAATAATGCAAGAAGTAAAAATATTTTAGTAAAAGCAATTTGCACAAATTTGATTTTATATTTTTACTGTTTTAAAAAAAATTTCACATTACACATTATGTAGTCAAAATTGGATATTATCAACGCTGTAGGTATTGTAGTGTTATTAATATCTGATCAGGGGAATTATCCCTGTAAAAATTGTTCCTTGAGTCAATGTAGCATTTTAAA
Organism: Eucriotettix oculatus; assembly: GCA_034510155.1. Lineage (NCBI taxonomy): Eukaryota > Metazoa > Arthropoda > Insecta > Orthoptera > Tetrigidae > Eucriotettix > Eucriotettix oculatus. The sequence continues at coordinate 21,863,465 of CM067382.1, read as the reverse complement.
TACTCGGGAGCCGACACTGGAGTAAGGTTGAAGTATTACAAGGATGTACAAAATAAACTGCAAAGTCTGCTCAGCCTTTTACATTGGCCAAAGAGACCCCTCGAATGGATTTCCAACAACCCCAGTACATTAAAACTCCACAAAACACAATTCCACATAGCGGCCCATGCCCATAGCCACAACACCAACAACTTCAACAAGTGCTTCACACTGACCACCCTAAAAGCCCTACCTCCCAACTCTTCAGAAGCTGAACTCCATCTATGGGAACTTTCATTTCAATATGTCCTACAGTCCAAAGCATTGTGCTTATTCCTGTTATAAATTTATATTATTCAAAGTATTCCTTTTCTATACATTATAGGGAAACGAAAATGTACATTTGATAGTTTCTTAGAAATGGACCATCATTTTATTTTATTTTTTTAAAAAAAAGAACCAGTAGCAGAGAACATCATTATTTGTGCTGTGTGTAATGCACAACTTTGTTGCTTTATGATACATTGTATGGGAATCAAAATAGCGCTGATTTTACATTGTCGCTTATAGTGCGCTGAGCAAAACACAGGACTCTGTTCATCGAACTCATTTTCATCATTTGCACGTTCGTATTTTTCTTACGCCACAACAACACAAAATATTCATGATTCCAAATCTAATTTTCGCATGGATGGACACTTGGGAATATTACAAGGAGCTGCTGAAGTATTTCAGAAACTATTTAAATGTTGAAGCAGACTTCCAACTTAAAGACAATTTGACTAAGAAAAAACTCAACAAAATTTCAATATGAACAACATGATAAAGGTATATTTATTAGACACTAAGATCAATACAAAGTAGGTTTTTTAATCAGAGATTTTAGAAAATAGATATGAAGAATTCAAACTGTAGGCAATGTGTTTTCCTTCCTAGAAGTACAAGACTTGGAAACCATAATAAATGGCATTAACATGGTCCTGGAGAAAGAGTTCAATATGAGGATTAATAGAAGGAAACCAAGGTTAGTTAGTATGGGAAACAGTGGAATTACAAATGGTGTTAGACTGGGAAGGGATATTTTGAAGGAAGTTAAGGAATTCTGCTATTTAGGCAACACAATAACTAGGGTTAGTAGACATAAATAGTAGGATAGCAGAGGCAAGGAAGGCTTTTGCAAAAAGAGGAATTTATTTACAGGTAATATAAGTATGAATATTAGGTAATCATTGCCAAAAATATTTGTTTGGAGTGTGGCGTTTATGGGTGTAAAACATGGATGGTAGGAGTTGCAGAAAGGAAAAGAATGGAAGCCTTTGAAGTGTGGTGCTATAGAATACAAAAAATCAGATGGGTAGATACAGTTACTAATGAGGAAGTTCGAAGCAGATTAGGCGAAGAGTGAACAATATGGAGGACATTGAGTAAGAGAAGGGATAGATTAATAGGCCACGTTTTAAGACACAAAGGACTTGTAAAATTACAAGAGGGAGCCAAGGATTGAACATACTAAGCAGTTGTGGTAGTCATGTGGAAATGAAAAGACTTGCACAAGATAGGTAAGCATGGATGGTTGCATCAGACCAGTCTTACGACTGAACACCACAACAACAGCACAGTTTTAGTTACCCAAAGGAATAATTGACTAAACATAGTAAAGATTTAAGCCTGTAATTTAAATATGAGTCAAGGAATGAGTCTGACATTGGTGGTATTGATTAGTACAATGACATTAATGCTTTAAAGCTGCAATTTTCTGGAAAATTGGCCCATCAATCCATAGACACTTCTCTAATATCATTTCACATATAATAATACTAAGAATATTTCTTACCTTATCGGTCACATATGTATCTGGAGAAATTCCAAGTTAAAAATTGTAAATAATTATTTAAGATCAACTGTGCATCAATAAAAGCAGAGTAATTTATTTATAATTTTGATAGAATTTGAAATATTACATAGTTTGGACAATAACAAATTTCAAAAATATAATTGCAAGAAAAGTTCAATTATTGTAAGTACGTCTAAAATTAAAAAAGAAATCTCATTACCATAAACTAAGTTAACAAACATACATTGCTTTTAGCTAAATAGTAGTTAGTGTAATTATTATTTTGAGGAATACCTTGTTAATTAGAATGTACTCATTCATTTTTAAGTGGGCATCACTTTAAAACAATTGATTTTTGAAAACTAAACATTATAAACACAGTCAATAAATTGTTTGTCTATTAAAGTTGTTTGTTTTTTCTTTTCATACAGTACCATAAGTTACCAAATAAAATACTCTTCTACAAGCCTAGTAAGGATAAGAAAAGGAGTAGAGGGGGCACTGAAGTGGCCTAAAGGAGTGGACAAGGCCTGGCATTGCCACTCTATCTACATTATACTGTAATACTCTTTAGGACGTCTCTTACTGTGCGATCATCGTAAGCTGGTGGTGAAAGGGCATGAAGTCCATTGATGCTGATGCATTGGAGCAATCTCGGTGCTGGCCCAGCTCTCCCAGATTTGTCTGTAGGCAAACTCCACGGCGTAGGGCAGTGTGGGATAAAATTAAAAGAGTAATTAAAAGATAACTTGAAATATATTTGAAAAGAACTTAACTAGAAAAAACATTAACGAAGGAAATATTTACGAATTTCGGCGGTTCATAGAAGCAATTTGATCTCTTACTATTCTATGGGTAAAAACAATGGGCGATACCTCCCTAGAGATCAAGGATTGGAAACCTGATAGTGTACCTCCTTTGTAGTGTGGCATCGCCTCTTCGCCAGTTTTTCTATAGAACCCCTTCCTCAGTGTCGGCTGTAGACCTCCTTCATATATGTCTGGGTTTGGTCCCCATCCATCTCCTTCAAATTCTTAGAGCTGAATGATGAATTCACACAGCCTCAACACTGTGAAGAAGCATTGAATTGATGTTTGATAATCAATTTTCTTTAGACCACACAACCCCATTGGTTGAGGCAACCACATGGTATTTAAATATTTCATGGACTTTGTGGGTCCTGATTTCCACGAGACCATGTTTACGTTATTCCCAGGATATATATTCCCTTGTCCCCAAAAGCTATCCCCAGGGATGAAAGGTGGCACCAGGCCCCAATGTACTAGTGCTAATTCCAAGTTTCTCATCCTGGCAAATTATATATTAAGGAATAATCAAACATCCACAATCACACTACAATGGATGTAGAGGTCGACTACCTCCTCGAATTTCTGAGCAGGCAGAATACTAAGTACCTGGGAAAAAGTCTAGAGAGAACTCACTTTCTTGCCTCTACTGACACACACTGTCTACTTCAATCTCCAGAGAGAACTTGTCTCAACCAAGTCTCTCTGCATACTCCAACAGACTGTCCTCTTTTTCTCTTACAACCAATTGGCTGTAAATTTAAGAATTTTCGGCTATTTTGTCCCTTGGCAGGGTGAAGTAATTTATTTGGGAGCATGCATTTCCAGGTGAAATAACCTTTTCACAAGTCTTTGTATTTAAAGATTTCACACTTATTAATAACAAGTATAATTTGTTCAGGACATAAGTATTAGAAAAAAAGCTCCATTTATTTATAAGAAAAAGCTTAATTTATTTTTGTTTAATTAGTATGCCCTACAAAATCACTTATAAAATTAACAAAGAAAGACATAACTACACCAAGTTTTTGGTTGTAAAATAAAATATTTCAAAACATAACTTAATTGCCAGACTTATATGCTGAAGTTTTAGTTATAAATAATAATAAGAAATAAAATGTTAATTGTATCAGCTGTAAATAAGTATGCCCCAGCTAATTATGATGAATTATTGCTGTGTTAGATGACTTGATGTTTGCTACTTGCCAAGGCTATGATATAGCACCAAGGAATTATATTTAAAAAGCACCAATTGCTTCAGAATGAATTATATGCAAATATGCATTTATGAAGCCATTTAGTATAATACAAATAAAAATAATAATTCTCTCTTTCACAAAACTGGCAATTATAATTGCAGAATTTATGTAAAATGATTATATAAATGAAATAATAAATGTGAAGCTGACTTATTGGCAAAACAGTGGCAACATATGCTGGAGCACGTAGCTAAAGAACAATGATTAGTTCATAGCTATGAGTAAGTAATTTATCTCATCCATCACTAACTTCCTGAGCAAAGAGCTGCTGTATCTCTTCAACAACTTTTAGCTTGTTTGAAATATTTTCACAAAAATGTGGAAAATATATATATTAAATACAGAGCTAGTCTTGTTTAAGTATAATAGTACAAAAATATGACAATATAGATCATAATTTAAAAAAGTAACCAATATTTAAAAAGCTATTTTACAAAACTGTACACTTAAAACATTTTCTACAAAAGTTATGTAACAAAAAGAGTATTATTAATGGAAATGAAGAAGGGAAGAATAGTTGAAAATAGGAACATTGTCTCTACACATCATTATTTATTATTTTCAGTCTTCATCCTTGAAGCGACGGTACACTGACTGAACGTAGGTGAAAACACATTTCCAGTCTGGCTTACGCATCATTACCATGTCTTCAACATCAAGTAATGGTGCTATTCCAGCCTTCTCGCTGAAACAGTAAAATATCAATTCAACTTCTTATGACAATACATAATCAGAGTAAACAAAAATAAACTAATTGAAACAAACACAATACTACTTTCATAATTTTCAACAAGGCAAATAGTATGCATGCTCATCTCATGAAGATGTGTCTCATGGTAAAAGGAAATTTTACAAATATGATATTTTTAGTTTCAATCTGTCATGTTCTTTTTGAGGAAGTTAATATGTTCATTTCTTCAAATTCTCTGCAATTGTGGATTCAAAATTTAATATTAAATGATATTTTCAAACATCCAGGAAGGCAGACAGGTTTGGATAACCACCATGAAAATTACTGCTTACTTGTACAGAAGAAAATATTATTGTGGAATAGCAAAAGAAAGAAGTTTTCTTAAACAATTCAAATCTAATTTATTGAGCATATACTAGAAAAAGAGCAACATTAGTGAAATAAAGTCTTACTCAGCTATCTGGAAAGCAATCTCAAAATTTTTACGCCGTTCTTCAGGACGTAATGATTCGTAGTCAAATGCATCAGGTAGGAAATGATGGATGAGAGCACAGAATGCTAGGCCGTTGCTCCAGCTTGTTGAAAAGTTTTCTATTTGTATGTTCTATAACATAGAAAATAAATTAGATTCACAACTGTTTCAGTTAAATAAATATACAAAAACATATCTACATATAATACAACATTAAATGCCTAGTAAAATATATGCTTTGATAAAATGTGCTTAGTGAACAATTATTCATTAAGAATAATTTAATACATCATGAATGAATTTAGGTTAAAAAGGCCAAACATTAAATTTATGCTCAAGTACACATTTTTAAAATAAACAGATAGCTTATATTGGGCACACAATATGCACTATAACATCAAACTAATGCATAAATATAAGTGAAAGAAAAATAATTTATATGCAAAATATATAATTTAAAATCATTAAGTCTTTAAAATAACCATATAGCAAAATAATAAATACAGTGTTAACAAAGCAAACATAAGTCAAGATCGTATCATCAGAAAAAACTCACCACCATTGCACCCAGTCTCTAAAGGATTTTGTGTGCTGTGGATAAAATTAAAATGAAATATTACACCCATCATGCAAGTGCAAAGTGTTGTGTTTTGTACCTTGTACTCCTTGGTCTTGCTCTGACACCAGAACAGAAGTCTGTCCTTGACCCCCGAAGCGCTCCGGCTCAGCTTAGGATCCGTGAATTTAAAAAGGGGAGCGGCAGTGCCCCCGGGGGTCTTAGGGGAGCTGCATGGGACGCACAGAGATAATGTCAAGAGTTGCCCTTTGTTAGTTGGAGAGGGTAAATACAAGCAGAGGAGAGCTTAAGAAGCAATACAATCGGGTCACCAAAATTAATATAGGCCACCCTCTGCTTTATAGAATATGGATACTCAGGCATGTTAATTGAAATTACTATTAAACTAGATTCATACTACTTAAAATATGCTATATTTATTATGACACAAGGACATTTCAATAATCCCTAAAAATTAATTTATTTGTATATTACTTCTCTTCACTAAGAAAATTTAAGGCAGTATGAAAGAAACACAGTAATATTTAGCTACATTAATCTAAAACAATAATTATCATACATTGATTATCAAAAGTATTGCTTCTAGCCAAGAGAAAAATTATTCACTTGAATACATTTATGCTTAATGTTTGGAAATTTATTTAAACAGTTATTTATTTATTCTTAGTCTATTGGTACATATAAAATAATTAATATGGAAAAGAAAGATACCGACTGGGTGGCTTACCTGAAATTGAGGGCTGGTGTGTCTCTGAAGAAAGGAGAAAGTTCTTCAAACATTTGAAGCCATAAGCCCCCTTTGTTAAGAGAGAAGCAACTTGATAGATGACTGGCCTACAGGGTGCTTCTAGCCAAACAAATTGGGCAAAATTTGAAGAGCTTACTTTCCCTCTCTAGCATGACAAACATGGCTTCAATTTCAGGTATGCCAACATCATTGTCCCATTCTTTTCAATACCAATTATTTTGACAATGTAACATTCTTACTCACTTGTTTATATATATATTGCACAACATAATTTTCTGATTTGAACTGGGTGTCAGGAAGCCAAATTTTGCTGCTTGATTGGGAAAAATTTCTCCCTTACACTTAAGTACCAAGAACACATTGAACCAAGTGACAGCTTACATTTGCTTCACTGTCTCAATGCAACCGTAGCGCACACTCAATTTAGATCCTCGTGGATTATTATTTTTTAGTGGGTGTCTTAAATTTTTTGTGTTCTCCTATCATTCAAATAAAATATTCGTCAAGCAATAGTGATCAACATACTTGTCACTATGCTGGAAAGAGTCGACCAACATCTCAGAACTATAATTAAAATGATAACTATAAAATACTCTGTTTTCCTGACCCTTCAAATCAACAATTACGCTGCTGCACCCTATATATATATAAATTTAAAAATACATTACAATATAATATCTGGCATCCATAGTATTAAGATTGAGTTATAAATATCCAGACACATACTAGAAAACTTTATATTTGTTTTTATACTGTTTTCAGAACTCGTCAAAAGTATTTGAATACAAATGATTACATATTTAAATAATATTATCCTTCTCCTTATTGGCCAATACATAATTAACAAATAACTTAATTTTCTCCTGAAATCATTACTGTTGTTGCCACACATTTGTTCACACTGATTGAAATATTTCTGATCAATACAAAATAATGTTTCAGAATTGAACCTCCTTGGGCAATCTGCTGTGATCACACGAAAAGTCAAATGTATAATTTTGATAATTCAATGGCATTGTTTATTTTATGAATGTTCATATTTATACTCCTAAAGAAGGGAATTATTTATTGAGTAATGAATAGTTAGTATAATTCTCATTTTTCTTTACAGAATATTGGAAATTATTTAATATATATAATCAAATGGCAGCATATTTATAAAAGGTTATGATTTTGTTAATTAAGATGAGGGTATAAGCTCAAAGAACTGGTTATGGTAAAGACTAGAACGTAAATACAAGCTTAAGTTTTCGTACCTAAAGATTCCTGCAGAAAATTAATGCTCAGTTTTAGGATATAGAAAAGTTCTGTTTATTACAGACAGCTAATGAAGAGACAGAAACATACCTATTATTAATTAAATGATTGGTTACGTTACTACAAACTTTTAAGAATATTATCCCAAAGAGTTTTTTTTAATTATTTCAGGAATAATTGTGTTGTTTCACTACTTCTAAATTGAACTTACTTTACCATGTTTAACAAATCTCCACAACTGGATTTTTGATAGTAATATATCATATTTAATTAAATCAAAATAATTCTATTTTTATTACCTTGGTGATGTTGGTGAGTTCTGTCGATCCATTTGTTGAAACTTGGCGAAAGGGGACATCACCTTCCCAGGAGGAGGAGCTAAAGTATGGCAAAGGGGACACACAAATCAAACACAAAACACACATGTGCCTTCATAACAAATCAAAAAATGTAAAGCAACAAAACTTGTTAGTTCATAACACTGTAATATTATGAATCTTTAATTTATATTTTTTATTAAACAACATATGTACATAACAAATTATTGAAATAGGTTTGAATATTGAGAATAAGAAAATACACACATGATCTGTACAAGCATAAGCTTTCAAGAACAAGTGTGGATATCATCTTCAATAGCTTCTTGATTAAGACCAAAAATTTTTACATAGTGGCATGATAAGTTCCCCCCCATTAAATCAACTGGTAGAATAATGGCATATTACATAGTTTGTTTTAAATTTTTAATATAATTATATAAATTTAACATGCAAAGAAGAGAACAACACACAAAATGTCAACAGACATTATTAGCAGCTATTGTAATCTATAACTTTTCTGTCTACAATTCACATACGGAGCAGCTATTTCTAATAAGCTGATATTCAGTTATAAAATCTTACATAAGTAGAAGTTGATCAAGTGTAAAACATCTGTGATCAGTTGACCCATTAAGTTCATGGCATGGGAAAAAAATATATATGTTAAAAATCTGCTAATTTTTTTTTATAAGACATATCTAAAATCAGAATAGTATCATATTGCCACAGAAGAGATTCCTTGTAATACAATTCAGCGTCAAAATTCATTACATTATGTTGTAAAATAGATTTTAACAGTAACATCAACCTAAATATTTTAGACATTTAATGGCAATTTAAAAGATACAATATGACATACAGTCTAATCATCACTTATAATATGAACTTTAATGTCAGTAGATGTATGTTATAATAAATTAATTTACTAATTCTCAATGGCAATGGGGGAAAAAAAACCAGATTCAAATATTAATGTCTTACCTTTTGATACTTTGCTCTTTCCCACAGCTGTTGTTGAGAAACTGGATGTTTTAGTTGTAACTGGAATGTAAAATATAAGTATATTAGAAGTGGCATAAGGAGTAAGTAATTTTCTAAATGTGTGTCAAAGATACATACCTTCAGTTCGAGTCACCATATTGCCTTCTTGCGAAGATGATGATACTTTAGATTCAGAATGTCCTAAAAATTAAAGTCAATTGTAAATTAAGAAATATTTTTGTGTAAGTTATACATTGTCATTCTTTCAATTCTGATGCAAAATCACATAATTTAATATATGTAACTTTTAAAATCAGTTGCATATTACACTGAATATGTAGTGTGAATAATTGTATAACACTGTAAAAAATATAATCATCATATTTTAAGAGAAACTTTCCAATTTGGTAATAAAATTATTTGCCTAAAGTTACTAGATGTTACATCATACTATGCTACTCATAGCTCAAATTTCATTCCAAGCATTATGAAAATCAATAAAACTTGCAACTTTATAGTAAGCAACTACAGCATTCTGCTCAACTCCATTATAACAGTAATAAACTACAGCTAGCCATTAGTGTTCTTCATTTCTGCCATAACATTTTGTAATTATAATTACACTACTGATGGCATAAACAAAAATGAGATTATTTCAGCCTCTAATACAATGTATCATACACAAAATAAGGAGACAAACCGTCACAAAAATTTCACAATGCAGGGCATAGTTATAACATAAATTTCATTTATGTAAGGTATCAACACGATGCAGAACAAACAACCAAAAACCATGGGCACACTAAAACAGGGGATTATTTTGGGATAAATAAACAGTTAGGAAATCAAATTCGGCATTTGATGCAAGAAAGAAATGGGTAACTAATTAACATTTGAGTAATGACTAATAAAAGCTCAAAACAAAGTGTGAGTCTGATCTGCAATGTTCAACACAATAAAATTTATTCCAACTCACAAAAATGGTTTCCTTTTCCATAGTTGCTTTGTCTTTAACAGATGGTTGATCCACTGTGAAGTACCTGTGCTGAATTCATTTACTTGAGAACGTTGTGATTGTGAGACTAGTTAGTTGGCAAAATGCAATGTTTGTGCTTTTCATATACAGCATAAATAAGCAAGGAACATTTGTCAGTCACCATTATTTGCTGATGCACATTTTTTCTAACAGCTATGTTGAAATATGAGTGTCTCTTACAGATGATTTTTGTTATTTGTACACTTTTAAGGAGCACACAGAAAATATGGTTTTGAGTAATACAATGATTCTTGTGAAATTAAAAATCAATGAAATTAAGCACCAATTACTACTGCCTATTGAAAGTGAGTTGCTAGCTTGCAATTATATTCAGCTACATAAAGTTTATAACAAACTTTCTCTTGTGAACAATGTTCATACATTCACACCAAGTCAGGAGCTGTGTGCATCATGCAGAGGGAAGTAAATTTACTTACTGGCATTGTCATTAGTTGCCAGATTTGTCGCTATTCTTGTTTTCACAGCACTTGATTCTTCCCACACTTTCTGCTTATGTTGAAACTGTGAAGAAGATTTGCTACGACTTAAGTTATTGTGGACAGACTGTGGTTTCTCGTAAATTGTACTTTGTTTCGTCTTCGAAAATGTTGCATGTTTAGATTTTTGGGTATTTATTTTTAATGTTTTTAAACCTTTCTCTGCTGTTGAAGAATTGAACAAGTCTTCAAAAGCCTCTTCCACATTTTCCAAACTGTCATCTAATAGAGGAACATCTACAGGTAGTTTCTTCAATTCAACACCTTTTCTTTCAACAGCGGAATGCTTACTAGAAGGTTGTACTGGAAATTCTGCTACTTTTCCTTTTGATTCACAGGGAGATTTAGCTAAATATGCCTCAATCTGTCTTTGCTTAGCATTCAGTACATTTGGTTCAATTGCAGCTTCAAATTGCTTCGGAAATGCTAAGGAATGACTAGATTTTGCTTTAGCTAAGCCAGGTGATCGCCTATTAGGTGAACCATTGACAGGAAGGTCTGGCAGAGCCAAACTTTGGGGTCTCCGACCCTTTCCAGATTGGCCTGGAGCTAACTGATGCCATGATTCTGATTTTCTTAAGGATGGTGATACTGGGGAAGAAGATGGTGATGTATGCACTTTATGTTCAATCATTTTGTCACACAACACATTAGAAACAGGTGAAAACATATGATCTTGAGCCTTAACACCACTAACATTGTTATATACAGGAATCTGCAAGCGAGTAGTGAGAACAGATTCCCCGTCTTCATGAAACTCTTCAGTGGAGAAATGAATTTTCTGATTATGTCTTTGTTGAGGGTCTAAGCTATTTGCTTCATGTTCAGATTTTGAGACATTAGTACTTCTTTCATATGCACTTTTCCTGTGAGCTAAATTACTATGTGTATCAGTTTGCAGATCATTTAATGAAGATGGTGAAGAACTTGTTGACTTCGGAAAGTTTGATGTAGGAAGATTTAAGTTCTGCCCATCATGTGAATCTTCAGTCATTTTGAATTTGTGGATCATATTGCTAAGATTTCTAGCTGCAGAGTTCTTTTCCTCAAAGCCCTCTTCATCATAACGATGCCTAGTCTTCTGACTAACTGTCACAGCTTGATGTGAAACAGGACCTTTCATAACATGAGAGACAGCTGTAAATGCTTCTGGTGAAGGCAATGTCATATCTGATGATTCGGAACGTAATGGCAGAGCTAATGGAGGTGGATGCTTTGCAATATTTGATTTGTTTTTAGGGACAAGAGAAGTTGTTTCAAAGGTTTCTTCAGGATACGGTTTTGTGAAATAAGCATTAGGATACACGGCAGTGGTAACATTTACTCCTGCACTGTAAGTTTGTACTCCACTTGGAACTGATCTTTGAATATTTTCAGGAATATTGGGCTCATAACCACCTGATTCATTGTAAAAATTGTCATCATAATAATGGTAACTTGGATCCTCTCTATAATCTTGTTCAAAACTTGATGGTTGGTTGTTAGAATACTGTTTGCCATACTTATGTTGATGACTTTCAAATATTTCTTGCTGTTTCTTTAGAGCTTTCTTGTCATATTTTTTACCACTGTCAAATGTTTGAACTAAATTTGGGGCAATAAGCATTGGTTGAGCAGGCAGAGTAGGGGGAGGTTTGACTTGTGGAGCAACATTTGGAAAAATATTTTTTTCTTGCAAACGCCCCTGAACAATCCCAGAGGTATTGGGTGGGGGTAAATATGCTCTGGGAGGTGGTTCTGGAGGATTCTCTGTAAATACGGTAAATGATGGTAATGTTATCTTTTCCATACTTTTACTTCTTGGTAATGGAGGAGGAATTGGCTGAGGTGAAGTTTCTCGAGACATATTCTCAAATTTTGCTACTGCTGTGTTAAGAATACGCTGTTCTGAGATATTTGTAGAATTATCTTTAATCCAAGGTAAAACTGGACTTAGTGGAGATGTTGATTCAGGTTTAGACTGCTCAGATGTATTTGTAAATGCTAGACGTGGTTTACTTGGCTGCACATTAACAGGTTTAATTTGAGGATTTGAAACTTTTTGTTGAGAAGGAGTAAACTTCTGTGTTGCCAATTGTTTTACTGTCCCACTAAATGAAGGAGTAGCCCAAGGCTGATTTGTTGCATTCTTTGCCTCTTGTTTAAGAGGAATTTTCTTCTCAATAGGCTTAAATGCTGACATAGGTGCATGTGAAAATTTATTTATTTTTATTGGAGCTTGTGTAATTGGAGCTTGCTGAGTGAATACTTGCTTCTTTGACAGAACAGCACTTGCAGCTATTTTAGGATTAGCAACTGTAAGAGAACCCACAACAACTCCATCATCAGGGTTAACATTCTTTTCAGTCCATGGGAGTTTGCTTTGTAGTTCATTTTTCTCTTGCTCTTTCTGTTCAAATAGTTTACGAAGGAAAATACTTCCTTGTTTACTTAAACGGGGTCCGTTAGCTGAAGCAGATGTTGGCTTCACCACCCCTACTGAATCATCCGCAGATTGCCAGAATAGTCTGGCAGCTGCAGGCCCAGAATTAGACCTGTGTTCTCTCATAGGACATGTAGTTCCAGTGTTGGATGGGGTTTCAAATACAGTTTTAATATTAGAGAAGCGGTTACTCCAATGGTGTCCTCCCCTAGCTGAAGGATTGTAGCTCATTGTTTTAATGGAAGTATCTTGCTGTTGAAAATTATATTTGTTATTATGTTGTTGTAAAAATGCTAGAAACTTTCTGTCACTATCTGTCTTTGGTTGAAAATTTGGAGGTGGAACTTTCTCTTCCGAAGAGCGTCTAGTATTATTTCCAACCCTAATTGGACCTCTCAAAGCAAGATATGCTGCTCGATGTTGGTCTCCTGATGAGCCTTTTAAACTAATACCATCCTGCTCAGTTCCATATTCACCATCACTCGAATAGTCTGATTCATCATCTACTGCATAGAAGTTGAGAGGCTTTGGAATATCAATCGTATTGGCTCGCTTCATTTTCTGCTTCCTGTCTCCTCTTGGGCGGAACCTTTCTGGAGACCTTTGGTCTTCAGCAGTAGCCATCTGTAGTAACCGTTGTGCTGAAGACACTGGTTCTATGGGTATACCTATATCCACAACTTCTGCATCTCTCCCAGTTAGACTGTTAAGATTATTTTTCATGGACTCAGAAATATGAACCTTTTCACATGATTGTAAATTATTTACCTTTCCTTCTGGTGCATTAATCAAATGACTCCCTTTAAAAACAGAAGCTTGTGAGGTTTGATCATGCAGATGTTCTTGTAACTCGTTAGGCTTTCTGGAAACTATATTTGCTGGAATTAAATTATTTTGCAAGTTACTTGGATCTTGAACACTTTTAATGGTTGTCACTTCCTCATCCCCTTCAGAATCACTTGCATAACTTCCTTCACTGGATGCATCATTATTTTCTTCATCTTCACTCACATTTCTTTTTACAGTTGATTTTGATATTTGCTGTTTTAGTTTACTCCTCTTTTCACCTTCTTCTGATAACTGCTTGTTGATGGCAGCCTTATGAATTGCTATTTGCATTGACTGGGCAGGTGTGAAAAGTAATACACTGGGATCATAATCACTACTAGTGCTGTCTAGTGATAATGAATGAGAAAACCCTTTATTTTGAACTGAATCAACAGACTTTTCATTATTTTCATCTAATGAAGTGGTGTGTGAAAGAGTCTTTGTAGTTATCTTATCTTTTATTACACTCTCACTATTGGAACGTGATGGTGTAGATGACTTTGAATTTACGCTACTTTCACCTAATGATACTTTTCTTCTTTGTATTTCATCTTGAATAACACCACCACTATCAGAACGCAATGGTGTAGATGCTTTTGAATGTGTATTGCTACCACCGGATGAAAGTGAACCAGTCCTTGAACAATTTTTTTCATAAATTTGACTACTACTATCCGATTTTTGTGCAGCTGAATCTTTGCAATTACGGATGTGGTCAACAGGGTTAATTTCGTCATATTGCACAGTCTTTTCCAATATAGAACTACCACTGTCTGATCTTTGTGGTGTAGAACTTGGACTGTTGTTCTGAGAGGATTTCTGTGGCCGGTTTTGATGATCACCAATTCTTCCAGGTTTAAATTCTTTGACAACAGCAGTCATAGGTTGACGGCCAACACCCTGGTACGAGTTTGGTTGATATAAATGCTTCGTGACGGTTTTCTCAGATACTGTATTAGAATTCTTATTGCTTTCATCCATTGAATCTTTCCCAACTACAGAACTGTTTTCACAATCTAATATTTTTGATCCATCAATTTTTTTGTCAATACTATTTGCTCTCTCGTGAGATTGACATACTTTAGAATTTTGTTCTGGACAACCATGAAATTCATCACTTTTATTATGTTTCAAGTGAGAGTAAGGTTTGGGATTAACATTTTTGGATTGAAAATTGCTAGGTTTAGCTCTATTAGGTGCAAAATGAATAGGACGAAATGCCTGTTGAGCTGGGGTCTGACCAGAAGAAGATTTAGAACTCAAAGAATGGGCTTCAATATCACCTGCTGAACCACGCTTCAATGTAAGGGAAGGTAATGGACAATTATCATCACTTATTTTATCAGAAAGAGAATTTGAAGCACAGTTAAGAGTGTTATCTCCAGTGAAGCCTATATTAGAGCTCTGGGAATTCTCTTCAATCAATCTCCTAGCATCTGCAAGTTCTTCTTGTGTAACACCTACAGTATACCTGTTTTGTCTTAACCTTTTTCTATTTGAAAAACGTTTCAAGTGAGACTGAGGAATGTCAACACATTCTGTAGTTCTAGACTTAGATACACCATCACTTTGATTCCATGGAGGGGGAGGAAGGCGTAATGATGTCTGAAGTCGAGACACCAGTTGCAACAAGGCTTCACGTCTTTCTGGATCAAGTGAGGATTCACCTGGACTACTGAGCTCTCCACTGAGTTTCAAAGATGCTTGAAGGCGTGACAAAGCAGTCTGTACCTCTGCCAGAAGACCAGGACCAAGAAACGATTGACACCCTTGATTACCTTCAGGAATATCCGACTTTTGCTCACTGCGTTGCTGCTGAATTGAATCTCTTAACCCTACTGCTAATAATTTTAAATCCTCCCCAGATTCTGTACCAGAATCTTCAACTGTAACATTTGAGTTCCCAAGGCAGTCATCACCACTACTCTGGCGAGAATAGGAACTAGAACCCTGAAATTTTCCTTGTGATGCTTTATCCATCAGCAGAGAGGAACGTAGTTGTTCAACCAAGAAGGGTAGAAGCAATGACTCACCCTCCTGTTTAGTACGATGAACTGTAAGACCATTGTCATCTTCAACTTCTTCTGATGTGATGAAGCTTGACGTTTTGCTAGCACCATCATCTGCAAGTGCTTCAGCTACAATATCAGCACAAGCTGAAAATAATATGAAAACAATAGTTTCAATAAATTATTTTGTGATGGTATTTCAGTCAGTAAAATGAAACCCGTCTTGTTATATGCAGCAGTAGAATTATAAATTTTGTATAATATAATAAACTATTACTCATAACTCTAGTAATTAGTAGAGATCTAAATTATTTACAATAACTCAGTGGTTGGAAATAAATAAATAGTAAAACAGCATATAAACTTTATTGACAGATATTTATTATTGTATACTTACCCTTCTGTTCAGCCATGACAGTTCGAAGCCTCGCTCTTATTTGGCGTCTTCCTTCGTAGTCTGTGCAGTTTTCCAACTAAAAAAAAAGTTCACAGAAGAATTATTCTCAAGTACATACTAAATTCAAGTAAGATATTTACTAAAGAGTATCAACTAAAACATAACTCTCTAAACAGACAAAAATTTGATTCTTGGCACAATTGTAAAACATAAAAACAAAAAATAGTGCTATTTTCAAAGATCACAAAAGTATAAAAAAATTTAAAAAATAAGTTCTATGAACTACAATAAAACAATAGGACTATTTCAAAAATTGTAAAAAAACAACATATCAAACATAAGTAAGAGAAAAAAAAGTAATTCAACTGTAACTACATATATGTTAAACTTAAAATATGATTTTCCCATATTCAATTAAATAATTTATTTTTTTAAAAAAACCTAAATATTATTTGACTGCTACTGGATTTTTAATTTATAAGATAAATATATTTTCTTATATCTAAAGAAATACCTTGTTTAAAATGGTCAGGAATAATTACTTTTTCCAAAATGTTACCAAATGAAGAAAAATGATTATGTCAAATGAAACAGAAGCAATAACTTGATCCAACTTTACATAAATCAGTACTATACAAACTCTTATATTAAATCCTGAAAACAATCGGCCACAAAAAAACAATATATAATAATGATCCAATATCAAAAACTTTCATATATTGCTTTTCCTTACTACAAATAAATACACAAGGAAAAGTACTGAAAGAATTCATATACTATAAAAACCAAATAAAGAAAACATAATAGTTTTAATATACTACCAAATAAGCTAAATTTGAATAATAATTTATATCAGATATAACAATTAATATATCAAACTATTTGAAAATACTTACAAGTTGCCTGAGCAGCTTTTCGTCCCAAATTTCTTCTAGATCACCTTCAAAATTCACTCCGTTTGTGCTTGAAACCTCCTGAAACAAGGGAAAATAGTTTAGTATATATATATTTTTTTTAAAAAAAGAAAAATATCTATAATCCTTAAATAAGATTTTCTTGATTTCATGAGGTAACAGGGTAAAGAAATGTTTAATGATTTAACAATTCCAAGCAATAGTGTCAGATATATTGTAACATAATGGATAGGTACAATGACTAGAACTTCAGAACACAAATTACCTGAAATACCACAAACCTGTCTTCATAAACAATTGTAAACTATGTACGTACATGTAATACTAAGCATGGTTTGAGTTTTTAAATGTTTTATTAATGACTACAATAGTTGTAAAACTCAGAATGTGTCCTAAAAGTTCCTAAATCTGATCCTCTTTTATGGAAAAAAAAATCTTTTTATATCATATTTGAATTGTGCTAAGAGTGTACTAAATTGTAATTTTTGTACCTCTTGGATCCTTTGAAATTGTTCATGTCTAATTCTAGAATTAGCTACCAATTTTGGTAATAGACAAATGAAAATAGGTACTCACTTTTGAGCCACCCTATATATTGCTATATACTGCCGTTGAAAAATTTTTGCTCTCATTAAATTAGTCATTAAAGTTTTAAACATGTTGTAAATACATTTTCCCTAAACAAGAAATAGTATTATGAAAGGCAAACCCTAAATGATAAAATCCTAATCATTTTCGAGATTTTTGATGTTGCAGTCATTTCAATTTCACTTGGATACACATCATAACATTAATTAATTGAAAGGGAAGTGATAATTTACTTTACCTCATAGGGTCAATAACAGATAAAAACATTTTATACTAATTACAATGTTTCAACTGTAATGATACAATCCTAATGAATCAATAAAAAGTAAAAAATAAAATATCATGCTGACTATCTGTGGTGTAGAGGTTAGTATCACACCACAAATGTCCTGGGTTCAAATCCTTGCAAGGGCACGGTAGTTCTGCGAGTTTCAGTACTGTGACACCCTTAAAGTTAACAAGCAGAGTGTTTTCCAAATCATAAGAAGAAAGTTGCTAATGACCTTAGTAGTTAATGTGACAACTGCGAGTGGTGGGGGGAGAATTTAACATAGAATTTGTCACTGACCTCCTGTGGTGTAGGAGTTTAATTTAAGCAGAGGAATTATGGGAAAGAGAGGTAACTCTCTGATAAATCATATAACTAAATTCTTTCAAAATAATGTTACTTTATAACTTTGGTTTGTGTGGTGATGTTCTTGCAGCTCTTGATCTTAATCACCTGACAAAGGCAACAAGTGTTGCAGAAACATTGGGTGGCATTTATTTTAGCACTTATTTCAGTCTTTAATTTGGTTACTTCTTTTTTGTAATACAAATAAATTGAAGGTAACTAAAGGATTGTTGTTGTGGTATCCAGTCCTAAGACAACCCTCCATGCTAACATATCTTGCGCATGCCTTTTTATTTCAGCCTAACTACCATATCCCACATCCTCCTTAATCTGCTTGGCGTATTCCATCCTTGTCTTCCTCTTATATTCTTACCCCACACACTTCCCTCTAATGCTCATTTTATAAGACCTTCATGTCTTAAAATGTGGCCTATTAATCTATCCCTCTCTTGGTCAACGTTCTCCATATTGTTCACTCTTCCTTTATTCTGCTTAGAACTTCCTCGTTAGTGGTTCTATCCACTCCTCTGATTTTCAACATTCTCCTATAGCTCAACATTTCAAAGGCTTCAACTACAAATTACTGTCAAATTTTAGTATGAAAAACAATAACACACATTTTTTCTAAAAAAAATGGGTGTCGCTTCAAAGCAGCTCAGTCTATGTATGAATGATGTAAGATTGAATAGTAATGCTGCATTATTACATCCAGCATTTTTAAATATTCAGTGTAATCATAGTATTGAGTATAAACATTTAGTGTTAAGTACTCTGCTAAATTTCTTCATAACTGCATTAAGGAATATGACCCCAAAAATTTTTAACAATAATTATTATTATGCATCCATGTCCTTTTAGAAAAAAAAGAGGTCTATTAGTTGTTTTGGTCTCATTAAGATCAATGAGCAATGCAACTTACAAAAGCCAAACTATAAATTTTGAAATAAAGTGGGATGCTGCAGTTCAGAGGTTTCTGGTCTAGTTACCTTGCTCAGAGGTTTCGCATTTAAGAGTGAACCGGACGACGGTTGTTTCTCTGAGAACAGCAGCCATAGCCTCAGAGGAAGGTGTTGTGTTGGAGAAGCACGTGCACTGCGAAGTAGTGCAGTGGCTAAACCTGGCAACGCGACTGCCGAGACCAAAATAGGCGCGATTCGGCGCAAAGAAGGCGAAGGCAGGGCCAGAGGCCCGCTATTTCTGTCACCATAGGCCCGCTATCACCGGCGCGCTGCAACAGTTGACGACTGTCGGAGGGAGACACGGAAACGAAGAACCCTGTGCAACTGTTAACGTCGATGGACGGGACCATCAATCCGTATACTACTTTCCGCGTTGACAGAAGCACCATTTAATTATTATTTTTAGCTCAATTCCAAGCCACAGCTACAGCCAGACTGACAATGAGAAACAGCTTTGATAGCATACGAGAAATGCACGATGGGATCACTGATCTATTATAAAGACAATCTGCGAGATACAAAACTTGTCCTCATGAAACATGGTCTGAGAACCGATTAACTGTGGCCGAAAAATAATATGGTTTCAATGCAATGTAGCCATTGTTGTTCCGCGTGTAAGGGGGGAGATTCAATAGGACTGTTTGAATAGGGGCCGATTTTAATATCAAAAGGTCAGGGACCCAGGCAGATTTTACAGAGCGTCTAGTCCCGCCATTGTCTGAGTTCCATACGTGCCCTGTATCTGCCTTGTACGACTAAGATTGGTAATAGATAAATATATTACGTACTATCTGGGTATCACAAGCCCCTTACTTCATCACAGCCGAATGTTATAATCACCGCGATGGCTTAGAATCACAATCGAGTCAAGAAATCTGATACTTAAAATAAGCACAGACATTCAGAAAAATACAGAAAAACAGTCAATTATATTTATAAGGATAAACTACATGAGCTATCTGAAAAAAATTAATGCGTATAGATGTATACACCTACGCAAAATAAAATTGAGTGCGTGCTGTCCTAGTCTCTATATAATTTGCCTCAATCATTCGCACAGTGACTTAATAAATTAAAAAGTATCATTATTTAGGTAAAATGTTACTTAAATTTCAGCAATATTTCACGCTTACAGCAATTTAATCATCTTGTTTGACAGCCTAGGTGAGGTTATAATCAATCCTGTTGCAAGTTCTATGTCTTTAGTGTAGATCAAGGGAAGCCTTGTATTGGCTGTACACTACAATACACCAAAATATCATGGCAACAAGGTGATTGGAATAGGAACGCATAAGGGGCAAACATGAACTACAGGTAACAGCGCTCTTAAATTTAACGAGCATACTCAATCAAATCCATTCCAGAAGGGCTTTGCAGATCTCTGAAAACAAAGCATCAGAATGTTTTAAATTGTTCTGGAAGGGCGCCTTTGGCGATCTGACAGGGAAAACGGATATAAGAAAGGCAGGAGTTTACCATAGTGACCATGTAAAATATTTGACAGACCATTCAGTCAAAATGTGACGCAGAAAAAATCTTCATATCATTCCAGACGTCGCAGAGATCATCTCGCCAAAACTACAAATCGGTTTTTAATCAAACTGTCTCAAAACTGTTCCGATTAATCAATCTAAACGAGTGCGTACTGAGATGTTCATGTTATTTATAAAATAGTACACTATACTAATTTTATAACGCTTAGATGTAAATAATATATTTTTCAATGTCAGAAACAGGACCGTAAGATATATTTTTCTCGGAATGCTGTCCCTTAAATGACTCTTCTTTACAATAACCTTCGAAGTGTATTTATTTTTGAAAATTCGCAAAATTTTAAAATAGTATTTTTTTAAATAATATACTTATCGGTCATCCCCTCACACAGCACGGCACGATGCTGTAATGATTACATGTATTTAGCTGCAGTGAGCCTGGCAAGGAGGCAGCTTGTTGAGCTTTACGGGTAGTGCAGCAGGGTGAAAGGGAGTAACACGCATATGCATTTACTTAGCACAGAAATATATATTAGCGAGAGCGACTGCTCCGCAATTATTGCAAAGGTTATTAAAACTACGAAAAAAATAGCACATGAGCATCAGAATTTTGTTCCAACTAGAACTTCACTTACACTATGAACAAACAAGTCGACAGCAATTATATATAGTTAAATGAAAAATTGACATATTCAGGTTAGAACTAAGAGAGAATTTTTTTTGAGCTCTTCAAAGAAGTGGATGATCATTCCGTTGGCCTCGCCATTGAGATTTACAACGATACTCAGTTCTTCACAAATAAAGTAGACATTTTTTCTGGTTTATACTCTATTTTGTAAAGTAGCGGTACAAATGTTGATAGAAGAAACTGAAGATTTATATTCTCAATAACAAAAAATATATGGATTATCTTGATGTGCGATTCTGAGACGAATATCCCGTACCTTGAAGCTTTCCGCATCTCAGCCAAGCGTAATTTATTGGCAACCTGACAAGCAAAACGAGTCGTGGTCATAACTTTTCATGGTTTGCTTTCCCAAGTTGAGGCACTTCATCATGGCATGTTAGCCATCGAGCAACTAACCGAGTGTGTTATTCGCCGGATAAGCACCCGCAGTTCTGTCATATAAGATAACAATTCGGCTGTTTCTAAAACGAATTTCTGACTCTACAGACTGCAACAGTTTTAAAGACTATTTTTTTCCGTGCTGTAGAAGGGTAAAACAACACGTTTGACTTGGTGAAGTTCCGATTCGGGAGAAACCCAATGCTACTAGAGTTACATCCATGTCAAGTTCACGCAGTTGGCTATTGCAGGAAGCCTTTCTATTATTTGCTGCAAGGGCGACTGTGCAAAATTCTCACCACGATGGATTGTGGGGTCGAGTTTCTTAGATGAACATCCTTGCATCTGTTCCAAAGCCCACAAACTGAATCGTTTTCAAGGATCTCTTTGAAATTTTCGTCACTCATTGATTTTTAATACGGAATGAAGCTTTCATACTTTACCCTAGGTCAAGAATTCCAAATCAAATGTAGAAAAAACTCCTCTTACGGACATTAAACGTACAGCGTAAAAATTGAGGAACTAACTGTGCGAGTTTCAATCATAAATATTTTTTTAGGATTATAAGAGATGTTCTGTAATATAAAAACATAGTTTTCTAACTTTAAGTTTACAATAAATAAAAATACGGCTAATAAGTCAGCATATAATTTGATTACATTTTTAATTAATATAAATACGACGTTTCGTTTCCCTTTTGAGTCTTAATTAGGAGTGATTCTTGAGACTCTTCTAAATATGTCTAATTTCTCGAGTTTGTTTTAGGAAAATTGAACCTTTATTTCAGCTGTAGTTAAAAAAAGTGTTTTGATTTAGTGCATGACGCGTTAATTTTTTTTAGTTTCGCTTTAAAATACATCTTGTTTCTCTACATATGTTGAGCTGGAATGAGTTTTTCTGTAATTAATATCGAGGATACAACAATGGAAACTATTATATCCCGTGTGACAAGGTTATAAGCTACAGCAGAGATAAAAATTATATTTTTCTAAAACGTAAACTCAAGAAATAAGACAAGACAGTCAAGAATCTCTATTTATAAGAAGTTTAAGTTTCCTCATTCTCTCTGAGAAATTGAAACTGATGAGAAAGAGGGTGGATAAGAATCTCGATTTATAAGAAAGCGAAACAAATAAAGTTATAAAATAAATAAAAAGATGGACAATAAGTCACCAAATAATTTTATTACTGTCTAATATTTTAAGTCGTAACCGGCTCAAATTTACAAAACATTAATACCAGTTTTACTGTATGCGTCCGAGACATGGTCATTGACAAAACAGAACGAAAATAGATTAAATGCATTTGAGGGGAAAATTTTAAGAAGGATATTTGGATCAGTAAGTGATGGACTGTGGAGGAGAAGGTTCAATTTTGAGACCTATGACCTGTTGTACGCGAAAAATTAAAAATCAACAGGTTGAGATGGGCAGACCATGTGGCACGGGTGGACCCAAATAACAGAATAAAACGCATCTTCACGGAAAACCCAGTAGAGAAAAGGAAAGTGGGACGACCAAGGACCAGATGGTTGGATTGTATCGGGGTCAGGAACTGGAAGAATAAATTAAACGATAGGAACCAATGGCATGACATTCTGAGGCAGAATACGATCAGCGTTGAAGCGCCAAAGATTAATGAATGAATGGTTAGGGATGAAAGACACAGGTATTCAATATACCTCACGTCACTTTCCAAAAATATAGGGGACAATGGGACGCCCGACAGAGATAATTGGATTTGGTGATGAAAATGTTTGAATCAAGATGAAACTGAGGGATGGTAGGGGATTTCCAAAAAAGTGTCACCTAGATTTAAAATAAGTCGTTCGGAATCGAGTTGAATAAGGAAACTACATCCAATGAAAGTAACTGATGGTCAGGGGTGCAAATATATCCTTCACGGATTCCATGAAATGTTTTTTTGAGTTTTATTTATGGAGCGAGGCCTTTCATCATTCACACCTTACGATAGTAACGAGAGAATTTTCAAGCCCATTATCAACAATTTGTTCATCAGGCACCCGGGCACAAGGAAGGGACAATCACAGTTTTAATCATAGAAGAAGGGGATGCACGAATTTAGCCGGCGGAAGAAGGCTGCTGCTCGCAGAGTGCAATGTCACTATTCACAAAGAAGGGCCCAATATAAATCCTAAAGGAACTGCCAAAACTTCCCGCTGGTGGCCGTTCTATTTGAGACTTGTAACGAATGGCAGACAACAATGACCCGTGACTGCCAACAGCGTCCACTGCACCCGGTCAAGTCATCCTCTGCAGGCAAATACCAACAGAAACGAGAAAACACACGATCCGCGACCGACGCACTGGGAAGCAGTACTAAGGTAACCCACTGAAACAAATTTGGCTCCAGTTATGCATTTTGACACAGTGTGATTAACGTTTCAAGTTACTCAGTTTATCGACAATGATCAGCTCCGTTCACCGTAAACGATATTCCACTGCCCCGGTAAAAATGGTAAAGAAAAGTCTAAGGTAGACAACTGAGCTTTATTGGAAAACACAGTCATTTTCTAACATCCGACAGCTTTAAGTTGTCATTTTTGTTTAGATATTTCACTAGCTGAACCACCTGACGTTGATCGGCGCTCGAGTTCACGTAAATAACAAAGCAACAATTTAATTAAAGGTAAGTTTATTGTAGTACTTGGTACACTACAATCTATTTCAGTTGTCAAATCCAACCTATTTTCAATCTCAAGTTGTGCAAATGCCGAAAATTCGTCAAAATGCCGTTTTTTTAAAAGAGCCGTCCTTTTGACCCATTTCCCGTGGTCTGACCAACATCGTAGAGAATCGAATTTCCAATCAACCAGAATTTTTGTAAAATACTCAGTTTTTGACCTACAGAGGTCTAAAGTTGGAGGGGTTCCAAAACTGACTTTTTTTTAGTAAGCCCTTACTCATTTCTTCCAAATGAGTATGCACTTTGCTAGAAGAAACCCAACGAAAAATCACAAAAACGAAAAAACGGAGGTTTCTTGACACTTTCACATTTTTCCACATATATACAGTATTGTTGTTATTTAAGTTTATTTAATTTATACTTTTATCTGCAACGAATGTCGCTATCAAATGCAGAAACATTTTATTAGCTTTTACAAATGAACAATTACTAGATGTACGTGACGCGAAAATTAAACTAATTTACGTATACATCGAATCGGCGATTGGAAGAAGTTTATCGTTTCTCGGCCAACGATAGGTTAATAATTACGCGAAATGTTTAAAATTTTAGAAATATATAGCATCATAGATCAATAATATAGGCAACCCGCGTTAGCGTAACGTGATCTCGATGTGCGTATCAGACACGAAACATTTTACCGAAAAAATTTTTTCACTTTATTCACATATATAAATTCAATATATTCAAAAACCATTTAAGATCATGGGCAGGAACACGTATACCAAAAATCTGGTCAAAGTCAGACCAGTAGTTCGAACGCATTACATACGTAATGACAAAGGTTTTTAGATATATGTAGATTGTGTTATTAATTTTCAAAATTTATTACAAAAAAAAATTGGGAACCATAGAAATCAGTTTTGCTGCATCGATAATGCATGTCTCAAATATGAATATTTAATTGAAGCAACTGATAATCTAGAATTATAAGGAAGGATGCGTGGAAATATGGACGATCTTTCCGCAGATCCGAAATAATTTCGAAAGTTTAAGTTCCTTCCGCAAATGAATACAATATTTAATTCAATGAAAACTGAAGAATTGCTTATTGATCCTCAAAAATCCCCATTAGAAGATCCGTGAAACTATGCATGACAAAATTACCTATGCAAAAGCTGTCCGCAATGGCTGAAGCGTCTTAACTGTTAATTAGAAACGCATTTGATTTTCAGCATGTTTAAAATCAATTAAGCCGAGTTTTTATGAATCGTGGATTTATTTACCCCTGAGTGGAAGCAACTTTCCAAACACCGGGACGAAGCGGGTGGAAGGGCCCCGTTGAAGAAGAAAATTCATGATTCCCCTGGTGTTATTTTTAAAACTGTCTGGAAAAACGATCAGCGGAGGATATTACGCAGCATTTGAAGCATACAGAATATTCTTCAGCAATTACTAGTAATTTTATTGATGTACACATTGAAGTAATGTCATAAATAAGATTAGTATGTTTCTAATTAGGAAATTCGCGACAGAATGGTGCGACGTATTTTTAACGGCGATTCAGGGACATTCGGATACGCTAAAACTGCCAAGGCAGCCTCGTGGGTGCCACGTGTACAGTGTCGATAATCTAATAATATTGTGAAACTACGCAGCAGCGTTACCAGATACGAAATACCAAAATACCCGTGGTCCGGGTTGGGCCAAGTTTACGGTACGAGGCGATTGAGTGACACGAAGCCGGCACTATCAAGTCTTTGCCGGAAAATAAATACTAGCTAATGACCAGATTACTGGCACGTTCACAATTTCCACTTTTCCGAAACAGAAGCGTCGCCATTTCTGTGCAACTCATTCGTCGCAATCTCTGCGTCGTCAGTCACACTCTTTGTTTGTCATATAAACAACCGATTCTACCGCCATAATTACCACCAAACACTTAAGATCGATAGTAAAATGACTTCTGGTAACTGCAATTTCTGTTCTCACTGTTGAAACCTCTGAAAAATTTAGAGAAGACTGCCTCGATATACACGTCCATAGGATCCATTCCAAATTCCATAAAATAACATTCTCATTTTATTTCTCAAGAATTTGAAAGCAGTTTGTTCGTATGTCAACGAAACTTGGTTCAAAATTCAAGAATACAAAGATCAAGCACCAAGCACGTTGAAGTGTCAGGCTGTGCTTTGGGTCAAGGCAATTCTGTGAACTCTAAGCGGAAAAATAAGTCAGGAATGAATAGCAGATCATTAATAGGTCCTTTCATCTTCTTCCTACATTTTAATATATAGATGAAGTACCAGTCCCAACCGAATTATTTAACGTCCTTGTTGAACAATGAACACCTTTGCCGACAAGGACAAGAGCAAGGGTTTCGCCCATTATCCAAATGTTCATATACAATTGCAATTTCCAATCTGTTACTTTACTACTTTATACTCTTTAATGTCCGCTGCTTAATGCCCGAAAATCTATTTTCCTCCGTTTTTAACCATTTTTCCCGGTCCATCGGCGGCGAGGACCCGATCCTTTCCAATAATAATTATTTATCTTTCGTCTTTGGGAGGAGCCCAATATTTTGGGGAAAACACCACGTCTGCTCCCAGAAAGGTATATCTGAGTCTCAAAGACTTTAGCAAATCATGTACGGCGCCAAACTGTCTAGGTTTTATTACCTTTTCTGAAACCTCCTTCCATTTCTCTCGCCACCTGGCTTTGATTTTGAACAGCTAAATTTTGTGTTTAGTCGTGTTTTATTATTAGTGTGATTTTTAACTCTAATCATACAAAAGAAATGTATAATATAATATGTATAAAAATATTATCATATAAAATAAAAATGTAAGAAATTAAAAAAGGATAAAAATTTATAAATAAAATATAATGAAGCCGACTTCCTATGGTGTAGTGGTTAACGTTGCTTACTCGCATCACAGAGCTCCTGGTTTCGAATCCAGGCATGGGCATGGATTTTGTGTGTGAATTTTTACTCTGTTAAACTACAGATAACGAGTTCCCCTACCGTAGTCGCTAATAATCATAGAAGT
The DNA here is from genome assembly GCA_034510155.1 of Eucriotettix oculatus. Classification (NCBI taxonomy): domain Eukaryota; kingdom Metazoa; phylum Arthropoda; class Insecta; order Orthoptera; family Tetrigidae; genus Eucriotettix; species Eucriotettix oculatus. The sequence continues at coordinate 21,836,020 of CM067382.1, read as the reverse complement.
TGATGCAACTTTAAATAAAATGGCCAAAAGTCAGAAATAGAAAAAAATTTAATTTAAAATAAAATGTTTCGTCCCAACGCTCTTCAATTCATTCTACAAAAATAATACAATTATATGTAAATAGTTGAATATAAATAAACTTAAATTGTAACTACATTATACAAAGTTTATTTATTTATATTCAACTATTTACATATAATTATATTATTTTTGTAGAATGAACTGAAGAGATCAAGAATATTTGTGGACGAAACGTTATATTAAAAATTTTAATATTTCTTTTTTATATGTATTTAGTTTATCATGTTGAGTCAGATTAATTTCATTATTTTATTTATGATAAAAAATTATTCTTGTATGTCAAATAAATGAAGGCACCGAAATAACAGTGAAATAGCAGAAAAGCGTTTTGTTAATATTGAAAATGATAACGGAAAAAATCTTTAAAAAACGTTAAGTTTATAATAGTAGAGTAACATAAATTTTGTTTTAATTACGTTAATTTAACATCATATATTTATTTTCAAAGAGTCAGATATTGTTACTAATTTTAATTATTATTAAATTGCAGAAATTTAATTTTCTTTCCAATGCACGTCACTTATTACGAAAGATTATTATTTTTTTTACAAAAGTTAGTGAGTTCTACATAATCGTCGACTAATATTAGAAGTGGCAATTTTGAAAAAGAAAAACAGCTACATAGTAGAAGGACAGCTCCTATAGAATAGTAACCATAAAAATTTAGTCCTGAGAGCATTATTTTAATGACAATTAGGTGTTACTAATAATAATTTAACAATTCTGTTTCAGCATTTTATAGAAACCGTCAAAACACGTGGGTCGTAATGATATTCGTCATGCAAACAAATACTTTCTCGTTTATGCAGCAACAAACAGCTAGAGGATGTTGGTGGATAAGATTTACTAATAAAGTTGTTCTCAAGACGCGCATTTCTCGTTCACCGACCAACGATGCGCAGGGGATCCACTGCATAATCACAATCGTGCCCAAAATAGTCTGGCCCAACTGAAAGAGCAAAGTCACACGCTCGTCCTCGTCTTCAAATAAGATCTGACCAAGGGTAGTTGAGAAAAATCTCATGCAATTTAGCTTCAGTAGTTAATGAAACTAAACAGTAAGAAACGTTTCAATTATTCAGCAGGGTAATTTCATAAGGCTGTTACGATCTATCGATAGGCATGATTTGAAGCCAATGGTGAAGTAACAGCTACAAAACAAAGGTTACTACGCAATTGCAAATCCTTAGTTAAAACGGGAAAAAATTAAGGCAACAAAAAGCTGTATGGTTTAAAAAGGTCCTGAATAGTCAAGTTATTGTAGCAATAATATTCGTGATTCGCTACAATGCTTCAATTGAAGAAAATTAAGCGAAGTAAAGAAATGATCTTCCATACGTTGATATACAGATTATAACCTCTTTCACATTCATTCGTCATTCATACCGTCACACTTTAAAAAAATACCTTTCACGTCCCCTATCATCGAAATCACACAAATGAACGCTGAAAATAAAATGTTTTATTTAGGAAGTTATATGGAATGCCACCAAATGAACATTTGTAATAATCGTAATTCAAATAACGCAAATTTATATAAAAAAATATTTCAAAAACACTTCATTTGCTCAATGTCAAGTTAATCGGTATGCATGCAGTTGCAACACACAGAATATATTAGAACTCAGTAATCCGAAATAGAAAAGTCAAAACAATGCCAAGCTACGACGCAATGAAATTGTGCTTGTATTGATGCGTACGTCAAATGCCGAAGATTATTCAAACCGTTAGCCTGAAACTTTGGGCCTATATGTTCATTACTAAAACCTTTCGTATGGTGTGCGGCGTTATATGGGTGCGAAACGTGGACGGTAGGAGTTTCAGAAAGGAAATTAACAGAAGCGTTTGAAATGTGGTGCTATAGAAGAATAAGATGAGTGGGTAGAGTAACTGACCAGGAAGTTATAAGCAGAATAAGACAAGAGAGAACAATATGGAGAACTTTTTCCAAGAGAAGGGATAGAGTAATAGGCCACGTTTGAGACACGAGGGTCTTGTAAAATTAGGAATAGAGGGAATAACAGAAGAGGGATGGAATACGCCAAGTTGATTAGGGAGGTTGGAAGCTATGTAGAAATGAAAAGACTTGCGCAGGATAGGTTAGCATGGAGGATTGTATCAGACCAGTCTAAGGACTGAACACTACAAAATAACATGTTTTCTTATCCGAAAAATCGGAAAAATATATATAAAAATCTGGTTTTGAAATTTAGAAAAATTATGTGAAAAATCCACCTATATATAATTTGCTTGTAAAAATTCAGGAGCTGGGCAACAGGGCTAAGAACCATCCAGATGACCCTTGATACACTTGTTTTGCTGCACTCGAGCTTATTACTGGTAACGTCATGAACTGTGCTAACACTCAGTGCAATTTTTTTATATATCTTCAACAATATTACGTTGGTCTTCACGAATAATTTCGTCAATTCGGATATCAATGGAAGGAGTCGACAGAAATTAATCGGCCAGGGTGTAGCACGTCGGTCTGTAAGATTTGCTCGTTTTTTTGAATTGGTCCACGCAGTTATAAAAAATTTTCGTGGTTTATAAAAGTTTCACTGTACTGTAGAATCAATCGAGAAAAGATTTAAACCGGTTTTTCGCCTACAAGAAGCAAAAACTGGGTCCCCGAACATTGTTCAAGCGGACCCAGCATCGTTAAATGCAATTATGTGGAAATAAAATCGTTTTTATCCGTCAGGTGATCTCAGCTCATCCCGGTGATGCCAACCTACTAAAGACAATTTTGTTTCTATAATTATTGAACGTCACCTTGTAGTTGTTTTCATGAAGCTTTCTCTTCTTCAAGTCGAGAATGACCCGAGTGGAACGACTAAGATAACTGGAAACTGCCAATAATTATGAGAGGTTCTTCATATTTATGGCATTTACATTGAGTATCGCAAGGGTAAAAGTCAAAGCACGAGGGAAAAGCATCTCATATCGATGACATTTTGAATTACTGTAGCGCTCTTCTCCGACGAGCAACTCGCAACTGACTGATGACGTCTGTTGTCGAGACAGCTTGATTGACTCCAGCGATCCATCCGCCGACGTTTAAAGGACATTCCGACGAAGATAATAAGGTAGCAGAGAGGCGGAGTATATTCTTGGCAAGATAGACCCGGCGACGAGGCGGAGTGTTTCTAAAAAGACGGGGAGTAAGTGATGATCTAATCTGGAGACATCAAGGACGACAAACCGCTCACTCTCACACGCACCAAACTTGAACTTCAATGTCTGGATAGCTACTGCAATCAATAACAATATCTTAACAACAAAACGGGGAAAACCGAACGTACGCTTCACGTTACTGGAACATTTTAAACCTACCAAATGAGATGAAAATGAATATTTACAAATGATCAACTACAGCTTTTTCGTCAGCTGCACGCAGCTTGTTAATTTCAGATACTGAAACAGTCTACGTGGTCTTTAATACGATCAGACTCTCAATTACAGATAAGTAGTTACAAATACAGTAAGGATATGTTCTAACACGGAAAGGAGAACTACAAAAAATTTTCAACGCCAATTACTACGATGGGACGACGATTTAGGGAGAATCACAGCTACCCACTTCACGGAAAAACTTGTGATTTATACAATGAGCCACAGAAACAGGGAAATGTTTCATTTTACACTCACAACATCAAAATATCGACAGTTAAGGAGTCCTCAAAGACAAAAAACATTGTCCTATAAAATTACACTGCAAGTGAAAATCAAGACGTATTTTCAAAGAGGATATTATTTTTGTATTTGTTTCCCCAAAAATTTATCAATAATAATACTATATAATAATTTTTCAAACCGGAGTTTTCTGTGCTATTATACGGAAACTATTGAATTTTTTAAAAAATATTTAAAATTCCAAAGGAATCCTACATATATGTATACGTGAATATTTTTACAATTATATTTTATTATCAAAATGACTATTAAATTTACAAGCCTTCAATTTTTTCAAAATTTATTACTTCACGTAGAATTAAAAAGGAGTGATTTAGATAATAAAATATTAATGTGATAAAGTATTTGTGTTTGTGTGTGATTCTTGTTTATTTCTTTGGAATTTACGTACATGTTTTTCTTTTCAATACCGATGAATATGGCTATATTGGCCGAAAATTTTGGTATCAATAATTTCTTTCTTTCAAAACTTATGCTTCCATTAAAGCTCTGTCATAGAGGCTATGAAACTTGCATTTAAGTCGACTCCAGAACCGCTGCGAGATTTCTCCTTCCATTATGTAGGCGTGAATCTGTTCCACCTTCAATTTAGTGAATCTCAATGAAGAACGGATATTACATATAAATCTATTATTTTGGGGGAAAATTAAAAAAAAATATCTCCGTTAACTTTAACGTAGCAAGGGAATTTAAATTCTTAAAATTAAAGTAAGCCAACGTTTAAAGAGAATAAAGCCCCAGAAAAATAGTTGACGTTAAAGTTTGCGATATTTAAGTGTAGTTGTCACGCTGTAAAAATTTGAAAAATTTTCTTTTCACAACACGGTTATTCGAGTGCAGAGAACGTAGGTTAGGTTCTACGGGCCTTTAATTGCAGTCCAGCGCGAGAAAGAGAACATTTAATTATTTCATAGCCTCCAATTTGAGCTGTTACCGTGGGCGTTCGTTACAGACGTCACATTGACGCAACCACCCATTATGAAAAGTGACTATTGTACGAAGTTGGATTTCTGAAAGCTGAAAATTATTTCTGGTACTGCTTAACGCCCCAAAATGAAGTTGTGATTGTTTTAGAATTAACAGATTGATTGGAACAATGAATTATTTGTTCATTGTATTGTTTTAAATATATTCTCATCGGTTAATTTCAGCTCCTAAAGTACAGTAATAGCAGTGCTGATACAAACATTTTATTATAATCCCATTGAAAAAATATATTATTTTAAAATTTATCAGTCCTATTTATATCCGGAATATTATTCGACTCTTACATGGGCCATTGGTGAATGTATTAAAATTTCGAGCCCTGCCCCTAAGGTTTTTCTTTCCGGGTCGTAAGTAACATTCGTACAAAATTTGATATAAACGTCTTTCGCGTGTTTAAATTTGTATGCGAAACATACACAAAAACATCCAATTTCAAATGTCAACTATACCTGCGATTTAATAACTAAATATATACTGAAAATAAATTGTAGAATGACTCAATATATGCGTTCGCATAAAGTCGTTCAATGTGTAACAGGAATAAAAAACAAGTCTTGTAATTAAAAGACAAAAACATGTAGATTATCTTGTGAGATTTTAAAATTATATAATTTCAATTTTGAAATTATTTTGTATTGACAAAAATTTCTCGATTTCAAAAGTGTAGTGTGTGTTTTCAGGTCGTTTGGAGCATCTATAAAAAAATTTAGCAGCAGTTGCTCCACGTTCTTAAATTTGTACACGGAACGTACGAACATTTTCACATAATTTTTATCGGATGCGAAATTTCACATCAGAAAATAAATTTTTGTTTGTATTTTGCGCTTGGTCTGACCAATATAACAATCTTTGCAGTCAAAACACTTAATTTTATACACAACATTGTAAGTATCAAAATTAGTTATATAATTTTTCACGAAATTTAACATATTATAAGATCTAAATATTACCCTAAGACTGTAATTGGCATACACATTAACTGATTTATATTGCATTTTCTCTAAATATGGCAAAACACTGAATCCCATCGATTTGTTGTTATTATTAGTTGTAGATTAATTACTTTTGTAAGTCAAAGAATCTAATCTACTTCTAACATATTTATTAATAAAACTAGGAGAATTAAAGAACAATTCGCAAACTTAAAGTAAGCAAAGGTAGAAATTTTATCCTAAAAATTAACAATTAAGTATCTTTTTTGTAGTTTTAATTTGTATCGCCTGATAGTCTCAAATAAGGGGTTAAACAGGTTTTGATTCAAACGTTGCAGTACAAAAAATTACTGCATCAATTACATAAGTGGAAAATAAATTCAATGGAAATGAAGCTATATTCCAGTACATAGTTTAAATATATGTAAAATCATTTCCTAATTTTAGGAATCAAAAATCCTCCATTTTCGCTATCTGCGAGCTAGTATATTTCACAAAAATATTTTTTTTATTTCTAAAAGTAAATATCCAACATAGCTTCCAACTACTTTATTTTTCTCTCACCCTACTCCAAACAAGATTAAAATAATGTTTCGTGTTAGAGGAATTCCACTGTTGTGTGATACGAGTTCTAATGCCTAAAGATTATTTTTCTGCATAAGTAATCTTCAACTTCTGAAGGAGGAAATAAACACGTGGGTCAATAAAGATAAGGATCACGCGAAATCAATTTCGGCTGACCAGAATTGGTGGTGAGCGAAACGGACCAATAAAACAAACACGAGGGCCGTGCCAAAAGACGCAAGTAGAGGACTTAGTCAGAGCCTTTATAATTGTACATTGCTAAGACACATGTGTTTTATTTGCGGTTTCGAATATTAACAGCGCCGGCCCAATATCGGAACCAAGTTTGCATACTGGAGCAGGTAAAAATAATGGCGGCCGACCTGGTTTCTAAGAAGAACAAATATTCCTCGCACTGCGACTTCTCTTATGAAATAGTCAGATAGGTAATTCCAGGCATTTTAATAACCTCAATTATAATTTTATAAATTTCAAAATCTAAAGAAATTTTTGTATCATACAGGGTGTTACAAAAATCCTATTTTTTTATTTAAAACAAGCGTAAATTTATTTATTTTTACATGTGATTAAAATCTAAGAATATTATCCAAATCAGAACAAAATACAAGTATTGATACACACACTCCAGCTAATATTTTTGTGATAACCCTCGAGACACCGTGTTTAATATTTATCCAGATAATGCTGCAGTATAATAAAGATAATGATATAGAAATATTGTTAGAAGTCTAGATATTTTCTCTACATTTTAACACAAACTCATATTCAAGACTTTATCATACGTTTCACATTTAAACCTTAAAAATATCACCTTATCGACAATCGACCTTTTTAACGTGAGTTTTATGCGAGGGTAAAATATAAATTGTGAACATAATTTTAATCAAATAAATACTTTCCATTATTGTAACTGACATTGTTAAAAATTAAATCGAATAAATTCAGTGATTTGTAGTATTCATATTTCAATTATGTACATTATTAAAACCAAATAAATACTTTCCAATGTTCTGAGATTGTTAAAAATTAAAAAGAATAAATTTACGACCAAAATGCAGGTCAATGTTTTTTTATTTAATTAAGCTGATGTTTCGTCACCGAGATTGGGACTTCCTCAGGTAATTTATTCTAACGTTGCAACGAACAAGAAAAAAAATTAAAATTAAAATTGATAAAATTCTGAAAATAAATAAATACTAATGTTATTAATTTTTTTAAAAATTAATAATACTGTTATTAAGATTTTGAAATTTTCTACGCTTTTGTACTAATCTTGAATTAACATTAGATAAAATTACCCGAGTCAATTCCAAACATGGGGAGGAAACTTCGATTTAATTGTTGTGAAAAACAGACGACCATTGATTTACTATTGGTGAAAATAAATATAAAATGGCCAATGAGTCATTTGAGAATTAATTATAAACAATATTACTTGCAAATACAACTGTAACTTCAGGATATTTTCAGAGCGCGTTTAGTTTCTCCTAATTAACAAACATTCTGGCCTTTACAATAAATTTTATTTATTGCAGTATCAGTGTTGTAATAAATAATTATTTTAATCACACAACAGTGATAATTTATTCTAAACAAATTTCCGTGAAGACTGTAGGGTTGTTACGTAGGACAAACAAAATGGGCATTAAAAACTCGCCTGAGAAAATATGTGCAAGTAATATTTGTTTATAATTAATTCTTAACTGACTCCTCGGCCATTATATATTATCAAATAAATATTATTCACTGACTGGGTAAACCGACGATATTTATAACACTGAGTGCATCGAAATACAAATGGGCTGACCTTCGTATCGGTTGAAACACGGAGGTCGTTTCAACAGCTTCCCATTGTGACATGTTTTGTAAAATAAATGTTGCTGTACTAAATTCTGCCATCACACCGCTTAATGAACACACGATTCAAATGATTGTCAATTGCTGCCAATTTTTTCCTCGTGTTAACATAAATCCCATTTAGAACGAGGATTTAGGAACAACGCTTTCTCCTAGTGAAGAGGAATGACCCAAAAGTCTGTGCCTGAAAGGGACACGAGACTCAAAGAAGTTGCTTTTAAGCATGTGTACATTGAGCAGCAGCTCTTAAGAAGTTCTTTAAATACAGCTGCAAAGCTACCAGGAGTCGTCTTACTTCCATTCGTGATTATTTCTAAAATAACTGTTCAGTGACGGACACGGCTTGTTGCGAATTAGCTTTTGGAAACTCTACAAAATTTTGGCGTAACTGATCCCATTTTATAAACTAAAGAATTACTCAAATGCATTTGTTTACCGCGTTTAAAATGTGCTTAAACTGAACTATACTTTATTATGGCCCGAAATAAATTCGGTAGATATCCATGTCTAACGGAAATAAAATCTCAGCTTCGATGCACAAGCACCAATCAGAAACAACGTCACGTGTCGATTTAAAATCCTGAGTCACGAAGGTGACGATTTAATACTGTAATATGTAGACTGAAGAGTAACGAGCACCATTTTTTCACGTTCTCTCATTAGATTTTCACTAATGTTATAATTTGAAAGGAAATGAAACAAAATACAGATATGTTAAAATTATCAAGACAAAGCAAATTAATAATAATTCCCTGCACCAGAATCTTATATACTCAACGTATTGAAGTATATGCTAATTCAACTATTTATTACATTTTGAATACTTGTCCTGGATTGAGAGTGCAAAAAGATTCTGAACTCATTGCAAATGGGAGAACCCAAAAATTGTAACAAATATAACATCAAAGAAGTCTTGAAAAAGAATTTAAAAACTTTACTTCTTGAATGAAACTTAAGCTAAAGAAACTATTTCGGCATCGGTATCATATACATTAATACGGAGCATGTAAAAGTGAGAAAAGGAAAACATGAAGGTGTCCATGACAAATTCTGAAAAAGGACAAACATACAAGATGTAATAAATAGTTGACCAAGCTAAGATTCTGGTGCAATGAAAACTGAGAAATTATTTTCAGTCTAAAAATTTTCACACCTATGTATATTGAACTATTTCTTAATAAAATTTATTTTCCCCCCTTCCGTAAAAAAGAATTAACGTTTACATAATGTTCAACTTCTGGTGGTGATAAGTAAACAATTTTTTGTACCTTGGAAATTATGAAATCATAAGGGTTTAATTTTGTTGTGGTAGCCCTTCTGAAGCGTAAAATGGAATGAAATACGAAATTATATAAAAAATGTGCTCGGTGATGAAGACAAATTTAAGATAATATCATCCGTACATGACGAGGTAAGATGACTAGTCAAGGATAATACACTAACTAAACTGAACAAATCAGACAATTGACCCAATAAAAACGATTAGGAAAGCAGTTTCAGACTCAACATACCCAAGGGAACTACGGAAAAACTAATTAGCACGAATGTCACCAATTTTTCCCAGAGTTTTCCAATGAGATTTTGATATAGACTATAACATTCTTAATAAGTTTAATAATTTTAGAACGTCATAATTCTAACATCCTTCCTTTTATTAAGTTCCAGCACTTTTAGGACACGATAATACAAAGTCGTAATGTGCTGGAAACGAGCATCGTGATTATTTCATTCATTAGTCTTCTCTTTCGTGAACAGTGAGAGTTGTTGTGCTTGCTTTAATCGTTGATACATACAAGTTAATTGGATAGTTACGGAGATTACGCAGGGCTGACGAGTATCTGATGCAATATGATCCGGAAAATAATCTGGTCACGATTTACAAAAGAGCACCCACGTCGTTCTTTGTGGGAAATACACCGTGTCATTACGCTGGGCCGCGCTTCTTCTTTTACGCACGGACTATTTTAAGAATTTCCAGATTGTTGACTACTCTCCAACAACGTGGCCGCCGACAACTTTAACGCAGCCGACTTATTTACAACTTAATATGAGGACTTCTAGAGAGGTGGAGTGTCCTCAAGGTTAGGGACCTCGGCGCATCTGGAAGCTCTTCCTCAAGAAACGCTTCAACGGGATTAGGCCGATGACTGCATAATAATGAAAACATGTAACCTGAGTACATATTACGGATTTTTTTTTTCTTAAGAGCTGCTTTAACATGACCATTCACACCCTTGTTACTGTACAGAAATAACATAGATATACGGGAGAAGGAAAAAGTGGCCATCTTGCATCCATCAGCAGTCCGTCAACCTCGAAGAAAATTATTTTATTGCCATGGAACTCAAAAATATTACGTGTTGATGGCTCATAAATACCTACGTAACGTCTAATTACATTTGTACATGTACATGTCATTGTAAAAGAAGTTATTTCCCAGAAATATATATATATATATATATATATATATATATATATAAATGAATCGCTGAAACGCATGTACGCGCATAACTTCCGAACGACTCCCCTAGGGGGATGGGGGAATTTTTTACATGTAATAAAGGCTCATATTTGAGTCTAAAAAAATTCTTTGGGTCAATTACTTTTACAGTGTTTTCAGAGACAATATTTAAGTATAATTTTAACCTCTTGCAGCGTATGAGGGGTGGAGGTGGAAATGAGTCATATGAAAATAACAAGGAAATTATCAACTTTGGTGTCGAAACAGGTGTAAAGGGGTATCGCCGTGTTACATTAAGACATTTAAAATGCGGTTTATGTACAAATGTATCCCGTAAGTGGGGAAGAAATTTTATTCTGTTAGAGTACTGAAAATATGTTTAGCCCTGCTATTGTTCCGGGAGTATATTTGAGGTTCATATTGTGACGGTTTCGATGGCGGTTTAGCCATGTGCTGACCAAGAATTAAATAATGTACAGGGATAATATAAATAAATACTCGCGAAATGCCGGGTCCCCAGCAAATATGAAATAAAATCATTTTTCGCAAAGACCATTTCTAATAGTATATCGTGATGCATCACCGTTCATCGTCACGAATTTTACTACTTCACCCTACAATTAAACATTTTTATATCAACAAATTAAAACGACTAATTTACAGACAATATATAAGTTTCATTCAATTACTACTGCGTTTCGTCGTCGCATTTGGGACTTCATCATCTTCATCTTTTAAACTACAAAAGAAAACAAATCTACTTGTATCAGACGTAGTCCCAAAAATGAGAACTAAACGTAGTATTAATTGATTGTAAATTGGTCGTTTTAATTTATATAAATTTATCAGAGCACCTGACGCTTTTTTATATTAATCATATGTTTTGGGTAAATTTAACCATTAATTACTGATGAAAAAAATTCAAAATTTCCGAAATCAGTCGAGGATGAATGGAACCTAAACAAGCATAGATGGGTTGAAACCCTACGACTTTGAGAATCGTTGAACATAATTAGTATATCGTAGGCTGCAATTAAGTATTAAGAAAGTGTCTTCAAAAACGATCGGAGACGGGGGGGGGGAACAAATTATAAACTTTCGTTAGAAAAAGCAGTGCGTATCCGATGTAACACGAACATCAATTGAGACTATGCTCGAATGTAATTATTTATCTTCCGAAATAATTTTTTAATCTTTTAATATTGCGAAAATTATTAATATTAGTAATAAGTCCATTTTTTATCCTCCTGACGAAAATCAAAAGTAATTGTTAGTGTTCGTTAACGTATGCCTATTTCTGCCACAATGCTCTGGATCTATTGTGTACTCCAAAATAAAGAAATATTTATGAAACAAGACAAAAGGTATACCCATTAGTCGACGTCCAGAAATTCAACTCATTCAAAGTTTGTTCCTATTTTTTTTTTGGCTAGAAAACCGATCCTTAATCGTGAATGGGCAATAGCGTGTTCACACCGCTTTTTAAACCACTGGCATTATTTAAATAGAACACTTTTTATTCATATGAACTAGGGTTGACTCAGTTATTGTCGTGTTTCTTGCATTTTAGAAACTTGAATCACGTACGAAGCAAAAGTGCGAACGTCGTACTTCTTTGAATCATGTAACGTGTTTTACGTAAATTTTGCTTAAGTGTTATCCGAATTCTTAGCTGTTTCCAGGAGTAAAAAAATTAATGAGCTGAACACCCTATAATTTACCTAAAATAAGTTTATAATGGTTTATTAAATATTTTCATGCATAGCTTGATAAGTTAACCTAGTGATAAATACTAATTTAATATTAATTTCGTCTATTCTGAACGGTTTGGTCACTCAGCTTCACAGCAATGGTAAAAAAATCGTTTTCTCTTTCGCTTCACGAGAGCTTTGCTACAGCCGGTCATACTAAGTTGATTATCATTACGCTGCTTTTGTTTTCGCGGAATAATTCGCACTTCGTGGAGGTGATTTTCTGTTGCACTCATACATACAATGATTATACGCCTAAAGTTAATTTGGTTTATACTCGTATGTACATGTACATATGCTGAGTTCCCGGTAGGCGAATAAGTGCGGCCAAAAAAAATAATTGTAGTTTAGAGAAGCATTTAGCATTCAAGATGAAGAGAAAAAACAATGCTACACATAAGTAAGTAGAGGTCAAGTGTGGAAAGTAGAAAAAGGAAATAAGTTGCTAGTGCTGAAGAATAATATATCAATTAATGTCTATGAAACAAACAGAGAAAATTGTAATACGTAAAGTGAAAGTACCAACTTATGAAATAGAATATTTTACTAAAATGTATATTCAACACTTTTGTCCCAAAATAATATTAACTATTAGGGGAAAAATCGAAAGAGTAAAACACGCATTTGAACAAAACATTCCTACACTGCTACCCTTAATTTTTATAATTATAACCGTTAATTACCTCTGGAGAAGGATATTATATCAAATTATCGGATTCCGCAGCAAATTTAAATTCAGCTCCGAGTTCCCGCTAAGATTTTCAATATTTTGTCTGTATATTAACACAAATGTTCGAATATGCTGTACCTGCTCCGATGAATTTTTCATTCTATTAATAGGTGTAAATAGCTTAAATATTAGATATATTTAGTCTAGCGGTAACACAGAGGTTACAATTAGTTTCGTATTTTCAAACCGATATTCGCCACTCAGTCACAGAAACAGTAAGTGCAATATTTGCTTTCGCTTTCATTCCTGTGTCGCGTTGCTGCAGCCGGTCACACGCAGTTGATTGTCATCACGCTGAAGAAATAATACAGCGTTTGTTTTCGGGGAATAGTCCAATTAATGCGCACTTCAGGGGAGTTATTTTCTGTTGCAGACGTGTTAAAATTGCCAGCAGAGAATTTTGGCAGAGACGGTCACACCCTCAGGTGCCAAAGGCCGAAAGTTACGAAACAATCTGACACACCGGGGAGGGCTATTACAGGGGTGCCAACAGTAACTACCACAACATTTTTCTTCCTTTCAAGCATGCAGGACACCGTTTAGCCTCGTAAGAGTTTTCTGGACCGGGTTCTTGGCCGTTGTTACGTAGGCGAATTTATGTTTTCAGCTTCTTGCATAGTTAAATTTTACACCCCGGAGATTTAGCCAGGATTATATTAACGTGCTATGGCAACCGATAAAAAATGAAATTATAAATTGTCAAATTTTTTAATAATTATCAATTATAGCTCTTAAAAATTCAACCAAACCACGATTTGACTGCAAATGATTTATGATAATCCTGACTCGTTTAAATTACGCAAAACACGAAAACTTTCGTAACGAAATCTGAAACTCGAACGTTCTACAGAAATTTATGAGACGGTAATAATATGGCAAAAATTAGAATTCAAGCAAGGATGCGACAGTGAAAAGACAAAAAAAAAACACTAGTCAATGCGCTTGAATTCAGTACATGTTCATTTCAATCCGAAAATCAGGCTTCTGATCCTCAAATAATGCGTAAACGGCCACAACAGCCTCAAAGCAAGAGAAAGTCAAACATATTTCATGCAAAGATCGGAGTAAATTCCGAATAAACAATTCTTGGGTTTCAACTCGGGTTCAAGTGAAAGTGAGAACTTGAGAACGATGGCAGAGTACGCCATCGAAACGTCGTGGCTTTAACTCAATTTAACCCGGGTGGAAACCAAAGAATTGTTTATTCATATTTCATGCACTTTATTGTTAGTGGTGAGATCCTGTGGATCATTTGCAAAATTAGGGGAAATTAACACGAAACTATAATACAGATATAAAATCACGAACTTCACTTTCCCTGAACACTTGACGATAGTGGAATAGATGGTCACGGAAACGTTCAGGTCGTCAGTAACCTGAGAATTTAATGTGGAAAATTATAATTAATTTGGCATAATTAGGATATGATCCTGATTAAGTTCGAAGTCTGACATACGTTATAGACCATCTGAAGCCTTGTCTTTTGTCCAAATCCTCAGGAACCAACGAAGATCGAGTCAGATTGAATTCGCAAAAGTTGCTAAAACAATTCCACCTTCCACTTGGCATTCCCTATCTGATGTTCACATGAAATCTGAGAGATTATAAATCACAGTTGATGATGGCTTGTGTTTCGTACCTGTCTAGCTGCTCGCACGACCGTGGATAGCCACCGACTGCCGTAGGATGGAGCGTCCGCTCAGCAAAGGCCCGAATTAGCACAATGCTCCCGAGCGCCTTATTATATATGTGGGTCATAGACGATGAACCCCGAGGCAAATGGGAACTACGCTTCAAAGGAAGAAGGCGAACAGGGAAGTGAAACTATAATTAAATATTGGCGTCCTAGTCATTGTGAGGAAATCGACCCGTACAAGGCCCGACGGTCGGGTGCCAAAAACTCTCTTCCTCATCTTGGGCAACGGGCCTAATCAGAGTAAGTCTTGACACCAGAGGTCAACGAACATAATTTACTAACCCACCACTTACAAAGGACAACTATTGGAACACTGTACATAGAAAACCTGAAAACCAATAGTTTAGATCTAAATTACAACACATTAGTTGGACACCGTGGCTTAATGCCATCAAATGGGGTGTTAATATTAAAAGTCTAAAATATGTGAATATAACTGTTTGCACCGTTCCGTTAACACACACCCTGGAATAAGGACCTGTTTATTAGAATCCGCAAAGAGAAGATATGAGATATTTAAGATGTCCTTTAAGAACCAGAAAAGAGTCAGGCTTGGGAAGACATTGAGTCCATTAAAAATTAAACTAGAAAGGCAAAAATTATAACTATTTAGCTATTAAATTCTATACAAAATTAAGGAAACTAAATCAACCAGTACAAATAAAACTTTCAATTTATTTAAGAGCCATTGAAAAAGCTTACTTGTGAGGTAAAATAAATTAAAATAAAAATTTCAGTTTTTCAGAGCCACTTAAAGAAATTTACTTGTGAGGTAAAATAATTTTTTTGGTAAACCTAAAATCTTATTCAACAGGTTATGGGCCCAGATCGCGATAAAACCAACAATAATCGATTTAAATGGGCAGTATACAAGTAAAATCTAGGTAAAGTCAAGATGATGTGGTTTTCCACACCGAAAAATTGAAGTGATGGAAAGGTATCACGTATGGAAACTACAAATTTAATTTTTGTTTCAATCTGCCTGTCTCGGTGAAAACCTACCGATAATTGTGAAACTAGAACCACAAAATGTGTTTAAAACACATAATTACTTCCAGAAAAAAATTGAGAAAGCTAAATCAATTAATACAGAAAACGTTCTTGTGAGGTAAAATAAAACAATTTTTTGTTAAACCAAACAGGTCATGGGCTCATATCTCAGTAAAAGCAACAATACTTGTTCTGAAAAAGGACTGTTTTCACTACTCAAGGAAAACGTTGTCAAGAAAATTAAGTTTTCCACGGAAAAGCGTTACAAGGATCGAAAATTATCAGTCATGGAAACTCCAAATATAATTTTACTTTTTATCTACCTGTCTCAATGAAGGTGTTTGGAGAGTTGCGAAGTCAGAACTACACAAAAATATCTTAAAAAAGCAGTCAATTGTTTTAAAATAGGAATTTACTCGCTTCTCTACGGAACTAGAATCTTCAATCGTAATTTTCAATAAAGGTTTGTGGTGTGAAAACAATAGTTTCCAGCCTTTATTTAATGTCCCCTCCAAATTGCAGGGCAACTTTAACACGCCCACATTTGTCCAAACGTGTCGTGCCGAGATCACTTGATTTCATGCAAAGTGACTTTTCTCAGTTGGCGCCAGGCCAAAAACATCTTGAAGTCAATAACTTAATACTGGTTAACGGGATTACAGTAACTTTTGACCAATGCTTTGGAGTGACCCAAGTCTGACGTTTAATGAAAGACATAAACGTATAATCCGGTTTATTAAAGATGATAAGGATTTAGTGACTTGTTCGTAAATTAAGTAATCGAAGGAAAGAGCTTTTCTATTTAAAACGAGAGAGTAGGAAGAAAGGGAAGAGGAAAGCCAACAAAGACTTGGTTCCAAGAAGTTGTGAAAGGCGCGAGGACAATGGGGGTTATTTTGACAGAAGTAATATTCAATAGCACAAGAGGATTTGACGCAAGAGCTGTAAGAATGAGGAATTTGCGAAAAATAAAATTAACTAAGTGTGCTGTCACGTAAACAAAAGAGGAAATAATGACACAAATAGAATTCAAGCAATTTATTAATAAACTAGATCTCATTACTCAATGACCGTCTAAATGCGCAAATGATAGTCTAAATAGTGGGATTACACAGTCAAAGGATAAAATGAAACAAAAATGCATAGATCCAAGAAAACGTCAAGGAAATATGGCTATGCTAAATATAGTATTTAATGTTGCCTATAAAAGATAAAGAGACAGGAAGGCAGATTGATAAAATGTCACGAAGGGATCCGTTTACTTGTCTGAAGAAAGTAATCGCGTGATTAAATTACGGCGATCCAAGTCCAAACTCACCACAGTGACAACAAGAGATCAGAGATGAAACACTGAGACTTGGCGTTTTAGAATTTGCTAACGTCCTGTGACTTGAGACTGAAAGAGCGAATGGTAGAATCATCTAATCGATATTGTTCCTATCCAGGTTACTCGGTCGATGTTAATTGTCACGCTTGATTAGGCCTTTAGCCTGTAGCTACTTGGCAGGAGCATCGTTTATGAGGCTTCAGAGAGCACGGGTGGCTTATTTATTATTCCTACTTGGAGACGTCATGCTCTGTTTGCTAAGTATATCTCGTTTCACAAAGCGTTTCAAATCAATCGCGGCTGAAAATTCTGCAACTACAAATACAATTTAGTATACAGAGCGAACACAGGAATAAAGAATCGAGAAAGAAGGATATATATAAAATCTACAAAAGGCAGTCGGCAGTAATTAGAATTGAAGATCAAGAAAAGAAAGCATAAATCAATAAAGGAGTAAGACAAGGATTCAGTCCGTCGCCCATGCTGTTTAACTTATATATTATATAGAACAGGCGATGAAGCAAGTTAAAACGGAATATGGAAAAGGAATAATACTGCAAGGACAAGAAAGAAAAACCTTACGCTTTGCCGATGATATTGTAGTATTAGGGGAGTCAGAAGAAGACTTGGAAACCATAATAAATTATATGAACGCGGTCCTGGAGGAAAAGTATAACAAAGAGTGTTAGATTGGGAAGTGATATTTTGAAGTTATGGAATTCTGCTACTTGAGAAGTGTAATAACGAGGGATGGTAGAAGTATACAGAGTAGGATAGCACAGGCAAAGAAGGCTTTCACGAAAAAGAGGATTTTACTTGCGGGTAATATAAGTGTGAACATTAGGAAATCGATGCTAAAAATGTACGTAATGCAGCGTAGCGTTATATGGGTGCGAAACGTGGACGATAGGAGTTGCGGAAAGGAAAAGAATAGAAGCCTTTGAAATGCGGTGCTTAAGGTGAATGCTGAAAATCAGATGTGTGATAGAATCAGTAACGAGGAAGTTCTAAACGGAATGGTTTAAGAGCGAAGATCGTTCGATTATTATACTCGAATACGAAAATAATTTATTTTCAATAAAATTTCAATAATCCTGATCGATTTTACTTCTTAGTAACCTTTGAATGAAAGAGAATATAAATTATATGACATCTCCTCGATACTGTGCCATGTCGCAAGATTTTCCACCATATTTCTTTCAGAATTCCGAATCTTCGATCACTTTTCTTCATTTTGAAAAAAATAGCTTTTAATCGTAACTTCGTGAAGCCGACGCCCGATTGCGTAGTTCCCCGGCGAATAAGAATCGGCCTCTGTTCCAGCTATATATGTTCCCAGGCCTTTTCTACGAAACCTCTTCTCCCACTTCCGTTCCAAACGAGATGTACATTGCTTTCCACTGTTTTCGGTACGCACTCGCAGATCACTGGGATTTGGTTATAAACTTTTCTCCCATTGCGTCTACCGAAACGTAACTGCTATTTTTTATTGGATAAATTCCTTGACTTACAACGACTGATGAACTATTGTAGTAAGAAAGGAGAATTGATGGACTGTCCGCTGGCTCTAGGCCTACAGTTGTGACCTTGTCCACATTCGCAACACAAATATTTGCAATGGGCTTTAAATCTGCGCGTCCGAGACATAAATTGGCTCGTGAAACGTAAACCGAAAGACGGATCCGAAGAGACTGCGCCATCTGTTGTAGAGACTCTAAATTTGTAAGTGTCCACTCTTACGTTGATTTATGGCAAATTCTCTCCCCTCGGGATACTGGCGACGGTGATATATATACATCGTTCAAGACGAGGCTAAGGTCTGATACATTTTCACTCACTCAGTCAAGGGCAACTTAGTTTTTCTTTCTACGAAAAACAGAATTGAAACTCTTTAGAACCACTAAATTCTTTTCTTAGTCTCGTAATACTGGAAACAGGTCTCAACAGTTTCCGCTGAATGTATGTACATTTACAATAACTAGCCCATATCCAACAATATAAATGAAACGGCAGGAGTTACAGAAAGGAAAAGAATAGAAGCCTTTGAAATGTAGTGATATAGAAGAATGCGGAAAATTGGACACAGTAACTAACCAGGATGTTCTAAGCAGAATAAGAGAAGAGAGAACAATATGGAGGATGTTGAACAAGAGAATGTTTTGAGACATGAGGGTATTGTAAAATCAGCATTAGAGGGAAGTGTGCGAGGTAAGAACAAAATAGGGAGGCCAAGGATGGAATATACTAAGCAGATTAGGGAGGGTGTGGTAGTTATGTGGAAATGATAAGGCTTGCACAAGGTAGGTAAGCATGGAGGGTTGCACTGTGACTGTTTACCACGACAAAAACAAATAGAATGACTTAATTTTATTATTTTTTATGAATTACACCACCTTTAAATGCTTTATTGTCAAATGTTATTGAATTCACATGAATCAGGAATGGTGTGGGAACAAATCCAATCTGCTACAGAATTTTGCAAGACATGAGCAATCCATAATTATTTTGTCTAGGCAAGTTGCTGAAATACGATACTAACCACTACAAACCGTCATTGTCACCCTTTTAACATGGTATCACAAAGATTATAAGTTTCCACCGTATTATTGAATTTACAAGTTATAGGACAATTATAAAATTGGATTTCTATATTTCAGAACAACTGTGATTACTCAATTTTCCAAACTGGCATTGCAATAGAAATACTGTTATACATCAATTATTTAAAAAATAATATTAAGTGAAATTAATGAAACAACCTTTTTAACACACAAGTTTTCATTACATAAACCAAAGTTTCGTTACCTATTTGTACCCTCTTCAAGGTTAGCAATTCTATTTTAAAGTAAATTGTTATTCAGTGTCTATGTACCATGTTGTACAACTACTTGATAAGCCATATATTTGATTTGCTAATTTCTCTTGATATAGAAAACAAACTTAAAACATCTATTAAAAATATTATTATTCATACAAAGTAATATGTATAGTTAAACAAATAGAAATAACTAGACTGGGAAGTGGGACATTCAAAACGATTATTTAAGATAAAATCAGCAATCTTGAAATTCACAGCTAATGGTACTGCTAATTTAAGCCCACAGTTTAGGAAGCAAGCATTGGGCATTATGCCAATTCCAACTCATACAGTGAATACACCGTTAAAGAAAAATAAACTTGCAGACAGAACATAAAATCAATGATAAGCTAAGTTGTATTTTTTTGCTCTATTAATTACAGACACAACATATTTGCATTTAGACTAATTGTAAAATAAGTTTCATGCTATAAATCTGTTTCTCATTTTGAAAAAGTAGTTAATAAAACATTCCTCTCATAAACGCTGCTGCCTTCATCTCGAAGCACCTGCATCGCCATCAGAATTATAATATAAAATTAAACTAGTGGTATGCTGCACACTTAGATTTTTAAGAAGCAGTATTACAATTACTGTGTGTGCCTCATGGCAAGTATAATTTATATAAAAAAAATTATATATTTGAAACTGAATTTTTTAATTAATCTATATTTATTTAAATTCTACAAGGTATAATTAATCGTAGAATGGTTAAGGTTATATATAAAATGTTATAAGGCATTGAAGAGATAATTTTCAATTATAATATGATATTAGAATATTACATGGACTTGTATTCAAAGGAGACACTAAAACTTTGACAATGAAAAGAAATTATAATTTCTACACATAAACAAATGTAATTGAGTAAAAATGTTCATAAATATTTGTCAAAAAGTCCAGATAATTTAAAATGAAATTTTACCTAGAGTAAATTATGTAAAGTTTCTTTAGATGAAAATAGTTCATTGCCTTTGACATTTTGTAGTTGTGGTAGAGTCAAACTAGACAACCACGTAAACTAAATCATTAAAATGTCTCAAAGTTTTATCAATTAATCTGAGAAACTGTAGTGAGTTAAAAGCTTAATAGACCATTATACAAAAATATCACTATTTTTCATTATTGGTCATATAACATTATGAAGTATTATTCAGGTTAGTTGAAAGAAAAGTCAAGTAGGTTTCTCTGTTCATAAGGAAACATTGTTACTTTATATCCTTGGCCGACATTTATAAGTTGCTGCTGATTAAAATTTAGCTTGAACTGATAAATGAACAAGCATCATCATTAAAAGAAGAGGTTTAGTTTTCTATATCATATTTCCATATTTTTCATTGTCAAGTTGTAATTTAGTGTATAAAACAATGCACAGATATTGAAAAATATGGATAGAATTAGCCATCAATGTTTTAAAATTAAGAGAATGGATTTATCTACTTATTTTCATAATTTATTATGACTATTTAAAAGACTTACCCCTAATATCCTATGATTTTCTACAGGAAAATATTTCTCATTAGAATTTTGTTGGTAATTCAATACATGATAAAGAATTAAAATAATAATTAAAAAACAAAATTTACTTGTATATAGGACGGATATACCCCGATATTATTCTAGATTTAATCAAGATGAGTGTATATGATGTTAAAAATGTACCTATAGTACAAGGCAATAATTTTTTAAAATAATTTTGTAGTCATTCAACTTACTAGTTTCAGCAATAATTTTCCTTTAATAGAGTAAAATTTGTTTCTTGAGTACAAGTTAATTAGAGATAGAATTTTTTATAAAAATAAAGTACAATACCTTTTTGGTACCAAGAATCCTCTGCCGCTCTACTTGGCTGACGAGGCTTGCACTTTGTGTTTGAGACGCTTTCATTAAGGGGTCCATTCCTTGAAGAATGACTTGAGCTCCCAGGAATTTATTAAGTAAAGACCTAGCTTCAATGTCTTCTTCATTCTCACCTTCTTGTGCACCTGAAGAAACAAATATAACATATGCCATCAGATACTATTTTATAATTTCTATAGTTCATCATAAACTTAGCCAACTTCTATCACAATTATTAAAAATCCAAAACACATTTTAGAAATGTGTTAGGTTTTTTCAGTGTGTTGTAAAAAATTCTAGTTAATTTATGATAATTTACACACAGGCAGAAAATGAATTTTGTTACAAAACTCATTCTGTGCAACACTGTGGAAATAATAGACTGTGATTTTGAACATTATCTTACGACTGTTTAAATATCAATCACAACCATAAAATAACATACATTTACATAAAAAGTGTGTATTGTAATTAACAAATACATTTCAATAAGTGTTTTAAAAGTCCACTTATGATGATTGTATTTATAAAAAAAAGTCTTCAAACTATTTTTATTATTTGAGTTTCTTATTTATTATCAATTCCTCAAACTAAAAAGTTATATAATGTGTTTAAGAAAATTTTCTATTCAATAGCATGTAATAAAAAAAATTTAATTCAAATCACCTGAATCAGCATTCCTCATACGGCTGAGCACATCCTGAACTCCAGTAACCTTAGTTTGGTTACCTAAGAAGGACTTTGATTCTGATTCTGTCCTTGATTTCCTTTGGGTACTGCTGGAGGTAGAGCTTATGCGTACTTCAGCAGCATCAGATTCTTTTATGGTAGGAGAGCCTAATAAAATGCGTTAGTATTAAATTTAATGTAAGTAGAAGTTTTAATTCATGTCAAATTAGTAAGTGGGATTTTTATTATTATTATTCGTCAGTATTAAGTGAGCAACGTGTCTGTGTTTTACACAAGTTTAAACTATGATATACTTTCAAAAAAACAGTTAAAATGCTGTTAGAAATGTTATGAAGAGTTGGCTGAATGTTATATTGTAAATGAAAATTATACACCTTGATTCATGTAGAAGTTAATTTATATTGAAAGCATTATTTTGCATGGTTATTACTTGGCAACATTAAAAAGCTTACAAGTACAAAATTTGAGAAGCATTCACAGTGTAAAATTGGCATTATGGAATATCATAAAAGTGAATATTTGTGTGTGTGATATGAATACAAATGTACAATTTGTTAAATATACTAAACAAATTGGACTGAATGGACAAGTGTTTTTTTCTTTGGATTGCATGTACATTAACACATAAATGTATGCAATATTCACAGAAGTTAACAGACAGAAGACATTGTCACCTAGACATTGCCACAACACAGATTTGTGTATTTTATGTGTCTGCTATTTACCTGGTTCCCCTGTAGGTGTGATACTGCCATTCGTTTGCTGAAAGCTTGCAGAACGGTAGATGAGACCTGCCTTGGGATAAGTTCTTGGAGCCCGTGAGTTGTCACTGCCATTGGCCTCAGCTGTGTCATTGTTTGAAATGTTAGAATGTTAGCTCTGGGGAATTACATTCACCAACTGGATATATAAATTACTCTTAAGCACAAACAAGAGTAAATTGGTTCCAAATTATTCACTCCATGTGTTTTATATTAATGATTTGTTTCAAAGCAATTTCAAACCATTTGTTGACTTATAATTAGTAGCATCAAGCTATACTTGTACAGAATATAAATATTGTTATGTTAATTAAAGCGTGTTAAGTAATGATATATCAACGAAGCATTTTTAAAAATATAATCAAACAATAAATATTAAACTATCTTTAGTTTATTGGTAAGAAAAATTATGAATGATAAATTTCTTACCAGCAACTTGTTGAAACTTTTGAGACAGAGCTCTTACAGAGCCTCCTCGTGCCACTCTAGAGAATCCTGTTGATGCAGATGGCGTATCCTCTTTGTCATCGAGTGGAGTTGATGATCTTCTCCTACTAGTAACATTGGGTGTAGATGACCTTGAACTAGTTGTACTTCCAGTCCTATCTAAGGAAGTTATGTTGACTGACCCAGATGAACGTTCTGTCGATCTTGTATATTTGGTATCAGACCTTTGATCACGATCGTCTGTTACTGTATCTTCTTCATAATACTGTGAGCTTGTCCTGTCTGGACTGGATCTAATAGATCCTCTTTCGGTTACTGTGCTTGAGACGTAATACCCTGATCTCTGATAACCATCGCTCTCATCATCATCTTCAAATTCTATTTGTGGAGAACCTCTCTTATCCTCTATGGGTAATCTGGTACTAGATGAATAAGTCTTTTGGCCTTGGGAACTAAACCTTGATGTCTGAGAAGTGGAGACCTCTCTTGAGGAAGAGGATGTAAATCTACTATATCCTGACGACTTTTGTGATACATCATATTGCTGATAATCATCATCATCATCAGCAAATATTTGTCGCCTAACAGAATCTGGAGTCTTTTCCACTCCTTTCTGTGTTACTTTTGTAACAGAAGATGTAACATACTTTGAACCGGTGTTGGATTCTTGATAATGATCATCATAATCATCTTGGGTAGCAGTTCTTTCTGGTGAAACTCTCAAAGGTGAACCTCTTTCACCAGATGGCCGCCTTTTTTGGTCATCTTGGATCCTAGCAGTCTTATTTGTAATCAGTGTAGTTGAAGTAACATATCTCTGATTATCATCACCAAACTTGTTTGTGTCAGAATATGTAGAACCAGTTGTTTGGGGCTTCCTAGCAGTTAAATCATCTCTAACTCTAGGTTTTCTGGTATCATCACTTACAGCTCTATCAACTTTACTGACTTCAGTCTTCTTAACATCAGTTTCTGTGATTCTAGACCTTCTTGTACTGTTAATGGAGTTAACAGAAGAAGTCAAAGTTTTTCCTGTATCTCCAGGTTGCTTTCTCTCCGGAGATGATGGTTTTCCCAAAGAGGGCTTTCTGCTCGGCTCCGGTGAAGACCGATACTCCTGATCAGTATTATCATCATAATCTTCAATAGCAAGACGTTCTTTGTCTTCTGGAGTCTTATACCTAAAGTTTGCAGTTGTTATTTTTGTGATAGGCTCTTCACCAGGTCGAACAGATGTTTCACCTATGAAAAGAAAAAAGTATAATTGTATAACTAAACAAAAGGATAGTAATAAATATTGACAGATGATATATGAACAAAATATTAATTTCACAAAACTATTCAAACTATAGTTTACAGACAATATTAACATAAAAGTTCCATTTGACCTTTGTATCTAGTATACTGGGAAATAAATTGCACGACAGAATCTGTTTCATACAGCTGCGAAAGGTGCCTTCTGAAGTTTGGATAATGTTATATTTGGGATCAATAGGTGTTAGCATGATCAAACAAATAATTTATGTTGGAATTCCAGGAAGTAATGATTAAGTTTATCAGTTCCATGTATTGTAAAGATCATAAATATTTGCAAAAGAAGTTGGATTGAGTGTTACTGGAACATGATAAAGTGATAATGTTACAACTCAAGTGAGACTACTAATATAATGGCTTTGTGATAAAATACATGGAAGTAAAGACTGGAAAATTAATAAGAAGAAATTAAAGCAAATGAAATTGAATATCAATTGTATCAGTAAGAGCACTAATTTAAATAAACATAATTATCTTTGAATGTTATATGGTGTATTTAATATTTTCTCATAAAAGCTAATATACAGGCACTTTCTTCAGCATATCAGATAAACTGCACAAACATTACATGTAGAATTTCTGGGTTCGAAAATAATGGCAAAACTTGAATAGAATACATAATTCTAATTAAAACTCAAATTGGCTTAAAAATGAGTTTGAATTTCTATTTGTATATTGGTCAACATCACAATGTATTTGTAATAAATTTTTAGTTAATTTACTTTTTGATTTGAAAATGAAAGGCTGAATACTATTTATTATACTTTAGTTAAAGATTTTAAATGTACATACAGTAGACAATTTAAAATTAATTTTCAAAACAAGCAGAAGAGTCCAAAATACATTAATTTAAAAAATGGTTACAGCATATATGTTTATCTATCATTATATTACCTTGCTGTTCCTCCAATTCAACGCCATTCCCATTAGAACTATTATTAATATAAGCTTTAATCAAAGATGCTCCTAAAAGACTTCCAACAAAAACAAACGGTGGCAGAAATGCCCAAACAATTATGACACAGGTCACAACAGTCGCAATAAAAATTAAAATTGTTCGAATAGAGTTCGTATTCAGTTCACTGTCAGTGTTCATAATGGAACTACCATTTTGTAGATGGTTTATAAGCCTAATTTTCTATTATTTAATTAGCATTCAAGGTGATATAATCAAATTTAAAGGCACTACAATTTCTAATCCACCACTCCGAAAGAACTATCCAAAGGAACTGGCCAAGCAAACTGGTAGAGCATGTGGCTAGGGCAGAGAGCCAACTGTTGGTATGCTTGCTGATTGGAAGGTTAAAAAACTACCACTGCCATGTCTATCCTCTTCAAAGACCAATGGCCTCCTCTCCCCTCTACTTCCAATAGCACTTGTCTATTTATATACAAATGAAGTCAAACTATCAGCACTTGAGTAAATAATATTTCTGATGCTATTTTGAGACCTTTGGCTTTGAGCCCGTTCCATGAATTATAAACTGTAATGGTGTAAATTCAAGCAAAAATAATAAATATGCTGTGCAAAAATAGCTCAGCCTTGATGCTACATCTGAGAGAGAAGCTGGGAGGTTAATCCCATTTCATAAATGCATTTTTAATAAATCTACACAAAACATGTAATATGATAAAGAAAGGCTGCATTTATTATAATAGTTTTTAAAATATTAATTCAGTCTTCAAAAGTTCCCTTTAATGAATAAAAAACTCAAAATAATATTTTTATTATCTGAGAATTTGACAATTGTAAATCTGTATATTAACACAAATAAAAAAGTACTATAAACAAAAATCATTTTCTGACATTAAGTACATTAATAAATAATTTGTTTGCTGGCATATTTGGCAGTATTTTTA
Organism: Eucriotettix oculatus; assembly: GCA_034510155.1. NCBI lineage: Eukaryota > Metazoa > Arthropoda > Insecta > Orthoptera > Tetrigidae > Eucriotettix > Eucriotettix oculatus. Next base: position 21,809,159 of record CM067382.1, on the reverse strand, counting down.
CATATTAATTATAATTGCCTAAGATTGTTACAGTAACACCATTCAATCATATAGGGCTATAATTAAACAACTAGTGGTCATAACTGTACATGTTCCATGCAGCATTTATGCTCAATCTAAAGTCTATACTATGGCAATTACAAACTTATTCCATTTAATAACGATTTATTTCAATTCTAGTGCATAATGCTAACCTCTTATTATGTCCCGACTTAAAGAAACTGTTCCATCAGAGTGAAGAGTTCCCCTTTCATGGATTACTGTTGCAGTTGCATTGCTCGTTGTTTCTGTCAAAACTTGATCTCCACGAGGCTTTTTCAGAATACCAGGTCTGCGGCCACTGTCTCCTATACATATACCACAATGACAATTTGGTTTAGTTTAGTAATTAGTATGGATTAACCAAAGACTGCTGAAACTATAATTACATGAACAGGTTACATGTCGTGTTTAAAGTAAGAATAATTAGAAGTCAATATTTCATAAGGGACTCACTGGCAAAATAGAAAAAGTCATGAAGTCTTTTTTATATTAGTAGGAGGTGTCGTTGACCTTGTTCTTCAATATATACTTTTAGGTCCCTTGAATAGTTATTTGCCAAAATGTGTTGCTGACATTGTAGATATTATTAAAGTAACCAAGAAATAGACTTGAATTTAATTGTATGCTCAGTTGACAGTATGCAGAGAGATATGTTGTCATGGTGGTTTGAAAATTATCTTAACAAAGAGTAGGTAGCAACAAATGCTTTTGAAATAGTGAATCACTGCTTGAACTATAAGTTATAGATGTATTAAGAACAAGTTTTTGAGTTAAGCCAAAACTAACTGTATTATAATCAATAAATGAACATTATAGCTCCATCTTAGACATAGAATAAATTGGAAATTGTGTAAACAATATTAGTGTGTTTTTGAAAATTAAAAAGGTAATACTGTAAAAATTAATTATTGATAAGATTTACAAAACTGTGTATTAACTATTAATTAAATATGCAAAATTAAGAAAATATCCAAAAGAAAATCTTTATCAAAGTTATAAAAATAACAGCTTACTGATGTTGATACAATTAAAATTTGTGTTTTGTATCCTGGTGGTTAAATAAATCCTAAAAATTATCAAAAAGACAAATAATATCAATTATATTCACACACCAGGATAAGTTTTTTTAAAAAAAATTAAAATCTTCAAAAAAAATCTTTTCATCTTTCAGTCATAGTTTTTAATTACTTTGTTTATTTAACATATGAAAGCACAAATAAATAAACTAATGTATTTCCATATTGGTTTATTTTTGTGAACTTAAAAATCAGTAATGATATATCTGATCAGGAACTATGTTCATATTTTAACTGCAAAACAAGGAAGCTAAGAAAACATTTAATTTAATTAGTATGTATGTATAGTTTCATCATTACAAGTTAAAATAGGACAAATACATAATATTATTTACCTGGTTGTTGTGGTTCCTCTCTAGTTTTTTGTTGTATCCTATTTTCAGTCTCACCTGGGAAAACACACAAAAAGCGCTAATATTAGTATTCTGTAACAATTGAGATCATGCAGCATGCAACATGCAGGATACATAAATCATATAAAAGTTTAATCTATTTAAAAATCCTGATTCCAGTCAACTGATTTTAATCCTGGTGGACTATTTATGATAATGTTCAAGACACACCAGACCATTCTTTCAGTTTCCTACAACAATGAAAACAATTGACTAAATGCACAATGAAACATGAAATGATATAGAAGAAATGAATTTATTCTATTTTGAAGATACAAATTCAAATGTTTGTTATGCTGTATCACCAATGGAGAAAAGAATTAGTAGATGGTTTGCATATGAACTATTTGAGCAGAATCTTGAATTCTGGAACAATGAAGGTTATAGTGATGTCCCATGACCTAAGTCAAGACAGCATGTTGATGTTTTTGTAACTGATTAAAATGTATAAATCAGTTGCTACGCTTTTATTTACAAACTCATCAAATCAATTGTGTGTTCAAGTGACATGCAGAAAGTAGTGTTCACAATATTGAATTAATAATATAATTTTACATGTAACAAACAAAGTCTTACTTGTGGATATTCGTTCATGCTTTTGGATAAGAGCTTTAAGGGACTGTGTACGTTGCGACAGAATCCTGGAGTTTTCAGGAACATCTTCGCTTGGCGCTGATGGCTCTGGAGTTTCTGCAGTAAGGATGAAGCTATCTCGAAGTCTGGCTCTTGGTTTCTCCCTGAGAGTAACAGGCTGTGACACCGCATTTCCACCTGAACAAAAAATGAAATATTTATAAAACATCACCTGCAAACTGGTGAAAATTATAATTATAACTTATTGGAATAAATTTATTTCTGAACAGTGTTGAAACAATTGGTATTTCTTTTTCACTGTGGTTCTAAACCAGAGAAGTTAAAGTAAGGTATGAGTTGTGTGTATACTGAGGGCACAAACATTGAGCATACAACAAAAGAGGTTTCCTGCTCTCTTTACAGCAAACGCTGCTGCCATTCATTGGAAGAGCATATAGCAAGAACCATGAATTCTCTACAGATTTTCCTGCATCACATAGAGGAGGTTCTAGGAACATTACTTAACCATTGACTACCTATTTCCCCTCCCACATCTCACCTATTCTATCAAGTAGCCTGTACTTTAAAAATGACGTGTATTACTAGAAATAGTGGATATTGTTTCTGGATCCATTTCAAATTTATTAAATTCAACAAGACTTTTTTAAAATTTTTGTTTAAAGTCACACCAACAGGTAAGGTCATTAGTGTCTAAATACAATTAGGGGAACTAATATCTATGTAAGGTAATAGAGTATGGTTACTCAAACAACACAACGCCCAACCCCATGCCAGGATTCAAACCCAGGACCTCTACTTTTATTTGATGATAAATTTGTTGGTCATGAAACATTACGAAATAAGTATGAGGTTTAGAAGAAGGACAACACGTGGAAGCTTAAAAGTCTTCAATGAAATGGATGAACTATTTAGGATATTCACAATGTCTTGTGCGTGCTCAACGAGCCTAATATTTTGAATAAAATTTAATAACTCAAAGACTTGGAAGGTATCCAAGTGTTATCAGTTATGTAATTACTTATTAACGATTTATCTTGGTACACTTGGATTGTACCAGGTATTTTTTATTGGTTTGTTTCTTCAAATTCCCATGTGAATTTATTATTGTTTATAGAGAATACTCACGGACATGTTGTTCATGCTTGTTAACTATTTCCTTCAGTTGCGGTGAAATAGGTTGTTCTGGCATGATCTCTTCAGTTGAAGGCTCATCAGAAGAAGGCTTGGTAGCTTTGAGAGCTCGTAAACCTCCGAACAGAGGGCGTCCACTTGAATCGCGGATAATCTCAGCAGGGCTTTCCTGTTGTTTTTCGGGTTTCTTAGTTTCTTCTGGAATTTCTGCCGAAAATCAAAGGAAATATTTCAAACACCGTTAATATTTCATTCAGTAGAATTTAAAACTAAAACTTTTTCAAATATCGGAATTAATTGTTAACAATGTGTCATTATTAAAGTGAAGACTGCTTTATCTACAAGAAAGGAAATTTCTGTAATTAAACTGACAACATTACTTCAAAACACAGCAAAGTAACTAACATTAGATGTATTTGTTTCAGCTGAAAAGAAAATTACTCTTTACACTCCAATAATAAAAATTTAATTGGTAGCCATAAGCACAGGTTGTTGAAGAAACTTACAGGGAGTAGAAAATTAATTTGAAAAGGATTTTGTGCTTATCGAGCAGCAATTAAATTCTAATAGGATTGTCTTGATTATTCTACATTTAAGTAACCGAAAATAACAATAAGGCAACACGAAACGACAAATTTTGGTTCGTCAACATGTAGTGGTAAACCGCACATATAAAGATTTATATAACCATAATTTACTCCAATTCCAGCCATATTATGATACTATGTATAACACAATATTTTCCATTGTCCTATACATGTAATATGGCCACTTCGAGTCGAAGAAATCTCACCTGTGAAATAATTAATCAAATGAATCAGCAACTATTCGCAACCTGCGTACTTCAAATTATTTATAAAAACCTGGGGACAAAAATTTCAGGTACCAGCGAGATAGACTGAAAGCAACGATCTTCCAATACGTACAAATAATTGAATATTTTTTAAGAACCATTTATAATTAAACACCTAGTCTGTTTTTTCGACCAACGTGTTAATCAGTTTTCGCATCTGATGTAAATACTCGGATTAAGTAGTAACGGCTGAAATTGTATAATGGACATTGAGCGATTTCTACAGATCGATGATGTCATAATATAATTTTCTGGATATGATCTGGTTAAATTATAAGGGAGTAAAAATGCCGTAAATTGCGCAGGAACAGTTATCTCGAGGCACATTCTTCAACCCGAGTTCCCACGAAAGTAATGGTAACCTTTAATGCGTTACCGACATCTAAGGACTTAATGGCTAAAATCATGATAAATATGACCATTAACAAAGAAACACTACTGAAATAATGTTTAGCTCATATTGAAACGTCTGGACTGGTTAACTTATTTCAACGGCCGTATTATCATTATAATACCTACAGACTTTAAAAAATTTATTTTTTCGCTAGTCAAAATTTAAATAAAATACAAGGAAAAAGGTTTTATAGCTATTTATGTATTTTTTCATTGAAGGACTTTTACCCTTTGTGCTGATTCAAATCATTTCAGGGCCATCACAGTTTGATGATATATTAAAAGGCCTCAATAAAATAAAAATTAACAGGTCTTGAATTAACATTAAGTAGGCTGTTTTTTTATAATTTCCATGTTATTTTATTTATGTATAAACACAATAATAATCACCTTTAAACAGCCACACAGAACATTTTTATATATTTATATCAACAATAAAAATTCGGCCAAATACACGATTGACCTTGCTAAAAATGTTCGTATGGAGCGTGGTGCTATATGGGTGAGAAACGTGGACGATAGGAGTTGCGGAAAGGAAAAGAATAGAAACCTTTGAAATGTGGTGCTATAGGCGAATGCAGAAAATCAGATGGATGGATTAAATCATTAACGAGGAAGATCTAAACAGAATAGGGGAAGAACGAACAATATGGAGAACGTAGGCCTAGAGAAGGGATAGATTAATTGGTCACATTTTGAGACATGAGGGTCATGTAAACTATCATTAGAAGGAAGTGTGTGGGGTAAGAACAGAAGAGGTAGGAAAGGATGTGATACGCTACGCAGATTTGGGAGGATGTAGTAATTATGCGAAAATGAAAGGCTTGCGTAAGATAGGTTAGCATGCAGGGTTGCTTCAGACCGGTCTTAGGACTGAATACCACAACAATCAAATTAATCTGACTAAATATTATTTAAAAAATCCAAAGAATTGCCGAAGGTCAGAAATTCTCACTTATATTACCCGTAAGTAAATTCATCTTTTTCATTAAAGCCTTCCTTGCCTGTGCTATCCTACTCCTCGTTATTACGCTTCCCAAGCAGCAGAACTCCTTTACTTCCTTCAAAATATTCATTCCCTTTGTTATTCCACTGTTTCCCATACTACACTCCATTACCTTGATTTTCCTCTATTAATTCTCATTGGATTCTTTCTCCAGGACCACGCTCTAGCCATTTATTGTTTATACGTCTTCTTCTGACTCCCCTAATACTACAGTATCACCAGCTAAGTGTAGGTTTTTTTCTTCTTCTTGTAGTGTGATCATTTTCCATATTCCGTTTAGCTTTCTTCATAGCCTGTTCTATATAAAAGTTAAACAGCATAGGAGACAAACTGCATCCTTTCCGGATTTCAGGATCTTGGGTGGAACTGCACGACCGAAGTTAACGCCTATGGTGACAACTTTGGTTCCTTCGTTACATACATGAATTACATAATTACATATATTCCCCAACATAGGAAGACCAACTCTTCGGAATTATCGTCGGGAGAACATGATTAGCTTCCTGGCTTTAATGCAAGCCGCATCGTCTGCAGAATTAATTTCGTGAGCACGAGAACTTTCGTTACCTGGTTGCAGATTCTGGCCGACGGTGTTGGTCCTCCTGAGAGCCTTGAGGCCGAAGAGGGGGCGGCCGTTCTCGTCCGTGGGTCCCACGCCGTAGCTGGAAGTGATGGAGTCCGTGGGACAGGCCTCCCTGGGAGGTTCGCCCACCGACGTCTTCTTAGCGGGCGACTTCACTGTGGACACGACAACGCCTCGCATTAGATACGATTCACATGCTAATACCTTCCAACGTCACCGTCAATGCAAGAAACGTACTTGCTCTTCCAACAACTGCCACTAACAATAATTACACTGCAGTGGGAAGCCTTTGAGAGAGGGGATGACGAAGAGAATCTTCCAAACAGAACGTTAAACAATAAAACCAAAACCTACATGACAAAAATTACAAATCCATTTTGGACTCCCAGAAATATCAAAAAGACATTAAGTTTTGTAAGAACAGTAAGATTTTTTATTTAATTTAAATGTATTGTATTTAGTGTTTTTTAATTTAAAAATCAAATGTAATGAATATAAATAAATAATTAATTGGTGGTTAACGAATAGAAAAATGAACATTACCAGGATCTTATTTTGTAAATTCATAATTGTATAATAATATGAAAATAATTGTCACTGTGGTCGTTAAAGACCGAGGCAGTCGATGCGACCTTTATAAATTAATTAATAAATAAAAATCACAAAAAGCTCTTTTTTACCAATTAAAATGCCTTTTCGAAAGGAGAAGCATTCGTGATCGTAATAAAAAAAATTCATGCATGTAAAAATGTGCAGGATTTCGGAAAGGCAAGCAACGAAGCTTCTGCGTAAAAATTTAACAATGGTGTATTTCAAAGTCTATTGTTAGGTATTTCCATTTCCCGATTGAGATAAGAAGTAAGAGTAAATAAGTTACAAAGAATGCCCAAAAGTCATAAATTCAATTTGAAGATTTAAATTCACGTACAAAAAAATCCTTCACATGGGCAAAAGCCAGAAATAGAACAATTTAATTTGAATTAAAACGTTTCGTCCCCAACTTTCTGGACCTCTTGAATTCATTATACAAAAAAAAATATTATTACATATACATACTTGAATATAAGAAAATAAGTAACAACATACTCAACTATGTATATGTAATTGATAAATTTTTGTAGAGTAAACTGAACGGAGAAGTCCCGAAAGTTGAGGACAAAACGTTTTAATTCAAATTAAACTGTTCTATTTCTGGCTTTTGCCCATGTGAAGGATTTTTTGTACGTGGATTTAAATCTCCAAATTGAATGCGGGTAGCCCATTTCTCTTAATCTGTTTATGCTTAGAAACGGATTTCAATGAAAATTTCATGGTAGAAACAGGAATTTTAACTTAAATTTTCGTGTATGTTTCATTTCGATGTCTTGAAGAGTTCAGAATATATTTGTATAAATATTTATAAAGCCATTGAATTGCCGCACGAATTGCTCCTTTTTTAATTTATTTTTTTGGGTTAAAAGCTATATGAGGGTGATCCTGAAACAGGCAACTCTCCTTTAATAGAATTGGAAGGGAATTGAAAAATGCTTCAAAACGTATGATAGCGGAACCTATTGAAAACCAACTGCGAGTTATAAGATTAGCCCTGAAGGGATCATAAATAGATGACACCGTACGTTTTATATATTCAATGAATTCAACTTTATCAAAATTTTGCACCTGTTTCTCGTTTTTTAAGGCAAAATAAAAACAGCTATTTCGGCGCGAAGTATAAAATTTTCCACATGGGTCGGGGTCCAAATTTCCTTAGACTTTTCTTTTACTTCGAGTAGGTTACTATGGATGCGACTGAGGATCTCATTTGATTTGTACCGATTTGCTCCAATACAGCCTCCAAGGCTGAGGATATTATAGTAGCTTCCTCCTCCAGATTTTTAGTCAGCTCAGTAGCTTCTAGAATGGCGATTAGCTCAGCTAGCTTATTACATATTTGCCATGTATACATTTCACGGATTGGGATTGTCAGATTAGAATTAAAGTAGATAATAAACCTGATGGGTTGATGAAGAAGTGAAACCGTTTAGTGGGAATCGAGATGTTCTGTTTTTGTTTATTTTTCATCGTGAATGCCTGTTCGAATACAAATGGCGGAGAAAGACAGTGTTTTGGGCAGAATTCGGAGCGCCGGCCTGCTCCAATTTCGGACGCTGCCAAGGATCTGAAGAATTCTTCGGTAAGAGAATACTCCAATCATTGTGTGTGGTCGTTGCGGTTTATATTTCGAATTAAAGCGAGAAGTAGCAGCCGGACGTGACGGATGCCGATGAAAAAGAGGTACGAAACCGGGCAACTGCCACTGTGGTGCATCCATCAGGCGCTTAAAAATCACAACAAGGCTAGACTTTGGTGTTATTTTCACGAAAAACATAGCATCTCTCTAAATGACACTTATCATCGGAAGATATACATTTTAATACGCTTTCTTTATTTGAATTTCGAAAGCATGATTCAATCTTTCGTTATTTTTTGGAAAGTATTTTATTTAGTGAATGGATTTCTCTTAACAGGGAGGTCATTAGCGACTGAACCGTTCAAAGGGTAACAATTGAATAAATGATAGATTACAAGAATTGATTATATCAGGGGTGTCCAACCTTTTGTATACCAAGCGTAAATTGTTTGACAGACAAGCTCAGATGCGCCATATGATTTAATTAATTTACGCCAATTTAATAAAGCACCAATTTACAAAACCCCAGAAGGATGATAGCTTCATGATGCTCGTTTGCTGAAGATAACTCTCGACTGCAGTTGTTGGCACTGAGAGCGAGATCGGCTTGGAACTTGGAATTGTCTGTTCTCTTTGTTTGGCATAATTGCCATTAAATTATTCTATTTCTGACTTTTGAACATTCATTGCATTTATAATACATGTTTAACCGTACAATACTTTCTAACAACGTAAAGGGATTTCTCGTTCGACATACAAACGGGTTCAAGGATGCAATGAGCCACGGTTGGCCACCTCTGGATTATAAATAACATCGTAACAATTAATTGTTTTCAAGGAGTGATTAATTTTTCTTCTTAGTCAGCCGAGTCATTGATCGTAGTCTTCTAGGAGACGGCTTCTCTCTAGATGAAATTTACAGGAGGAAATAACTTTTTAACCATGACGAGGGCAAAATCCATGCCCATGTCGAGATTCGACTCGGGTCCACTGTGACGCTACAGCAGCTCGGCACTATTTTATTTGTTGGAGTATTTTTCCTGTATTCCATAGCTGAAGAGGAATAAAATACGAAAGAAGATCAGAACAGAAACCGTAGATACACAACAGAGCTCGAATATCAACAAGTAAAAGGAGAAATTAAAGGCACACAGATAAAGGCAGATTTGAGAGATTTTGATAGCAACGAAGTATTAAACCGGCCAGGATAAATATTTTAAAAGTATATAGATTTATTAATCAAAAAAATAAATTTAAAACGGCCGATTTTAATGTTATTGTTTTTCATTATAATCCGACATTCTCGAAAATTTAAAACAACTCCACCAACAATATTTTTAAGTTTACTTATGAAACCAAAGGAACTTTCGACCAACATTTTTGCCATATTCATCTCTCCAAAAAAATTAAGAAAAAACAAATTTAAAAACATACATGATGTAATCAAAGAAATCGGCGTTTCGAACATTGCCAAATTGACGGCATGTAAAATTAAAAAAATTGTGGTCATTTTAATAAAAAGTTTTACTGTTGTGAATTTATAAATATTTTTCAAAAAATATAATTTTTGTTTGAATGTAGAGATGAATATGGAAAAAATTTTGGCCGAACAGAATCATCATTTAACAATCATACAATTATATTTGTCTTTTAAAAATCCTATAAAACTATATCAAACAGAAAAAAATATCGGAACACTCATTGAATAACAATACAAAACGATTATTTATTACATTTTTTTAAAATGTCAGCATAACGTGTCCCAATTTTGGTACATTCATTTGTGATTGACAAGTTTCTCTTTTCAAATTAATATATGAAGAGACGAAGAGCTTGGTTTATGTAATTAATGTTGTATATCTAGCCGCTAATGACCCTAGATCTACTCGACTCTAAACCTTTCAAAAAAATTAATGTGGATAAATTCGGCCGTTCTAAGTTTCATTCAGAACTATATTTATACAGTATTTTACAGTTATCTCCGAAAAAATGTCGGGATTTCCGATCGTTTCCGTTCGATATCGAAACAATTCAGCGAATTTAAGTTTCTTGCACAGTGGTAATTATATCTTCCAGTATTCTACATTTATAAAACATGAAATAGAAATTCAAAATATGAACTAAAATTAGCATTGAGCGGTTCACTTTTGATAATAACTTGGCCCATTCAGTAGATGAAACGTGAGTTCCAATCTCCGTCAATAGGACCGTAAAATCTAAGTACTGCCAGCATTTATGTGGTTGATAATTTTTAATCATACGTAAATGAGGGGGAAAAACCGAGTTCAGTAAATCGTGATCTTGCTCCGAATTTTAGGACCGTAACGATTAACACCCAACCATTTTTGTTTCGAAGGAGTTCCCCGGTGCACGTTTTCCAAATCCTTTGAACGATTGAAACGCCGTTTAGAAGCCGGGCAGTCCTGGATCGAATGACGTTTCCTGTACAAAACTGCTGGTTAACTTCCTGCCCGACTTTCAGAGCTGAGAACACGTGCCTCACAGCTTCGGTTTCTGCGAGGAACCAACCGGAAACATTCCTGACTGAGTCTATTTGTGCGTCTTTTCCCCTCGCCACGAAGCTAAACGAACGAGGGTAGGCAATTACGTTGTAACACTTCACAACTAACCTCAACAATGGCATTCTTACATTCCCAACTCCCTCTTCCCCTTCACTATTTACCAATATTTCAGTTTCATCAAACACTGACAACTTTAATATTGTAAAACGATAAAATTGCCTTTCAGTAAAATGATTTCGTAACATCGTTACAGACACGTCTTGTGTTACATCCTATTTCAGTCCACCAAAGTAAGACGTTAAGAATAAAAGATTCAGTCTCACAGTAATGTTAAGAGAAGTGAATTGGCTCTGTTTCAGTGATTTTGTGGAATTCCGTTCTTTGATATCAATAAGTTGTTGCCGTCCTATTTTATTAATTATTTAGCATATAAGTATGATAGTAACCGGTGGCGGCTCGTTAGTATTCAAAGTTATGTGCCACATCACCGCAAGGAACAATTTTTACGAGGTTGATTACACGAGATATTAAACATCTATAGTGTTGATAAAACCCCACGACCCCTGTAATATGCTACATTTATAATTTGGGCTACATGATGTGTAAAAGAAATTAATTTTTAAAACTTGTAAAAATATAAAATAAAATTGCCGCAAATTCCTAACACGAAAATAAAGAAAGTTAATTTTAGGAAGAAGTCACACATTATGGCAATATATGCAATACTTTAGGTAGGATAGCGCGGTAATTTTCTCAGAATTGTGAAAGTCTTCGCCCGTTACACTTTTATTATTTTATTTTAAGTAACCTTAGATTAAATAAACCACAGTAATCTTTTATTAATTCGTCAAAAACGTTTAAACTTGTAGCCTGATGAGGCCGCCTCTGTGGCAGTATGCACACACTGCCCGGCGCTGTGCTTTTTGTAGCTCATTATTTGTAAAAATCGTGGTCGAGCAGGGGGGGGGGGAAGAGGTGAGACAGAATTCTTGTCCCCGTAAAGGATGTAGCACCAGACGTAATTGGAAAGCGGGTAGTTTAAAATCTTCAATATTGAAGCAGAAATTCACTCATAAAATACTATTATTTTATTAGGATACAATTATTTTTTCTTAATAATCGAATGAAGGCTTTCCCTGTGTACGCAGTTCACGAGATTTTCTCCGGTTTTAAACTGGGTGAAAACACACCAATTCAAGTCACCAGAAGATGATAGCAATGACAGCATCGAAACGTCGTGGAATTACTGTTTTTTTACCCGGTTGAAAACCCGAGAAAACATTGTGAATTTTTACTAATTTTTTTTTTCATTTGCTGTTGCACATGAGTTCATATGCACCAGCAACCACTGGTTACATCGTATTTCAGTCTTGACACTCAACCAAAGTAAGGCGTTAAGTATCATTTTATCTGAGAATTTAAGAGTAGGATAGCACAGGCAAGAAAGGCTATCACAAAAAGAAGAATTTATTTACGGCTAATATAAGTATGAATATTAGGAAATCGTTATCAAACATGTTCGTATGGAGTGTAGCGTTATATGGGTGCGAAACGTGAACGGTAGGAGTTGCAGAAAAACAAAGAATAGAAGCTCTTGAATTGTGGTGCTATAGAAGAATACTGAAAATAAGGGTAAATAAACAGGAAGTTCTAAGCAGAAGGAGAAGAAAGAACAATTTGGAGGCCTTTGATCAAGAGAAGGGATGGATTAATAGGCCACGTTTTGAGACATGAGCGTCTTGTAAAATTAGCAATAGAGGGAGGTGTGTGGGGTAAGAACAGAAGAGTGATGACAAGGAAAACGCTAAGCATATTAGGAAGGGTGGTAAATGTGATAGCTATGTAGAAAGGAAAAGGAAATGGAGGGTTGCATCAGACCAGTCTAAGGACTCAATGCTACAACGTGACTGTTATGAAGTTTTATTTTAAAAATATCCCAAGTATTGTACATGATTATGCTTAGTGTTTTTTCGTAAATGAGGACAATGCCAAAAGAGCACATCCTTGTGGGAGGTTGGTATTGTTAGCGGAAGAACGTATTGTTTCCTTCTTACAAAAAGACTTTTCCTTGTATCTCCTCTGTGTCATTCTAATTAAAGGAGAAGGCAACATTTGTTGGAGCTCTTGAGAAACACAACACCCGTAGAAACACATCCTGCCTTCCCGCGCAGTGTTTCATAACATCGTTCTCAACCCGAAAGAAACGTTTTCACGCACCATTTGTCTACAAAGTAGTTTCGAGGAAAGGGGCCCGACAATGCCTACAGGTCGTCATTGAAACTCGCGCCTCTAATAATCGCGTCGGTATTACCACTCTTCTCACAAACAAACTGGTTCAAAGACAATGGAAATCGAGCGCGCCCTTGAATGTGAGTCACGGACTACTTGTGTGCACTTCTCGGAGCCTCTCTGCACCGATGTAGGAATTTTTTTTCTCCCGCCACTGGCTCCCTTTTTGCTGCTTTCGGACCATTATTGCCTTCAATTGTACTCAGCCTCAGGACGTTTCGTGCTTTCGCTCGCACATTTTAGGCCAGTTTACTCAGCGATTCCTTCTGTGCCAATTGGCGGCGCTCAGCAAATTATTATGTAAGCAAATGAACGGAGGATTATGAAAGAAACGTGTTTAAGAGACTAAACAAGGGAGACTGAATTCTGGTTAAAGAATATTGTCCCTTAAGGGAAGATGAAATGCGACCTCATTTCAATTTTGCAGAAAAAAAGAACAACAGCCGTTGACACAGATATTTTTTCAGACCATGTGATGCGGTGCAACATTTTAGATTGTACATGGCAGACACTAGCAAATTCCTTCTGTGAACCCGGAGATTTAATTAGAAGCTTTATTATGGCCATTTCCGGCTGAACGAACTATTTGGTAAACATACCCAACAGTAAAGACAAGAACAAGTGGATTCAACAGCAGTATGTGCTACTCGTGAGAGATAGCAAGTCGTATGAGATGTGCAGTAGGAGAAGAGAGAATATGGAAGAAATATTGTTAGAGGTGAACTATCCTTGGGAAAGGGTAATTGGCATTCTTAAAAACACTCATGTTCTCACGAACGCAAAGATCGTTTAACCAAACCGTTTACTTATCTCTCAACTTTGACGGACGAGATTTTTAACGTTAAACCTAAGTAACGACCGTCTTTGAATTTTTATTCATTCAAAATTTAAAGTCTGTTGGAAACTTATTATTTCTGTTCCTGAAAAAATTAAAAAATCTGGACGAAACGTCTTAAAATCTTTAATAAGTAGTGTGAAATGAAAAAAAAGCTGACTTATTGACTCTCGTTTATGTGTAAATTTATCAGTGCCGGATAGCTGATGTATCAGGCTATTTATTTAAATTTTCTACGACGTTTAGAACAGACTCTGATTTTCTTCAGTTTAATAACTAATCAATTTCCATCATTGATTAAATACAAATTAAAAATTAAAAAACAATTATAAATTTTAAGAGAAAAATTCATGAAAGTTATTTAGGAAGAGAAAGGCTTCGAAGAAAAATAAATTGTAAACGAATTCCTTTTTTTTTCGAAGAGATTCAGAAGACACAAAGTATCAGGAAATAACAATAATAACGAAATCCTTAATTTTACATCTAATTACGTTTTCGAATATAAATCGTGCAATGTCAGTAGTTAACGTCTGACGGGAATTTATTATTTATGTACCTGAATAAGTCCAAAAATCTGGACGTCTTGAAAAAGTGTGTGGAATAAAAAAATCTGACTTATTGGCCTCCATTTATGAGTCAAATTATCAAAGTCAGATTATTTATTGCAATATTTATTTAAGTTCTCCACAACGTTTAGACCAGACGCTTATGATTTGATCAGGTTAATAAATAAATTTCCATCGGAAGTTAAATACAGACAAAAATTTTAAAAAAATTATAAATTTTATCACACAAAATTTCGTAAGAGTAATTTACGAGAAAAATAAATTGTAAACGAATTCTGCATGTTTCGAAGATATTCAGAAGACGCAAAGTATAAGGAAATATAAACTGTAAATGAGTCCTTAATTGTACATAAAAGCTCCAACGAATTATGTTATGGGATGTAAATCGTGCAATGTTCAGAATTTTAATTAAAATATAAAAATAGTCTCTTTAAAGTATATCTGTAGGTATCTTCTGACTGAAATTTGTTATTTATGTACCTGAAGAAGTACAAAAATATGGATGAAACATCGTAGGCAACTTTAATAAATCGTAAATCAAATAACGTCTGCTTTTTCAATAATTTTCGTAGCAACATTACCTCAGGAAGTAACAAAAATGGTTACGAAACGTCTATCAACTCAATAAAAACTTTGTATCGCCCTTCATTTCATAAATCGTGTTGAGAAATGGCTCTTTAGGTATTTATTTATTTTTTAGTTTCCTCTACACCATTTCCGTGAAGTATTCATTGAAATATTTATTTTATTTCCATAAACAGGATTTAGCGTTTGCTTTTTGCTTGGTTCATGGGTTCGACTGTTCAAAAAAAAATTCCCTACTTACGGTATTTGGTTTATTGGTGAACTTGAACTCGGTTTTGCACTTAGACCTTGGTACTTTCACGTCAGTAAGAATAAATGACATCCTATCCACACAAGCACATAAAACATTTCAAAGAGAAACTTTGAAGGCAGAACTGCGGTGACAGTTACGTAGGAAAGATAAAGTTGGCGCAGATGCGAAACTTGTTTGGTCGCGATTCAGTAGTTAGGTGACCCGGACATCGTGTTGGCTCAACTCCGATGAACTTTCCTTCGTCTGCATACGAGTATAGAAGCGTCCTGATTCGTATTCAACAAACATCCCGAGCTGCGCAGGCGCCCCTTATAACTAACCGTGTTTACAAAGCCACGTTCTAGTGAAAAAAAAAAGAAGAAAAAAGAAACAGATTTCGAAGAATTCGTAATGAGCACCAACGCCGTCACTGGGAAGTAAATATTTTTTTTCGTAATTTAGCACCGCAGTTTCCCTATAGCGAGAAACAAATTACATTTATTTATAACATTATTGAAGGCTGGTGCGTTACAGTTTAATTAGGTGGATGGGTATTAAAGGATTTACGCTTACTAAATCAATACTCATCTTCGTCACATTGTCAAAGGACAGAATGTTTTGAACTTCTGACAATTTCAGAAATTTTTTATCCGAACATTAAAACTCGATGAAACCTTCACTTATTTCTCGAAGTATTTAAAAACCCTTTAAATTTGCCAAATAATAAACTAATTCTTTAAGCAAACTCACTACGACTGTTGATTTTGTTTTTCGTTGCAAGTGTTCGAAATACAAACACCACATGTAAAGTCAATTGTATATTAACGGTAAAGGAATTTAATATTTTTTTAGAAATGTGTAAAAAGTCATGTGACCGCTTTTTTACTGTATTTAATAAAGTTCACCACCACTATTACAATAATTTCAAATTTTTGGACTTAATGATGTAAATTATGAATTGATATAAATACATAAAAATGAGAATTTATTTACTTTATATCAATTTATTTTGACTGCAAATTTTTTATTCAGTTTTGAAGGACCATTAGACATATGCCACAGTCATCCTCAGTAATCAATTAATAACTGTGTATAAATGTAATTTCTAAATTTTTTCGAAGAATGTACACGATTCCAGATAGTGCTGGCCTACACAGGACATTTATCGAACTTCTAAGTTCCAGAAATTCAACAATTTTGTCGCTCCTGTGCTAACTAAACACAATCGGCATCATAATCCACGAGTTGTCGAAATTTATATTGAAAAAACTTTCAATGAGTCCAGAACTTGAGTTAAATTTTAGCCACGTAGAAATATAATTTTGGTTTATTAAAACCTAGGATTATTTATCATTATCATCTAAATTAAAAAATCAATCATTTAAAATTTTTAAAAATTCTTCAAAGAAATTATGTTAAAAATTTACTTGAAGAACTCAAAAAATCTGGACTATTCGACCGTATCCAATTTAAAACAGCCTATACTGACTGTAAAAAGTTAACTTCGTTCAAGTTTATTATTTCAATGTTCCGCGTGGCTTTCACCTTTGATCGGTAGTTGCCAGCCGCAAGGAAAGCTATTGTAAGGGCGAATCCTTTGATTTAAGTGGAGGATCGCAGTATGTCTTGTTCTGAAATCAATCTCGACTGGAAAACTCGCAACTGTTGCGACGTTAATCGTTGCTGATTTTAATTTTTGTACTTTCTTGTTTAAAAGCTCCTGGCGTTCTACGAAATCTTCCACATCAGAGCTAAATAAATGCAAAGTAGAGAAGGCGGATTCCGGTGAATTTTCTACAGTACATATCCAAAAGAGAAATAAAATCTCAATCTGCCACTGTTTCAACTCACAGAAAATGATAATTAAAAATAAACAAAAAATGCAGAAAATTGGAATGTAGAGCGATAGAAAACGTATCACGAAAGATAGATGATCGTTGAACTTCGATCAAGGGAAACACCCTCATTGCCAAAAGATTTTTAGGACATAAGCATTCAGTTTGATAGCTATTTTATTACAATAGAATATCCTCATCATAATTCAGAAGATGGTTTGTTCCCTGCAAAGTTATATGGTTAAAAACAGTAGCCGTTTGAATGTCAGTGGAACTTTTCTCGTCAAATCACCGCAGTGGCACTCAACAATTTCTTTTACTTTTAATATAACCATATTATTTCTTTTTAATAATTCGCCGTTGGTGTTATAGTTACACCAGTAAAGTGAGAAACCTCAAAATTGGTTTTTTCAAAGCTGAACGTTCAAAACTTGACAGAGGAAGCACAGAAAGCCATTCAAAAGCTCGACGCGATGCTTGAGGAGTCGGCAAGCCATTTAAAGCTGGACGTGTCAGATCTCCGTGACGTCATTCATTAGCTCCGTAAACAAGCGTCCGTCTTTCAAGCAACCGCCATCACCGTCAAGCTGAAGACTGACGACAAGCTTCTCACACGTGTGAACCCACTATCTTATCAAGCTGTGCCAGAAATGGCGACGAGAGTGAAAGATCCAGCAACCGCTCATTGGTTCGGTATTTTTGGTCTTGGACGACCATTTAGCAAATTCTCCTTGAGGACTTAAGCTTTCACTCAGACCTACTCCTGTCTCCTTTCATTGTGCTGAGGACAAAGACACGCTGATGGCTCCGAGAACTACCTGCTAACCTTCCACAGGTCAAGCAACGGTTTGCACATGCAACTATTCGCCACAATCATGAGAATTCTCAAATATCCTTGTAGACTAGACGTACCTTCCCTTGTTTCTTCATGGGGATAATACGAATTAACCTTTCTTATAAATTTAATTGCCTGATTGACACTGGCGTGGAGTAATAGAATAACAATTCTGGAAGAGTCAAGGACCAACACCATAAAATAATTTTTTTTAAGTATTAACACCATTAGGAATATATTTGGATTAAAACAAAACATTGATGTTATCAACTTATGAGGCTGTCTTTCATTGTACGATGATTTTTGGACTGTATGTATTGAAAAGCTCCAGTTTGTTCAGTAAAAATAAAAATAAATGAAATGTGTTTTAAGTTTGATCTGTTTTAAACTCAAGACATTTTTAATAAATCGCCGACGCTGACGCGGATGGATGGTAAAGTAAAATCATCTGCAACGAGGGAACATTTCGAAGGGAGGGACGTTTCAAATGAGAGCTATTGCAGAGGAGGATTCCACGCAGATATGTTTTTCCGAGGTTTCCCCCAGCAGCCGCCACGCGGGGCTCTAAAAGTCGCCTTTGCATGTTGTCGGGACGCACGCCAGGTCGTAAAGCCAACTATACACACACGACACGGCGTGGGTCTATATCAATCTATAAAATCTTTCAAGTTGGCAGGCAGCTCCCAGCGTCAATTGCTAAAATTACCAGGAAGTGTAGGTTTGTCCTAGACTCCTAATTGAGCCCTGCTGGGCGCCGGGCAACGATCGGGATAGTGGCTTGGTGGGCAAAGGACCAAATTGACCGCAGAAACCGTGGATAATTTTAATCATTCTACTCCATCAGCCAATTCATTAATATACTAATATCACTTCCAAATTTTAATATAAATTACAACTCAAAAATAATTGCCAAGTAATTCGTGAACATTGAAACCATGAAATAACGACTTCACCTAACACATAAATATCAGATATATTAACATTTGTTAATGCATAAACAATGGCGAGTGACACTAAGATGACCCCAGAAGTTCCTTACGTCATACAATCTTGAAATTTATAAATCTAGTCTTGACAATTCAGAGTCTTTTTACACATTTAAAAACCACTAATAACAAAAAATATCCTATTGTATGATGCATATTACGTAAATAAACTGTTAATAGTTCAGCGAACAGTTCATAAAGATTACTATTCCCTCAAATTGGTGTTATGAAGTGCCAGATAAAAAATACCTAGTGTATGGAATACAATTATTTAACTGTAATGAAGATATTTTGGAAGTATCATTTTTATGTGAAGGAGATAGACAGCCTTGAGTGTAAAGGTATTGACGTTTCAGATTTCCACGTCGATAGCCAAGAACTAATCACAAATCGCCACGTCAACCTGAACTGTAAATTATTCATTTCACATCACTTCGATTCCTAATATTTCATCAATTCTATATACTAAAAGGAAATGTGTAAACCAACAAATAATATATCACTTAATGTCTGCTGTAGAATTAAATAGAATTACTTTGAAGTTTAATTCACAGAGACACCAAGTCATAGAACGCAGTTCAGGAAGCAAAATTCTCTCTTTATGGACAGCTATTGTTTAATCCATATGTATTTATATCCATTCAAAATTTTACTTTAGAAGAAATTCGATTGCGTATGTGAAGACGTCTT
This sequence comes from Eucriotettix oculatus, assembly GCA_034510155.1. Taxonomy (NCBI): domain Eukaryota; kingdom Metazoa; phylum Arthropoda; class Insecta; order Orthoptera; family Tetrigidae; genus Eucriotettix; species Eucriotettix oculatus. The sequence continues at coordinate 21,789,544 of CM067382.1, read as the reverse complement.
AAAATTTAGAACGAAACGTCGAATGAGTAAAGTAAAAATATTTGTCTGAATTTGTCGCTAATTTAATTTTATTGGATAAATTATATTTATTTGTCACTAATTTCATTCTATTGGATAAATTATATTTATTTATTGCTAAATTTCTTAAAATAATCTTCCCACATCCCACAAAGAAATTGATTTTTTCACGACTACTCAAATATTATTATTCTGATTTCCTTTCTGATCTGGTGAGGATGTGATGGTTAAATTAATGAAAACAGTAAAATTGTCGTCGTGTATTAGTATGAACCTGTGCTTGAGTTGCTTACAAAAAAATGTGTTACATTAAATATATTTTTCTGATACTTTAAACAGAAAGATATTTATCTTTGATATTCTATTCATTTATTAATATTTTTCTGACCTGAATTTTTTCCTCTTTCAAAATTAGTCGTTTTTTGAATTTCATAACTTTTATATGTATAATTTATAACTGGTTTATATAAGTCTTTTTCGTATTTCAGGACTGATATATGTTTATTCTCTCATCTGCTTTTCTTTTATTGACGAACTTTTCTGTACCTGTATATTTCATTGATAAATTTTCACATCGTATCCTTCATATTTTCATTTAATGTTTTTCCTTTGTTCTGTAAAATATTTTATTTTCTTAAATAGTAAAAATTTGTGTCTATTACAGTTTTTTTAATGAACTGTGTAATATGCGAATTGAAATGTTCATTTAAATTTTTGTACTGGTTTAAAAACGCTTTCAATAGATTTTCTTGCTCTATCTATAGAGTTTATTTTGTTTTGAAGACGAAAATAGTTAGTCTCAATTTTTGATATTTCGTCTTAGACCGAAATATTTTATTAATAAACAAAATGTTTTGAATGCGTTTTCTTCCACTGATTTAGTAAGTCTCTTCAACGATATCATATCGAATTCTAAATATCAACAAGGCGCGTTCAGATACGAGCATCCACTTCACCTAAGCCATTATCGCCTTTTCCTCCACCGAGATTAAGTAATAATTAACTGATAACATCTTAATACCAGTTCACAAGTTTTATGATTAATTTTTCTGGTGTCACAATAGTGAAGTAAAATTATCGCCGAAGACAACGGAACCGTATTCTCATCAAGAAATTCCACTAGGAACAGAAACCACAGCTGGTTCACCACCGCCGTAATGTTACATTACTTATCTCGCTGGTGGTGGCTGGATTCTACTTCAAGGAAGCCATGTAGCAAATCTTTTTGTAGACGGCATTTCCTGTTAAGACTGTTTGTTTCTTGCGGCTTTACCAGAAAATGTCTACGCCTTAAAATGAACCGTAATCCAGTATCTGAAGACGCTATTTCTGGGGATTAGTACTACAAATCATGCACCACAAGAACTTACAAACATTTTATTTCAATGATCAAAAAATAAAAGAAGCATATAATTGAATTTTTAATTTTATTATTATGAAATTCAAAAGTTTTTAAATTTTGATTGCCTTAATAACTGTTAAATAATTTTACAGAAAAAAATATTCTGCCTTATTATATTTGCATAATAATATGAATACTCAAAATTGTTTCAATTCTGCAAATTCATAGAACAGTTTCTAAATAAGTAATAACTTAGTGAAAGCAAAAATGTTATTTTTCTCAGCACTTTTTTTGTTGTAGTTTTAACAAAGCATTCGATTAGTTCAGACGAGTCATTTAATGACGGATATTGCTGGACAGTGATTTAGAACTGTTCCTTAAACGATTTACTGCCTCGCATGAATGAAAAAAGAAGGATGAATTAGGAACTCTCGGCTAACCTAGTCAATGTGAGAATTGTGTCGAAAATCAAAGAGGAAATAACTGTTAAGTTAATTAAAGGGTACTTTTATGACGACAAACTCGTAGTACTGGAAGAAATGAAAGCCGTGGAAAAGAATTCTCTCTCTCCGTAAAATGTTTACACAATATATTACATTTTTCTCGAGGAAGAGGATGTGAACGCGTTGATATTCCTCCGCGGCATCACAACTTTCTCCGAAAATTTGTTACGCAGCCGTCGTCTTCCGGCTTTCGTATGCAGAATTAATCTCCCATTCTGTGAACTCCAGAGTTACTGCAGAAACAATTACCGGAAAGATATGCCGACATTGTCCATGAGCCTTGTGCCCAAATCGGGTCGCGGTAGAAAAAGTGACGCAACGAGTGCCTGTGGTATTGGGAGTTTGCGCCACGAATACAAACCGACTCATTGTACACTCGCAAAAATAAAGTACAAACTGGTTTCAATTACATTTAAATACCAATTGCTAACGAAGCAGTTAATCTACCCACTCGAATTCCATGATTATCTTTATTATAAAAAAAATTCGTACGGCTTAAAAATTAATTACGGGTTATGACTAAGTCATGTGAATTCATTTAGATGTTGTAAAAAAAGGGTTTATAACCCTTGTTAACATCGATTTTCCAATTTTGGAACTTGAGTAATTGCAATGCAGCTCTTTTTTTTAGCGAAGACACGTTTTACATTGCGATTTTTAGTTTGTTTCATTGTATTGATTTTAATATACGTTTTAATAATATAAAAATACGTATTGATGAAATAATAGTTTTATCAAACCCACTATTTAAACAATAAAAAGAATGTATGTATATTGTTAATAAAAATTTAGAAGCATGGAGCAATTTTTAAAAAAAACTTGGTATACATATTCTTAAAACCCGGAGAAAGATAAGACGCCAGGGAGACAATACAGGAAAAAACTCAACAACGCCATATTTAATTGGGCGCAATATGGCGTGGCTATTTGTTTACATTCAGCTACTCTCAAATTTCACCAATGATATGAACACCAGTAAACTCAAGAAAGGACGATAAAAACAATACGAAAGGTTTTATTTTACAGACATAGGTTTGTATATTTTCGTTTTATTTGGAACTGCTCTTTAACCTGACATATTTTATGAAACCACGGCAGATAATTACGCTTCCAAATTTGTCTTTTGCAACACGAAGCTCAGGTTAGCGTAGTTTCCTCGCACCATAGAGGTCCCGGGATCGAATTCTGGCGTGTGTGTGTGCCTTCCAACTCCAACGAAATTAATTCTCCAAACGAGTCGCTAATGATCATTAGCGTTTAATGTAACTCTAAATGAACAGAAAAAATAAGAGGTGATAATTCTTAATCATTTAAAGTTGTTTGGAATCAATTTCGTTTAAAAATTCTACAACGAAACTTAGACACCGACTAGTTTTTAATTTGGAGAATAAAATGGACGAAGACTGAGCTACAGTATTTGCTCTAATTGATGGTTTTATAAAAAAAATTCATTTCATTTTTCATACGATTTAAATTGCGATAAGCATGGTTATGGAAGAATGGAAGAACTTTATGGAGAACTTCTAGGAGATTACATAGAATCTTGGCTTTTCTACCGTTATCCAATATACGTCTGTATCCGACAGGTAGGACTAAAAATAACTTGACAGGTGAAGATGAACAGTTTGAGCGGAAGACACGGAAATTGCGACACAGAGGTTATCTCGACATGGAGAATGTCTCTTATCTGTTTGGAAGGGTTGTCATTCCCTAGACGTTATAGGGCTCACCACTCTACTTCCCCCCTGTTTCTTCCTTTTCTTAAAAAACAAAACAGAAGACGTGATACAGTCAGTAGGAGCTTCATCTTCCCTGGAAGACAGGATGTTTATTTTTACTTAAAATAACTGATTGCATCATACAGTTACACAAAGCCATTTGTTACTCTTTTCGTTGTTTGACACGAGATGTCTGGGTTCACCACCTAATGAGGTAAACATTAGAAAATAAAACAATATAACGTTTCCGCAAATGCAGTTCATTTAAAGGCATGTCAAAGATAGAATTGTAAATGAAACTGCAGTGGAGAGTGAACACAACGAACAATTTAGCCAACAAAATAAATATAAATTATTGTATTTCTATTTTCTGACGGATGAATGTATTTACTTAATCTTAAGTCAACAGTGGGTGGGGTTGAAGAGTTAAGTCAAAATACAGATCAGTAGGAAACCTTTACAATGATCAGCGTGCTACTTCACAAGCTGTCACGACACTAGCCGATCAGGCACCAATCAAAAATCGCCACAATTAAATGTATTAAGAGGACATTAAATTTCATTTTAGATCAAATTCTCTTCTATGTACATAAATTGCTAACATATTCTTCTAGTGGGATAAATACAAAAGCAACAGATTTCACTTAATTTTCATTATGTATTTCCTCAAAATAATACATAGACTATATACTTTGGCGAATTTTAAGACAAAAGTAGGATATTCACAGGTAATAAAACTACATATTTTAATACTTTTAAATTTAATGACATACGATTTTAAATATTTTTGTATTTCATCACAAATAGGCTAATTTCCAGTCCAAATATTAAAAAATAAAAGTATATATAAGGTTTCAAGCCAATTTGAAAATACTCGAATATTAAACAAATTAATTTATTGCATCGTCATTCTAAAAAAACTTTAGGGCTAATCGGTCACCCTCGATCTGTAAATAATATACGATAGCCACGAAAGCTTTTTATGAATATCGATGCAATAAATTAATTTGATAATATATGAGGACATTTTAATTGGCTGGGAACCTTGTATATATTATTAAAAGCCCTATTGTAACGTATTGAGAATAAGAGGTAATATTTTAAATCATAAAATTTAATTTTTTAAATAAATATTAATTAGTTTTATTTTTAAATTTTCTACTGATAAAAAACTATTACCAATAATTTACAAAGACATTAAAAAAATACCAGTTACATTACATAAAAAGTTCTTATTTATTTCCTGTGAACCTCCATTATTAACTTCAAATTCGGTAAAGTATGTAGTCTGTGATGATTATTTTTTAAGAAAATAGGAATGAATTATGATAATTCATTAAAATCTGTCGCTATTGATTTTCTTCCAGTTCAAGCATTTTATTTATATAGAAAATAATTTTTTGTACAGAGAATAATAATGGTTTCCAAGTAATGATCTAGTGAAATTTAATAATGTTAATTGTAGCATATTATAGCATTGGCGGGTTTTGATTGGTGCTTGGTCGAAAAGTGTCCTGAAAGATTGTGACTTAAGAGGCTGATATTTTGACTTCACTGTTTATTATTTTATTTTAAAGCTAAATTGTAATTATTGACTACCGATATGCATGGTCTTTTAGTTAATAACACTTGAAATCGGATATTAGGCATGTGACACGCACTAATTTGACGTGAACATTGAGAATATACACAAAAAAGCATGGCAAAATAATGTTTTAATTTTTCCTCTCTTTACTCGGCAGTAGAAAATATTTTTACGTTCGTTTTCTTTTCAATTATTTTTTCTCTTTCCTTTGAATTATTTCAATCAGGCGGCGCGGATTTTATTTGTAACGCGAACCTGTGTCTTTCTTGTCGCGTAACTATACAAAATATGACGTTTTAGATCTTGATAATCTTGTCACTGTTTTGTTCCAGTCTTAATAGTCTACTTTGCAACTATAACGACGAGTTTTTAGCTCGAAACGGAAGGCGCCTTCTAATTGTCGAGACATAAATTCAGTAGCAACCTGCAATTGGCAAAAGAGAGAATCGCATCGCATTGCATCCAAGTTTCTAGCAGCGTGTAATTAAGCTACAATTTATTCTAATTAGCAACTTCTCGTCTTGGTTTATCTGTACCCCGGCACGTCTCGTTTCCGTCGAGGTTTTTTTCCCCTGCAGCCGGCATCGGCAGTGTGACCTGTTCTCGAGAAATGAATTGCATCGCATGGGAAGATGAAGATACACTTTCCAAGTAAATAAAGTAGAGGGAGATAGAAAGTTGACCATACGACACGCATATGCTGATGGCTTTCCCTGCAGAGAGCCACCTGTTCGACGTCCGGACGCAGAGAAATTCTCTCATGCGAGGATAACGAGGTAAATAGTGAAGGGAGGAAATGTACGCAAGGTGCCGGTTGACTATAGAGGGCGTGCACATTCGTTAGTGTTTCGCTCCACGGGATATTCATTCAGCGGAACGCGCCCTGTAAAGTTCTGCCAGTACAGTTCACTGCGCAGATAGAATTCTGTCCTACGACCAGGAATGCCACAATGCCAAAAGAAAATACAAATTTCGTTTCAACACCCTCAACAAAATCATTTAACATGTCCAACCCCCCAAAAAATCAGGAATTTTGTTTAAACCAATTTAGGTCTATGGATTCGTTTTATATATATTTGCGCACCCAGCGGTTTTATTCATCCAAATATACATTAATATCGTGAAACTTATTTTCAACTGATAAAATATCACAAGAATGTATACCTATTGAAATTGACCTGTTCTACCGGCAACAAACAGTTGACGTGGTGGTTTTTGATTGGTGCTTGCTCGGTTAAAAACGTATCTGACTGCGTAGTAGTAGTTGAGCTCTTTTTGGTGATTTTTTTTATCATCATATATGGATAGAGGAGGAGAAAGGGGAGGGGAAGTGAGAGAGTTTTATACAACTCGTGGCCTAGACGGCCACAATCGTAACAGCAGCGGATGATAATGATGCAGAATATATGATGAGAAATGTATGAAAAGGCCGGAAAAAGTGTGAAGTAAACGGAAACTAAATATATGGTGATGAATGGCGCCGCAAATAACCCAGAAAATGGACAAGGGCCTATTGAGGTTGCAACGAGCATAAATATTTAGGAGTGGCGATTGAAAAGGAAGGACCGAGAAAAAGAGTAATAAGACAAACGAGAATGTAGTAACTAAATTTACCATCGTTTTAAGCTGCAAAACATATTCTAAAAAACAATAAGAGTCAAATATATTCGAAGTATACTCCTTTACGGTGCAGACATGAAAATAACAAAATTAGATAACCAGAAACCCGAAGTTCGTTAAGACAAAATTGAGAGTTTTAAAGGAATAAAAATGCTAAAAGAGGAGATAAGGAGAAAAATAAAGAGAAAAAGTCACGAAACTAAGAGAACGATTCAAAGGTTACTGACATGTGTTACTATTTACCATGTTTCAGTGAGTGTCTTGTGATTCGCCTTTGGTAATTCATAGCATACTATAGCATTCAATAAACATTTTCCGTGGTGGTCTTTGATTGGTGCTTGCTCGTCCAGTTTTGGAGTAGTTGGTCACCAAGAAAATTTTCTATTTCATACTTTACTTCAGCATTTGACTTGAAATTATGAATAGCAAATTTTGGTAACTTTACGTTGAAACAGGTCGATAAATAGATTTAACACAGTTTTAAGCTCCAAAAAGGATTCTAAGAAACATTAAGCATCAAATATATTTAAAGCATAAGTGTTTTGACGGGTATTTTATAACGTTCCAGGTGGCAGCTTAGATAAAATAATGTTAAAAAATGGAATCCCATGCATTGTTTCAAAATCAAACATTTTGTTAAAAACCTAAAGGTATTGTGACTGATTGCTCCAATTAGATCATACTGAGTATCCTGAAAAGGAAAAAACCAGAGAGAATATATTTGAATAAATTATAATAAATTAACCTGTTCAGGTGCAAAAATTTTACAAGTCTGAACATATTTTATTCGTTGTAATATCAATACATAATTTGATATTTCAAGGAGTAATTGATATTCAGAATATTACATTGAGACCTGAAGAGATGAGATTTTTTTTAAATTAGTATTTTATTTTAATTTTTATTTCACTGATGAGAAATGCGCCTGTGTGTTCTTTTCTAATTCAACGTAGTCAGGTGAAGATAATTATTAAGTATTCTAAAAATTAAATTTTGCAAGGGAGACGGAGTCATGGAATTGTAATTCGTGTTTATTTGCAAAATCTGAGCGAGAGATTTCAGTCTTTGCCTACCCCCCATTTGTCATAAGTGAAACGCTATTTATATAGATCTGACTTCGTACTTTCACTGGGAAACGGCAAAGAAGAGCTGGAGAAATCAGTGAAATGTTATCTGTCGTAAAATTGATTGACTTCCGTAGATGAATTTGCGGATAGTTAAAACGGAGAAAGCAGGGTCAAGGAAAGTAATTTATTTCGATCTCCCTGGCGCGGAACAATGCTCGGAGAAGTTATATCAGAGAAGATGAATCGGTCATGAATTGCGAACGTTAAGAGCTACAGTAGAGATGTGTACACGTTTAAGTCTCTGGAAGCATAAAAGTCTAGTTTTACACATTAGAGGGATGAAGAATGGTCGTAAAGAATTTTCACGAGTCTCGGTGCTTTTATATTGTGAACCTGAGTCTTTTGTGTAGGGTAGATTATTTTTATTGGGGTGGTTACCCCAGATATGAAAGATGTCTACGGTAACGTTGACCGCTATAATTGTGTCCGTCATCACGCGTTATATCGATCTCTAATCAGAACGAAGATCCTGCACAGTCACTGAACACCAACTTTTTCACCTCTCGCTGTCCCCGTTCCATGCGTCTTCATTTAGGGACCGAACAGGATCCAATTTGTCGTGAAAACTGCTGTCGTCACCGACGCAGACGACCACGTTTCGTTCCCGCATCTAACGAGTGCGAAGCGTAATTAAATTTCCAGGAGCTCAATTTATAACAGCGGTTTTGGACCGAGTATACAAAAAGATAAAAAATATGGTGAAAATTGAATTAAGTATGTCGCTTTTCAATCAATCCCGCGTTAGCACTGTGTCACTCAAACAGACGCTCGAGGATAGGACAACATTCGGCGTACATTGCGATAATGTCGGTGTCACTGTCCTTGCAAGTCAACAGAAAGATAAACTCAGTTCTCTGAAAGGACACCCAGGAAATAGGATATACATTTACATAATTTATATAAAAAAATCTGCGCATAAAATATACATCCGAGGTAAGCTAAAACTTCGAATAGTTGTTAAAAAATAAATTATTTTTCTGTTGCGAAGGAGAAAGGAAGTTTTAGCTCATTCCTTTTTGTCTGATCCCTCGCTGAATAAATTTAATTCTGCCTAAAATTCGACAGTTCTTAAGCAGTTCCCAGTGAAATTACGGACAACGATATCGCATAAAAGAAAAGCATCCATAAATTGATAATAAGAATATGGTGTGTTAAAAAGACGTTGTCGCAGACTCCATATCCCGTTCGTATGAATACAACTAATGTTTTTAACGATGATAGTAGCGTTTCGCCAGGCTGCTTGAAGGGGAAGTTCCTCCTCAAACGACAATACTCTTTCTCTACCGCGCATCTAAACATGCCATGTAAAATGTTACGAACTGTAAATATATTATAAAAATAAGCGTAAATGAAATGCCTTTAAATAATTATCTTGTTTATCTGCCAAAAGCTCCATTGAAATAATACTATTTTGAGTCTGTTTTTCACAACACGCTGTGCAGAGATTATTTTAATTCAAAAAAATTATAAATAATCTGCGTTTCAGTACTTATATTCAGGGTTTTCTTGTCAGGTTCATCTTGCTGTTATAATCGCTTATTCATATTGGCTATATTACTTGTTACGTTACTTCGGTAACGAAACATCAAGATTATTGTTGTGTGTGCTTTTACTTGTTATACATTACGCTTTTAGTTATCTTAATAAATTATAATAAATATTTGAAAAACAACCAGCGGTGTAGGAAACAATATAAAATCAAGTAAAATTAGTATCGTAACGTCGGGATGTTTATATTAGACTTTTATGTTAAACAAATATATCTAATAATATAAATTTCTTTTAAGGGGTCATAAGATTACTTTGTTCCTCCGTAATTTCATTCACGTCCGTAACATAATGCATTATTCTATAAACAGTTAGGCAAACTTCGTAATGAAGGCGAAAAAAATGTCTCAGTATCCGGATTTCACGAATCCATATGCAGAATTACAGTACACGTAGATATTTTCTCATTGTTGATATATAGTGTTAATACGTCAAATAAAAGGCCCTATTAATACTAATATAATACAACTTTTCGGTAAATAAGGAAGTTAGTGTTCAGAAAACTCCTTGACGGACGTTCTCCACTCTTTTAAAACGTTCACGAAAGAGAAATATTCCCATTAAGACAATTTTCAATAAACAGGCCGTCAGAATTGAAGAAGCAAAACAAGAGGCCAATTATTTTTTCTACATTACAGATTAACTGCTTGTCCAAATAAATTATTTTTTCGTCTGATGATGTGAAGGAAATATATTTGTCTAAGATTTTGGAGGTCGTACTTAATTGGAGCCAAATATAAGTTTGAATATTTGTTGTTGGTCTGTTTGGATTTGTCTTAAATGGGTGGCGACAAAAATTGAGAAGTGCGCAGAGCGGTTGACAGACTTGTTTTGTCTGATGTATATGCAAGACCATAGCTGAACGACAAAATCAGGGTGTAAGATTGATTGAAAGGAATGTGTAAATGTGGAACGAAAAGAAATTAGTAAATGTACGAGAATGTGAAATGTTGATTTATGTGACTGAATTGTTGCGCCATGGTCTTTGTCACCTTTTTTTCTCGTGTTAGCAAGTCGTGTACGATACTGATCCTTTCAACTCCGTAATGACGGGTCAGCGGCCGTGTAATTATAGACGTTGGCGACGAGCAGCCTAAGTCCGCCGCCCCTGACTTGTAATAGACGTGTTGATTACGAGATGGTCTCGTTGTGGGACCTGCTATAAATAAAACTGCCGCGCCGCAGACTGCCGAAGAGGTGGTTCAAGGCCAATTGTCTGTCTTGTCTGCATTCCTGTAGCGTGACTCTACAACGGACGCGAGAACATCTCAAATAGCCACCCAGATGGCGCTAAACATTCGAATTACACCTAATAAAGACCGTGATTCAGCGCAGCTGACACAAAACCGATTACGAGGATCAACTGGGTCCATGGGCATCAACGAAGACGCTCTCGTAACTCGTTGAGGGACTCGTCCGGACCAGATCCACACAGACTTGTGTAACGAAACGACTCACTGATTCGCAAATATTCTGAATCGAAAGATTCCATCACAGAGCTGTCTCATTCATCCATAGTTGACCCCTGACTTTACATTTCTAAGGTTGACACGTAAGTACTGTATCTACTTGACCGTTAATGACCATTGATAGAGAAGATCCAGTTGCTCGGTTTAGAATGTGATGTAAAATCTTCACCAATTAGAAATAGAACTCGGAAACGAGTGCGAATTGGAACTTTGCATAAATGTGTCTCTAAATACTGTGATTATTTAAAAAATTTAAGACTTGGATAAATGGAATATTTTTTTTAATATCGTGGAGCTTGAACGGGACGAGAAATCCGTGAAGGATCGCTCAGGGCCGGGGTTGTCTGACGTGATCAGCCCAAAATTGATGACCCACATGTCCCGCGGAGGAAATTTGCAGAATTGGGGGGCAGAGACGTGTGACAGATTCTTAAAAAGGAGTCGTTCCCTAGTGTCCGTTGCAAACGGACAAAATTCAAACTTTAACATGTTCACTGCCGATGACGTTTTAAAACGTCAAGTTCAGACATTCATCCGTGGCGCTTTTGAGCGTTTTCCGACCATGCTCATTTACGCAATAGAAAGTAAGATGGCACTCGCAGTCATTGTATATTACGTCAGTGGCAGTGAACGTGTTAATGTGTAGAGAGCTCTGCTGAGCTCCCAATTAAGCAAAATGTAGTTGGGAGAGTGATAGTAGCTCGTTGGCGGAAAAATAGTAAAATTGTTTTTTTAATGACAGAACAATCAAGCAAAGTGTAGAGTGATTTCTGCCCAGTGTTCTGAAACGGAGGAAGTGACACGCATATTCCCCATGCAGATCCAGAAACGATACCAGCACAGTTTCCGTTACATAAACTAGATCATACACCACAAAATTTTACCGTAGTAACTCCCCATGTTACTTTAACTTGAAAAAGAGAAGGTCCATGCTGTTTTTGTTTTAAAATTGTAAAAGAAAAACTGTAATCTGTAGTTAAATGTTTCAATTGTTAAGTAAATATATCTTAATAATTAAACTTCATTGGCTCCCCGCAAAAGAAATAAGTCTTTAGATAAATGGCCCCCAACGTGTTGGCTGGAATTCTATAATAAATTAATGCCCCCAAGAAAACTAGTGCTCAATGCGCTTGCTAAATAAATCAAGTTTAATCAGAATATAATAAATAAGCCACCGGTGAGTACAGGATTTTTGTGCAACAGTCGAATCAATGGTCTCAGCTCTGATTCAAAATCACCATTCATGTTTGTCTCCCCGTTTGAACGAAATAAACACATTTTTTAAAAATGAATGTATCTTCTTTTTTCCAACATACACTGGAATTATAGGTTTGTCTTGTCTTTGGTATAATAAAAGTTTTATTAGGAATATCATCGATAATTCCACATGTAGTTAACAGCCGGTAAACGGTGACTCCTCAAAAAAAATAGCGTTGTCAATCAACCAGGAATATTTCAATACGAATCTCACATGACAACGCGTGAATGAATGAATAATGGCTGAGAGAGACCTTGTACCTGTGAATAGCGCCATATTCTTTACTGTTACTGTCAAACACTTGAAAATATCATAACCGAGTAATTATTTTTTTACAGCTGCTGACGAAAGTGAAGACACGGGAATTCAGGGCAGTAGTGTTTGCGTTTGCCGTTAAGATCTGGTGACAAGACGCTCCCTGGTTGGCTTTCCAGGAAACAGCGATAAGGTAACAGTATGAAGCTTGCGGTACCCGCGATATCTGCGTTGCTATTTTATGCTCCTGTGAATCGCTGTTCCGGAAATGACGTCCAGGAAGCCAGCTGACCGCGGTTCCGTCACTCAATCCGAAAAGCGGGGAAAACTGTACGTGACCCCAAAAAAACGTCAAAACATGGCCCACGTTACTGTAGTTTACGTCACTATGCTGAGGATCCGGGTTGGGAAATCACTAACGTGAAGATCACTATTCAAACCTCGTTCATCAATGCTGAGCCTATTCCGTGACAGTGATTTTACCTGTTGAAATGGAAGGCCTTTACTCCAGTGCTGGAGCTGTATCATGGGTAATTACACGCTTGCAATATTTCCGGCCTGAAGTTGTGGTTTCACAACCGTCCAGTTAGCCGGTCAAGATCCGCAGCCTTTTATTACCGCCGTTAAATGTTAATTTTCTTGTCTCGAGAGATGGATACAGATGCATTAATGTACAAGTGAAAGTCACCCTTCCAGTCTGGAGAAAGTGCAGCCGCATGAGTGCTCTGGACAGGTTGGCCCTGACCTCAAGAAATCGGATCCCCCATCGTCTTTCGTATGCACTCCTAAGTGATGCACTTATGCTGTCATCTGTAGAGTAATTAACTCAACCGATAGAAACTTGTAGGTTCGTATCAAGGGAAGTGGAAAACACAGGAAAGAAACGGCTTTCGCTTGACAATTTCTTTATGTTACACGTCTACTTTCATCCTCTTTTCGATTTTTTTTGGAAAGAATGGTTTTTGACCCTAGTGAATTCTTGCTTGTCACATCTTCGTGACTCTGGACTGAACGAACCTTCAATTCATAATTTTATATTCATTATCACGATTTCAATGAAGCCCAATTCAACAAATCTGTTTCGATTTTCAGCTGTACCCTCACTCTTGCAAATTATGTCGTGCCTTGATAAACTAAAAATACTACCATGAAAAATTCTTCTCAAATTGAATCAAACTCATAGGACGTTGTCAGAAATTATTGTCCACGCAGATGAGCTGCAGCAAGGTTTTGTTGTGATTCATTATTGACTTGAGCCACCGATTTCTGAAATCCAAAATTGATCCCATTTGAAAAGTTGTCGACTATCCGTCCTAGTGTGGTGGAAGGGTATGCAGTATAACCAATTTGCCAGATTGTTTGGGGATTCTGAAAATATTTCTTTCCGTAAACTAATCTTGTACGACTATAGCCAAAACTTGCTCTGGTTGGTATTTTTCTGACCACAGTGGAGACATTTCTAATTAAGTCGCGTAGTACGGAGGTCGTATAGGCAAGGAACTACTGTATTTTGGAAATTTTAAGGCAGAAATGGAAATTGGTTATATTTATCAAATAAGCTCCCCTAATTTCGATCATGGCTCTCAGTTTGTTTCGGAGAATGTTATGGTTTTTGTCCCAGTTGTTGGCGAGACTTTCAATGGATTTCTCTCGAGTGTGGGGGGTAGAAATTACTGACCAACATCTCGTGCGTGTTACGTAAAGGGTCGATGGCGATGCCTTTTTTCCCGAGTAGCTCCACGACAAGAGAGGCTACGCGTGGGAAACCTCGCTCTTATGCAACCGCATCGCGTCAACGACCCAAGGTAGCACAGCACACAAAAACAACCACAACGGTCCATCACTATTATTCTTTACGAGCACGTCGGGATATATTGTCCATTAGTCCTCTCAAGGTCTAATGGTTGTTCTCTAGCCCAGCCATGTGAAGTTCAGGGATCATCCAACAACGTACCATTGTCTAGAAAGCCCCTTCGAGTTGTCGATGACTGACCTATAAACAAACATCACGATAGTGTCGTGTGAATCTTCCCTTCAGCTCCAATCAACATATTGTCGTAGGTGATGTGATTAAATTCAACTCAGGTAAATATTCATGCAAATTTAAATGATGTACCGTATTTGGGGAAAAGCGAATATGAATGTAGTTGCATCATATTATATCCCCAAATGATTTTGATTTCGCAAAGCGATAGTTCATGCTAAATTTTGAGCAACTTTTGTTCAGAATACGTTACTTTCCCCGATATTGTTGTTCCATTACAGTTTTCCCTCAGACATTGATCCAGTTTCCAAAAATGATATTATTAAATCCGTCAACGTTGATCTGTTGAGCGTGAGTTTTCTAATCGTAATCATGTTCATTTGATGAGACGATCTCTCAGACACTGGGTGTTCCATTCTACGTGAAAATCTGATCTCGGTTAAAGTGAACTGGAATATGTGACAACACTTCGGGGTTTCGATTTATTTGAAATATTACAACCCTGGAAGAATATTATTAATCTACCCGGGTGGTTACCTGAATAATTCAACAAACCAAGTAAAACTACGATTAGAATTGGAAAGATATACGGAAGATGCCTAAAAGCTCCAGTCTCCTTAATGAAGAAAAAACGAGCTCACTGTTCAGTGTAAAGCGAAGGAACAGTGGGAGAAATTGAAAACAAAAGTAACAAACGTTAAATGAAATTAATCAATAAATGAGATAGAATCATTCTCGTTCATAGTAATTCTTAAACTGATGATTCACTGTTGGAACTCGTCTGGTAGATATTTGGCGTCTTCAGTCATAATTTATTTTAGAATTTATATATAGCAAGTATGATAGATATTGATGTAATTTCTATGTTTAAAATATGCGTGGAGTCATTTTCAAAATCGATATCGTTAAAAGCCCAATGTGTCAATTTTCCTTTTTAATTAATTTTGAAAATTGGAGAAAAACTATCTTAAAAAATAAATTTTAATTTTAATCTCACTGGCTGCCTCAACGCCACTTCCTGTGATATATCTTCATACCGAACTTAATCTTTCCGGGACTATAAACGTTTGTCCTGATAAGGTTGCACACACGACGAGGCTTAAAGCTTTTCTTTAATCCAGTGATATGTTCCACTCTCACGTGTTTGAGAATTATTTCCGGTTTGATAAATATACTGTACAAAGATATTTGTATCGATCGAGACTTGATCCTCGTCCGGTCATCCCGACTTTGGACTTCCCTTGTTTCAGACAGGTAATGGGATGAGGTTCTAATATTAGACGACTGCTTCCTCCTCAACTGCTATAGGAACCAGAAGCTGATTTCTATTACGAATTTGGAAATGATCAGTCGCATAAAAATAGAAATATTTTATGTGAAACGTGTTGAGTTTTTCTGTAAAACTCGATACTGTTTTATTTTTCTATTAATCACGTTCACTTAAACCGACGTTTCCCACAGGGACAACACCAAATTAAAATTTATTCTCTAATTTCTAGGTCAGTTTTGAGAAAAACTAATTTTTATTTTAGAACCCCGATGTCTAATCTTTCTGGCACATGTTCAGGAGCTTCAAAATTATACATCGTTCTTACGAAACGTATACTAAAAGTTTCAGAACACGATTATCGACTGATGGCGATAGGTTGTGTCGCTTAAGGTAGATCGAGACAGAAGTTGGTAGGGATATAACCCAGAAAGGTTGTTAAGAGGAGGAGCACGAGCCCAGGCCCGAATATAGGTCCCAACGCTTTCCTCTGTGAGAAGAAATAGGCCAGACGCGTCAGCAGTGCATGAGGTGTGAATGTCATGCATCGGAAACTTGAATTTCACTGCACTCGTCCGTCTTTGGGAAAACACCGACACCAGCGACAGCTCCAGCGAGGAACTGGATCCTTAAGGTCACAGACGCGCTTCACTTCCCCGGAGAAGACAACACGAACTGACGTGGAACTATATCGCGGCCCTGGCGAGCTTTAGCTTTGTTTACTCCAGAGACGAATAAATGAATTTTTAAACAGGGCCACGTTCACCGAAGAAGGTGGCTGGGACATTTACCAGATGGTCACCGAAAGCGACGTCAACTCTCGGCACCAGACTCTCCGGAGCCAATTACTCCAGTCACATCTGATAAGGGCAATAAATTTACTAACGCAAAACCTTGTAGTGCTCACTCCCGAGACGGTTTCTTCCAATAATTCGAAGACTTAGGCCTCTTCATTCCCGTTTTAAAACTAGAAATGGCCCCCCTCGATCAATTTTCAACTAATAAAACATGAGTCGCCACGAAGATTTAAGAGCTAGACAGAATAAGGTAAGTGGCTACCGATTCGTTTCTACAAACCTTTGGGTTATATAAATAAGAAAAAATGTACACTTTATACCCATAATTTAAAATAGGCAACCAGAAATATTTTTCACCCTTTTAGGTTCCACGAATATCACTCACTCACTGTACACTCCCTTAAGTTACTTTTTTTAATCCTATCACATTTTGAACTTCCTTAAAGTAGCTAGTGTATTTTGAACTTTCTACAGGTATCAGGAATATTTTTTATCTTCCTTAAGGTACAGGCCCTGTTTTTTACCTCTGTAAAGTACCTCGTGTATTTGCAACTTATTTAGAATATTTGGAGAGTTTTTAAGTCCTTTTAAAGTGCCAGTAATATTTTACATTCTCTTAATAAACCAATAATTTAAAAAAAATCTATTGAGGTAGAGTGCTGATATAATGTACCAAGAAATTTTTCGACTATCTAAAGGTTCCATCTCGGTTAATTTGAAACTATCCCTAATTCGGTGTAGGCCTGAGTGTACCTATCAAGTCCAAATAGAGTGACAGTGTCGATGCCAGTTAAATCACGTCTTGACCAAGAAATTAGTGAAATTTAATTTATTTTCCGGGTGGATACAAATAAGTACCCGGGAAACACTGGGCACTCAATTCGTGTAATATAATTATTGTGAAATTGTAAATGTTTTTTAAAAATGATCCTTTTACTTGTGTAGAGATTAATGTAGCGAAATTTGTGCCGAAAGTTCCTGGTTTCAAAATTGATTTTTTAAGGTATTCGATGTATTTTATTACGACTGACTAAAAACTTTTGGGGAAGAAACACAGAAACACCTCATATCAGCCATATTAAGTTTATAATTCTTGAATAAAAATAAAATTTTGATTCATAAAGCACAAAACCGTCAATTGGTCAGAATTTTTTATATTATCCAACACAATAGATACGTAACAAAGTTTCGTTCACAATTTTGGAGATTATTCGTGTAGAATGATACACATTCAAAATTATTCTGGTGTTAAATTTTTTGGATGGATGCAAATACATATGTATAATTAAAAAATAGTGGTCCAAAAGCGAAAATTTGGATCCTGGACGAAGGAATTCGATTATGTATTTTCCTACCTGAGGAAGTCCCTTAAATTGTGAACGAAACGTTGTAATGTATCCAATATGATGAATGATATAACAAAATTCATACTTATTTTACAAAATTCTATAAAACGGAGACTGATTTGCATACTAAACATGATTGAATTATTTTTTTATAAAGTAGGCGATCTAAAGCCGAAATTACCAAGTTTTAAATATGTTTGGGAATCCCGTGGAAAAAATTAATCAAAATAAACGGTGTGATAGTTGGGAATGTAACGTTTAATATGGAAACAATTGTGGCTAGTCAAGTCAACAAAAACGAATGACAAAAATAATCGACAGCGATTTTGATCATTAGAGGTTATTAGTAAGGTTTGGGATTAATGAAAACAATCTGAAACACCTGTAGATTCGTCATAAAGAGAAGCAAACTTCTCTGGTGCAGTTAAAAATATCGAGTAAGAAAACCCAACATGTCAATTTAGAAAACAAAGACATAAATGTAGCCCAACATAACTTAAACAGCCCGGGTAAGATAATAAAATATTTACGAGGAAGTGTCTTCAGGCAGTGAAGAAGGACGTAGTGATATTACATACCGAAGATGGATGAAACAACCAGGTTTCTGTCCTAGAAACACACTCTTCATCACTACATACACTGATCAAAATATACACGACGTAATAAAACGATAAGCGGTGAAAAGAAGCGGTAGCAAATTACGCCAGTCAACTTTTTTAGCGCTATCTTTTAGTTCCTGAAAATTACTGATAAGGTCCAATACAGTAACATTCACTTTGCACGTAGCTCACTAACTTAATTGGAACGGTGAAGTCATAAAACCTCTAATAAAAACGTATCATTAATCAGAAAAAATTAAAGAATTTTAATAGTACACAAAAGTTGAAAATATTTTCAGTGAACATTGCGATTGGCTTGATCCTGAAATAGCTATCGAGAAATAAACATTTAATTTCCTACCTGGAAACCCTGCCTCAACAAAAATTTAGACGAGTGAGGCAACCCACGTTTCAATTGACACACTCTGATTTCGATAGAAGCTCCTTCATAAATGTAGTGCCTCGTATCTGGTGAAAAGATAAACATCCTGAAGAGAAGTTTGCTCTCCACTCTATACTTGTGATAAAATCGTACACAACCGCGTCCTTCAAAGGCGTTTACTTTAGCCGTTGACAACAGATTGAAACGTCCTCAATCCTTGGAGATTCTGTAATTTTACACCGCAACGTTCACACTCTGGAACATTTATTAACGGAAACACCAAATCATCACTACATGTAAAGTTTAGTACCCGGAAATCAAAGTTTTCCTGTTTTTAGAAACGAACTACCTCATTTAATTCACAAGTGCTTCTTTATGATTCTGTTCCGCTCTACATACAAGAATAACCACTACTCCTGTACTCCATAAGCACTAGATACGCAAAGGAACTTATTTAAAACCCTGCAGTTTCTCGCAGACTTAATAATTTCATCATCATAGTAACAACAAATTTAAAACGGGTGTCAGAGCACTAAAATGCAAGAGACAAAAAACACACGGAAAAAATTGTAAAAATAATTTAAACGACCATATAAACAGAAATAAACACGTTTTATAGAATTATGTCGTTTCGTCCTTAAATTTCCGGTATACATAAATTTATTTAATAAGTAAAAATTTCCGACCACTTTCAGACTAATTTTTAACAATTTCTAAAAAGGAAAAAACCAACGTTTCGATACTTATTTGTACCTTCTTCAGGTTAATATCCTAATTATCAATATATCAAGTGTCAATTTTCAATACACAATATTTATAAACACGACCATAAATTTTACAATATTTTTAACATCTCCCCGAGGCTACACGACAAATGTATCACTTGTTCTGAACAATTATAACCTGAAGATGGTACGAATAAGAGTCGATACGTTGTTTTTTCTTCTTTGGAAATTGTTAAAAATAAATTCTGAAAGTGGTCGGAAATTGTTATTTAATATTACAAAATTAGAAGGGAAAATATAACCTTTAAAATTTTGAAATATGTTTATTTGTACATGATTTGACGACGAAACGTCGTAATGAAATAAAACTTCTGTTTTGTCTGTATATATGGTCACTTAATTAATTTTTTTTAGTGAAACAGACGCTAAGGGAAACATTAATTATTATAAATATTTCTTTACTACATGTTAAAAATTAATCTTTGACATTTGTGTTCAATAATGCCATTTAAACTGTCCTTCTTTGCTTTCATTTCTTGAAAAATATTCTTGAGACCGAGTGACACACATTTTGTTCCGTAAATTGACAGCAGCGACTTAGTCGGAAAAGTCGATTGAACATAGACCAGCTTAGGAAGAAGTCCTAAGGGTTGAGACCTCACAACCTGGGTGCAATGACCCCCCTTTTTCAGTTATAGTCTCCTCTGCTGTTTGACGTGTGACATCGTGCTGTCGAAAATGAAAACATTAATCATCGAAATTTCGTTTACACTCCACTTTGAAACTGCCGACTTGTAAACGTAACCATGATTACAGTATCAAAGTTCTGATTACTAACATTTTGTTTAATCCTTGCAATTTATTACTCAGACTGTTCCTCAATCGTGCACAAAATATGTGTCAACTGTAAGACCTGGATATGCTGCGTGAAATTTCCCGTCCTACGACAAAATGACAGAACGTTTAAATGTGTGCTCCACTGGAATTATATTTCAATGATTATAAATTTAATGGGACTTTTAAAATTTTGATATCTATGTATTACATCTCCACGGGTCTCAGTAATTTTCAAAACTATTAATAAACGTTTACTAATTAATATGTTAAAAAAGGTGCTTCCTTCCTAAATTTTACATAAACAGAACCAATAATATCTATATTCAAAACATATAGAATTTTCAACCCTAAAACAATCTTTTTAAATGTAAATACATTAACGTCCATTTTTTCACAATATTAAACCGAATAAATTTACGTCCAAATACGTGGTATTTAATTAAACAGACGTTTCGTCTCCATATTTCTTCGAGCACATTTTAATTGTAGCTGCCCCGCTTTTACATTTTTAATGCAGTTTGGCTTCTGTTTGTTCAACAAAAAAGGAATGCCTAAATAGGGTGACGAAACGTCGATTTAATTAATGAAAAAATGTCTGTAATTTAGTCGTAAATTTATTTGATTTAATTAATAAATAATCTTTTTTGTAGAAATAATGATGGCAATAATATTGGTTTATTTTTAAAAATATATATATAAGAATGTCAATAAATGGATATTCGCTAATGGAGTTTTGAATATTATTGGTACTGAATGAAAACTGATGGCTGTTTAAACAGTTACGAGAGTTTCACGACACGAAAGCAGAAGACACATTTTCCGAATGTCAACCGCGATTTATAACAGTTGCGCCTTTGCCGAAACATTTCGTCTGAATGTCTGGTGAAAATATTTATTTCTCAAGTATCTTGAAGAATATGTCAGGTATATTAGCTACGGTCATGTAGTTTGCGAAGGCCAAATTTTGACAATAATAGCACTACGGCGCGTTCAAAGTAAGAGATAAAATTGACATATATAAGCTGAGTAGCCATGCAACAAGCCCCAACTGCATACTTGCCAGCAAGCCCATCACCATCACCACCAACACCACCACGAGATTAAAATGCAAAGCGCGTTACATTTCATAGTGCAGCAGCGACGCGCGACGATGCCATGCGAGGACTGAAGCGTTCCTTACTACGGGAATGTCACCGGTGAGGTACCGCACGGTAGTGGGGGGAGGGAGAGAGAGAGAGAGCCCAAACCTAGCAGTGGGGAAGTCGACGAGGAGGGGGAGGTGCCAAGGTGTCAATAGAAAATAGGCTAGGTGTGCTGGCCCGGGTCCAGTGTTCCATTAAATAAGTGACGGAGGAGAAAATAAACGAGAGGGAAGCAAAGCATCGAGGCACAGTGACAATATTGTTGTTCTACGGCGATGCGTGCCAAAGACGCGACTCAATGGGGGGAAACACGTGGGACAGCTATTTCCAGGTCCTGTTACACCCAAACAACTCGGCGTTAATCTAGGTCCACGACCACGTAACAATTCCCGAAATTAATTAAATCTTTCCAACGAGGATTTTAATAAGAAAACGATGCTACTGTACTGAACTACTTGAGATGAATAGGGGGGATATATTTATTTTTGTGCAATATTAATATATTAAGAATGAACTTTTATAATAAAAAAAGAATAAAAATACTTTATCCTAAACAAATTTACATCAATGTTACAATTTCCTCGTTTTTAAAATTTAAGCCGGCAATTCTTTCTTATTTAAACTCTACATAAAAACAATACAAATTATTTTCTTAATACTAACAATTCTCGATCTCTAAACTCAGGGTCGTATGTTATGGACCTTCTAGATCAAAATATTTCACACAAAATCTACTCCAACCTGGCAGTATAGGAAATCAGGAAAAAGTTACACGGTTAATTAGTGTCCTCATAATGGAGCTTCCATCGTTTTCCTCGTTGCAATTTCCTCCTATTTGAGTTGTACTCCATCCACCGCTGCTATTCTTCCCGATTCAGGACAATTTCCAATTTATCCTCGTCTCCTCAGACTACCTGGCCGACAATGTCGATCATCTGTTCACCACTCTCGTCTCCACAATCTCCCTTGCCTAAATTCCAATCATCTATCTCGAAATCTCTCTGCAAGCTTTTTTAATACCTCTTCCCCATCTTTTTTTGTAGGATTTATAGAATTTACCCGAGAAACTCCCAAATATGGTGACGAAACGTCGGTTTAATTACATAAAAACTTCGTCCGTAATTGCTTGTAAATTGATTGGATTTAAAAATACTTCTTTTCCAATCCATCGCCAACTTCGATGGAAGTACGCACAGAAACAAAGGAAAGGGAACCGAGAGCCAAAATTACTTGGAATGTGTCCGGGAATTTTTTTTTAACTCAGACGCTCTCAATTAGGAATGTGCACGTTAATAAACTAAATAAAACTATGACATTGAAATACGCGTTTCTTCGGACCCCCCTCCCCCGTGAAAATGGCATAAAATTGCCTTTACCTACTTGAGGATAATTTTACCTCTTCAATTGAGTCTAAAAATAAATAATTGAATATAATACCTCCTAGATAAATAAATTTAGTTTAACCCGATTACGTACATAATTGAAAAATGTGAAAAGAATTAAATAAAACCTTTGAACAGAAGACGTTAGGATGTTTAGACAATTTCCATGGCAGAAATGACAAACGGATCAAAAAATTTAAATTGTTGGAACTGAATCTTATATTACGTGTTAAGGTGGTATTTTTATCAGATGATTTAAATTTTATCAAAAATTCTAAAGCTTTTTTACATAATTTTGATTAACATAATGCTGTGTATAAAATTGAGTGTTTGGAAAATAAAACCTGTTATGTTGGTCAAACAAAGCTTCAAACAAGAATTAAACAACATTTTATAAATTTAGAGAAATATAAAAATTTTGGACATTAAATTCATTCATTTTTTGGCGTTTTATATTCACTCCTACTCATTCTCAATCGTTGTCACTGGTTTATCTTCAATTGGAGTTTGACTGTTAAATTTCGGTTGGGAATGAGTTTTTAATTTAATTCGAGACGAAGTGTTACAGCATAAGAATATTGCAGTTGATGACACGAAAAAGATGATTTGATGCATGAGAAGAAGCGAAGAAAATAAATTAGGATTGGAACTAAGTTAGAGTTTCCATTCTCTCTGGCCGAATCAGGAACGGTAAGCTGTTTCAGGTCCACATCATCAACCTTTTCCCCGAAAGAGAGGGAGGCCAGATATTTCACACAGATAACCGAAACAGGCTGGCGAAGGAAAGGGAGAGGGGAGGTGACACCGAAGTCAGGCGTTGCTAATTGTGTGCACTTTTCTGTGACGTCGCTGTTGTTATGACTTCCAGAATATACGCAAACATCTTCCCCCCCGAGAGTCGACAGCTGCGGAAGATTTAAAATATAACACGGACCCTATTCTGAGCGGAGGAGATTCGCTAATTCGCACTGAGGAAACCATATTACCGCCAAGAATATTCAGAAGTGATGAGAAAATCGGGCTGACGATAATTTTCTGAACCATACGCGACTCTAATTTTTCGCCAAAAATTGGAAAACATCAATCCAAGATGAATGATGGACGTATCGGATACTTTTGCTTTGTCCCTAAACCATTTTTATCAGCGACGTCAACCAATGAGGAAACTTGACATTGAAGATCTACACTTTGAGACATTAAATATATTGTGGACTTCTTCAAGAAATTCCTGAACACCAAGCCAGTTCCAAAACGTCCAGTACAATTTTTTTGTGTAAAATACGACACGGGTCAGCTGTTACGCTGTTAAGTGAAAGATGACACCAGGTGTCGACAAGTCCGCTTGACCATTAAACGGGAAGACGTCAAAATCGTCACCCAGTACACGCATTACTTCCTCAACGGTAAGAAGGTTCATTAAGGAATGGGACGTGGGAAGGAAACGCACACGAGAGAATATATTAGTGAAATTATTTGAATAAATTCAAGGTGAAACAAGCCTGGACGAACAACGATCAGAACACACAAAATATTTGGCCTTCGTAGAACAATAGAAAAACTGACTATTATATCCAAGCGGTTTCCCTCTACTACGTACTGAACGAAAGTTGTTTTGAAGTGTCTTTGGGGTAATTGGAAAAAACGAATTAATCTCTGATCATCATTAGTTGAGGAAATACCTGAAATACGTTAGTAAACTTTATTTCCAAAGCTTAGTAAAATATGATTAGTTTGAGGACAAAAAATAAATATCCTATGAACAGCAGAGTATAATTTCTTTCGAAATAGAAATGAGATTCACCATCTCGGAAAATTAGGGTTTCACGGTGAAAAACATGACGTATATAGAAGCGCTATTGGAATCAGAAGCTGATTAAAACTGACTGCGATTTTTTAGTTGTGATCGGCCACAATCTACAGGAAAACGTCGGAAGATTTAGAAAAGTAGATAGATGCTACCGTGAAGAAGCGACTGTACCGGACTTTCCCAGGACCTTACGGTAATTCGAGATAATGCAGTTTCTCCTGGTGGATGGGCAGGTTCCGAGTGAAGGTGCGTCGGGTGTCCGCAGGAATCCACCCGCTTCCGCTCCACTGATCCTGCTGATGCCAAGGACACCTTCAGGTCCGCAACGGTTCTCAGACCTCGGCAAGCTTCCGATATACAACTCTACTCTACTTGAGAGAGATTCAGACAGAAGAAAGTAATGCAATAGAATAAAAACATCGGTAGAATACAATCCTGAGAAGCAGAGAAACAATAAAAGAAACGAACAATTCCGACAGAGAAAAATCGCAGGTGATGTAATGAATTTGAGTTCTCACATGCCGAGACACCTTCACCTATTTTAGGAGGTATATGTACTGGGGCCGAAGAACTTGGGCATATGGCAAGAGTTGTCCGCTCATCCCATTGGATCAGTCAGCCAACTGCCTCCTGAAACTGGTGAAAAGACGGAGAAGGGAATGCTGCGACCCCACAGCTAACTCTTCTCCCGTCATTCGGAAGGGTGTGAGAATAGTACCCAATGCCCGACCTACCTAAAACAGGTTTTCTAGGGTTTTCCCTACATCTCTTTAGGTTAAACACCGGGTAGGATCCTTAAACCACAGCCCGTGGGCCCTAGTAAACCCTTGGCTACCTTGCTCTACCTTCCGCATCCCCCTTTTCAATTCCCTTCCTATGCTATTAAAGTTTCCTGTTTCAGGATCACCCTCATGTAGCCTGTTAACCCCCCCAAAAAATTGAAGGGAAATCATAGCAAGGAGAATGCCAATAAACGGAAAAGTGAAGAAGGAATAATTTAATTAGGGAAAAAAATTAAAAATACAAGCAAGCCTGGAAATTAAATCGAGAAACAGGTTTTTGGTGAGATAGCATTTTTGTTTGTTTGTAACCGCACACCAAAAACAACCTTCCCGGGTAGGAAGCAAATTGTTACGCCTAACAAGAGAACTGGAACATGGAGCTTACTTTATGTATACTGAATCATAGGATGACAAGAGTAATAATGTCCAGAGCGCACATGTCTGCAATATGGACAAGTAATCTTTGTAGATTAAGTGGGTCCTTTCTTGCTTGCCTTAATGAGCTGACGGAAGCCATTCGATGTCCGAAAGCCAAGTGGGACACCATCAGCGGCTCAGTTGTGATACTCTCACGCATGAAACGCCGCTGACCATCTGTGATTCAGGGAAATCTGGGAGTCGAGAGTATCCAGACCAGAAGCCGTGAGAGGAGGAGGAGGAGGACGGTTCTTGTATCGCTCAGTGTCATCGCTGTTAAACAGATCCTCAACAAGGGAGGAGGCAGTTTGCGTGATTCCAGCAGCACGTGATGTGTCACAAAAAACTCAAACAGCTGTTTTAAGAGGTCATTGAATGACTTTTGAACTGGAGAAGTGTTACTAAGAGTGCACTACAAATAATTTCACATTCCAAAGTTGTGCCGTGTGGTTGTTTCCATCAAATTCTCACCGAGTCAAGTTTGGTCCTGCCTCCTGTTGTTCGGAGGACAAAGACACGTTAGGATTTCTCGTCAGACCTGACAACCACCTGCTACTTCCTGTCGCAGGTCAACAGCCCATTCAGAAACACTCGCACAGTCTCACCGTTCATTAGTAATGTGAACTTTTAATGATATAACTGAGAAATTTAAACGTGCTTGACAGAGCGATTATCGCGATTGTAACATTTTTTTAAAATTAAGGCGTTGATATCGTTTCTGTATTTTTATGAAAGCTTATTCGTAGAAGACCCACAAACACCAAAAGCCTGCGCGACGTTTCTGGACTAAACTCAAGATGGGTGAACTTTTGTTTGTCTCAGAAAATTTTTTCTTCGGTCTGCGAAAACCTGGTCTGACGTATGTGGGAGCGTGGATGTCAATCGGTGCCTGATCGTGAATTTTTTTGGTGGCAACAGCAAATTAAGACAGAAGTGTCAAAACCAGGTCTACGAATTTTGCCCTCAAACCTTCAGAAAAATTAATTTCTTTGCTATTAATACCTAAAATAACGCAATTAACGCCTTTAAAAACTAAAATAACGGTAGTAATTAATGATGGGTAAAGTAAAAAATTACAATAAATTGATAATAAATAAATTTGGAAGTCAGAGCATGTTTCGATCAACAACTGTGATTTTTGTCAATACTAAAGCCTGACTGCAATAATATGACCATTTACGAAAATTACCAACTAATGTATACAAACAAAAAGTAATAAATCATTGCAAATCTAATTTAAATTCGGTGTCTGGTTTTACAGTTAATGAAAATTGGTTGGAATTAATATGGTGAATATTAAAAAATTCTCTACCTTATCTGGGATAACTGTACATTGTTTGGAACTCTCAATCATTCCTTTAATTTTGACAGTACTGTACATTTGTATATTCTTCATACAGATTTAAACAACTGTTGATATGCATATTACTAAATACCCGAGGAAAACATCTGGGGAGGGGGGAAAGGGGGTTGAGTAACCTCTAATTACAAACATGGAAAGGATTAAAGCTAAAGAATGCAAATGACGTTACTAAGCATTCAGGTTCACAGAATGCTGGGAAATACGCCATATTTTATTCCGAGCAATATGTCGTTAATTTCTTTACAGGGTTCTACTATCACATTTGATGAACTATACTCTGCAAAAAATGAACACATCGTAGGAAGATGTTAAGCAAAATGAAAGATCTTTTTAAATGCATAAATTTGCATGTTTCCGCTGTATTTAGAACCGCCTTTTAACCTGACATACATTCACGGAAACGTGGCAGATTCAATCTCCACTTTTGTCCGATTATATCCTGCAATACAGACCTTGGGTAATATCAAAGGGCGATCAGAAACCATAGGTAATTTTTTGAAATTATAATTTAACAGATTTCTTGTTGTGACTGACGAAATAATTTCAAGCGAGAGTACCGACTAATTAACGATATTAAACATAAGTGATAGTTTTCTTTTGAAGTGTTGCAACTTCGGACAACCATATAGTTAATAATCAATTGGCTTAAAAAACTAGTGGAATGATACGATGTTAAATTTGTATCATACCAAGCATTTATTTTATATTATCTATTAAAACTAGTCTTTTTATAAAATAAATTATACAATTCACAGTTCTCTGATTAATCGAGAAGTACGTCCGTAATAAGCAGAGCACGAATCTAAATGGTTGGTTGCACCTGAATGGGCAACTGGATAGTCATTTATTACTGCTTAACGGGTCGAGAAAAGACGAAAAATACAACAGCTAATTTTCTTTATACACGTGTAAGTCGTTAGACAGAATCTTAAAATCTCTATTCAAGAGCGACTTAGTCACAAAACTCGACACGCGTGAAATATAAAGAAAACAAGAGGGACACATTATGGCTTTCCATGGACATAAAGTTAATTGACCGCAGTAACGTTAATACGCGGGCCAATGCCATTTTCGTGCAGACGGTATCTGTAAACACTGACGCAGTTGGAGAATGATCTTCAGGCTCATCACGAAAATTCAGTAAAATGAAGAGATAAAACAGCAGCGAACAGGTCGTTCCACAGACGAGGATTGGACGCGGAGGGGGACGATGAAATTTCTAGATGGAAAACGATCGTGGGTTGTCGTAAAATAAATTAGCGCCAAAAAGGACCCGAAATGAAGTGGGATAATCTAAGAAGCAGCCCGTTGTAAATCAAGTTCTCAGACAAGCTTCCTTGCCGCCGGTGGAAGAGAACAAAAGCCTGCACAGGGGTGCCAAACTCGACAGGTAGAAAAGACACCGCCGGTGTTGTTTCCCCAGTAACGCCAAGGTGATACTCAACGCTACCCTATTAGGTTTCAACTAAAATAATCGTAATTTAACCAAACCAGAAATTTTTTAATTTTTTATCCGAATACTGTCAGTGTTAAGAAGGGAATGCTACAAAGGAAATTCTCTTTATTGAGCTAGTGAATCAGTTCGATGTTAACCAATGATCTGTAAAATGGCAGTAATACAAGGGAAGTCAGCCCAGTGTGAAGAATTGTTGAGTAAATTTTACTATGGGAACGGACAAATATATTAAAATCCATCAATTCACTGAATCTGAAAGCGTGAACCATTGAATATAAAAATGATTGAGAAGAGAGTTAATACAAGCTATACGTAAAGAGGAAGGAAATGTCAAGGCAATAAAAATTCTCTACTCTAAAAAAAATCCAAATTTGTTCGCAGATTAGTGAAAGTGAAACCCTAACTCTGGAAACGAAGGAAAATGAAATTTGATAAAGCTCTTTGACGAAGGTATCTGTAGAGAAATATGCGATTTATGTATATGAAAATTAAAAGGGAGAAAGTAGAATAAATAAGGAAGAGATTGGACGCAGGTTGTATGATGAAATGAGGTTCTAACCAAATAGGATCAGATTGACGACTGCAACCAGTGACCGCTCGGCACTGCTGAACCAAAGTGATTGGAAACTCGACCAAAACTAAAAGAAAATAAATATAGGTGACTACATTGCTCTACTGAAATAATTAAAACGATGAGACACGATAAATGGATGGATCGCTGACACAGTCACGCATTTTTAAGAGTTCGAAAATAAGTGTATTTAACTGCTCACGATAAATAACGATTCATAAACATGTTTATGCAGAAATGATGTCACTGTTGATGACATCGACAGATCGTTAACGTTGGTACGATGTGATAACAAGCGTGATGATCGCGTCGAAACAAATAAAGGATGAACGACACACACTCCCGAATTCATCGACGAATCTGGCGAAAAATATATGGATAATAATTTAATATTGATGGAATGCGATTGCGGTTGCATACAAGTGGAATCATAAGCTGTGATTGTGATACTACGACACTCGTGATTGGAAAACACGCCCATGGAAAGAGACAGTGGCCAGTGACACATACAAGGGAAGGAATTGGAGAGAGATTTTAGATAAAATTCGGAAGACGGCTTCTACAGAAACTCGGAAATTAACACAACGGGGGAAAAAAAACATATGGAAGAACGAATTTCCCCAGCCAATTGAACAATGGACCCTCGTAGTCGACGAAGCGTGGGAAGCGATTCACCATCAAGCCATTCAAAGTTCAAACGCCTCTGTGCTACGAAACATTCAGAAATGAACTGCGGCTCATATTCACAACGACGTGTATCAATTTTAATCAACTTATGTTTGCTTATAGTTATTGGTTACACGACTCGATCTCGCTCTCTAACTTCATCCTAATCCTAATAACCAGATTTACTTATAATTATGGCTTTATTTACTCACTCTTCAGTCTAACATGATATGTGACTCATTAATTTGCTTAGTCTTTCTTCCAGATGGTTCTACCATCCCTGCGATTTGCCTAAGACAGTTGAGACTTCAGTGAAATAAATGAATAACAGAGCAAATTTAGTCAGAATTCAATTTTCTTAAAAATTGAAATCTGTAGAAGGTAATGAAAAGAACACAAGGCGTCGTTCCTTTCTTTGGAACTTCCTCAGGCGCAAGAAAACATTTATAGAAAGAATTATTCTCACGAAGTCTACAAACAATTTTTCGTGCGTGTACCAAATCTGCTTTCAATGACTAAAATAGAGTTCTGTTAAAATCCATGGGATAAGTTATTTATTTAAATGTGTTCTTGCACCTGAAGAGGTTCCAAAGAAAGTAACGACACGTTGTGCTGTTTTCATTATGTTCTAAAAAAATACTTTTACTAAAATTTAATTCTGAATAAATTGGCCGTTACTTATTTCGAAAAGAAGTTCCTTATTTTACTTTTTGAACGTTTAATTCCTTTTACCGAAATATTCAGATTTTAGTTCCAAATAAACCCAAGGGTCAAATTTTAGGACAGAAGGCAGGAATAAAGTAAAAGGAGAGTCGTGGAATATATATATGATTAATGAAGTAGGATTACCGGATACGTTTTGAACCTTTAATTAAAATTACAAGGCTGATTAAGTTACCTTCAAATTTTAAAACGGCACCTCATCTAGTTCAACCATTTATTTCAAAATGATATAATTTTCGACAGGTTCTTTGCTGACAGTTTTTTATTTTTAATCAAAGAACGTTTCCGCGCATATTCACACCTTCTTCAGGTTTTTCTCTTCACAATCTGTGAAATACATGTTTCAATTTGAATTTAAACTTATACATAACCAAATATAGAGAGAATTGACTGACAACGTACTATTGTTATATCCAATTTTTAATTAGCAATAATTTGGTAATTTAATTGAAGGTTCAAAACGTATCCGGTAATCCTACTTCATGGTTCGAAACTGCCGAGAATTCCCCCTCATTAAAAGTCAGAAATAGAAGAATTATAATTCTAAATAAGACGTTCAGTTATTTAAAATTTTGTGTTGCCACCGCATCATCCAGGGTCATTCATTGCATTTAATTTTTAATATGTCAGATTAATTGTATTATTTTGTATTATATCTCTCCCTAAACGTTAACGGTTAAACTGAACTGCTGTTAGCAACATTGTTTGGTGGATAAAATACTGTCTTGAAACTGGTTACGAACGATGTTGAGACATTTTGTTAAGATGTTATCGAGGATTCAGTTATCGAGAGAGAGAGAAGGATACTTCGTTTTGAACAGTAAAAAATTCTTGTCGTCTGACACGAGTCTGAACACTCCTCAAACAAGTAAGCCTGGGCTGAGTTGGTTTATTTCTGTAAGGAGTGCCTGGACACGTGTGCCTGCTCTGGTTGTTAACGTTGTTTCCACCTGAAAACGAACATTTTTTACTGTCCGAAACGTTAAGAGTATTCCCACTTCCTTCCATTCTCTCACAATATTATTTTAGATAATGGCGATTACAATTTTCAATTTTTTGTGTGAAAAAGTTAGAAAGCTGAGGAAGTGCTTTAGAAGAATTTTATAAATTTAAAATCATTTCAAAGATTTTTCACTATTTTCGTTAAATATCAACATTGACCAGAAAGACGAACATCGACTCGTTGGCGTTGTCGACTGCTAGTTGTTTGAATGACTGGCCTGAATATAGCCATTATTTTAGACGTATCGTCATTATTTCACCATACAAACAGTCTATATCTCACGATTTTTTTCCTTATTCTGCTTGTTTCCCTTGCTTGTCCTAACATATTTTTTGGGGATTAACCAGGAATGGAATATACAGCTTTACTAAATGCAGCGTGAAGTGTCTGAACGAAATAGGCGGGTGATACGACCAGAATAGTCGGCCAGGAAGTTTCGTGATGAAAGAGGATGAGAAGTTCCGACCTTGGCCGTGATCGCAGGTAGCTGCTGGCACACCGCGACGCCCTTGACACACACACACAGACACACACTTACAAACATCCAAGTCCGCACTCACCGAGGCCTGGTGCGTTGTCCGCCTTGGCTGGTCCAGGACTGAGATGTGCTGCTGGGATCCGTGCCCCTCCTTCCAGCCTCCCTCCCGCTCGGCCCTTTTGTGCTCTCGCGGCCTCGGGGAAGGAGATAGAGGGGAAAAAAACTCAGCCCTTAACGATTAAATACCCGCATCAGTTTGAGGGCGCAACTGTATTATCTTCCATCCCGGCGATCGGGCGAGATGAAACAAACCAAACAAGGTGTCAAGGAACACACAACATCTCCGGAACGGGGTAAACCGCTGGAGAACGCCAAAAGAAAAATTCCCAATTACTGGTGTCAGAGACGAAAACTCAACATCCAATCAAATAAACCTGTGGCATATTTGGAACAGAGTCTGGACAATTGTCTGAGCCCTTAAAACGCACTAAAGCGAAACGTAGTGCCGCAAAAAAGCGATCGTGTGTAACATCAACAAGGTCAGGAAAAAATTTATGCCGTTCAAAGTAAAAATTTTCGACTTTTGAAAATATTGCACGGATAAATATATTACAATTAATTTATAAAGACAAATTTATTTTTATTGGTATGGAAAATAACATTTTCAAAGAGATGAGGGGCTTGTGTAAATGTCGTGGCTCAAAAAAACTGTCCCTTGATTTCTAAAAAGAATTTTTTTCGACTTACTGCCTTTCTCGTTTGGACGGCAGATTTGTAGAATTGCTTTTAGGACGTCTGCGAAAGGAAAAATAATTTTTTTAAAGACCATTAACAGACCTCTTTTATTATTTAATTTCTTTTATTTAACAGAACAATATTTCTGAACATATTTGTACCACCATGATGGTCAGACTGAAAAGTAGGCCCCGATTTTGGGTCCGACAAGAACACGTGCACAAAATTTGGTCGAAATTGTTCCATTCATTAATGATAATAAGCGGAAGTTTATTTTACCCTCTTCCATCCCCTTTTAGGGGCTCACATTATTTCGGTTTAGAACCCAACCTTGTTTTCTGGTCTTTTTGATGTGATAACCCTCCACCCACCACTCCTAAGAACACTACCCTTCGATTTATGGATGTGGTTAAAATTGTACACTAACAGTATCGGAAGACACGCTATCAAATTAATTGACACAAATGAAAATATTGGCAGATTTTGCTTATTTAAAAATTTGCTTCTCCACCCTCGTACCTAGGGGTGGTAGTCAAGTCTTACCCCAACAGTGCTGATTTCCTGGCCACAAAGAACACGTGTTCGAAATTTGGTCGAAATTGGTCCATGCGTAACATATATAGCAAGAAGCACACACACATACAAAGTACGAAATTTGAAATTTTTACACATAAACAATTAATTTAATTTATAAGAATAAGGCAATTGATTCATATATTTGGTCAGTTTAGCAGTTTTATTTAAGTAACAATCATTTTACCTACTTAAAAGTTAGATTTGCACCGGAACAGGTTCCAAAAGGGAACGGTACACCATGCTAATTTTTATTTTATCAAGTTTATGTTATTAAAATATATGTCAGATAAATTTGGTTGGTATATTCAATAATAATTCAATGAAGTCAGATTAATATAGCTATTATAAAGCAATTTGTAAGCCAGTAATCAAATGGTTACAAATTTTTGGAAATAAGCGATTTTATTTGTAATGAGTAGTGGAAAAGAAGAGGAGATATATACTGCAGCTTCTACACTCCACTCATCTCAAAAGAAGTATTTCAATAAGTGTGAGTAATATATTGTCGTGTATTAATGTTATGAGATTTTTTAAAAATTTCGATTTGGTTCGGCTTTAATAGGTTTCTTAAATTAAAATGCTTCCATTATTTAAATTTATTTAATTTTAGAGCGAGTGGTCATTAATAGGTAGGGCCTGATATTAGCTTTTTTCCCTCTGGCTATAAGGAATCCCTGTACGAGAACACCGGCTCTACACTCCAGTGCCGACAACTTTCGCCCTACTTTCTTTCGGCAAAGAGTACAGACAACGCGCATTAGAGAACCCAAATCACTGTCCGTGTTTTACCTATAAAAGCAGTTTCTTTTTCTTATTCGGTAGCCGTAGTTTCACGCACAATTAGGCAGACGCTCCCGATGTGTGAAAGTGTTCTACGGACGAATGAGAGACAACGAACGGTACCTGAGGGCCTGTGCGCGAGACAATAGGCGCTAACAGTGACAGTCACTTTGTGGAGACCCTGGCAGGCAGTAAACAACGGGGGACCATCTCTGAATTAGCAGCCAACAGCTAACAACTTCCACGCCTCTGCTTTCCCTCGCCTACAGCGTTCCAAGGCTCCTTCCTACATTCATCAAAAAAACTTCGCGGCTACGCAGGAACTCGCATTCTACGCAACAAAGTCCCTAGTTATGCCCACTATCAGTATTTTTTCCTAAATATAACTCCACAGTTAATTGCGTTTTTGCGACCGTAGGAAAACTCTAAATATGCCGCTGTCAAGATTAAGAAAACTAAAACCATTTAATAAAAAAATATTAAAGGACCTTGTTAACCAAAAATAATTCATAACTGAATTAAGGCAAAACACTAATAAGAAAATTTACGGAAATTAATAAAAATACAATTTTAATGAGCTAACGACAATGATCTTAAAAACTAATACCTTGAAATGAATGTAAAAGGGGGGACAATATTTTAGAATAAAAAATATTATAAAAATGTGAACAATACTAAACTTTACATTTATTTATTACAATGTACACTAATTGCATGAATCATAATTTGCATAGCCGGCTGTTTATGTCATAAACACTACATACGAGTATATATATTTACAAAATTTAAAAAAATTCCATTTCTTACAACTAAATACACGAGTTCTAACTTAGGGTCGTCTAAACGGACCTTCCCATAAAGCAGAATCGTACTCGGAATTGCAGTACAGGAAATCGGCAAAAGGTTACAGAGGTATTTACCGTGTAGTTTCAGATTGCCTGGAACTTGTCACTGGCCCCATCTCGACTCCCGCTTTGTACAAAGAGGAGCCCTTTGGAGATTCGGACTGGATAACTCCTTCCTTCCGTTATTTAAACGTCCAGGACAATATCTAATTTCTAATTGCTCGCTCTTAAAACTCATGCTTCAGCTACACTTAAAGTTCAATCTTATTATCCACATCATAAACTGTTTAAATGTTCAATATTAATCACCACGCCCTTAATAAACTCAAACTCCTCGTTCTCAATGTCCTAAACTCCACGTCCTTCTTAATGATCTCGAAAATCCATTTTTCATGCCCTCTAATAATTTCTCCATGCGTAACCATTTGTGTGTGTGTTTCTTTTGGGTTAATAGGCTACATTAGGGTGATCCTGAAACAGGCAACTCCCCTTTATTACCATAGAGAGGAAATTGAAAATTTTTGGTTACATGAAGTCTGAAATCGATGCTTCGTCACTTTCTCGTCTGTAAGAGACTAACGTATAAAGCATGTTTACAGCCACACGTTTACGGCTATAAACGCCGTCGAAATAGCCGCCCGCTTCTGATGGCCAAACACCAATCAGAAGTCACCACGTCGCCAACGATTAGACTTGTAAACGTGATGGTTTAAACACATGTGACATTTTTCTCTCCCGGAAAATAGAACGATTGGAATATGAAGCTCATTAATTGGAAGAAGAGAGTGTGCGCTAAAAAATTGAACCTTTCAGGAAGAACTGTGGAGGTTGTCTAATAGGAGGTCTTCATCTCTCTATAATTTTAAAATAAGTGCCATAAACAAACATTGGCCAGTTTTGAGACGTATGCATTTTTTTGGGGGGTTGCAAACGTTAGAAATAGTGCAAGAGTTATCCACCGCGCCCATGGAGACATCTAAAAATATTGAAAATTATATCTACCAGATCCTCTTCTAATTTTAATGTAGCTTCTGTGGCGAGTAATTTTTACGTATAAAATAATTTGTTGATTTCTGTTTAGTGGATGAACCCATAAGTTGGCGGCACGTGCCTGAATAAGCTGATCCGCGCCAGAGGAATGGTTTCCGCTGCAGATTGGCAAAGTTTTTTGTCGGTGCTTCTGCTGGCGCATGAATGAACGTTGGTGGTTGATTACTGGATGCAAAACCGATAAATCGACGGTGTTTTACCACTGGCATCTTGCAATGGCAGCTGCGTGGGCCGAGGAAAAGACCGGCCACGCACCCGCCAGAGTGCTTCCTCGAAATAAGCGGCCCCGGGCCTAAACATAGCCTCGTTTGCAGTGGCTATATGTTGCACGGAAATAAAAATGTCGATATGGACCGAGGCCAAGGCGCTATCGATGGTCACGTCAACGACGAACCATAAGCAGTAACGCTGTCCCCAGGACCTTAAGGACACCTCAATTCGTTGCTGGAGACGCAAGTCGACGAGTTCCTCGAGGACGAAGGGGCAATGATTCCTCTGCTCTAAACTTTGTGGTAAAGGAAATGCAGATGCAGTAAGCACTGCGGTGCATTAAATATGGCTTTTAATAAAAATAAAGTGCTGCTGCTGACAGCGAATAGACCGTTTGAGATTCTATAGACAGGAGATACAAATGAAATATTTTTGAATTACCTGATAAAACAACGCTGTTATTTCTGTGTTTGTGGGAAGACGTCTTCAACAAAAAAAGTTATTTATGACGACAGTAATGCAGCTTGGATGATTCAATAAAATGCAAAGAACGACCAAAAGTCAGAAATAAATTAATTAATTAAAATTAGAACGTTTCGTACCCACCTTACGGGAACTCTTCAGTTCATTAAATAAAATTTAGTGGACCCCGGATGTTTCAGTAGTAACACGAAATTTTAATAAGGTTAAAAATAATTAACTGAAGAGGTCCTGAAAGTTCTTCTAATTTGAAAATTGTGGCTATTCCTTCTATTTTATTTATGTTCTATCTGCAGTGCCCTGCGTTGCACCGGAATGTAATTAAAAACAAGTTGATTACAGTGCTGAAGGAAACACTACAATCTATTTCTGTTGTCAAATCCAAAACATTTTCAATCCTAGGTTGTGTAAAAGGTGAAAAATATTCAGAATGGTAAGGATTTTTTACGGAGAGTTTCATCTTGATCCATTTTTGGTGGTTTGACCAAAATATGACCAAAATTGTAGAGAACCTAATTTTCAATCGAACTAGTGTTCTCAGAATTTTACTAAAATTCTCAGTTTTGTAACTACAGGAGCCTAATGTTGGAGGGATTCCAAAATTGATTTTTTTTATTGTGTCGTACCTCAGGAAGTGGGGGTTGGTTCACCTTGGAAATAAAGATATCTACTGATAGGCCTGGGAGAGACAAAGAGAATAAGCCCTTACATGTTTCTTCACGTTGAGTACGGACTTTGCTAGAAGCGGAAAACAACAAAAAATACCTTAAAAAAGTGAAAAATCCATAGGTTTGTTGATATTTTCACTTTTTTTCCAAATTTGTACCCTATTGTTGTTTTTAAGTTTATTAATTTGATACTTTTACCTGGGATGACTGTCACTATCAATTGCATGGTATTTTATTTTCTTTCACATTACCTGACGCAAAAATGAAACTAATTTACGTATACATTGTATCGAGTACCCATAGAAGTTTATTATTCCTCTGGTCGGCCAGGATGGTCTAACACTGGATTCCAGTCTCTAAGAAAAACAATCAAGTCGCATTCACCGGAGTCTTGGTGAAGACACCTAAATGTCACGGTGCGTTATTATCACACCTTGAGGTGTACGTGCCTCCGAAAGCTAATTCAACTATCGCGGAATTGCCGTGCGTGAGGATCCGTGATTCAGGTGTTTCCTTCCCTTGACCCCTTTGTCAGTGTTTAAAACTCTTGTATGATTTGAAAGCAGAAGCCTTAGATGACGGAAATACCTGCGCGTTGTATACGAAGGTTATCAAGACTGACACGGAACCCGGGAAAAGGAATAAAACATTAACTGCATTCCTACAAACGGTTATTGAGACTGCTACCCGTCTTAACACACACAATATATATATAAATTTATATATAAAGAAATACCCAGCGTTACCCGGGTATTTATTAATATTATCCCGGTACATTATTTAATTCTTGTTCAACACCGACATCTAAAACGTCATAATATGAACCTCAATTAGACTCCCAGTATCTCGAGGGAGACCAAAATACCCCCGGTACAAAAGCTAGAATAAATATATTTTCAGTATTCTAAAAGAATAAAAAATTTCACCCACTTAATGGTTAAATTTTTACGTAAATCGCATATTAAAGGTCATAACG
The DNA here is from genome assembly GCA_034510155.1 of Eucriotettix oculatus. NCBI lineage: Eukaryota > Metazoa > Arthropoda > Insecta > Orthoptera > Tetrigidae > Eucriotettix > Eucriotettix oculatus. Next base: position 21,751,054 of record CM067382.1, on the reverse strand, counting down.
TACCACAGCGACTCGCATTTCGACACCAAACTAGACAGTTTCCTTTTTATTTTCATATAAGTAATTACTAAATTTTAAAATTTACCTGACGCGAGAAATAAAACCAATTTATCAATTTATGTATACATCGTATCGACGATCAAAAGAAGTTCATTCCTCCTCAGCCTTCTGCAACAAGTGGGCTGAATGATACAGGAACGCGTAATAGGACTTATAACTCGCAGTTTGTTTACACGCCGCGGCAATTCCAAGAAATCTTCCCGTAGAATTAATATTTTCTGCTATATATCGAAATTAAATATGCAGGAATATTTAAATCAAATCTCCCTTTTTTGAACCCTCAAGTTTTCATTGAAATCTGTTGAACCGTTTCGGAGCCTATTCGAGACAAACATACGGACAGTCAGACAGACAGGCAGATACACACTTTAATTTTATTTATTAGTATAGATTGCATTATACGCATGTGTTTCTTGACGTACAACATATACTGAACTGACAGCAATATATTTCCTAGTGCCAATGTTTTTAGAATTACTTTTATACTACCAAGTTGCGTTAAGAGAGAGCAAATAAATTGATATAAAATTAAACAGTCTGAAATTATTTACAGCTGGGCTAATGAATTAATGTACTAATCAAATATAAATATAAATACGGTTCCTTCCTCCTGAAAACTAAAATAACGATATCAACATGACGGCAACGACGGGTAAACCTGTGAAACCCGCCTACCTAGCTGCGTCCGACTACTACATAAAATACAAGAAATATAATTATTTGTGTGTTTTATCTTCTGATTTCGCATCCGCACACTATACAGGAGCATGTGCTCAAGTTTAATAATATTAGTTCGTTCTAAAGTGCAAGGTAAATCAGGAGCATCAGAATGCTGCCCGCAGGCCCCAATGAATTGAACGTTAACGCGATTTTTCTACTCACACAAATAAAGAAAAAAGGTGGACGCTTAGTAGTTGTATGTTCCAAGTAATTGAGCTCATTCTCGGAACTATTATTTCATTCCTTCAACCGCAAATAAAACCGCGAGAATGCAAGAGATTTTAATTTCTCTTATCAATTCTCTTAGAATATTTATCTTGACTCAGGTAAATATAAGACCAGTGGAAGTTATACTGCGGTATTATATTGCACGGCACGGACATTGCTTCTGTCTTATCTACCTGCAGGGCTACGTGACTTTCAAATCAAAGCTTTTATATCTTTATAGAAATACGTCGTTGCGTTATATTCCTTCATTTACTGCTTTGAGACAGCGTGTTCAGATGAAAAGAGCGCAATAAAAGTTCCTCTGCCAGCTGATGGCCAATTATCCAGCGAAATTGCTCACTCTTCCCTGATGGTATAATAATTGCGAATAGGAGCAGTAAGAATTTAAATATCACTTCACTATGATAATCACTACTTACCAAATGTTTACATTTCATTATTAATTCATTTACGAGAAAAGTATTCCCTAAATCAATGTCGGTAATTGAATTAATCTATTTATGATTCGAAACATGCGTTCACTGTGCCTCTGTTTAAACTAAATAAAATTGAATTTCTACACCGTGAGTAATTAAAATTTTAATCCCAACAAGGTTACAGATATAATACACATGCAATTTTCTGAATATTTTTGAAAAATTGCGTTTGTTTTGCATACAAATACTTCCCGTCAAAATATTTAAGAATTTATTTACTTCGCGAGTAAACAACGAGACGTGGACCGCTCGAGGAATATTTTCCAAAATGGGAATAAAAGGAGAAATGCGCATTACGATTTCGGACAGTACATTTGTATAATGTTTTTTTTTCTAAATTAATGAGTCTAGTGATAAAAACCGACAAAAGAAAGCTCGCTAATAACCCAAGATAATTTGCTGGATAAAAAGAACAACCAACAATAATAAAACAACGTTCAGGCCGTTCCAGGGACTTTGTTACAAAATAAATCGGTTTAAGCTCAAATGTATGTTCATCAGAGGGGTAATTAAACGATTCAACAGCTAACACACAAGAAAATAATCCTGTATAGCGAGAAGATGACGACATGAAATGAAAATATGACAGTATTAGAACCATAATCTTCTGGTGCATGTGAGAGATGGGGAGAGAAAGGGACTGAGGGAGGGCGAGGACTTTCACTCCATCTATTGTTGCAGCAGGATTAGCGCCGTAGTTAACCTAATGTTGGCAGAGAGCTAACTTCCTGAGAAATAATAAACTTCTTTCGATCGTCGATACGATTTATAAGTAAATTGGTTTTATTTCTTGCGTCAGGCAAATTTTAATATTTACTTTTTTTCTCATTTTTAAAATAAATATAATTTAACCCAATAAATATAATCAACGTTTGTCTGTCTGGAAGTTTGAAACGAACTGGAGCCGAAACGTGTGAAGGCAGGACCTGTTCATAACCAACTGCGAGTTATAAATGGTTGACCTGAATGATACCGTAGTTTTTATATATTCAATTAATTCAACTTTATCAAAGTTCTGTACTTGTTGTTTCTTTTTTAGAGCAAAATAAAAAGAGGTATTTCCGCGCGGGCATAATCGCAATGGATATGATGAGGCCCACTACATACAGAAAGAATAATTTTACTATATATATAATATTACACGGTATTCAGACGGAAAAGATGGTTCAAGTATCATTTCCTTATAAATATAATTGACAGTTTCAGAGTATTTTTGAGTATGTATTAGGGCATGTATGTGGGGCATACAAATGAAAACACGTGGAGCTATTTCTACCAAATATTGTACACGTGTTCCTTGCGATCGAAACAGGTACTGACTGGATAAGAAACTACCACCACCCCTGGGGGTATGGGTAGAGGGAATGGAAATGTAAAACGTGTATTAAGGGCCGATGTTGGTGGCCATGGGAGGGGAGCATCCATTGGGGTGCAGGTGGAGGTGGAGGTACGTGTCGAATCCAAGGTTGTGTAAGACGTTGTGTTGTTATAATTTCGCTGACTATTATGCTTTAGTAGTAGTGCGCGAGTACACGCGTGCGTATGCAGCACCTCTCAGCTAGAAATGAATGTGATGTCAGTGCAGCAGGAAGAAGCTGCAGCCGTATCTCAAAAGGAGCCGACCTCAGAGCGCGGGGTAGCTTACAAGCAGCGAAGAAAGTGTGCGGAGTAGAAAGTTATACAAGCTCATCATAAATTATACAATTCTTTTTGTTTGGAGGGCTATGGCGGTGGCGGCGAGGTGAGCTGCTTGAATTAATGCTGAGCTTTCCATATGCATGCGCTTGTCACGGCTAGAGCCGGTGCTAACGAGAGCCGACGTCGCTATATATGGGGAGCACGTGGCTTCTGTCCCAAACACCGACGCCGACAAAGACTTCAGTCATAGGTCACCCACAGGGAGAAAAATTATATTACTTCGTCAAGAGAGTCAATTTGAGTTCTTGAAATAATTAATAAATAGATTTTTCAATAAAGGACCGAGCACTTCCTCTACTTTTAACTCTTTTTAATTAAATAATAAGTGGAACTTTTCATGCAGGTTAAGGTATTTGCTTCAATTTTGATATTTTTATGTGAAAATTTATTTCTTAAGTTTGTAAAAGGTTTCATGGGGCCAGGAAACACAAAAATGGCACATGAAGCAAAACACAAGCTAGTTTGAAAGACGAGGCTGCATAGGTTTCTACATATACAAAAAAAAGATGTTCATGACCACGATTCCAACAATTACCATTTTTTACAATTGGATAATTAAAATAATTGCGACCTTAACCGTCGCAGGAGATGGTCCGCGACACCAAATTCTTCACATGTAAATACTTAAATACATTTAATAATCTTTTCGTCTGACGGAGTCAAGGAGTAACTGACATGAATTGCTAAATTTTATGCCTGAGGAAGTCTCAAAAGGGAGAAGAAACGACGTATTTATGTTAAGTAGTAATATCTAAATATGTTGAATTATTAATCGTCTTTTTATTTATTGTAACATTAAAGCCAGAAAACTAAGCCTGAATTTGTTCAAAGTTTGGCATTTTTTAAGAAGGATGTTATGCAACCTCATCAGGTGCATAAAGTTTAAATAAATGTTACGTGGATTTTTAATAGTCTGAATCTAAACATTTAGAGAAAACAATAGTCTATTAACATGATATATAAATACATAATGTATTATACATTACAATTATGTGAATACTAATTTTAAAACTACTTACAATTTATAGTTCATAATATAACTTATTAATATTACTCGATTTAATTAGAAACACTATTAGTCACGAAAAATACTTATCTTTATTTTATGGAGAATTTTCTTAACTGGCCATAATCAACCAACCTTTTTTATAAATTTAAAGTTAATTTCTGCTTTCTTCTACGTCAATCTATATAACTAGAACCCTTTGTATGTCCCAGCTATAGGCGTCCAAACATTTAATGGTGACTTTTATGCCTCAGGCAGATTTTAATATTTAGTAAATGCTCATTTGTAAAACCAAATAAAAAATTATACATGTGATAGTGACATACATCACAGGTAAAATTATTATATAAAATAAATTTTAAGAACAACAATACTGTATTTGTGAAAAAAGTAAAATAGCAACAATACTGTATTTGTGAAAAAAGTGAAAATAGCAACAATACTGTATTTGTGAAAAAAGTGAAAATAACAACAATACTGTATTTGTGAAAAAAGTGAAAATGTCAACAAACCTCCGTTTTTCCACTTTTTGAAGACTTTTTCGGCGTTTTTCCGCCTCTTCCAAGGTCCGTACTCAACTTAAAGAAACAAGTAAGGGCTTACTTATTCTCTTTGTCTCATCGAGACCTATCAGTAGATATCTTTATTTCCAGTGTGTGCCAACCCCCTCCTCTTACCCTTTTGTTAATAAAAAGTAATGTATTAAATGCTGACTTTCTGACCGCCTTTTAATTTATTAATATAAAAACCTCAATTTTGGTACCCCTTCATTTTCCTACAGTTTGAAAACTGAGGATTTTAGTAAAATTCTGAGGAGTGGTCGACTAGAAATTCTATTCTCTACAATTTTGCTCAATGTCCGTTTTTTTCTCAGACCACAATGGGTCAACATGACACTTCTCTGTAAAAAACTACCATTTTGATAATTTTTCGCCATTTACTCAACCTAGGATAGAAAATAAGATTTGACAACAGGAATAGTTTTAGGCGGTTGGCAAACATAAAACGAGTGTTTCCCACGCCCCTCTAGCTAAAAGTGATCCCTCTGGAGTAGAACTATGAAAGTAGTGTACCCTCAAATTCTGTAATAAACTTATCTTTAATTACATTCCTGCACTTCAGTTCTAAAACACATGCTTGTTTCAAAATACACTTCTTTTTTCCAATGCAATAATGTAAAATGATGAGTTATGTTTGATGATTTTGACCATTGGAAGGTCAAAAACACCAAATATTATTTATTAATGAATTGAAAAATGAGACTTGTTAAAACCCTATTACAATATAATCTGATCATAATCAGTGATATAGAGTATTCCTTGAAGAAGAATTTTATTTCCAATGTTTTGGCAAGGTATTATTGTCACAGATATGGAGAATCAACATTAATTATAATAAAAGTATTTATTAAATCAGGTGATGAATAAAAAATAGATAAAACGATCTAGAGATCAGAAGAACACAACGTTTCATTTCTGGAGGTGTGCAGGTTTAGGATAACACGGCAATAAAAGGGTAGAATCATTATGGTATTTAGTAGTGTAAATTGTATTTATGGTCAGATTAATTGGCCCAGTTGCAGTGGGTTAGCGATTAAATTAAGTGTTAACACGTTGCTCCTGAAAATGTCGGATACGGAAAGTTATCAGCGCGTTAACAACAGGCCTTAAAAATGGAAGGACGTAGTTTAAGGAGACTAATTTATTTTTACTTGTTGACCGGTCGCAGCTGGAATAGATTGGCAGAGTTTTTGCAACCCCTGGAGTTTCCGATCTCGACCCAGGAAGATAACAGCGTGTTTTCGGGTTCGGGACTCGCGCTGTCGAAGCCTTTTAGCAGGTCGACGATGTTCCCCTATTCCCCGGTGGGCTAATTGTCCAGGCGCCGCTGTTTGGTGCTGATCTGACAGGCGGTCGGTCTCCTTTTTTGTGTGCACGGCCGCTGGCGTGTATAAACGCCGCTCTAGCCCTTTCTCCTCCTTCTATCTCTGCCGGAACCATTTATTATGCGCGTATCAGCTTACGTGGGCTCCAGTGGCGCCTCGCAAGGTTCTCCAAGGACGCGAAACTCGAAACCAGCTCTCGGGTACCCTCAAAACACACCGACAATTTACGTCGCAAATTAATTAAGTTACAAGTTAAATACTTTCAAAATTCAAAATTGGATGCGGTAGCTCAGATGTCAAGAAGACGTTAAAAACAAAATTGATTCTAGTTCTCAGAGGTGGCTGGTGCTACAGCTCAAATTAATTTCAGAAGATTTAATTTCGTAAATTTAGGAACCTTCACAATAATTGTGTTTTAACAAGATTAATTTCAGCTTCCATTTATAAAACTTAAAACTGTCAGTTATACGACACACTAGTTCCCGTTAAAGCGACAACTGGTCACGTCTGCGTTCATTCTTTCGGAGTATTCCGTTTCACCTTCCTGTTATATCCGTAAGGCTCCACAAACCGTCTCCTTTCAAAAAAAATCGTGGCTGAGACTGTCAAGGCTGCAGTTTACAATAAAATCGAACTAAAATACGTTTCCTCTCTATATTTTCTATGTATTATATATACAATTCACTGAATTCCTAGAAGAGAGGCTGTGAAGAATGTGATTACTATATTTATATATAAATAAATGAAAAACCTGTTGGAATTTATTACAAAAATCTTAAATGCAAAAAGATTAATTTATGTAAAATGTAATATTTAGACATTATTAAACACCTTCAATGAAATAAATTTGAACCAGTTTCTTTACAAAGCAATGAAAATTTCGAGCTCAGTAGCTTGTGTTTCAGTTTTTAATTGAATAACGGGAAATAAACTTAATCTGGATATACTTTTACATGACAAATAGTTTTTTTGGTAATAGTGAAATAAATATAATGAAAAAAAATATTTCGTTCGTAATATGAATGTTTTTAGGCTTTTCAGGCCATGAAGATGAATGGGTTTACAATCATAAAATCGTTGGTAATGAAAGGTATTACTTTATGGAAAGGAAAAGAAAATATAACGTTAATTAAGCTCTTATTATTATTATACACCTAACGAACTTGAAGAGTTCCCATTGTATTTTACTTCAATTTTCGCTATAAACTGCAATTTATTAACCTTTTTATAAAATTCTTGTTTCGAAAGACAGTTATAAATAATTGATATTATTAAGAAAACAAAAGATCACTTTATTTGTTATATCACTTGTTCTGCCACTACAATTTTCAAAGACGCTCTCAGCAATCAGTCACTTAGTCATCTCGTATAAATATATATATACGAGATGACTGTGCCCCTAATAATTAAATGCTTCATCGGAAATTAATTGTTAATATATTTTATGTATCAAAGAAAGTAACCCTTTGCTATTTGTAATGAAAATTTTAATTAATTCAATTAATAAATTTATTCCGACTGTTTTAACCGTGTATTTATCACTTTATAACAGTCTCTAAATCGTCTGCAGTGCAGTAATTTCGAGTCGATTCAGAAGTAGTTTAAGAAAGCTCCGCCAGGGGCGCCAGCTTACGGCGCTCTCTCCTCAAAGATTCGTGTTCATATCCCAAACAGCGGAGCGAGACACTCGTCTATTCGCTTCTTTAGTCGAAACACCAACTATTAAATTGGGGATGAGATGTAAAAGTTCGATTTACACGCAGGGTTCACTTGGGAACATGTACGTTTACAATGTAACAACCTGGAATAACATCACGTAGGACATTCTGTGAAGATTTTAAAGCCTAATAATAATTTTTATTTAAAATAAATGCCAAAGAAAAATTCACGGTGATCCGGAGAATGGTTTTGTCACGCCGAGGAACAACAATAGGACTCTTGTCACTCGGGACAAATCTGAGCATATATTAAAAAATTAAAAATATTTTTCATTTACATGGTTGTAATACAATTAATCAATAAATTATAATTTTTTTAATATTTCATGTGTTGCTATTGATTGAGTTTCACCTGTCACAACAAAATTTATTTCCGCAGTATACGTAGAGCAAATAAGGTCCGTATTACTATATTATATATATGTAACAACTAATACTTAAAAAATTCTTTTCTTCGTTCCACGATGATGTAATTATTTAGGTCGAAGGAACAAAATTTGTTCAGATAAGAGAGTAAAGCTAAATTTGGAAGACAAGACTAGGAAAATGTCGATCAGACCAAATACTCGAGCTCAGGACATCCCGCTTCCCGGGTGGATACTCTACCACTGAAATAGTCCGAGTCGACGTCCCGAAGACCAATCAAACATCCTCTTGTAAAGTTTGGCTAGGCTCACCTATAATTTCACTGAATTCCTAGAAGAGAGGCTGTGAAGAATGTGATTACTTAATTATAGGTGGACCTAGGGTTCGAGTCCTGGATTCGGTCGACATTCTTCCATTCTTGTCTTCAAAATTTAGCAATTATTTAGCTGCTTGGTGAAAAGTTGAATTCAAGGTGGACTATACGTATACAGTGTTTTAGTGTCTAATATATTTGACAGAAAATATTGTTCGTTAGGCTTTATAGAGAAAGTTGTACGAATTTGATGCTAAGCACGGAAAACAAAATATGAATTTAAAGAATTTTTAGTGTAATTTAAAACTTACCAGGTGATGAGGATGGTCGAAGCTCGACGGTCAGCTCTGTCCTGGATGGCTTCCTATTGATGGTTTCGGGCTTCTGGGTCTCTGCGGGTCTCGCCAGATCTCCGCTGGGTCGTCTCGAAACCTCTGCGGGTCTCGCCAGATCTCCGCTGGGTCGTCTCGAAGTCTCGGAGGGTCTCACCAGATCTCCGCTGGGCCGCCTCGGAGCCTCCGTCTTCTCGAAAGGCTTCTCCTCAACGGGCTTGAGGACATCCTGCGTCGGCACTTTCGAGAATTGTCTTGGTGTTTCTTCCTTAGGAGATCTGGACGATGGTTTGTCCAAGGGCTCTCTCTGACTCACAGGGCGCAATATATCTTGCGATGGAGTCCTCCCGTACGGCCTGCTCTCGTCCACTGGCTTGTCCTGAGGTTTGCGAGAAACAGGTCTCAGAATATCCTGAGACGGAATCTTGCCGTAAGGTCTAGTGTCCCTAGGCTTACTTTCCTGTGGTCTCGAAACGGGTTTTAGGATGTCTTGTGACGGGATTCTGCCGTAAGGCTTGGTTTCAGGCTCACGGGGTCTGGATTCCGGTTCCCTGGGGGAGAATGGTTTCTCTTGCTTCTGGAGCGTAGGCTTCAGAATATCTTGGGAAGGAACTCTTCCGTAAGGCTTACTCTCAGTCACGGGCGAGCGACTGGGTGCTTCGGTAGAAGAGTCTGGTCTGGACGATCTTCTGATCGGTTCCTGCCTCTTAGGTGAAGGGCTCCTTTCTGGTTCCTGAGGTCGAGAAGGCCTTCTCAGTTCAGGTGAAGTGCGATTCTCAGGTGACCTCGACTCGGGTTCAGATGGTCTCCTCAGAGGAGCGGCGTAGTGGGGAACTGAGGTTTCTTGAGGCCTGCTGGGCCTTCTTCCTTCTGGAGAAGCATCCTGTGGTCTTGAAACCTTTCTGGGCTCCGGTGATCTTCTAAGTTCCGGAGACTCGCAAGGCTGACTGTCATCTGGACGAGAAGGTCGGCGTTGAGCTGGCGACTCTGTGTCACTGTCGCTGGACGGCTGCGGCTGCTGGTCTCTCTGTGATGTTACGGTCTTAGCCACTGAGGTGGTGATGGTTGTCGTCTTCGTTTCGCTCATCATACGCCTAACGATGCGGATTTGAGAGCGTAGTCTACGCCTAATGTCGTAGGCTACCGCTACTTCCAGCTGAAACGAAAATATTACATTACGAAACCAATGTAAGGAATCCAACAGGTTTCAGCAGTACCAACATTTACATGGAATTTACAATCCTGTAAAATACTTTCGCCTAAATATATTTTATTTCAAAATTTCTCTGTCCACTTTTTATCACCACACAAATGAAAAGATTTATCTAACAGATTCATTATACTATGGCAACAAAAAATATTTAACTAAAAAATGAACAAGTATTGTTGTAAAGATAAATTATTTCTCTATTGAATTTAAAGTCGTACTGTTTTTTGAAAAATTTGATCTTGAGAGTTTTACGATTGTTGTGATTTAAGCGATTTGGTATTAAGTTACATTTTCTGCAGTTCTAGTTTCAAACGTCATCTTACTATTTTTAAAGTGAAATTTAGTCATGTTTTTACTGTTTAATGTAATAGATCAATTAGATTGATGTCCTTTTGTACGAAAAGGTGTAATAATATAAAAAAATTCTTACTTATTGGCTGTTTGATATTTGTTTTATATATGTCAGACTAATTTAAATATTCGATTTATCAAAGAAGTAGAAGCTGAATCTGCTTTTTACAACAAAAAAGCTTTTTCTTGCTTTGTATCAACAACTGTGATTTATTAAGAACAGTTGGAATTAAGGGAAGAACCGGTATTTTCCCGACAGTTACTTTCCCGATACATGTTTTCTCGACGACTATATCTCGACTGACGTTTGCCCGACAGATCGTTTACTCGATTGACAATTTTCCCGATTGTTTAATATCCCGATGGAAGACTTTTCCAAAAGGTACGATTTTAAGAAGTCAAGCATAATGATAGTAGAACGCTTAATATGTTACTGGTCTAAACGTTATCATTATGATGTTAATAATAATGTTAAATAAGAATAAATGATTGGGTTTCTGAAGTCTTACCATCCTTTCGAGGATATCGAGGTCGAAGATTTGTTCAATGTCGACGTCTTCATCTGTCGGCTGCGGCCTGGAGGCGTCACCACTGCGTCTCCTCGTCTGCAAGGAGCTGGTGGTCGTCGACGTCGTCGTGGTTTCGGCGGTTGTCTTTGCATTCACCTTGCGCAGAGCGACGCCAAACCTCTGAGTGGTGGTCGAAGTCGTCGAGGCGGTGGTCGTGTCCTTCTTGACAGGGCTATCTCTGGGCGCCGACGTCTTTCTTGACGGGAGTTGTTCAGGATACGAATCCTTTCTACTAGGAGTAGAATCTTTCCTAATCGGCACGGAATCTTTCCTAGTTGGGACGGAATCTTTCCTAGTCGGGACTGAATCTTTCCTTGGGGAAGAAGGAACGGAATCTCTCCTCGTCGGGGAAGACGACGGAACGGACTCTTTCCTAGTTGGCGATGATCTTTCCGGTGACCTTCTCTGAGGAGAGTCTCTATCCTCCGGAGAATCTCGTGAAGGATAAAACTCCTTTCGTGAAGGTGACACGCGTTCCCGTCTGATAAACTCCTCAGACTCTTCCTGGCGTACATCACGGGTTGTCTTGCTGACATAGACAGGGCTACTATAGTCGCTGGGCCTTTCCTGTCTGGGAGAGTCCTTACGTGTCGGAGACGGCTCTTTATCCTTCGGGAATTTATCGGGAGAACGTGTTTCCGGACGAGAAACTCCGTACGGACGGTCAACCTTTGGCGTTGAATCTCTCCTTGTAGGCGAAATATCTTTGTCAGGGGAAGTCCTGTCCGATGGAGTTTTCTTCGGCTGCGAATCTCTTCGCGTGATTGTAACACCCTTAGTTTCCTGTTGGTCGATACGAGTGGTTTTCTGTCTCGTAGTTCTGTCGGTTGAAAGGATGGTCGAGAATTCACTTTTGTGAGAGGGTTCTCTGCGGTCAGGAGAAGATTCTCTCTCTTCTGGTGAACTATCCCTAGGTTTCTTCCTTGAATAAGTGTCTGTTGAGAATTTATTTGGTTTATCTTGCTGAGGTGATTTCTTCGGTTCTTCACTAGGCACGCCGCGTGATCCTGTCCTTTTCGGGAAAGTATCCGTAGAAAATGGTTTGGCAGGCGTCTTTCGTGAAGGCGAGGTCTCGCGATCATCAGGTGACATTTCACGAGGAGTTTTTTTCTTGGAATATGTATCAGTGGAAAATTGTTTTGAAGGTGACTTTCTGGTTGGTGAAGAATCTTGAAATTCAGGAGATGCATCACGAGGTCCTTTCCTTCTTGGATATGTGTCAGAGGAAAACGGTTTAGACGGTGCTTTCCTTGTGGGGGAAGAATCTCTATCTTCAGGTGAGGCATCACGTGGACCTTTCTTTTTGGGATAGGTGTCAGTGGAAAACATTTTTGTTGGAGATTTTCGAGTTGGAGAAGAAACTTCGGGAGATGAGTCGCGGGGTCCCTTCTTCTTAGGGTAAGTGTCGGTCGAAAATGGCTGAGAGGATTTTCTCGCTGGGGAAGAATCGCTTTCCTCTGGAGATACATCACGCGGACCTTTCCTGTTAGGAAAGCTGTCTGTAGGTCGCGATTTTGCAGGAGTTTTCTTTGTAGGGGAAGAAACCCGATCTTCAGGAGAGCGTTCGCGTGGTATTGAATTTGGTTCCTTCTTTGGAAATCTGGTGTCTCTAGTAGGGGATGATTCTCTCTCCTCAGGCGAGCTATCTCTTGGCTTTGTGCTGCGAGGGTAGTCTTCGTTAGATACGATTTGTGGTCCATTTTGACGAGGAGAAGAGTACTTTCTGGAAGTTGGATGGGTATCTTGTGGTTCCGACGTCGGTTGTCTTGTAAAGGGCTTTTGGGGCTCATCGTGAGGTCCTGTGTATTTAGGCCTCTGGACATTGTCTTCATGAGGATATCGTTGTTTGGGAGAGTCTGGAGAGACGTCTTCTTCATCAAGAGGATAATCTTTATATTGAGGAGTCCTTTTCGGGATATTTACATCTTGCGACATATCATCTACTGGAGATTCAGGCCTCTGTTGTGCAGGAGATTTCTCTCTATCGCTCTCAGGAGCCTTTTCTGGTGGCCACGAAGTTTTCTTTGGTTTATTCGAGTCCTGATATGGAGCAATTTTCATACCAGTCCTTCTAGCTTCGAATATTGACGGCCTGTTCAAAATATCAATCTGTTTTGGAGTAGTAACTTTCTGGTTGTTAGCAATCGTTTCAAATAGGGCTTTTGCTTTCCTTACTGAACTTGGACTATCCACGCTCTTGGGACTATCATCTTCTGGTTCAAAGGGTTTCTGTGGTTGTGAAGGTGAACTGGCAACTTTTGATGCATCGATGAAGTGTGTAACTCTGTCAGCTACGCTGATAGTAGACTTGAATATTTCTTCCGTATCGGAATCATCTTGAGGCGCCGAGGGCTCAGGACGTTGAAAGACTATTGGCTGTGTAGGTTTACCCGGTTTACTTTGATCAGTTTTGGGTATAGTCCGGTATGGTTTTTCGTCTGTAGGAAACGTTTCTTCATCCAACGGTTCGACCTGAACAACAGGTTTCTGGAACTTTGGTATCTTCCTTATAAAATCATCTTCATCTTCAGGTTCACTAATCTTATCAGCGTAACGCGGTTGACCTTCGTCATCGGTAGCTGTTTGAGGTCGTCTCGCATACTCGGGGGAAGATTCCCTGGATGATTTTGGTTGTAAAATGCCCAAGGTAGTGAGTGTGTCAACTGTACGCCTATCCTGGCATGCCGAAAGTAAACTATCTTCTTGAGTAATTCTATCGACTACTCTTGCTGCGAATTGTACGTCACTCTGCCGGATTTCATCCAAATCATTTATGTCGCTGTCCTCGGTGTACATTAGTGGGCTATGCTTCTCATCGTCAGTAATAAATTCTGGGCTTTCCTCTTCTTCATCCGAGGAAAAGTCCCTTGGCTCGTCTTTTATTCCATTGATGATCTTTGTTGTGGGCTGTGTTGGCTTTTTGGAAACAGTAGTTTGTCTATTGGAGACAGCAATATTTCTCTTATTCATTACTGTGGTTTTAGTAGTTTGTGCGGGCTTTGGTCTTCTTCCCACTGGTTCGTCTTTCGTTGTTGGTTTCTTGTCACCAGGTCTACTTGGCATGGTCTTGGTCGTTTTCGTTCCAGTTATTCTAGTAGTAGCTGTTGATACAATTACTTGCTGTTTCATAGTTGCAGAACGAGTGGTAAACGTAGTTTTATCGCCAACACGGGATATAGAAATTTCTGGTTTAGAAACTTGTCTTTTCGGCTGCGTACTACTTGGAGACTGATTTCTAACGACATTCCTATCGCTCCCAACTCTACTTATCCTGAGTTCTGTTGTGTATTTTGGAGTTTCTTTCGGCTTTCCTTGTACTGGCTGTCGGACATACGGTTTCTGTTGCGGTAAGCGATTCCTTTGTGGTTCCGATTTATCTGGTTTCTTGTTATCAGTTACTCTGGTTGTTGGTTGCTTGCCAACTTTAGGAGTGTACCGCGTAGGAGCTGATTGAATCGATGTTGGTTTCTTATCAGTAGGTTTCGGACGACCAACAATTGGTCGTTGAGTTGTGTCCTTGGGTTTTCGTTCCAAGGGTTTTCTCGAAGGACTATCGTCGTCAATGTCTGAGTCGACAGGAGAATCGTCGACCAAGAATTCTTCCGGAGGAGTTTCGTCTAGGACATCCTCAACATACTCATCACTGAAGTAATCCACCTTTCGTGTGTTATCAGTAGCCTTATTTGTTATGATCGTTAATTTTATTGACGCCGTTTTTGTTTCATCATCCGGCTTCTCATTTGAAGGTTTATTTCTATTTGTATCATCATCAAATTCCTCATCAGACGGAGCAGATTCCTGCGACAATGTTGGAACGTACATTTCGGTTTTCTTTTTTGTTGTGATTGTATGCCTAGTTTCTTCATTGATGAAGTCTGTTGAAGTGTCTTTCACTCCATTAATGTACGCTGTGTTGGGTTCCGTTGTTTTGACCGTTTCCGGACTAGACACAGTGGAAGAACGATCAGTTGAATGATCTATATCTTCTTCAGGCCTTGGTCTTTTCTGTTTTCTAACTTCTTTATCGTTTTTGTAATTTCTAAGAGTAGAAACGAAGTTAGTTGTAGCCGTGTAGACAGTGTTTTCTGGATGTTTTGAGTTTGGTTTGTCTGTTCTTTTGGTTGGTGCTGTCTTAACTGGACTCTGTTTCGGTTTACTGATGGGCTTTACGAAAGCAGAATTTGTCGTTGGAATGTCGCCAGGTTTATTTGAATGATCGCCA
The DNA here is from genome assembly GCA_034510155.1 of Eucriotettix oculatus. Classification (NCBI taxonomy): domain Eukaryota; kingdom Metazoa; phylum Arthropoda; class Insecta; order Orthoptera; family Tetrigidae; genus Eucriotettix; species Eucriotettix oculatus. Next base: position 21,735,900 of record CM067382.1, on the reverse strand, counting down.
GGGTATTTCGGGCTAGAAACAGTTTTGGTGATTCTATCATACCCGTTTACAACAGGTTTCTTAGGTTGGCGATCGGGGCTAGTAGGCACGGAAGATGGTCGAGTAAGTTTGGACACTGGTTTTGGTACAGGTTCCTTTCTTGTAGTTTTTGAAACAGGAGACTCTCCTCTCTGAATTTTTCTGTCTGGACTTGACGGGTAGGAAGATTTAGGCTGTTGCCTTCCAACTGGTGAAGATTTTGAGCGATTTCTATCCGGACTTGATTCAGGTGACGGACTACGTCTGCGTGTCATGCTAGGCTGTTTTTTTACTGGAGACATAGTACGCGGTTGTCCGTCTGTGTTTCCAGGACGTTTTCTGGTGTCGGTCGTACTGGGTATTTTTGAAAGAGGACTTCTTCCAGGAGATTGAACGTCCTTATCACTCGGCTTGCGGCCAAGAGGCTTTTCAACAGACGTTGGAGTCTTTCGAGGTAAGCTAGACTGTCTACCCGGAATGGAAGATACGTTTTTCGGTGGTGACTTTGGAGATCCATTATCAAGTGGTAATTGATTAGGTCTTCTAGGGCCCGATTCACGTTCTGGGCTAGAGTAAGGGCTTTCTGAGTCGGTCCTCGGTGTCTTCTTTGTTTTGGACGGACTGTCTATGCTGGGGCGTTTTGAAGGCGAAGTTCCTTTGATCGGAGAGTCTGAGTCTGATGGCGATCGTTCGGGGCTACTTTCTGGGCTTCTTTTCTTTGAAGTCGGTAAATTTTGAACAGCTCTGTCACTTGGCGAAACATCTCGAGGATGACTGAATTCGTCTAAAGGTCTCTCTGCTTCATCTCTATCCCTTGGCTCATCCTTTTCTAGTTGGCATTGATCTGGTTTATCCGGAGTAGCTGGATATTTTTTAAGGGCAGATGGAGATTTACTGACAGGTAACAAAGACGGCTTGCCTTCACTTGGCCTTCCTTTAGTTGGTGAAGTAGTGCCAGGAATTGTAACGTGTTCTGGCTCTTCTGGGCGTGTTGATACTGGTTTACTAGGTTTAATGGGTTCTCGCCTTGTGTAAGGCGTAGATGATAATCCACCTGAAATAGGACTATCGTTGTCAGGGTGGCCATCTTTCGTTGAAGATGGTACTTGTTCAAGTGGCTTGGAATCAGAAGGTTTCCGCGGGTGTATAACTGTTGAAGACGTAGGTCTTACTTCCGGACTTGTCCTGAAACCTTTTATTGGAGAAAAGTTACTGCGATCTGGACTTGAATCAGGAGAATCGTCTCTGCTATTGGGAATGTTTTCCCTCACTCCACTAACACGACGAGGATATAACTCATTTGCTAATGAGCCTTCAGAGCTGTATTCTGGAGATTTTTCTCTAGGAATACTTCCCACAGGGGAGTCGGTAGGACGTCTTGTTGGTGATAATGGAGTAGGCTTTCCTTCTGCCGGAATTTTGGGCTTTCCCTTAGTAGGGGAGATAGCTCTGTCTCCAGGTTTTGATTTATCCTCCTCTGGTGATTCTTCATCAGTTGGCCTCTTGGTTACAGACACGTGTATGGAAGTTAGTCTTTCATCCTCAATTCCTGAGACACTGGTCGTTTTTATATCCTCAGTTCTTCTGGTTGGAGATATTTTGCCAGGAGTAATACTGTTATTGGGTTCAGGTTGTTCTCTATATTCGGGCTGACTTGGTTTACGCGGTTCACCCTGCAGTTTTTCTGTAGTTTTTAGGGATGATATATTTCTCCTTTCTTCGTCTAGGAAATCGGTGATCACTAGCTGTTCGTCTTTAACAGTTTTCACGGTTGAACCGACGTTCAGTACATCTGTTTCCCTTTGTCTTACAGTTTCTGTAAAATCTTTCCGATTCTGAGTAGGCTTCTTCGACACTTCTTCATCTGTGTTATCTGACTCGGTTCCTGATCTTGAAGAGCCACGAGATCTCGGCCTACTTTGACGTTCAGTTGTATGAGGTTTATCACTTTCTCGACTGGGACTCGTGTTAGGAGACACACCAGGTGTTGATGAGCGTTTCTTCGTTGTTGCTCGTGAAAGCCCGGAAGAAAGCTTTCTCTTTTCTTTCGTCACTGTGTTTTTCGAAACAGTATCCTTTCCAGTAACTGTAACAGTTATGTTTTTTGTTGTATCAGAAATCTTTCTGGTTGGAGAGTAGGTAATATCCCGTGGACTATCTCCGGAACTTACCCTCCTGTCCGGACGTTGGTTTGGTTTATCAGATATTGTTCTGTCTGAAACGTTTTTAGTTCTGTCTATGGTGGTGGAACTAAATGACTGTCTTCGAGTTTCCTCCCTTGTAGGTTTTTCTGGACTCGTTCTATTGAGTGGAGCCATGTATCCAGGAACTTTATCTGGACTTGATCTCGAAGGCGACTGTCTGGTGATCAGTTTATCAGGACTTTGTCTTGCTGGCGTTCCATTTACAGAGCGTTCTGGAGTTTTTCTCGTAGGAGACATTCGAGCTTCAGGAGAATCTCTCTTAGTCGGAGAAGTGCAAGTAACCTTATCAGGACTGGCTCGAGTAGGAGATGTTCTTGTTTTTTCGGGACTGGCGCGTGCCCTGTCTGGACTCGCTCGACTTTTTTCTGGACTGGATCTCGACTTTCCTGGACTTTCTATTATTTTATCTGGACTTACACGTGTCTTTTCTGGACTCGCACGTGCCCTTTCCGGACTCGTTCGATTTTTTTCTGGACTACCTCTTGTGGGAGACTTTTCTGGGCCTACTTTAGTTTGATACGCAAGACTGTTATCTAGGCTCGTCCTATTTCTGTACGTTTTACTAAACCTGACAGGGCTGACCCGATCAAGAGATGTCTTAGAAGACCTCGTAGAAGATGAGGGGGTTGCTCTTTCTGGGGAAGCTCTCAAGGATCGTGCAAAGGCATCATGTGTTGGGCTATGATCTACACTGATTCTTTTCGAAGTATAGTCGTGTTTATATGTTGTTGTGTAATCAACTGTTCCTTTATTAGGAGTGTCCGTGGTAGATGGTCTTCTTTTGATTTCTGTGTATTCAGGCATTGGTACAGTTTTCTCTTCATCTTTAGAAACGGGTTTCCTCTCACTATCTTTAACTGGGGTAGTTTGATCTCTAGTGGTTATAATAATTTCTGTAGTGACTTTTTCGTCTCTGGATCTGGGCTCTGTTGGAACTGCATGTGAGTTTATATCAATCACGATATTATTTTCTGCAGAAGATTGTTCATTTTTGTCTCTAATAACTCTCGTTTCAGTTGAAATATTTCTGTCTCTCTTTGAGAAATCCTTTTGGTCTGCCGTAATGGTTGTTGTGTATGTGGTTGATGAATCGCCTTTAGATGTGATGAACTGTTTGTCCCTCACGTCATCCACATTCCTATCCGTAGATACCTTTTCTACGACAATTGCTGCTCGGTCAGTGTCATCGTATGTACTCGATCTGGAAGATACTGAAGATATTTTTTCTTGAGTAATGAGAGAGGAGCTCTGTCGCTGACTTGTCGAGTCCTCAATGTCAGTTGTCCTTCCTGAGCGGAATACAAATTCGTTGCTGTCGTCCCTATCCTTCACTATCCTTCGACGATCATCCTTTTGACCTGCGGTTGTGGTCGAGGTTGTAGACGAGACGACCGTCCAACTACCACCATCCTTGGTGTCCACGCCTCCGTAGGGACTGGCTGGAGTAGAGTCACCACTAGTATCCCTCTGTGTTGAAAGGAAAGAATCGAGTTTGTTCAACTCGTTCATGATTCGTTGGTCGACCACGTTACTTGTAGTGGTCGTCGTTGTCGATTTCTCTTCGACAGCAGAGCGGTTAGACAGTTGCCCACCAGATATGCTCACTTCGATCGTGGCGCCGAGAGGAACATCGATTACGGAGTCAGCTGTGATACGTTTAGAACAGATGACGGATTCCTCGGCGGGAATGGTAACCGTGAAGGCGTCTCCTTGCAAGCCTGTGGTGCTGGTTCTCTGGTTGACGCGTCTGGAGTTGCTGCTACTGATGTTGCTGGTAGCGGCGGAAGTCTGCTGTTGCTCTGATGTCGAAGTCGTGCTGGAGCTCTCAATAACGCCGCCTGCATTGTTGTTTTCGCCACTGCTTATGATAATCTCACTGGTGCCACCAGTTGACCGAATTTCTTTTGATGTACTGCTCGATGAAACGCGTTCCTGAAAATCAGTTCAGTTTCAATAATACTGTCTATATGTGATATAGCAAACAATAAGATAAATGAATAATTGCGCTGAACAGATCGTGTTTGAGCGTAAAAGGAGAGGATTACTCAATTTCTGCAACTCGTCACCGTTGGTGCCAGAACGTTTAACAACAGATTGATCAAGAGTTTTAATGAGTGCTCAAGCTCAAAACTTTGTAATATTTATTAAATTTTACAAGATGTTAAGTCACCCACAGTATTGTAACACAATAAACCAGGCACAGACCATTTAGATAATCAGCCAGATAAATGCTTCACCATACATTCTGGCAAATTGTCAATTTAATATTTTAATAGTTCTATATTAAGCATAGAAAGGCCATTGGTAACAAGAACTTATATGGTGCGTTTATTTCCTAGTCACATAACAATTCAGTTGCTCAGTTACCTTGACTTGCTGCTGGCTACTGCTGGTATGCGAACTGGAAGACGAGGAGACCCATTTGCTGGAGCGTCCTCCGGAAGTCCTGGAAGTCGATGAAAGGACGATGGCTGAGTCCCCGAGGAGGTCATCCTGACCTAAAGTGCTTGACCCTATTTCTCGCACGATGAGCGTGGAGCTGGGATCTTCCAAGGACAAAGTTTCGCTGCATGGGATGTGAGACGTTTTCTCGGATGAACTCTCCTACAAATTGCACAATTGATTAATATAAATAGGAAAATAATTGTTGAGCAACGCAGGGCGTAAACGTGAGGAAATATTTCATGTCATGGGAAGATTTGAAACACGAATTCTTACATAATAGCGCCTGGGGGGAATAGAAGTTCTAGAAAGTGATTAAAATTGTTATCAAGTTGTTAGATGAAATATTTGGCAGCTATTTATTTAATGGTTGCTTACATACTCATAAATATCAGTTGAAAATTACAAAAATAAAACAGGGATTAAAAAACATTGTTTCTAAGAACGCCAGAAATAGAATTCACAACATATATTCCAGCTCTATTAGTTGTGTTTCCTTTTTTTGTCGCTAATACAAGAACATATGAACTACTTGGGGCACAAAAATATTAAATGTATTCATTTAAATAAAAATAACTTACGAAAGGGTTAAAACGTATCTGTGGGTTGCTCAAAATAGGATGGAACATACAACTTTTTAATAGACTTCCAGATAGCATCAAAGATTTAAGAAAAATTATAGTTGCATTCAAAATTGAGATAAAAAAGTTACTATTCAAACTTTGTAAACGGGTTTTTGAAAAAATATTTATACTTATTAATTATCTTGGGACTCAGCTCTTTGTTTAAATAGTGAGCAAAAACTATTCCTAGTATTTCATTATTGAAGTATTTTAGAGTGAAAATTATATATTGATTTAATAATGCAAAATTAATTTCAATCATGTGATATAGGAAATATTAGGGTTTGATGTTATACTTTTATGAACTAAGTGCTCGGCACTGAAATAAAATATCGAGAAAGGAGGCTTATATATAAGCTCTACAGGAGATAATATAATATAATAGAAGATCAAGAAAAGAAAGCGGGAGTAAGACAAGGATGCAGTCTGTCGTCCCATGATGTGTAACTTATATATAGAACAGACTACGAAGAAAGTTAAAGCGGAATGTGGAAAAGGAATCATACTGCAAGGAGAAGAAATAAAAACCCTACGCTTTGCCGTTGATATTTTAGAATTAAGCGAGACAGAAGACGACTTGGAAACCATAATAAATGGCATGAACGTGATCCTGGAGAAAGAGTTCAATATGATGATTAATAGAGGGAAAACCAAGATAATGGAGTGTAGTTTGGGAAACAATGGAACAAAGGGTGTTAGATTGGGAAGGGATATTTTGACGGAATTTACGGAATTCTGCTTTTTGGGAAGCGTATTAACTAGGGATGGTAGAAGTATAGTAGACATAAAGAGTAGGATAGCAGAGGCAAGGAAGACTCTCGCGAAAAAGAGGAATTTACTTACGGGTAATATAAGTGTGAATATTAGGAAATCGTTGCTAAAAATATTCGTAATGGAGCGAGGCGTTATATGGGTGCGAATCGTGGACTATAGGAGCTGAGGAAAGGAAAATAATAGAAGCTTTTGAAATGTGGTGCTATGGGATAATGCTGAAAATCATATGGGTCGATAGGATCACTAACGAGGAAGTTATTAACAAAATAGGGGAAAAGCGGACAATATGGGGGACGTTGACCAGGAGAAGGGATAGATTAATAGGCCACGTTTTAAGACACGAGGCTCTTGTAAAATTAGCATTAGGGGCGAAATTTGTGGTGTAAGAACAGAAGAGGGAGGCAAGGGTGGAATACGCTTAGCTGATTAAGGAGGATGTGGGTTGTGCTAGTTATCAGGAAATGAAAATGTTATCATGGAGGGTTTCATCAGACCAGTCTTAAGACTGAATACCACAACACATTCTAATGCCCTTTTTTGAATAGCCTTGTAGAAAAAAATTATTAAATTAATTTTATCAGCAACCACATTTTTGGTCGCACGATGTGCGCCGATTTTGGCTATGACATTTCAGATGATTATGGCTGTATAGACCGAAAGCTTTGTAAAGAAGGTGACAGATAATATTGGTTCATGAGGACCATCCAAGAAAGAGCATAAGAATTAATTAGAAATAAGCACAAGTAAATTGATTGACTGTTTCCACATCCTTAAAGCTTTGCTTATGATAAGGATGTATGGGAAAGGAATGTATTGTATACCTGTGCTTGACGCCTCACTCCGTCGTGTTCGGAATCTGCGGCGAGTCCGAGCTGTTGGCTCCTGGCCGAGGAATGCACCACCGTGTTGCCGTCGCTGCCAGTGACTGCTGAGGAGCTGTACTCCCCTGACGAAGATTGCTGCACCACCTTCCAGTAACCGCCTCCTCCGGAGGACTCCATGGCATCCTTGGTGGAGTGGAAGTCTCTGGTGGGTGACTCGGAGTCGCGAATCTCCTTGGACTTGAGGGAAAGGAAGCCCTCGTCGGCGAGGGAGTCTGCGTGTCGGATGGTTCCCAACTCGAGGACCTTGGAGGACTCTCGCAGGTCAGAAGCGCTGCCGCCGAGTATCTGCTGTGGGGTTGAGTCGTCGAGGAAGGAGTTGCTCCTCAGCACGTCCCTCAACACCTCGCCAGTCGTGTAGAATTCTCTCAAGCGCTGTTCGCGCAATTTGTACATGCGCGCCCGGATCTCTTTTTTACGACCAAAGTCGTCTGTTTGTTGCCACTAAAACAAGAAGAAAAATGGTCGTGAGTTTAAAAACACGAAAAAACTAAAAATTCATATAACTTTTAATCTCTTTACACAAATTGTATTAAAATTAAAAATCGTGTAAATTAAATCCAACCCTGCTTCAACATTTGCCCTACTTTTTATCTGGACTTTTTTACTCAAGTTTAATTATTACACGCAATCATGAAAACTCGTAGAACAACTCGTCGTTATTATTAGAAGAATATTCTTGTAAGATAACTTACTACTAATCTGTTCCTTTATCTGCTCACATAAGTTATAACACTGGAAATACAGAAAGCCGGAAAAATAATTAAAATAAACTGTTTCAATCGCTTTTCTTGTTTCATTAATTTTCCTATGGACTGTCAGAATTTATTAAATCATACTGTACTATTTTAATCTTCTATTGTCAACATATTATGTTTCGTTGTCTCTCAGAGTATAAGAAAGAAGTACTCTATAAGCAACAGCTATTCTAAAGTAAACCGAATATATTGTGCTTCCTCATTAACTCGTACGACGACGTCCCAAGTGGTATTCGACGTCGTTTCAAGTTACGTGGACCGTGTCATATGGTACAATACTAATAAATAAACTGTCTTTCTGGGGCCCGTGGATGTTATTAGAGTGAAACGTCTTAAAACTCAGTGGGGTTTTTTTTTGGTTAACAGGCTACATGAGGGTGATCCTGAAACAGGCAACTCCCCTTTAATAGCATAGGAAGGGAATTGAAAAGGGGGGATGCGGAAGGTAGAGCAAGGTAGCCAAGGGTTAACTAGGGCCCCCGGGCTATGGTTTAAGGATCCTACCCGGTGTTTCACCTGACGAGATGCAGGGAAAACCCTAGAAAACCTGCATCAGGTAGGTCGGGCATTGGGTACTATTCTCACGCCCTTCCGAATGACGGGAGACGAGTATCCAGAAAGTTGAATATAAAAACTACATTTGTTGTTTCATATCTAAAGGCATTTTCTCATTAATACGAATCATTACTTAGGGTTGCTGGAATAGTAAGGAGCGAGTTTTTCTTGTCACTATTATTTTTTTCTCTCGCTCTATTACTGTGATTTGTTTACGTTATTCTGTCCGTTTATTAAAAAAAATGAAAAAAAAATCAACGTAGATTGATTTGTTTCTTTAGATTACCTAACTGTTCATTATTTGACGAGGGATACAAAAATACTTATTTTATTTTGTACTTAAAAAATGAACTTGTGAAGACATTAACTTAGTACTTCACTTCCCGACAGTAAAGGACTATTGTTAGACGCACTATGCCTTCTGTCTCTCTTCTTTCTTTTACATACAAGGTATTTGATGTTTTCACGTCATATTGTAATTTGCGCTTTTCAAACTATTATAGACACTACGAGAAGAAAATAATAGCTTCTAACATTACAAATCAATAGCTTTTTAATAACAAAGCAAAGAACAATACATTATTATATAAAATTCTACACCCAGAACCGAAACTGACAACAATCTGTTAGAGACTGAAACAAAATGGAGGTTGATGTTTAAAGTCAAGCTTCAATAATATTCAAAAATCAGAAGTGAGATAATTGCTTTATTAATTAAATACTAAAAAATATTAGAGTCACGTTAACAGCATAGGAAGGAATTTGAAAGGAAGTGGATGGCATTCAAGGGTTAATTAGGGTCCTGGGCTATAGTTTAAGGACCCTATCAGGTATTCACCTAAAAGTGATTAGGGACTAAGTCTAGAAAGCCTGTTCCATGTTTTTCGGGCACTCGGTACTTGTCCCACGCCCTTACGATGAATGAACTGGTGTTTGGTGAAGCATTCCTCAGCTTTAATTTAAAAAATGTATGTTGGTCTTAAAGGAACAATAGATGAGGAGATTGAAAGGTAATTAAGAAATGCCATAATGAACGAGTCTTATGCAAAAATTCAAATAATGTTATTTACAGATGAAACTAAATGAAGCAGTCAATGTAACTATCGTGGCAACTTAATAGTTTTTCAGCAACAAGATCATAATGTTTTAGTTTTACTGCGGATCTGTCGTGGAAAATTGCCCTAGTCTCGGTTTCCTCACACATCCTGGTCGCAATGACCCTTCCAGCTTGTAGGCGTCACCTGTCACCCGGGAAAATTATTCACAAGCTCCACATAAGGCTGTCCCACTTCTTATCTTAGCGGAGGAGACGAAAATAAACAATGACTTGGTCGACTATTTGCATACAGAACATCGAACAGCAACGCAAGTACATTATGCAAAGGACTTCTCGTGGTTGATTGTTTACTGGTGAGAGGATAACATGGCAGCCAACTAGGGAAAAAGAGACGTTTCAACCACAGTCGATGACCATTTAACATCATATTTTAATAAAAATAGGTGCCAAAAGTAGTGTGGTGTCTGTGTGATGAATGAAAATTTTTATAAATTTCAAATTTTTGGGCGATAGCAGAAAAATAGACTAATGTTGCCACAAGTGACGAGTCATAAATGAATCACAAGTAAACGTTCCTGCAGCGGAGCAATGTAGCATGAATTTGATTCCACAGCAAAAGGAAAAGCTTCAATGTCAAATCGGCTCCCATTTGAAAAGAACTATAGGTGGTTTTCAAGGCTGCCAACAAAATTGGATTTACAGCCGTAGAACGACTATTTTAATAATTATGATCGCTGTGTCAAATTGTTTTTTATTTAAGAATCCGAAAGGTGGGAACCACATTACATAATTATAATATTTGAGAATTTAATCCACACGTACTAGCTACAATAACCTAACATAGGTTAGAACTGAATAACAATCATGTTGCTATTGGAAATTCTTTGAAGCCTTAGAACTTTATTTTGTAATTACTTATGTGCTTTCGTCGAAACAAATGAATGCAACAGTCAAAATCCCCCAAATTAATTATAATAAAAATATTTGTAACATATTAGTAAAAGTTCCTTTCAGCTATTATCTTTCAGGAGCAAATTAAATTTTTTTATAAATATTTTATTTGATGTAACTAACAAGAATGTTACATGAAAGGATTTTTTCCAAAAAATTATTTTTGCTATTTTTATTAATATGTTTGAAATATTATTTACTTGTACAGACTAAAAATTCTGGGATTGGAGATGAAACGTCGTGTTTATTTTTACGTTTTTGGGAGATTTAAGCCAATTAGACTGTTTTCATCCATTCATCAACGTAAAAACGTATCGGAATAAACAAAAATTTGTTGCATTGCTGCCTAAATATTTGGTAAAAGTCATAGAAGCAAGAAACAAGGAAAAATATTGATTTTTAAATTATTTTAATAACTGAGAAAAGTTATTTATACCAGGCTATTAGAAAGTGTTAACTTGGATTTTTTGCATTACGGTAATCTCCGTAGCTGCAAATCACATTCCTCAATGCTTACTAAAACGAAAATTTGCCTTTACTCCGTTGAATGGCGGAAACGTATCAGTCATAGAGTTAAGAGAACACGTGATAGCATTTACTGAATTTTTGAAACGTAATATTGTTACTACCAATCACCAAAATTGAAATTGAGGCACCTTCAAGTACTACTGGATTACCGTATATGTTAAAGCTTAATTTTTGGTTAATTTAGATGAGTCTATGAATTTAAGAGAATTTAATAATTATTTTATATTATTAAAATGACGCTATTATGAAACTGAGTCACTTCTCAACGACCTAATGAACCTCGTATATTTTTCTCAAGGATCGTTGGTGTTTTTTCCCACATAACTTGGTTCAGTATTTCAATCACAACCATAAAAATAAGTATGAATTTAAGTTTTATTACTTTAAAGACTGTATTGTGATTCGTCCTGGAATTCATATTATTGAAATATTTTGACCCTGAAGTTGGGAACAATCGGGATTAATTTTTCTGTTCAATAGAATATTTTTTTTGTTTTTTCCATACCGAGTTCAAATATAAAGTAAGGTAACTAATAAAATAATTCTAAATACATTATATATAATACTTTATATTTTAGTTGTTTCATTTTTAACATTTATGTTTTTTATTAAGTGCATTGTGTATATTTTTAATGGTGGAAGTTATCCTAGTCCTGTATTGGGAAAGACGGACTAAATAATCCAGATAAAGGAGAGCAGCACATTTATTTTGTTGAGATGGTAATCTAACCGGCAGGCGTCATTTCAGACAATCAACATTGTAACTATTATTTTTGTAACACTTTTAAGTAGTGCACTTCTATAGAAAAAAAAACATTTACAACTACCCATCTAAGTAGGTTTAGGGCACGGCTTTTTAAGCCGCTAATTCTCCCTCCCTTGAATTTGCAAGGAATGTGGGGCTCTTACGTCACCGTCGCCCCCATAAACAGGGCCGTAAACTTTACAGAGATTAATTGTGCCTCCTGGCAGCAATAAAATCCCGTATGCAGAGTAGCAATTCCCTCCACGCCGGCAATGCGAGAAAGCACTCATAACCTGAATTACCTGAACAAGTGATCTGACCGCTCGAAACGTAATGATATGCGGAGATGCTCAGACCTGGGAGATAAAAACACACATGCAGCTCTTTTCCATACTAATGGAAACTACGGTATTCTTCAGTTATTATGGACCCGTGTTCTATCCTTTCATAACGAACAGACAACATTTGAAGCAAAAAATTAACAAATATTTGACGTTTACGGCTGGTTTTGCTTAACCAAAGATATTTAAGAGTAGCTAACATGAAATATTTGTAGGTAGAATTTGATTTCAAGTTGATTGATATTTTTTTGAATACTTATGGTAATACAAGATATCATTAAAATTGAAACTGAAACTTATTAAATTTTTTCTACAATTATTTTATTTTAATGGTCGTTAAATATTAAAGTTTAAATAAGGCCAAAGACATACAAAAAATAAGTCAAACAAACTATAATTTAAAACCAACTACAAGCTTTGGTCCTGATCTGTAACCTCTTCAGGTAGAACTAAAGAACAGTGCTCAAAAATTATTAAATTCCAAAGATATTACAGTAGAGCCAAAGAAGGCACGGATTTGATAAGTTTTATATAATGTCTTAATTCATGAAATATAATGTTACAAACGGATAATTATCATCTTTGCCTTTTTAAATTCCATCTTTTGGTTCTTTAATTACTGTATTCCTTGGATCTACTGTAACATTTTGGAATGTAATAATTTTTGTGCATTGTTATTTAGTTCAACCTGAAGAGGTTACAGATCAGGACCAAAGCTTGTAGTTGGTTTTAAATTATAGTTTATGTTTGACTGATTTTTTGTTTTTGGCCGTATTTAAACCGAAATTAAAACTTAAAGACATTAATAACTATTGTATTATAGGTCGGTTAAATATATTTATTTTTGAAAATAAATCTGAGCGATAAAGAAGAATAGACGCTCGGGTGACTACCAGTTTTGATTACATGGCGAACTTAAAACGGTCTAAAAATTATTAAAATATTTTTATTGTCAATGTGTAAGGTACAACCTGCCACAAGTAGATGACATTATTCCGAATAGCCCCTGTTTGACTAGTTAGAGAAATGATTAATATGTAAATTGAAATACCAAGACACTATTATGGAACAAAACGTACGTTTCACGAAAGAACACAGAGTTCTAAATTAAACTTCAGTACATCAAAAAGTTTGATTTTTTGAATGTACATGTACTTAATCCGAAGAAAAGTATTTATGTATAAATTTAATGTGTAATATTGATGCGTATTTATCACCTCTGAACTGCAAAAAAATACATACATAATAATAGCACTTACAGGCAATATAAACATTTAATTATTAATTGACGCTCTACTGCAAAGTGTCAACAGTCCAATTGTAATCATGTAATAAATGTTTATTTATTAGCAAAATATTATAATTTTGGCGAATAAAACCAATACTATTGAAAATTCGATGCAAGACCCAATATTTCGTCTATAAATTGTATTAAATTAAAAAAATGCCTTATTTATGGAACATTGTTGTAGTAAATAAATTTTATAATTTAACGTCTTTTTATATTTAATTTAAATTATCAACAATTCCAAAAAAAATACATTCAACCACAGTAGAACTGCAACAGTCATTTTGGCTGCATTGCATAGAAAGCATACACCTTTTGAAAATAGTCTATAAATTTTTAACTATCAAGTTAAATCACTAGAAATACATTAACGTTTTGTTTTAAATTCATATAATTGTATTATATATTAAAATAGCCGTTGTTATATTAAAATTATAATACTAAAAAGTAAAAATGAGGCCAAATAAGTCAAAGAAATTTATTTAATAATTAATTAATTCAAATACAATGTTTCGTCTCACTTTATGGACTTCTTCAGGTAACTATACACAAATCAATTATATCAAGATTAATTTTTAATATATAAAAGTTCTACTTTATTGAAAATTACACTTAATATTTTTTTAAAAAAACCTATGTATTCAAAATTAATATAGATTTTATAATTTTTTGTGTATACCTGTGTTACCTGAAGAAGTTCACAAAGTTAAATAGTAATTAAATTTCTTTGCTGATTTATTTGGCCGTATTTTATTTATTTATTATTAGCTGCTATAGGAAGATTCTGAAGTATCCAAGAAAAATATAGAACAAAATTCCCATTTTAAAATTGATAGCATTTATTTAAATTTTAATTAGCTCTCAGCTGCGAAGCTGAATAAGTTACGTTGATTTCCTTATTAATAAATCTTTAATAACAATAGATACGACCTTATTTTAGCAGCCAAGCCTTAAAAAATAGAGATAAATAATTAAAATATGTAGATATACCGGTGTTTCTTGCATATTACTCAAATGGCTCTTAAAATAAAACAAAATTGTCAGCCATTAGATTGTAACAAATATCCCAGTTTACTTTAAAAGACAGTTGAGCTTTTTCAAAATTTGTCAGCTTACTTAAAATGTCATTTGACCTTTTTTAAATTGTGGTCAGATTACTTAAAAAACCATTTGACTGTTTCAAATAGTCAGTTTACTTTAATAGTAACTTTAGTAATAAACAAAGCTAGCATCGAAACATCGTTATATCTCAATTATTTAATTAGTTCACTCTACTTAGTAAGGTTGTATCTGTTATTAGTTCCGCAGACGTTAATTTCAACATTAATAAATCATTTAGTTGCTTCACTGTAGAGTATCTAGTATGTAGGCAGTCTGTGAACCAGAGATGCAATGCTGGCAGCCTTGACAGTAGGGGAATAATACAGGAGTAAAATTTTAACTACGATTTGTTGAAGACGGCCTTATAGAAATAAACGTATTGGGCAATAACTGTTGTAATAGTTGACGTGTTAAAAAAAATACAAATACATTCATCTGAGTAAGGAAACGTTAATTAGATGATGAGCCGAATACGAATCAGAAGTGATATTGATAACGACATATTGCAACGAGTTATATTAAAACATATGGCTAAGAGATTTATAAAATAATTATATACGGATTAATGAGGCTGTTAAAGACCATTTTATTAGAAGTACATATGCAAAAATACGAAGGAACTGTTGTTTGATTTGGAAACGTTTTTATGACTCTCTTTAGACACGAATTTAATTATTGAACCCAAAGGAACTCGAACTGTGGTATTGATTTAAGTTTTAAAATGGAAATTAATAACTATTAATTAATAATTACAATACAGCTGTTCTGACGGAAATTAGTTTAGTGTGCCTGGTACGATTCTAGGAAATATTATATATGAAAAGACATCACGCTGTTAATACCCTAAATATTGGAGCATAACTGCATCGCTAGAATATTTATTAAGGAAAAAAATTAATATTACTCATTACAATGAATTAATTTGCTCTCCTGATAGTTGATTATCAATGGTCAGAGTTTGATCCCAAAAAAATTACAATATACGTTTCAGACTTAATATTAATAATTTATCAGTATTCCCATACATAAAACCATTAAATTAACACCCAAAATAAATAAACCGGGCATAAGAAAACACAGGATGTTCAGTATCAAACGTAAAATTACTATTCCGCAATCCTCATTTTTAACTTAACGAACTAAATAATGACCCATATTTTTCACTGTTTAAATGAGAGCTAAATTATGATGCATAAATTGACGTTCCTTAATAGAGCCGAAAAGTATCCGTGCACACTTAGAAACTTAAATAGTGATTTTTGTTTACGAAATATTCCAGCTTTTTTTTGCCTAAAAGACAGAAGTGCAACAGATAGGTCAAAATGAACCATTTTGACTACTTTTGTATTTAAAAAAGTGAAATATACCTTCAGAGCGTAAGATCCTATTTTAACCCTCTGTATTTGAAGTTTGAAGAAAAATATTTTAGAACAAATATTCATATTTAAAACTTTATGTTCGCAGTAGTTTAGGCAATATGTGGACATATGAGTCAGCCAGTTTCTTCTTATAGATATAGCGTAAATATACAGAACAATTACAACATTTGGTTGAGTCTGATTGAATATAAGTAAAGAGTATTGTTTTCTAAAGTAATTTCCAGTTAATTACTTGAATTCACATCTTATTTTGTCAATATCTTCAAAGAATTGTTTGTATTAAATGACTGACCTACGTAAATGAAAAAAAAGTTGGTTTATAAATGTTTGAATTTTAATAAAAAAACAAAATTAATTTAATTTGGATTAAAATTCATTTTAAAAAATATATAAAGGAGATTTTGGCACCTGCCATAGTCATCGACAAATAAAAAGATCAAATTAAAATGTTTAACTTTTTTATAAATATACATTAAAAAAGAGAAATTTTATTATAATTTGTTTTAAAATCGTTAATTTATTGTACTAACCTTCATATTGTCAAATTGATTTTTTAAATGTACAATTCTAAAAAATCTAATATTTCAATTAATTAGGTTTTTTGTATTTTTAGACCGTTAAGGCATGTGCCGAAAGCTCCTTTACATATTCTTACAACAAATTTTAAGTTAAAATTAATGAAATATAATTTTGATTTTCATTAAAATTCTGCCTGATTTAAACCAAGGTTTTTTATTTATGTACATCATATTATTTATTTACAGTTATCAAACAATTTTATTAACGCTTATTAATTTCTTTAAAATCAAATTATGTTTATGGCCGTTGACAGCTTAGATTTTATTAAAATTGTATAAACAAACTTAATAAAATTTTCCAACAGTTAAGTTAATGGTCGTTTAATATATTTGATTATTTTTTTAATTAATTTTGAAACCATTTTGATTTACATCAAGATTGTAAAATTAATGTTTTCTGAATTTATATTGCCCTTGTAAATAGTATAAAAATATTTCCTGTTATGTATTATAACCCTACAGGAATCTCAAAATAATTTAAAACTCAGTTTTTTTAATATCCGAAAATTATATTTCTGTATGGTTTTGTATATAGGAAATGTGTCTAATAGTTATTTTGTTTTGTAGGTGGCCCAATACTAGGACGAATGATCCTTGGTTTTAAAAACTGACGAAATTAGTAAAGGGCGATTAAATTTTTTTGAGTCCTTTGTGGTTATACACAAGCATACCAAAATTAAAAATAATCCATTTTAAATTTGAAGCACAGTTTTTTTCCGTGTACAGACAGGTGATTAAAAGGTTCAGTGATAAAAGTTAAGGAAAAGTTTTTCAGGAGGTATGAATAATAACATATTTAATAAATAATCGTTTATGAAGGCACAAAAGGAATCAATTTAGCAACTTATGTTTTATGTTAAGTTTGGATAATTTATTTAATAAATTTTTGTAAATTATGCAGTTAATTTTTAAGAATCATCTGAATTTTGGTTGTATTTCCTATGAAATTTTGTAACCATAGTACTTTATTTTAATTGGAATGTTGTAATTATTGATTTAATAAACAATGTATAAAAATTCAAAACTGTTTTAAAAATAGTCCTTTCCAATTTTAATTTGATTTGACAACTTGATCCAGATGAAATAGAAATTAATCCGGATTATAAAATTTTAAATAATTTATGTATTAACAAATATATTGGGAATTTTGATAAAGATTTACCATGAGATAAGGTCGGAAGTTTTCAAATAAATTGAAATTAAATGGAGGCTGTATTTAAAACGAGAATTCATTTTTAACTTTGAGTTCTGTGAATTGTTTTTGGTGCATTTTTAGAATCAGAAAAAAATATTTTAGTGCACTTAAAGATGACGTGAAACGCTATGTTAAGTGAATGAAGGACGGACCCTAATGACATCTGTTTTCATTATCGTGTTGAGCCTTAATCGAGACTCGGCCGCTAGACAGCGCTGGGAGACCTCAACGCTTCCAGTGCCAACAGGTGGCAGAAGTGTGCCGGCTATTTAAAGAAGTGACTGTGGCTCATTCTGAGGAATCCTTCAAACATTTACGACCGTCACACAGATGATTAATATCCTCTACGGTTTCGCAAAGGAACATGCGCGTGTATCGGCGACTCGTACACACAGACAGTACAACTCAAATATACTTCTTCACAATTCAAGCCAACAGTGCTGCAAATGACGACAGCTGTTTTAACAAGGGAACTGTCATCCTGGATAATTAATCATGCTGGTGATCAGCAGCTGGTGAAGGAGAAAGTGACGATTGGAATGATTGGAAGAAGGGACTACAATTTTTCAAAAAATTTAAATGGATAAAACTAGAAAATTAAGATATTTAACAGCAATAGAATTACGAAAATTTGAGTCTTTAAAAAGTAAAATGACGAGGGACTACGGAAAGAATGACTTGGTAAGACATTACAACGATAGAGATTGGAAAACTTAAAAGGTGAAAGTTCGGCGGATGCTGAAATGCGTGACTGGGACTACAATAACAACGAAAGTTGCCTGTAATAAATCAATCAGATGAAGTGGTTTCACACGGACGTCGTCATCAAAGGGGCAATAAAACTGATCACCATAAAAAGGCTCGACTTAGTTAGACAACAGTCGTGACCTCAATTAGGACAACATTCAATAAAATTAGGGAAACCACAATAAAATCAAATTACAATTGCAAAATTCCTACTATAAACCAATCATCAGTTTGTTTTCGACTTTATTTAGGGACGCAATGATTAAAATAGTCTCATCACCACTTCAGTCGTATTAATAACAATTATATTTATTAATCCTCGAGGATTCTCTAATGATTTCTTATGAACACTTTTCCTGTCTGGTATATAGTAACCTTATTTATATTTCATCAATATTCGAGTTCATTAGTCTATATTCTGCAACATTAATAAATAATGATCCCTATTACTTTAAATATTTTTAGAACTGTGATCGGTGTAAAGAGATTATTTTCAAGACGTTCAACAGGTCTGATGTTGGTAGGATTGGGCCTAGGCTGGAGACATGGTTCTAATTTGAAATTATACGATGTTTTGACACGATAATTATTTTTTTAATAACCTTGAACGTTATGTTCTATTTTCACCGCGGTTTAACCCTTTTTTCGCTGATAATTTGGTCAGATTCTCTGAATTTACTCGTCACGACAACATTATTCACGTTGAAAGCAAGGGCACGAGAAAACTAACTTAACCATTAAACGCACATTTCTTTTTGTAGGCAAAATAAGCAGACGTCAAACACGAGGCACAGTATACATATTGGGTCAATTTTTCAAGCAGGTTACACCTCCGCCGTAATAAATGGCGTGCTCCTTGCCTCCTTTTTTTTCCCGTTGCAGAATTTCCGCCCCCTACGGCCTCACAACACGAGAAACTCTTTAGCTAGTTGACGTGTTGGAAGTGATAAGCACCTTCAAGCATCCTGAGGAAAAGGGCCGAAAGGGTCTCGTTCTTCGACGCTGCCTTATGCAAACCGTTCCTGGAAAAAAAAACTATTCACCGCAAACATTCGCCAATACAAATACATAAATTCCGACTTCTCATTTCCAGGCATGAGACAAAAAGACGTAAGAGGGCCTACGTTATGTAACCGAGAGAAAGTAAAACAGTCGTTCATCCTTTTTCTTTTCAAGGCACACAATGTCAAAACTCGTCACATCTTTTCCTTTTCTTCTTGTTGCTCCTGCGACTGAATGGGTACGTAATAAATTCCGTGTTTAATTTCCTCCATCCAGTTGCGGCGTAAATGATTGGAGCAACCGCACAGAAAATTTCCCTAATTTTGTCAGTACATTTAAAGACAGCCATTTTTAAAAAAATGGCGTACTCCACGTACGTGGAAAAGATACACAACGCTTTAAGTAAATTCCTTCTGAATTATCTGACAGAAGGTTAAAATTAAAAAATCTATCATACGGCCACAGGTGTATAAAAAATTATGTTGGGAGCTTACGACCTAGCACGCTATAATCATCCACTTTCTCCTATTAATATATAGTACAATGCACATGACAAATTCCTTAAAAATTATGCCGTATACGTACTTCGTTATGTCGGTCCTTTTCACTACACACCGTCTAGAATACGAATGGAAATTTATGATCATGAGCGATTTGACATAACGGAATAATTTCTTTGAGGAATTCGTTCTATACATTCTACTACGTATTAATAGGAGAAATTGGATGCTTATCGTCACCTAGGGCAAAAGCTCAAAAAAAAAAGATTTTCCATTTACCTGAGACTATACCACGTTTTTTAAAATTTCGACGTAATTTTCTTCTTCAATCTTGCTCATTTATAATTTCAACAAATATTCTAATTAGTTTAATTCGTAAATTATTTATTAATGAGCTGGCTCAAAATATTAAAAAAAGAATAATCTTATTCTGCCGCAAGAAACTACAAAATTTAGAAAATTAAATTACAGTACAAAAACCGTTATTTGTCGAAAATATATTTATATAAAGAAAACAATAAAAATATACATATCGAAATGAATTCCTCCACTTTTGTTAAAAACGCTAGATGCCACTGAGAGGCAAAAATGTTTCAAGTGTCCCAAAAACATATAAACAACTATTTTACTTCTGAAAGAACATGGAACTGTGTAGTGATAATTTATGAGAGGCTGCTGTAAGTAAGGGCGACAGTTGGACGCTCTGACGAAACAATAAGGCAGTATACGACGTTGTGTGTCATAGTTGCAGAAAAATTCATCACGACTGATAAAATGTGTAGCAAATGAGAGGAAAATCAAAGTTATCACTTACTGGATCGTGGCAGGAAAGTTGAAGGGACTAGCGAAAGAATGACAAAACGAAAGGAGTCGACACAAGGAGGAGAGAATATCAAGATAATTGACACTAAAGCTCCTGTCATTGTTGTAAACGGCTGGACATTGTTTATAACACACGTGGATTCAGAAGAGAACTGAGCATAAAATACATTCAATGAAATAAAGTAACGAACAGTTACAAAGTTTTTATTAAGTTGAATTGACGTTTCGTCACCACATTTGGGATTTCCTCAGATAATGTTACTACAAAAAGGTTACACTGAAAGTTATTAAAATTTCAGATATTTAATATCATTAGTATTAATAAATAATAAAGTGTTAGATTCTGAAATATTAATAATTGGTAATGCAAAATGTTTTGGTGACGAAACATAGATTCAACTAAAATAATTTTTTGTCCGCTTCTAGTCGTTAATTCATTTGTTTTAATTAGCGTGAAAAAACAGACGTTTTCGTAAACATTCATGATGCTGCTTAACGTCGTTACGTCTACTCAAAAGGATCTTTGTATTGTTTTATTGCGCTTGTAAAATTAATTCAAAGAAAGAAGAATTGCTTAGATCTGAAGCTCAGCCAAAGGTCATGAAACTAAATTTAGAAGATCAGAATGGAAAAAATCTAGCAAAACTAATTTTGTGGACTGTAAACGAGCGGGTATAGATTAGCAGAGAAATGGGACAGTAACACGGCTCGGTGTAAAGTAAGGAATAATAAGTTTTGTTGTTGTTATAAAATAAAAGTTGGGAGAAGAGAAAGCGGTGTAAATGAGATGTCGAAAGTCATTTACAGAACTGCTTGTTACGAATGAGTAGTTATGTCAAATTAAGAAATGAGCTAGAGAAACAGGTTATAGGTAAGCAGGTTTAGTAAATGCAGTAATTGTTGTTGGAGAAGCGAGAGATCGCGATCACTGCGGAGATGCACCAATTTTCCACTCACACCTGTTCTTCGCGGAACTCACCAGAGGGAAGGAACGGTTGCGCGTCGCTAAGCCGACGACGTGAAGCACTTTGGAGTCACACGTCACGTCACGTCACAGGTTTCACTTACACTATCACTGGAGCACTGGAGGGCTTGATCACTCGTTCGGAGATCGAACCGCTGACTGCGGACTGCGGGTCTGGGTGTTGTTGGAGCTCCGGAGTCTCCCAGTGGAGTGGAGTGGCGTCCTCTTCAAGGCTAGGAGCAGGTTTCCCGGGCCCCTCTCCTCGGCCATCGCGAATATGCGTGGATGTCGGGGCCTACACACGGCCACCTCCGCACGCAATGCTTTTCTACAAAGTATGGAATGCACTCCGCCTCCTCCTACCCCGGAAACGGCACGAATACACCCTCCAAGTCCAAACCTCCGCAACTGGTGCCCCCGAGAGGAATCTACAGCCTCGTACCATCAATGATTCAAATTCTCGAAGCGGACTGCATTAGTCATCAGTCAATTCTAATACATTACCAACTTTTAAATAATAAAATAAACAGCCAACTAGCCACTAAAATTCAAGAAGTCGGGGCGGAATGAGATAGCGGGGTAGAACGGGATAACCTTTTTTTTTAACAGATAGTGCTGGAGGTTAGTAAATAGGGGCGAAACATTGTAACTGGTCAAGGAAGCAATTCTGATGCCACATCATGAAATCTTAACATTTTTGAATTTATAATTTTTGCAACATTTAGACAGAACGTAACTCACAAAACTCCTTGCATTCAACTCTTAAATGGTTTATATTCGTAAAATAGGTGTCTTTAGCTGAATATAAATTACGCATAAGGTTTAAATCTGCTTGTATTAAGGCTCGGTGAAATACCTTAAACTTGCGTGCGGGGGGTCGGAACGGGATACTACTGTATAAGGCAAAATGTAACGTGTTCCTCAAGGAGAAATCTGACAGACCATATAATAATGAGCTACAAGATGCTGTACCCAAAAAGAATAGATTGAGAAAGAAAAAGAACGGAAAAGGGGGGAAAATGTTAGCAAAGAATGTGAAGTTACAAAAAAATCTTTTTGGGGAAGGAAAAACTGATACAGCGACCAACCGTACGCAAAATGTGCGTAAGGAAGAAATCAAAAAAGGTGTATGTTCTTAAATTAAATTAAAATTTATTGGACAAATTGTAAACTGTTCGGAAGGGTGAAGCAGAACGCAAAATTTGTAAGTTTCTTTTTAAAAATTCATAAAAAATCTAAATTTGTTGTCTTACGTTATATCGATATTAGATTAAATAAGTAGTACTATAAACTAATGTGTATACTTGTATGAATCGATTTTTCGTTTTCTGAAATTTTACAAAAATTGTTAAATTATAAGTGTCCCGGTCCGCCCCGACTTCCTATATAGATACGTTACAACGTTTCGTCCACAATTTTGGAACTTCTTCAGGTAAAAATATACATAATCGAATTTATTCTAATGCAGTCCATGACGTAAAATTTTCATTTTTGGGCGTCTCTTTCTTAATTAGGATACATGTATTTGCATTCAATCAATTGTTTTACTTTCACTTTTTAGATTTTAAATATTTTTTTTCACATGCACTAAAATTTGGGAGAGATTTATTACATTGAATAAATATAGTAAATTGAATTTTTTAGTTCGTATTCAAGATTTTTAAAGCAATTTGTTTACTTCCACATTTTTTAAATAGTAGTGGACGATTTATTACATTTTAAGTTAATAAATGTGATAAATTCAATTTGTTAAGTTGCACGAGACTTTTTGAGAGAATTACTACATTGTAATGTAACTCACTTTCTAATAATTATTTCTCTCAGTTTCGGGCCATATTTATTCCGCTCTTTCACCTCATGTTTGTTCATCTAACTTCATACCACAGAAAATGTCCAATAAGTTTCACTAAACCCAGATGTTTATTTCCGTCTTTATTCCAGTTAAATTATTTAAATAGTTGTCAGTTGATGAAAATAATATTATTGAGAATTGTTACGATTTTATTCTCTAAAAAATTGTGAATTCCCTTTGTTAAGAAAAATTCCTGAAAAATTCATTTCATCCTTTAATGGTTTCACAGCAGAAATTGAACAGGTGTTGAATGAGAAAAAAATAAAAGTCGAAGTAATAATGACTACCAAAATGAGTAGGTCACCTAAAGCAGAAGAGAGCGAAAAAACAAGCTACCATATTTATACCTAGTCCCTGCTCCAACGAGTAGTAAAACACAGTTCCTTTATCTGAAACACAGCATTCCTAAACTGACCCACGGTTATATTTATAACAAACAGTTTCTTTAAACTCCTAAGTGTTTGAGTGTTCACAAAGAAGCCAGTCAACATGTGACATTTGCATAAAATTCCATGAAGCTGAAAATTAACATACACCGAAAAATACACTTTAAAACTTTCTGAGAACTTTTTCCGAATTTGTCATATCAGGTGTGACGATTAAGCAAGGAACTGAGAAGCACAATTAAAACAAAATCTCAAAACACGGCATACTTTCTTAGTACGTGGAAAATGAATTGACGTATTTAGTTTCTTAAATATGCACCAATTATATCATTAGCTCTATGTTAATCAACTTAGATTTTATGATAGGAAAATTTAACGAGATAGAAACTAATATTTACCTTAATTTAATTAATAAAAGGAAGCCAATTCATCATAAAAATATAATAAAAATTAATAACTTTGTAGATACATTCTAATGTTAATTATTTATACTAATTTAACATTGATATCACCAATACCAAACAATTACCATCAATAGAATCGAGTCGGCAGAATCAGTCGGCTGATACGTACGCTCTTTTTGAAATTTATCCAAAAAATATTATTTATAGAAATCGAATAGTATTTTTATTTATTTCCTCAAAGGTTTAAATTTAACGTGTTGTATATAATAACTGATGACCTTTTACAGACTTATATTATAAAATTTACTTGTAACAACGTTCGGCAGGTTTTTATGCCTTATTCAGGTTTTTTTCTCCTACAACAATGTCAATACTCAACAAAAATTTCATCAGAAGTCCAACAATATGATAGAGATCCGAGGCAACAAGTAACACTCCTTTCCCACACGTAATTATTTCCAGACATTGTTGTGGGAGGAAAAAACCTGAAGGAGGCATAAAAACATGCCAAAACGTTGTTACAAGTAAATTTTATAATAAAGGTCTGTAAAAGATCATCGATTGTTTAATTATTTTTTCTTAATTATAGTATAGAAATATTTTGATATCTAGTGTACATATAAATTACCCTCCCCCTTTTAGCCAAAGGCCAAGGTTTTTTAATTAAGCCTTTCACAAACTGAGACGACCTTGAGCTGTTTGAAGGGTGCATGCATGGGGGTCAAAGACCTTCGCAATACGGTAAGAGTTGCTCGCTGATCCAATCAGACCAGTTGGCCAAATACAACGCAGATTTTATCGAGGCACGGATTCGGGTTTGTTGCGTTCCAACATCAATCCAGTCTGCCGCCGTGAGAAGGGCGTGGGAGTAGTACCAAACGCCCGACCAACCTGATGTAGGTTTTCTAGGGATTTCTCTGCACCACCTTACACTACTGCCCGGGGTCCCAAAACAACCCTTGGCTGGCTTGCTCTATTTTCCACATCCTCCTTTTCAATTCCTTTCCTATTCTGCCTGTTCGAGGATCACCCCAATGTTATCCAAAAAAAAGGTTTCGGAGAAGAACAAAATGTGTTCTTGAATTTTATAAAATTTCTTATGAGATATTGCACGGTTTATTTACATATTAGTAACTGGAAAAATTTAAGGAAACCCGAACAAGGTAAACTTGCAAAAAAACTAATAATATTGAGGTGATTACACTGAAAAAGAAATTATTACTAAAAATTTTCTTTCTTCAAAATAAATTGTTAAATTAAATAATTATTTCACGTAATACTTTTATTGTTATTAAAATATATTTAGGACAAATTTGGCTGTTTTATTCATTTATTTGAATGAAGTCAGATAAATATTACTATTAATCAGGAAAAATAAAGTGCTGTTATATTGTTTTGTAAAAGTTTCATGGAAACTCTAGAATTTACGAGTTGTTTGTTTACATGCTGGTTCTTCTCACGATAATAGTAGGTTTCCATTCACAATAATTTTTAATTGGAATGAAGTGACTTTGTGCGATTACCGTAGTATAGAGTTATACGGCATTAATATTATACAAAGGAGATACATGGTGAAAATATCGTGATGTCTAAGACTAAGATGAATTCAATCATGACTGGAAAACTACGAGCGACTACAACCACTGGAAACTTTTGTAAGTAATTAAATATTTAACCGATTCTTCGTTGGATGACGGTATAAGTGTTTCGGCCATCCCGAAACCGTGTCCCCCCAGCTTTGCCCCAGCCAGGTGTCTCGTGAGTCAGCCAAGGTGGATTTGTTTACGGATTACGTCACGGATCCTTGTCTCCGGGGGAACCGCAGCCTGCGTTAATGTGCTCCATCGATCTCAGCTGTTTTTGGACCTGAGCCGCAGCGCACAAGATTTACAAGCAAGTCCTTGATTGGGCGCTAAATGGAAAACGGCTCCGGTACCGGCGGTGACACTTCGCAAAAGGAGAAGACAACTCGCCGGCATAAGAAAGATTGCCATATTTATATGCGGTAGGGACCGAAGCATTCGTCAAACTGGCTTCAGCTACTCACGGTATGGCTTTCCCGTGAAAATTTGTCTTTGTGCCAAGAGAAAATTCCAAGTTCAGTGGTTAAACATTTTCTTCTCCAGGGAAACGTGTTTTATTAGAGGAACATGATCGGCCCTTCAGAGAATAAACATAACTGTTAACTTCGGAGGAAACGTGTAATGAACCCATCGAATGACGGTCACCGTCGAGACATTTCCTTTTCAGGACGTTCATGCAATTATCCTGGTGGGTGATGGGCGAGTCCTTGATAGTTACTAACTGAGAAAATCAGCCATTATTTCATCCTGAAGCTAACAACGCTTAAATTGCAAATCATTCAGATTAATTCTTTAAGTTGTTGCCAAGCGAGACTAAATTTGTCACTTAGCAGCTGTCAAAAATAAGTGTTAAATAAATTTTAAAGGAGGACATCTTTTGTTCAGTAATAATGTTCAATTCAGGGCCTGAAAGGTTTGGAGCACACAACACCTGACCTACAAAGACAAGTTTGCTGCTGGACATGAAAAATATTTGAACCTGGCGTCAATCGGGGAAACAAACCATCAAGGCTCACTAACAAGTTAAAATCTCCTAACACGACATTTTGGAGATGATGTGTTTTTTCTGTTTTGCCACCATGATCCCTTTCAATGTTCAACAACATTTGATTAGATTTGTACCACGTATGTGGCCAAATCAGTCTAACATAAAATTGTGTGTTGTTTTAAATATTTAATTAGAGGAATTGACTTTCTTGCAAGAGTGAGGATAAATGTGAGACAGGTGGCTGGAGAAGAGCTGGCAGGGTTAGAAAACCCAGGCGAGGTTTAAATTTTATTTTTGGCCCTGATCAGGAACTTTTTGATCAGGGCACAGGGTAGGACGCCTAGGGAAAAGTATAATCCTACCAGAACAGGTGAAGGAATTATGCGCTATCAGAAATAAAATCACGTTTTAAGAGGATGCATCTCTTTTACGAGAGGAAGGCTAGATTCTGATCCTAGCCTAGATATAACAAGAAGTGTATCCTAGCCTCTTGGTAAGCACGAAGTCCACCACAGTTTGTCCGGACAGACGGGATGTTCGTGAAAAGCCCGAGTAGTGCGGTGCTGCAGGTGATACTTGATAAACAGGCGATAACATCCATTTACTTCTCTCCTTAAATTAATTTCGTTATATCTCTGCTTTTATTCCTGCAGTAATCATAATTTTCAGGTGGCTCCCAATTTATAACAACGGGAAATCCAAACCATCTCGTTCTATAACAGTCCTCACATGACTATTCAAAAATTGTATTAATGATTGGAGTGCAATTTAATGACTGGCCAAATTTATATGAAAAATGAAACAAATTTATTTACTTCAATTACGATTTTTATGGAAGCATAACTATTATTTTGTTATAGAAGAACTTAAGACAACATTAAGGCTGCCAATAATGCCATTATTATTTATTCAGTTTTTAAGCTTTGTCATGATCGTTGATTGAATAGTAAAATTATTTAAATGAAACGAACAAAATTATTTATTTAAATAAACTTACGACCAATTACATACAACGGTTTTATTTAATTAAACCCCATGTTTTTTTAAAATATTTATGTTCCTAAGGTAATTTTTTCAAATGTTGAATTTTGCAAGTTTCTCTTGAACAAATATATGTTGAAGCTGGTCTTTAGGAAGTCAAGTTTAGATTTATATTCATTTAGCATCCTTTTGTTAATCAAAATTTGAAAAATTAAAATTGAAACAAATTACTTAAGTCCCAAATATGGTGAGAAAATGTGCTTAATTAAATAAAAACTGTGTGGCAAAATTTTAATTTATTTATTTGTTGCGAAAACAATCTTTAATTAATTTGATATTCAGAATTGTTTATAAGAACTTTATATTTCATCCACATTAGTTGAAACAACTGCACTTGTCAAAAACATACTATTCGTCATACTGTGTCTATTAGTATAATACTTTTTTAAATAATTTTACTGTTCATTGAATGATTATTGCAAAGAGTCGAAATTATTAAAACTGTACGTATAATAATATAACTGGAGACTACTCATAAGGTTAGGTTCTTAATGGATAATTAAATTCGTTGACTAGAGGCAAGGCTTTCAGGAAAAGCAGGTTTGTTTCCGTTATAAAAGATTACGCTGAATTGCAATATATTTTTTTTTGTCAAGTGACCAGTTTCTTCTTTTGGGAAGGAGATTCAACAAAAAAAGTGCCCTACAAAATAAATTACTTCATGGCGTGGAATGTGCTCAGAATTATTTATCTTTAAATAAGTACCAAATTGTATTACTACTGTCCAGATATGTTAACATGCACAAAAAAGTCTCTAATAAAATATTGTGTGTTCTTATGTATGCGGTTTTGACACCGTTTCAATGACAATTATTCATATGAAAGGGATTTTTGTAAATAAAATAGCTGAAGGTTTTAGGAATAGAACGAAAAGTCAACCGGTCGGATGTTGATTTGCAATTCAGGTTGTTGGAGCCAGTATGAAACCATCATCATGGCCACTTATGGACTTTGTTGCGTACATTGATTTCGCATCATTGCTAATCAACGATTTTCCAAACTAAAGGTTTGTGATCCATATCACCGCGACGTTTTGAACGAAATATACGAACCGACGTTGGATTGGCGATACGTAGCTTTCAAAATAACTCTGGGTATCTATAATCTCCGATGTTAGGAAGCCAAAAGATCCGTCGCCCCCTCACAGTGCGAAATTGGTAATCCGAGTGAGGAACCCTGGCCTACTCTGAGAGCTAGTGTGACCCCGCTCTAGAACAACGCTCTCCCAAACACGGCTCCGACAATCACGTCATGATGTACCAACTCGAGCTGGTAAAGCTTCTTTAGTTCTGATTTTGGCAAGGCGCCGATTTTCATCACGCCCTCAATTACGACTTCGGTTAGCAATATGTTGTTACATCACAGAAACTTTTATGATTGGTCACTCTCCTTTATATGTTGTTAATAAAAATAATAACTTGCCAAGCAATGAAGGATTTAGTTATCGTTGAATAAACAGTTCTCGAATTAACTTTAACATGTTATTAATAAATTTATGCGCTTTGTTTTAAACTATCTGCAGCAACTGCATTAAGATCACGTCAACTAAAAGCGTTTAAAATACTTCAGGTACAAAATAGTTTTCCGACATTAAATTTTACAATAAATAAAAAGACGGCCAATAAATTTATCACCATTTATTCAAAAACGACGTTTCGTCTCCTTTTTGAGGCTTTCTCAGGCGTAAAATTCAGCTATTCAACACATTTACTCCTCGACTCACTCTGTTGAAAAGATTATTGAATGTACATGTGAAGAACTGTATGAATTACATGTGAAGAATTTACTGTGGCTGACCATCTCCAGCGACGATTACGGCCGAAAATTTTACGCCCATGGGAAGTCTCAAACAGGAGACGAAACGTCGTTCTTGAATAAAGAGTGATAAATATATATGCTGACTTATTAACAGTCTTTTTATTTACTTCAGGCACAGTCATTTGAAGAATCACAGTGCAGGAAATAGTTGGAAGTACAGAGGAAAATATCTCACGGAAGAAATAATATTCTGCAATTGGTGTCGGAGATGAATATCAAAGATGAAAGGTATCAAATGGGAATAAGTTGGTAAAACTGAAATTGTAATCTATTTCACGTTCAGCGGTATTGTTAATACTTTATGTGCTAAACCAGAATTTTTAATTGAATGTGAATTGTATAGTCCTTTTCAAATGGGAGCCGATTTGATCTACTTTGTAACGTCTAATTAAATTGATGCGACGTTTTTACATATAATTGTTTATGCAGCTGCACTGCACCAAGAGTTTGTTGTCATTCATCACTGACTTGTCACTTACGTCAACAAAATGTCTACTTATCTGCTGTCATTCTCTGAAAGCCTGAACAGTTCAATTTGAGGGTCAACGAGCAGAAGGGGAAATTAAAAGTCGGGAAAAGAGATAAGTGGAATCGCTGACGGGCCTCAGTCGGTTCATAATAAGAAACTACTATTTTTCTAGGTAGACCACTAAGTGGTCCATAATTTGTCGACGGATGAGAATTATTTTTGCGGTAGGGTTTCGACAAATGTATGGACAATAACCATGGAATTAAAACGATTAGACAACCAGGTTTACGTTGTGCGAAGGGAATTATGCGATAGGAATCTAAGAAGTTTGAAATGACAATTCGGGAAAATAGATTCCTAAGTTATAGAAGAATGTAGTGTAGACGTAGATAGTCCAGATAGCAGTCATTAGCCAACTGCCTCCTGAAACTGGTGGAGGCACGGAGAAGGGAATGCTGTGACCTCACAGCAAACTCGTCTCCCGTGATTCGGAAGTGCCTGAGAATAGTACCCAATGCCAGACCTACCTGATGCAGGATTTTTAGGGTTTTCCCTGCATCTCTTTAGGTGATACACCGGGTAGGATCCTTAAACCATAGCCCGGGGGCTACCTTGCTCTACCTTCCACATCCCCCCTTTTCAATTCGCTTCCTATGCTATTAAAGGGGAGATGCCTGTTTCAGGATCATCCCCATGTAGCTTGTTAACCCAAAAAAAGTCAAGTAACACCATAGTGAAAACCTCATAGAGGGAAGAGGTCGTGAACGTAGCACTGTAATTGGACTACAGAGCAACCGTTCTTCAACTGGAACAGACGTAGCTCCATAAAATGAAAATTTGAGAATATTCCGTCTCATAATCAGTTTAGAAGATTATGTAATTTTATCATTGTAGAGAATATCAGTTTATTTAGATACAAATAATTGTGGAATAATTTCAAAACATACAAATTTATTGACTAAGATTTATTTCGTATAAATTTATTTGTGGCGACCCGCTGTGGTGTGACTGTCTCACTGTCACCGTCTCACAACACAGAGGTCTCGGGTTCAAATCCTGATATGGGCATGGAGGTTTGTACTCGTCAGGGTCACGAAAACTGGGGAGAATCGCTACGCTGACCACGTACCATTCCAAAAAAGAAATCTGGAATGTGTCATGGAAAGAGACAGTCCCGGTAGGCGAATGCTCTAGAACAGGGCTGTGGCGTCAATGAAGGAGGACGTCAGTTATATATTCTATACTCCGTTTCGCTTCATACGTATAATTCCAGAGTTTGAGTTAAATTTATTTTTACCGGTGTTCGGCTGGAAACTAAACACTTACGACTGCATATGGTTACAGCTACAGCTGCGAATCGGGCAGTCATAACATAAATAAACGTGGTAATGTTATGTCAACTTATTCGACAGTTCAAATCTTGTCCATCGAACTCTCGGTAACTTATTTAAATAAGATGTCTGTAGTGATTTTGAATTTTTTCAGTCACATACATTTACCAATACATTTACTTCATAATCAACTTTGTTTAAACAGACTAATGTTTCTGTACATATTTTTATCCTATTCAAGCTGTGATCTGACTGAAACCTCTGGTTATGTACAAAACCTCTATACTGTTAAATAAAAAAAATTCTGAAGAATACATTTTTGTTTTATGAAAAACGTCTGCTAACGGGTCATTAAATATATACGAGTATTCAATATTCATATTAATTTGAAATATATCAAATATACAACAAACAGCCAATAAGTCAGAAAATTTTCTATAATATTCAACACATTATTAATTATTTTACTTTATAACTTGTTTAGGAAAATACATAATCAGATTTACGTTTGGATGAAATTGTATTATATACATACATACGTTTCGTACTAATTTCCCTGAAGAAGACCCAAAATGGCGGTCAAAAAGTTGTACGTATAATGTTTTAAATAATATAAAAAAATCTAACTTATTGGCTGTTTTATGTTTACTTACATATAGATTCTTAATAACAGCGATAAAAATAAAACATTACTTTCCTAAAATGTATTTGTAAAGTAAATTTAAATCGTATTACACGACTAGTAATTTATTTTTACGATATTCTAACATTTGGAAAGAAGGTTACAAAACGGAAAAATAAATTTATACTGATAACTGGTGGCTGAAAGTATGAGATACTGTTACTTACTTCTACGCTTTTATGCATCAAAAGCTATTGTTTATCTTGGCTTTGTGGGATTTGGAAATTACTCAGCTTTAGGACGAGTATAAATCAGCAAGTTGTCACATAAATTTCTTAAAGTCCAACTACAGAATAGAAATAATTTACGTTTCGTACTAATTGCTGACGTCGTAAGAATGATTGCTCACCGACAGAAAGAACCGGTAACGCAATATTAATTTTGTTGCTTGAATGCGTAGTAAGAACTTGCCCTTGGAATACAAGAGATCGTAAATTCGCGGCTTCCGGAGCTCGCACCAAGAGCGCCTGAGGGGAGTTCAAGAAGAAAAAGAAACCCATCAGGGACAGAGGGACTTAATTGTCAAGGAGGCAATTTAATGAAAATATTGCAACGAAATTGAGGTCGGTCGTCCCTGGCTGGCGCCTGCGGTAAACGAGGATTTATCGAACTGGACGCACGCTTGTTAGCTAACTAGTGCAAGCCATTATCGTCAGGCGAAAAATAAGTCGGAATTGGGCGTGAGGAAGCACAGCAGATAAGCATATGTGCATGTCACTGATGCATCTCCTGTGCGGACTGAAAAAGGAAAAGAAACACGAGCCGGGCTACATCCATCCTCATCAACACACCAATTAACTCCGCTGCTTCCAACTAGGAAGGCATAATTATATTATCAATTAATCACATAATTGAAGCGGAACAGAACAAACAAAAATGGTGTTGGGCTTGGAAACGTCTCAGGTTACTTTCTTCTTAATCGAGTAAATTGTAATATTATTAGGAATCGAAATATGACTGTAAAAATCCATTTTTATATATTCATAGGTTTAAAGCTATTATTACTAATGATAATGGGCTAATAGTTAGGGGATGGAAGTAGATGCGATTTAAATTAAATACACAATAAGGAATGTACAACCACTTTGAAGTACATTTGCCAATAACTTTATCTGCCATTTCAAGCCAATTTTTATTGCAGCATCAGTTCAAATATATACAATCTAATCTTCTTCTTGTTACAAAAAATAAAATTGACTGTAAGCGGTCCAACGCCTCCTATTTATATGGCGGAGCGTGTGCGCCGCACTCGAGAGAAAGTTTTTTGTATATATTTTAAGTAATTATAATATATTATTACCTTAATAAAATGTTCAGTAAATTGAAAAGTGACATCGCGCTAAACAGACTAATCAGATGTTTCAACTATCCTATTCTTATAAATGAATTTAATTGTTTATGTATAAAAATAGCTCACAATTCATGTGTATGTACCGTATACAAATTTACACGCGTCATGCTATTTTGCCCAAAATTCTTTATTCTTTGTGACTAGGGATCAAACACAACTACAGCCCCCACGGGTGAGGGTGGAGGGGGCGGAAATGATAAAATATGAAAATCGGCTGATATTTCCGCCCAATAAATAATTTTATGCTCAAATATTTATACAGTGTTCCCCACGACACTTTTTGTGCATAATTTAAACGCATTTCTGCAAGGGAGGCTAGGATTCATAGGGGTGGTGGTCGACAGGTGTCACTTGATATCAATAAAAAAATATAGAGTTTGGTATCAAAACTGCTGTGAGTCACTGAGTTTGATTCTGACATTCAACACGCAACTTAACCTGTACTTCAGTCATAGACTTCCGGGTTTATGCACCGAGTTACTATAAATAAATTCCCGGGCAACGCCGAGCATCCAGCCAGCAATTGTTATAAAAAAACAGCAGGAGAAATGAAAATTGGTGTTTGTTCCTCATGTAAATTTCCACTGTAATAAATACATCAAATAAATGTCAATATATTCTTAATATGCGTCCCAAAATCCTTGTCCGAATGCAAAGGGAACCACATTATTGATAGACTATTTTCTGTTACTGTAGAACTATTGACTTAAAAAAACTTCCCTAGCAATTGATGTGACTATGAACACAGATACACACAAAACTATTTTCCTCATCAGTAGACTGAGGATAGGTTCCACGATTTTGGGCAGGAAAATAAATTATAAATCCTTGGAGGCATTCGAGCTTGGAAATCTTTAAACGGTGACATAATTACAGAGAATTACACACAAGTCATGGGTATAAAGTTATGTTCATTCATAGTAACACTGATATTCGGGTTTGAGAAAATAACAGCTTTCAAATTAATCTTGCTTCGTCCGTGTTTGTTTACTAAATCCCGCTGTAAAATATAACAACAAAAATGTGCGTAATTTTAAATGATTGCGTTTAATAAGTACTCTATATTTAGTCGTTTTGAACAAACTGGGACTGCAAAAATAGATATTAATCATACTACAGCAGGAGAATTATTCTAAAACGTTATGTCTGTAATTAAATACTGCATCCTGCCATTATTATTTTAATGTAAATTTCGTAGTTTGACAACAAATCACGACACTGATACTGTAACTACGATTACTCATCTCTCATTAGGACCCGTTGAAGCCAACACATTTCCGTGCACGTTCCTTCCACTGTGCAAAACATTTCTGAGTTGCACAGAAACTTCACTGTTTACCCCTGCACTTCTCCCGCTGTAGAAAAATGATCCCCTTTTAGATTGAGAGGTACAGGAAGTAGAGCGAAACCAGGCTAACAGGGAGGTCTTTCAAGGACAAAACTGTTTGACTAATAACATATTGTCCTATTACATTCTTCATCAATTTAGATCTCAAGTTTCTAACACGTTCATAGGCTAGGTTAAAGGATTTTAATGCGTATGGAGTCGTACGCAAGTATAAATGTCTCATAAGAGGTAATAACTAGCTGATAATCTTTTTTTCCACCAAATTGTAAAAACATAATTATATAAGTGTAGTCCCAAAGAAAACCAAACAGAAAAAAAACTGATAAAAATATGATTCTCAAAGTAGACTCCTTTTACCTAGTTACATTCCCCCTATTTTTTACAATAGCTTCGATACATTGTTTAAAGTGAGAATGAACGAACTACTCATAATAGATAACCGCTGACTCCACTACTTCAGTCTTCGCAATTCCTTCACCACAAAACCGAGTGTTTTTTTTCAAGTTTGGAAAGGGAAAATAATTCCAGGGAGCTAAATCTGGTGAGTATAGTGTGCGAGGAAAAAATTAGAAACTTTATTTCATTATTTGGGCCAGCGCCATACTGGAAGTCTCATCTGGTGCGTTGTTGTGATGAAACAGAACATTTTTCGCCAAATACCGATTTCATCACCCAAACGCTGCAATAATATCGTCTAATATTCGTTAATGATCGCTTTTAACGTTAATAATTGAAAATTATTTTATGAGTATCCCAAAAAAATGACACCAGCAGATGAACTGTCGTCGTCTTTGAGGCAGATTCTCCTCTTTCAGTACATTGTTTTGACTGTTCCTTCGTTTCAGGTGTTAAGTGATGGACCCATCCATGGTTAAAATCTGGCATTATTGCATTGAAAAACACCGCCAAATATGCTCACAACGCTGTTTTTTGTTCCATTGTAAGTAAGCAACCAAGGCATCCATCTTGCACACAGCTTTCTCATGTACAAACTCTCAGTTAATATGCGATTTGTAGCACCACTATGTTTTTTTTTATCAAAGTTCTCACATGCTGAGACACCTTCACCTATTTTAGGAGGTATATGTACTGGGGTTGGAGACCTTGGGCATACGGCAAGAGTTGTCCGCTGATCCCATAGGATCAGTCAGCCAACTGCCTCCTAAAACTGGTGGAGACACGGAGAAGGGAATGCAACTCTTTTCCCGTCATTCTGAAGGGCGTGAGAATAGTAACCAATAACCGACCTACCTGATGCAGGTTTTCTAGGGTTTTCCCTGCATCTCTTTAGGTGAAACACCGGGTAGGATCCTTAAACTATAGCCCGGGGGCCCTAGTCAACCCTTGGCTACCTTGCTCTACCTCCCGCATCCTCCCTTTTGACTTCCCTTCCTATGCCTGTTTCAGGATCACCCTCATGTAGCCTGTTAACCCCCCAAAAAAATCTGTCAGCTCGACCACTTACAGTCTATGGCCATCCCATTCCATTTTGTGTATGTTCGTCACCATTTCTGGCGTGATCACTGCATTTTGTCGGCCACTGGTTGAACTAAGAACTTCCAAATGAATGTATTGTATCACATAACGATGATAAATTTTGTCCATGTTTACAAATTCTCTGAGAGCCTTCACTATTGATGGCCGACAAACAAACACTAAAAAATGTGGAGTCTTCAAACTTAAGTTGTATACAACTTTTATTTTGAAACAACAACCCGCCATCTATGCTTCATGTTGGGTGCTTCAACTGTTCGCCCACTGAAAGTGAGTCAATCTAGTGTATCACAGCGTAAACTGACAATACGACTCGAAATATAGTGTCCAAGATTTAACAAGAGTCCCATTAATGGCCCCCCTTCTAAACGATTGTACTCTTCAGTTTTTAAAATCAGTTCCCACTCAAAGTATCTGTAACAATATGTCTAGATTATTCTCATCAGTTTCCTGAATATAAAGCAAATATTCCGTAGAAGAATATTCTTAGATATACACAGGTCTTAACTCACACTCTGCCGAAATTTTTGTATTGTTTAATCTTTTTTCGCAGTCCGCAGAAGGAGAAAACAATCACGAGGATTTGGCAATGAATTTGACCGTAAAAACGCAACAGGTTTGAAGTGACAGAACGTCTCCTAAAATAGACATAATGCTTGGCTCAGCTCTACGAAACAAACACGTAAGGTTTTAGTCCTATATATAATATTTGATGGAGAGAAAGCCTGATACCAAAATAGGGAAGAGAGGGTGTCTGCTGTATGAATACGTTTAACTCCAAGGACATTCGCTCATTCAGCTTCTTTGGTTGGTGAAGAAACGAGTCACCAAATTCTTTAGCCATATATGGATTCTTCTGTCACCGACTGTGGTCCACTGCACAATAGTAGATAGGTCATGTATCTGCTGATCAATTCTTAAGAGAATCTATTCACGTTACGTGATTTTAATCAATTTCGTTTTTTCATGAGTTTAAGATTTTATTTAAAATTCAAGGCGTCTTTTGTGGCATAACTTCTTTGTTGTAATAAATTGCCTTGGGACAGTTCCTGGTATTCAGATAATTTATTTCTTTTGGAAAATTCTTGTCTATTGTTAGTTACCAGAGAGTATACGGTCATAAGCTTTCAAATAATATATATATATATATATATATAAATTATCTGAATACCAGTGTTTGTTATAAGGTATTTTACTACAACGGACATCAAAACCAATCTATTGTATTTTTATATTATGAATTTCATCCGTCAAATAAAAGAGCTTCCGGAATGGTTAGGTTAGGGTAAGACATTCTGATTGAGTGTTATTTTTTATCATGCACAGGAAATATTCTCTAATAATTAAGACAGGATACTTGATTCGTAGACGGTAAATATTCGTCATGTTTAACTGGACACTGACAATTATTAGTTATTTAATGAAGAATGAAATGAAGAATTAATATTATATCTGGAAGAAAAACTCAATGATTTGGAAGAAAGATACTCCGAAACCGCGACCGAATACAAACGATCACTTTCTACAGCAAGAAAACTACTAAAAGCGGAAATTATAAAACACGTTGAATTAATAAGCAAATATCGTATATATTAATGATAAGAAGTAATCCATTACAATACTTGGCGCCTTTATTAATGACAAAAATGTATTTTTCATACTTACGTAGACATTATATTTATTTGTATATAATTTATAATTACTATTATATTTTACAATTATTATTAAATAGTTATAAATATATAATGACCTGCAAAAATAGACTAGTATAACTAAATTTTCTAAATGTGCGTGAGATTATTAGGATCAACGAAATATTTTCGCTATAATAACGTAATTTCCTCTTCCAAAATCCAGTGAAAATTGCATCGTCTGTAACGTTGGTAGCAGAACTATTTGAATGTGGCTACATTAATTTTATGCAGTGCTTTTCAATATTTGAATAATGCGTCCGGACTCTAACACAGAAATGTTTATTAATGATTAAATCTGTGGCCTGATCCCCTGACTTACCCTAAGAGCCAACAATGGTGACGCGGCCTGTGTCTGACAAAGTACTCGCTGGCCAGTGTCGCAAGAAGGTAAATATTATTCCGGCGGGTGTCTCAAACTCCATTTCCCATCCCGTGTAACGCCCAGAGATTGATTTATATAAGTTATTAAGGCAAGACAAGAGACTGGAGTGATAAACTGACAGCAAGTTATGATTGAAGAACAGAGGAACGAAGAAGCGGCTTTCGTCATGAAAGTAACGACCCACCTTATTGGAGATTAATATATTTTTCATAATTAATTTCAATATAATTTTCACATTCCTCCTATTAGTAATTGCTTCTATCTTAATAATAATTACTAGCGATCAGCTAATTTTAATAAATACTGTACAGTAAATTCTACAAAGAAAAAATACCCAAAAGATCCTGATATCACGATCCCCGATTGATAACTAAATCCTCATAATTAATATCCATATAAAAATTTCATTTTTTTCCCACATATTATCAAGCAACGGAAACGAAAATAAATTTACTGTAACCGTTTTCAAAATAAATATAGGCATATAGCTCATAATATCTTATACACTTAATACTTTTCTAACAAATTGTTCACTTACAATTCCGTTAATCTTAATAATCGTAAAGTTTAGGGAATATTGTTCTTCTATCCCATTCTTAAAGGTTATAATATTTATTTATAACATCAGCTTAATAAATATGAAAAAGATACATTAATTTTGATTTTGACCAATAAATTAATACTGTGGTTACTATTCTGTTTTACTGAACCATTTTAAGATTACAGTTGTTCAGTCATATAACACGTTTTATAATTTATGCCTTTAGTGGTTTTCATGTAGAAATTACTGATCGTAATTGCGCAGTTCTCGTTATCAACATGATTTTGACGTGCAAATCATGAAACGTGAAAGCAGGCTTCTCTATATGGCTGGACCTCTTGACTTTTCCTGTCACCAACGACTTTCTAAGGAACACTACCAACAGGTTTATTACCGATTTTTCCGGGAATCGGTCGTTCGGCTTTCAATAAAGGAAATCGGCAAATGTAGCCAAGCGTTTGAGCACCGGGTGATTTATCATTTCGCAATAGGCGTGGCTCAGCTTTTCATTCATGGTAATTAAGGACAAGGCTCTGTAAGGTCAGAACGTGACACGAGCCCCCTCCAGGGAGGTCACACAACAAATAGTACATAGAAGGTGTGAAAGGAGAGGCAGTTAATCGCTTCCTCACTAAGGTAAGTTGTAAACAACCACACCTATAGGAATAAAAAATACCAAAATTTACATAAGAAAAATTAATGAAAATATTTTCAAGAACTTCTATACATCTGTATTTATTGAGTATGGAATAATTATAGATAGATGATGTTCGCACAGTGTCTCATGATGCACTGGCTTAATGATATCTTCTCCAGCGATATAATTTGTTCCCAAAGGTTAAGGAATTCAGAGCAAGGAAGATTATCTGCTTTGCATTATTTTTAAAACAAATTCTATAATTGTTCTGATTGTACCTCGATTAATGGAGGTAAATAGAGAAAAAGATTTTTATTCTAAGAGAAAGACCAGTCCACTTTTTAAGAATGTTATAACCTAAAAAGTAACATTTATCCAGTTTCTAAGAAACTAAGTTTTGCTTGTTTCTGAGATAAAATCTTTGGATTTAGATCTTTTTAAAGCACATTTTTTTTACGAGATAACAACGTTACAATTATACGCCAGTTCAGAAATTTCTTTTAGCTAAGGGTACATAAGAGTTGGGAATACGAACGATCAAAATCTTTCACCAGTCCCCCGAAATAATACATTTTTCAAATTGTCTTTACTCTCAATTATTAACGAAAATTAGACATGTATTGCGTAATATACATAACTAGTAAGAAGTCACTGTGCCTGTCTAAATCAGTATGTAAAAGTAACTAATATTTCAAATAGACTACATTCTCCTTGAAAATAAAGTTAAAAGACAAAATGTTTTCGTTATTTACAGCTGTAATCTATAAATTCTCTATTTTTAACTGTAAATAAAAATATGGACACAATTATTTGAAACATTCGATTATTCTTAGGAGGAAGAAAACCGAAGTGTTAAAGATTCTAATTAATTAAGAGAAACGTAAACATTTCACATTTTCTCACAAATATGCATAGAAGTTTCATATATATATATATATATAGTTTTTCTATCTCTCTGTCCTTTCCCTATTAATTGTTTTAATTAAAATGACAATGCCATTTCCTGACTCACACACACACATATATATATATATATATATATAATATGTGTGTGTGTGTGTAAATGCTTCTACTTCGAATGAATAATATATAAGCCGTTTTAATTTTTAATTATTGGATGAAATAAGAGTTCGTTTATATTAAGAAACTATTTAATTTTATAAATATTTTTTATCGATTAATTTTACAAACGAGTACGGAATATTTAAACTCCGAAATACACAGAAAAATACTCAACGTTTTAATAGAGATTTTTTTTAATAACCGTGTCTATTTAGAAGAAAATATTTCTAACCCGTAAGACATAAAAAGAAATTTCCTCTCGTAGAACATTAACACAATAGTCCCTTGAAGGAAATCCGAGGATGTTTCCTTCAACAATGACACTGGGAATGTCTACGATCTTTGAATAGTCCCTGGTTAATATTGCCCAAATATAAAGCTTAACTTAAATTCCTTTTCCTAATAAACTAAGGAAAGAAACCCATTAAAAACGTCAAACTAGAAAATATAATCACTAGCAATTTAAAATTAATTAACAGATTAAAATTTAATTAAAATACGGACAGATAAAATCTTATAAAGTAAGTCCTAGATTCACCTCGGATAGGAGATTTATATAAGTAACTCCCCTTTCATAGCATAGGAAGGGAATTGAAAAGGTAGAGGGAGGAAGCCAAAGGTTGACCAGGGCCCCCCGGCTATAGTTTAAGGATCCTACCCGGAGTTTCACCTAAAAGACATGCAAGGATAACCCTAGAAAGCCTGCATCAGGCAGGTCGTCCCTTTCTGAATGACGGGAGATGAGTTTCCTGTAGGGTCGTAGGATTCCCTTCTCCGTATCTCAACCAGTTTTAGGAGGCGACTGATTTTTCCTTCGTCACTGACAGGACACTAGAGATGGAGGAACAGGAAGCGTAAGGAACATCTGCAAGATTCAGGCTGGGAAGATGGCAAACCCCCACGCTAGGAGATCGAGTAGGCGAATGATTCACGGGCTCATGCAAATATCGCGGAAATTGTATTTTGCTGGAAGGATGCATTTTAATCGCCCACAGCGGAATGAAATGTGATTCTCCCAAACAAACGAACATTGGCTTGTTTCACGGTCTTCTGACAACAGCTTTGCCGGTTCTTCATAAAGGCATATACATGAAATGTGTTCGCTTCATTTCTCTTCAAGGATTAGACGACGAGAAAATAATAAAAAATTCAAAAATAATTTTCCATAACATCATTAATTATTAATTATAATATAACAAAACCAAACAAACATGAACTGCGGCGGATCCAGTGGGAAACCGGGATGGGGGGCGGGGAGGGGGGGGCTGGGGGGAGGATATCCCTCTCAAGGAAACCTATGAAACAATACATTTTGTGGGACAATTATTAAAAGAAAAACGAACAACTTTCGAGATGAATTTGATTCTTTCATTATTAGTCTCAGCTGAAACTTGAGATATTAAGGCACTTATCTTTAAACTATTAATATTTATGGTATATTCGTTGACGTCCAAAGAACTGATTAACAATATACTCAAAAATACCAAAATATGTCGGTCGTTGTTTCATTGGTATAACCCCTTTATAGACACCATTTTTGTAGTTAATTCATTAAATTTCTAAAACATACTGATGTGATAACTGTCACGAAGCCAAAGAATGACTATATACCAAACAATTTGTATTTTCAGATGAAATTTGATATATTGTTTGGAACTGTATACTTAACGTTCCTTCTAATAACGAAATACTATTTATTTCTAAATAAATCTTTATTCAAAAGTCATTATTATCTATTGAATATACAATACAAGGTAACACATAAAATAAAATAGACTGAGTTGGATTAATTAATAATTATACTAATCAAATATAAATATTGATTGGATTATGTTTTGTATATTAGACATAGATATTAAGAATAAATCTACATGTGTCATATATGTTAAATTATGGAAAAATATTAACATTTTCTGAAAATTTGAGTCTTTCATATATACTATTTTATCTCCTTGTTACTTCTTTTAAGCTCGGTTACTTCAATTGACTTTTGTAAATTTCCAATAATCAAATTCTAGTTAATAAATAATATTCTGAATTAAATATATTTGTTTATCAATATTTAAGTGGTTTTTTTACTTCTCTAACTTTGTTTTCGTATGCTTTTAGAACAATTTTATGCCTGGGAA
Organism: Eucriotettix oculatus; assembly: GCA_034510155.1. Taxonomy (NCBI): domain Eukaryota; kingdom Metazoa; phylum Arthropoda; class Insecta; order Orthoptera; family Tetrigidae; genus Eucriotettix; species Eucriotettix oculatus. The sequence goes on along the minus strand of CM067382.1, from coordinate 21,693,255 downwards.
ATATAATTTTTATTCCAACGATATAGACTTCTCTTACAACGTTATCTTATTTCAAGTGTATTTCTAAAGTATTACGTTCCTTTTGATTTTAAGCCGATTTGGATATCATCTAACTTCCTCCAACTAAAATTTATTCTTTAGCTGTCAGCGGGAAGTGTTGTATATTAACTAATTGCATATAGATGCACTTCTAAATTTAGAGCTATGTTGAAACATTTTAAAATATACGGGAAACTTGATAATAAACTGATCTAATCTCATTCGTCATGAAACTTTGTGCAATTGATTTGTTACGTTACTGATTGCAGCCTACGATTCTAGAGTATGACAGCAAGTGCTTACGTTTGTTTTTAAGAACCCCCAACTTTCACTACTCTACTGCCATATCCCATGGCTCGTCGTTTTCAATTTTTCACGAACAGTTGTCTCAAAAAAATGTTAGCAAGATGGGTGTCACGAATGTTTGGGAAAATGAGTTATCATGTGGTTACTTTTGCTTGTTTCTGTCTCAATTATGAACGCTGGTTATGAATTCACAGCCACAGTGTACTGGCTACGTTGTACACGGAATTATGCACGTCTCCCGAGGTTTTGTCGTCGTCCGAGGAGGGGGGAAAGTCATTTGGAGGGAAGATGGCGTAACGCTACTATCATTATTTATACAAAGTCTTTCTATCACACCCTGTACTTATCTCTTGACTCTCTAGAATGTGTTTTTGACGTCAAACACGCCCTGAATTGAACAAACTACATTTTCTTTGTCCGCAGAATAGCATTACGAAGTTGTCGTAACAAAAAATCTTGTTATACTGAGTTCCACCATTACAGGCTTTTCATACACCCGCTATTTATGTCCAGTCGTATGAAATTATTTGTTGTTTTGTACGTTGTCTTATTTTAGTGTACGACAATTCAAATTAAACGTGGGAGGTGATCCATTCAAAGAGTATGCAACGTCGAGTAACTTCATTTAAATGTCTCATGACTCAGATGTATTATATATACAAATTTTATCCTTAATTATATTGGCCTGGGGTAGGTAAACATATTTTTGGTATTGAGCAAGAAGGTGTAATTTGTGATGCTGCGCCACGGTTCTACATTCGTTCCCCATTGTCTTCGGTAGCAGCCTGACGGTGCCTGGTGATGTCAGCTCTGGACCTCGAGACCCTGACCGTGATTTCCAGCTGGCTGCTGGCCATCTGCAGCTCGTTAGAGGCGCCTGGCCACGCCGCCCACGCCCCGAGGCCATCCACGCCTACGTCCAAGGAGGACGCTGCGTGGGAGAGGCCCTCAGGTGATGCTGGACCCGCCCCATTATGCACGTAGTTCAGGCACGAACACTGGTAGTGCCTTAAAATTACAGTGGCGTGAAGACGAACAGTTTCAAGGCTGATCTTTACAAACGTAACCTCAAAAATACGTTCATAATTTTTTCAGCTGACTAATTAGGAATACTACTTTGTCCAGCAAACTAAGTACAATAAATATAATTCTCCTACCACTCCAATCTTTATCTAAATATCATGTCACAAGAACGAATCCTATTGTGCCCAACATGAAATTCAATTAAGAGTTCTCTTTTTTTGGAATATTGCTTCTATGAATACAAAACTGGTTTCATTTTTCCTGCACGAAATTTAGTAGACTGAAAAATTGTTAGGAGTGATAAGTGAAGGACGAACTAAGACTAGTTTCTTAAAATCGAAACTCGATGATTTTTACTTCATTGGGGCCATCAAATTAAATTATAATAAGCAGAAATCAAGAAAGGAATAAGAGAAGGATGCAGTCTGTCACCCATGCTGTTAAAATTATGTGTAGAACAGGCCATGTTAAAAAGGAATATGGAAAATGAATCATACTGCAAGGAGAAGAAATAAAACCCTACACTTTGCCGATGATATTGTAGTATTAAGGGAGTCAGGATAAGATTTGGAAACTATAGTAAATGGCATGAACATGGTCATGGAGAAAAGAGTTCAATATGAGGATTAATAGAGGTAAAACCATGGTAATGGGGTATAGTATGGGAAACAGTGGAATAACAAAGGGTGTTAGATTGGGAAGGGATATTTTGACGGAAATTAAGGAATTCTGCTACTTGGGAAGCGTAATAATCAGGGATGGTAGAAGTATAGTAGACATGAAGAGTAGGATAGCACAGGCAAGGAAGGTTTTCGCGGAAAAGAGGAATTGACCTACGGGTAATATAAGTGTGAATATTAGGAAGTCGTTGCTTAAAGTGTTCATGTGGAGTGTAGCGTTATATGGGTGCGAAACGTGGACGGTAGGAGTTGCAGAAAGGAAAAGAATAGGAGCCTTGAAACGTGGTGCTATAGGAGAATGCTGAAAATCAATTCGGTACTAATAATGATGGCTGACGCCACGGCTATGCGATAATTGATCCGTTGTAGAACGACGTGGTAAACCGTTTAGTGAATACGGAAACACGAAACGCGTCTCTGCGGACAGTTGTAAGTACCGCCTGTAGAGGGGAGTTTAATTTGTAGCTAGGTGGGGAGACACGAATAGCTGCGTAGAATGACGTGGCTCCCATGACTGTGCAATGTCTCACCACTGACAGTTTCTCGTCCTCAAGACCCCGGGGAAGGTGTCCTGACAACAACCAGACCACTGTTAAGTGAGTGGGAGGGAAGGGGGGGATTTCCCCGCTCGCTACGAAATTAAACCCGTCACGGCAGCATTTGGTCAAATATCTTTAGTATTTGGCGAGTTTGAAAAAGAAATACTTCAAAAATAAATATTGAAATTTATATCGTTTAGAAGAAAGAATGCTGTTGGCTTCAATTGAAGCATTCCATTTCCTTTCACTTTAATTTATGTTGTTTTATTTTTCAGGTCAATTCGTGTTCCCCCCAATCCAACTATTATATACTATATATATAACTAAAATTACAAAAATAAAAAAATTGTTTTCCTATCATTAGTTGATGTAGTAAGGTAAGTACAATACCGTACATTCGGCAGATAAAATACTCCCATACATCATATTTTCAGTTCTTAGAGAATGGCGAAACATACAATCTAGAATCCAAAATAGGGAATAGTATTTGGTGGATTGGGGGGAACACGAATAGACCTGTAAAATAAAACAAAATAATTGAATGCAACAGCATTCTTTCTTCTAAACGATATAAATTTCAATATTTATTTTTGAAAAATTTCTTTTTCAAACTTGGCCAAAAAACTAAAGATATTTGACCAAATGCTGACGTGACGGGTTTAATTTCGTAGCGAGCGGGGAAATCCCCCCTTCCCTCCCCCTCACTTAACAGTGGTCTGGTTGTTGTTATATATATTAGCCCACTGCAGTATTTAATTCGACAGTAATGTCTTTGTCAACACGTGATTAAACCATCGGATAGATCAAGTTTTAAATTTACCTTTCCATGTCCCCATCATCGAAATGAACACTGAAAATAAAATGTATTATTTAGGAAGTTAAATGGAATGCCGCCAATGGAACATGCGTATAAATCGTTATTCAAACAATGCAGCTTTCACATTTGTTCAAAATATTATTTCAAATACTCTTCATTTGTTCAATGTTGAATTAATCGATAAATATTACACTTAGAATGCACGTAATTTCAATACACGGAATATAACAGAACTCAGTAATCCGAAATCTAAATGTCAAAACAATGACAAGCTACGGCGTAATGAACTTGCGCATGTATTGATGCGTAAGTTAAATCCCACTGGCTATTATAATGGTCTGGCTGGTAATACGTGATTATATGTGAGAAATCCGAGGTGTTATATAAAGGGAATCGGTCGAAAATTTAAAAAAAAATTGGATCTCGACTAGAGCGCAAGCTACCGGAACCAACTATAGTTATGAACCACGAAAGTGACCCCATAAATACAAAAAACATTCATCGAAGTCCGTCAAGGCGTTTTGGAGGACAATATTACCAACAAGAAAACATAGGAATTTTATATATATTATATAGATATATAAAATTCAAGTTTTGTCAGATTACTTTTATTTCCATTATAGCCTGTTATCAACTTATTTCCTATCCTCGATATCCTAGTCTGTGTCCAAAATGTATTATCCATTATTCAGGCCCTACTTCTATAAAGACTGCTTCACCTTTGGTTATATAGAAGTCCTATTCATTGAGAAATCTGTTGTTTCCATATTTTTTATCATCCGCAAGTTTCACCACATTTCCAACTCTCCGTGCTATGTTCCATACTATCTTATAAACCATCCGTATAACATAAGTGGACTAAATATTCTTATTATAGTTTTTTTTCCAGATTGTCACATTAGATTTTCGTCACGCAGTAAAAATAAACATTACTTTATGAGGGTTCATACAACGAAATAAGGGACCCTTTCAAATGGCTTGAAGTGGTCGGGGCAGAGGAGAGAGAAAGTAAGGGACTTGACCAGTGAGAACCCGTTTATACGTCAATCAGGGATAACCATAAACAGGTCCTACAGTAAATATCCACTTCCGTCATCGTGAACTTGCGGGACAAGTACCCAGAGCCCGAAATACCTGATGCAGGTTTCTTAGTGCTTTTCCTGCCTCACCGAATAGGAACCTTAAACTGTAACACAGGGTCATTTGTAAACCCTTGACTGCCCTGCTGCCTCTTCCGCATCCTCTTTTAAATTCGTTTATCTCCATTTCTCGCTCCTCATTTAAATATTTTCTTGAATGCACACTACGGGAAATTATGTTGGACATAGAAAGGATTCACTTGAACTATGTCGCTTATTGAGATAAATGTTAATTTTAATGGCTACCTGTAATATATAAATTTCTTACTATTGTTGTTTTGGTATTCGGTCCTAATAATGGTCTGATGCAAGCCTCCATTCTAACCTATCTTGCGCAAGCATTTCCATTTCCTCAAAACTACCACATCCTTAGAAGAAAACTCTGACTAGCGTACGTAATAACTTGTTAAACAATATTTATTATGCGGTGAAAACACGGATAAAATATATGTTTCATACATGTTACAATTGAAAAATCATTATATTTCTCTCTCACTTCGTCAGCCTTTTTTTCTGAGAAGAGTTTATATTAAATAATTTATTGACTCCTAATTTAGGTATAAGCTATATTTATATAATGTTTGTATTTTCAGAAATATCTATCTATCTTCTAATAGACAATTCGATTTCCAGCGGTAATGAAACACGTTTCGTGATATCAAGAGGACAATTAGTGTTTAATTTCAAATACGACACAACTGAGATTCTGTTACAGAATAATCGGAAACAGTCTTTGGAATAAGAAGTTTCAATGGTTCTCTTCTTTTTCGAAATATTTTGAAAATATCACTGGTAATTCTAGTGAATTAAATATTAAAATACAGTCAGTGGAAAGGAATAGTGAATTGTAATAAGGGTAAATAGGTTCATAATAACCAAGGAATGGCGGAAATAGAGCTTTAGATGCATTCTTTGAGCATTATCATATCAAAAGGCACGCTTTCTGTTTAAAAGATGGTGTCTAATAATTGAAGGGCAGAGAGGCAAAGAATAAATCTTATCAAAATGCTGACGAGAGGAGTGTGCTTGTTACACGACAATGCCCGTCCTCACACAGCCTTAGACACCTAGGCGCTCTTGGACTAATTTGGTTGGGATATTTTGTACCACCCCACTTTCCCATGACCTGGAACCTTCAAGTTGTAATACTTTCAGTTACCTGAAGGCACACATGGTTAGAATTAAATTTCAGAAACAGGTACCAAAGTAGACGAAGTAACCGGCGAGAATGTTATTTGAAGGGGGGCGGGGCATAAAGAAGCTTGTGCTACGGTTCAGTACATGCATTGGATTGGATGACGACTCTGTGAATAGCAGTCAAGAAGTGTATCTACACATCAAATTCAGTTTTTCTAGAAAACAGAAATACCTTGTACACTAACATTCTGAACATGCCTCGTAACGAGTGGTGCATATGAAAATATTAATAGTTATTTATGCCACGTGTTTAATACGTATCGATTCTTATTATATAATGTTGTAGGATTTCATTCTAGAGAGAAAAACCAAAATCATGTAACGTGGTTTATGAGTTTCATCTTCTTAAACTCTATCAATTTTCCCCGAACTACTTATAATCAATAGATTTAACGTCTGATGTAAATTTATAATTCATTATGAGGTCTTACGACCTCCTGTGGTCTAGTGGCTAGCGTCGCTGCCTCACAATCCTGGTATTGGCTTGGAAGTTGGTGTCGTGATGGTCACGGAGACTGCTGGAGAATCGATACCCTGACCACGTATCGCTTTAAATTCGGAACGTGTGATGTAAGATGACAGTCCGCAGTCGACCCGGTAGGCCGAGGAAGAAGAAGACGCGATCTTATTTTCCAGAATAAATTGAGAATCATTTATACTGCATTTTTTAAAAATTATTTCAGTGTAATAGTTTATCATATTTAAGTTTATATGGTAATTAATTATTTTATTAATTGGTTACATGTCGTTGGGGAAACCTACTGCATAGGCGGCGCTAGAGTAAAGGGGATATTGTTCTCAACCTGGAAGAGTTATTTAAGCGCGTGTGCGAGGAGCTAATAGTGGAGGCGAAAAATTAGCGACGCTTACGTAATTCACACTTGATGTTCCCCTCCTTCCCCTCGCCGTATGAAAGAGACTCCAGATTTACGGAAGTGACGTTGCGTAGACAATTAACCCGTCTCTTTGTAATTGGCGCGTCGAATGTGGGCTGCCTGAGACCGGTAATTACAGGGTTCCCCACTCAGTCATGGCCAATCGCCGGTGTTTGCACAACACGTGCAGGTTAGTGATGGCCTCACATATCATATACATACGGTCGGGACAATATTGTGGATTCAACGAAGAGTTGGCGGAGTGAGGAAACGGAAGATTTCTGAGCAGCGGCGTTGCAACACTCAACATGACACGCAAGACCGTCATACGAAAGCGACAATCAAGTTGATCACTGAATCACTATGGCGTATGTTCCTATATTCTTCATGCATATTTAAATGAGTGGACAGATTTAAACAAATCTTGGTACAAATATTCTTAAAAAACTGGAGGGAATAATTTGGGGAGTTTGCGAAAGTTTGTGACGTCACCCAGCAATGAAAAACAGAATCTTGGAAACACAATATACCTACTATTTACTCTCTGATACAGTGATCAATTTTATCATGGAATACAAACACCAGGAACACACCACATGAAAAAAATAATAATACAATTTTCAAAAATACGTACGTTTTTATATATGAGCTATAATATTCTCTTTATCAGTTTTTTATTTTATTTAAATAATGTTACAAAATATTTTTTTTGAAACTATTTTATACCCCGTAATATATTAAAAAAATTATGTGTAGCATATTACCTAATGTAATGCCCTGCAATTTTCATTTAAGTATACCTGAAGAAGCCTCAAGTGAGAGACGAAACATAGTATAGTTCATCATTGAAATAAAAAATAACTGACAAAGAAGCTGTTATAACACATTTAATATTAATTTTTATGTGAGATAAACCAATTATGTAAGTTTTTATGTTTAAGTTTTATTTAGAATCTCGTTTTCTGTGCGAGACATTAAATATTTCACGGGGCCGCGACCCAAACTCGACTTTTGCCCAATTATAAGCAACTCCAAGAAATTTAAATGGATGATAAGAAACAAAGTTAATAATTTTTAATTACAATTTCATAGTGTTTTATTAACCTCAAAGGTTGACGTCTCTAATAATTTATCTGAAAATTTTTGAGAATCTAAGGTCATGTGAATTTTTGAGTTTTGTGTATTTATGTTAAAAAAACTGTCAAAATAATTAAAAGTGAGAATTTCAAAGAAATTACACATAATTAATATTTAAATATTGAAGATTAGGCGAATTTTGTATTTTTTGAGTTTGTTTTATACAGTGATTATAATTCACATTTTAAACTTCGCGTGCAATATTCTACAATTCTAATTGTGGGTAATATTAGAGGGTAATAAAAAACTATATTTAAGATACAATTCTGTCCACCTGACGACGATGGCGGAGCTTGCTGTCGAAACGTTGTGTAAAAAAACTTTGACTCGGGTTGAAACCCGAGAATTGTATTTGAAACAAATTCACCAGGAAAGCCTTGCTCTTTTATATTTATGAATTTTTAATTATCATAGTTTAATAGTTTTTTGTCAATGGATTTGACTGACCAGTTTATAAAACCCAGTTTTGAGGTTCGAGGTTAGGTTATGCCATCTGATTCGGTTGAATGCGCTGGGGAAAACTTTTCCTGCCTATTTGCAGATAATTATGACAATTTCAATATCAACAGAGAAATAATATTTCAATCCCTACAGACATATATTCAAATCAAATTCGTCAAACTGTGACGTCACGTCATGTTGTCAACTGGAAATTGACTTTTTCCCTCAAAATTACCACATTGTACTGCAGACCTAGGTGACATACATTAATTCTCCATCAATAATAATGGAATATTTTATTTAAATTAAAACAAATTATGCAAAATTATGAGAAAAAGGCCAAAGGTATTAATAGAAAATTGTTTTATCTATGTTGATTTGAATAGTAGTGGGATACACCAAGACAGAAAAAATTAGCTGACCCTCTTCATCTTATAAAACCATTCTGTCTGTTATTAATCCTTCAACCAACAGATTTCAACATTTACGCTCAGGAATAGGTTTTTTCTTTCGTGATGAAAAGTTCAGAGCAACTCTACGGTGGTGGACGGAAACTCATAAGGTTGTGAAGAGCTGCTTAACGAATCCATGCTGATCTTAGTAGTCGTAAAATAAGTGGGCCAGGCGCCAGAAACTAGGGTTAGAGGTGAAGGTCCTAAACACACTTACCATTCGCCGCAGCAAGTCTTCATCTTGGATGAGGGTGACGTCGGCGCCCACGTCCGTAGACATTTTTACCGCCTCTCAGTCTGCAAAAAGAAGATAAAAAGAAGCTCAGTCAATTTCCGTAAGTAAGTTTTAAATCAAAGACTTGCGAGACACAGACATTTATAACCGATTGCGTTATGGATGACAGAGAGGAAAACGCGCTTCCCGAACGGCGATTTCTCAGATTATCCAATGACAAATGGAAAAGAGAACTAATTACTGCAGATACATTATTTTTAGTCAACAGCAAATAATCTTTAGACTTTCTACGTCAGGTTTATTTCTTAGACTGTCATATTTTTTTACAAGCAATTATTCGATCTGATATGCAAGATTATTATTATTCTTCCTTGGATCTGAAGCCCATTGAGGGCCTAGACCTACCGTGTTTTTTTTTCACCTGAAGAGCAGGGTCGGATTTAAACGTAATTGGCCACTAAGCCATTGTAGAATGGCTAGACAAACTAACAAAAGGAAATAGCGATCCTTTTGCTATTTAGTCCCAACCGTCTTTTATGCCCTGATGGCGCCCGCTCACACTCGCAGTCGCAGTTAACACAACACTAAACTCGTACCTCTCTCTCATTGTCGTCCTCTAAGGCATTGCCAGCACAACAAAACCTAATAGTTATACGGGACATAACTTATCTACACACATTCCAAGCCCAGAAATCCGATGTCAGGGAAATTGAGATTTTCAGATACCTGAGGGGAATAATTATTCATAACAACTTAAAAATTCAACCCCGGTAAAAATGAACATAAGTTATTTAAAAGACATAATTTACAAAGGATTATTTAGTAGTGTCTCAAACATGTTATAAAAGTTAAGGAATTATTTTTATTTAAAAATTTGCATGAACCTCCGTTGACGTTTTATCGTTATAAAAAATTAGCAGCTTTATTAATTTATATTTCAATGAAGTCAAATAAATACAACTATTTGCTGTTTATCGTTATGATGCTCCTGATTAAGTGCACGTTTGTTACCTTAAACTGTTCCCAGGGAACATATTTATTTTCTAATTTGGCGTTTCCTATTGCTCGATTAAGTTATCGCTATAATTTCATTGAGTCGCCTCTTAAGCTAAAACGTTATGTAGTTTATAACCTGTAAGGCGTTAATGAATAGGCTCACGTGTTTCTTTCTTTTTGTGCCTGAAACGTTACGGAACGGGGTCGAGATTTACGGTCGCGTTCCTTTAAATATTTATTCAAGTTTGGAAGGGAGTCTGCGCCTACGGCGACGGGAGAGCTTCCTAGAGGAACACCGATCCCTTTTATAGCTCGTCTGCACGCAATCTCGTTATGACGTAACCGTCACGATCCAGGCAGATTCTCTGACGGGGAAGGCAACTTTGGGCACTGCGATTCAAATGCATTTAGTTCGATTCTCTGAAGAACCTTTTTTCCAAGAAAGGTACTCAGACTTAAAAATATATATTAAATAAAAGTCGAATAAAATTATGTTTACAGATCCAATGAGTAGCATACACTTTAAGAATCGACTATGGCAATGGCTGACAAGCAATTTGACAATGGCTCCCTCAAGAATGGAAATAAGACAATGAACTGTAGGGATCCTATGGAACTATTTCCCCTCTCCAAGAGCATCAAAATTGCTCCGCTATTCGTAATATGCAGTGTCCTGTTTATCAGAAGACATTGAAATATCTCAAGAACCAGACATCGGATCAAAAAAGTGTGAATAAAAAATATTCGTCTCAAAGGGGGATATCCAATGATATGAAACTCGACCCTCCACCCCACCCCCTGGGGGTTAAAAAACGTAAATGGGAACCCCCAACTTTTATTGCAGATTCAGATTTTCCAGTAAATATTACTCCATTTTGACCTGCAATTTGAGTCATTTTGGTCACATATGGCGTTGTAATCGACAAAATTCAAAATGGGTAAAAAATCGTTTAAAAATGAGGATATCACAAGAAATACGCACCAGATCGGCGAAATAAAATTAAATGTGTGCCATATTTTTACAAATGCTACTTAATAACACCATAACAGTCATTTTTTGTTACAGATGAATATGGCTCACGACGGAAGCATCTATACTTTTATTTCTGATGGCTTTAATGGTTTTATTCCTTGTACTACACTAACTAGAAGTTGTTTTAAAACATCTAAGTAATAAAAATTTTCAAAATTATGAATTACTCCAATCTGTAAAATTAATTCTTCTCGTTTATAACTGAAATTTTTCTGTAGTCATTTTTATGTAAATTATCATATTACGTTTTACTTTCTGTAAAATTGTAGAAATTCAATAAGTTATCATAATTTTTGTGCAATTTTACTATTTAATGTATAAATGTTATGCTTTCGCGTCTTTTTGCTGTATGCACAATTTTTTGCGAATAGTTTACATACTAAATAAATAAAGCACAGCAATTTTTTTAAAACAATTTTGTTCATAGTCGCACAAAATGCAAGGTTATTAGGGGGACTGTGCACGATTAGGGAAACTTTATATTCATGTAGGGGTTTCCCAAAAAACACAAACGTTTAAGCTTATACTAGGATTCGAACCAGGGACCTCTGAGGTGCAAGGCAGCGACGCTAGCCACTAGACCACAGGAGGTCGGCAATATTAATTTACAAATGTTATTTCCCGTTTGTGGTGATCGACGAACAAAATAAATGTATTCAGTAGTCCTTTGAATATATATTTTTCAAAATATAGATCGTCAATTGGCAGAAGTGGACCGCAATAGAAAATGATTTATCTTAGTGGTCCACGGCGAGATTTCGGTCGAGAATAATTCACGTTACATAGACGGAGTATTTATTATTTAATATATTTTTTATGACCTTTTAAAAATATTATGAGACATTAGGACGCATTGTTTCATCATAATGGCTGTAATGGTAGAACTAGCCTAGGAAGTCGCCTTGAACAAAGGGCCTTTCGATCACAGGAGACAAATTCATGTCACCTGGTGAGAGGAATGCGCGACTGGGCCGTCCTCTAGTTTGGCAACAGTGCTGCCCGTGGGGCGGGAATCCTACCCAATCCCCTCCACCGTCGTGACTTCAGCTCAGAGGAACTTGCTTCGATGCTTTGAGAGGCCAGCCGCAGTTCTCAGTCATTGGTGAGGCGAATCAATTTCCTTGAAGCTACTCACTCTTATTTTCCTAACTAGACGGAAGGAATTAATATAATGCTCTGTCATCATTCAAAGCGCCATATTGTACTTAAAATCAAAGAATTATCCAAATTCTTAGAAAAATAGCAAAGGTTGAGTTCAAAAATTGGCCACAGAATAAATCTTAATATATACCTCAATTTAAAGGTAACCAATTTTTATATTATGATCAACTAATAAACACAAAATTGTCCTTATAATTAGTATAACGACCTTTAAGCCAGATAAAATTGAATATAAACTTTATTAGGAGTAGTTCTTACACAGATAATCACCCTTCATCCAATAAAACAGTTATGGGTTATAATCGAATAGATAAGGCAGCTGTGATAATATCTGAAAAAAATTGCAAATTTTTTAAAAATCTGTTCAGAGTCGCACAAACATCTGAGTTCATTAGCGACTTGCTAGTTAAGTAACTTATATCATTTATTCGGGTTTCCTCGGTCAAGGAACCTGAATATACCCACAAACGCCCAGACCGTTGCAAGGAATCGAACCCGGGACCTCTGTCTTGCTAGGCTGTGACGCTAGAGACTAGTCCACAGAGGCCGTCAAGACTATAATTAATCTTCTCCTTAATTATCATCTTTCCCATTTCATTTACAAATATACTAAAATTGGGTGAGTAAGTCTAAATACGAAACCAGTAACTTAACTGTTAAATTACACAGTAACAAATTTATATATATCGCTCTCTACTTTTTTTAAAAATAAAATCAGTGCAAACATGTTGACTTGTTTAAAATGGTGTCCGTGTCATCTATAAATCTCCCAATAATTTAAACTTTGTTAAAAACATTAAAATACTTCGCAGGTTTTCCCTGTGAAAAAATTCTTGGGTTTCCAGCCGAGTGGCGTTTAACATACGCAATTTTGCGTCTTCAAGTGAAGATGTCGACGAAACGTCGTGTACGTTAAACGCCACGCTATTCCAAACCCAAGAACGTTTACAACATAAAATTAATAATTTTGTAAACCATAATGGTATACATTAAATTAACTGTTTATATTTCAATTTCTGTTGCATTGATACTTGTACGAAAGACCTGGCCCTTTTTTATGTAGAGCCTTGAACCTTTGAACAGAGACTTATAAAACTTTTCGAATTTTGCATGAAATAATGTGTATAGATACATGTATATATCTACGAAAAATATAATTGAGTGCGTGCTGCTCAACTCTTTGTATAATGTCCCTCAATATTTCCCTCTGTGACTTATGAAACATTTTGAATATTTATTAAGCTATTATTATTAGTTAAGTAAAATTAGTTAATTTAATCAATATTTCACGCTTTACACAGCAATTTAATCATCTCGTTTGACAGGCTACGTGAGGTCATAATCTATCACGTCGCAAGTTCTATGTTTCTATGGTAGGCCCTTTTCTTGGGCTGAAGGGGGGGGAGGAAGGAACCTAACTCATTAGAAGATCAACAGAAACATTCTATGCGCTCAACACTACAATAAATAAAAAAATTCGTGCTAGCCGGATGAATGCTATAGGATTGCGTAAGCGGATGATTGGCGTGGCCAGAAAATGGGGGAAGGAGGGAATTTAAATCTTTTAAAGATTGACAGAGAACTTCTCGGGGATGATCACCGCTAAACACCAAACTTTTAACGGCATTCGCTTGAATGGTATTGGTACCTTGTAAGTGGCAGTGTGTTTGAACGACGCACGACATACATTGGCTTTTATTTATATAGATGATCTCCAGTGCCTCGTGTTATGTCTCTAACGACCCGCTTGAAAGTAGTATACGTCAGAGATGTCCAAGGTTAACACATAAAAGCAGAAAACCATACCAACACACTCCTGAAAATACGAAATGAAAGAAGGTTGAAACGCAAATGGCCAAGCGATGCAAATTATATCAAAGAAAGTCCTGAAAGTTCAGACCTCTTCACGTCAAAGAAGAACCACAAAGTTGTTAGAATTGTTTTGGAATATGCTGATTGCTAATACAATAAATTTAAACAAGTGCTTCGCTCCAATTAATCCTATTTCAAACGAATTTTGTAGATGACAGTAAATGCTGTAGCATTTGTTCGCGTAGTAACAGTTTGCAGTATCTAATTAGCTAAGACTTAAACTTCGATCTGTTTAATTATTCCTTATCGACAACGTCTTGTTGTTGAAAGTTACAACCCCGGACAATTAACATTCCGTGCTATTTATGGAATCGTTACAAGTTGCTGTGAATGGCACGGCCTTAAGGAACTACATCGACTGCTAATATCTATAATCGGGGCACAGCGTGGGAAGTCGCAGTCCACCTGGAAATGACTATTACTCTGGTATGCTTGGAAATTACTCTTCAACGTTTCAAGTAATACCGGTTCACGTAGAAGCTGCTAACTTTGGTCTCGTGCGTGTCTAATTTGGAGCTGCTGCTCGGAAGTAGGCTCTGGTCCAGGATTCCTGATTAATTTACGTAATGTTGTTTAGCGAACGTTTGAGGAGGCGTCACAATGGGAAAAACGGAAACCATGATAAAGTTTGATAATTCAAACTCTAGAGTCTACCATTACCTTATTACGCTCTCATCCCACCTTCTCTATATATCACGGTCCAATTCAGTTGTATTCAGGAAAGATCGAGGAACAGTGTTATTCTCCTTCCGCTAAAGCGGCAGCTCTTTCCAGCCAAGTTGCCTGAAGGAACTCCGGCGCACTTAGCAGCACGCAAAGGGCGGGACTCGCATTCAATTTGGCTTCCAACAGGAGTCGAAATTCCTCGTGCCATTGTTCCAACGCCACACAACGTCCAACAACGATGATAAATCATGAACAAAGTAGACACCTCACCCACAATCATATTTTGTTATTGTGGAACGCGATTGTTGCGTAACTTATCACATTAAACGTAATTTAATTATTTTTTCTTCTTATTATATTTTTTATACGTGTGTAACAATTTAGACCTAAGCTAGACGAAGTCGGAACGACGAATGAACGCGATTGGTTATTTAAATGACGAATTACAGTCATCTTACCGGCCAGAAAACGGAAAGCTGATTGGTTGAGGGGGGCTTGAAGGCCAGACTGAAGCAGAAAAGGGGTGACAGATAGAAAGTGACGCAAATCTATCTGGTCAACCCGGGTATAAAGGGAATGTGACCTGGCTTTAGACATACCGCCCGTTTATATAGTCAACGGCGAAACAATAGAAGGGTCTTGCACTAGAGGTTGGAAACTTTAATAAAACAGCCAAGTGATTGAAAAAGAAGAGTAAGGGCAAATTTATTGGGCCT
Source organism: Eucriotettix oculatus (assembly GCA_034510155.1). Taxonomy (NCBI): domain Eukaryota; kingdom Metazoa; phylum Arthropoda; class Insecta; order Orthoptera; family Tetrigidae; genus Eucriotettix; species Eucriotettix oculatus. Next base: position 21,677,931 of record CM067382.1, on the reverse strand, counting down.
CGACACACCAGTAAGACGAAGAAGAAAAACAGCGTCCCAAAAATCCGAAGGACACCCACTGAAAAAATATATTGCAAGCTACCCCTCCATAAGGAGGCAGTAGAAATCACACGCCCATGAGGGCGTGGCTTGCAGAGGAAAACCAGCGTGCTCTTGGAGCAATAAGTCAAAATCTTCAGAAGACAGTCAGTTGAAATTTATAGAGAGCAGAGAGTCCAAATTTGTAGTAGAGAAGTCAGTCCAGAGCGCTAGAGCGGCCGAAACTTCAGAGAAGATCAATCAGCAGAGCCTAGAAAAATCATGTGCTAGTCGACGAGCAGCCCTGGACGGACGAACTGACGTGCAGATTACCTCCGAAGCTTAGGAGAATCGCCAACTAGCAGCCAAGGGACGACGCGTAGTCATCACCAGTTGATCAACAGCAGCCAGCCAGCCAGCCCTGGATCATCGACGGCGCATTGGTGAAGTACTGACCTTAATTGTTTCTCGCCTCTAGTCGCGTCTATTTAAAGTTATTGTCCCCCCATATTTTTCAATTTTAACCACTAATCATTAGCATTCCCTGAGATTAAAGATATTCATGATCCCGATTGAGTCTGCGAGGGCCATATTAATTTTAAATTCAATTAAATTCCTTTGTATATTTATATTAATAGTTATTGTATCCACCCTTCTCTAATTTAAGTTTAAAAGTTACAGCTTTTTTGATATGCCTTGTATAGCCCTTCGTAATTACACCCCGTCATAATTCAATTCATTTCCACAACCTAACAACTATTAAAAAACTATACCACACTATCGTTTTCTCATCACTTACATCACCCACTTCATAATTTCACCGACGAAAAGTGCGAGGATAATTAGATGCTCTCTAGATATTTCAGAATAATGGTTTACTTTAGTAACAAAGGTGCCGACCCACCATAAACCGTGAGTTGGGGAAATTTCGAAAAGCTGGTCGAAGCAACTTTACCAACCAAAGAATCACCTCGGACAACATATACACCAGCAAAGAACTCCTACAAGATTACCACAAGAAGATCAACACCTACTGGATATATAAATAGCGAACAATCATCATCTCACCCGTCTATAGTGATATTAACTCCCTCAACGAAGACGAACAACACAATGGAGCAGAGGAAGCCGCATCCAACTTACTTAAGTAGACCATTCGCCCGTGAATAGTTCAGAAGAATGTGAAAGGTTATGTAAACACACCCCGGAATTATTCCTTCATTGCAGATTTTATGAAGTGCAATATGGTTTCTTCAGCTATTTTAAGTCTGAATTTTTTTAACGTTATCTGAAATAACGAAGACTCGAAATTTGCATTTACTAATTATTTGAAAATATTACAAAAATTATCTCCCTTCAATGATGAAATTTTGGAAGATAATATCTCGATAGATGAAATCGTCAACAATTTTATTTCATTAATCTGGTGAGAGTAAGATCAAAACGTCAGTATTATGTTAATGAAATATACGATTGAGGACTCCTTAAATATTGATAAGTTTGATATTTCAGTCTTAATCCAATAGAGTCATTTGGCTTTGCAACAGAAATAGATTGCAGTGTACCCCAAGTACATTCCTGATTTATTATTTACCTATCAACATTCAACTAGGTCGAATCTATTTCTTGTTCATACCACCTACTGCGAATGTCAAGTTCACTTGACTGATTCATGAGCCTCTGTGTCTGTTCTGAACCGCCAAGGTGTTGAAGTCTTCATAGCTTTGCTACTTCATTTGCGTACTCGATTTTCCCAAGCCATGTGTCTATTTAAATACATCCGCATGTAATGACAGTGCCGAGGCTGACAGGGTGTAGTGTCAAGCAGAGTAATCTGGGCGTGTGAGATACACGAGAAGTGTATCGTGGCGTTTTGAAAACTCGCAGGCCTGGAGCGAGGGGATAATTATCCTCTTTGGACCTGTATCATTCTGCAGACCGTCCTTGGCGCGGAATCACGACCATAATATAATAATAATAGTTTCGGCGGCAAATTGTGTTTGCGGAGCCTGTAATTTACGGCCTCCTTCGGGTCTTCCTATGGAGAGGTGTGTCTCGGAGTCCTTCGATTAACCCGCCGAACTGCATTGTAAATGGAAACTTGTAGTTCCCTAATAATGCGGAACTAAACGCCAATTCACCTATTTACCCCGACTTCCGTGTTTGTGGAGCGAACATGACGAAGCCCACGTGCGCTATTACAGAGTAAGAAGTTAAAACTCTCCTGGCGTAACGACAGATCATGGATAACAGTAATGACATACTCAAGACGAGCTGCATCATTCACTTAAGTAATGCTAATCGGATACACATGCTTTCCTTGTAACAATAGAACAATGTTATGCGCATGCGCCATCCAGATTCAACGTTAGGACGTGTAATTACTAATGTATAGATCTCGCGAAACACAGAGATGTCTCATTTGAAAATTGTACATTTAAAATAAAAACCCTAAATACCTACTTATATTTAACATTTGATATATTCTTGAGAAAAGCATTTTGTATTTTATTTAAAATATTTTCTCTAAACGTATTCTCTATTTGAAAAATGCATAATAGTTTTCTGTTCACTTTTCTCAACATCACCAATCAATTGTTTATATATATAAGAATGTTCCTTCTACCATTAATACGATTGCCAGTAAAGGTACCTGTCGATTTTTCGGATATTAATACAATTCATTCTCCCCCGCATTTTTAAGCAAGAAAGGTCCAACACGCAAGAAAGTTTCAAAAAATGCTCAACAGATGTAACGCGATTGCCACTAATTTTTTAATACCCTTTTTCGTCTTTCACCATATGATTCGTGAGATTCATCAAGACGAGTAATACAGATAATGACAAGATTATATATACTTTTTAAGTGTGAAATGCTGTTTAAATTCAACTAAAATTTTATGTAATTGTAATTATGTAATTTTTAATTATTCAGGCAGGCAGCTGTAATTATAATTGAATATCACTTCATTTAATTCGGAAAATATGTTTTATAGGCTGAAGTGCAGATGATCGAGACTCCTAATACACGAAAGAAGAACCAGTGTAGTATCCACATATTTTTCAGACATTTTTTAAGTTGTTTTTACCAGCAGATTTTTCCTTGACTCGATTAAAATCAAGTGAGTCACGGCGCTGGTAATGATGAAATTAACATTCCGTCAGGTTTTATATTAAAATTGTCGGCATAGTAATCTTTCACTAACAAAATTCTCGTTTTATTGTTTAAAAATGTTACACAATGTTATACCATTATCAACATCAAAAGAAGGATAATTACAACATATTAAAAATATACGAATAAAATAAAACAATTTTACTTGTTTTTATTTTTCTAATTAACAGCCGATAGTGGAATAACATTTGATAGCTCAAGTATTAAGTTTTTAAATTATAAAACAAACATTGTGTTAGTGAAACTGTTACATGGCTCTATTACAATTATGACTACAGAAATTAAAACACGAGTTTTTATACGTCATTATCATTAACTTTTAAATTTTATTGGGCTGGCTTGGCGTTATTAATAACACGGAACACTGATAATATAAATTTCAAAAATTCACTTCTTGCTACGTCGTTTAATAGCTAACGGAGCGTCAGTGAATAATACAATGATTTAATAATTGATAAAAATGGAATTTTTGAAGAAAGAAAGAGCGATTCTATGTTGGTTAACTGCGTGGTGGAAGGAAAAGTCTCGGTCATGAGATATTCCGTTCGTTGCGTGTATTTAGAGGTCGACGCCTCTTGAAACTGCTCCACATGAGACAACGAAGTGCATCCTTCGCATCGGTCTGAGTCGTCAGTGTCGTATAAGGGCATGCAGCTCGGTGATGATGCGATGATGCCGTCTGCGCTGGAATTACGGGGCAGCCGCGTGCTCGGGGATCGAACGTGGGCTCACGGACAAGATGCCGTATTAGGGAGCCGCCGCCCACAGAGCGGCCCACGGCGACTGGGGCACCTGCACTGCCAACATAGCGTCCACTCTCGTACCTTCAAATGCTTATGCTCGGAGTCATCAGTCACATCACGAAATTCCTTCGTTGCAGGTCACAGCCAACGTTTATTTGTAGGTACCGTCATCATGGTAATAACGTTCAAGCTATCTCCAGCATATTGAATGAATCATCATTTTAAAAATATTTTTGGCAATTTACAATGCTTATGAACGAAATAAAAACCTTACAGAATGAAGAAAAGACTACCTCTATGTGATTCAACAGGTAAAAATGCCCCTCGTAGCCTTCAGTTACACCATTCAATAGAAATGTAAAGCTAAGTTCCCTTTGATCCGCTACATTACCTCTCTTCCATAGGCAAAAATACACATTCAATGAGGTCAAATAGTTTTACAATTTTCATGGAAACAACTGCGCAGGTGTGATTTCAATTCTAAAACTATTTTGCGTGGTCTTCCCGGTTTCTGTATGCTCGTACACATGCAGTCCCTAAGCGAAAAATAACAGTTTATACTCCAATGCCGTGTTATAATTTCGTTTTTCTAAAATCCTTGTAATGAATTTTCCAGTATTAAAAAATTTACTACCCTAACCATTACCTCGAGAATTTAATTTTTTGTCAAGATAATTTCAACCACTATTAGGATGACTTCCCTTAACCTAATGTCGTAAGAGAAATAATTATCAAAAAGATACGGTGGAAAGAAATTGAAGGAAAACAAGTAAAACTAATTTCTAGATTTTCAAAAAAAAGTAGGAGTAGTCGGGGCGGAACGGGATAGTGTAGTAGAACGTCATACCCTATTTTTGTTACTCGATAGTGCTGGAGGCTAGTAAATAGGGTTGAAACGTTGTAACTGGTCAAGGAAGAAGTCCTGGGAGCCGACTTGACCAAGTAAATGAACTTCTGTTTTGCCGTCTCACAACTGTGATTTTTTAAATTTTGCGTCAGCTCGACAGAAGGTAGTTCACAAAATTCCTCGTTTTAAACTCTTTAATGGTATATATTCGTAAACTAGGTGTCTTTAGCTGCTTATGAGTTACGTATAAGGTTTACATCTACTTGGTGAAAAACCTCAATCAGGTGACTAGCGTGCGGGGCGGAACTACTGTATACGGCAAAATCTAATGTAGTCCCAAGAGAAAAAAGAAAAACTGACAGACTCAATTTATGAGATTTAGTCACACGATGCTGTACCCAAAAATAATATATTATAAAAGAAAAAGAACGAAAAAAACGGGAAAATGTTTGTAACGATTGTGCAGTTGAAAAAATATTGATAAAACGACAAACCGTACGTTAAGTAAGTATAAGAAATAAACCACAAAAGACGTTAAGATATTTATGAAATTAAATTGAATTTTATTATACTAATTGTACATACATTACAATTTATCGACGGGGGGTGGGGTGGAGGCAAAAAATTAATCACAAATCTAAATTCGTTGTTTTTAGTTATACTGATATTAAATTAAGAGAAGGAATGGAATAAACTAATGATTTATACATTTATGAAGTGATTTTTCTTCTTCCATAATTTTACAAAAATTGTTGTTCAAGAATAAGTGTCCCGTTCCGCTACGACTTCCCCTAACGTCATATTACAAATTAGTTAATTTTTCTCTTTCTTATATTTAAAGCTTATTGTGTCAACACCAAGGTGAGACATCCATGTGTATTTCCCATCAGGAAAAACTGTGCGTCCTTTGATGAACGCAACACGCAATGCACATTAGATTCTTATTATCTATGAAAGATAATAGGTCCTATTATTACAAGGTGTTTAACGATTAATTTATTTTCGTACAGATTCTCAAATAAAAAATTAACTTGAAGATATACATGTTAAACAGCCGGGGAAAATGCTAATTTAAACGCCAAAAATAAAGTAGCCAACAACAGAACAGCGAATTTCTCTAGTCAGTGATTGGACAATTTATTAAATGCTAAAAATTTGACTCTAAATGGCTAAAGGTAGGTTGGAGATAGTCAATTAGATTTTGACGGCGCTAATAATTAAGTGTAATATAGCTAAACACGTTTAGGTTGAGTTTACGCAAATGGGCCAGTAATTCCATTGTTAGAAATAAGTAATGCGTAATTGGTTTCTAATGAACTCAAATATTAATTGGTATAACGAAGATTTACGTAATAATTTATTTATTTGTTACGGTATTATTAATTTATTTCAACGAATTCATATAAATATAACTATTCATAGAATGTACTACTATCAAATATTTCGTGACGTAGAAAAAAATTAAAAACAAATAGAGTGATCGATAAACAAAGGATGGGAACAATTTTCTGCATCGACGCGGCATCGTCAAATGATTTCTGATCTCTTGAAGACTCCTTGCATAAAATGGTGGAATGTAATTGAAATGTGTATTTTTATTTTTTATTCTGGGATAAAATAATATATCTTTAAAAAAACAAAAGGACATTTTAATATATAGGTAAATATTCTTTAGAGAATCACTCACATGACTTGTACCTGAGCATCTTTAACAATCTATATTGTTTCAATTTCAACTAATAATAGCCCATGGGATTGTTTAAAGTATAATGTTTTCTACAACGCTTTACATTTCTCAAACTAGAGGATCTAGAAGGAAGACTAAAATTCACTAAATCAGAGCAATTTGTATCGCTATTAAATAATTGAAAAAGAAACATGAAATATTTTGGGAAACGTTCAGACATTTATTGTACAAAATATGATTCTAAAATGAATGTTGTACAGCTTTAATTTTCTTGATGAATCTATTTCTGAAATGACCACACTATAGATCAAAACGTTAATTTTGGGTTCACCAATGATAAATATAACATTATAATAGTTATTTGAAAATAGAATAATTTACTACTTTTTTAATTAAAAATATAATGTGCACAACTCTATTAACAGTTGCATTAATATATGGTTCAAATGTTATTATTTCAAAGTCTTTAAAGGTGTTAACTCTTTTCAAGGCACAACCATGAATAGAACGTTTGGAGTTCTTGAGAACGTAATTGCTTCATATTTCGATAATATATATTTCATTTTATTTTCTTTACATCGTTTAGAAACATGATTGAAGCATATTTATAAATAAATGCAACTATTATGATAAAACTTGTAATATTATAGATTTTGGCATGTCAGGACTTTTAAATGAAAATAAATAAAACTTGTGTTTTATCAGAATAAAATGTTTTCAGTATAACTGAGAATATATTTTTTTACTTTTTATTTAATGCAAGAGAAATTTAATTTAACTTCAATTTTTAGCATGAAATAATTTAAATCATATTTTGGGTTTCAATTCTTTTTAAAGAGAAAAGATCCTGTCGGATTTCGAAGCATTGACCTCGAAGCCTATGATCGGTGGCATATATATTGTTTACAAGGCAAGAGCTCCATCGTTGGGTATTCATGTATTCCACCCAGGCGTATTTCCTATAGTGATGACTAATCCAGCTTCTTCTGATCAGGCACACTCAAAATGCAGAAACTAACTACAGCGGTAGTCACAATTAGTTTCACCAAACAGCTGCGTCATCCAGTCAATTTCATAGCTTCAAAATTCACAGTATTGAATCTATAACTCCTCTCGGTGAATCAAATTAATTTTTAATAATAGATGCAATAAGGAAATTGTAGAAATTACAATAACTCAAAAGCGTCTGAATATAGTGGAGAAAAATTAATAAAAATAAAGTTGGATACTTCCATTAAAACATGTTTCTTTCAGAAATAAAAATATATATTATAACAATTCTTGACAAAAGATGAATAAAAAATTTTATTCATAATTTTTGCTTAGGTAGTAAATAGGTTTAAATTGAAAGCAAAAATCATCCACCTTATATGAAAACGGAGAGACGTTTCACTACGTTAATTAATAAAATGCATAAATTTTAAAAGAAATATCATTGGAGAAGTTACTTGAATGTTAAAGGATAACTTTGAAATTAATATTAACAGAGCTGTCAGAACTGTCGTAGAAAATATGTATGACTTGAACTAAGAAAAACACAAAAAATTACTTTATCAGCATATTGAATAAAAACGTTACACTTTTGCAAATCGTACTTTTTTATTTGACGACAAGGACATTTCAGTTAGCTTTAAGTCTACTTAACGTTGATGTAGACTTGAAGCTAACGGAAATATACTACACATATAATACGGCAGAAATAATAAGCAACAATATAATGCAAAGAGTAATTATTTAAAATGCTTTTGAGTGAATACAAGCCAGAATGAGTAATTATTAATAATTAGTAATTACTTTGAGAAGCTAGAATAAAGAATATAAATAAACTTCATAAATATTTCTCGGATTAAAATTCAAGGTTAAGTCATTAGTAATTAAAGTCTTATATAAGAACTCATAATTCTTTGTCAGATCGGTCAGAGTACAGTAAGAATTATTTTTCCATAAAGAAATGACCACGTCTATACATTAAATGCCTTATGGAACTATTACTAGATGGCGAACGTTGCAAATAGCATATCCAATTGATAATAAAATGATGTTTTCCACAACTTCAAATAAAAATACAATTAAAACAAGACCGGATTCCTGGAAATATATACATATGTATTGTAATAACAGGCAATTCGCTAGAAACTCGTTTGTTGTCGGCTTCTTTTGAGACTCGTTGTCATAGGGAGCCATTGTTGAGATTCCACGAGACGGGTGCACAAAGTAGTAGTCGACGACGAACTATGATGACGTAAGGGTCCGCGAAAAGTCGCAATGGTAGGATAAGGTGTCGGGTCTGGAATACGCTACTGGATTATTGGTAGTGAGACGCCACACTGATTTATAATTTATAATTTGATAGTTCACGGCGGAGAGCGGAGATTGAACTATATCTATGACTACGCCTTGAGTATTGATTTTTACTCACCACTCAAAATAAATTTGTGATATTTAAATAAATTATGGTACTTTCAATACAAAAATTACCTGTGGCCGAATAAAATCTAAGTAAAGCAGTAATCGATGACAGAACATTAGCCTAGGCATGTAACTGGCGGGTTTGATGCAATATATATAAGAAAAGTAGTTTGAATAATTTATGAATGTAATGAAATTGAGAATTTCATCATGAATTTATTGACAAGAGATTAAATTAATGCCTACTTAAGACTCGTATAGACAAAAAAATTGATTAATTTAGTTGATTATTTTATTTGAATATAGTTATAATATATTTACGTAATGATTTAAACGTCATTAAAGAAGTTAAAGAAGTGAGGTAAAATTTATGAAATATCTGAATCACAGTTTTAAAATCCCTTCCTGTCCTCTTAAAGGGGAGCAGTCACAATGAGGATTATCTTCATTCATTATTGAGACTCTAAAAAATTTATTCGTGGGACTTCGGAAAACTTACTTGTCCCAAGATTGCTCACTGGGGGCTATTTTGATCCCCATGTTACTTAAATTGCACGATTGACCATTAGAGTAAAATCTGATTCTGTCATAATTTGTTTATCACAGAGAGTCTCAGTGAGAGTATATATACCGATAATAGAAGTTGTGAAATAAAATTGGTGTGAAAATTGGTATTAAAAATCAGTGGTTTTTTCAAAATTAAATTTACGACATGACCTGATGATCTCAAAATCTTAATTACCAAGCCACGTTTTTCAAAGTCCGCATAATATATTTTTTCTCGTTTAAAAAGCTGAAGTATAATGACTTGAAAATATAATTTTAACACATCTGTGAGTATTATAAATGTAACCGAATCACCGGTCGATAAGATTTAGGATTTACGAATTAGTTCTGTTCTATTTTCTTAAAATTTTTGAAAACAATATTGTTTTAGAGGCCCCCTAATGGTGACTAGAAGCCCACCAGCCGATCTGAGATACACGTGGGAAGGAAACACTTAGCTTTGACATGAAAGTTCCATCGCACACAATGTCTTGTAGGTCGGGACTTGGGTCTTTGATATATGTCCTGTAGGCCAAGTAATAAATAAGTCCCCGACACTCGTGATCACACGTGCAAGAGTGAATTACGATCAGCGGGGAATGAATTCTCCATTCACTACTAGAAATTTACTGTTAGGAATTATCGATTCGACGATTGGAAATAATTCCTGCCTGTTTCAATGAACGAGATACTGTGCTTCATTCTTGGCGCGGAGAATTTAATTATATAATTGCCAGGTTGTTACATTGGTGATTTAAATTATTTTTCTGTAGTTTAATCGTTTGCCATTCTACCATACAGAACTTTTAACATCTGTATTTCTTCCACAGCAGATCAAACCCGGCGACCTTTGAACATTTCACGTATGGGAAAAAATCATATAGACTAATAATATAGGTTATGAGAATTGAAATGAACAAGGCACTGAAATGGAGTCGAGTCTTATGGCAATAATTGTTCTCGTTTGTAATATACGCTTAGATAAGGCCATAACTGTGATAAAAGATTCTGAGGCATTTTTTCTTAAAATAGCCAGGCAAATACAAGATCTTGCGTGCAGATAAATAGAGGACAGCGACTAATATTTGGGATACGAAGAGGAATCCTAGTTATTGAAACTAGGAGTTTGCTGAAAAAATAATATTAATATGATATGCATGATAATTAAATTAAATCTAATACGATTGGAAAATTATCACTATCTCTTCCAGGATTTAGGACTTCCTTAGGTGAATAATAAAAATAATAATCAGATGATTAATTAGTATTTTAACCCAAAATTTCTTTAAAAATCTTAAATATTTATTAAATAGTCCTATAATACTTACGATACTTTTATTACAGTCTCAAATTTCTTCAAATAGAAAGATTTAGACTCATTTTGAATAATCTAATTATAAATAAATAAAAATACAGCCAATTTGTCAGCATAAAATTATAAATCTTATTTGTTTAATATTTAAAATGTTTAAATTTTACTTATATTATATATAATTAAACAATTGATAACCTTGTACAGACTTTATTCTGTAAATTTACTCGTAACAACGTTTTGGCATGTTTTTATTCCGTCTTCAGTATTTTTTTATTTTGACACTTGTGGGAAATATTAATTTAGTTTCCATTTTAAATTGTCTTAATTTATCTACAATTTTCCTCTACAGGGAGGACAAAACCTGAAGAAGGCAAATAGACATGCCGAAACGTTGTAACTAGTAAATTTATAGAATAAGGTCTGTACAAGGTCATGAATTGTTTAATTTGTTTAATATATTCACGACGTTTCGTCCATAGCTGTGGACTTCATCAGATAACTAGTCAAAGATTCATAAAAACCATTATAATTGTAAATACAGAATATTTAACTAAAATATAAGAAGCATATTTTTTAATAAAATAAAAATTTAAAAACAATACAGACTTATAGTAGATAAATATATGTAAAACCGGTTAATTTGATGTCGTAGACTATGCCCAGAAACAGTTTTGATTTATTGGATCTGATTATAGCTCTCGAGAAGAACTTTTTTTCCTTTCCTATTGTAATCTGTTTCCGCAATTTTAATCTGAAAATAAGGACTTTTTACTTTTCGCTTGATATAGCCCAAATTTTAGGTTAAAACGTAGTGATAATTGTTGTAATAGAATGAATTAAAATGTTAATAAACCCTTTGTGACGGTAAGGCCATCATAAGGTCCGACATTTTGCAGATGACTGTGTAATTTACAGGGAAATAGCTGGGGAACAAGACGCAGCTGCTCTCCAAACTGATTTAGATACTCTAAGCACATGGACTAAGCGAAATAAAATCAAAATCAACAATAGTAAAAGTAAGGCGATTAGTTTTACTAAAATATGCGTTCAATATGCCTCGATATATAAAATAGATGGGGAAACAGTGATCGAGGAAACAAACTGTAAATACCTAGGCATTTTAACAGTAAGCTGGGGCAGGTAAACTATGCTACAAGGAAAGCGTGGAACACCTTGCACTTTAAGGGGAATGCGAAATCTAAAGAGTTGGCATATTTGTCGTTAGTACACTTGCCCACTTATGGAATATGGTGCAGCATGCTGGGATCCGTACAGGATAGGTCAAATAGAAACCTTAGAAAGGGTGCAAAGAAGGGCCGCAAAATTCGTACAAATAAGACCTGGGCAAGGGAACGAAAAGGTAAAGCGACTAGGGTGGGATACGCTACATACAAGAAGAGAAATAGCTAGGCTACACATTTTCTACAGAGATTTTGCAGGTCAAAAACCTTGGCAGGGAATCCGAGAAAGAATGAGGAGTGATCACCTGTTTAAATTACAAGCAAGGAACCAAAAAACAGACATTGGAAAATACTCATTCCTAAATAGGACAATTAATGACTGGAACAATCTGCCTGCAGGAGTGTTTGGGGAACTTCCTCTAACAGAAAGAAAATTTAGACTCAATCTAAGTTTAGTGTAGTGAAGTGATCAGTGCTGCGAAATCTCTAAAAATATACTACAGTGAAATATATTTCCAGTTATTTTGTTATGTTTTTTATCAGGCAAAAACAATACTATTCTTTTTTTAAAAAATCATTCCTAATAATATGATTCTTTTTTGGGGGTAACAGGCTACATGAGGGTGATCCTGAAACAGGCAACTCCCCTTTAATAGCATAGGAAGGGAATTGAAAAAGGGGGGATGCGGAAGGTAGAGCAAGGTAGCCAAGGGTTAACTAGGGCCCCCGGGCTATGGTTTAAGGATCCTACCCGGTGTTTCACCTAAAGAGATGCAGGGAAAACCCTAGAAAACCTGCATCAGGTAGGTCGGGCATTGGGTACTATTCTCACGCCCTTCCGAATGACGGGAGATGAGTTTGCTGTGGGGACGCAGCATTCCCTTCTCCGTGTCTCCACCAGTTTCAGGAGGCAGTTGGCAGACTGATCCAATGGGATCAGCGGACAACTCTTGCCATATGCCCAAGGTCTTTGACCCCAGTACATATACCTCCTAAAATAGGTGAAGGTGTCTCGGCATATGAGAACTTTGATAAAAAATACCCAGAGAGAGTGTGAGGCATTCCCGACATGATCAGGTAAGCCCCACAGTCACTCTGGGCTGAAGCGCCTGCGAGAAAAATCTCCCGCAGCGCCCATCAAATATAATAATATGATTTTTGGGGGTAACAGGCTACATGAGGGTGATCCTGAAACAGGCAACTCCCCTTTAATAGCATAGGAAGGGAATTGAAAAGGGGGGATGCGGAAGGTAGAACAAGGTAGCCCACACTTATTTATTTATATTGAATATAATTATACTTTCAACTATAGGTTAAATATGGTCCTTACGACCAGTTTATTAATTATTGTTTAAGCTCTATGTATCTGCCACAGGGCATCTGCCCATTTCTAGATTTAATAAATACAATACAATATTTCTGAAAATAGCCAAAGTGTTTTATTTTATCGACTAGATTTTTGATTTTAGGACTTCGCATAATAAGTATAAAAGGGCTAGAAACGTTAGTGAAAAAGCTAGAGCAGAGGAACGCAGGAAACGGACTCTACAAGTCATTGGTTAACATTCAAGTAACTAGAGGTCTGAGAGTCTGATATTTTATATTCCTCCGAGCTGATTAAAGTATCTGAAAATTGTTGCGACACTTTGGTAGTCATATCCCGTGCAGTGTAAGATCCAAGTGGAAGCACCGAAGGCCGCGGAGGTTAGCGTTCGTGATATAGCGAGAAAAGCACCCACTTCGCAGACCCACGCAGTGAGCGTCGCCCACTCGGCCAGAGTGTCGCACATCGTCACGTGTTACCTTGCTTGTCGGAGCAGATCCTCGCCGCGGCATCTCCTGGATTTCGTCCAAGTCCGGTTGGCGACTAAGACCATTGTGACGTCGCCCGACAAAGTACATATGCAAATCGGGAGTCCTAATACATCTATGACTCATAATAATGAAAAGCACTAATAAGCAATGGGAAAGATAAATACCGCGTCTCTCACTCAGATAACACTACTTTCTAAATCAGATTCGCCAGAATTAACTTTATAAATCCATAATACTGATTAATAAAGAAATGTGCAATTTTTTTCTATGCTATTTTACTTAAATATTACTTTTGTGGATGTATGTGATGCTCCCATCCAATAAGAACAATGGAGAAGAGCTTTAGCTTGTAGCATATTCACCTTCTCCATTCTTAGATATGGCAGTGATAAATCAATAACACCACAGACAATCCGTCACAATAATTTTCTATAGTACCGTAAATTATAACGTGGCCAGTGGATAATAAACACTGTCAATTGATGAACAATAGAAATAAAAAATTGCACTGTCTGACACAAAAATGTAACACACAATTGACCCTGGTTATTTTACAATGAGAATTCCTGGTGTGCTACTTTTCGTATACTCTCAAATGTAACAATCCTCTTGTTTTAGTTATATAGATCAAAAATACACAAAAAAATTTAATTTCACATTCAAAACAATGTGGCCTATGACAAAAAAATTATTCTAGGTTAAAGCCAGCAGAAATGAGAAATTATGCTAAAAAATTACGCTGCCCGTAACAAAAATTTAACCCCTCCGCTGGATGCACCCCGTAATACACTTTTCATCTATTGTAGTAATTAGTATATTTTGATATTCTAATACATCAAACTTGTATCCTATTTTTCGTAAATATTCTCAATATAACAATCCTTTGTCCATATTTTAGCTATATAAGTACTCTAGAAAATGTTAAATTTAATTGTAAAGTAATTATAATAAAATATTAGCCCCGTTACAAAAACTCAGTCCCCTTTACTGTCGTTAACAAGCAAAACTGATCCCGATTGTTTATTAGGCTACGACTCTCTATTAATCCTATTATAATACGTCTAACTTCCACGAGAATTCTCAAATCGTATCATCCCTCGTTAAATATAATTGCCAAAATATTTTTTTATTGTCAAATTTCTTTACTCTGCAGCATTTTACAAATTTTATGCTGTACCAAAATAATGTAAGCCGTAGCAAAAAAGTGGTTAGCGAATCCCTAACAGGACAATTTAAGAAGTGTGCATTGTATAGACTATTGCTTTTTTTATTATTTTGGCCTGATTTATAAAAATTCTCTCTTCTCATTTACAATGACGTATATAACGAACTAATCCTGCACATAGTTCGCCCTCTTAATTATGAATAATGGGAGTCAAAAGTTGAGCCCATGTATTGATTAAATTTAATATTTCGATCTACGTGCCTGATAATTTTACTAAACAACAATGGGAATTTTATGGATCGGAGCACCAAGTTTCCTCTCCTTATTTGGGGGTTACTTCTACGTATATTGCGACAGTCGTCGTTGCTTCCAAGGTCTTGCCTCACAGAAGTCCAGGAAGAGCTTAAAGGAGAAAAAGAAAAAAAAACCCTGATTGAGGAAGTGCAGCAAAACGTCGTGCATAATTGCAAATGAAGAGAAAGACGTTTCAAGTAGGCAGGAAGATGGGTTTTAAGGAGCATGACGATGCACGAGACAAAGCAGAAACATACGGAGGAAGCACTTACGCCATGCTGGACCGATGTGGGTGCGAACAAACAAATGAAATTAGCTATACGATTTTGAAGCGACCTCCGGCCGTGATTTATGTTTCTGCAATTGCGAAATTAAAGCTGACGTTTCCAATAGACTGGTAAAACGTGTTAGCTTATGCAAATTTTATTACTTTGGCTGTTTTAATGTTTAGTTTCTTTGAGGAGCAAAACAGAACATTTAACAAAACGGGAACGGAAGGACTCATAATTCAGGATTATAAACAAGAAAATTATCCTATAAATTTCTTTCTTTATCACCTTTAAACCATATCACATTTTTATGTTTTTGAGAATAGAAACCTATAATAAAATTTTTATTAACTACCCACCTATAAGCTGATGGAATTTGTGATTATTCATTTCAAACGTATTATTAATTACCCCATCTGCTGTGTATTACATGAAATGTTTTATTAAGAGTTATATTAATTCTGGTTCATTATTTAAGGGAAGTAGAATTTTTAATTGCATTATTCCAGTGTCAACTTAATAACATCCTGTTATATTTAATTTGTGGTATAAATTATTCTTAATTTTATGTAATTTCGTATAAGACTGAGTTTTATGTAAAACAATGATATATCCTTCTGATAAATAAATAACGTTATTTAGGTGTTTACAACTTTCATTCGAAGGAGCTTTTTCTCAGTGATACTTATAGGAAAAATTAATAATTTAATAAAAATGATGTATGTATAGAATAACTAAATTTACATGTCCCTTATGCGAATAAATTAATCTGAACATATAAAGGCATGTATGCTATATATCATTAGTAAAAATTTAAATATTGTGAGCATGGAACATGGAACTATTCAACGTGGCAGGTTCATCACGATGGGGGCGAAGGAGTCTCCCGAGACTATTTTAAGCCTCAAAGTGCTAATTTCAAGCTGATCAGAAAGCACGAACTCATTGTTGGCTAACCAGAATAAATTATGAGCCACCCATGTTAATCTAGGCGGAGGCGGAGTGAATCAGAACAGTCCGGGACGTGATTGGGGCCAACGAATTGTGGACCATTGTCCTTAAAAAGTAAAAAAATTGAGAAAACTGAGATGCTGTGGTGGATCGCATCTTTACTGTTCTTTAGCAGTTCCCGTCAGGGAAAACAGTTCGACATGTCAGCCTCTGACATCGACATTTAGACTTCACGCAAACATCTACACACATACTAGAGTGGGTCAGCCGTAATAATGAAGTATACTTATTAATACTACACTTAGTGAAGTCATTTCATAGCATATATATGTATATATATAATATGGTAAATTACATTCAATCTTTTGATTTATTAAAATAAAGCTTTTTAAAAAAATGGCAAAATCAACTTATCAGCCATTTCCACAAAAATGGTGTTATATTATTTTTTGCATTAGTTTTATACAAATAACTATGATGTATACTACAAACGGTCGAATGACCTTCGCTGAGAAAGGTTGGTAGAAGTGTCAGGATCATATGGTCGGGAAACATTTCGACTTGTAGTTTTCCAGTGAAATACAGTATTGCGGTAGAACAAGGTGACTAAGTGGATTAGCCGATTCCGTTTTACAGAGAGGCTAATTCAATATTGGACTGATGTATAAACACGTATCAGGAAAGGAGCTCAAGAGCTGGTCTTGTGGGCGTTCTGTTTTCCTAGTGGACGGGAAAATACGGAGAAAGAGAGGTGGGAGGGAGAGAGACAGGGAGTGAGGAAGGGAGAGGTGTCTGGTGACGCTGAGAATCGCTGACGTGGTGCGAAACCCGATACTCGATTGCTCCAAAGGCTCGGCAAGTCGGGTAACAGCCGCAGAAAATGGGCTCGGTTTCTGCCACAACGACAGCTTCTTTTTCCGCCGAGATGTAGGTCATTCGAAGGTGACCCTTACGGTAAATCCGGTGAGCAAAACCGCAATAATTTCTGAAACGAAGCAAAGGTCGCGACATCGTCAAGCAAACGATTTACAATGACCCGATCACAATTGTTATGAAGTTACTGAACAAAAGAGGAGCCAAAAGTGAGTATTTGTGCCAAAAAAGAGGAAAGATTGACCAGAGAAGTGACTCAGGAAACTGACCGTAAACAGAACCCATTGAACTGGTCACGGATTTTTAAAATAAATTCTGAGATATTAAGCATGGAACACCATGATAAATCATTCAATCCTCCTATTAAATCGTTGGAATTTTTTTTCCTATTCCGACCCATAATTGATAAATTATTCAAGTGGTGTTTTCCACGTATTGGTAGGTTGAAGCAACAGGAGCTCTGCAATCACTCTACAGAGGCAGAACGAATCATGTACGTTGCAGCAATCTCGCTAGAGTTCCTACGAGACTTTCCGGTTGTATATAATTATAATATATAATAATCGGTAATACAGTAACTAACATCGTTCTGTAATCATACATAAATATTATAACCCTATTAATCGGATTAAAGAATAGTTAATGGAAAGGTACGGACGTGACAATGTAAAAGTAAGCCAAACTAAATATAAAAAAATAACTTCACTAATAGCAAAGGTAATATTTAGTGAATGCTTTTATGATGAACTATTTCCAATTAACTAATCTGTACTGAAATACAATATAGTTTATTTTAGAAGAAAGACAATAATGGAAAAATGTTAACCGGACCAGGGAATCGAACCCAGGACCCAGGTTCGATTCCCTGGTCCGGTTGACAATTTTCCATTCTTGTCTTTCTTCTAAAAAATTAACTATATGCTTTATTGGGCTTAAATTGAGTATTCCCACTAACTTAGTTTATAGTTTATTTTAATTTGTACCTGTACACATCTCGTGAACGGACACAATTTTCTATACAATTTGTCGCATTAAAACTAAATATTTTATAAACATTGCCTTTGTAAATATCTATTTACAATGTCGTAACATCTGGAGCATAATTCCCTTCCTATTTTGTTTTGATTCGCCTTAACTCATTTTACTGTTAATATTGTTCATTTTAGTTGATTGTTCTGTGTTTTCAAGGTATACTCAAATTTTTAATCGAGATAATTAGAGCAAAATCGATACTACTTATTAAAATTTTTGCTGTAAAATGAACTAAGACCAAAATGAGAACGACAAAAACGCTGAATAATGTTGACTTTATAGCGTCCTTTTTATAGTTTCACTTGTGCGTAACATTAAAAATTCTAAACATTTGCACACAGAAATTCTCATTCTACAATTTTTTAATCAATAATTTGGATTGTTATCGCGCCGCTGAACAAGAGATGTTGGCTCGCGGAACACCAGTGAAGCACCATTGCGCAATGAGAACAGTGAATCTCGAGGCCGAAGTCGTACGAATGTGGTATTGATGTCATTTCCTCCCAAAGAATATGCGATTCCAAATACAAAGAACTAAGTAACAGCTTTTTTCGTGGTCTGAAACGCCGGGATATTAAGAGACAGCAGATGTTGTTAATAAGAAAATTAGTTTGGCTGTTATAGTTTCAGGCGTTCAGTAATTTGAACTTCAACAAAACTATTAATTTCTTTCATGAGACGTAATGATGAACAATCTGTAAGGATCTTAGAAAATTATAAGAACGGATCGCAAGTTGCAGGTTTGTCGCCAATTTATAATTTCAGCTCGAAGGCCTTGCAAGGAACACTGAGCCTGCTTGCAGAATTCGCTACACCCATAATTATTCTAATTCAAGAACTCGTAGGTCCGCGGGCATTCAGTCTACAAATGTTGATGGCAATTAATGCCTGCTTAGTTGTCCTTAATTGCCGAGAGAGAGAGAGAGAAGCGGACCTTGCGTTGATTACAGAGTGCTATTAACACGGCTCATTTTGCATACTTGAAGTATTTCTGGAAAGAAAATCTTTGATAGTAGCAACGGGTCTGAAAACACTTTCGCCTCAAGTAAAAAATCGCCATTATTATATTTCCGCCCATACTTACACGGTTAATTTCAACCACTGTGACTAAATTGATCAGCTGCCCAGGAGCCATGGATGTTAGATAATCCTACTTTCACCTACAATAAATTTCCATTTCTTTTGCTGGAACTGAAATGCTACTCGTAATTGGAACAGGTATCTATGACATCACAGAGCAGAGAATAGAACACAATTTTAATAACAAAAATACGTCACAAGGGCCAAATAACTTTTTGGAATCATTTCCATATTCCGTACGAAATTGAAATTATATCACATCAACGGCGCATTGGTCACATCGATTTGCGATGGATAACTTCGAAATTGACGGTTTGGAGCCACAATTTCCCTGCCTGACTCAGACGTGGAACCGGAATTCTAAATCAGAGACCATGACATAAACCACTACATCTTGAAAGGTCATCAAGATTTCATCGCGACTCCCATTGAAGTTAAGTGATGTGGAGGTGTTATGTCCGACCCTCCATTTCTTCATGTGACCTCATCTGTTTTGTTATGCGGCAAATTTGGAATTTATCACAAAGGATTCATATAAATCCACGGAAGAAGGAAATAATAATGTCCGTATTGAGAATTGGAGCATCAAAGCCCAGATATGAATTTATTTTCCAAGGATGCAAAGTAAAATATACCCCCAAATTTTTATTTAGTACGCCACATAAGTTAAACTGAAAATTTTGCAATCACTATAAAATTATTTTTCTGTAATTTAATAAATAAAAACAGCCTAAAAATTAGTTAATCCATCCTTGAATTTTGTTTGTTATCTTTTATATGTTAAATGTGGACTAAGAGTATTATTATAATACAATTAAATTTTTATTTAGTACGCCACATAAGTTAAATTGAAAATTTTGCAATCACTATAAAATTATTTTTCTGTAATTCCATAAATAAAAACAGCCTAAAAAGTAGTTAATCCATCCTTGAATTTTGTTTGTTATCTTTTATATGTTAAATGTGGACTAAGAGAATTATAATACAATTATAATGAATTATAGCTTTAATGGTTCATTTTTATTTTTTCTGTCTTTTGTAGTTTTTGTTTTAAGTTTCTTTTCTCTTACTGTTCTTGCTAATATTGTCCTAGCCCTTCTGGTGCGAAATTTTATTATTGATTGAAATCACATAACATTAAATTAAATTTGCAAGACGACTTCGAAGCATCAAGTATAGTTTACGTTTATTTTCGATCAGTTCAGCGTTGAACAATTGATATTTCCTGGACGGGGAGTTGCTTAATATATATGACTAATATTTTAAATTGCTTAGCCTTATGTAAAAAATTTCTTTTCTTTTCCTTTTCTTTTCTTATATCATTAACAATTGTCAACGCATCCGCCCAGGCTACCAATTACGCCGCAAAACATCGCTCATTAATTGTCCATTAAACAGTTCCATTCACTTACGATACACAAATATTTTTCTGTCCCTAAAGTTCACAATACTTTAATCCTCCAATATATATTTAAACAGAAACGTCTCGTATTTCAATGGCCAATACGCGTTAAGTGTGGAATTTCTTATCTCGTAAAATATATGAAACACCCATAAATAAGCAAGAAAAATTTTTCTCCCTTAATTTGAAGCATGACAAATAGCATAAAAAGGAACCTGGTTTTTATCTCTGGATATAGTATCTCGGTATACGGAAAAATTATTGGTTTAAAACATATCGGTTTCACATTTAAAAAATATATGAAAATATGTTTTATATTGGGTTAATAAATTAATTTGAGGTCAATTATTTTTATTTCAAAATTCTGTGTTCGGGGGGATCTGTGGGGGTCACTGCCTTTAAGTGTGATAGGCAAATCTCTATCAATCGGCGGTCTTTGGTGGATTACCTATCCGTCGCGGACTAAGACCTAATGGTTGAAAATTCTTCAAGGGGCAAAACACGGCTGCCACAATAATGGCACGTACACGTTTATTCCACAGGTAGTCGAATATTCTTGAATGTGAGGTTTCACGTTCCTGGAAGTAGACGTGTTGCGCCGTATTAAAAGATATGAGGGGAGGGGTAGATAATGCGAATACTTACTCATACTTGCCAATATATTCAAACATTGATGTTATTTGTGATAAATAAATTGAAAATAAAACAAAATATTATTATATATCATAACAACCTATCAGTTTAATAATGAATCTCATGAAATAACTGAACTTAAAATAAGAACAAATACATATTTAATCTGAATTTTAAATGCATAATTAAAAAGAATAAAAAGAGACAAATAGACTGTTATATATAATATAATTAAAATAAGTATTTTCTAAAAAATTCGGAAACAATAATGAAAATATCGAAAGTTAAAAATCAAAGGACTATAAATATTACTCTATTTTAAGGTATCTTTATGAGAATTTAGTGTGATAGTTGTTAATTTAATTTAATTATGGAGTATTATGTCTGATGTAGAGTATCAAAGTAAATGGTCTTTAAATCGAGATTACGGTTGTTGGCCGTGGTTCATATTTTCCCCGAGTTAGTGTTGCAGACGTGCAGTTGTCTGTTTCGCGTTTAAATACGCCGTGTGTGGCAGTACTGGTTTTAAATGACCGAGCGAGGCGGTGCAGTCAGGAAGTGACCTCCGTTTCGTCGCAGCCTTTACCTGGAACGTAGCAGCTTATGTCACTGCTATTCCTGAGCGGAGCGCAACAATGCCTGTCTGTGGGTTTATGTAACAGACGTGTATGTGGGAAGGAGAGCGCCCTGCCGGAGGGGAGTGGTCCACGTTGACGTCACACCGATCCCGCCCACGCCGCCAGAGATGCTACGACAGACCCCAAAGACTGCACTGAAAGAACCCGCGCTCGCAGGATCAACGACCCCTTGCGTCTCACAAACAAAACTACAAGTGCCTCTGATAGGTTTGAAAGCCACTTATGGTAATGGAAAACAACTCATCAAAGAAAGGATCACATTTAAATTGCTCTCACCTACTTACGAAAAGCACCGTGTAGTTAACAGATTATCCTATTCGCTGTTAATGTCTATTTATTATTATGTTAATCAGGTAGATAATTATCTACATATCTAAAAACCTTTGTCAGTCCGTGAGCATGTATGCCCCAGCTATTATCGTTCAAACTACTGGTCCGACTTTTTCACACGCGTTTCTCAGGGCCCGAAGCTATCCATGGTCTTTTATTTTTTTAAATATACTGCAGTTATATATGTGAAAAAAGAGAAAACCCTTATACGTGAAAGGTTTCATGTCTCATCCACGCATCGAGATGTACTAAAGTCCATGCGGGTTGCCTATATTCTTGATCTAAAAACACTATACAATTTTTAATTATAAACACTTGGCGTAAAATTAGAAAGTCATATGAAGATGTAATAATCAATAAAATTATTCTATATTTTATATTGGGTATTCTATTTTAAAATAATTTTTAATAACTGAAAAATGAATATGCTTATGTAACCAACGAATTTATCAAATATAAATTGTAAAAATATATTAAATGATATTATATTCAGATTTGTTTTTAAAAATTCACTATGCAACATTAAGTGGTAGACCATTTTTCTATTTTTAGAATCAAAAAAATATTATATACAATTGGACGTTTTGATTCTACACCGATTCTTTGAATAACAGCATTTAAAGACAAAATGACAAGTAAAGTAACGAAAGGGAAATATATATACTCCAAAGTATTCACAATCAGATATACAATTAGTTGAGATTTTAGTTGTCTAGTTGATAGTATTTTTAGTGAGTAACATTTATTAAATAATTATATTGTTGTAAAGAGGTTCCTTATTCAGTAATATATAGTTTTCAAAATCAAAACTGTGATTGAAATTATAGGAGTGTTTAGTAATCGGATTGTGTTTGTTAGTTGTGAATTTCTTATTATCAAAGACCAATTTTGATTCTATAATTGATCATCAATTTAAATCAGACTTTAGAACCGAAAGTTTTTTAAATATATAATATTTAACTTTTGTACTTCCTCAACTAAATATTCACATTTTCTGTCAGCACGAATGCTGAAATACATTTCTTTTTTAACAAAGTGGTCGTATGAACTTATTCAGACAGCAATTTACAGAAACTATTTGGGAATAATCTTTTTAAAAATGGAAGTTGGATTCATGTCGGAATAAAACCTACAACACGATTCCTGAAAGCTCTCTCTCTCTCTCTCTCTCTCTCTCTCTCTCTCTCTCTCTCTCATATATATGGTCGTGGAACTTATACCAAGTTTCGGACGGAATTGGAATGATTTTATGACGAATTAATGTTTAAAAATTAATAATTAAAATATTACCCTACATTAAATTCAAATTAATAAAAAATTACTAACATATAGAATAGTATTCTGGAAGATTAACGGTTAAATATAACACATAAGTTACATTTCCACGTAACGCTTCTTCCCTTTGACATTATTAATTGTCCTTTCAGCCATGGAACTGTTTCTCTTCAACATTTTTTAATCAAATTTAAACATTTGGAACATGCATAAATATATTTTTTAATACTTTAGGAATATATTTATATATATAATATTGTAACTTAATTTTAGAAAAATAATTTGATGATATGTTACATTTATTACATGTTACTTTAATCTTTCTAAATAAATACTGTAACTACTGGCCATGTTCTGCTGATTCGTAGTCTTGTTTTAATTGTTGCATGGATATTGCTTGCCCGTTAACCTATATAGTATGATAGATTCAAGTGTGCAGACCTTGAAAGCTAGCTGGTCGTGTAATGAACCCGTTCCCCCTATCAGCAAAGCCACTAAGGCTTATCGCCTCGCGCCGTTTCGTGAGTTAGGTCAGTTACGGCCTAGACCGTAATTGGACTTACTGCTTTATTGATCCGCCGCGTTGATAAATAGAACAAACTGAAAGCTCTCACTAGCTCTTCTCGAATTACGTTTAAAATTACACGACACGAAAGATATGCTCGTTTGTCCCAGGCCCTTCACGATACAAACCAACATTTTACTTGAGATGTCCCTAGATCTAGCCTAGGAGATAAGAGAAATTAAGTACTTTGTGCCGTTGATTCATTTCAATGTGGAACTGTAAGCCCACCCGCATTTCACCGAGAAATACAATATATCTTATTTAATACCCGAAAGTAACTTGATGTAAATTCATAGACTGGTAATTATGAAAATAATTCCAAAACGGAACAGTAAATTCGTTTAGTAAATTTGGTACCTTTAGGCTCAGTCAGTCATTCCAACTTATAATTCTGAAGCAAGGAATAAACATACAGGACTCAATCACAATTTGTAAAAATTCCAGAAACAATTCATAATGAATTGGGTTACACCTTTACTACAGATGCCAGAAGCAGTAATTAGAATTGAAGGGTAAGAAAAGACAGCAGAAATCAAGAAAAGAGTAAGACAAAGATGCAGTCTGTCACCCATTCTGTTTAACTTTTGTCTAGAACAGACGATGAAGAAAGCAAAAAATTAATATCGAAAGAGAATAAAAATGCAAGGAAAATAAATAAAAACCATAGGTTTACTGATGTTGTATTAGCGGAGTTAGAAAAAGACTTGGGAAACATAATAAATGGTACTGACGTGATCCTGGAGAAAGAATACAACACGAGTATTAATAGATGGAAAACCAAGGTGACGAATTGAAGTGTAGGAAATAGTGGAATAACAAAGGGTGTTAGATTGGTAAGGGACATTTTGAAGGAAAATAAGGAATTATGCTACTTGGGCAGTATAATAACTGGAGTAGGATATCACATTCAAGGAAAGCTTTATCAAAAAACAGGAATTTACTTATGGCTAATACAGATATTAATATTAGAAAATCATTACTAAAAATGTTCGTATGGCGTTGGCACTATATGGCTGGGAAACGTGGACGATAGGAGAATCAGATTGGTTGATAGAGTAACTAACAGGGAGAATAGGGGAAAAGAGAACTATTTGGAGGACTTTGATCAAGAGAAGGGATAGGTTACGTTTTAAGGGATGAGGGTCTTGTAAAATTAGCATTAGAGGGAAGTGTGGGGGATAAAAACAAATGAGAGAGGCCAAGGATGGAATTTGTTAAGCATATTAGGAAGGGTGTGGGATGTTGTAATATGCAGAAACAAAAAGGCTTGCGAAGGATAGGTCAGCATGGAGGGTTGCACGAGACCAGTCTTAGGACTGATTACCACAACAACAATAAATGGTAGTTTATGATCCAATAGTTCGTCAAATGACCGCCAAACAAAGAATTTGTATCCCAGTGTAGACTAGGCTTAATAGTTATAAATTGGGGCTTTAACGTTACCGTGAAATGTGTAGTAGTGACGGTTTTCAGTGAAAGTGATGGCTACAGCTCCAGTAACTCCTACAGTTATCAGTAACGTTTCCTTTCCGTTTACCACGAGTCATTTATCGAAATTTATATTTCTTATAGCGTCTGTCTGAAAGCTAAATATTTTAATAGAGAAATAAATACTTGAACGTAATGACGATGCTAGTCTCTGTTGACATTACGTATTACCAGTAATCAACTCAGCCGTTTATCGTTCTGTTAATGACATCTTAGGCGAGTCGGGGAAAAAAATCAAATCTCTCTATATTGATTAAATTAACGTGTTAGGCCGCTAATGACAGGGCATGGGCGTCGCCATTGCAGCCTCCGCACAGCTGTTCCAGGGCGGAGTGCCATATATGGGGGGAAAACTCGTTTGAAATTCGGACGCGTTTGGAGATATTCCGCGGCGTTTCTCAACACGATTGATTTGTGTGCGACCCGAATGCAAGGGAGCTCGGAAGACTAGTCTCCTTGACACGGATAGGCAGGAAATGCCACGCGCAAAGACATGCCTCACTGCAGCTAGGAACGGTTACCAAGCACTGTCAAGATCGGCCATCTTGTGACGTCACTTTTACATCCCTCTCGCGGAGTCTGCAAGTCTTGAAATTCTATGTTTATGAAAATCACCAGTGCGTGTGTAAAACGACTTAAAAAATCAGATCGTACTGTTTCCAGGTGAATTCAATACTCGATAAAGATGAATGAGATCGAGTTTCAATTATAATATAGTCCACGAAAAAAACCCAAGAATTATTTATTCAAATTAAAATATTTTGGAAATATTGCCATAATTACTTGTACAGAAAAAACTAAGTAACTGTTTAAAAACACATTTCAAATTCAACAAGAATCATATACCTGGAGTTCGGCTGGAAACTAAACACACTCGACTGTGCGACTGCTGTGATTCGGTCAGTGAAAACATAAACTCATTTGAAGAAATGTTATTTAAAAAACTAATTAATACTTGAAAAATTTTAACTTTGTTGGAAATAATATGAAAACAGATCTTTATCCAATAACCGAATAGATGAATTATTCTGGAGATTTCAGTTAAGAAACCAGATTCATCCGAAATTGGATACACTAAAATAGAAAAGAAAGCAATTATATACAATAACTATGTTACTCTTAGTTTCAATAACAACTTAATAATGCATTGTTTGTATAAGCAATTCTCGAGCTTCTAACCCGGTAGCATTAACGTTTTGTTGACTTGCTCTGTCATCATCTTCGCCGAAATGACTGTGGGGGGTTTATAGACTCTTATTTACAAGGTTTCGGTAGCTTCCTTCCCCTTCCGTGTTGTTTACGTGTCATCCGGGTGGGTTGGTGTGACATCACGTGACCTCGGTTCATCCATGTAATCACTTTTCTTAGAGTAATACATTCTAAGGCAGGATTTCAAGCGGTACTTAACATGAACCCTGAGTTCCTTTTGATCGTTTTTGATAATATGTTGTCCCTAAACTTACGACTTCTATTAAATATTTCAGCCATTTTATATTTATTTAAAATTCAAATAAGAAAGAAATATTGTTGTTCAACTGAAATTGCCTGAGTTGTATATTTAGACGATGACTGATGATTTGTTTTTTTTATTTTATGAGCTTCAATTCGCCTTATTTGATCATTGGTAGGTTTTTTGGAGATTATAAATCCTGACTGTGACCAGAGTTGCGCCACGATGGTATACTTACGCAAATTTACTTGGTCATAGGCCAGTCTGTGATCCACAGGAGTTATTATGGATGGTTGTTCTGTGCCCTCATTTAACGATTATTGTACGTTAAACTACATAACAGGCCAATAATTCCTCAGATAGAATATCCTAAAATATAATCATTCGTTTTTATTTCCACTTAAAATTGATAGTTTTGCAGACCGTCGAGGAAAAGATCGTGATTGTATACTAAGTCGGACTATACTGCCAAATTCGGAACCCGAAGTACCAAATCTGGAGTTCTGAGTTGATGCATTTTTTTTCTGTCCAAGCTGCGTAAAAGCAAGACGATGAATCAACGCTCACAGTTCAAGATGACGACGCTGGAAACTGAATAGCGTACTCTGTGTTCTGCCTTTGAGAATTTTTCATGTATGCCTAGGTTAGTGGCTTTCATATACGACCCAATCAGTAATTAATGACGAAGTGAAACTTGGTCGTTACAACTTATTTATTGCAATGTAACGAGGCAACGCATCGGTGGACCACCATGCATAGTCTATAAATGAGCTGTCAGCTGTAATGGACTGTTGGTCACGCCTACCATCGGCAACTCTAAGACACTCCCGTACAAGAGTGGGTAACTCGGAAGTCTTCACCGAGATTGCGTTGCAGCCAACAGTTCTCTATCAGACAGTAATTCGATCTACGAATGTGAACTGGTCGTTAACTTGTCGATTCCATCGCTGTTACATGGGTGGAGAAAGGCAGGCCTGATGTCATATAGCCTTGACGCTGGTGTGGGTAAAACTGATTGTGCTCGAAACGGAATCAGATCGTGGAAAAACAGTGACGTGCATTAGTCAAGTAAGCTCGTCACTAATAATTGAATTACAGTTCAAAACATTTACTGTAATTTTAGTGATATTTCCAGACTGTCCGTGGACTCATTCGTATTTTTATCAGTACAATGAAGAGGCTATACACTTATTAATAGTCAGAGGTTATTTTACTGCACTAGATAAATAAATAAAATGGCCAACACATCACAAACATTTACACAAATTTACACGACGTTTCGTCCCAACTAAAACAAAAAAAATATTTATTAACTAGCTATGCGTGGAAATAGTTCTTTTTATTTTTCCCTATAAACGAAACAAAAGGTACAGAATTTTGATAAAGTTGAATTAATTGAATATATAAAAAATACGGTATCAATTATTTATGATCGCTTCAGGGAAAACCTTATAACTCGCAGTTGGTTTTGAACACATCCCGCTATCATACGTTTCGGAACCAATGAGCAATTACAAAATATTAAAATTTACCGGACGCGTCAAATAAAACCAATTTACGTAATTCCCGACTTACCTGATGCAGGTTTTCCTAGGGTTTTACCTGCATCTCTTTAGGTGAAACGCCGGGTAGGATCCTTAAACAATAGCCCGGGGGCCCTAGTCAACCCTTGGATACCTTGTTCTACCTTCCGCATCCCGCCTTTTCAATTCCCTTCCTATGCTATTAAAGGGGAGTTGCCTGTTTCAGGATCACCCTCATGTAGCATTATAACCCCCCAAAAAAATCGTATCGACGATCCAAATAAGTTTATTTCTCAGGGAGTTAGCTTTCTGCCAACAATATATGGAATGACAATATTCGCCCTCCTTCTCTGTCTCTCCCTCCCTCATGCTGCCAAAATTACTCGTATAATACAACTGTAGGTGGGATGAATGGTATAGGAACGCCAAGTCGCAGTTGGTTTTCACACCGGCTTTCGTGCGGCAATTCAATGGATTTATAAATATTTACATTAATATCTCCTGAAGTCTGCAAGATATCGTAATGAAATATACACGAAAACTTAAAGAAATATTCCAGTTTCAATTGCACAAATTTATATTTAAATCCGTTAAGCTGTTTTGGAGTATAAAGAGATCAAGTGTATAGACAACCCGCTCTCACTTTGGAAATTTTAACGCGGGATTGACATTCAGAGAGACAGACAGACACTTCAATTTTATTTCCTGGTATAGATATCTAATCTAAATATTAAATAATTTTAATTTAAACATATTAAATTAAAATTGTGAATATCAATAAAAAACCAATACCTTACTTAAAGTCTGATTTTATAAACAAAATTAAAAAATAACCTGTATTTGCAGCTATGTTGAACAGGAAAATTTGAACGTACCGAATTTTTGTTTATTTTCATTTAAAATTAAATTGGTAAATAATTGTAGAATGTATCTCTTTAGGTGAAACACCGGGTAGGATCCTTAAACTAAGGCCCGGATCCACAAATGAACGCTCGGCCACCGTGATGTACTTTCCACATATCCGCTTTTAAATTCCCTTTCTGTGCTATTAAAGGGGAGTTAGTTGCCTGTTTCAGGATCACTCCCATGAAGCCTGTTACCCAATATAAAATAAAAAGCAATTCCCCGAGGGATGATAGAGTTTTCTCCCACAGGTATTTCTCCCCAGATTGGCAAAGGCGTGGTGAATTCTACTTCAGTTATACAATTTTAAGATCTGTCATTCAGCAGCTTAGTTTCCTGACAAATATTAACTTTATGACGCATACATAAATAAGACTGTGGGTGGGTAATTTATAGAAGTTGGCACTAGAGAGTATTACGCATCAACATTTACTTGTTCTCGTAACTCCTACATTACGGGTAGAGTCATGTGAACACGTTACAGGAATATCCAAGATTTCCACGCTTGCAAGTACTTGAAGCATTACATCAAATACGACGGGATGAGTACTTACGAGTAGGCAGAAGATTGATTGTAAATGTACACTTACCTGAAAAACAAAAGAAAAAAATGTAATAAGTATTCAACAAATAGAGAATATATTTGTCTGATTTTTACACAACTAAATAGAGGATCTTTGAAAAAAAAATTGTTGCCATTAATTATAAAGCAGGGGTTGCGATGGGTGTCATGGCGTCCGCAGCCAATAGTAAGTTTCAGCTGCAAGGCGTAAACATCGCATATGTTTCCGATTATTCCGTTGCCGGTACAAATTCCAAATTAGTGTCGCAGTTTCCGAGTTTCGGAGGAAAACCCTTCCATTTTTTGGTGAAAGGGTCCTTTCCTGCTATTCATTAAAAAAAGGAGGGTTGTCCCCACTGTCCAAATGAATTTCCGGGGAAAGTCAGGCCACACGCATCCAAAAATACGTCGCAGAAACTTAAGTACTCACTTCGCGTATTTTTAACAAATTACAAAATATTATGCATAGACGAGTTAACATTATAACGAACCGCATTGGGAGAAAAACAATTAATTAAAATCATTGTTCCGGAAGCATATCATATATATATAGCCAAATATCTGCTTTTTTGGTATTTTAAATATCCGCCGTAAGCGCTAATGGTGGTAATCATATCTTACCCTTGCAGTGAATAGTTCTAGGTTGTAGTGAACATGTATACAAAATATGATCGTAATTTTCGAAACGATTAAATCCGTATTAGGAAAATACACACGAAAAGATAACAGCTAAGTGAAGAAACTGGCGAGTTTCATTATTAAATTATAACCTCTTCAATAGTTTACGTCACACCCTGCAATAAAAAGAAGATTTTACGAGTTCCAATATCTTTCTTGAAAGCCTTGTAGCTGCCTTCAGTATCACAGATGAATAATAATTTCAGAGATCTCATGCTTTGAATGGGATCCGTTGCCACGCTTAATGGCTTGTTTTGAAACATCATAACATGTCTGTAGACTATACCTCGGTGTCCACGATCGTGTCTTCCAAATATTTAATAGCAACGGGCCGAAAGGTGGCGCTAATGTATTCAATGTTTATGTGGTCTTTAAATCATGAGACCATATTAAGTTACTTTAGGGCCAGTCGTGGAAGTGTGTAGGTGGAATGGTTTCTTGTTGGCGATACAAAAGAGGTTGGTGGACTTCCATTAATATTTGTCTGTTTTAAATTATATAGAATAAAATGCAGATAAAACCCAGTCACAAATTGTTTATTAAATTTCTAAATCTCAAAAATCTGTTTTGCTTCATCATAATCTAAATATTATTCTATGTACTTAATACATTTTCAGACGGGTGAAATCAATAGACTTCTAAGACAAACAAAACACAAACAGTATGACATGAAAATTGAATTATTTAAATTTATAATTGTACTTGAAACAAAATGATAACCAAAAACAACCAATCCTCTCTTTGTATGTAAAGATATTAATTTACTCGCAGGTTCGTCACGTAGTTTTCGATTAAATCTTTTTTCCTTTAATTCCTATTGAGTTTTCCGATTTTTACAGTAGCAAACGACTTTCGTATACAGTTTTCCTGATATATGAAATAAAGAAACAAATCGCCAATTATAATAATATGTCAGAAATTAAGTTCTATTTCAATCACTACAACGAACACGTGGTCAGAAACTGTCCACAATAGATGCTAAAATCCAAAATAGTGAATCAAAGAATTAATTGAAGGACAGCGAGGACTATTTAATATTTAGAATTAGCTGGGGACCCGACGTTTTCCAGGAATTTTTTTATATTGTTCCGGTACATTATTTAATACTTCGTCAACGCATTACTAAACCAACATCGAACCACAAATAGACTTCCAGTATTTCGAGAGTCCAAAATACCCCCGGTACAAAAGCGGGAATAAATATATTTTCAGAATTCCAACAGAATAAAAATTTTCCTCCACTTAATTGTTAGATTTTTGCTTAAATCGCATATTAAAGGTCATAACGTAACACTGCGACTCGCATTACACCAAACTCGATAGTTTCCTTTTATTGTCATATTAGTTATTACTGAATTTTAATATTTATTTGACGCGAGAAATAAAACCAATTCATCAATTTACGTATACATCGTATCTACAATCCAAAGAAGTTCATTTTTCCTCAGTCTGCCGCAACAATACGGTAGATATTAAGTGGGATTAATAATATCGGAACGTGTAATAGAAGTTATAACTCGCAGTTGGTTGACAAGAAATCTTCCCGTAGAATTAATATTTGTATTTATATTCATATTACATTAATATCTACTGCAATATATCGAAATTA
Source organism: Eucriotettix oculatus (assembly GCA_034510155.1). Classification (NCBI taxonomy): domain Eukaryota; kingdom Metazoa; phylum Arthropoda; class Insecta; order Orthoptera; family Tetrigidae; genus Eucriotettix; species Eucriotettix oculatus. The sequence continues at coordinate 21,645,475 of CM067382.1, read as the reverse complement.
AATATGCACGAATATTCAAATCTCCTACCTGCCTGATGCAGGTTTTCTAGGGGTTTCCCTTCCGATGAAACACCGAAGGATCCTTACACTACAGCCCGGGAGCCTTAAACAACCCTTGGCTACCTTGCTCTACCTTCCACTTTCCCCACTTTTATATTCCCTTCCTATGCTATTAAAGGGGAGTTGCCTGCTCCGGGATCACCCTCATGTAGCCTGTTACCCACCAAATAGCATGCATTACTTTTTATTTTTATTGGCTAGAAATATTACTAATAAATCCATTGAGCTCGAGCAGAAGCGATGCTCATGACCCCATAATTATAAGGGAAGATTGACAGAACAGCAATAAGTTATTTATTATGCAGATATAAGAGAAAACCAACAATAATCAAATGATAAGCGACTTGGTTACGACGGAAGACGCCAAATGGCTATTTAACGCGGGCGGTGGGTTGTATGTACTACCTTGAGGCATGAGACAAGTATTAATATCGTTCCTTTTCCGGACTAATACATAATATATCGGGAACCGAGCTAGTATCCAATAAAAAGATGAGAAGAAAGTCTGAAATCTTGCACTTTGCAAACTGGAAATTGTCTGCAACTGTTACAAAGTTTGCAGTTGTTTTTTTACATTATTTCTGAGATTTAATTTTATTATTATTTATTAGTCCACAACCAAGGTAAGACAGCTTTGGTTGCTTAATTTCCTCAAGGTATGTTTCAAATAATTCCAACAGAAAGAATGGTGCACGACCTTAATGAAGCCTGACCCCAAGGTTCACAAGTCTCGGTTTTCATCTAATGATCTGAGACGTTCGGTACCTTACACTCTCTCAATCCTAATGATTGTGTTCATCCAAAATAATTTATTAGCATCCAGATGTAACTCAATGCGCCGGGGCTCAATTAGCCAAATTGGACGAGTCAGTTTTCGCTCGAATGAGCCTAATTGCGAAGTCGGGCTGACCGTAAGTTATTTGAGTATCACGATCCGCAAGGTGGTCAGTGCCGTAGAAGGAATAGCGTGACCCGGACTGGAAGGCAGCGGATGAAAAATACGAGTGCTTCGTCGCTCTGAATGAAGGCAGGCAACGCTTCGCGCCGTTATCCCCGGAGGAGTCCTTATAAGGAACGTTCTCCTCCATTGAGGCTGCCTTTATTTATGCCGAGGCAGCCATTGTCTGGCCACGGCTGCGGGACGCGGGCAACTCGCGTGCAGGGAATAGGTTCCGTATATATATAGCTATTACCTAGCATCATCTGGCTGTGAACCAAGGTAGACCCCGCCCGCTTTTGCAGTGGGAAACTCTACTAAAATTGAGCGAAACGCCAGAGAAGATTCTTACAAACATACATAGTGCGTCGAATGAAAGCTAATTCACATGCCACACTTGAAACGAAAAATAAAAAAAACATTTAATGTGTTTCTGAAAAGTTTGTCATGAACATATTTGGGAATAGAACAATTTACATTTCCTTGCACAAAACAAAAATCCATAGCTGTATTAATAATTTTCAATGACAATTTTTTGCAAGAAAAATGATTTCTGTATCATATGACAAAATAAAACATTGATGGTTTGAAACTAAGAAAATAAATCTCTTAAATTACGATACTTGAGAAATCTGTGAAATAAAGGCTTTCGCTAAATATTTATAGTTGAATATTCGAGTTTATGTTTAAACATTTGGAGACACAATATCTGTCCGTCTTTCATGTTTGATTCAATTAGATTTTTTTTTCTATTAGATATAATAGCCCTGAGTAACGCCCGTCGTGAAACGCTCGGTAAACCACGGAAACGCTCTGCTTTACCTTTGTCAAAGAAATCACGTTGCAGAGAGTACACTTTAAAACAGTTTTCTATTATAACAATCACGTTATATTACTTAATATTTATTATTTACTTTTAGGTGATTTAAGTACTTCGAGGTCGTTACTTAATACTTTTCTTGCTTCCAATAAGTTATGGATTTCCATAAATTATAATAAATAATAATATTGATTGTTTTGTTTAAGGTGGTTGAAGGTTAGTGTAACTTAATAATTCTATAACCGATGCATATCGAAGAAGACACATTGCTACTACATAAAGTACTTTTTGGGCCACGTTTAGCTTCCATTAAACCTAGAAGTTTTATTTCCATATGTTCCGATAGGATCCGATTGAAAGAAAAAGACTCGTGGCTAAAAAAGAATTAGAAATAATTAAGTGGGTTTAATATGCAATAAAAAATTGGGGTTCCCATTTAAGTTTTTTAAGTCTACCCTCCCCTAATCAAAGGTCGAGTTTCATATTATTAAATGTCCCATTATGAGTCAAACATTTTTCATTCACACTTTTTTTGATCCGATGTGTGGTTCTCGAGATATTTCAATGTCTTCAGATAAACTGGACACCGTGTATAGTGCTACACACGATTAAGGAAGATTGTCAAAGATAAGATTATACAGATGGCTGTTGTAAAGAATAGTAAGTTATGAATAAAATATCTGAGACAGATTCGTGGGAACTATGCAGGAGCTAAAACTGCTCTGTTTAGTACGGAACATCATAGTAGCTACAGTAAGAGTAATACAGAAAAACCATCGACCGAATAATTTAAGGAGTCATATGAAAGGTCGTGTCAGTTCTAGGTGAACAGTGAATGTTGGTACGATTAATCTAACTGAAAAAGTCGTTGAAGGCTGACAAAATAAAGAGAAAGGCTTTGCGATTTTTTTAAAAAAGAATTTTCAAATTTCTGATCTGAAAGTGCAGCGAAGAAAGTTGCGAAACGGTATGACGTCACGACCTTGCGTGGGCCCCGGACCACTGCCTCATATGGGCACAGCAAGCTGCAGCAGCCCAAACACGACACAAATGCAATTCGTCCTTTCTAGGATCCCTTAAAAACCGGCGCATATCCTTTGCGCAATCAGCGATCAAGTCAGCCTGACTCTGAGAACGAACGTTAAACTGTTATGGGAGTAGTAAACTTGCTCACGTAATCGCCTTAAGGAAGCTGCATTTATGTGAATCTTCAACCCATAATTCCGTTCTTCTGAAAAAATTAAAATTTGACGTACGTCATTTATTAGTAATGTCTACTATAAATTATTAATCAAGAAAAACTAATACAAAAGAAACTTGGAGATAATTTTCGTATTTTGCAAATTCGGACTTTATGATTATTAGATGTATTAAATACCTCAGAAATAATTTTTGAAATTGTGAAATACTGTTATTTCTGATACATACCAGATCATAAGTTTAGCTTTATTAAGAAAATGTTAGTTACGTAAGTTTTTTTAACAAATATCTCTTCAATATTTTTCGTACTATAATTTCAAAAGCTCTTCAGATTGCAGTAATTAGGATTGAAGGGCAACAAAAAAAAGAAAGTAGAAATCAAGAAAGGAGTGAGACAAGGATGCAGTCTGTCGCCCATGCTCTTTAACTTATATACTTAACATGCGACGAAGAAAGTTAAAAATGAATACGGAAAGGGAATAAAAATGCAAGGATAATAAATAAAAACCATAAGGTTTACTGATGATATTGTGGTATTAGGGGAGTCATGAAGAAGACTTAGAAACCGTAATAAATGGCATGAACGTGCTTCTGGAGGAAGAGAACAGCCTGAGTATTAATAGAGGGAAAACCAAGTTAATGGAGTGCAGTATGGAAAATAGTGGCGTTAGATTGGAAAGGTATATTTTTAAGGGAGATAAGGAATTCTGCTACTTGTTCAGCATAATAACTAGAGTAGGATAGCAAAGGTAAGGAAGGTTTTCCGAAAAGAAGTGGGATGTAATTACTGCTATTATAAATATAGAATTAGGAAATCATTTCTAAAAATGTTTGTTTGGAGTGTGTGCGAAACGTGGACTATAGGGATTGCAGAAAGGAAAAGAATAGAAGTTTTCAAAATGTGATGCTACAGAAGAATGCTGAAAATCAGATGGATGAATAGCGTTCTAAGCAGAGTAGGGGAAGACAGGAGAATATGGAGGACGTTGATCAAGAGAAGGAATAGGAAACGTTTTGAGACATGCTCACCTTTAAAATTAGCATTAGAGGGAAGTGTTTAGGGTAAGAACAGAAAAGGACAGTGAACCATTAGGTACGGTATGAACACACACATAACCGTTACTCTTCATTCATTAATGGTTATAGGAGGCAAACTGTGTCTCAACTTTTCAGTCTCCTTGAGTACTGGGGCTATTATTGTACACTCTTCATGTATTTGACTCTATAAGGGTACCGGGAACATTTTTAACTCTTTGTGTACAGGGAATATTTTTAACTCTCGTTATGTGCCAGGCGTACTTCCACCTCTTTTAGGTATAGGAATGTTTTGTTGCTCTCTTAAGGTTCCTGAATTTTAAATATATCGGTATAAACTTTTTTCTAAATGTCTGTTTGTTATTGTGGAAGTTAGGATGAATCATAGCTATCATTAGTGAACAGCAGTGCAACATTATTCACGAGACGTATTGAATCATTTTATCACGCCGGTAATTTCCCTTCTAACTGATAAAATTTCGGAACTTCCCCAGTGAAAATCGCACCAATTGAGTACCGTATTGATAATTATTCAATATAACCAGAGAATGCTAAAACGTTGCCTGAGTAATTCTCATTTAATAGTTTTTTTTCTATTGATCAAAATTTTTCCTTTCCAAACTAAGGGTACTTAGGGATGTCTACACAGTATAACACTGGGAAACAGCGACCCTTTCGCTGTTTAGTCTCAAAAGGCTTACATGCATTTGTTGCGACTGCTTCCACTCGCAGCCGCTGTTGACACATCACTGTACTTGTCTTTTCCCCATTGTCGTCCTCTTGACGCATTACCAACCCAACATCATAATCGACCCGTTGACACGCCAAAAAATCGAAATAGTTACAAATGACATAAATTATCTATTTGGTTTTCTATAATATTATTCGTATTTGGTGTCCTTTCTGTTGCACGCGTAAGCAATATTTAGCTATAGACGTCGGCACAGGCTAAACTGTTCCCACGCCTCGTGAACGGAGGTCTGAACATTTTAAGGGCTTGTTTCACGCGTCACGGTCTTCGTATAGCATCAGGCCTTGTTTGAAGCTGAGAGTTGAAAAGTCTGGGTGCGTCCGCCTGGAGCACACGCGATTGTAACACGCAGCCTTTTATTACAAGCTGTTACCGTAACAAGCGCTCTTCCTAATTCCATTGACGGCGAAAAGGCGAGTTGCGAAACTGTTCGGTGATGTGCCTCAGTGACACTAATAGTTGAACCAACACGGCCCGAAGGTTACATTTTAACACGTTTAACTCGGAAACCCAAGATTGACCCTATAGCTATTTCTGGACGAGAAAACATCAGTTACACGTCCAATCAGTAGCCCAGTAACACTGAATTAATAGCATATAGACAAAATCTCAACGTTTTGAAACACAAATCAGTTATGGTCACTAATCACACATTTACAGTTACACTCAATTTATTGATGAACTGCAAATCAATTTCTGCGAATACAGTTTTTCACTTATTCCTAGTAAATTAAACCATTCCAATATTAACTTCAATATTAGCAGCAGAATAATTAATAATATAGCGAAACAATCATTATTGAAGATTCATTGTGCGCGAACGTTCTAGAAGGAACCTATTATGAAACAAGTTCTCAGCGCACAATAGCGAGGGGTACATAAATAGCTGCACAAAACGTAAAACGCAAATAGGATAAATATAATAAGCAGGTAAAATGATGTTTGCAAAACTTCAAAATCCCTCCCAGATTTTTACATGATAATTGTAACCCGGTGGTTTTCCCGATTTAGATAGTGAATGAACTTCTCTTGGGATTCTAGCGTGTTTTACTTACCTGTAATCCTAATGGATTGTCATATAATAGTCTAAAATAATTGTGGCAAATGATCACAGCATTAGCTTTAATAAATTACAGCAATGAAATGACGTCAGTTTACACAATGTGACGGATCAAGTAAATAAAATTATTTTATAAGGATTGGGCATGTAGAAAGCAATTTTAATTTAAAGCAAAATTAATTTTTTTATTCCGTAAGTAATTTTTGATTTTAAAGGAAAATTTCATTATACATATTATATTGTAAATATTTGAAAAAATGAAAACCACAGCACATTTGTCAGAAAAAAAATTAATTAACATTTTGTTAATATAATTATAAATATTAGTGGACTTTATCAGGTAAAATTTTTAATGAATGCGATGGCAACGGCTGTAAATGAAGTTTATTAACATGGACGAAACGTCGTGTTTATATTAACTAAATATTAAATCAATTATTTTCTGACAAATTGGTTGTATTTTTTTATTTATTATAATTGTCAGACGATGTATTGAATTGTAAATATTTCCTTTTTATTTCAGAGTTCAAATCACACCAGAAAAGGTGTCAAATTTAGCAACAATAAGTCGTTTACAAAATACTGTTAATAAAGTTTATAATTTTTTTAACTTACAGACTGTTACAATATTTATTAATTTTCTTTTCTTTAATTGATGATCTTTGATAAAATCAAAATGCCGTAATTTCACAGTGACGATTAAAAAGTCCCCTGATCTCTTTCTTTACGATTGATAAGTGGATAGAGCAACAGTAAAAATAATAAATAATTAAATGAAAGCAATTTTATTTTATATATACGCAATTAAGAAGCTTCATTCTCTGCAAGTTATTCGAGAAATGACGTCTCTAATCATTGTATAACTATATAAGTTAATAATGCCGAGCCTTATTTGGAGTATTATTATTATTAGATCATAGTTTTCTGACTTAAATATTTGCAATAAATAAAAACGGCCCAAAAAGTCAGCATTAAATATATAAATCATTTCGGCCGAAGCCGTTGCTGGAGAAGGTCCAACGCGGCACCAAATTCTTCACATGCAAATTCAATAATCTTTTCGACTGAGGGAGTCAAGGAGTAAATAGGATATTTTGCTAAATTTTAAGCCTGAAGAAGTCTCAAAATGGAGATGAAACGTCTCTTCTTTTAAAAAATATTTATATATTTAATGCTGTATTTTTTGGCCGTTTTTATTTATTATTATTATTATTATTGAATTAAATTATGCTAAAATCAACCTCGGGCACATAAAGGAAATATTTTGAAGACTTTTTGAATCGCGTCATCCTTGTAAATTTTTTGATTACTATTAAAAAACGTACTGTAAGTAGTTGATGATAAATATTTGATATATGTTTTTAATAAGCAGTTAAATTTCAGGAGAAAATATGATTTTATAATTTTATTTTTTCTTTAATCATAAAAATATTTAACAATTTTCATTAGTTCTTTGTACCTTTATCAGGATTTGAAGATATTCATATAAGCTTTATATAACATTAAGATAAACCTTATTGGTGGACCACAGCCTGAAGTAGGAACAAATAAGTACCGAACCGTAATGCTGTTAAATTGTTTCTTTTATGATTAATAATTATTTTTTTAAATATCTGTACATAACTCGTTAAATACATCTTATTGATACGACCTTCATGAAATTGTCAAAATACTTTCGGAATCGTATAGCCGTAAGGTATCCGTTTTGTCATCACTTACTGTAGGATTAGTTTTTTTTAATCGCCGACACCATGAAGATCTTTACATTCGTTTACACTCATTTTATTGCATAAGTAATCCTGTAAAACGTTTCATTTTGCGAATGACATATTCATAAGGTCGTATTTCTTTGGAACTAAAATTACCCCAGAGCATCCAATTGTCGTAGAACGGTGTTCTTCAAAACAGAGGTCGTGTTTGAGTTTCTTCACGCACTGGAAAAAGACTCTCAAATTAGAAAGCGAGGGGAAGATCTAAATACAGCTTTGTAATTGGCTCGAACGAACACGTGTCTGCACCCTCTACGTCAGGGTGACAAATGCCCCCTTCACGACCCTTCATCTGTCAAGGAATCCGTCCCTCACCTCGGGAAACTGGCAGGAAACAACAACCGGTAAACTCTGATCAAAGATAAACCCCTTGGAAGGAATTCTCGCATATTTTACAAAATTATTAAACAAGTAATACGAAGAGTGATTACAAAAATGTCCGGGACAATAGAAAACACATTATAAAGGCCACACATAAGTCTGAAATTAATCTGGATTAAATTCAGTATCTAAATTTTTATGATTCTAAAGGAGCTCTTGTTAACTTATAATTTATGTAAATTTTATTAAATTATATTTTATCATAAATACACATTTTTCAGGCATATAGTTTTACACCACAAGTTTGTTTTCCCTTTTCACTGTTTTGCTAGTTAACTTTTATTTATATTGAATATATGTTTGCTACGAACGGAAATAAATATTAAATCAATAAAAAGACGGCCAATAAGTCAGCAATTAATTTTATTACTCTTTAATTAACTCTAACACGACGTTTCGTTACCCTTTTGAGACTTCATCAGGCATATTACTAACGTAACATTACAATAAATTACGAATGGGTTCCATATGTAACCCATGTGCAATCTATTCTAATGTTATGTTTGTAGTATACCTGATGAAGTCTTTGAAAGGAGATGAAACGTCGTATTTGGATTAATTAAAGAGTAATAAAATTAATTGCTCACTTATTGGCAGTCTTTTTATTGATTCTAACCTAAAGTTAGAAAATTAAGATCGGCAGAAATATTACTAGATAAATTATAAAATTATCAGAAATGGACACGATTAACGAATTCAGTTGACAACTATCTATTACTATTTAAATTCGTCATTGTTACTAGTATTTATCTTGAAACGGCTTAGTTTTAAAATATTAATTGCTTCCAGTTTTCTCAATAGTCGTCCATGATACAGAGTTAATGTAGGTTTAGGAATTAGAATTGTCTTAACATTCATTTCAATATGATATAAAATAAATAAACCATACAAATTTGTCGGGATTATATTTTCATAAAATAAAAAATTAGTGCATATTAATAAATTAATAAAATTGGCACGACGCGACGTATTGTTCTTTTTATAACCCCTTAATTTGCAATTAAGAAAATTAACAAATCAGAATATATATTTTGGAATATTAAAGCATAATTTAAAAATTGCGAAGGAAAATGAAAAGTGTGTGCTTTACAGACACATTATAGACGAATTATGTCGTGTCAATTTTTATTATATTAATATGTTCTAATTATTTATTTTATTTAATAAAATCGAAAGTTTTTTTAAATCAAAACTGTAAAGATTTATAAAATATTTTAGGTTATTTCTTATTAATAATACATGTAGGGTTTTTCAATAAGGATGAAAGGTCCATGTACGCCTTTTTAAATAACAAAGAATTTCGTTAGTATTTTACAGACAGCTTCTTTACTTTCATTTCAACCTCGAACCGCCCTGATTTAGAAACATATGTTAAAGCACAATTAACATACTTAAAATATTATATAAAATTGTTAATGGTCGCTAAATATATTAAATTACTAAGACAAGCGTAACAATAAAATATTATATAAATGGTTACAAGTTAGATTAATATTTTTTAAAGAGAGATGAATTTATTCCAATTCCAAAGGCCATAAAAATGAATTTAGAAGATCAGAATGGAAAAATCTTGACCTGATCGGGAATCGAACCCAAAAATTTCCGCTTAAAAGGTTATAAAATTTATTACTCCATATTATGTATTACATTCAACATCCAATTTCATGTAGGATGAGTGGAAAGACAAAAAATTCGTTTAGTTGAATCATGGCTTCAAGGTTGGGAAAGTGAAATATGATTGATTAAAAAAATGCAATGATTACAATCATAGGAGTTGCCGCAGCTGTAGTGTTATAATTTTTATTTTTTGAGTACGGAAAGAGCTAATATCTTCAGCTGACGACATCAGAACCATTTCTGACCACTGGCACAAATCTTTAATAAGATCTTCTGGATAGAACGTCACGTAGCCGTTGGTCCTACGCGTACTTAGTATGTACATCACGAGCCATTCATTACAAGAGCCTCATTCATCGGCAATGCAGCAGGTGGCTACGTTGGTCGAGGTCCACGCTCAGCCAAGTATGGGCATTGTCCTCGGCACAAAGACGACCAGACTCGCCCCGGAATCCGACACAGGGCAGTTATCACGGTAAATGCTTTTCCATCTGGCTCTCACCGCCGTGCCAGCGCATTCTGCTCTTGAAAAAAAAACAGTGGATAAATGATTCCATCCATCAGAGTCTGATTTTAGGCAACGACGGAAGCGCTTAACGAACTCTCGTATATCTCCCCTATAAGCCGACTGGAAACATTTATGAGAACTGGATTGACTCCTATAATTTCAACTAATGTAATACCAGATCAATAAATCTAACACAAAATACCGCTATAATTCTCAGAAACTGTGATTGAATGAGGTTTCATCTGAAACGGACCTGTGGAAATTTAAAGGAAAATTAAGCCAGGTCAGTATAATTCTATTACATCACACTGAACAGTTATAAATCATGAGTCTCCTATTATAAAACAAAGAATTAAAGGTTGGATGGAAGATATTTAGATTATTCACTTAATCTGTCCAGATCAAGGAAACCCAAAATGGCCAAAGGAAGTATGAGTTGGACAAATAATATATATGAAATCTTCTGTAACTGAAATATATTTAGAGAATTTAAAACTCAAGATGATTAAGAAGAACGTAAACCGAATGCATCATTAAATAATTCAAGTATAAATAATATTCACCAAAGAGGAAGTGATTGTTTCCTTGGCATATAATGAGCACGTGTTGAGATGTGGAATTTTCCCAGGATTTAAGAAAAAAAACAGTTTGGATGGCAGGGAAAGAGCTGAAACCTTTAAAGAAATTGTCTGGAATTAACACAGAGTAAAGAAAATAAAATACGTTGTAGTCTTAGGGTACGTAAAGGATCAAACTGAGTCGGACTTGGTTGTAGAAAAGTCCAGCGCAGTCTCAACATTGAGACGAAGATATTAAGTATAGAAAACTTGATAACGTAGTTGTTTGTAATCTATACTACCGTTCAGAGTTATGGAGAATGAAAAACACGCTAAAGAAGGTTAAAGGTATAGTTCTTTTAAAAGAAAGAATTACTGGGCTGTAAAGAAATCCAGGAGTCTTCACAATATTGTGACTGGTAGAAGACTGATTTAAGGGTGGTCGTCCCTTAATCAAGGGAAAATACTCTCCCAGCGCTACAGGAAAACAATAGACTGGAACCTCCAAACCGGTTAAACCGAGCCCGCACAAGGCAAGGATTATAACCTGAAACGGACTTAGAACTGCTGACCTATTCCACTGTCTCACATCTGAATGGCTTCCTATTCAAAAGTTCTGAGTGAAGAAAAAAATATTTCCTAATAAGTGTAATATAACCGTATGACATAATACTCAAGAAATGAATCGCATTATGACATAAACAGAAAAGCACGTTATTCAAACATAAAAACTATCAAAAATATCTGTCCCAATAACGTTTTTGGAAGAATTTTATTATTGTTATCAGCATTTTTAAGAGGACTTTGGTTAAAATAATCGAGGAGCTGAGTTGGTTATCAGTCTGTATTCAGAGTTATCATAAAATAATGATTAATGGATTATAGGGAGAGTGAAACTGATTATTTCATGTTGCTACAGACAGCAACCACGAAAGTAGCCTGATCCTTTTAATATTATATGATTTGAATCGTTTAAGTATGGGTTTCAATTAACTTGTCATTTCTATAAAGACAAATTAAATGACAACTTTTACAGACAATTCACAGGTTTTATTCAACTTCGAATTTGCGTCCTTAAATTTGTGACTAAAAGTAAAATGGCGATATAAATACATTACTTCAGGCTTTTAATTACTGTCAAAAATTGAGCAAAAAATAGGAAACTTAAAGTTTCAAAATTACTTAAAAAATTATTCAAATTTAGAGTAATGAATTAATTTCGTTAAAGCCTGTAATTAATACAAACTTTTAGTTTTGAATGTATGAAAACACACAAATATTTATGAAAAGTAGGATTCCAAGAGCTGCAACCATGGTCGGTTACAACTGAAATGTGATCTAAGAATTTAGAGCAACAACTGTATTGTAGACTGTTAAACTTGAGAATGTGAATTTTTGGGGATTAAAATAAAAAAAAACATAAAATTAAATCATTAATAAATCTAAAAATAATTGTGGGGTGGAAACCCAATATTAATTTCTTCAGCAGTTACTCCGCGAAAACCTTAGATCTTTCATTTTAACAAGTGTTAAAAGATAACTTAGTGAGATATATTTTTGAAACTTGCAATATATTTTTTAATATGTTCTACCTCTTTTTACAGACGATTTCATGTCATGGAAATGCTCTCATAGCAGTAGAGCGTTAGATTGAATTGTGACGACGTCAAGCATCGCTTCAGCCTCCACAAGTCACTTAACAATGCAGGTGCTGAGGACCAATAAGAAGTCGACGAGCCGTAACCCACCAGCTGACTAAGATGGGGTTGTCATACAGCACAGGATCAAAGCAAGTCTGGAAAATTGACGAGCCACCCAGATGTCTCTGACGTGCGGTATTATACTCCATTGTCCGGTACAACTCTTTTTTAAAGCTCCCTCGCTGCATGCGAACAAAGACAGAGCAAGAAACGGTCGGTAGGGAAGTGACGGTAAGTGTTGTAAGAGATGATGTCAACGTGACCCCTGGCTGTTTTAGGGGACACCTATAACAGCCTTGCACAACGTGCCTCGAACGACTCTATTATGACCAACCTACGTGCGCATTTGTCACAAGCGGCGGTTCTGTCTCTGCTTCTATAACAAGAAACAAAATACACGGATACAAGTTACTCGTAGGAGGAAGAACATGGCCTGGACAAGATGATACTCTTAGTAATAATAAGATTTTATTGTGAGAGGCGTCTGGAAATTTATATTCATTGCATGAGGACGATAAATTTCCCCATTCAAGATACGAACAGTTCCATATGGAGTAAAACAAATGAGGAGGATTGATCAAGAATGGAACATTTGTTCATTGGAATATTCACTCACTGGAATAAAACATATTGAGAAGGGAAGTAAAAATCCAGCCGACCGTACATAGAAGGACTAAGGAAGGCAACCCACCGATACACTTATTAAAATAAAAGATTACTAGATTACAAGTTAAGGACATTCTACTGTAATTTAACTCTAAGGAGACCAACTACGAGGCATGCTCATAAAGTATGCGCATGTACTATGACCATAACGAACTCTGGTTTTTGATGGCTGGAAATACTGAGTGGTGACAGAGCGAGCATAGCTGAAACACGGAAGTGCGTAAACCAGTGGTGGATAACCATCTGTATACCAAGCGCCAATTTTTTTGACAGAAGCCACAGGGCGCGAGAAAACCAACTGTGAGTTAAAAGTCCTATTAGACGTTCCTATACCATTCATCTTTTTTTTTCTTTTTTTTTTGGTTAACAGGCTACATGAGGGTGATCCTGAAACAGGCAACTCCCCTTTAATAGCATAGGAAGGGAATTGAAAAGGGGGATGCGGAAGGTAGAGCAAGGTAGCCAAGGGTTAACTAGGGCCCCCGGGCTATTGTTTAAGGATCCTACCCGGTGTTTCACCTAAAGAGATGCAGGGAAAACCCTAGAAAACCTGCGTCAGGTAGGTCGGGCATTGGGTACTATTCTCACGCCCTTCCGAATGACGAAAGACGAGTCTGCTGTGGGGACGCAGCATTCCCTTCTCCGTGTCTCCACCAGTTTCAGGAGGCAGTTGGCCGACTGATCCAATGGGATCAGCGGACAGCTCTTGCCATATGCCCAAGGTCTTTGACACCGGTACATATACCTCCTAAAATAGGTGAAGGTGTCTCGGCATATGAGAACTTTGATAAAAAGTACCCAGAGAGAGTGCGAGGCATTCCCGACATGATCAGGTGAGCCCCGCAGTCACTCTGGGCTGAAGCGCCTGCGAGAAAACTTCCGCAGCGCCCTCCGTATTGTACCATTCATCCCACTTATTATAAGCTTAATTTTGGGAGAATATGAGAGAGAGAGAGAGAGAGAGAGAGAGAGAGAGAGAGAGAAAACGATCATTGTTATAAATAACCTCTACCGAAGGCAGTCAGTAATTAAAAATGAATTTCAAGAAATGAAAGCAGAATTCACGAAAGGAGTAGGAACAGGAATGCAGTCTTTCATCCATGCTCTTCAACTTAGAACAGGGGATTATAAAAGTTAAAACGGTACATGGAAAAGGAATCAAACAGCAAGGAGAAAAAATAAAATCCCTACGCTTTGCCGATGATGTTGTAGTATTAGGGGAGTCAGAAGAAGACTTGGAAACCATAGTAAATGGTATGAACGTGGTCCTGGAGAAAGAGTTCAATGTGAGGATTAATAGAGGGAAAACCAAGGTAAGGAGTGTAGAATTGGAAACAGTGGAATAACAAAGAGTGTTAGATTGGTAAGGGATGTTTTGTAGGAAATTAAGGAATTCTGCTACTTGGGCAGAATAATAACTAGAGTAGGATAGCAGAGGCAAGGGAGGCTTTCGCAACAGATAAATTTACTAACGAGTAATATAAGTGTGAATGTATGCGGAAATGGAAAGGCTTTCGCAAGATAGGTTAGCATGGAAGTTTCCATTAGACCAGTCTTAGAGCTGAATACCACAAAAATAACAACTACCATTATTAGGGTTGGTAAATAGATATGAGGATAGAAACTGCTTCGCTTAGGGGACGAAAAGGAATAACTTTGACACAGTCAAATGAATTATTTTACGCCAGTAATGACAGTAATGTATTTTTTCTCACCAAGATTTCAATTTTCAGACTCAGGAGTTATTTTCTACCTACCCTTTAGACCAACGGTGGGCAACCCCCGGTCCGTGGGCCACATCCGGCCCTCCTGCGATATTTGTCCGGCCTGTCACTAAATTTCTCTGTTTTAAATTAATTCGGCCCACCACGTCGAACCGCCATGTTTCCAAAAAAATTATGCAAGTCTAATGAATTTTATCATTTGAAATGATGTCCTTCCTCGGCAGTATTTATTATGAACACTAACTCGGAAAGCTCCTTACGCGTAGGAAGAATATTACTTTCACAATACATTGAACTTCTTGCACGTAACCCCAAGTTTGTTTAGAATTTCAACACTATTATATGTAATTCAAAAATTAACTGTAACTTCTCTTTTTTGAACAAAAACTACTACTATCAATTGTTTTTTCTTGGTCTGTGGCCAACCATCAAGATTATCCACACCTACTTTAGATAGTCATCAATATAATTTATATTTTCTGGATCTGTTGGTACTGGATTGTCAATTTTCGCAACTCAGGCTCAAGAATTTGTCGCAAGGAATGGAACGAGAGTACAAAAGTTTGTGTGTCGATTTTTATTCAGGCCCCACTCCATTTCGACAGCAGACGCAGACGCATGGAAGACCGCAACAGTTGGCCCCATGAGATCTGGTCCATTGTGTGAGGACACTTTCTCCGCGTCTTCCCGCTAAGGACATGTGGGACATATTCTTTTTCTGGCCAGACAGTTTCATTTCCGGAATCCAAGCTACGAACCCGGGACCTGGAAAGCTTGCGGGGCCACTTTCTTTCCATAGGAACTCGACAATGGGGATACGTGGTCATATATTAACATCAACAACACACGTCGTTAACATGTCGGACCCATTGCTACGACAACGAAATTTATTGTTCTGCACTTGGTTCATAAACACCCACTGAAGAAATCGTGTTGAGAGTCTCTTCCTGTTCATATGCAACGAAATTTTAAAATCGGGTTGTTTATGTTTCACGCTCTCAGACTCTTCTCTGAATTATATAGTTAAATAATAAATTTAGTTTACAATCTTATTTAAATAAATTATTAATTATACGACCTAAATTTCCAGACAAATTATATTATTAGAAACAATTACACAGGAAAAGGGATTAAATGGGTTTACATTTCCATGATACTTTGGGTCTTTCACTAACATTGGAGTATAGAATCATATGTACAGACATAAAAACCTAGAAGAATTAAAATAATCGAATTATTGAGTATAAAAAGGCGTGGTGAATTTTACTCGAGGCATACACTTTTAAGTTCTGTCATTCTTCAGCTTATTTTCCTGACAAATATTAAGCACGACGCATGCATAAATAAGATTGTGGGTCGGTAATTTATAGAACCTGGCACTAAAGAGTATTACGCATCAACATTTTCTTGTTCTCCAAACTCCTACATTACGGGTCGAGTCATGTGAACACGTTACAGGAATTTACAAGATTTCCACGCATACAAATACTTGATACATCAGATTAAGGGACACCGGGACTGAAATTTCGCCTAAAATCTGAAGAAAATAAATCAATTAATTTTTTTTATATTAATATGCCTATAAATTCAGTAAACTGAAAAATGAAGCCGCGAAACAAAAGAAGGAAGGTGTAGCATATGCCGCAGGACACTTAATTAATATGTTTGATTCTAATTTAATAAATTATTACTGATTTTCAGAAAAAAATGTTTTTCTCTGGTATGCGTCACAAATATTAAGATATTGTCTTCATTGTTTTTGCGCATAATCTACATGCTAATATCTTAAAATACAAGTATTGTTTATGTAGTTTAGGTGACAAAAAATTCTAGGTGCTGAAAAGTGCTAGTTTTTAAGTAACCCTATGAAGCTCATAGTAAAAAAATACTTTCTCCTCACAGTTTCATTAAATTTCAAAAATAATACTGAAAATTTATAAAAATGGTCAGCCCTACATATAAATGTAAAAAAGCTCAAATATATTCAAATACGTGTCGCAAGGAACTTTTTCAAAACTGCTAAATTTTGAAAATAATTTTCGCATATCTCTACGAAAAAAGTTTAAAAACCAAAATTTTGAACATTGCTACACATGTCCGTTGTTAAAACAATTAAATTTAGAGTAGCAATCCATTTTTACGTAGTTTCAAATTTCAGTCCCCGTGTCCCTTAAATATTTCAGGATACGTACTTACAAGTAGGCAGAAGACTGATGGGAAATGAACACTTACCTGAAACAAAAATGAAAAAAGTAATAAGTATTCAACAATTGAAAGAAATATTTCTCTAACGTTATATATAATTTTAGTGAATTGCGGAACAGTTGAAAAACAACGTACATGTATATATAAAAATATAAAAAATCTTTTGTCATATCTTGCCATTAATTGCATGCAAAGCAGAGGCTCCGAGGGTGTCATGGCGTCCGCAGACTAAGCTGTGTGCCCCCGCCACTATTCTACCACGACATCGGAAACACCGATTATAAACATAAATTAATTTCGTTTCTACGCCATCGTTTTCTAACGCTTTGTGTGCACATTAGAATATTTGTGAAAAGCCGAAAGTAAAGAAACACGCTTATGGGTTAGACACATCTTTGCGAAACGTTATTTTCATACAAAAATAATATAAAATCAAAATGCACATCTTTATTCACCGAGGAGCATATTATTAAATAAAATACCTTCTACGAAAATTTTTATTATTATTTTAAATTAAAATTCTTCCGTTTCTGACTTTCAGCCATTGTATTTTATCTATAATATTCATTCAGTGCAATTTCATTATTTTATTTACATTTTTATAATTGTTTGTTAACAGGGATATCTTCATACTCTAATTATGAGGCAGTGGCCAATGAAAGCTTTCGCCAAAAATCACACACATTGATATAATTTCTTTTTATTACATCCTTCCTTTGCTTGCTTCTTTCTTTCCATGTAATATAAAAGGAAAGTTTTTAATTTAATATTGCTTTAATTATTGATTGATTAATCATTATTCTTACCTATTATTAGTATCATTAATTTTAAGATGGTTTTGAAACCGTGTGCGAAATTATTGATACAAACATGTACAGTGATTGTCATGAATGAATGTGCTAGAAACGTACACATAAAATTATTATTGGCAATTAACAATAATGTTAATACTGATCTGATTCAATCTGCAGAGAATAATACAAAACAAGAACGCATTTATAAGTATTGAGAAAGTTACGGATTAAACCGTAGTAGTCAAATTTTATACAGTATTATTTTTCTAGAAAAGTTAATTTCTCTTCTTTCCCTGCATTAAGTTAATGGTTCATACTGCTACTTTTCCTATACCATTATTTTTAG
This sequence comes from Eucriotettix oculatus, assembly GCA_034510155.1. Taxonomy (NCBI): domain Eukaryota; kingdom Metazoa; phylum Arthropoda; class Insecta; order Orthoptera; family Tetrigidae; genus Eucriotettix; species Eucriotettix oculatus. The sequence continues at coordinate 21,627,345 of CM067382.1, read as the reverse complement.
GACCGGTTCTGGGTCGCCTCACCTCCTCACAACGTAATTTCGTGTGGGACTTACCGATAATTAAATTTCGGAGAATCTGAGGTATTTATAACGACAGCGATTGTTTATTTATTCAACCCGAAAAAAGTCGTCTTCACCGTAAAAAGGAACAAGACGCCTGTCCATATCCAACGTCAGTATTTCAAAATATAAAACAATATCTACAAGAATTTTTGAAGATAGACTAATAATAGAAATAAATAACCCTATGGCTATAATTGAAGGATACTACCTGGTGATTCACCAAAAAAAGAGATTCAGGGAAAACCCTAGAAAACTTGCATCAGGTAGGTCGGGCTTTTGGGTACTATTCTCACGCCTTTCCGAATGTCGAGAAATGAGTTCACTGTGTCTCGACCAGTTTTAGGAGGCAGTTGGCTGACTGATCCAATGGGATCAGCGGACAACTCTAACCGTAGGCCCTAGGTTCTCGACCCCAGTAAATGCATCCCCCAAAATAGATTAACGTGCCTCGGTATGTGAGAGAATTAAAAGAAAATAGGGAGAGCACGAAGGGTCCCCAAAGGTAAACCCCGCAATCAATCTGGGGATTAAAACCTGCGACAGAAATCTCCCACAGGCATCTCCCACACACGGGAGATGAGTCTGAAATAGCATATATATATATGCTCTCTCTCTCTCTCTCTCTCTCTCTCTATATATATATATATATATATATATATATATAGAGAGAGAGAGAGAGAGAGAGAGAGAGAGAGAGTGGAGGATGAGGAAATCAAAAAACATATTAGGTGTACATATGTGAAGCTAATTAATACCAGTTATACAGTATTTCTACTTAATTTATTTAATTAAATCATTTTGGGCAATTAATATTTTTGCGTTCGGTCTGACTATAAACACGTAGCCATCAGCGGTCCTTCTTGAAGAGGTTTGACGATGGTCAAGAAAGCGCTCAGAAGATATAAACATCTAACGAAAGTAATCTCTTTTCCTAACGTTTCATCACGCAAGTTAAATTTTCACGGAAATCTGTGTTCCAATGGTCGTATGTAGCATCACCTTCATCGCCCTGAAGGAGGGGGGTGTGTGTTAACGACGATATTAAATTTTGGGAGACGGATTCGATTCTCATTGACCAGTATCATCGAGAGTTCAGAATCTGGTGGGAGGAACATTGACTAGCTGAGATGTGTAGATGAGCTGTAAGAAAAAATTCAGCAATGTGATGCTGGTCAGGATAACTTAGACAGTTATGTAGATGGAGGAAGGTAGTTCGGCAGCACTGGAGACAGCATTGGAGTTAAGAGCTGGCATCCAGTCCCGTTAGTATAGACCACGTGAATAAATTGAAAGGAGACCGGCAAGAAGTAAGAGTCTCTTCCTGGAACGCGATTACTGTCTAGCAGACGAGAGCTTGCGATTCCTGAGCAGCTGGATTACCTGACAGAACCCGGAAGGACTGCTGAAGTATTCAGAAAAGATGACCGTCAAAAGCAGACAAAGTGTTATAGATCCACGGCTATATTCTTTGATTTTACACTGCCTATTAAATTAAATGAGTAATTACAATTTTATTAAAATAGTAGCGTCTTTTAAAGAGATACGGTAAACGTTTCTGCAAACAGTTAATTATATTGCAGAAAAACGGGAGAAGGTCAAAATGAGAAGAAGAGGCAGTTGGTATATGAATGATGCTGAATATAATGAAGCGAAGGTTGATAGCTGGGAACTTTACCCCACGTAAAGGGCCAAAATCCACGTAGGTGAGCCTGGTAACAAAGAAGATGTTACGTCATTCTTAATCCATACCACACACACACTCACGAGTTAATATTCAGACCTTCCCGCAAGTATTAATTATCTGTAATGAACGCGTCGGAAGGCGATGCAAGTAATGGGGTCAGGAGGGAGGTGTGTTGAAACCCAGTCTTGGTTCGAGGCGTGGTCGACACATAGGGTCACCTGGGGGTCAAGGCGCCAGCCGGAGTGTTGCAAGGTCGGGCAGACTCGTCAGTAGCAGACATCTTCAGACACTAACTTAATTGCGAGGAACGCGCGTCACTTTACCCTGGACCAGCGAGTCATCGTCTGTTACAAGATAATTTGAAACATCTTAATGAATAACTATACACCATAAAAAATTCTCACCAGTGTGCTTAAATTTTAAATACACATCTTTTTGGATAAAAAAAAAGATGGCGGTGCAAGCCATCGAGACGTTGTGGCAAATGAACGACGCTGCCCGGTTGGAATCCTGAGAAAACTTTATCCAGCAGTTACACCGGGAAAACCTACGTTCCTTACACATCTTTTTGTTTATATATGTATTCTCAGTTACATTTCTGTATTTCTTTTCTAACTTCTGAGAATTTTCCTCATTTTATTTTTCATATTCCAGAGGTTTAAAAGGCTTATGGAAAATGAATATTAATATCCCAGAAACCATGTGACCTCAGCAGCCGATACTGTGAGAATAATAGCAAAGTGGAGTGATTCGAAAATCAGCTTTCTTCTCATATTTTTTACTCCATAATGACATTATGTTCAGACTTTTTAGATTTCGAATTATATTATCAAAAGAGATTGAAAACTGAAATTTAGTTTTATCAAAACTAATAATTTTATTTTTGTAATTATCAAACCCTTAATTATCATACTTCTGTAATTTTAGATATATTTTTGGTGACAAATTAACTTCGTTAGTAAAATAATTCCCATATTTAATAGGCTGGTGAGGTATTTGACGCAGTAGCAACAATACATTTTTTTACGACAGATTGGCGTATTTGAGAAATATGAATGACCAGGATTCAACTAATCCAATTTTATGTCATATAAATTATTATGAAGTGATATTTGTGAAAGCACAATAGCATCTTAGCATTTGACTGCTGAATTTAAACTCAAATATAGTAGACAAGTATTTTTCAGTCTCGAGAGGCATTTGCAAAGGTTAATCTATAACAATAAATAAAATTGAAGTGCCTGCCTGTATGACACAAAAATCCGAAACGGCTTAACGGATTTCAAAGAAAATTTGAGGGTAAAAACAGGAGATTTAGCTTAAATATTGATTAACCTATTGTTGGCAGAGAGCTCACGCCCTGAGAAAAAATAAACTTCTTTGGATCGTCGATACCATGTATACGTAAATTGGTTTTATTTTTCGCGTTAGGTAAATTTTAATATTTAGTAATTGCTCGTTTTTATTTATTTTTTCTTGTGGGTAACATGCTATATGAGGGAGATCCTGAAACAGGCAACTCCCCTTTCATAGCATAGGATTTTTTTGGGGGGTTAACAGGCTACATGATGGTGATCCTAAAACAGGCTAGGGAAATGAAAAGAGGGGATGCGGAAGGTAGAGCAAGGTAGTCAAGTGTTGACTACGGCCCCCGGGCTGTGGTTTAAGGATCATACCCGTTGTGAATTAAACGTATGATAGCGGGACCTGTTCAAAACCAACTGCGAGTTATAAGGTTTGCCCTGAGGTGATCATAAATATGTTACCATACTTTTTATATATTCAACATCATCAAAATTCTGCACCTGTTATTTCGTTTTAAGGGAAAAGACAAAGAGTTATTTCCGCGTGAACGAAGTCGCTAGCATAGATAGTTTTAAATATATTTCATTTCTACAAAAATATTACGAATTTAATTAATTTTAATAATTAATTTAATTATTTTTCAACCATGTCTGTATCACACAAAAATCAATTCGAAAAATCATAAAAAACATGAACGAAGTCTCTGGCATAGATAGTTTTAAATATATTTCATTTCTACAAAAATATTACGAATTTAATTAATTTTAATAATTAATTTAAAAAAATAGTATGATTGAATTTTGAGTTCTATAAATTTTAATTACTATGGAAATGGGTTTTACTTATAATATTCTTTACATAAGCATATTAACATGTATAATATTTATTTATCTGCAATTATACTAAACTGTAACAGGTACTTAAGACGCTGTACATACTGTCATAAACAAAACTAAAGAATTGCGAAAAGTAAGAAATAGGAGTATTTAAATCAAGACGTTCAGTTCACTCCATTTCAGTGCAAACGAAGTCGGGGTTGTCATATAGTAGAAAATAACTGGCAGATTTTTAGGCTCGTGACGTACTTCGTTTGTAATATAATTACATAAATCATGAAAACAATATTAGCGCAAATTAATTAGTTATGATGACGTTCAAAAGTATTATCAGCGTTATAGCTTTGTAATGTGAGTCGAATAATGGTAAAAGAGTGGAGTAAAAATATTTGTCAGAAGTGGGATTCGAACCCACGCCCTCATTCGAGGACCAGAACGCTTCTACCCGCACTGTGCGAGCAAGGTTGAACCTTGAGTCTGGCGCCTTAGACCGCTCGGCCATCCTGACAACTTGAAAACTGTGTACGTTTTAGCTGTACATACGCGGACAAACTATATACAAATAGTTTGCTATATAAAGATTGAATTTCTAAACACGACAGTAAATTTAGTTAAACTTCTAACAAGAATAATCAGCGAGTGTTTGCCATTCTATATTCAAACAGTCATCGAAACGGTTTATTTCACAGAAGCGGACACCTCTTAGTAGGTAAGATTATAATAAGCTTGTGTGATATTAGTTTCATATTTGTCCCAATAAGAATCTGTCATTAAAGAGAATGTCGGCAAAATTTTAAAGCCTTGTGCAAGAGGAGTGGAGTGATTTACATAATTATGCGTGAAATCTTGTTAACGTGGGCGCCTACGTTTATTCGATCCTTCCAATCCAGAGAAAGTGATTGATAGCTTCGACAGACCATCATAATTGCTTAATAACGAGATTAGTAAACGGCAGCTACAGCTCCCTACAGATGTGCACTTAGTAGCGACAAACATTATAATTTATATTATATTCAAATGCTGTTCATTGCAGAACTCGTGCCTACTCGATTTAGATTAATGTAAATTTTTGTCAGACGTTTGTACTCTTTATTTGACTACTATAACTTGAACGTTCAATTGTATTTTTAATCACATTTTCGCATGTAAACATGGCCATCTTCTCTTGCACTTGGACGACGCTACAAAATGGCGCCTTGTCGCAACTTCCAATAATTTTGTTATTTCTCTCACACAGACAACTTTAATTAAAATGTCTGCCTTTCGGATTCAGCTAGTTTCCCAACTGTTAACATTTTAATGTATCTTAGCCTAATATTTAAAAGACTTTCCCCTCACAGACGAGATAAAAAAATCCTTACTTTAAAACTCTTCTCTTTTACAATGAATAACCTTTTTCAATGAGAATTTACTTATTATAATATGGAATAATAATAACTGATTATTATTTCATATTCTTTGTGTTGCTTAGCAGAAGAATAAGCAAAGAAAGATACCACAAAAATATACAAATCTTCTTCCTCTTTATTTCATGAAAAAATCACATGCCAGTAATAAAATGATTCATAGAAGTTTTCGTTGCACGTCTAAAAATTGAATTTGAATATACTCGAAAGATTCAGTGAAGAATTTAAATACCAACATTGGATATTTTTTCATGAAATGAAAATGAGGAAATTTTAAGTTTTTTTGTTTTCTATCCGCTGTTGTAAATTATGTAGTAACTACCAGTGAACAACATATACAAATGAAGAATTATCCACACGTATGACAGACTTAACAGAATTTGGAAGAAATTTAACATAATGTATACGTTTCGACCAACCATTATGGTCATTGTCAATAAATGAAACCAATTTGTGTTTATATCCTCAGTTCGTTTCATTTAGTGGCAAGGACCACCGTGGTTGGTCAAAGCGTCTAATTTTTTGTTCAAAATTGTTCAAAATTCTGCGTAAATATCTGTCAGACCGGTAGATAATTATTATTTTATTATTGATCATTTTATCGTCGACTTAGCACTAACTGGCCATTAACGTTTTAAAATAACAACTATAATATACTAATAATAGTTAAGAACAATAAATGTCTGTATAAAACGTAAATAACATAATAAATAACGACCCATATGACAGACAATACAATGAAATTTTGAACGCATCCGTAATTGCGAAACTTCCACATCGATTTGAACATTTGCATTCGCAATAATCTATATGGATGTAAATGGACTATTAATAAATCAACAGACTTTGAAATTAAATGCGTTGTATCTTGTCGTACATTTACAGAAAATTTATTGGGTATGTTATATAGAATTTCAGAGATTAACATCTTTTTATAATTTACTTCGTTAAATAAAAAGACGGTCAAAAAGTCATTATATAAATTCATCACTATTTATTCAAAAGCAACGTTACTCTCCATTTTGAGGTTTCCTCAGGCGTACTACAAACATAATATTACAATAAATTAAATATGGGTTCTATTTACAATTTTTTAATTGATATATTAAATACTTATATATACATTTATTTAATTATATAAAAACACGGTAATTTACGTCGTTATCTAAAATAACAGTATTATTAAGTTACAGACAAGGTTTATAGATATGAGAATGTTTACAATTTGGAAAATTTAAATTGACTATCTGCCTGCTGACATTTTGGTCTAACCAATTATTAGATAATTTTTGTTATTCACACCTTTGGGTTGTTCTTTGTTTTGTACTATATTTGTTCATAATTATGCAGTCTGGCCACAAGGGATGGTTGAAACGTTTAATTTTTGTTTTGATCAAAATTTTATCGTATTTTATGTCATACAAGTCGTTAATTATTTCCTTATTGAAGGTTTTTAATTGTTGGAAAAAGGTGTTAATACCCTATTGGGTATAAAAGGCTGATGTTCACTAAGGAATTATATCCTAAAAGAACTCCGAACTTTAAACATTTATTTTAATAAAAATTCCATTTTTTCAATTTATTGGACGATGAATTGCTAGTTATATTAAGTTTTTGAATTTATTATATCCTAAAATAACTACGAACTTTTAACATTTATTTTAGTAAAAATTCCATTTTTTCAATTTATTAGACGATGAATTGCTAGTTATATTAAGTTTTTGAACTTATTGGCTTTATATAACGGAATATTTTTACATTTTATAACTTGTAGAACAATTAAGCTAACACGAATTTTCAATTCGAAAAATTCTCTCTCTAATATGGACTTGCTGAACATCACGAAATATAGCACCAAAAAAACTCGGCAGCCAATTGTCATAAATCGTAGTATAAAAATCATTTGAGAGTAATTTTTTTTCTAATTTCATTTCTGAAATTTTTTTTAAAGCCGATAGCTACTGAAAATTGAGTTTATTTTGGATTTTGTATAGTTAAAAAATATCTGTTGCAATGAATTCATGTCTTGAAAGAATATGAAAATTCCAATGATTCGCTAATGACTGCAATGCCCGTTTCAAACTCAAACCATATTTGAAATCACGGAAGCAACCTCAGTGTAATTTATGTCTCAGTTGCGTCAAGTACTAAACGTACTGCATGAGATAGCTAATATTAATGGCCCACACACACACACATACAAACGAGAACCCATGTTTTATACATTAAGGCGCAAACTTTTTGTTAGAAAAGGCGTTGCTCGTACTCTTACTAAAACACGAGTCCTAAAAAGCTTCTAATTTACAATTCGTCGCCATGTCCTTGGCAAGTTTCGCCGATCGCTCGTCTTGTCTTTCGTGTTCTCTAAGGCGGCGAATTCTTTTCATCTTTCAAAAAATTTTCCATTGGCACCGATTCTTGGAACAGTAACGGGAAACGACATCGGCGCTGTGTAATGCTATTCACGTTTTCGCTTTCTTTAAAAATATTATGCTGAATATGAAACGAGTTAAAAACAAGTTTCACGTTCATTTATAAATGTTTTGACATCACATTGAGGATTATAGCTATTGAATTCAAATAGCCAGAACGCCCACAGGAAAGCAATGATTCTAAACTAGTGAATACAATGAGGTGTTACAAAATTTAGCAAAGAACTTAACATTTATGCTTTTTTATATTTCTATTTAGTCAGGAACCAAAAAAAATAAACGAAATAAATATAGAGCAGACGGAATTAAATTTTGGAGTTTTTAATCACTCACAACCAATCATTCGTCGCATCAACATGAGAAAATATAATTTTATAAAATTTATTTCATTAAATATTTTTAATAACCAATGAAACCGATTCGGCTCCAGTGCAACTTAATTCAAAGTGTTAATACAAAAGACGAAATCAAGTTCCGAACAAAAATATAATTATGAACATCAACCAAATTAATACACATCATACGACGATTGAGCCTAAGAAAAATTTTATAAATAATTCTACGGAAATTCCATAGCGATACTGAATATTAACATCTGTGATTCGAAATAATTTATCGTCAATATTTTATTACGTTTATACTCGTGAATATTTTAAATACTAAAATAAATAGACACCAGGAAAATGTTAATAGAATACTGTATTTAAATTATTTGTTTTTTACTCTTTGAAACCAAGTCTTCTGTAAAACTGAGAAAACGATAATGAGAACTTTTAATAACAAATAAATAACTTGCAGCCACTGAAGAAAAAAAAACGAAAATTATCAGTTTTAATGCATAGTAAAATTTTTGTAGAGATATTATTGTATGCTCAAAACACTCACTACTGATTATTCATAGAAATTTACCGTTATTATTCATAAAATAACATTTATATTATATATGACCATAAACTAAAACAATAATTCAAACGATGAAAATTAAAAATCAAACGTATTAATCGACCATTAAATAGACGTGTTGTTGGTTGTTTTAATATGTCATTTCTGATAATGAACAATTAAATAAATTTATTCAATGTCTCAAATGTCAACATTATTTCAACTAAATTCATGATTTTTTTATAATTTGGTAAGGAGACTCTATGACTTAAAATTTTAGACATTGAACAAAATTTAATAATACGTAGTTTATCAGAAGTATTACACATTTGAACAGCTTTAAACACACACAATTTGATATCATACCTATGCAATATTTAAAATAATTTATTTTTTAATTTTGATTAAATTTTGTGAAAATTTAATTAAAACTTTGTGATAATTTTTTAATTAAAATTTTGATTTGAAAAATTATAATATTCATTATTTATGATTTTATTTCCGTTATTGTTCTGCTAAATATTTCATTGATAGCAGAAAAACACATCCCGCTCAATCATAGGAAAGCTTAGATTTCTTGTTCATTATGAAACGCGCGAAAGAAATTATATTGTTTCTACTTTTTGATATATTTTATTTTGAAACATTTGATACAAATTTGCGGTTTGAATTTTATTATTGTTCCCTTGACGCCTTGGAATTATTAAATTTTTATTAAGGCAAATAAAATTGTATTATATATAACAAGTAAAAGCACATGTTACTACAGAAACCTAACAGACCTACTTTGGAAATATTTCAGTTGCCAACTTGAAGAGGGCACAAATATATGCAGAAATCTTCTTGTAATGTTGGTTAACTACTTGTTTAAAAAAGTGCTAATGGCCTGTTAATGATCATTAGTAAAATTTATTTGAACATAAAAGCAGTTGTAAAAGTAAAATTTATTTAAGAATGGTTTGTTCATAATATATTTGTCAGTGTGCTGAAATTACAGAGGCGGAAATGGCTACGTTGAAACACGATGCATTTCTTTGCAGAAAATTTACAGTTTATGTTAAATATTTCCTTTGTAACAACACGTGTTTCGCAATTTGAATTCATAACAGTTGTGTCGGTTATTTAGTTTGAATATACTTTAGAACTATTTAAATTTTGTGGATTGGGGGAGGGGGGATATAGGGATTCCTGAACCTCCGACACTAGACTGCGATAGCCCCGCCATCTCGTAGGTAAGAGTTGTACTACACCTGCGTGAAATATGCTCTCATGCGCATGCTCCCTCTGGTTTAATCAGACGCAAAACGTGTGCTGAATAATATTGTAAATTAACAGCAATATTCTTTTTTACTCCTGCAAAGTAAATTGGCACTTAAATATTCTGCTGTTTGGTTAAATTTCAAACCTACTTCCTACGAAAAATGTATGCAGTGAAATAAATTCTCTCTGAAAAATTCTACTGATTTAAATGTAAAATATATAGTGAAGTACATACTGTTCCAAAGTTTAATAAAATATAGTCCTGGAACCAAAATGCCTTCGGGCAGCTAAAAAGATTCCATGTACCTTAAGAGTATCAAAAATACTGTAGGCATAGAAATATTTCCGATATCTTAAGAGATTAAAAAAAATTCCGGTAGTTTAAAAGGGTAAAAGATACTTTCAGTAACTTAAGGTAGTCACTCTGACAGTGAAACGTATTTGCGTCTCCCACTCTGATAGCTGCTACGAGTTTCTTTTGTCATGGGAAAGTACGTAGCATGTGTGAATAGTTTGGTAGAAATTGCTCCAAATGTACACCGAACCTAGTTTCACCCTCAATCGTAAGGGCTGAAGAATAGCTTAACCGGCGTGATGAATGTCAGAAAGAAACCCAATGTCTTCCGTTATAGCAGATTCGACACCACACTCGTTTGTTTTTTCGTTGTATTATTATAAGTTCCCAATGCCCGACCTATCTGATGCAGGTTTTCCCTGCATATCTTTACGTAAAACACCGGTAGGGTCTTTAAACAATATCCCTGGGGCCCTTGGCTACCTTGCTTGCTCTACGCTCCACATCCCCATTTCAATTAATTCAATTTAAGACATTGAATACTTCGAAAATGACCCTATCAAACTCAGCGACACCGTAACATTTCCATTGCAAATACTAATTGTTTTAAAAACTTCCATCTTCGCTCCTATAGTTGCAAGAGGTCATTTACCCGAACCGTGTTTTTTCTGGATTCTCGATAGAAATTGTTGGCAGCGTTTAAGATTTAATCATTATAACTCTTAATCTACAGTACGTGGAAATCGATATTTAATAAATTCCTATGATCCACGAATCCATTGACAGAGACGTAGTGATGGGTCTCTTTTCGGAGAAACGCTTAGTCGAGTTCTTCGTCGAGCAGAGGAAGTTGAGCTCCCACGTACAAAACATGGCAGTTAAATTCACATCTGACACAGCAATCAGGAGTCGACACGCCGCTTAATGGAGTTAGCTAATCAGAGCCTCTGTAAATGGAACAGTGAGCTTCTTCCAGGGAACAGGATCCCACCCAACGCTGGAATCAATTACGAGTCACCGGATAAGCAAGTATGCACAAAATAATCAGCTATTTAAACCCACCGCCCCCATAGAACTGAAATCGTTAAATACATTCCTAACGCGTTTAATTCCATTATGTAATTAAATCTCGCCAGACACTATACGAAAGAAAACAACAGATGACGTAAATTTTCATACACTAAGATAAATAAATTTTTCAAAACTTTTTATGATTACGGTCTCACATTTTAAAAACAGACTGTTAAATACTTATAATTTTCCTGGGCAGGACATTTATTTTTGGAAAATACATTGGACAATGATCGGTACTTTGCAGGGAATTAAAGCAGATCAAACAGCCTAAAATCGGTATTTTATAACAATAAAGTACGTGTATTTTTATTAAATTGAAATTATAATTTATCTATAAATCTTTGTCAGTATGCCAGTATGTATGTCTCATCTATAGACGTCCAAACTACTCTTCCAAATTTGGCACACGTGTTCCTCAGGGCCCGAAGCTACCAGCGATCTTTAATTTTTTTAAATATACTGAAGCTATATATTTGAAAAAAGCAAAATAAAAACATTTAACGTCAAAGGTTTCGCTTGCCATACTTGCATCAAGATCTTATAAAGTGGATGCGGACTGGGTATATTCATGCTCTTTACTATGTATGTTTTAATTATAAATATTTTCCGCAATAATAAAGCTATAAGCCTGTGATATAGTGGCTAGCATCGCTGCCTCACAACCCAGGTTCGAATCCTGGACATGGGTATTTGTTTCGTCATGGTTGCGAAGACCGGGATTAAGACGGTCGGAGAATCGATACGCTGAACCTCGTATCACTCCAAATTCGTAATGTGTCATGCAATATGACAGTCCGCAATCGCCCCGGTAAGGCCCAGGCCCTCAATGGGCTGTAGAGCCAAAGAAGAAGAATTAAGCTACAAACAGCAGAGGGATCATTCCTGAGAAATAATAAACTTCTTTGGAACGTCGATATGATGTAGTTTTAATACTTAGAAATAGATCATTTGTAAAAGCAAATTAAATACCATGCATGTGATGGCGACATTAATCGCAGGGAAAATTATCAAATTAAATAAACTTTAATATCAATACTGTATATATGTGAAAAAAGTGAAAATGACGACAAACCTCTGTATTTTCTATTTTTTGAAGGTGTTTTGTCGGTTGTTTTTCACGTATAGCAAAGTCCGTACTCAATTTAAAGAAACGAGTAAGGGCTTATTGTCTTTGTCTCACTGAGACCTACCAGCATATATCTTTACTTCCAAGGTGGACCAACTCTCATCGACAACACAACAAAAAACCCAATTTTTGAGCCCCTCCAAATTTAGGCCCCTGTAGTTCGAAAACTGAGGATTTTAGAAAAATTCTGAGGAAATTGGAAATTTAATTTCTGTACAATTTTGGCCATATGTCCGTTTCTTCTAAGACCACCGTAAATGGGCCAAAATGAGACATCTCTGTAAAAAAAACTGCCATTTTGACGATTCTTTGCTGTTTACACAATCTAGTATTGAAAATTTTTGGATTTGACAACAGTAATAGATTGTAGTGCACCCTCAATTATTGTAAGAAACTAATCTTTAATTACATTCCTGATTCCATATTCTTCAGCTAGTTTTTAGTGTAAATGTCCCAAGGAATAATTTTACGTGCAACTGGTGAATCCAAAATTTGACCTGATGTTGATGGATTTTACTGCCATTTGTACAGTCGTTTGCGTAAAGTGTTGAGGTAGATGTTGAAGCTTAGAAGATTGGTATTTTAGTCTGATTAGGTGTAGCGCACATTGTACCGCGTGTGATATTTCTTAAAGTCTAACTGGTTCTTATTGGAAAATAATAGACATGAAATCAGCCTTGTATATAGGATTGCATATTTGCCAAGTAAATATAGTTGCATAAGAAAGGAGGACGCAAGTGAAGTGAGAGTGCGGTAGGTTGTGGATTAGGCGCCCCTTAATGTGCAGACTCCCCGCTGGCTCTGCAATGCCTCGTTGCAGATCTCTCTCAGAGATAACTAACTGCTCTGGCCAAGGCCATCTTGATAGAAAACGCTTGCACTCGGAACGCATTAAGATCGACGCGAGACGCAGAGATGAGATGCTGGGCGAGTCGCTCGAGATGCACCCAGAGGGTCGCTCGCTCGCTGATTAATTGCAAAACGTATTCACATGTCTCCGGACGATGATTTATCGAAATGCTTCGTGACTCAGGTTAAGCCATGCCACTTAGAACGGTCCCTCGAGGACGATCATTAACGAAAGTATTGTCGGATTATAACGTGAGAATCATGACGAAGAACTAATCAAAAACTGAAGTCAAATCGAATCAAAATTCACTGCCTCTATAAGAAACTCGCCTTACATGAAATCTTCTTGAATTACTTAATTATGAAAATATGTTGAAAAATTATAGAAAGAGTTTCACTTCTGAAAGATAAACCAGGCGGGAAAGATAAATAATAAATAGAAAATAAATCTGACTTAACATCTATACCAATAAATAAAATTAAACTGTGTCTGAAAGTCTCTCGAATAGGCTCTGAAACGGTTAAACGGATTTTAATGAAAATTTGAAGGTTTAAAAACTGGATATTTAACTTAATTATTCGTGTATATTTCATTTCGATGTATTGCAGATGATATTAATATAACAATCAACGGGAAGGTTTCTTGGCACACGCGCATCGGAGTCTCCAAAAGGCAAATGCGGGTTTCCTTTACTCTTGATCTATGCTCCGTAACGGCTTGATGGATTTTAATAAAAAATTTCAGGGATTCAAACAGGAATTTCATTATAAATTTTTGTGTATGTTACATTTTGATACCTTGGAGAGCTCTGAAGATATTAATGTAAATAATTATAAATCCATTTAATTGCCGTGGGATAGCCGGTGTGAAAATCATCTGCGAGTTATAAATCCTAAAAGGGGTTCTTATAACATTTATCCCACATACTGTGTAATTTTGGCAAGATGAGAGAGCGAACATTCACACTCTAACTATTGTTGCAGCAGGCTTTTAACCTATTCTTGGCAGAAAGCTAACTCCGGGAGAAAAAATAAACTTCTTTGGATCGTCGATACGATGTATATGTAAATTGGTTTTATTTGTCGCGTCAAGTAAATTTTAATATTAAGTAATTGCTAAATTTTAAAGGTAAGTAAAATAAATATAATTCAATCAACAAATATAATTAAAGCTCTGTCTGTCTGGAAGTCTGTTTCGAATTGGCTGGACCTGTTCAAAACCAACTGCGAGTTATAAGGTTTGCCCTGAAGCCATCATAAATAAATTAATCGTACTTTTGATATATTCAATAATTCAACTTTATTAACATTCTGTACTTGTTGTTTCGTTTTAGGGCAAAAGAAAAAGAGCTTTTTCCGCGCCGAAAAGATTATTAAATGTATTCAAGTATTTACATGTGAAGAATTTAGTGTTGTGGACCATGTCTAACATTTTTATGTTGAAGGGATTAAAGATTTAAATGAAATGAATTGCTAAATTTTATGCCTGATGAAGTCTCAAAAGGAAGACAAAACGTCGTATTTGAATAATAGCAAAAAGTTTATATGGTGACCTATGTGTCGTCTTTTTATTTACCTAAATAAATGATGTTTTAATTTCATTTTTACGAAGTAATTTAGTATATTTTAAGTATTATTTTCTATTAATGTTTTTAACTACCACCGGATTTTTGCAGGATTAATAAATTGATTCATAACAAAAAAAAATTAGGCGTCAGAAAGCATGGAATTAGTCCAATTTGTACGCCATTGTTAATCAGATACGGTTCCTGTGTCCTACATATCGATCTTATGGTTATGTAATTATGAAGACAGAAATTGTGGTCACAGACAAAGTTTCAAGTAGTATCAGTCAGTAATTATGAACTCGTGTTTGTTCTTATTAGAGAATTCGTCGATTTCTCTTCCTTACAAGAGCAAGGTTCCTGCAACCGGTACGTGCAGAATTTGCCTTATTTGATTTAGTCGAGTTCCATTTTATCTGAGCGAATGTCGTGTAAGAGCTGTTGGTATGCATGTTAGCCAATCTTTACTTGTCGCTCTTATAAAGGAACGCCTGCGATGCATCGCCAGGCAGACTATTCAACGCGTGCGACGTGCGGGAAGCAAATTAAGGGGCGCGTTCAAATCTATCACTTTAAACGGAATCTGAAGCTGATAACTTTTGATAACGGAATGAAAAATGTCTCATTAATATCTTACGTAAAGCATTAGAAAACCTTCTACTACGTTGAGGAAAAGAGAGCCATATCTGCTTAAGGAACTATTGTTCAATCATTACTGTATTTTAATTGTTTGACTTGTATGAAGGGAAAACTTGTTCCGTTTTTGGTTAATGGGCTACGTGAGGGTGATCCAATGTAATGCCGTTTTTCTCTCTATCAGAGGTGTCTAAGAGGTTGGGAGTGAATGGAGTCACTCAGAGGTGATGTTTTGGCAGCGATTCATGTAAAATGTTTGAATAGTAAATTAAATCAAATAAACATTGTTTGTTCTGCACAATGTACGTAATTATTATATTCTGATAGGGGAATATATTACGTTATTAATTTCGGCTTAAAAGAAATATTCATAAAAATATTTAAACTGTTTACGAAGTAGAAAGCGAAGATGATTAGGGTTAGACAGTCAGCGGACATTATATCACCCTTGCAAGCAAGAAATCATTTACCACGATGTTGCTTTGTGCGAAAGAGAATTTAGCTGTTTGTGGATTTGCTGTTTGTCCGAAGAACTAAAATAGCTGGTGCCCAAGTAAACTGATAGTAAATATATGCATTAATATCGGTCAAGGGGAAAGATATTCCAGGATGAGGAGGAGAATGTGCACCATTCATCTTGGTATATATGATGTTAATGGACTTCGATAGACGTAAATCGTGAATAGTAAATCGTATAAATATACAGGAATACTGATAAACCATAAATTGGCAACTCCCCTTTAATAGCATAGGAAGGGAATTATAAAAGGGAGATGCGGAAGACAGCCTTTAGGGCACTGGGCTATCGTTTAAGGATCCTACCCGGTATTCACCTGATGGAGATGAAGGGTAAACCCTACGAAACCTGCGTCAGGTATGTCGGTCTAATAAGTACTCGTTTCACGCCCTTCTGAATGACGGCATAGGAATTTGCTGTGGGGTCGCAGCATTCCCTTCTGCAAGCCTCGGCGACTTTAGGAGGCTAGTTTTTAAGGACAGGCTACGTTAGGCAGTCAGCGGACATTATATCCCCGTAGATATCAATAAATACAAATCGTTTAATATAAAAACGCTTGGGTGGATCTTCCCTATAATAACATGGGACGGTATTGAAACGGAGGGGACGCGGTGTTGAACGTAGAACAAGGTAGCCAGGGTTGACTAGGTCCACGAGATGTATTTTAAAGATCCTACCCGACGATTTACCTAAAATAAAAAATTCAGGTAAATCTATAGAAAAACCTGTATCAGGTAGGTCTGGCATTAGGAACTAATCCCACGCCATTGTAGCAAGGACGCAAGAAAACAACCGAATCCATGTCTGGAGGCAGCTGGCCGAGTGATTAAGTGGAATCAGCGAACAACTCAAGGTCTGTGACACAATTGCATGCACCCCTAAACGTCTCAAGGTATCATCAGCTTGTGGGAGACTTAAATTAAAATCTTTGGGCTGGAGCAAAGAAGGGGGGAGGGGAAGCTTTAGGGGATTGTATTTATATAGAGCAATATTTTGCATATTTATTAACTAACGTAAAATAATTGAATAAAATATTATTCTAATTTAATAATTATTTCGTATTTAACAGCAACTTAGTCATCTCGTTAGACAGGCTACGTGAGGTCATTATCTATCGTATTGTAAGATCTATATGACTTTAGGGTGCCAACTTTCTTGGCCTGGAATGGAAGTATCCTATATCTTCATAAGATAGAAACCTTCTCTGGGGTGAACACCACAATACAACAAAATGTCACGGCAATCGGATGAATGGTATGTGACTGCATAAGGGACAAACATGAAGTCGCAAAGGAGATAATTGACGTGGGACTGTTTTTGATCTTTTCCGCCTATGCAGGTCCGATTGTTTGCTCGTAGTCTTCAAGTCAGATGTTAAAATTTCGTAAATTTATCACGAATCCTTCCGTATCCTTTTATTCATTTCGTCACGCTGGTGTCGCAAGGAATCTTCAAATGATCGGCATAAAACTTCTCAAACCCCTAAACACCACAATTTCACGGCAATATGACTAATGTTAAGGAGCGCACAAGACGTAGTGTTTTCGAACGAAGCCCAGAGCGCCCAGTATGACTTTAGTAACTGGCAATATTTTATGTTGTAGAACTTAAATATTTTTTTTCCGTAGCAAAAAAGGTAAAATGAAATGTGGATCAATGACTTGTAGAGGAATGTTGTAATTTAAGTTAGAATGCTGTAGCCAGTATTTGTGGAAAGTTTTGTTTTGACGTGTCATTGTTTCCAAATAACGAACGTCCGTAACAGTCCATTGTCGCGAGAGCGGGAGACATCTGTGAGCCGTAATTACTCGGCAAAGAACAGCGAAGCTGACTCATCGCGAGATCCTTTCCCCTGGACCGGGATTTATGCAACGGCGCTGGATAATTGGGCCCCTCGGCACCTTTTCGCAACGGCCCCACTCACACGGCCCGGATTGACGTGACCCAGTTGTCGGGAAGAGCGTCCTCAGAACCCCCAGGAGGTCTCCTCGCCGTCGGGGGCGTGTCTCACCCCGCGAGGGGCGTCCTGCGCTGCCGGGGCGGCGCCGGCGCTCGGCGTCTCGACGCAGGCGTGGGCGGACGTCGCAGGTGCGCAGGCGCCACCGTGTCACGGACAGCTCTTACTTTCCTCTGACAGCCTGGTGGCGGCTGCGCGCACTACCTGACCTGCGTCGAGGCCACGGCACGCTCAGCTGATCCTCGCAGATCAATAGAGCAGCCAGCAGCCTGCAGCCTGCAGCTGCTCCCGACTTCGCTGCGACATTTCCCTCTCGCTTGATACAAAATAACGCTTTGAGGGTTAGAATGAAACGGGTTTACGTTTACGTGATCTATAAAAGAGTTTTCGAAAGAGAATCTTTTCCGTTCAAGTCAAGTATTAACGATCAACTATATCATAAAGAGCATGTGTACTTCACACACATGTAACACTGTAACGGACAGACTGCAACAAAACTTGATACACATACATTTTAAAATCCAAGGAAAACACATGGGAGAGGGAAGGGGGCTACAAATCCCTAACACGAACTATAAATACTAACTATACTAATATGTGAGCACTTGAAAGTAAGTTACGTCATGTTATATTGAGACACACAATCTATGGAAATCACCATTTTTATTATCACAATTTAACATAAGTGCCAATCTCACATTTAACCAATTATATCCTCAAAAATACGAACACGCGGAAAGATGATGATATACAACAGAAAGTAATTTTTAAATAAGTTTATATATTTCTTTTTTATTTAGAGCCGCCTTTTAACTTGACATATATTCATATACGTGCGCTATATTTTAAACTCGACCGTTTCAAAACTATATCCAGTAACAAATTCTTTAGGAAATATTAAAGAGCGATAAAAAACTATACGTGTGATTGTATAATCATTATAATTTAATACATTTATTATCAATTTCAAACTCTGAAGGAATATGAATAATCGAAAAAATAGCTTATTTGATTGCAAAATCCGACGAAATAATTCCAAGTGATAATTCAAAGAATTAAAAACATTAATATTTTTCGATTAAACAGCTGGAAGTATTCCTTGTATTATTCACGTTTGTTTATTACAGTGAACCATAATTCATACTTTAAAATTCCCTCGCAAATCTATCACGTCCAGCAAAAATTTAAAGTTTGACTTTTCCATAAAATGGCGCGATGTTAAATTCTGAAAGATCTTTTAAATTGTAGACAAATTTATGATTTAAATTTGTATACTTGAAATTTTGAAGTCGACTTCAAGTCATTGCCGACCGTATTACATTTTATATCACAGTACAATTACCTTACATAGAAATATTCTAATTTACAATCCTAAGTTACATTTAAATATTCCTCCTTAGTTTCCCTTTGGAACAATAGCAGGTTGTTTGTAGTTTTTTCTTCTCCCAGGCTCCTGTTTTTTGACACTTGTACCGTAATTTCAACCCTGGCAGTTGTTTAAAAAGTTGAAACGTATTTTAATTCCTTTAACTATTTTCCCTTACGTAACTAAGCCAATTATGACTATTTCACCATATTTAATTACTTATTTCTAGTTTCAACTTAGGCATGAAACGTTTTGTTTAATTAAAATTAAAATTTCAGGCTGTTGTCCATTATAATATAAAATATTTGTAGAGGTGATTATGCCAAAATTAACAGAAAAAGACAGAGTTTTTTCGAAATTCTAACAAAATTAATAGAAAAGTTGGTTGAGAACGGCGTTATTGTTGACACTGATTGAAAAACGATGGGGATTGAATATATTAGTATCAAAATTGGAAATCAGACGTATTATACTAATAATATTTTAAATTTTGTAGCAGTTAGTTTATGAAGAATAGCAACATTGAAAAGTAAACTTTGTAACTGGTCTGAAATACTGGGAGAAAAATGTAAAATTTAGTAACTCATTTAGACTTTAATTTAATAATGAATAAAAAAGAGAAACAGAATCATCACAGCCGTATTTGCATTTCCAAGACATGACATTTTAAATTTTCCCACCTAAATTCCAAAATTATTCGTAGAATTTCAATTAAATTTGGTAAGAAAAAAATTTCTTTGTTTACAGCACTAAGAGAAGTTAACTCACCAATATTAATTATAATAGAAAAGATGAACAGCGAAAGAAGAAAGTACCAAAGCTTCGTACACGATCGGGAAACTAAGTAATAAAAAAATTATAATAGCATTATCATTTCAAAAAATAAAAAATAACAGCAGCGTCAAACTCTTGTTTTCAACGAACGTGTCAGTAGGAGTTTAATATATTAGTAGAAGTGAAACGTGTAAATGGTGGCCGTATATGTAGTCCTGGAAATCTCGTAAGGAAGAACTTTCTTTCTCTTTGGCGCAGCAGACCATTTAGGGCCTTGGCCTACCGGGATGCCTGCCAAGCTGTCATTTTCCATGACACATTCCTGAATTTTTTTTCGAAGGGTACGTGATCAGCGTAGTAATTATCTTTCATCTTAATCCCGGTTTTCTTGACCATGACGAGCTCCAAAATCCATGTCCAGGCCCGAGGAAGGGCTAGTAGCATGAAAAATAAAGCCGTTAAGAATAAAGAATGTAGGAAAATTGAATCTAGGAAATCAGTCTTAGGAGTGGTCCAGCCAAATTAAGAAATAAATAGATAGGTTTAGTATCGTTGTTGGAATAAATAAACTGCACTTATACTTTTAAAGGAATATGACATAAAAGTACGAATATTTAAATAACAGAAAGGCTTGGAATGGATGGACGATAATATTCTCATTCACTATTTGAGTCCCAGCTAGGAACAAAGAAATGGAACTAACCTCTTTAAATATAACTAAGAAATACAGCCAATTTATCAGCTAACAATAATGATATTTATTTAATTACTTACAATATTTCGTCCATATTTGTGGACTTCTGCGTCGAGCAACGATTACAGCCAAATTTTACATAGATTTATCCATAAAAAATTTACCTAATGCAGTCCTAAAATATTAAATATTTAACACCTTCTTTTTCAGTCTTCATTTGTTGATATAATTTCCAGAGCCAAGAAAAAGAGGAAACATAATGTAATTCATGTTTGCAAAATGTAGGTTGTAAAAGAAAAATCCCTTTGCAGTCAGTTACAGAATAATTGACTTTCTATGTACTTAAAAAAGGAATTTATATAAAAAAACTGAACAAACGACTGGTATTTCATTGTAATAAATTATATCAATAAATAAAGAGTGAATAAGAGGGTATCCAATATTTAATAATACTCATATATAAAAAACAGTCGTTATAACATCATTACTGTCAAAAATGTGTGTGTGAAACTTTGTTAATGATTAAATAAATATCATTATTGTTAGTTAACAAATTGGCTGGAATTTTTATTTAAAATGATGCTGTGAATGAATGAATATGATTTAAAAATCAGATTAGAAAAACCCTGATCAGACCGGGAATCGAACGCGGGAAAGTTTATCACTTCGATAACTAGATAATTTAATTTTTAAGTACTCGCGGAACTGTGTAATATATAGTTGGAAAAAAACGAAAAGTTTTCATGAACTGACCATTAGAAATCCATTAGTAATTCATAACGATTTCGTGAATTTCAGTTTTCTTTGTGAGAGATCGACGCAACAGCAATTAGGTTGTTCATTCCGAATGAGAGTATCGCTTTAGTGTATCCTTGCCCCGTATTCTCGGATCATTTCATCGAAGAGAATACTTTCATAATACGCACGTTGCATATAGCGCTTTCAAAATCGCAGCAGCATTGTATAGAATATTCGGAGTAGAAATAATCTTCAATGAGTGATCAATACTGAAGCTTTAAATTGGCCAATAACGTCTATAAAAAGGCAGGGAATTACTTGAATCGACGAGTGAGTAATAAAATATATTTATTACTGTAAAAATTATTTGTTTATCATTTAATAGGCCAACGCTGTAGTGAGACAAATTGTAATGTTCAAATACTTAATGTTTTAATAAAATTATTTATTATGTTACATTTAAATAGATTGTGTAATTGATTTTTTGTAATAAATTAATTGGTTGTAAACGTGCCTTAATTTTCCCATCTACTCCACGAGATGAACTGTCGAGTGTGCTTAAGCTCTTGGCGTGTGATAAGCCGGACTTGTCAAGAGGGTTGAGCCTCTGCAGACCTGGAAAGTCTCACCCTCAGAGTCTTCAAGGGCGGGGAACAGGTTTCTTGCGTTCTGCAACAACCAGCTTGCTCTGAAAGCTGTTAATTATCACGCTCTCCACACGTCGTAGACGTCGCACACTTTTTCTTCGTCCGGCGAAGATCAGACGGAAGAGCGAGATCTCAAGCAGAACACGCAGGGATCTGATCTGAACTCGCCGAAGACTCCGACCACACACACACAAAATTACTTGAATTTCGCATGCACTGTAGCCGTTACAGGTATATCCCGGATTTTTATAGTCTAAATAAAAATGCGGAGACCAAGGAAAGAAAAGAATAAACTAAGAACAAACAATAGGTAGGAGAATAGGCATTAGAGAGCAAGAGAGATCTTTGCATTTTAGTTTCTCCGCTGTACCCTACAAACAGTTATCAAAGAGTAGAAGATGAGGATCGGTAGTGGAATCCAATGAAAATAAAAATAAAAAGGTAGCGAAGTCAATTGCTTAGCTTTTTCAGACGATATGGTCCAACTACCCGAGACTAAGGAAGATGCCGAAGAAAATACACTCGAATAACAAAAAAAACCAGCAAAAATAGGTCCCTAAAAGTAATAAAAATATTACAATCTCACCGAAGCTTTTTGATGAGCGATATCCAAATGCTCAAAGATTGCATATATGCTTGAGAATGGATCAGCTGGAATGTCCTCGACAAGGGGGTAATGAAACCTAGGAAAATAATAATAAACTGAACTTCCTACTCACTAGAAACGTAAATAACATAAACGTCTCCCTCCTGACATTTAAAAAAGTCACTATAACACGGGAATTAAACCGGAAGTCCTAACACTGCTCGTCACCAACCCTAGCTCAATCGAAAGGCTGATCATCAAAAAAACTAGGATATTAAGAAAAATCCTAAGCCTCAAATTCCCTATCAAACTAATCCACATCAGAAATAAAACCTAAACAATCTGAAAACACAATGACTTAAAGATGAGCTGGCACGTTCATCCTCTGAATGATCGAAAAGCGAACAACAAAGTAATTGACTATTTCGTCACTAAAAACTAACAAGTTGGAAAACGTAAAAGGATTTTACAGAGCTACAAATCAACGAAAGATAAAGATTCCAAAAGAAACAGAAGAGTAGAAAGAGAGGTCCTAGTCAAAAAAAACCAACCAAATCTCTGATGAAGAAACAAATGCAAGATCACAAAGATTTGAATAATTCTACTGAAAGATAGGCACAGAACATTAAATAGTAAGTGATAAAAAGTTCACTAAAGTCATATGAAACTAAACAAGAAGCATAAGAGTGGCTGAAAGTATGATTCTGCCACGATCAAGGATATTTGGAGCGTTTTTAGCAATTAAATTACGTTAACCCAAATTTCGACTGCGTTTACATCTTGTTTTCGAATTCCTACACACTATTTTATCTAATACTATAGATCTTATTATGTTATCAAGTTGAATTTTTTACATTTATTGCCATACACTGTCACAAATCTTTCACTTTCATTAAAAAATGGAATTAAAAATTGCATTCAAAGATTTTTATGTATGTTAGCAAATTACATCTTTAAAATTTGAGATTGCCATATTTACAATATATGGCTGTCAATGTTAAGGAGCGGATAGTAAAACATATACACTAAGCATGCAAATTTGTCCATTCAGTTTGAATGTCAGGAAAGCTCGTGATTGTTCAGTCTTCTGTGATTCTAATGCATCTGATAGATAAAATTTTTCCTCTATGGCACACCTTTTGAGAATTTTAGGAATTCACGTGGAACAGAACCGAGCAAGTACTGCGCATGCATTGCAATATAGAACTAATGCCCAGAATTGAGGATTGCCGTTATCTTGTGCCATTTACACATTTTCCGGTTATATAAAATGCTATGTGAAAATATAAATTTGTGATTTGAAATATTCTGTTATATTTCCCTTACGACTCGTGAGACAAAAATCTGCTGTCCCTCTTTTTGATTTATTTTATATTTAACAGAAAAATACCGTTGACATACATTGCTCCCTTCATCACTTGGAAGGTTTACATTTTAGTGACCAGATTTATAAAGCTAAATAAAATTGTATTGTGTGTAATAATTAAAACAGCACATCAATAATTCACGTAATGTTGATAACCAGACATTTCAGTCATGCAAAGTCTGAAGGGAGTAAAACAGAAATGCTGTTGTGGTGTTAAATAAAATTTTAATTTTTGAAACATAATAGATATATGTTAATGAGCGTTAAATATTCTGAGCTATATGAGACAAAGTTGGAAAGAATGGTAGATTTCCGCGAAAAAAAAACAAATCTTTTAACGAAACAAAGGTTGGTAAATAGATGAAAACTCAAATAATGAATAATATTTCGGTTTTGAAACGCCTTCTCTCTTTCTACTCGACTCCAGTTTCCCTATCATCAATCCTTACTCAAATCCCCAAGTTACTGTTCAGCGTGGCTCTTCGAATCCAGTGCAATTCGTTTCTTCAAAGAGAGAGTTTTTTTCTTTGGAAGGAACACCGTGACGACAGAATTGAGTAGAGAATGTTTTGCACGGCTGTACGGGGACTCGTGTTGTTGATAAACGGCATTGCATTGCATTGCATTGCAGGAATTAGATGTCACGCACTGCCACTTTGATGAGATTGGGCACGACGAGAAAAAAGATTAAACATCGACGACGTTCCAAAGAACCTTGAGAGAAAGAAACTTGTTCGTCGAGCAACAAATCAAAAATCTAATTCAGCCGATTAAATGGAAAAATCGGTTAAACTTGAATATTCATGAAAAGCGTAAATAACAACTCTGTCAAAATATATCAAAAATAGGTAAGTTCACACCTCGTAATTAACGTGAGGAGAATGGCTCGCAGATTCAGGGTGGAATCTTGATTAGTTTTTTTATTACGTCTAAAAATATCGATTAAAATTACTTTGTTATATTTCTATACAACTGTCACCTTTTGCTGTTGAATGTTACAAACGAGAGTATTGTTTTAAACAAATTCGCTGTTAATTTGCAAATAGTTTGCAAACAGTTTCATTCAACGTACGAATGCTTATTAATTCATTGTGTAAATAAATAATACGGATTTGAACCTCTTATTTAAAAAAATTATTTAATAAAAAAATTAAAAATACGGTCAAGTACGTCTGCAAATAATTTAATATGTGGACTTCAGGTAAATTTTTGAATGGATGAACTATTTACAATAGATTAATTTGGTGTCGTAACCGTAGAGGTAGATTATCCGCGGCACCAAATTTCTCTATTGTATGCAGTTCACCCATTCAAAATTTACCTGAAGAATCCAAAACGTTGGATGAAACGTTGTATTTATATTAATTAAAATACAAATTACATTATTTACTGACTTATTTGGCCGTATTATTTATTTGTTATTAAACTTAAAGTCAAAAAATGTTAGAAATATATTTAGCAAGCATTAAATTAAAATTTTTAATAATATATTTTTATAATTATTAAATATTCTTAATTAATAGTACAACGTTTCAAAAATGTTTATTTTTAAAAATTTTTCATTTTGGAACAGGCTACATGAGGGTGATCATGAAGTAGCATAGGACGGACATTGAAAAGGGGGGGATGTGGAAGGTAAAGCAAGGTAGCCAAAGGTTGACTAGGCACCCGGGCTATAGGTTAAGGATCCTACCCGGTGTTTCACCTTAGAAAAACTGCTTCAGGTAGATCGAGCTATAGGGTACTATTCTCACGCCCTTCCGAATGACGGGAGATGAGTTTACTGTGGGGTAGCAGAATTCCCTTATTCATGTCTCTACCAGTTTTAGGACTGATTCAGTGGGGCGACTCTTACCGTATGCCGAAGGTCTTCGACCCTAGTACATACACCTACCAAAATAGGCGACGGGGCCTCGGCATGTTAGAAACTTGAAAAAAAAACCAGAGCACGTACGAGGCATTCCCAAAGACACTGTTGAGCATGTAGTAGATTATTCTTGACATTATAAACATTTTCGTCAGTCTGGTTATTAATTTTACTTACTACAGTAACCGGATAAAAAGTATTAAAATGAGTGTTTTTACTTATATTTGTTAATGTTAAATATATATAAAAAAGATTGTTTATCATAAGATCATTAGATAAAGATGCTAATCCTAGTCAAAACTTCTGGCAGTTTCTTATTCTTTTTTTGTATTTATTTCACATAAGAGATTGTCGGATTATAAAGTCCAACGATTTCATTACTAAAGAATTTGATTTCTCCCATTAATTCGAAGCAGTTATCGATTGTAGTATTAAGGAAATCCTGCCAGTGTACATTCAATATTTTTTTTATGTTTTGAAGCATCAGTCTTTATAGCTCATAAATATTTGTTAGTCCTAGTTTTCGTTATAAGTGATCGGTTCAGTTTATCATTTATAAGCGCAGTTTACCTTATCGCCCCGTCACCAAAGTGATTTATTTTTGCCTGTAGGGTCTCTCCCCGGAGCGCTTTGCAACGGTATAAGAAACCTCAATTCCCAAATTAAGTGCGTGCCGGAGCAGTTTGGTCGGCGAAACCGGCTCCCGGAGTTTGTGTGAGGCATATAAATATGGCCGCGATTAGCCGATGTCATGTAATGTATGCAAACGTAAAAAAAAATCTTTCCTATTAAGGGACAGTTAGAAAACTTAAAAATATCTCGTCGAAAATATTTGAGTTTGCCTCTCTGCAATGAATTAAAGTGTAATGGCAGCGATGGTCCTAGAATGAGGTAAACGATGGCCTGCAGCCTTTTTCAAACACAAAGAAAAAATATCATCATAAAAATTAATCTTCAACTCAGTTGGTCAATCAGTCTCGTTTCTAATCGTTATTTTGAATTTGAAAGCTTTCTCTCTGGACAACCTTTCTTGTTTGTTAGATTAGTCATGGGCGTTCTTCAACACCCGGCATTACGCAGCCTTCTTAATAGCTTTACAAGAACGCCTTTCTTTGATAATGTGTGCTTGGATAAGACTTACTTTAAATGACAACTGTATCTGAACAGTCTCAAAGCACGATGCGCAGTCCGAGTAGGCCAGATTTAACTTCAACACGAACATTTGTTACGGCAAACTGGTAGAGTGAAACCTATTCTGAACGTCAGTTGAGGATTTATTGCATGTCAAGAAAAGCGACCCTATAAGCTAAGAGTTGATGGCCGATGTATACCCTGTTCGTCAATATTTTTAAGAATGGTAAATATCATTACGACGATTCATTCATGAAATTTTCTTATTTCGAATCTCAGTAGACTGGTGGTTTCTCTCGAAGCACTTCTGTTGAGTTCTCTTTCGCACTTGTATTGTAACGAAACTTTGATGACATCCAGACAAATGGTCCAAGGCAATCATGATGCCTTCGCAAAATTCTCATGAAATATTTCATCAGGTTGTTAAGGTCCAACTTGTACCAAAAATATCCGGAATACGTTGGTAAAAGAAAGTTGACTTAAAACAAATACCGTCTATTTATCAAAGTGGTGAATAACCATTGTAGGGAATAGATGATAAAGAAAATGCTGGTTATTAAAATCAAAATAATGTTAAAAACGGTCTTAATGGATGGTATCTGAAATTTTGAGATAAAAATAAGTACCAAAAAGTATGAGTCAGTCATTAATAGAAATGTAGTTATTATGCAGATGTCGTAGGGAACGACTAGGTCATTTACAATTTAGATGTGGGAGAATGAAAGCACACTGAGACAGAGAGAGGGGGGAGGGGGAGGGAAGTTCTTTTACATTCAATTAATATGTTTGAAACGGAGCAGATGAGAGATAATTTCAATATCTAATGTAAAGTAAGGATAAGTGTAAGGTCATTTGATATAGTCTAGGAAGTAGTTAATCAGCAATTTGAGTTGCAAGTTGTTAACTTTGCGCGTGTCTTGCTCCTTAATTCTCGGCAGAATTTACGACTGGCGGTTTTGAAGGCGATATTAATGGTCCCAGCTGCAGGGGGGAGACTGGTTGGAACCTCCCTAATAAAAGGGCCAGGCCGCCATGATGCCACCGTTCTGGCAGACAGCCAAAACCTCAAAGACCAATCACAGTACATATAATAGTAGTATTTGGTGTCTCACGTCTGGTGGGATGAAGAACATGGAAACTGTATTAATTTCAAGGAAATCTCAAAGAAGGAAATTTAAAATTTATGATGGGATTCAATAACTTCAACGCTCTTTTGAACGAACCTTCCTTATGTGGTGTAATCCTCAGATACGTTTTACATAAAGTTCGGTCCAATATAACATGTAAAATCAGCTTTATACGTGTTTTAAATGTCACATAACTATCATAATTTCCTCCAGGAACCCTCCTGACGTATCTAATAATTTTTAGTCTCTATACACTTTTTTAAAAAAATTTAAATTTTTTTGAAGAAAACATACGAATTATAAGTGAGCTATGCATGAATCTACTTACAGAATACTGGAAAATTTCTGTCACTCACCTGTAACAAAGGAAAATGAAATGAGTAATTATTAGCTTTATAAAAAATAAACTAATTATAAATTAAAATGTAGAATTGATACACGACGATATGATTTTAAAATATGAAGAACCCTGTTTTATATTTTTTTCAAATCTACTCTGCCGAAAGCATTTCTCATAGCAATAGCTGTAATTGTATCAATTTATAGTCTCCATTACCTCGTCCTACACAAACCATATTTCTTTCATGTAACAAAAACTTTTGTGAATTAAATCATAGTGGGATCACAACTAATTAATAGTTCTGTGTCTTATAGAAATTATATTCCTCTTCAGAAAAATTAGCGACACTTTCTGAATACAACACGCGAAACACATTTCATCTGGATGGTTCATTCTGCTTCATTCGCTATGACGTAAAAATGGCTCCTTTCACGTAGGCTAATATTTCCTTAGAGTCAAAGTTATAATAATCCCATTTCATATTTTAACTCACAATTACTGGCAAAATAGTAGATTTAATTTTTAAAAAGCAACACAAACAGCGATTTGTCAATTTCCTGCTCTTAGCTGTATTAAACCTTTTTGGAAGCCATTTGATTACTGAATGAATTATAATCGCAGAATTAGTTATTGAAACTTATTAGAAAAAACATTTCTGTAATTTATAAATAATATTTACCCGTGCAGTACTACTACAATCAGTAATTACAATTTTTTTTCTTGTCGACTAATACGTAAGTTTCCTTTAATTCAATATGTTTAACACTTTTAAATTGTTATTATCGTTCTAGTAATTGTCGCATAATGTTTTAGGATGAATGACATGAATTCTCGAAAGTTTCTAGAAAAACATATTTTAATTCATCTGGCCACTATAAAATTATTATTATTATTCATAATATTTTTAAAATGAAATTTCTATGCAACATAACGAATTATTTCATAACGATGCATCTGTCTAAAATATGAATAAGCGGTTATTCTAACTTAGGAAATATGTCATAAAATGGCAGGAGTTATTTCTATGCTATCAAAATGTAGTAGAACGAATAAACGAAATGAAGTCAGTTTGAGTGCTGCATAAGGAGAAGGTTTAAATTAATGAGAGGACGCGTGTAATTTTTTTTGGGACATCAAATTCTTAATTATGTATGGTACTAATATAGTTAAATAACATTAAGATGATATAATACTCTGTAGGTTTGTGCATTAAGATGGAGTGGTGATTAATTATAAATACTACAGATAAAATTGTAATATTATCTGACAATATTAAAGGAAAGTGGTAAAAAATTAAATGTCCTTAATTATGAGTAAAATTAAGAGATTTTCTGAGCCATATTTCTTAAAAGTGGAAATATAAACCACTAAGTTGAATATAGTCAAAAATTGAAGATGTAAGAGAGTTATATATGCTATGTGAATATTGAAAATAAACGTAAGAGTCTCAAGTATATATTTTTAAAAATTGAGCTCCCGGCACATTGTGCTATGATCAGTTCCTTTAATGTGAAAGTTTAAATAAATAAATATATATATATATGTCAGATATAATATCGTAATTTTATATTATTTTTAGATAAATATGGTACAATATGGAACTATTTAGTTTTATGCACCATTACTCAAATGATTAAAATAGTGTTCCAGAAAGAAGAGATTGATA
This sequence comes from Eucriotettix oculatus, assembly GCA_034510155.1. NCBI lineage: Eukaryota > Metazoa > Arthropoda > Insecta > Orthoptera > Tetrigidae > Eucriotettix > Eucriotettix oculatus. The sequence continues at coordinate 21,597,156 of CM067382.1, read as the reverse complement.
ATAAAGACAAGATTGCTACTCGTATATGTCTTAAGACACACTTTGAAAAGAAATGAAAGTGTGATTGCAACATTTTTATTAGGGTATATTGAAAGATAATTTTATATCCTTCAGATTAGGTCACCACTGAATGAGACGATCGAGATAAGGGAGTAGTTTAGTTGTTTGCATAATGAGTCAACGCTTTTAGAATATACTTTTAATTATTTGAATCATCAGTGATGCGGTTATTCACGTGTTCAAGCGTATAATTCTAAACTGGATCCTTATCGTTTGATGTGTCACCGGTGCATCACTGAGACAAAGACGCCTGTGTGCCTCTCTTAACTTCAGCAGGATCATTTCGGTCAGAGATAAACATTCTTAACTGCATCAGTGCCTCTGTTAGGAATCTCTGTTTATAAGGAAGGTCTTGCTTGGTGCATCGTGGTATTTAATTGACCTTCATAACCTGCGGGTGCCGCTTAAGGCACGATGTACAGACAGATATATGTATCTATATATTTAGCGGTTTATGATGACGTAATAGGAAAGCGTTTGGCGACTTAGCTGCTCGTTTCTTAAGCTCCTCAAAGACCAGCAACAAATTCATAACACAACTTACATAGGTTAATTTATTATAATCCAGATACATGAAAGGAGTATCATTTCCTCGAAGGATACAGTTGAGATTGGGACTTTTTCTTTCGGAAGATCCTTTACTTACACAACAAAAGACAAAAGTGTAAAATTTACTTGCAATATTTACTGTATTATGCAAGTTTTCTATTTGAATAAAAACCTGTAACCAGTACAATATAATAATTAAATTTATAGAATGAGAGAAACACCCTGGCTTCGTCAATAGAGTTGATTGATTTAGCGTAAGGAGTATATAAACTGAGCTTTAATTTTACACATTAAAAAGCAATTTGAGATAAATAACAGAATTTAAATAATCTAATTTCAAGCAATGCTCACAATGTGATCGTTTAAAGGAAATTGGCGAAGAACTTTGTGTGTTTCAAAATTATATTCATAGCTGTCGTCGTCTCCGAATGAGTCAGCGTCGTAGAAGCTCCGGAAAGTGAAATCAAGAGCATTAATAATTACAATTGAAGCCAAGGTAAAGTTATATTCAGGTTACAATAATTAAAAAAATACTTGAGTTTGAAAAGCAGCATTTTTCAAGAACTACGCACAAAGGAAAAGTTAAAATAAAAATTTATTTAAAATTCAAATGAAAACTACGACACTATTTTGCTGGGATAAATTATTCAACTCCCCTCTCCACCTCGTGTCACACAGTTTCTAACTGCCAGGCTGGAGTGCTGTCAGTCTCGTATAAGGGCTGGTAGCAGGCGGAACTGAGGGTTAGAAACCATTTTGGCCTGGTTCAATAAGGCCTCCGTCTCACTGAGGTATTCACAATTCCAATATTTTTATGTACGTGTCAGTATAGACGGCGATTCAGAAATTTGGAAGAAACTTTGAACGTATCCAGAATAAAATTTTGGAAAATTCATAAAATAAAATACAGTTAAATAATGTAGGAGTCTAATATAAAGAATTTTGTAAATATCTTTCGCTTTATAAATTATACTTCTACTGTGGTTAGAATGAAAATAGACATACAAATTTAATTATAGCAGAAAGGAACTTTCAAAAAAACTTCTCATAAATAATACATTTAAAATTTAACCCAAGAAAATAAAATAAATTAAGAAATACTTTCAGCATTACTGGATTATTACGAGTGAAACCAAGCTAATAGAATATCCTTGTTGTTATAATAAAATATTTAAATAGAAAAAAATTGCATTTTTGAGAAAAAGAAGCAAAGGAATTGTACTTTTAACACACAAAAGGAACAGATTGAGCATAATGTTTGCACTGGTTAATTTATATACCCATAGAGGTGTATGGCACACTTTAAGCTCACGATTTTCTGAATCTACCCTTACCAAGTTACGCTATACAACATTTATTTTATTTGTTTAGACAGTCTTGATTGCATCATAAACCCCTTCGACGCCAATAAATGTTTTAAGAAAGCTGATATAGTTAATTTGTTTGTTACTTAAAATACTTTTAAAATTATTTGAATTTCATTCGTGCCATTATCTACTAGCGATTGTCTTACGGTTACCATGGAAGTGTACCAGATTGAGTTAAGTTATTAAACTGCACAATACCTTTTTTTTTCGTTACCGTTGTCGAAGAAATACGACCATTGCCAAGGCAGATAATTGACCATTACGTAAAGCTATCGGCAGGATTCAAGAGGTTCCGCTCGTAAAACGTGACTTTATTGATCTTGTCCCATTACGAATCGAAAGGTAATATGAACAGATAAATCAGGTTAATTATTCCCGTATAAGGATGATCACGTGGATTGATCCATTTTAGTCGGGCAAATATAATAAGCTTCCAAATAATTAAAAGAGAGTAAAATATTAAACGCGAAGTAAGGATTTTTCGGCATCAAAAATAATACGTTAACAAAAATCAATTTTCTGACACAATGTAAGACAAATAAATAAAAATACGGCAAATGTCAGCAAACAAATTTAATCAACATTTAGTTATTATAAATATAACGTTTCTTTGTGGACTTCTTCGGGTAACAAAACACAAAACGAAAAAAAATCAATATTAATTTTGAATACATAATTAATTAAAGAATTAAATTTGTTTGTAAACACATTTGGTGGTATTTTTATTTAAAATATGTAATCACTACTTGACTTTATTTGATTGATGCCAGGATCCCAGACCATGATTACTGAAAGTTTTAAAAGTATCTTTAATTTGTCTTCTTATTATTATATAATTGACGAATTTATTTATATAATTTGACTGCTTATACGTCAAGAAAAAGAGGAATGTTTCTAAGGCACATTTGCCTTAGAAAATTGGCAATTATAGATAAAAATAAGTTTATATATAAATGTACTTATATGAGAAGCAATCACAAGCGTAAAATACCAAGAAGTAATGAAATAAATAAATAACTGAGAATGAACTTTGAATTAATACAATTCCTCAGCCGAAACAAATTAAATTCAATACAAACGCATAGTTTTATAAAAATTACAAGTCATCATTTAGTGTAATTATAAACCCACTTTCAATTAATAAGACTAAAATAAATAACCTTATATTTATTACAAGATAAAACCATAACATATTACATTGAATGTCATAACAGTAAGGAATAAGAAATTTTATGTAAATTATCTAAAAATCAAGTCTTAAAATCAATTACCGAATTATAGGATCTGGCCTGTAACATTTCATTAATCAATATAGAATAATAGTTACAGTATACATAAAATTTTTTAACATTATGCTCATCAAATTTATCGCTATTGAAATAAATATGTTTGACACCTGAATTTTTAATTTTTTTTCTTTAATAGGAGGTTTTAAAGTTCATTTTTGACCTATGCAACAAGATTTAAAATTTCAACAGTAAAAATTTGCATATAACATTTTGTTTGAAATGGTAATTTTTGATATGTATTGGTTATCATTTTATTTTTACAAATTATGCCCAAAATATCCAATAAATTAAGACAGCGATCCTTCCCAATTTCGAAAGTGAAATTTAATTTAGGATTGAAATTATGGAAAATATTGAGCTAATTCTTTAAGTGAATTTTAAGATATATCAACACATCTGAAATAGCTTAATGGTTGAATTCTTTTATAGAAGAATTGGTCCATTTATTTAACTATTACTGGTAATTCATGAATCTCCACAGTATAAAAACACAAATATTGTTAGTTGAATCTTTATTTTAACAGATGAATTTTACAGAGGAATATGGCCTAAATTGTTCAAATCTCCTGTTAAAATAAAGCTGTGGCAGACAACATTCATGTTTTTATATTTATTGATATGGAGGATCCATAATGGCTAGTTCATGAATTTTTAGTATTAGTTTAAAACATAAATATAAAAAAACAAGGCTTTCAAATCCCTCATTATTATTTTTGCAATAAAGGGAAATAAATTATCCCATAGGGAACCACAAATTTGTTGATAAGATTATTAAAGGAGAAATTAGTGCAATTCAAAATTTAAATGATTAAGATTCGAATTTTAAACAGACGAATGTTTATCAATTTATAAATCAAGTTATAACCCTAAAGTTTGAAAATGGATAAAGTATTAAATAATGGAACTGCATCTAATAACATTGAAACAAGAGCATTATTAACAAAATAAATATTTAAATTATTAAGAAACTGTAAAGAATGTAAACATTTTTCATTATTAAGACTTTGTTTGAAAATATTATTTAAAAATATAGATAAATGGTTAAGGGAAAAATAAAAGAATAATAAAAATTGTCATACATCACATACGTCTAAGACGACAATTAAATTATTTTTTTAATTATAGTATGAATGTAAAGTAAATCAGCGATTTTAAAACGTACTCATGAAGAAACATCCTGGTTTAAGTCAAATATTCCTACTTTCGTGCACATCAAGCCCAAATATTTTAAAATAAATTTCTCTAAGTACTCGTTAGTTCCGGTCCTGTCTGATTAAAATGCAAATTTAATTAGCGAGAGTATAATGGATAGCGCCCACCAAGCTTTGTGAAAGTGGCGCCAGAGCGAAAGAAACTCTCTTTAAATACTACTTGAGCTGCTGTACAAACAAGCAGCTACTGTGATAAAAATCTCGTTACCACTACTGAATAGTTCGGCTGTCCATTAGATTGGGACTAACCTACTTTCTCGTCGTCGCTGTTTGTTTGCTGAGAGCGCCTGTGTGGCCATTCCGTGCCATGTCAAACACCATATGGAATCTCAGGTCGTCTTTTCCAGCTTTCGGCACTTTTACAGACGAATACATCTTTCGCAAGTTAATAGTCGCAGCGCGAAATCGACTAACGTGATTGCATCCGGAAAATGAAAATCTGCAAACCGCTGTTCATTCGTACCTTTTAGCTGCAGGTGTTTGTTTGCCCGCAAGTCAAAAAGTAAACATGCACGTGGTTCCAAAAGAAAAGCATCTGGAGTCAGCTTTCGATTTAAACCTGAAGCTAATTTGCTGTCTGCTGCTCAGAAACATAATTTTACTAGCAACTGTAATCACCTCTTTGCGTATAAATTCAGTTATTTGTAATAATTTCTGATAGAAAATTATATTTGTTTAATTATAAAATTTTTGCGAAGTAGTAACAAATTAGAGCGACTGGATTTCTTCTTACGAATAGAAGAATACGATTACAGAATTTTAGGTTATAAAATAACAATCTGAAAATCTTTATTCAGAGTCGTTTTACATTTTCAAAGTACGAGTTGATTAAAACACTGTAATTATGGGTTACTTTTGTAAAATCATGTTTGACAATCAGAGAAAGTAGTTTATATCATAATATATAGAAATGACTAGGTGAGATACGAATGAGGTAGTTTTACCTCCGGAATATTTTACCCGAGGAGCTGCCATCATATTGTTATGCATTTAGCGTTGCACAGCCGCGAGCAATGTAGTTTTCATTGCTTTCAGTCATGTTCCTGACTTATGAATTATATATATATATATATATATCATTTTAATTGTAGAGAAAAGGCTATAGTTTCAAAATATGGTGCACAATCGTCCACTGACTGGGGTAAGCTGGAAATCAGTTTAACCTCTTTATTACGAAAAATTCTTCGTATCTAAAATATTCTGAAAAATATTGACGGAATTGAATATATTATATACAATTTAGGATGTTTTGTACGTACCGTTAGGAAATAATGAGTACAGGGTGTGTAAAGAAACCTTGATGCTGATTGTACTGATTGTATATAACAATCTTTTGAAAATTGTAGTAGTGTTACGTAAGCATTCATTCAAACAGCAATTCGCCTGTTACGACAATAATCTACTCTATTCTCTCCCTTCTCCTTTTAACTCTTCAGTTTTTCATCATATTTTATTTTATTACTGCGCGATTCGTAATTGTTCATGTACTATATACGATACCAGGTTGACAAATACACTCACTGCTCCAAAGCGTGTAACCGTTAAACGATTTCACACAACGAAACCACAAGTTGTGGAATAAAACATGCTATAAGCGTTTAGGTGATTTGCATGAAGGCAATTTCTGATGACAGGCACAGCCGCGTGTCGTCGTGATTGGTTGGGTGAGCTTGCAGATAGAAGGAAGAGAATCCAATCCTATTGTCCTGAGCTTCGTGTTCTGCGTGTCGATTATTCTTTCTGTGCGTGCACGAAACACCTATCACTTACAAAGTGGGTGGGCGAACGACACGGAAATACATTGTCCGGAGTTATTACAAATTTCAAACAATATGATAAAAAATTATGTGCGTAACAGAGAATAAATATACAGTCGTTGACAAATAATTCATTTTTCATCAGGACGGAGGTAAAATTTTGGACAATCAACGACGCAGGTCGTATTAAACAAATAGTCATAATCCTTCAAGATATAGTAATATTTAGAAGAATTTTTTTTACTCAATTTAAATTAATGAGCCAATGGTAAACTGTTTCGTTCTTGTCTATGAGAGATATTATTTAGTAATAATTGTTTGAACCAACAATTTCTCTAATCCCTCTTGACCTGGCAAAATCTGATTGGTTCTTGGTGAAGAACACCGTTAATATTGTTCGGACCCTTACTTTCATTTCCCACGACCCGCGAACTACTGCTACGTTAGGTCATCACATAATAAGTTCAAATTCATCAAGAAATATAACTGAATTCAACAACTGCATATATTTCACGTTTATTTATTTTTATACTGTCCAGTTTCTTTATATCACACTGTGACGATCAGAATTTTATCTAATTGACGAGACCGGCGGACAAGGATAATAAACGTCACAGGATCCGACCTTGGGTTTCAGGTGCCAGCACAAGGCAGACGTTGCGAAGTTTAAGCTCCAAACAAAGTTCTTATAATCATTTCTAAGACAGGTTCTTGGCATTAATCGAATAATTCCACTTAATACGTGCTGTTTCTGAAACAACTTGTACTCGTTTCGATTTATTAACCACGAACTTGTTTCTCTACTTGTCCCATTTGAAAACTGCTTCGTTTCTTATCATATTCCAAATTAATTTTTATCATCATTCATGAATTCCTTTCATTCGTTTTGCTGGTCTTTTAACTCTGCCTAAATTATTTTAGTTTACTCTATGTATTCTTCACATGAATCCAGATCCGCATGTTGAGTATTTCTTTCTCTGCGTGTTCAGAGTTATTTTGTCCAGAATGTGTGTTGGGTGTTTCTGTTTCTCACCAAATTCAGTGATGAAGATTATTTAACGTCTTATTCACTTCTATTCCTTTCTTCATAAACCTTCAAACGTACTCCAATTCATTACAAGTTGACAATTGCAACCGATTTGCGTGTAACGAAGAATGGATCTCAGAGGTTGTTTTGTAGTCAACAATCCCTTCTACTTTGATCGTTTTCGACTGCCACCATAGTTTTTTTTAAAAAAAATAAGAGTATGAGAAGAGGTGCGATATTTTTCATCTTCCGGTGTTAAGGTGGGGTCTTTTATGGACTGTGGTGTCGCCGTCACAACCTGTTGATACCCGAACCCCAGACGAGGTGACGTCACTCTGGCAAAGAGGCGCCGAGTGTGTCACCAACCAGTTCCCTCAGGAAACGTATAGTTCACAGGGACAGATTCCTCACAAACACCAACGTACTCTAGCCAGTCTATTAAAGAGAAGTAAATACTCCATGACCATTAAAATGTATATTTATTTACCCGTAACATAACCTTAACTAGTAAATCAGATTATCATGCCTCAGTAGAAATTATCGAAATTGCAATTCTGTCTTTATTTGAAATCAATATAGGGTCAGCCAGAACTAATTTGGGAAATATGATAAAAATCAAACAAGTTCAAAGGACGAATATAACAATAAATTTGGTAAGTCTCACATTGTCTTATAACATGACTCTAACATAAACCAGAGATCGATTAGTTACATCACGAATTTTAAGACTTTTTACGATCAATTAGACGTGTTTTTTTATAATTAAAAAGGAATTATTAATTATTTCAGAGAGCAACCTTCTTGTACTTGTGAGTCTCCTCTTCATTTATCAATTCGAGGTTTAAAAAATATATTTTCTATTCCTTATGCCACTTGACACAAAACGTACTGTCGTTATCCTTTTTGATGTAGATTATTTTTAAATATTCTTTTAATAAAATTGTAAATTGAAATAGAATATTGATACTTAAATTTTTACGTATTTTAGTTATCTGTTTTATTAAGTTAAATGAAATTGTATCGCGTTTAATAAATAGAAGCACACCTATCTACGAGCTTTATGTATTGTATTCGAGATACCTGACAAGCATTGTTCACGAGTTGTAGCAAGACGTGTATCGAAACGATTCACAACGGCAACTCCATATAGTAGTGGGGGTAGACAGGAGCTTACTTTTACTCCTCATTTTGTTATCGCAACTTGGTAGAAGAAATTCTGAGGAATATATTTTCAGTTCAGGATATGTTGTACGTCAAGAAACGCATCCTTAAAATGTAATAGAAAATAAGTATGAAGACAACTTTTTCGCCACACCGCTTAGAGGGGAAGTTCCTCCTCAAACAGCAATACTCTGGTTTGTCTACTGCGCATCTTAACATGCCATGTAGAATCTCACCAACTATAATATTTATAAAAGCATTTTTAAAAAGATAAATATGAAACCTGAAGTGTTTAGAAAGGTATACTGAAAAGCAGTTGAGCTGTTAAACATTTTATGATTAATATTTATTTTGAATAATAAATATGCCAGTGTTTCTTTAATGGTCGCTTTGTAGACAAGAGTATAACTTTATTTCATTTATACCTATCGTTTACAGAAACGCGTTACTTTGCCTGTGTTCAACTGTATTACTATTTAATTGTTAATTTTTAATCCAATACAGACATTGTTTTCTATGATGTATAAAGGGAAGAACCCGAAAACATTTGAGAATAATTAAAAAGGGTTGCTTGACACAACATAGCGCAAGTTTCAAAGAAAAATTTGGAAGCTCGAAAACCGAAGAAATCGATATAAGGAAGAGTTTCATTTTTTAAATTCAAATCAAGGCTTTCCACTTGCCTTTTTTGTACTATTGTACCTTATACTAAGGCCATTTACTAGTATGTCTAGTTTTCTTTGATATAACCGAAGTTCTTAGAATTAATTCTCTTGTGCTGCTCGTTTTGGATGCAGTTGGCATAGATTATCTGTAAGGCTTTGAACAGGCAGAGTTTTCACTCCACGCCTTTTTCAGATAGCGTTCAAATGGAAGGAAAGTAGTTCCCATAAACTTTCACGAACTTCAAATAACTTCCATTAAGCGTCAAACTTTCCTTTACGAGGAATTTTCTTAACACAACAACGCATGATTTTATCCATTTAAAGTTATAGACGTGGCAGTCGTGCTCCAAGGCACTAAACAAAGCACAGAAAAGAATAAACTATTCCTTTCAGTTGTACGGAAAAGTCACAGAGTCGAATTAGCATATTGATACTATTGGCCTCTATTGAAGAAATAGATCAAGTTATTATAAACAATAACAAACTAAAGTCACAAGCTTAGTTAATTGAATAAATGACATTCTGGAACTTCTTTCGTTGAACTAATTTATTGCCTGTAATATTAGGTAATTTCTAAAAAATTAAAAATTTTGGAAATAATTTATAAAAGCGTGTGTTTTATTCACTTTATATTTTCAATAATTTAAAACAATATCAACTTTTAACGATTTTTAAAATCATTTCTTTACAAGGAGCAATGTATAATACTTCTTGATATTAATAAAAATTATAAATGATACTAAAATATTTTTACAAAGTAAAATTTACTTTTTTAAAAATTCTAAATTATTTATCATCATCATGAGATTCATAAACAACTGATTAAGAATTTGACATTCATCGAATCAACAACAACTTCAACCAGAGTTGGGTAAAAGGAATTAACACATTAATCTCTTGAATAGGCCTAAAAGAATATACAATAAATGGTCGCCGTATTACGTACCATTAAATATGCAATCATTTTTGACACATTTTTGTAGCAAAAATTCATTTCACGTTTTTGATAGGGGTTCTACGGATGTTTAAGATAATGTGTACCATGTTTGTGTTAAATTTTTGACTGCTTTAATTTCTATGAAGAATATAAAAATATCCTTTATCATCATATTTTGAAAATTTGCTTCCTATGAAAATTAGACACTTTATTCATAATGATTTCATGTTCCATTTCCTCTAAGTATTTTGATATTGCAGTAATTTTTATGCGCCAACTTTAAAATATTCTTATGATAATATTATGACACGATGATGGAAAATTGTCGGTAGAAAGTGAGGTCAGCGATTTTACGGTTAAGAGGGGTAAAATTAATATAATTATTTAAGAGTCCTCTGATCAGTTGGTCCGGTTTAATTATGGTTTATTATTTATTTCCATTTGAGAAACTTTCCTGGATTATCGCCTCTTTTTCTATTGTTAAATGTAAGAAGGTTGGAGAATCGTCACTATTGTAACACGTTTTGAAAATTAAATTTTATACTTCTTTTGCGTATCAGGCTATATGAGGGTGATCCTGAAACAGGCAAATTCCCTTTCATAGGAAGGGAATTGAAAAATGTAGCCTCCGGACTATAGTCAAAGAATTCTAGCCGGTGATTAACCTAAAAAAGGTGCCCTTCCGAATAATGTTTTCTGGGAAGATACAGCATTCCTTTGTCCTCGACTCCACCAGTTTGAGGAGGCAGTTGACCGATTGATCCAATGGGATTAGCTGACAACTTTTACCCTATGCCCAAGGTCTGCGACCCCAATACATATACACCTAAAGGTGCCTCGGCATGGGATACCATGTTTTTTATAATAAATGATATCTGAGTAGTGTTACCTGCGAAATAAATATTTGTTTTCAAAAAAGTTCCTGTACTAACGACTCGAATCAAAAGTGAATCGGCTCGAAACGCATTTAAATGCCAGTAAAACAGCAATGAAGTGTAGAATACTAATTATTCATTCAAGATACCGACAGTATCAATATTGACTCAGGAGATTGACATGACGGTGCTTAATGCAGCGCCTCTTGTGTTCGCTCAGCAGACTGCTGTGTCAGCCGAAACGATAACTTAAGAATATTTGTGTGCTCTAACGAAGACGGACAAGAGGTTTTGTTTGGAGTTGGACCGCCCTTTCCGAGGTCAGGACGCACGACTTGTTTGCTGAGCAAGCACAACTCTCCACTCCCAGTAACTAGGCATTATTTCTGCTGCGACGATTTCACCTATCAGCAAAGGGTTCAAAGTAGGTGACCGTCGATGCTGCAGCAAAGAATATTGGGGACAGTCAGACATAAACGCTTCATGCTTCACTTTCCTCACCAGTTGGTAACTAAAATAAGATTAATCAGTCTCTTAGAGGTAGAGAAGGCTCAGAAAAATTGCCTATAGTTTTTTTAAATTGGGAGCCGATTGGTCGTTAAAACTTTTCCATATGCCGTCGAATCAATCCACGCGAAGTTGTCACATATCACCTGAGCAACAGAAAGGGATTGTTGTCATGCATTATTGTCTTGTTGCTTGTGGCAGCGTTTTCTATTTCCCTGCCCTCATTCGAAGTTCCCAATTTTTAAAACAACAATGCCAGAGATGTACGACAATACTAAACTGTGGATGGTATATTAAGGAAAGGACAAGGAGGATTATTATACTTCGGCTACAATCCTGTGTTCATTTTATTTATTACTGGCTGAAGTACCCGACCTTACTCGGGTTCACGTAAAAGCAGGAGTGTAATTAAGAATACAGTACTTGTGGGTACATCAGATCAAGAAAAGAAAGCCGTAACCAAGAAAGGAGTAAGACAAGGATTAGTATGTCACCCATGTTGTTTAACTTATATAAAGAACAGGTGATGAAGAAGGTTAAAACGGAATGTGGAAAAGGAATCATACTGCAAGGAGAAGAAATAAAAACCGACGATATTGTAGTATTAGGGGAGTCAGAAGAAGATTTGGAAACCATAATAAATGGCATGAACGGAGTTCTGAAGAAAGAGTTCAATATGAGGATTAATAGAGGGAAAACCGAGGTAATGGAGTGCAGTTTTGGAAACAGTAGAATAACAAAGGGTGTTGGAATGGGAAGGAATATTTTGACGGAAGTTAATGAATTCTGCTACTTGGGAAGCGTAATTACTAGGGATGGTAGAAGTATAGTAGACCTAAAGGAAAGGAAGGCTTTCGCGAAAAAGAGGGATTTACTTACGGGTAATATAAGTGTGAATATTAGGAAATCATTGCTAAAAATGTTCGTATTGAGCGTGGCGTTATATGGGTGCGAAACGTGGACCATAAGAGTTGGGGAAGGAAAAGAATAGAAGCCTTTGAAATGTGGTGCTATAGGCGAATGCTGAAAATCAGATGGGTGGGTAGAATCACAAACGAGGTGGTTATAAACAGAATAGGGGAAAAGCGAACAATATGGAGGACTTTGACTAAGACAAAGGATAGATTAATAGGCCACGTTTTGAGACCGGAGGGTCTTGTAAAATTAGCATTAGAGGGAAGTTTGTGAGGTAAGAACAGAAGAGGGAGGCCAATGATGGAATATGGAAGGTTGCATCATAGCACTCTTTGGACTGAAAACCACAACATAAGTGATTACACCACATTCATACTTCCGCCATTATTTTCATAAACAAAAAGACTTGCTTGAGCCTAAAGTAGGAGGGGTTCCAAAATTGAGTTTTTTATTGTGTTGTAGCTCAGGGAGAGGGGTGGGGGAAGGTTGGGCCACCATGGAAATGAAAATATCTACTAATAGGTCTTGGCGAGTCTTCGAAAATAAACCCTTACAATTTCTTCAAATTGAGTACGGACTTTTCTGGAGGCGGAAAACCACCGAAAAGACACCTTTAAAAAAAGACGGAGATTTGTTGACATTTTTCATATATACACACTGTGGTTGTTATTAAATTTCATTTCAGTTAATACTTTTACTTGTGATGAGTGTCACTATCAAATGCCTAATATTTTATTTGCTTTTATAACCGAGCTATTATTAAATATTAAAATTTATTTACTAGAAAAATAAAACTAATTTACATATACATCGTGTCGACGGTCCAAAGATGTGATTTTTCAGGGAGTTAGCCCTCTGCCAACAATAGATAAATTGCAACGCGAAAGATTTATAATTTTAAAATATGTATAGTATTATAACTCAAGAATATATGCAATCCGCATAAGTTTTTGGAGATCTCGATGCGTGCATAGAACACCAAAACTTTTACGTAAAATGTTTTTCACTTCGGGCCCAGAGGAAATCGTGTCCAAAATTTGGTCAAATTCGGACAAGTAGATTGGGCGGCTATGGCTGGGACACACATGCACTAAAGAAGGATTTTAGATATATAGATCTAGTGTTAATTAGAAACCAAATAGGAAAATAATAACGCAGCAAAATTATATAGAAAAATTAAGTGATCAAATAAATACATACCACACAAACTTTCTACATTCTTTATTATTTACATTAGGCGATACAAAGAACACAAGATCCGCAAGAATGACACCGCTGAACCAGGCAAAAAAACTCCAAATAAAAGCTAAAACGATTTAATCGCAAAAATAGTATAGAATAAAAGTCGTTGAGCTTCACAGTATCAGTCAGCACGTTGGATTTAAAATGAATTTGGATATAATTCCGGTTAACATTAAAAATCTTAATATTTTGACAATTAAAACGATAGTAACAAATGTTTTTAGCAATGAGACATTGGAAATTGGAGATATGTTCTTTAACAAAGATATTGAATGACCTTTGTTTGTTCCATACAATCAGACCGTGTTTGGAATAATTGTAAAGTTGATCCTTGAGGTTTCTTATCATGAAATAAAATTTTATTAGTATATCTGTAATTGATCCATACATGATGTGATGGACAAGCTTTCTGATGTAATAAGGGAAACTAAGAAATGAGATTGGAGCGATTGTGGACGAGTAACGGTAGAGTATTTGATTTTGTTCAATCTCGTAATGTGTTTATTAATAAAATATAAAGGGTATTGATGATATAAAAATGTTGTGGACAGTAAATAGTTTTGTTGACTCAACCGAGTTCTGCTATTGGTTAGGAGGGTGTTGAAATAAAAATAGTTCATCATAAGTATCTCAGTTTTTTATAGAAATTCGTCTGTACAAAATGGTAAATACAGCAATCTCAAGGAAATTACGAAAATGGCTCAATTACGAGTTCATAAAAAATAGTACATTATGATGACATATAACGGTTATTTGTTTGGAATCTTAGCGTTTGACTACGTCATCTGGTTCCGTTTTTTCAATCAATAGGCAAAAGAAAAAAAAGATTGAAGAAAGGTGTGTGGTATTTATTTTACGAATCAGAAATAAAAATAATTTTAAACAGCCTTCCAATGGATCATTTCTGAAATTTAATAATAATAAAAATTATTGTTAATGCTAACAGAAAAAATAGATAAATTGCAGCTAATATTAGGAAGGAGAATTAGCTCTTTTATATTCAGCTAAGTGAAGAGTTTCAAGTTCTCACATGCAAGAATGAACCAGTTGAAGACTTCAGTTCACCAGGACTCGTGCAGATGTAAAACTGGAGTTTCAGAATCAGAGATCTTGTAAAGAACACGACTCGCTTCTGGGCAGTAAAATCGAGTCGGGTCTTTGTGGGCGAATGACGTGGGCTCAAGACTTGCCCGGACCTTTTACCAAGGAAGGACTTTACTACCTTCAACTTGAGCAGACTGTTTGGCCTCTACTTTGTTCGGTCGTGACTCTGACATCCTACACCATGCAATAAAGTCGGCAGGCAATTTTAACGTGTGAAACGAAATTTGAAAATAATTATAAGAAGCCAAGTATTTTAGCACTTACCACACCAAGCAATTTATATGTATAATATTAGCACAACAGTAATATCTCATGACCGAATAGAGATGTATCAATCTGTTCAATAATATTAATTAATTTTAATTCCAATGGAAATTAATTTTAATTGTTTCATAATGGCAACAGAATCAACAACAGCAGAGATCAATAGAAAAAATATTTATTTATTGGTACGTATTAAGGAAATATTCATGAATAACGTGAATGTTTTTGTCCCGGAGTCAATTGGAAACACTCGACACGTCGTCACACGAATCTCTTAGAATTCAAGTAAATATTGACTACCATAGATTGACAAGAACATATATATTTGTAAAATATTACCTAAGCATCAACATGGTTTCTGATTTCAAGTCTGAATGTTAAAATGTTCAGAATACATTTAGAGTTACCATTCTACACAAAAAGTGTTACCATATATATATTATAAATATATATATATATATTATAAAAATATATAAATTAAAACATGGGAAAATATATTTTCCACTTTTATAGAACACCAAGACGTATATCATGAAGACATGTAAAATATGCAAATTGTACTCCTTCCACCTCAATTATTTACAGTTTAAATTTTAGACTAATTCTTTACTCATAGCTTCAAAAAATTTTAGACTAATTCTTTACTCATAGCTTGAAAAACATTTAGACTAATTCTTTACTCATAGCTTAAAAATCGGACAAAAATGGTTGAAATTTTTTTTAAGATTTATAATTTTCTTAGAGAGGTAAAATACAGGTTAATAATATTTTATCTGTAATTTGATAGTACTAAAAATTGAAGAGTAAGAGATAATTTGACGTGTAGAAGAAAATGTTACTAAATGAATCGCTGAAAACGATACCATGCGACACTGGGACGCAAAAGTTCAACCTGAGAAAAACGGGGATTGAATAACCAAACTGCCATTGGTGAAAAAATAAAATAAAGTAATAACCAGGCTTTTAAAAATTTTAAAACGAAATTCGGAAAAAGAGTAATTATTATTTTTGTTTTGTAGAAGTTGGATGATTTATTTTGAAGTTTTAAAATTTATTTGGAACAAATAAGATTTTCTTTGGAAATTGGTAGTCGCGACTGGAAGTTGAAGACAAACTGAGACACCGCAACATATTTTATTTGTTACATACAGGTAAATTTTGCTAAACGGCTAGTAATACAATAAATAAAAGTGACAATTTTAGTGGAAAAAGTTCATACAATATGTGTTCCATCAGTTTGAAAAAACACACTGGCGAAATGATTCACTCCTAACATGTCAAAGTATTTTCAATTAAACAACTAGTACATTGTAAAATTAATTCCACAATGACATAAATAATGGAAGAAAATCTTCGCCCATAAATACGTTCAGTTTATAGTCTTTTAAAACCATACCTGACTCAATTTTTGAGTAATTGCTCTCGAAGTACCTTATACGACCTAGAGTGTAATCACAAATTTAATATCTTTTAATTCAGCTAGGAGAATTTCTTTTCAACATGGGCTGTATAGAAAATAACGACATATAAAACTTGTGTGCTTTTATTTACGGATTAATTACACATTTTTAATTTTCGTTAAATACTTTCTACCAGTAATTTTATGTTTTATATCATCTTGCGCATTACTAACAGGTTATTTGAAACGCACCATATTGTATTCTCTCTGCTTCTTTCGTCGACGTGGGATAACTTCAAATGGATCCGTGAAGCGTTTCTATTAAGAAGACAATTTTAATCTTGTAATAACAAAATGTCTTGTGTTCTTAACTGTCCATTTGTCATTACACTACTGTCACTAATGAAAAAAATTCAATAAGGAGGGGATCATAAATCTCGCATCATGGTTGGACAGAACCGCAGCAGGCGTCCGACGGAGCTCTTATATGTTGGCATCGCTTATTATCTGAAGCTCTTTGATATCAATCATTATGGAAATTTGTACATCAGCAACATCACTTTGTATTCAATAAAACTATTCTCTTAGCATTTTTTAAAATTCCATATTATCCTTCTTAGTTCATCACAATCACTCAAATCGAAATTAATACTTTATATGTTTTCAAAATTATAATTGCCAATTTTTATCCAGTGGATTTCATAGTTAAATTCAGTAATCGTAAAATTAATTATATTTATCATGATACTAATCCTCATGTTCAAAAATTCACTACAAATAATTATATTATATAACAAATATATTGAGTAATTTAAGATACCAGAAACCTAAAAACATGTTATTTTTATCTTAATTTGTTAAAAAAATTGTTGTATTGTTAATAATTTTGATTGCCATAACGTTTTTTATATAAAATTTCATATCATAATTGTTCTTACTGCTACATTGATCGGACCCTACGACCTTTGTATTTTGAATTAAGAAGCATAAAGCCAATCTAAATTTTCCTTCGTATAAGAATTCATCAATTACAAAACATTGCCTGGAACATAAGTCGTCGTTCGATTTTGATAATGAAATTATTTTGGATAAGGAAATTCATTTTTAGAAATAGTTAAATTATGAAATGTTATATATTAAATGTTTATTATAATGGCCGTTTAATTAGTCTTAATAATAAAAATAAACGTAAAGTGAAATATTATTGATAATTACCCAATGGTTCGTTCTGAACTTAGAAGTTCATCAGGTATATTTTAAATTATTGTATACATTTATAAATAAATATATATCTTCCATATAGTAAAAGAGAATGTATTTTTGCTTGTATCTGTTCTTCGATGCTTTTTATAAATTTATACAAGTGAAAAATTAGAACAAAGTTGGATACGCATATTCGTAAATGTCCAGAGAAAAATACCGCGGCTTGAAGGGTGAGAAAATCCCATGAACTAACCTGTAATGAAAAAAAGGTAAGAAAATATGCGAATGTAGCAGCTTGCGTAAGTCTGTATTTTCAGAGAGATAGAGTATAGGGAAATCCGCCGTATTCAATTAAGTGTAATTCGATCAATTACAACCTGCAATACGAACGCAAGGGATGATATAAAGAAATACTAAAGATCTTTTAAATACGTAACTATATTAACGTTTTAATTAGGACCGCCTTTTACAATGACCGTTTTCAAAGAACCACTGTGAATGATACTTTTTCTAAATTCTGGAAATATCGATGGATACTAGATAATGTAGGCTTTCCCGGTGGATGGACTGAATAAACAGTTCTCGGAATTTAACCCGGATTATATCATTTGTATAATACAGACACGGTCTCGGCATCAGTTACCTGAAGACAATGGCGGAGTTAGCTGTCGAAACACTGTATTTTAATAATATAACCCATATCGAGGTATATTAATACATTAGTAAAATTTTTCAATCATTAAAGTTAAATAGATTTTTTGTCATCTAGAAAGGGCGACGAAATAATTTCCAGTGAGAATTCTTGAGAATCTTAGGTTGTGTGTTGTTTTTGAACGTTTTGTATTTATCAATAGTTAAAAACAATAAAATTTTTAATCATTATAATTTAGTAGACTTAACTATTTTAATGGTCACTACCGATTACCAATTTCTGGACTGGGGCTATTGTTAAGAATGATACTTTCAGAGAAATGAAAGGTTCCCTGGGTCTGTAATGTCCAATGTCCGATTGACTATCTTCCCTGCAGGCCTAAACTAGAAGGGAGAATATAATCTTATCCAGAATCCATTTGGGTAACGCCATTCTTACTCATGCCTACTTACGTAAGGGAAGCTTGAAATAGACGTGGGAACATATTAATGATAAAGCACATACCTTTCACCCTGACTCGGATAATGAACCCCTAGGTTCTCACCTTATTATAGAGGAGGAACTCGCCCACTCAGAAAGAGCAATTAAATTTCTGTTCACGTTCTTGGATAAGTACACACTATTAGAAAATATATGAATGGTTCATACTCACTTCGAACTATGCTATAGTCTATTCACTACTCTTCTTACGTGCCTCTGAGTGAAAGGTGATTGAAGTCCCTAACGACTTTAATTGTTAAAACAAACAAAAAAATGTCAGACGCAGCGAGTATTACAAATAATTAACGACATAACACATAAGAGTTGGTGGATTTCTTTAATTATTTACATTTGTTTTATAAAGTAAACCGTGATTCATACGCGGGGGCCCGCAAGTTGTATAAATTAAATTTGAGTATAAATTATTAATGTAAAACGGGAAGCTCTGTTTTTATTCTTCGGAACAATATAGTAAAGTAAAAAGCACTGTTTTATAGGTATTTTCCGGCTCTATCAATATGGAAATTTTTTTTAAAAAGCCAAAATTTATTATAAGGGTGTTTTTTCTGTTCTTGAGCTATAACTACACACATTTAATGTACAGTTTATGACGTCATAAACATTTTATAGTTAAAACTTTATCCATTGCCATAATTTTGTTCTATTTTAATTATAAAGTAAGCAAATTATTGTATCAAAAATAAATATCGAGACAAGTGTTAGAAAAATTTATAGGCGTTTATGAGTGCTTTGTATGGAATAAACCATTCGGTGTTCTAAAAATATGCGGTCTCGACATTAACATTGAATATTGGAAGAGGAAATCCTTCTTCAAAAAAAAGCAACAGTGAGATCCATAAGGAGCGGCTAGACCTTGGCTCTTCTCTCATGACAAACAGCTTCTGCTTCTCGTGGTAAAGGTCGTGTCTTACTGCGGCGTCCAGCGACCGCCAGGATTCGAACCAAGGTCACCAGACAAAAGATGCTGGCGACCACTCTTGTTTCCCACAGTCCGCAGATACGAGACTGAACTACTCATACCCGACTCAATTCTCAGAGCAACAATTCTTAAGAATCATAAACAAAGAATTCTTGCAGATAAGACGCGTCGCGGCTTTACTGGCTCTTGGACACACTCTTCATTTAAAGAGACAGGTAAGATACACAGATACGTTAAGCCAAATTATAATATTTTGGACAGCTAATTTTAACTTACAAGAATAACACTACTTAAAATACAACAGGAGCCAAAAATCCAAGTAAAATGCCGATAAATCTTCAACCAACGTTTCCATTTAAAAACACAGACTGCAGACTTATCATTTAACAGAAAGCAAAACAATTCTCATGTCAAATTTCGAGGGAACTGAAACATTCTAATAATTTTGAGTCCGGATGAAATTTTCTGAATCTAAAATAAAGCACTAAGACATAATGAATTTAATTATTTTTTTACTGGAAAACCTTTTTTGAGTAAATATTTGTTCAAAACATATTGAATGACTCTTAGCACAGAGTAAAAAAGTAGATCTAAAAACACGTCAACTTCATTATAAAACGAGTCTGGTCCACATAACAGTCTTAAACGAATACCAAGGATAGTCGTGCCATTCCAATGTTTCCTTGAACAAAGTGCGAAAATAAATTTGAATTCCAAATGATAATCTTTAGTTGCGGACTGTAGCACTAATATTGACACAATTTTTTACTCATGGTTACTATGTTTCATGTAATAAGAACAAAAGCGAAAGTCATAAAAATCTACCTCATATAGACACACACCAGTCAGCTCTGTGTTGTGGATTTATTACGTATGGCTTGATTTACAGGGTCACTAATTAAATTAAATAAATTAACAACCAGTTTTACATACAAAACAGTTTCTATTTAGATTAAATGACATTTCGTCACCACATTTGGATTTCTTCAGGTGTTATTAAATTATAAAAAATATTTTGATTAAGTCTGTAGATAGTCAAGGTTGGATACTTACACATTTCGCATCGTTCTTCTTTCACAAAATTTAAGAAAACTGAAAGTTATTTTTATTCTTAATTACTGTTGTTATTAATATCCTGGTAATTTGAAATGTAAATATGTATATTTTTGTAGTAACATCTGAAGACATACTGAAAGTGGTGAATAAACGTCGTTTATTCTATATCAAAATTATGTCCGTAAAAGTGGTTATTAATTTAATTTAATTATGTAAATATAAATCGTTAATTTTGTTATTACTTATAATGGAATATTTAATTGATTAAATAAGAATAATTTATTTTAAGGGCCTAATTTTTTGTTTATAAAATATTCCCTGTTGAAACAAATTTTGGAGGATTGTGTTAATATAGTGAGACATTTGGCTGTGTGGATCACAAAATGCAACTAGAGAAAGTGAAATAATATGGAATTGTGATAATTTCTTTTTATTTATCAAACAAGAATTAAAGGATTGAAGAACGTTTAAAATAACATTAACTTCGATTTAAAAAGGGGGTAACTTAATTTTAATCATTCAATAAAGGAAGAATTAGGATGTTATTAAAAATAATTCTCAAACAAAATGAGTTAAGTAGATATAGATATATAGGTACAAAGGAAAGTAGGATGTTTGACGCTTACATGTTCTTAAAGGTTTTATTTTTATGAGGATGGTTGAAATATTAATTCCTATAGATGTAGGATAACAGTATGTTATACAAGATTAAAAGATGGAAATCCGTAGTTGCAATGTGGAAAAAAAGAAATATCACTAGTCTCATACTCAGAAAACGCTCTGGAACGATCTAGGTAATTCTATTATTATAGCTTGTTATGGTGGGATGACCAATTATATTTCTCTTAAAAACGATAAATGTTAAAGTCATCTATCCCACATATGTTTTGAAAAAAGTTTAAGTTTTAAACTATTATAACAACAAACTCAAGCGCATGATGACTCTACGTTGGGTCAACAGTGTTACAGGATGACTTCACATATTTACAATAAATTATACCTCAGACACCACAACTTCTAAAACAGTATTATCACCAACAAACAGTTGTATAATTTCTAGAATTATTAAAGAACTAGGTTAACTACGAACTTTAGAAAAAGGAATGAAAATAGCATGGGATGATCATCAGTCCTGGAGGACCATCAAGTTCACTTGGGTAGGTAACAAGGAAATAGTTCACAAATAAAGGAATACGACATGAAATTCTGAAAGATGAACATTATTATAGGGCTAAAAGCATTATATGACACGGAGAAGGAATGTTAGAAATCAAGTAGGACTATATTATCCGGATGAAGTGAACCCCTTCAGTTTTTGAGCACAGAATTACTAAAAGGAAGGAAAGCGTTTAACTGAATATGATGTCTCAATTTTGATAGCCTTGTTCCAGTAATTTAAAATTACGATCAGAAGCAAGTAAGTGAAAATAATTCATTCGTGATCTGCATGACGCTGAACCAACATTTCAGAATGAACCTTTAAACGGTGGATTGTTTCATTCAGCTTTCCACAGTAACTAACAATGACTAGCAGGCTGATTATCATTGCGGTCGAGGCTGCTTCCACTGGTATTTAACCATTGTGTCGTAAATGTATTTACATAAACACGACTCCGGAGTAAAGAACTCTGGTCTCTGTGATCATGACACGGAGAAGAAGCGCGGTATTTATGCTCCGATTCAAGAGTTCACTTCTGCAGAAAACCTGTTCGAGCGTGGAGAAGATCGGTCAACAGGATAGCTCACTTGTTTGCATGTCAATTATAGGCATTGAACGCCGAGGTGTCCTTGAGGCTACGAGAGAATTGCTACTTGAACAAAAACCGCGGCTTGCTGAAAAGAATGGGAGTGGTTATACGCATTTATCTAGTTACCTTTAGTGTCAGTCACATGAAGATGATGGCCGATTATTTTTCTTGGGCGAGAAAAAACCAACGCACCATTTGTTGGGTTCGTTGTTTCGTGTCAAGTGCTTCGTTAGACGTCATATATTTCCTGGCTGTATAGAGTTCATAATAGCCACATGGTGGGTTACCATTCAACCGACCCAGTGATCCAACGAAAATAGTACGTCAACCATCGTACAAATGTGAATAACTCAATCATCTAGGTATACGCTTGTTTTGACAATATTCTACAGAATAACTAAGAACAAAGAAATCAAACTCTAATTAGGGCTATGCTGGAGTAATGATGATTCATACGATTATAGTTGTGTATTATTCATATAAAGTAACATCAAAGGACACTCAAGTCATTGATGAAAACGAGAAAGAGTATTTAAAACTAAGATTATATTATCACCACTGGCGTTCAATTCTATATCCATCCATACAGACTTGATAGTCATCTATACTAATATCTTTGAAGAGGGCAACTGAAATGTCCATCAATGTTCTATCTCTTGTTGCGATTGTGTCCAACTAACTTGGTACTGGTGTTTCTCCTCTTTGTGATCCATCTCGATGTTTTCCTCTAGTGATATGCCCCATGTAGGCTAGACTTGGTGATTCTTGATACTGGTTTGACATTATTGGCTATCTTTACAACAAAAGATTTCAAATGCTCCAATCCGCCCTATATCGTCCCTTGTCTCAACAACAAAGCTGCTCATCAGCCCGTCTTTTGACGTCGGTTATTTTTTTCTGACCTTGAAAAATATGCGCGTTGCCATCATTTATGAATTGTCTCTAAATATCTGGAGTTGTCACTACATTTGACTTTACCATTCTTACACGCATATGGAGTCCTTGAAGATGTCCGGTTCAAAATGCAACTCAATACATTCCTTTCCTTCCTTTGTTGCAGAAATAATATTTGTCTGCACAGCGTTCAGTAATGGTCTTCAAGGACAGAGAAAAAATGCATGGACTGAAATATTAGTGAAAATTTTAAATCAAGCGTTTCATTTAAAACCTGTTACATAGATATGTATTATTCCTTGAATTCGGATAGATGAAATATTAATTGTCTTTAATAGTTACAATCTACATTCAAAAATTACCATTGATTGAGAACAAAATTATTCCATCAGTTCTTTAGAGATCCCCATTTCCCAGAGCGATCTAAATTTAAAGTTTAATTGGTTTTCAGGTTATGCATGAATTTATTATCTCATCATCCTGTTACGCAGAAGCGAGCTGTAGTTTACAATGTTGTCGTAAATCTGTCCTTTTCTCTAATAATGTCCACTTTAATCATGCCATAAATATTTTGCTGTCCATTTTCTATCCTCTTGTATTTATTTGTAAATATATAAACATTACCTTTCCTAAGATTAATATCAGTCCCATTCAAGACTGTCATAAGGACTAATACAATTAATGATTTTGTCTTACCATATTATAGCACTTTGGCATATAAACTAATATATCTATTTCATAGGTTACATTTTCGGTCATTTTGAAGTATAATCCTTATTTTCCTGGATTCATCAAAGGAAATCTTAGGACAATGTTCTCCACTATCTATCTCTCGTCTTCAAAATAGTAGATCCTTGAGTTTGAAGCCTCATTGAGCCCATTTGGAATGCGAGACGTCTCAATTTACGCAAAATGTAATTACATTTATGATATATGTAAACGACAATTTTTCAAAAGCATAGTATACATGCGTTTTGGCGAAAAAACTGAAAAAAGTAAGGGTTTTTTGTTTTTCTTCATATAGCTCAACTTTGACAACTCATAGATTTCAAACTGTTGCTTCAAATGATTTGAAAATTTAACAAACCACAGGAAAGACCCTTTCAAACCTACACGCAAAGTGTAAATTGTCTGAGTTTCTTACTTTTGTAAAATTAAATAGCGGACCTCTACTAACTCTTGGACAGCGCATCGCAGAAAAGTGGGCAAAGATTTTCTTGTAGAGGTTGAAAGTCATAAATGTAAAATATAAGCAATGCTCCAAAACTTTGTACGATTTTTTAAAAAGTGTTGGGAAAATGGATAGGTTTATTGGAGCGCGAGGGTAAAGTAGGGTGGCACCCCTTCCCGCATACAGATTTATACAATTACACTGGTATTGCTTTTGTTACATCGGCCAAACAAAACGGGCTTCGAATACAAGAATTAAAGAACGTAAATTAATTTTAAGGTGTCAACCTGTAAACACAAATTTTACACTAAGCACTGTATACAATTTACTTACAGTTTAAATTTTGACAACCTCACTTTTTTTGACAGGGTGCTGCATTATTGTAAAATATTAATTTATGGTATTTTATGTTTTAAAAATCATCCTAATTCTGTTAAAAGTTTTGATACGGAAAACATTAATACGTTATAGGACACGGTTATTTTTTGTATTTAAATTTCTGTTTACATTTTTACTCTAATTTCCAGTTCGTATGTAATCGCCGATAGAAAAACACGCTCATACGCGTCGAAACGACGTCCACCATTTTTTCCTGGTTACAGCTTGTCTCCTTCTAAGGCCTAACTATTGATTATTAATTTTAACGGACGTTAATTACTTTGTTAATTAAATAGCGTTCAATGTTTGATCAAAGTTACATGATTGCGACTAAATCCAAGATCGCGTGATAAATAAAAAACGTTGGTGAAATTTTAAAGTAATATACCTTTGGCCTCATCAATGCAGGATACTTAAATGCGGACGGTATTAAGAAATGAATGTCATTTCAAACATTGAAGGGATTGAAAAGCAGAATTCAAACAAAATTCCGCTATGGTTCGTAAGCCTCACAAATGTAACTGTGTGGTTTCCCGGGAATCTCCTTGACGTATAGAGATTGTTGTGACATTGTGTCTGAGGCCTCGACATTGAGGGGGCAGTGCCTCTGCGCTTTTGGTAACTCGTCCGGCCGATATGGTGGCGCAGCAGTAGGTGGCCTTGAAGGCCTTTACCTTGGCCAAGACACAGGATCAAACCCATTACAGCACCTCCAGCAGCTGATGCACAAAGGCACCGATACTTTCATAAAAGGGATGGATTTACCAAGCAAGTACGTACCATTTTTAGCCAAAATTGTATCGAAAACTGTACAATTTTCATCCTATCCATTCCGAAATATCGTTCTTCGTAAAGAAATCGTATTCTTTATTTTATACAATCATTATTTTTACTAGCCTATATAAATTCATAAGTTTTTAAAACTACGCACTTCGTGGAAGTTATAGTTAGCAAGCATAGGTGTAAGAAGGTAGATATTTGAAAAATATATTTTTATCCTTCATATCCTTTTTATTACGATTGGATCTTCATAAAACAACCAATATATCTTCCATTTTTTAATATAATTTGCCTTTTTGAAACAAACCATTAAAATTCTTGTCAAACAATTCCAGTTGAAGACAAAGGAAGATCCATAATTTCAAAGTTACTAACGCATTAGTAATTTTAAAACAAAAAATTTAAAAGATACACTCAAATGTAGATAGTTTAGAATATTATTATTTTTAGATAATATTTGTAGATTTTGGGAATAAATTTCACAATTTTTCTGAATCGTTACCCGGAGACAAATATAACGAACCAAACATTTTTTATATTTTTAAAAATTATAAATAAAATAATGAGATTAATATACAATGAATGACCAAAAGTAAGAAATAAAAGAATTTTTTGGAAAATAAGACGTTTCGTCCATAACTTTCGGGCGCGCTTCAGTTCTTCCTACATAAAAATGTAATTCCATACACATAGTTGAATATCAACAAATAAATGAACTTCATAAGTTGTAGTTACTTACAGTTAAAATCTTATTTTCTAGAAGGAAAGAATCCCAAAGAAGCAGGTCCAAAAACATGTTGGAACCATTGTTTTTACGAGAATTACACTTCATATTTTCCAGCATACACAATTAAGACATAATATTACTCAAATCAAAGGAAGTATAAATGCTTAAATTGCTCAAGTAGGAGCGTTTGGCTAATTTAGGAGAAAGACAAAAATGGAAAAATGTCTACCGGACCAGGGGCTCGAACCCTGACCTCCAGTTTTCCAGACGGGGGTTTTTTATTGTTCAAAATAACTGGAGATGTCCTTAAATTTGGGTAATAAGCATCTTATTTTGAATTATAATTCTTCTATTTCTGTATTTTGCCTATTCATTGCATTTTATTTTTTGGGTAAGAGACTACATGGGGTTTATCCTGAAAAAGGTAATTCCCATTTCATAGCATGTGAAGGGAAGTGAAAAGGTACAGCAGTGGAAGGTACAGCAAGGCAAGGCAGCTAAGGGTTGACTAGGACACCCGGGCCATAGTTTAAAAATCCTACCCGGTGATTCGCCTTAAAATGATGCAGGGAAAACCATAGAATACCTGAATTTATTTTTAAAATGATTGTACATGGGAATCATGCTGGGAGATACAGGTCCACGAATGGAAGCGTTGTTACAGCTTATATGAGGAATGACCCAGCACCAATCAAAACCCGCGTCTTTTTAGGATATATTTTGTTTTAAAAATAAATTGCATTATAAATAGGAAAACTCGTACGAATGGTTTTTATGACAGAGAAATTTGTAACAGAATTAAATCTGTTAGAAGCAGCATAATGGAATGGAAGTGATGCTTCAGCTTGCCTGAGATCTGACTTAAGCACCAATCAAAATTCGCGTCCTTTTGGCTATATTTTATTTTAAAAAGAAAGTGTATAATAAATAGGAAAACTCGTACAAATGATTTTTATGAGGGAGAAATTTATAACAGAATTAAATCCGTTACCATAGAAGCAGCATAAACATAAAATACCAATATGTACTGATACTTTGTTGAGTTGAATCAAATGTTTTGAAATGTCTGTAAAATGGTAATTAATTTATGAAATTTCAAATTTCTTCGTAAAGGAACTGTGTTAAATTATATCTATGATTGACTTATTGTGTTAACATAATTTGCTAAGAAAAAAATTGCACGAAAACCAGCGAGATTAAGAATTGTTTGATAGGAAATAATGATGGCATGATTCATAATTTGATCATATAGTTGAAGCCAAGAATTTGCTCATTACAACTAAATGATTACTTCTTGTCTGAAAGAAGTTTCAATGATTAAAAAATTTTATTTGAAATTCTTCACAATTTTATGTAATATCTGTATGCCATAATTACACCCATAATTTTGATATTGCCTTTAGTTCGTTAGCCATATAGAGAATTATGTCAATTATCTGTTGCATCGAATAAAATGACTATACATTTATTTACGAGTTAAAGAATAAAACGGTCCCAGTTTGTTTTTGTGTTGGCGTCGGAATTAAAAAGTGAGACCGAGGATTTCGGAGCATGAGTGAAATGCCTGTCTGGACCACCTGAGGTAAAACGTACACGCACGTGCTTTAGGCCCTCCCACGTGGGGTCGTTAGAGCGTTGCATAGCATACCACACACACACACACACGCATGTGTAGGATATCGTATCAAAGTGTCGCGCAGGACGAGGCTGGATTCCAACGGACGAAATACAATACGTGCCGCCACAAGTTCTTCTCAAGAGGGCCATGCCACTGGATTATATTTATTTAAACATGGCTATCCCGCTCAACCCGTCCGATTAAATAATACACCTAATATATATAAACCTTTGTATTTAACAAAAACATGTGTAATATTTTGGTTTATTCCGACACTAACTTTGAGAAGGACAAGAACTAAATTTAAATATTTTATTAGAACACAATTTTTACAACATAGTGTTCTGACTTTAAAATTTACAGTAAAAAAGACAGCCAATAAGTCAGCATATTAATTTATCACTATTTATTCAGAAACGACGTTTTGTCTCATTGAGACTTCCTCAGGCACACAAAAAATATATAAAAATGTAAGAAGTAAAATTTCCGTAGTAATTAACAGGCTATATTCATAGACAGACTGGGGAAACGTTTATAACATTAAGAAAAACCATTCAGTCGGTCTACAGCCAGAAGACGTTACAAATATGTACCGAAACGTTATTTTAAATATATATATATATATATATATATGTCTGTTAATGGTTCGTTAAATATCTTATAAAACGACTCTTGTTCATTTAGGTTTAGCATACATGAGGAAAGAATTTATCGTTTTTTTGTATTATCTTCGAAAATAATTTTATATTAAAGCTCTTTAATATTTATTTTAATTCTGAAACTATGTGATTGTCTAAATATTGCTATATTCAACTCTAGTCTAATTACTTTATGTAGATACGATTTGTAATAGACGTGTACGACGACTTATTAATTATTGACTTTAAGCATTAATAATATTTATAATCTTATATATCATATATAATAAAATATAACGCTTTTCCTATGCAGCGATTGAGTTATTTATATATAAATTTTACACTGTCATAATCTATTTCGTGATAATTCTTGCACAAAAGACTCAAGAAAAGATAATTTGGTGACGAATCAACTGAATTACGTGTTTTGAACAGTTTTATATTGGCAATGATAGTATTATCTGAATATTGACGTATTGGTGTGCATTATACATTCCAATGATAAAAGACTCACAACTTAGAATAACTGCTTGCGTTTCCATAATTCAAATTATACGACTTCTTATGGACATGTATTCCGAAACAAAAGTCATTTGTGCAGAAAGTGTTCACTGTTAAGCTTAGCGGATGTGATTAACACGAAGATCGTAAATTCTAAGCCCAAAGCAATAAGCAAAGCCGCGTTTATTGCCCATAGCCAATAAGTGCTCATTGTTCATCCCATAAGCATTAACTAAATCGCGGCAAAATGTGAAGAGTAGTGTGAGAAATATGGAGGGACATCACTTATTTAAAACCATGAAGAATACAAAACAGATCTTCCGTTCCCACCAAGACTTTCCTCTAATACTAATTTAATGAATATTTCAATAAATATTGCCTAGTGATCGTTTGGTCAGTGTCCTCCATAATGTTCTATCACCAACAATTATACAGTTTAGGAGAATTATCTAGTGGTGTATCAAAACGGTACGCAGTAGGCAACTCCGCCAATATTGTAGTGGGGGAGACATAAACTAAATTTTATTCCGTTCTTTATTGAGAAAAGTTGGTAGTGTAAAAGCAAATCTGAATTAAAAAGATGTCGTCACAGTCTCCATTTACCGTTCGTATGTAGAAAATGTTTCGCCAGGCCACTGGGAGGGGAAGTTCCTCCACAAACGAAAATACCCCTACTGCGTATCTAAACAGGCCATGTAGAAACTCACGAACTGTACACAAGATTTCCTGAATTGTGTCGATATTCCCAAATGACTTACATCTTATTCTGTAGCATTTATATTACTTTCTGTTCTACACTGCCGTTTGTCCTCCAAAAATAAAGGTAAAAAGGAAGACGAGGCTTCAAGAATGTGATTGATAGGTCGTAAGGAAGAAAGAAGTAATAACGAAAAACCAGAAAGACCGGACTTCAGGTTGGAAGAAAGTTCAAAGTGAAAGTAAAATAATATATAAGGCAAGGCGGAATCCAAACTTAAAGGCTACGTCGCAACATTCACATGAAGGATCCAGATATCCTTAATTGGTAGAACTAGAGAGAAGGTCTTATGACTTTATGAAGAGCAGAGTATAGAAAAGGGT
This sequence comes from Eucriotettix oculatus, assembly GCA_034510155.1. Taxonomy (NCBI): domain Eukaryota; kingdom Metazoa; phylum Arthropoda; class Insecta; order Orthoptera; family Tetrigidae; genus Eucriotettix; species Eucriotettix oculatus. The sequence continues at coordinate 21,566,961 of CM067382.1, read as the reverse complement.
GACTTTTAGAAAGTTAAATTGGATTATTTCCTTTAGGATTGGAAGGAGGACAACGTCATACTGCAAAAAGAAAGTAACATGTGCCGGTTTAATCCAGCACTTGATAAAGCACCGATATTTTGCTTGTATGCCAGATAATTGCAGTCTTAATTGGAGAAGAGATTCCATTCAATGCAAATTCTAATCGCTTAAATAAAAACTTGATTGCTGCCGTTGTTCGTAAACAGACAGACTGAGGTCATTATCCACGGTTATCCTCTGCGAGATCTGGCTTCTGTATGAATGTCCCTGAGCAAATTTCTACACAGCATGGAGTCTATAAATCTCCGAAACGTATCACGTTGGTTCGTCTAGTCCCAAAAAAAGAATCAGGCCATTCAGAGCAACAATAATTCATTTTGTAATCAAAATAGTACCTGTTAGCAGATAACTAGCAGAATATCCAACAAACCACTGTTACTTTCCTCACTTACGGTTGATTAATTAACCAAATGTAAAATACGGTACTAAATAAACAGCCACAAGAACCATAATCACATTTAAAGTCTTATTGAGTAAATATAATAAAATTAAATATTGTTAAGACTGACTTTTAATTTTATTATGAAAATTATGGTTTTGGTTTATTTAAGTGTCTGATAAAAATAAGGAAAATTATCATCATATTATAATAAAATTTTATAAAGACAGAATTAAATATATAAATGAAAATATTCGTAGTTAGTGGCATAAAAAATAGTTCCACTTTCTTAACTTATTTGCTAAGATTAAATTAAGTTTCTCATTTTGGTGGTATTTCTGAGGAATCTCAAAATTGTCAGTTAATTTTATCTGACTTATATGTTTTAAATGCAAAACGCGGCCAATTTACTGAGAATTTAATTTTAGTTAAAATTTGAAGATAATAAAAAAAACATAACCTGTCTTTTCTATCTTTGGAACGTCTTCAGATGAAAGAATCTCATGAATTTAATGAGAATAAATTATTTTATGTTGCTAATGTACTCTCTTTTCAGTCGAAAAAGTAAATTCTTCTCTTTAAATTCTGGACATAAATTATGTATAAAAATGTTTTCTTGCATCTGAGAAGAATCCAATGACAAACAGCACATTGAGATGATTTAATATGTTTTTAAAAATTTACAACATTTAAAATTTTAATCCCAAGTAGACGAAAAGAATCCAAGTGAGCTAAATCAGTCGAATCGAGTGCGTGAAGAAGCAATTCAAAGTTTAGATTCATCGCCTTTGTCTGAAATAATGGATCAATGAATGATTGAGCTGATGAAGAGAGAAATATGGCAGTTTTTCTTGAATCATCACTCGAACATAGTAATAATACTCGTCGTTAATTGTATTTTTTTAAATAATGAATAAAAATTATTCCACGCTCATTCCAAAAAACTGACGTCATGATATGATGATCTGTATTCGCCTTCTTTAGTTTATGCTTCCCTTTCAGTTCATTGTTCTTACATTGTGAAGTGATGGAATAATGTTTCATCCAAGGTTATAAATGCAAGCAAAATGACCTGTTTTATTGCTGATAGACCACATCAATGGATTAGATCATCCTCACGGCGCTATTTTCGTCCCATTGTAAACAAGCGTTGGTCGTTAGGTCAGTAGATGACATCCAATATTATTTCGAGGATTTTAATCACCAATGCGATGATCCTATTGGCTGCTAGTACGACCTCGTTACAAATTCAGCCACCCAGTTTTTTACTGTCGTACACAATGGAACAGATTATCTCAGAGTAGAATCTAGATCAACTTTGATACTGGTTGGATTGATACATTTAAAATGCAAACACTATCACATAACAATGACCATTTTTTTCTACGTTTTCAAATGAACTATTTATGACTTTAAAAACTAATACTAGACAATTTAGTGTCTTCAATCTTCACTATTGAGCTTTATAAGGTTGGTACATGAAACCACTTTTGCTTTTCAAGCATTAACGTGCCATCTATATGTCATTTTTTGGTATTTCTGAGGCTACCCTTTTGCTTGTAAAAGAGATCAAAGATCTTAAGCGACCGAGATAACGACCCCATGAGATAGGTGCAACAGGTGGTTGTAGGTAACGATTTTTTACAAATACCTTGATGGACTTGTGAATTTTAATTACAGCACTTACTGTCCGTGTATTTTGAAGATGGCTTCATCAGCGTTACTACTGTAAGTACGGCACGCGGCCAACAGCGCGTGAAATGACCGTGCACACCTGCAAACAACACAACTCTGCGGTGCTCCACGCCACAGAATGCTCACTGTCGCGGTCGCTCGGATTTCAGAACTCCTCTTCCACGATTCCGACGGTTACGCTTCGATGTGCGCATTTTATTTTCACGCCACTCGAGCGAGGAAATGGCCTAAACTAGTAGGCAAGAAAGGCAGAACAATCAATAAAACTATTCCAGCAAGGTCAAAGCTTTTGTTTTGACAGGAGGGAATTCAATTCGATGGCTAGCTTCAATACACTGTACAACCTATAGATACAGTGTTTGAAAAACGTGCGTGATCTCCAAGAACACTCCAGTATATAAATTAAGAAAATATATATTTTTCAATGATTATAAATGTAATACGATCAATTTTTAAGTTAATTTTTCATTATATCCCAACAGATTCTTGATCATTCGCATTAAATAATTTAAAAATCCCTTAATAAATTATTCATTTTGAAGGAACTATATCCAATAACTCTGCCTAATTCATTTCTACAATTTACAAATTACTCTCTCCGTATATAAACCGTGTGTAACAAGACCTCACTGATGATAGACCATGCAGAGAAGAGCTACTACGTTCATGAGCTACGCGCGTTCACTCACAAGGCTCGAAAATGAATACGAAACAACTGTAGGCAATTAATATCTCAAAACCAAATACCTAAAACACAAAAAACAATCAAACCTACTGCTACGACAGAGATAGAGCTGACGGCACAGATGAACAACGTACGTGGTGGTTACGATGCGTGGCTCGCACACCTTGATAATTGCGTATGACTTATAAACGACGTGTTTGGAAATACATGTTGCTATACAATAACTGATCCTCTCTGAACACCCTATCATACCGTGATATACAATTTGTCTGCATAATCACAATATCGGTGCATACGTCTAGTACAACTTATATGGTAGGCTGCGTGCCATCCTTACAGAATAATAAAGTAAATTTAAAATTGACGATCTGGATTTTTATTATATTTTGCTAATGCTCTGACGTGCGATAGAGTCGGTATTCATTTGGATCGACGTGAGTAGTTAATTATTCCAACAGGATTTTCAGTAGGATAGACACGTATCCTGTTGGGACTAAACACGGAGATAAAATCGATGATATTCTACATTGAGAAATATACAAAAAAATCTATTTTCAAAGTATGTAAATTTATAATGAAAAGGATTTAATGCTAATAAATTATATATAGGATTGCTACTACTACTCCATGGCGTTACAGCCCTTTTAGGGCTAGAGTCTGCATATTTAGGATTACATAAAATTTAATTATTTTTAAAGAATCAGAATTTTTTTGTTCTTTAAAGCTGAATATGGCATAGTTACTGACCAAAATATATGGATTTCAAAATTAAAAAGTATTATACAAATTAGATTTTTAGACTAACGAAAACCAGTTTGGTCCAAACTTTTTATTCTGATAATCGAAAAATAGTCCTGTGATTCATAACTTATTTATGCACATAAATGTGGAAATTTTATGTTGCATGCTGTTTTATAAGAAAAATTTGCTCATAATTTTTATTGAGTTTCCAGAAGAAGATGTGGTCGTTAGTTAGACGTGACTTTAACTGCTCCATAATAAATTCCAATACAATCTTAAATTAAATTTAAATACATCAATATAAAATGTGACGTATATCAATTACTCTACCAGCAAATATATGGCACAAATTCAAATGTTAACTACCTCAAAGTCGATAGGTGTTGATGATAATTGCACCCAGCATATATAATCACTCATACGAGTAGTACACTTCACGAGGGCATTGCTCGTTTATTATTTGCGCTAATTATAGGCGCCATATAAAAGGTAACAACAGCTAGTCGGTTGACCTACGGTGGAATCTACATGAATCCATGAAAGGATTTGTAAAAACTGACACGGAAATACAGTAATAAGTTAATCCGACGTAGACGTTTAAAAAGTATCCATTAGCATAACAAGTTGTAAATAAAGACATCCTGAGATCACTCTACCAAACATTGCCAAGTAATATTCATAACTAGTTTGAAATATAAATATCTTAATTTTATTTACCCAGTTTTTAAATTTAATTTACGACGCATAGTGAAGCTTTTGGTTTCTCTGAGCCAATTTAAACAAATCTTGGAAAAATGAAGCAACTGAACTGAAAATAACTTTTATATTTGAATAATATTAGGATTAATATTCCCAATATTGTACCCCTATTTAAAATTTAAATAAAAAATATTAAGTTCAATATTCCTCTTACTTATAAATTGCGAATAGTGATTCATATTTTTATAACCAATTGAAATTAAAATATTTCATTGTAGTGATTCCACCACAATTATTATATGAATACTTGTCATACTTGTCTGGAGTTCTAGAACTAAGACGAACGTGTAACAACAAAAATATTAAAGCGAATGTCGCCATTGTACCCATGAAGTTCGGAACAAGTGTAATGCGAAAACGTATTCAAAAACGTATTTTTCTATTTAAATCCTTTCTTTAAAAGTAATAAATGCAAAACTCAGAAGAGCAAGTCTTCATCTAACTCAATTATATGTATAGTGTTAAAAATAATAAAAGGTTCTAACTTATAAACAAACCATCATTAATAAGAACTGTTCGTTTCGACAAGCATTAACGTCTTAATCTAACGGTGATTTTAAATGGACTTCTATGACTAATTACTTTTTTTAAATCAGGTTTTTTCAGTAACTAAACAAAAATTATAATATTTTAAAGAAACATTATAATTTCACGAGCATCTCATTTAATATTGCCAATATTAGCATTTATTATCAAAACAACCCACTTATTACTTAATTTTGTCAAATTTTATTAGTTCTCCACCAAAAAATCATTAACTTTCTCAGTGCATAGGTTTCAAGTAGGATACGGAAAATTGAAAAATAAAATTTCATTCAGTCGTTTCTGAATTATTTTATTGTGGTTTATGAAGAATCTTTGGGGGCACTAATAAAATTAATTTAATATCCCGTTTACAGACATTTAATAATTAAAACAATTATTAATCATTGAATGAATTCGCCGGACCCATTTACGAACCATGACTATAAAATTATTACTACAGCACTAAAATATCAGTAATCTTAATGCTGCTCTAAAAAATTTAAATAAATTTGTAGTGACATAAATTGTGTTAACTTAATTGGTAAATTTAATTTTGAGTAATGTTTTAAAACCGGGAAAGCATTGCATATAACCTCATATTCGTTTCAAAATTTGGTCAATTTTTTGGATATTGATTTGCTTGATTTGAAAATTTATTAATTATTAAAATTCATTATTTCATTAAATTTATTAAGTAAAATTCTATAAAAATATTTGACTGTATATTATGAATGTAATTTTGTATTTTTAAGATAGGCAACAATTTATAGTATCTAGACAATAGTCCGTAAAATATAAATATATGCGGAAATAAAAAATATGTAGGATTAATCTTTTTTTGAAAACAAAATGCCTGTCGTTAAATATGTATATAACTTATTCGAATGTATGTAATATAATTTTATATCTATTAGCATTCCACAAAAAATTGAAGATGTTTATTAGTGTTATTCTAACTTCATCAAGTTCCTTAATGCATTGAAGTGAGAATATATATCTGTATGGATTGCAAAATATCCGTGTCTATGAAACGTTAACTATCTTTGATTTTATACATCACACCTGTTTATTATTCGCAATTACGTTTAATAGTATCATTAATATGCGAAAATTGTGTTCACCTCGGTAACTACCTGAAACGTGGCGTTAAGAACGTAATTCACGAAAATCGTGATCTTACTCAGCCGCGAATGGTTTATTGTGCATAAATGTCCTCATATGAGTACTTGTCTGTTATATGAAAGAATAGTACACGTAAGTTACGTATAGTTAGATGAGAGATATCTGCGACATGCACTGTTCATGGTGAGGAACGTGCTGTGAAATGCAGCGTTAATAATTTTTATTTAGAAAGGCGCCATGTTACGATGTTATCTCCGTACTATATAATCCTTCCTAGAAGCACTATATAACAATACTTGGCACGGGCGAACACTCGTATCAGTTCTAATACAGCCGAGTCATCGATGAAACATTATAAAATCCATCTGGAATATTTCTCTTGGCTAAAAATTAGTTTGACAAAAAAACACGTCCGTGCGATACAAACCGTAATTATAGTCTGAATGATGATCACTTTGCTTAACGTATGATCTGAATATAGGCTGGAAACTAAAATAAGACGACCAAAAACTGGAAGTAAAATCGTAAATATTTCTCAGCACTCTCGGAAGTATTTAGTTCTACACAGAGGCTCTTAAATTGTAGTGATGAGGCCAAAATATGTCAGTATTCCGAACGTAAAACTCGATTCTTTTTGGATATAGACTACATGAGGGTTATCCACGTGTTACTTCCATTTACTAGCATAGAGAAAAAAGGGGGAGCAAGAGAGCTGTCTATAGTTTAAAGATCCTACCAGAAATCGTCTCACCCTGACTCGGATAATATAATGCATCCTCAGATGCTCACCAGATCAGAGAGCGGAACTCGCCCACTCGGTAAGATCCAAAAAATATCTGTTCACAGTCCTGGTTTATAAAAATGTATTAGAAAATAGATAAATGGGTCATATTCTCTTGGACCTACAACGACAGTCTGTCCCTGAGTACAAGGTGATCGTATGCATGTAATTACTATAATTGATATTGGGGCGTTAAAACAAATGCAGAGTAAATCTTAAAAAATCTTTTCCTACTCCCACCCAAATAATAGAGAGTTGTATTCTGTACATTCGCAGCATTTCCGTCTCTATGTCTAGATCATTTTGGAAAAATCTAAGAAAGGAAAAAGTGAATATGAATAGCCGCAATTATTATAAGGAAATACTCGCTCAAAGATCCTGGGAAATACAAACATAGGATTTCAATGCCCCCCACCCCACAGAAACGCACTATTTTAAAGACCATAATATCCATATTTTGTCACCAAAATGTTACTTATCTATACTTGTCCCTCAATTTTAAAGTCCTATTTATCATGTCAAATAAAATCCAATTTTATAAAAGGTTCATCACTATCAACACAGCATATGAAATCATAATAACGAAGAATATGATTCAGAGAATCAAACTAAAAATTGAGAAAGAAACTACGAATCCTGCTGTCAAATAACAATTTACTTCAGTGGAATAAATTAATAATACAGAATTAAAATATTTATTAAAATATAGACCATTTTACAAGGAGCAAGAAGTATCGTTCGGCTGCAATGTCTGTTCAACTAGAATTTATATATTTATTAAAAGATAACTTAAATGTAAATTAAGTAAGGAATAATACTTCGGTCACAAGATGTGTTGGAAATTACGTCGGTGTGACAATACCTTGAATAAATTTCAAAGCTAAAAAATACTATAACACAGCTCAACTAGTCGAAATAACTAATTTTTTTAATCGTAATAAATACAGTAAATAAATTTATGAGACAAATTATTTATATTTGTTTTCCCCTGGAGAAGTTCTAAAGAAGGGAACGACACGCTGTGCTGTTTAATTTGTGGTTAGAATTTTTTGGTCTCAATTAAAAATTAAAAAAATCATCAGTGTTAATTATTTTCTTCACTAAAGTCAGATAAAATTAACTGTCATAAAACTAGTAATTAAATAATAATATACAAAAGCATCCGATTCATCGATTTATTTTCGTCACCTGAAGAAAGCAACAAAGATTGCAGAAGCGTCTTCTAAACGTTTCACACGCTTAACCCTTATCTCATTTAAGATATTTTTCTTGTTAATTTTAAAAAGGTGTAGACGTCTATGTATGTTTTCAAAGCATAGAACTGTTTCGTTTAATAGTGTTATGCAATTGCACTACAAGTTGAAGACACTTGATTTACTTGAGGGAACTGTGTGATTCATTCGAGTATTGCTCAAGACGAATGAAGCATTAAATTTTTTATCGCCCGTTTCATCCTTTTCATTATTCCTGATATTTTTCATTATTTAAAAAATTATTTCTCAGCCCTACCATATAATTAAATTTTTACTTAATAGAGAAAGGTACCTCATAATAATATTTATTTTGGCACAGGTTTACCAATTTTACAAAATTGACGATGCTGTATTTTTTAATATTTAAAATTTATGGGTATAGCCGGACTAATTCTCTACCAATTAATATTTCCTTTCATACAGGTTTACCAATTTTACAAAATTTGACGATATAGTATTTTTTAATATTTAAAATGTATGGGTATAACCGGACTGTTGCCCTATAACAACGGCTGAATGACACGTTTTCCCCTTCCAACCTTGGGTTATTCGTCGCCCTAAATATTTCGAGGCGCCTATTTCACAAATCAGTTTACACGTAATTGTTGTTACACTTGCTTGTTAGTTGAGACTGCGACTTTTCGGAGCGTGAGGGAACGCCCCCTCTGTGACAGATGCTGGGGCTCCGGAGCTGAAAGCTGCCGCCATTGGGTAACCTGTGCCTTATATGGCATCATTCTGCGCTCTTTGGACGCATTACGTAAAACTCACAACATTAACATTAAACTTTCATAGCACTGTATACAGAAGCCAGACACTTTCCCTTATGTAAAACAGACATTCAAAAATATGTATCCAAGAAAAATTTATCGATACGGCTGTAAATAAATTTTCAGAAAATTCTGTACAAAGCTGAATCCCATTTTAAATGCCGATTACGTGGTGTTTATTAAAACTTACATATCTAAGGAACTATAGGAAGATAGTATAAGAATACTGACGTATTTTCTTTAAAATTCTGAGATTAAACAAACTAGGATGGGGTTGGCTTTGTCGCTTTTATTTTATCTAATTTCAGTTTCGGTTTGATGCTAGTTGAGTGTGTTTCTTTTTAAAAAAATAATTTCTATTTAAGAATTAACATTTACAATAATCATCGTTAAGACTAGGAAGTAGAATGTTAATACCTGAAAATTTACCATAAAGGAAACAACGTCAAAAATTGGAACGGAGTGAAAAATACGTTAAGAAATCATTAAAAAAATGTTTTGTAGATGCGCCCCATGTCTCCAGATTTTAACAATTTACACAAAATCTGTCTGCTTAAGTAAAGAAATATTTGGAAAATATATATCAATTCGATATGAGAGCTAAAGACATAAGAGAAGTAAAATTTTAGCGAATGTAGGCTTCCCCGGTGAACCTGATGAGTATAGAGTTTTCGGCTACACAATACTGCTGCCCCAGTTGAAACCGGAGAACTCTATATTCAACAAAATTTAGTGTTGGATGACTCAGACGTTTACGGTCACGACGGTCGAGGTCGATAATATTTTTATAACCGTACAATCTGATTTAACTAAGGTCTGGGCCAACCGAAGGCCTGTAGCCTTCTGCCAAATTAGTCGAAAGGAAATTAATTAAAAAATTTAAGTATGAATAAAATAGAGAGGTAAATCTATAACTTCAACCCTGATTTTTGTGTAACCATTCTAAATTTTTCTGTTGAAAAGTTTTAGTTCGTTTCACGTCTGTTTTAATAATATGCATCTAAGAAGGTCCCTGAATACTGGGATGAAACGTTTTGTTTACTAATAATTTAAATTTCGGACTAAAAAATTAATAAATTAACGTATACATAACAACCTTTTACAATTATTTAAAATATATATTTTCCCTGTGACTAGGACACTTTCATCAGGATATATTTCTAAATTATACAACTATTTATGTGTAACAACTAATTAAGTGTCTAATTTACAGATATATCCCGATGAATGTAGGTTGATTATAGGACTGAAGCTTCATATTGAATTTATTTTTCAAAATAAATGCGTGACTCAAAAAGGTTACCTTTTTATGCTTTAAATTATAACCATACTGTCAATTCAGGTTTAGAATAAAAAAAACGTAAATTACTGCAGGGAAAGAGTAAAGTCAGATTCGATTTTTATAGTAATTATGCTGTACTGACAGTGTTTTTTAAAAATAGAAGAGAGATGTCTATAATTTAGTCGTTCGATAATATAGTCATGTATTCTTATTGATGATGGTCTGGGCCAACCGAATGTGAACGTCTCTTCTGTCAAATTTGAGGAAAGAAAATATTTTTAAATGATTACAACGGAAGGGAAAGAAAAATTCAATTTTTTATAATGATTTTTCAGTAATGACAGCAGCGTTCATTTTTTTGGTAAACAGAAATGGCCAATAATTTAATGATTTAGCTGTACTGGCCAACAATGTCTGCGAAATAACTATTACATATAATCCGTTTTTGTCGATACTGAAATCAACAAATATCTGATACTAAGCTGTATTAAAAAGATTTTTAAGCTAAATGTATTACGGCAGTGTTTTTATCAGATTAAGCTAATGTAAGAGTAATTTTTAACAATCTGATATTGACATAGGCTCCAGGATTTTTTTTTACACTATAAGGAGTCTCGTCGGCCTGAGAACTAGGTAACACTCCCGCTGTCAGGGCTCACGTCTATTGTTGTATTTTTTTAAAAAAGAAAAATAAATAGGCAATGCTGTTAATGGAGAGACACGGGTACACGATCTGAGTGTTAAGACGTCACCGCACTGTAAAGATCCCTTGGACTCACCGGGCGGAGCCCTGTAGCGTAGTGTAGTGTAGCGTAGTGTTGCAGTTGCTGGAGTCCGCTCCGTAGCGACGCCGGACACTGAGTGCCATGGAGGGACTCGCACCCGCGCCTCTGCCGCTCAGACACGTGACCGCCACGTCACGGGTACCGCCCTCTCCACGCGGACCTTGCGAAATATGTTCAGGTCCTCTCTCACACACACACACGCAAACCATCCCGCACGACACCCGAAGCCTCCGCTTAGCCCTCAGATTAGTCTGCTTGTTCTAAGTAGGATCAATCGGAAACCGGGTATCATTTTGAAAGAAGGAAAACACAACGTTTCTTCTAACTTTTAGTAGGGTCTTTAGGTACAATTTTAATGAAATATAATACTGAAAGGCATAACCTCTACAGACGACAGGCAGCAGTAATTAGAATAGAAGATCAAGATAAGAAAGACGTAACCAAGAAAGGAGTAAGACAAGGATGCAGTATGTCTCCCATACTGTTTAACTTGTATATTGTAACATGAAAAGTTACACTTAACAATGCAGGCCAGCTTGCGAGTTGCAATTGTTGAGGAACTGTCGCAACTCGGGCCAATAATGTACTCTGGAGAGTTGAGTGAGTCGTCATGGGGTAGTGGAAGGAACGGGTTGTGTCGGCGGGACGACGAGAGAATGACCACGCCCTGCAGATATAATTTTTCTCATGCTCTGATTGGAATTAAAACTACTAAAATCCATTTTTGGTGTTCTTTGTGAAAAATACCTGGCGCCCAAAAAGAATTATAAATCCTCGAATACGGAGGAACGCGGAATCCGCTACAATATATAACAGGTGATGAAGAAAGTTATAATGGAATATGGAAAAGGAATCACACCGCAAGGAGAGGAAATAAAAACCTTACGCTTCGCCGACAATATTGTAGTAATAGGGGAATCAGAAGAAGAATTGGAGACCATAATAAATGGCATGAACGGAGTCCTGCAGAAAGAGTTCAATATGAGGATTAATAGAGGGAAAACCAAGGTAATGGAGTGTAGTTTGGGAAACAGTGGAATACCAAAGGCTGTTAGATTGGGAAGGGATATTTTGACGGAAGTTAATGAATTCTGCTACTTGGGTAGCGTAATACCTAGTGATGGTAGTATTATAGTAGACATAAAGAGTAGGATAGCACAGACAAGGAAGGCATTCGCGAAAAAGAGGAATTTACTTACGTGTAAGTGTGAATATTAGGAAATCGTTGCTAAAAATGTTTGTATGGAGCGTGGCGTTATACAGGTGCGAAATGTAGACGATAGGAGTTGCGGAAATGAAAAGAATAGAAGCCTTTGAAATGTGGTGCTATAGGCGAATGCTGAAAATCAGACGAGTGGATAGAGTAAATAACGAGGAAGTTCTAAACAGAATAGGGGAAAAGCGAACAATATGGAGGACTTTGACCAAGAGGAGGGATAGATTAATAGGCCACGTTTCAAGACACGAGGGTCTTGTAAAATTAGCATTAGAGGGAAGTGTGTGAGGAAGAACAGAAGAGGGAGGCCAAGGATAGAAAACGCTAAGCAGATAAGGGGGGGGATGTGGGTTGTGCTAGTTATAAGGAAATCTAAAACGCTTGCGCCAACTGAACGGCAAATATAGGAAACCGAGGTAAGGGGTCATAGATTTTACTGAATATATATCGCTTTCTATAACAGCAGTAGTTTTCTCGTACATGATTCTGGCGTTACTGTTTGGTTCACCGTCAAAAATTCTGACATTAGTCCAGTTAAAATCACAGCAATGTACGTGACTATGTGTAATTAAAAATTAATGTTACCTGGCTCAATTATTATTTATTTATTCAAATTAGATTAAAGCTAATTACATATTTTCAATTCCATTTTTTACCTACATAATACAAAACTTATTTCAAATCCAAATTCACTCTTTACAATTAATGAATCTTTTTAAACTCTAAAAATAAAGTATTTTAAATACATTTATACTTTTGGTGTATAGCGTTCATTTTAAAATAAAAGCCGTTGCTACATCTTAAAATTTCATCGTGTTTGATAAATTCAGAAATCATCGGATAACGTTGACTCACCCTGTTTGTGAAAGAATTTCAGTAAATTTTTCACTCTATAATTTCCATGCTGGTTAATTGGCTAAGAGTTTACATGTATTAACTTTTGTAAACCAAAATTCCTATATAGAAACAGGCTCGACTATAACAAGATCCCTGCAATACCAAGCAAATTTTACTTTCTGAATTGAAATATAATTGACATGGATGCAACGAGGAAAACAATAGACATAACCAGAACGCTTCTGTAACTTCCTATTTTCCTTGAGGGGGCTACGGCTAGAAGGAAGTAAGAATAATCAGACCTGCCTGTACATGTGCACAGTGGACTTTTCAAAACCATACATGTTCAGGTTGAAATCAACGTTTGACATTCTTATTACATCCACAAAACTTTAAAGCTTCGTAAATTATACCGAGTCACATTTCGCCCTGCCCTTTTTAATACTGGAAAGAATTATATGGGCTTATAGACATGACAGCTAAAATGTCTTTCAAACCGTGAAAAAGTTAATATCAACCTCGGCAAAGAATATGTTGAAGCGTGCAAGAAATAAATTGATTTTCATCAACAGTAGCATCGACGTCACTGAAGAATAAACAGTTGTGCATTCGTTATTTTAATACTGTATGTACCAGAACAATTATTGTACTAACTGATAATTGTAAAGATAAGTTTTTTATATGAATAAAAAAATAAAGAAGATAAAAAAACTGTTGTACATATAGTCTATCAAAACAAACATAACAAGTGGAAAGAGCAACCAGCACCTGTCAATTAAGCAATTTAGACAGTGCTTTAATTGACTGGATTAATTTTCAACATAGTTCTAAACTTTAACGCTGCTAAAGTGAAATTGAAAGAATAACGATTTTTTTGTTTCTATGAATATTTTATATTTCAGTTTAATTTAAAAATGAAATTTAATTTTCTTTATGATAATAATCAAAAAATAGTATTTTTAAATATTTTGGGTATGGCTTTGGGAGAATTTGAAATGAAATGTGAGTCAAATTTTTTTTAATACCTATTTACGTTTCTGTGATTTACGAGGGACATTGATTAATTAAAAGACAAAATGATCTTGAAAATTATCTGCCTTATTTTACAAACAATATAAGGTTTTGTTATACTTTATGAAAAAAAACGTATATGACTCGTTCTTGAGCCAGTTTCCCACATATTATTTGCTCAACCTTTTTTCAATTCTGATTCAATTTTTTTTAGCAAGTAGCACCTTTCCTTTCATAGCGTTATTTTAAGTCTGTACACACTTTGAGTATTGTTTCCTTCTGTTGTCGGCTTAACCCAACTTGCATTTATTTTTCTGAATTTGAGTTTCTTACATTATGAACCGTGTCAACACTTTTTACAGCTTTTTTTTTGCTAAGAATACGTCGGCTTTCTCGAATAATATTGCCAATGCGTGTTTCAAGCAAAGAAGTTGACATTTAAACTCGCCGGCCCAAACGTTGGGCATCAGTCACTACAGATCGACCGATTTTGAACTTAACCAGTTATAAAAAATTCTGTGGTTCATACAACTTTTACTATATCATTCGAGAAATGGTTTTAGCCCGTATTTAACCTTCATAGAACACTGAAATTTGTTCAACTAATGTGCAAACCTCAAGCAAAATTGTCCGTCAGGTGTTGTCAAGTTATGCCAAACTAAACAGTCCCAAACACCGCCTAGAAATCTTCTTTTTGTACATCAATTAGTGTTCAAATTAGGATATTGTATGTGATATTTATGTTGGTTGACGTTTATAGCCCTGACGACATTATTACAAATCCAATCGTTTTATAATCTCACCAACATTTAAGTACATTTTACTTCGAGAACAAGATCGTCAACCCAACAGATTGCTTTTTGCGAATGAAGTTAGGCGAAAGTGACACTTCTTTGTTCATCAAGGTAAATAAAACACGGATGAATACCTTTGCGAAATGTTGATAAATTGTAGTCCATAAATGAATGTTAACAAAACGTTCGCTGAAAGACGGGACCGTTGTTATGCATCGAGGTCGCTCGTCGCTTCGCTTCCCAGAATCTCCAGATCTTTGGAAGTGTCTTTCTTTGAGCAAGCAGCAGGCGATCCAAAGATGGAGTTCTCTGGCCTGCATTATCTCAGCAGGGCGTTGTGAAACTGGAGCGAGTGAGCGATACTCAAGTCAGTTCACGGGAATCGACGGTGCAACTCTTTCAAGGCACTCAGTCCAGTGACCCACTTCTTCAAAATATTGTTAACATAACCAACATCAAATCAACTCAAACTATAACAAGAAAACCTGTCGGTCCCTAATTGCTATCTGATTAAGAATAAGATGTGGTTACAATTTCTCATTTTTAAATCAAATACTTGCACCTCAGTAAAGTTTTTATTTCTCAGCGAATAAGATTGTTCCTCAGCTTAATTTAGTATTATTACTTTTTACGTCCATAATGAGCTCAGGAAGAATTTTGTTACATTTATAACCGTTTATAACTTCATTTCCTTCCTTATAATATAAATAAATTGAAAATATATAAAAACGTTGAAATTCGTCAACATGTCATTATTTAGGCTCTTCATCTTTTAAACCCATGATAAAAGCAATAAGGGTGCAGATGTGCTCTGTGGTAATTATTTTATCACTTAATTTGGCGACTTTTTGTCTAATATTGAAATATACTATATATTTTAAAGTATTTGATAATTTTACTCTTAATTTATGACAATAAATTATAAAAGCAATGATACTAAAGAATTCCAACTAGTGTAAAGACAAAGAGAAAAATTAGTATTAAAATTCTAGAAGTGATTAAAAACTATTCTATGGGCCTTCACACTTAAACACAATATATTAATCAGATAGAAACATGTTAAAAAATAAAATTAACAAATTAGGAAATTATCCAATATTAAAAATTAAAACTGAAAAACATTCAACATGACATAATTAATAAAAACTTGTATTTTATACGAATAATTTTATAAATTATACGTATAAAATAATTAGCAACAGGGATTATAGGAATAAATAATCCTCATTTAATTTATAACCATGTATTAATGTAAAATAAACATTAAAAGTTCCTTTTTTGATTTAATACCAGTTATTAATATTATCTTCGATTTCATTTAAAATTGTTATGATAAATTATTTATTTTTTTCCCGTTTTCTTTATTGTGAAAAATATGTTTGGTAATGGTAATTACCACCCAAATATTTTACCCATTCCTTGTACTCCACATTTTTATTTTCCTACCAAGTCGAAAGGTGTATTTTAATAAGAAACAAAAACATTATTTTTTATCACCTTGGATCGTGATTACTAATAATATTATAATTTAAGACATTATCTAAGTATTTTTTCTAATGAATTACTGTAATTACTGCCTTTTACGTTTTTGAACTGGTATATCATTCAAGAATAACCTTTTCACGTAATGTAAATAAATAAAGTAGGAAATAGGCTGAAAATGAAGTATAATTAATATTTCATCCCGTATTTTGGATTTCGTTGGGTGAAATGTTAATTAAAACGCAGCAATGTATTTATGTAGTAATTACTTAAAGATACTCAAAATTATAAAAATATGTTACAAATGGTTTTTATTTTGTTGAATTTGGTACTCCTCGGGAAACTACCGTCCAAGAACACGCTGTCCTTATTTGAATATAAATATTTTAAATTACATAGCATGAATATGTTATAAATTTTTCTAATTTGTCACGTGACGAATTCCCAAATACGTCACGTTTTGGGTTCGTAATACAGATGAAACTTATTTTTGCTGACTGATTGCCCATTAATCTTTTAGAGTAACTATTGACATCAATGTCTATTAAGAACAACGAATATAAGTTATTTCGTGGCAATCAATTCCTTATGTTATAATGACGCTAATTATTAATTATGCAGTGGCAATTATTTGTGGAATTAGTTATCCTCTGGCAAACGCTGTCTAATTATTTACGAATATACTCGTAGCATATGCCTCTCAAAAATAAATGGTGACATTATTCGATGGAACTACAGGAACTTACACCTTTAATTGTTAATTAGGACCTATTACATTATCGATAAATGCAACTCGCGCTGCTAATAAAACATTTTGATTCATTTTTATTTTAATTGCCTCCAATTTTATATTTTATCAACGTAGAGTTACCAAATTAATAATTTGATGTGTTTGTATTTTTTTCACAATTCCTAATTATTCACCTTGGTTATAATTTGCATCAGCGCCAGCCAGTAGTTCAATTCTTCGTTGCTGACAAAGCATACTGCTAATAAACTTAGACGAATGGATTCCGAGAACTCTCATGTGGATCAACGAACAATGTTTTTGAGAGAATGGCGCTGTTCATACGATTCGAACGCTCATTGTTCTTACTAAAGAAACCGTCGAGGACTTTCCACTGAGGGAACTTGAAAAGGAAAATGAGTCTTTATTGTTTTGTTCTGCTTAGTAGATTTATAAGATTTACACAACAATGAAATATAATTAGAAACATTATTAGGCCCAGCAGGCCAATAAATACAGCATTCATAATAAGTAAATATTTCCCTTATATGATTAATCGCGGGAAATCAAAACATATGAAAAAATGTATGATTTCGTATAGTAAAATTCCTAGTTTACATTACGTTAACATTAATTCAGTAGAGAATCGAATAAAGAAACAAAGCACCGCATCGTTACTATTAATGAAAAACAAGAACTACATTAAGAGATTGGCAGTCGTGAAACAACTCAAGTAAGGGCGCAATAACAATAGCTTTAAAGCAACAAGCAATAATTTCTACTTGGTTAGTAGTTCAGCTCCTTAAAATTTATTTAATACTACAATTTTCTTCTTTCTATTCGGTTTATTAGTGCCTTTATCTACAATTTCACTTTCAACCTCAATCTCTAAGGTCTGGAAATTTATTGCTGATAAATGCGTAATATAAGTGTTAATTTCATTTTTTTAAAAAAATGACACTGTCATTTTATAAATTAAAATTATGGCAGGAAGAGAAATGTCTAAAAATAAATAAATAAATTAAATCAGCCGCTAAGTCTGTTTTTCTTTTTATAATTTAAATATTACATATTACAATGTTTCGTCTTTCACTTGAGACTTCATCAGGCAAATCTCAAATAAGAGACGAAAAATTATTTAAATAAAAGAATTGTCTGATTGTGTACTAGGTTGAGCTCTGATGGTCGAACCAACATCTGATTGGTTTAAAATAAATAAAATTCAATTAACAATACGTTATAACTAAATAAACTAGAGAATTTAACAATTTAGTAAAATAAAAATTACTCAACCTTTCGTTCCTGTCAAAATTCTAAGGCAAACAACTAAAAGAATTTGGTACAGATGAATTCTACAAATATAAAAATTAAAGTATATTAATACAAGAGTGACTAAATTTTTTTCCTGTTATTACAGGGAAAATAATGTAAATAATTTCCTGTTATTATATGACCTTAGCTGTATTTTTCTTACATTATAATTTTTTAGTAATTGTAAGTAGTATGTTATTATAGAAATTAAATTTTGATTCACGTTCAAATTAATTATAAAATTTAATTCAAATTCAATTAATTCAAATTAATTATAAAAAACTCATATCATTATATAAAAATTTATCTTAAAATATATTTCCATATACTGGCAGAATTCTTCAATATCAAATTTCTATATTACTATAGAAAACCGACAGCGGCGCCATCGACCGTAGTTGTAAAAAATTTCGCAATTATATTGCCGATTAAATAAGGTAGATTTCAATAGATATCGGTAAAAATGGCCAAGAAGAGCGTAGCATATAATAATAAATGTGAAAAACTAAATTGCCTACTTTCGGTGTTATTTATTAGTATTTGGTTTACAAAATTTACTAACGGCTGACTACTATGCTAATTATTAATGGCTGACACATCTCCGTGTCCGGCTCTGTTCTTCCTCGTTACCTATGCGGAGTAGATTGGCGTTGTTTACACTGTGCCCACCACTCTGATGCGCGTTCATCAGCATAGTCTGTCCATTCAACTCCCACACTCTTTATGCTAATACGAACCACGCGCCCGTACGCAAAGGGCGCAGCACCTAATAGGTAGCAATCAAACTATTACCCCAATAATTTTCTCCATTTACGTCAGCACTCAGTCCATACCAGGCGCTCCACGGGATGTTTCAATAATCGCTTCTGGTGCACGGAATTTCTCCATCTAATAAGGAGACACGTACCGTGGTTCCGCATATACTCGTATTACCATTGTTTATGTTCCTGACCAACTTCAGAAACTCTTTTTGGCGTGGCAACATTCGTATGTCTAAACACAAGTCATATCTCTGACAAACTATAAGTAATACATTATATAATCAGATATCTTCAGGTATTTAAATACGTCCCTGCTGTATGTATTATGCAGTCGTAAATAGCACACTGTATACATTATTATGTTATTTAAAAACGTTACACTCGAAAATTAAATAAACTATTTAAGCGAATTAACGTAATTTATAACGTAAGTCCCATAATGTATCATGTCAATATTTTAGGACGAAATAAACAGTGGAAAATGTTTACACACATTATGTTGTTTATAAATTTCTTGTCCTGATTTTAAGATTGTTTAAAAAGGTTAAGTTAAAGGGTCCTAATGACTCGTATACTTCAACTCCTTAACGGGAAACGTTCTGATATTTTGAAAATTTGAGTATAAATTGAGTTTAATAATACTGTAATTCAGATGTTTGGCTTCATCCTCTCTTACTGAACATGCCAGTTGTGAAAACAGATTCAAATTCCGTAGAGATTATAGATGTTCACCATCTTCAGAAAATCACGATCTCTATCGAAAAAAATAACTACCAGTCACACGTGATCCTTAAGGGTCGGAAGGATGGCAATACAAACAACAATAATGTATCTGTTAATACAGCGCATGGGTGTTAATTTATGAAATTTCTACATCAAACTGAAGAAAACGAGGGTGGATCTAAAAGTAGTGCCTCTGGCGCTCCAAATTCATGGACAAAGTAAGCATGATATGGTAGAGGTTTCCTCACTGCCAATATATTTTTGAGATTGTCTGATGAGAACTACGGATCTGTAGGCCAAAGATTAGTCATATAATTTTCGTTAAAAGAAGGCAGTGAAACGTAGAAACGTTGCGGATAACCCGCGCCGATAGATGGCATTCGGAAACGTGCTGATGAAATAATTCGATGAGACAGAACCGTTACTGTTCAGGGTGTCGCTGCTGCATTGAATGTCTCATGTGGCTCCTGGGATATCACAACTATTTTCTGTCGTTAATTGGAAGAGGCAAGTGTGTGTGAAAAGCTGCTGGACGTATTTGATCAACAGGACTTCAAAAATATGACCACTGGAGATGAAACCTCCATGCACAACAATGATCCGGACAGTAAAGTGTAATCCAAGTTATGGTGGTACTGTTGTTTTCCACGGCCAAAAACAAAGAAAAACCATGAATCTTTTTAAAACTGGTTTTGTTGCCTGGGTTCAACGATGGTGGAAACGTGTACAAATGCAAGCACAACGATTTGTTTAGCATTTTACATTTGAGTAAGTTAATTGAGGTAATTTCCTATGGCATAATAATAAGTGCACTAAATTGTCTGCAGTATTCATTATTAAGGACAAGTGCATATCGTAACAGTAGTTCAAATTATAAAATGAGATTCACCCATGTATGCAGTGTAAATAACAGGTTTACTTAAGTTCTTTTTCTCGAGGAGTAGATGGGCGAGCAGAAAGCTGATAAGGCTAATGTACTTGGCCTGAGACCAGCGAGGGGGACTTCGCAAATCGCGCTGTATTAATCAAGGGGGAGGTGAGTGGGGGGGGGGGGAGGAGGGCTATCGTAGTGTGGGAGGTGACGGAATGGAGTCGCGGTGTTGCAATGCTCCTGGCTGACCTGACTGTCTGGCTACTTACTACGGGCCACGACCTTCTGGCTGCCACTCATGAATGAATTACTTATCTCAGACAAGTTACCAGATATTACCTAGCTAAGAACAGGTTTCTCAGACTGTGAAGAACATTTCTAGCTATTCTGTATGTCCTCAGAGACATCCTTTACTGCCTGAATGTTTTATTTGCCCTTTAAATGTTCCGGCATAAACATATAAGTATTTTTTTCCCATTAACTCGTGTGCATTATTAATTTAACTGCATATAATGAAGCTATGCTTTTAATCAATCAGATTTTTAGGACTGCAGCATTTGAGATAAGTATTGCGGGGGGGGGGGAAGAGGAAAGCACGATAAATACTTTGAGATGAATCGTTTAATAGATATATTGAATTATGTTTTGAATTAATTTTTAAAGATACGTCTTCCTTTCATGGGTTCATACACCGACTAAATACACTTTAATATGGCTTATATTAAAGAGATAAATTCTGATATAGTTATGTATGTGTGTGGGTACATATATAAATTCAAAAAATAAAATTGGTCAGTGCGGCCCTGTTGTTTGTATAACGTGGCTTATAAAAATTTTGCATGTTTATTAACTAATTAAAAGAATCATTACTTAAATAAAATGCTAGTTCAATTTAAGTAATATATTACCCTTAATAGATATTTTCACTTCGGTCTGATTATTTTCAACTTTGTGTTTATCCTGACGTAGCCTGACAAACGTGAAATAATGTAACCAATATTTTATTTAACGTAGGATACTTTTTAATTGTTTTCGAGAACATCGTCATCGCCAGCCCCGCATGCACGCAAGCGAACAAATATCTCTCTTGGAAGGTTTCCTGAAGTCTTAATGTATCCTGTTGTAAGATCTTCATGGCTTTAGGGTAGGACTTTTGAATGGAATAGAAAATCATAAGGGACAAAAAATTCTTAGAGGAGAAATTGACGTGGTACATTTTTTGGCCTGAAAGGAGAGAACGAAGGAAATTAAGTTTTCCAATTTACTACAGAAACATTCTATGGGCAGATAACTACAAATAAAATAAAATTTTATGGTAATCGTAAGAATGGTAGAGGAATTTGTAAGTAACAAGCATGAAGTCGCAGATCAGATGATGACGTGGTAACTTTTCTGGCCTGAAAGGGGGAAAGAAGGAACCTACATGTTCAAAATATCGACAGAAACGTTTTCTGGGTTGATCAGCGCTCAACACAAAAATTTTCGCGGCAACTGCTGAATGGAATAGGAACAACTAATGGAAAACCTTATAGCTCGCAGTGTGTTTGAACTTGTTTCGGTCGCACGATGACCGGGAATGGGAGAGAACTCAGAGGACTCCTGGAAAGTCCGTCATGACTGACTTCCTCCTTCCTGGTTTTCCCTTTGGTCCAAGGTCAGGCACTCTAAATTAAGTCTCCTGTAAGCTGAGACGACCCCTAACAAGTTGAGGGGTGTATGCATTGGGCGCACAGACCTTCGGCATACGGTAAGAGTTGTTCGCGGATCTTACATAGATTACTCCACAGGAGGAAAACTTTAGAGAACTGTTAACGTTATGACGGGCTGTACAACTGACGGCACCAGCATTTTTATGGCCAAATCTTCCGAGGAAACCAACACCATCTTGGTTCATAGTGAACTGTTATGTGAGGTAGTTACGTACGCTGGTGAGCGTCACCGTTGTCCTGTAAAACCATTGATTAACAGATACATTTTTTTTTCAGAGGGGAGTACATCGTTATCGAATGTTTAAGTTATATTATAATTGTGGATGGATATTTTCTGTTGATGTCATAAAGAGATCATATTAACAGCCAAGCTGATGTTACTTGTATCCTCTTAAAAGCAGGTGTGTTTCGCAGATGCTTAGTGGTTGCGCAACAATGCCGGCACCTGTTGCACATTTCGTCCACAGAACCCAAGCACCGCCAAGACCTGCTATCCTTGCTAAGTCCCTTCCATATCAGCGGGAAAGTAAACCGAATTCATGGGCCATTAACCTATCGCGTTGCGAACTGCATCGCGCAGAGACAGTCAAGGTCGTAAAATTCTTTCCGGTGGTGTCACAGGTATTTTTAGGTGACCCCAATTCGGCCTTACATTAACGTGCCCCTCCCAAATCGGCAACACAGTGCGACACTTCCAGATATGAATTATGTAATGGGAGAGCTTTGTGATCCTTATTGCTTTTTCACAGTAGAAAAACAGCCTACGACGAAATTACTCTCTAGAAATAATATCTTTAAGAGTTAAATGGAAACCATCTTCCTCCTTTCAGACTCATAAATAATTAATTTCAAGTACTGTATAAGTAGGATCATAACTTCTGTATTTACTAAACTTTTTCGATGCATAGACTATTGATAACAGACACGAAAAATGATTAATTTATAGATAAATGCAAAATTCGTCTTCGTAAATAAAACACAACCATGTCAGTTAGTTGGACAGGTTGACAGCCATGAACTGAAAACTGGCTGCACAGATTTCAATCGGTTATAAAATAGATGAAATAGAGTGAAACTCGTTTTCCACTTACGCGACGCAAATACGTTAAAAATGTTAAGTACATGTTAAAGGCCTCATAATTTAGACTATCTATGAACATTAATAGCAGATATTTCATTAATGAGGGATATTTAATTCTAAGTGCACTTTAATTATATTGGTAGCAGCCTTCTAAATTATTTAAAATCTTTTTGTTGTGTAATTAAGACAATATAGTAAGTTTCGTCTTATATTAAATTGATGGCCAAATACAGGCTATGATATTTGTTAATTAAATTGATACACAACAAAATTTTAACAACGTTTCGTCCCACAGGTGAAGACGTGTCATTTCAATATAATGTTGGAGGAAAGCTTACGTTAAGTTTCTGTAAAACTATAAATCACACAATTCATAAGACCATAAAGTCTTTTCTTCTTTTGGATAACAGTTTTAATAATTTTGCGTTCTTTTTGAAAAATATTTGATTACTTATGATTTTAATACCTTTCATAATTTTTATTTACTTGATTTACTATTTCCAAATGCATATTTTTTGTGAAAAATCACGTGATATAAAATTGGGTTTAGTTTTTGAGTTTATGACCTATTAAAACATACGAAAAACTGACAAGTTAAAACAATTTCAAAAAAGTATTTTTTGAATATCTGCATATTTAACAGGGACTGAAATTTCGGCCAAAATCTAAAAAAAAGTTTTATAAATTTTTTCATATTAATATACCTATATATTCAGTAAACTGAAAAAAAACTGCCGAACGAAGAAAGACAATTTTAGTTAATATCTAAATTAATTTTTTTCAGAAAAATGCTTTTTTCAGCTTTACGATTTCTCGTACCAAAAACCTTTTCGTCACAAATGTTAAGATATTGTCTTCGTTTGTTTGATACAAACTCTACATGCTAATAAATTTAAATACAAGCATTAGTTTTCTAATTGTTTAAGTAGTTTTGTTGAAACATATTTTCAAAGTGCTGCAAAGTACCAAATTGTAAGTAACCGTATGAAGCTATAAGTAAAATATTCTTAATCCCCACAGTTTAATTCAATTTCAAAAATAATACTGGCAATAACTATGGTCAGCCCTACATATTAATGTAAAAAAGCTAATATATATTCAAGTACGTAAGGCAAGAAACATTTTGTAAACAGTAAATTTTTGAAAATAATTTTCAAATTATCTGAAAAAAAGAAGAGTTAACGAAAACAAAATCTTGCACATTCCTACACGTGTGTTTTTATAACAGAAAGTTAAATTTTAAGCTCAGTAGCAATTCGTTTACAGAAATTTCAAATTTCAGCCCCCGTCTCTCTTAAATATCTAGTTTTCAGGTTAGAGTTGCTCCCAGAACAGTTTATATAATTATTAATACCGTATGAATTTTTTAATATCCTTTGCAAGTCAGCGTAAATAACCGTATCTTCACGTAATCTACACGGCACGGTAATTTTATTTATAACCCCTATGAATCTTAATGTGTCTACCGTCACTTAATAAAATTCATCTTCGTAAATAAAACACAACCATGTCAGTTAGTTGGACAGGTTGGCAGGCATGAACTGAAAACTGGCTGCACAGACTTAAATCATTTATAAAACAGCTGCTATAAAGTGTAAATTCTATTTTTTCATTTGTATAAACTGTCCTGGATATCCAACCACGGCTATAAAGAGAGAGCCTCTCAAATTTCGGTTTGGGGACGGCTACGGACTGACGGAAATATTAATAATATATCAGTCTTGCCATAAGCTATGAACAGTAACTGATTTATTGTGCGTATTTCCTGACCGCACATTTTTACGTCGAAATGGACGCGAACATTAATTGTCCACTCAAAAAAAATTATACTAAGGAATTCTACCGAGTCGCATATCACGCTTCCCTTTAAAAGACTGAAACTGCAAACATTTCGTCAGTTCTTATGCAATTTACGTCAAAATACGTGTTTTTCAATCACTGAAAAAAGACTGACGTGTACGAAATATTTGGATTTTCATCTTTAATAGTCTCAAGTAACTGAAGAATAAATATCTCAACGTTTCGTATTTCTAGAGCTAAAGAACAAGTACAAAGAAAATTTTATGAGTTGTCAATTGGGCAATTTAGACGACTTTCAACGTAGTTGTTGACTGGAAATAGTTTCTATGTACATTTTGTATTTCACGTTAGTTTAGTTATGCCATATAATTTAGATTTATTATAGAAATAAAAGATAGCGAATTTAGCTCTTCTGTATTCGCTAATAATAAAAGTTCGGTTTTAACGAACCGCATCTATAAACAGAAAAATCGGATTGTTCAGCAATATCCCATATCTAAACAACTTCAATTATTTGCTACAACACCGTTGTGTTAGTATGAATGACAGTTTTTCGGAGGTATATCGTTACAAATTTGGTTCCCCAATGGAGCCTATATTAAGTGTAAATGTTCAGCTATATGATGGAAGTCACGAATGGTCCAGGCGTCTTAAGTCAATAGACAATCTCCTTATTTGAGCTCAGCTGAGGATGTCAACGTCGGGGCTAATGATCGTCGCCTAATTAGGCGATCCTTATACAGAGACAGAGGAGGACTGACTCCTAAACCACGCCCTGCCATTACCTCCACGTCCTTTGTTTTACTCAAGTTGCGGTCGGAAATATTCATCTGGGGGTTTTCGTACCACGCAAATGTCTTCAGAAGTCGACCGTCTCCAGTCAACGTCAAATGATATTATCCCCACGCGAACTTTCTTACAAGGTCTCTAAGTAATTTCAAGAGATGTTGTAACGTTACATGGATCCCTGTATGTTATAATAGGATGATGGATAATATCATTATTACGGGATCGTCGGTCTCGTTTGTCTAACCGTATGCTCAAAACGTAAAATACATCGGTTGATTTTGATAAGGGAAATTAAATGGAAGAATATGTAAACATTTTATTTATCTGACTCAACGAATAGTATTATAAATAAACGTCATATCAAAACGTTCTTATAAAGAAAGAGAAAAATATTTAAAAACCAAAATTTGAATACGATGAACAAAACAAAACCTTTCACGGTAGTATAACTATTTAGAAAAACCGAGAACATTATCGAAGCGGAAATATCCTTACATTATCTTTATTATTATTTTTATTTGCCGTAGTTGGAGTCGTGCCCCACTTTGAGCGCCATTTTGTGGTGTTCCCTTCTACTAAGTTTGTTGTTATTTAGTATATTGACCACATGAAAATAATTTACTTTATAAATATTTAAATAGAGTTATGTGTTAAAGAAACTGTATAAAGAATATAATGAACAAAAATGATGGCATTATATTAAAAAAATAATTTCGTTTAATTATAATCTCAAATCATATTAAAGGTTAGATTTTAAAGAATTTTTATGTATTTGTAAGTGGTAGAGGTTATGCAGGAAAAGTAGATGAAATAACCAAATTTTACTCCTATAACTCGAACAGCAAACTTTGTTTACCTAAAGTACCTGATATAATTTTTCCCTATAGTAAGGGAATATCTCAGAAGACATAGAATTAATAAACTAAGTATAAGTACATGAGTACTGTAGACTTAGGGTACCAGGGGAATTCTTGAGTCGGTAAAAGTGAAGTCAGCGAAAATGAGAAAAGGTACCGTGAAAGGGTAAAAATTTCAGAAAATGCTGGTAAAATGAAATGTTTGTCAACAGATTAGTCGAAAGAATTTTTTTCTCCGCGCTAATATAATTAAATACCCAGGAAAATTTCGGGCACTCACTGAATGTTACTGAATGTTTCGAGAGATCCATTAGATGTATATATTTTGAAAAACGTTAAAAGTACAAATTTAATGTTTATTTTGTAATTTTACAGTTCAAAAGTGCTCAGTGTTCCCGCCTTGAGATACACAAAATATACCTAGGCAATATTTAAATGCTTCATGATCTGCGGTGAGCATGTCTTTAGTTGCTGTTTCCACGACTGTTTCATTGCGGTTCCACAGTTTGAAGGAGGGACATGAAATGACTTTTATAAACCCAAACTTCAGTGAGATTTGTGAGCTTGATGTAAGGCTGAATCATTGCCTAATTACAGTCGAATTAACTTATCATGTTAAAGATCTGATACGTAAACACCCTACGTAAAACTCCCGTGTTTCCTTTTTCTAGCAGTACATTGTAATCGCAAAGGGTTAAACTGAATAGTTATGAATATACTCATTGTATATAAAAATAAATTATAAATAACATTTTGCCATAGAAGTCCTTGTTAATAATATCATAGAATAATGTTTTATCATCATTTTACGCTCACTGATAACATGTATCACACATCATAAATAAATATTCCACAACTAAACAGTTTAAATGTTGGTTTTGTTTGGAAATTACTTACCTCTTCCATTTTCCCGCTTTCCTTTAATGGATCGGCCAGCATTCGACAGGTTTCATTTACTCATGTAAACATCTGGTCCTGAAAATAAATTGAAGGAAAACGTTATTTCAAAAATTTATCTGTTATTGAGATGAAAAAGTTATTTGACTATAATGTGCAATATATTTGTTTCCAGTTTAGATTTCGGTAAAAAAATCTATACAAGCATATTGGAGATCCACTTTGTTAATCAAGATTTATGTTGACAATTTAAGACAAAGTATAATAAATCCTACTGATGTACTTTTGAGGAACAACTCGTTTGTCAAATTGCAGTGAAAGACGTTCTGCTCTGATTAAGGGGACGCGAGTTTATTTTATGGGCGGATTAAAGTCAAATATAAATCATTTCTTCTTTAAGCCCAGTTGGTTCAATGTCCTGATAATGCAAAGGACGTCAGCTACGCTGAGAAATCAGGAAACACCCATATAGTCCGGTAATATTTTCGTCCTTAAGTCATAAAAAATTTATCTGTGTTCCCAAATATGTCCGTATGTATTTAATCCGGTTCTGTTAATTAAAATAAAACAGTAAAAGACACTTAACACTTCATCCTTGTGGTTAATCCTTAATAAATTTTTTCGTTACAACTGGTATTCAGTAAATTAATTATAAATCATTCAAATTAAAAATATTAATCATGACACAAAAAGAATATATATTATTGTTTACAGAACACGCGATTTATGTTTTAACGTTGAGAGATGATAAATACAGGGTGTGATAAAATGATCTAGCCGTTGTCTGTATATGCCATTTTTAAAAATAAAATGTAGGTTTTTCTCCAACGGCTGTTCCTCTCTGACAATATTGCTAATGTAGTAAGTCATTATATTTCTCGCGGCCTGTAAAAAATTATCACATAGACATTTAAAAATTAATTTTTAAACCATAGATACGAAAATGAAAGGAATCTCTAGTCGTTAAAGACCGATAGATTAGTCCAACCGAAAATAAAAATTAAATAAATAAACTGGACTAAAGAGATATGAAAACATATCTTGGATCTTAAAGTTAATTCAACGTTAATGAGCGGACAAAATATATTCATGGTTTCATGTTTCAGGTATGAATGGCTTCTTTTAACTTTATTAATGCATCAATATTGTAGAATAATATCTTTTATGTGGAAAATGATACTCTTTTGAGTCTCAATTATATACAGAGCGAGTTACAAATATTTCAAGTATTCAGAGCAATTCAGATTGTAGTCCAATGTATCGATGTATTGCGAAGGGTTACTTTGATTGTTGTAAATAGTTGATTTAGGCAATTTTAAATAATTATTAATCACTCCGGGATTTATTAATTATTAAGATTTATAAATCAAGAGCTTTCGAATTTGTAGTCGTGTTAATTCAAAAATCGACCTGTTAACATGTATGGTTGAAAAGTTGATAACCACGTGGCTCTAAACTGATAGACTTCCTCCACGATGGATCGACCGTACTGGAGAAAATGTTTCAGCCTTACATCACTGGCATCCAAATCACCGGATATCACTCCATGTATATTTTTCCCTGTGGCGCTATAAAAAAACATTCCAGTATGCAGCTCTACTTCCATCAACAACGGCCGAATTACGGAACCGCACAAGAACAATTGCGGAAACAGTAACTCAAGACATGTTCGCTAGAGTGTGGTACGAATTTTGATCCCGGGAAAGAATATGTCGTTCAAATCAAGGTGGAATATATAGAGAAACTTTGAGGTGCTATTTAAATATTGTATGTAGGGGATGTCGGTATTTTTGAAAATATACATACTTCAAATTGGACGTTTCTACTTGAAACAATATCTTATATAAAATATAATAAACATATTACGTGGTTGCCTTAATGCAAATAATTTTTATTTTTCCATTTATAAATTATACCCCAGCTTTATTTTTTCTAGGTAATTGTTTGTCAAATATTGAATTATTAATTACAACTTTATATTGAAACACTAACGGCTCAAAATAACCAAAGATAAATATAATTTACAACGTACACAAATTTCGGGTGCACTTATTGAGAAATCCTTAAGAAAAAATGCGGTTAATTTATTTCATATTTAAGGTTTCACCTGGAGTGTAATGGATATGGTGAAATTTCGTCCGTTGTGCCGTAACTAATGCATTTGTTTTGTGAGCGCCTGGAAGCGGATATTAATCTTCTTTACTCAATGTGGACTGGTCTGCTTTGTGATTCATAACATTAATAATCCCCTGTGACCCTTGCGGTACTGAAGGCGTTGTAAAGGGCGGAGTCTGTTGCCGAATATTTTGCCTTGTGTATTTATAACGAGGATTATCGGACGTTGACTTCGGCTTTCGGATTTGTTTGTGAAGACGACTGCTTCCCCTCCTCCCACCAACCAACACCCACAGGATGCATACGTGGCGATTCCGTTAACGTTATAATTGTTGAGCAAATATTACAATAATCCAATTTCCATGTAATGAATATTACAGACGCATGAAAAAAAATTCGTGGATGAATAGGAGACCACACACGAGCAGATATCTGGCAGATTCCCGAAATCTGAAGAATGTTTACACGTTATTGTAGATCTGCCGACAATTATCGTTCGTACAAGATGTGCGCAGATTCTGGTAAACGTAATACATGTCTGTTAACTATTTTAGCGATCGCAAAGCATTTTGGGTCAGTAATAGTTGTCATACTTCGTGTGTGATGTTATAAAGTGAAATCTGTTACAACTTTGCTTTTGGATAAATTTTTCAAGTGAAATACAATATTAATGAAATAATTTAACTGTATTTATACTTTTTAACTCAATACTATTAATGAATTTTTCGTTGTTTAGTTTTTATCAGTAAAGCAGACGTTCTCCGAAATTTAAATTGACACAATATGTGATTTATTACAAAATTTTGAACACGAAGTTACTAATACAACAACAAACACATTTATAATTGAATAGTAAGAATAGAGTTGCTGTTCATAGTTACATGACGCAATTAAAAAAAATCATTTCTATCTATGATTACGACATAAGCCACCTTATTAGAAAAAATTATCAGAAATAACAACAGAATTAATAATATTAAGAAGCTAAACTCATTTTTTGATTCAGTGGAATAGTTTAAATAATAAAATATTATATTTCGTTGTAGACATCAAGCTATATTATATTTTGTAATTGCAATAATAACAATAACAACATATTCTGGTTTATTTTTCACAACAATTGAAACTATAAAACTTCTATTATGTTTAAATTCCAAAGCTGTAAAAAGTTAGAAACGGGATCTTTGGAATACCCAGATAAATTTGTAACAATAACAATAACAACATATTCTTTAGCGCTTGACGAGCGAAAATTGAACAGATATGATCTGTACGAGAAGATGAAACACTCAGATTTGGTTGATCTGTGCTCCAATCAGACGATTGGGCGGCCGATCAGATCTGCTTCAGATATCTGCTCGTGTGTGATCACCTTCTGAAGCTGTAACGTTCATTGACACAGTAATACAGTTTACTGTTTTTAATTTATTTTTGGTAGTTGTGTAATGTCAATGAAATTGATCATCAGTCAGAGTTGAGTGTCGAGAGTACAGATGAGCGATCTGATGGCGATCTGATGGAGATCTGATTCAAAAAACTAGCTCCTTCAACGGAGTGAGTGATAATTGTATCGTAAGGAAAGAGCGGTAGCTCTTTTGAATCACTCCTCTCCTGTGACTTGAAAGCAAATTACTGTTTAAATAATCATTCATGAATTAGATTACGCTACCGGTGATCCCAGAGCTCGCTGCTGTATGAATCAGTGAGCGAGTGAATCTTCTGGGCCATTGTTTTGGCAAAATTAAATTTGTCTAACAAAATATATTTAATTATTTAAAACAGCCCCTTTGTCAGTATTTTATTTAAATATTGAACTATACTACATTCGTAGTCGCCCGGAGTCATGGAGCGAGGTTCCATGAACAGCTAAATTTTTATATCTGAAAAAGGCTCAAATGAGAGACGAAACGTAGTAAAGTTCAATATTTAAATAAAATAAATACTGACAAAGACGCTGTTTTAACTCATTTAATGTAAATTTACTGTCATTTGTACAAAATATTGTAAATGAAAATTTATATGATTTTTCGTTATCTGACTGTCCAGAATATAATCGTTTAAATCCCTTCTGTATTAAGCTGGATTAAATTCTTTTTCCTGTGTAAAATAAAATAGTATAATATAGTTTTAATTCACAATTTCCCAACTTGATGGAATATAATTTCAAGAATTGTTTTGCCATATTTACGTAATAGGAGCCGCCGTAGATTTCATGTTTGAGAGAAGAATCGCAAAACTACAGATGAAAGAAATAAATGAGAATTTTTTAGTCGCCCTTCTCTTTGCGTTCTAATTGTGTAAAAACACTATTGTTTTATTTATCTGGTGTACATTAAAAAAATAATTTTTATTCTGTGACATAACCATTGCAATATAAGCATGTGCATGAATATTACTAGTAATAAAATTAATTTCCAGAGTCATTTATTTTACTTTTATATTTATTAAGAAATAAATAATGAAAATTTTAAATTGTTAAAAATTGTAAACTCAAATTTTCACCAGAAAATCATGTGTAAATTAATATATATACTTTGAGTCAGTAGTTAAGTTTAGTTAACGGCACTGCCAACTTCTATTCGAGAAAAGCCCCCAAAAAACACTGCAACTGTTTTTATGCCTGAACATATTAATTAGGAGCAATTTATTCTTAAATGAAGTACAATGATCTGTATTTATGGTTTTTCACCCTTCATAACAAATTATTTATGTTCAGTTATTTAGAAAATTATTGGTTTCAAAGCGTTAACATGTTATAGGCGTTGCAGGAAAATCCTGCACGGTGTAAATCGCATTGTGCTTTTTTCAGGAAGTCTCCGAGATAAGAAAGGGAACAATATCTGAGCAGAGGAAATATCAAGTAACCACAGAGGGGGCTTTCAGAAGGTAAATTCCCCCTGCGGCACAGTGAAGGAGAGATTGTGGAGCATGTTCAGTCTTCTCACTACTTCCAAGAAACGTCAACTGACTGAGCCAGGTAAACTGTTCATACTTCCTTTATAATCACACAAAACAAAGAAATAGATTAGTCAGCCTCGTTCTAATAACATATTTTAATGTGAACAAATCCATTAGCACTTCCTGGTACATAACCTGGTATTGAAGTTTCTTGATAATTGTAAGTTAATAGCATTATTGAGTTTTTAGGGTATTCCATTGTCTGAGTAAAAACGAAGAGAAAAAATACAGTGAGAAGCGAATCAGAAAGAAGAATATCGGAGAAGAAAAGCAAAAATAAAGAAGTTAGTTCTTTTCGAGAGAGTGTGACAAAGGATGGCAGAGAATCAAAGAAGAGAGAAGGATCTAGCAGGATCGCGGATTAAGAAAGTAGAATAAGAAAAGAAATTGTTAGAGAAGTTACTCTGCTTTCTTACTCCTCTTTCCTGCTAGAATCTTCTCTCTTGTTTATTTCTTTGCTATCCTTCACCACTCTCTTCCCAAAAAAACCTACCATGTTCTTTTTCTCTGACACCATTCTCTCTGATTCACCTTTCATCTACCTTCATCTCTTTTGTCCTCGGAAAATACCCAATACCCGAAAAACCTCAATAATGATATTTACTCGCACAGTACTATCTTCTGTCGATCTCTTACAGCTAATTATCACTCTAATATGTTATATTCTTTTAATTTAAAATGCAATATTCTGATCTTAATTACTCTTTCATTTAAGTTCAAAATTTCCCGTCACATTTATTATCAAATACAACTATACATCACGATGTATTTACTTTTTAACGATATTTATTCTGATATCGTATGTATCAGTTACATTCCTAAAAAATTGTTAATCTAAAAGTTTAAACAACATGTCTTTTTTACATGATCTAGCATATTACCCTGGAAATCATTTATTAGCTTCCTACAGCATTTAATTCTAGTGTAACCTCTTTGTCAACATGTACATTAAACAATGAGCGAGAGCTTCACACTACCTTATCAGGATTATTAATTTCATTATACCCAGCGCGATGACTCATATTCAACAAATCTACTATGCATTTAATAAGCAGTTACTTTTAAAACAATAGTCGTTAAAAACGAGTGCGCGCGGCCCTAGTTCTTCCTCCATCGCCTGAAATGCGTTTTAAAAAACTTTTTGCTTGTTTATTAATTAATAAGTATCACTATTTAATTTATATCTTGTTTAGGGTTAAACATTATTTCACACTTATCATATATATAATCATATCGCTTGACAGACTACGCGAGGGTTATTTTCTTTTATGTGAAAGGTCTGTATACTTGGAAGACGAAAAAAGTAATTAGAAAAATCCGTGCGAATTGTTTATTAAATTTAATTGTAAATTCTGTCAAAAATAAAGGCATTTTCTTGTAATTAGCAGAATTTGGATAATCTACGAATTAAATTGTATTAGAGATAATTCTAGATCTCAAACGGGAGAATGAGAAATGTTACGGTGATGAGACAAACCCACTGATCCTGATCCAGTCAATAGTACCAATTAAACGACAGATAAACAAAGTTCTATGCAAAATTCCACATATTCGCGCCACTACCAAATTTTCCAACTTTTCTCCCCTGGAAGTAAAATTTTAATACTACTATAAGAATCAATTTAAATTCGTCGTTCGGATGTAAATAAATGTGTGACTTATCGTGGATTAATTGTTAAGAGTAGGCTTAATTATTTGAACTAAATAATTAATTTATCTCATGAAAACAGTAAACTGTTAAGACGCCTAACCCTGAACGAGTATATAAATTTTCCAATAAATATCCCACTGTTGATATAATATATGATATATATAACAATTGGTAAATATTCATTATTTTCATGTCTGTTTATGTCGCATCAGTGGAATATTATTTTTTCATTTCTACTGAATATGATTTTCGATGATTTTGTGTGCTACGTAGTTGAGTAAAAAGTCACATTTTTATACGAGTCAATTTAACTCTATTTTTACAGGGCAATGTATGTCGTCGTGCTGCTTTTAACACTCTTCTGCTCTATATCAGCGAGTGCAGAAGAAGAATGTGGCTGCCTCGTGTACCCAGATGAGAACTATGCTGAATGCAGTGATTCCAACAACACCGAGATCCCGACATGTGTGCCGGACGACATAAAAAGGTTGCATCTCTTGTTCAACGTGGAATTCCTGTCTAACAATAGCCTGAGTCGTTTCCAAAGTTTGGAGGTGCTTCACGTATTCGGGATGCCATCGCTGGTCCTTCACCGAGATCTCCTCCTTGGATTGGAATCTCTCACCGCGCTCTACATTAGGTTCAGTAATGTATCAGAAATTCCCGCGGAGTTCTTCAATCACACCTCTAGTCTGACGCTCTTGGACCTGAGTTCCAACTCTCTCCGATCGATTCCCGCGGACCTGTTTGCCGATTTGTCCAACCTGAAATACCTATCGCTGGCAAATAATTCGATAGAAACGATTGAACCGTCGACTTTCTCGTCTCTGCACCAACTGTTGTGGCTGAATCTGTATGAAAACCCGTGGAACTGCGATTGCAAACTGAAAGAAGAAGTTCTCACTCTTCGCCTGGCCCAAGTGGAGATAGGAGAAGCTCAGTGTTTCCAACCAGACAGACTTAAAGGAATTACATTAGAGAGAGTGTCTCATAAGATGAGTTGTATGAATATTACTCCATTACATGCCAATTTCATTGTACAAAACAAATAACACTTATGCGTCTTAATACAAACAAAACGTGGTACAGAGGAAAACGTTGATGCTGATGCTGATGAAGAAAACGTTAATTATCGACATCGTAAGTTTAGTCATCAAGCTGGATAGGAGAGTATGACTAGATAATTCCGAGTGCTACCCAAATACAATGTTCCCATCCGATTTCACTGTCTTTGACCGAGAGGAGCTCATTGCTTCAACAGTTTAGTGGTGGATCAAGGTTTCGTAAATTTATTCATCAACAT
Organism: Eucriotettix oculatus; assembly: GCA_034510155.1. Taxonomy (NCBI): domain Eukaryota; kingdom Metazoa; phylum Arthropoda; class Insecta; order Orthoptera; family Tetrigidae; genus Eucriotettix; species Eucriotettix oculatus. The sequence goes on along the minus strand of CM067382.1, from coordinate 21,531,210 downwards.
AGAAATAGCGAAACCCACCAAGTAATCTACTATGCCGTTGCGATTATTCCCCACTGTGAGCAAACGCGGCACCAATCCTGTAGATATTGTTTTGAGTGTAAATTATTAGAAGAAAAATGAAATCACACAGCCATGTAATACGCCTGTGGACCTTAGCTCAATGTCCTTCACCGATAACTAAACAATATATCGAGAATTATGCTACTCTCAGTGGCCGTCTATAAATTATTTTCATAACTTGTGGAAATCCGTTAGTTAAAATTATTCACTTTTTAAAACACTGGCATGAACCGCAATGAGTACTACGCAAAAGTCTTTAAAAACATATTTGTTCAAAAAGGTTGCACTCTTGTAATAGTTCATTTTCAAAATCAAGATTTAAATATTAGTTTACTTTATTCAATTCTCATAATTAACAAATAACCCCGTCTTTAGTGTCAATATTTATTTATTTTCCCTTGAAGCATTCAGACTTGGATTATAATTATAATATTTATATATTGATATTTTATATGTATTAATTCATTTTATTATTTTGTATTACCTTGTAGTGTTAAATATAGGTTTTAAATAGCTTTGAAAATTATATTTAATTAAAGTATCACATTAATTTTAATGCCTATGTTATACATTTATTTAACTAAATATATTGAGTCAGTAGCTATGGATTACACAAATTTATTTTTATAAGAATTCTAATAAATCATTTAGAACATTCACTAAATATTTTAAAATATAATATTTTAATAAAGAGTACAAACCAAATTTTATAATATATACAAAGTATTATTTCATTGGACGACTAATGTAAAACATAGATAACAAAAATTTTAACAGTAAAGTTGATCACATAAAAGTTATGATACGAGCAGAAAGCATTTTAAGGTATTTAAAGTAATTAAATTTATTAATAATATTAATTTTTAAATATTGTACATAAATAATTATATAGTGATCGATAATTTCTAAGAAAAATTAATGAATAATATATTTGACTAAAAAATTGGTTGCATGTTAATTTTAAGCTTTTTTTAAAAACAAGTTACCCGGCATAGTACTCAACCGTGAAATAAATAGTGGAGTGAAAAGAACCTAATTTAATCGTAAAATAACAGCAAAGGATATAAAGTGCATTTTTAAATAATAGAAAATAATACCAATTGATGACGTATCTTTAAAAGAAAGCGTAAAAATGAAATATTATTTAAATATAACATGGCCGAAAGGACGGTAATTAATAAAGGGTAAAGGCAATATTTTAGACCTGATTTTTCAAGACTAAAGCATCCGTAAGGAAACTCATAATTAGATTTATTTTATAAATGGTGAAGAACGAAATTTGTATTTTTGTAAAAAAAACTTATGTTGTTAAACCACACAACTAATAAAATACCAGAACTTTCAAAAATGCGTTTGATCGTTACGATATTCAATTAATGTAATACCCATTCCACACTATTTAAATTAAATATAAAAATATTAAACATTCTTGATATTTCGTCACACTGTAACGTGAAAAGATTATATTTTATATTTTTATGCCTTTACAAATGATAAAACAAAATTTTGGACTTTTTCTCGTCGATAACTGTATAGATTTTTACCTCATAATTGTTAATGTATATATTACACTATAATCAGTGTTCAGATGGAGCGTTGTTTATCGTAATGACTGGGTGGATATTTTCCCTTCTTAGATAGGCAGGTCAGCGCTCTTCCTCGTAGACAATTTTGGGCACCAGATCCCTTTGATTGGTGACGGAACCGCTCACTTGGCATGCGCCGCCACCAAAATTGCGATTTTCGGAGAGAGAATTCAAAGAGTCGGGCCACCCACAAACGTGAAGGGACCAGGTGTCTGCCGTGCCTTTTTGGCAGGTGTCCTATAAGGGACACTGCATCTGCATTCAGAGTGACGCTCGTTTCTAGGGAAATGCATCACTGCACCCACCCACTATATTACAATTCTCAGACGGTACACGATTTTATCTTCAGTTCCAAATTTAGGCCGCCACCGAGGGAGAGCATTTGTTTGTTCACGGAGTGATGATTTACAACGGTTTAGCTCAAGTAGGAGGGAATATTTTATCAATTAGCCGTTCCTTATTAGAGCGTGGGTTCCATAATATGCGACCCACTAACCTGATTACTCATAAAGTCATTCATATTTTATTCTTGTTAATTATTCTTCAGAAAATATATTCAAACTTTTATTCGTTTACTTGTTTCTCTGAAGAATTACTGAACTTGTTTCGGAATAAAATAATTACAAGAAAAACATGAATAGAAAATGTTGCCCGGAAAGCGGGAGGTCCTCGGTCCGGTCAACATTTAACCATTATTTTATTTTATTTAAGGTCACATAAACTACGAGGCCATTCGAGACCGAACTGATTTAAGGGTTACAAAAAGTGTAAATTGATTGTTATATTACATCATACCAATTAATCGTTCTCAAGAACCTGATCACTCTTCCTTGGTAGTCTGGTGAGTGATTGATCTGGTCTGTGCTGTCCTCTCCGAGGAACCGGTGTCTACTGCAGGAGTTGACCATGGTGATGATCGTGTTGCAGAGACCACAAATTGAAGGGAGACTTTGAAAACGTAATGAAAGACGTTGAATATGGAATTCCATCAAAGAAGTTCTAACAAACTCTTTGGGAAATCAGAAAGATTCTACCTTCGAAAGAATCATAGACAACATGCTGATAAGTTTCAAAGCCCTGGGATGCTCAAAGAGTTTACAAATGAACTTCTTGAACTTACATCTTGGCTATTTACCCGAAAATCTTGGTGAAGTGAGTAAAGGGTAAGGAGAGAGGTTTCAGCAAGACACAAAGGAAATGGAGCGGAGATGCCAAGGACAGTGAAATGTAAACAAGATCACCGGCGACTGTTGGACGCTGCATAGAGAAGAGCTACGCGCGCTCGAAATGAAACTCCCAGGGAAGAAGATCTCATATTGCTTTTAAAACTAATAAGAAATTTTAATTTTATGACATAAACGAGAAAATATGACTTATAATTATTATTAAATCAGAAAAAACATCCAGTTTACAAAAAAGGACTATAAATTTCTTAAAACTATATCAATTAATTAATATAAGTTTTAGCCGTTGGACCCTTTTGAATTTAAAACAACGTTAAAGATATAGTATTTTCCTATATTTATTGGTGGTTTGCATAGATTTTTATTTCCACTTTTTAAAAAATCTTACGTAATGAAAGAAAAGCATAACATCTTTTAATTTGTCGCATCAAATAGGAAACACCCAAAATGGTACCAAAAAATAAAAAAAAATTGTAAGCCTGTGTTATTTAAGAGGAACCAGTGAAGCCTAGATAAGAATTTTTATAACGACATTCTTTTATGATTAATGGTAAATATAACCGTAACAAGGGGGGGCTGCGATATATCGTAAACTTTTTAAAAATTATTTATATTCTGACATAATAAAAATTAAAATACAGTTTTACACTCATAATACACTATATAAATCAGTACTGCAGAACATAATTTTTAGTTAACTTAACAATACTATTTAGTTAATTATTAGAGCCACTAATAGACGTCTAGCAGAGAAAAGGTTTTTCAAAGGAACGATTATATTAGAAATTGTTCCTATATTTAACCAAGATCTATATTTTGTCTTCAAAGCAGTCACCGCAGAAAATCCGGTTTCGCAAATGTATATTGTTATAAATAGTATACGAAATCCTCTTTTTCTCAGTGCATACACCACTGCGTTATTCTTACATAACTTATTAAATAAAATCAATGCATGGAATCCCCTAACAGAAATGTAAGTCAGCTAATATTTTCCAACCAACGAACTATTTTTACATGTTTATTACACTTTTCAGTGACGTGGAAAATAAATACATTCTAATTAAAAATATTACTCAAACTGAAGAATTTATGAACCATAATGTGACTAAGAAAGACAAATATAAAAAGTAAAATGTAATTATAAAATCTTTGAAACAGAAGAATTCGATTTTATTCTTTACGTAAGATGAATTGAATAAATACCGTCTGGTAGGTACCAGACCAGAAGAGCTTTTTTCAATATGGCATTTAGCCCAATGGCCTACCGATATTACAAAGCACACATTTGGTTTACGTCGTTTTTAATTCATAGAATAAATTTTGAGAGTGCCGATGTTTATGAAAATTAATTCTTCAATGAGTTCAGTCGAGGGATATTCTAGTTTATTGAAAACATCATACGTGGCGTATTAATCATTACTATATTCCCTGTTCCCAGTTTACCACTTCTGTCGCTTCCTATACTATTAAATGGAGATTCCTCAACGTGCATGATTCTAGAAACTTTCAATTTATTCTTTGTAATAGGAAAAATCTTGTTTAACGCTGGATGTAGTAAATACTGCCATATGTAGGAAGTGTCGCGTTTGAGAATGTTAACGAGCGATGTAAAATATTATTCGTCACGGTTTGATCTTTATGTTAGGAGGAATTGAGTTGAAAGTGTTATAACATTTATTTAATCTCAGTATTGAGCAGTTTCTGCTGCCTAGTGCAAATGTAAGTACATAACGTTTAAAGATTTGCTTAGTTGACAGAAAAGACGTAACAAACGCATGAATAGCATCTTATTTGTATGCACACATTCAAAGGAAAGCGTGATTCTTTTGAAGCGGTGATGTAAGCCATCTGAATTATGCGACGTCTCTCGTCTGTTGTGGAAAAGTGCGTAACGAAACCGCAAAACCGCAGACGGCAGGACGCGCTGTGTAGAATAGACCTGATACGAAACAAATACGACGAATTTCGCTTTAAAGATGTTGACAACATGTAGGTCAGCGACAGAGTTGGCGAGAGAGGTCGCGGAGGGAAAAGGGTTTGTCCTCGAGAGGCCGAAAAGCAATTGCTCAATCCGCGAATTCCGTTTGGGTCGATTGAATGGTTGCGGTGGATCATTAGAGCGTGCATAACAAGAAGGCGAGTTCATTGAGGCGTGACTTGGGACCTGATGCGCGCGCTTCGATGTCGGAAGGTGTAACGTTACGGACAGGTTGTTGGCTCAGTGGATACTGCCACTGTTTGGTTGGGAGCGATGTACCTCAAAAACGTTCGTGGCTAGACGCTGGAAGTACTCTACAAATAAAGAAATGCCAGTCTAATTAACATAACCTCCGTCGTAGGTTTATAGTATTTTTACCGCTCAACGTGGGGTATTGTAACTGGACTTGCCGACGCTGACCCCAAAAACAGTGAAAAACTCGATGTTTATACGGACAAACTACCTAAGAAATAAATTAATTTATCATTCACATTTCCTTTAAAGTTATACGAGGGCGAAATACTCAGAGCTGGACAAGATTTTGGGTAACAGAAGTTGCGTCACAACCTACCAATTACCGAGTAGAAAACAGACGTCATCACGTTAACGACGCCTGTATTTAAGCATGCATTGCTTACTGATCTCCTTTTTAAAATATTTATTTATTAAATTAGTAATCAGAATAATAGGTTCTGTAAGATATTTTTATGTCTGATGCGGTCTTCTCCTGTGTTCAGGCACCTGTTACCCCACTTAGAGGTCAATGGCCTAGCATCGTTTTAGTCTTTTGTGGTTTCTATATTACTGCAGTGGTTGTATAAGAGGGTTGGTGTGGATTTCCTGTTTTTTTTGTGATGTTTATTAGCTCTCTCTTGATGCATAGGTCCTGGTGTAGAGTTTGATTGCTCACATACCATGGTGCATCAACTATGGCTCTGGCTCTAAGGGGTTTTGATTGTACCTAGTGCATTACGGTAGTTTTGGACCATATAGGCTTTATATTTAGCGATTTTGTTCTCCAACGAGAATTTTGTCAGTATAGTTCTCGAAGGCGCAATTCCATTTTTATATTCACTTTTCATGTTAATTTTGAGTCTAGATGAATTCCAAGATATTTTACACGTTTTGATACCGGAGATGTTTCCTGTTTTCAATTACTGATGGGCATTGTTTCCGTAAAGTGAATGTAACCCGTAAGGATTTTGTCTCGTTAATTCTGGGTTTCTACTTGTCTTTCCATTCCTGAAGTAAATTAAGATGGTCTTATAACCGTGCACTTGCTGTTACTGGATATTCATCAATGGCCATAAATAATCAGCGAATGTCCTTGTAATTGTACTAGTGGTTGAAGGAAGATCGTGTGTGTATTAAATATGATATCGGTCCAAGAACATTGCCTTGTGGGACACCTGCTTGGATTGGGTGAAAGACGGAAGTTTCGCCGACTACTCTCACTGATTTCCTTGGCAGCGAAGTTATCAAATAATGTCTTTTCTGAGCGGCGAATGACGGGATTCTACGTAGCCCTTGGCTACCTTGCTCTCCACTAATCCCTTTAAAATTAGTAAAGGGAAGATTCCACCATGTGAATGGCCTTTTGCCTCTACTGTTCCAAACTAAAATAGCCCGAGACAACTTCCTCGAAACTTGGTCGAGACAGAAAACTTCACGTGTAATCATCCATAGGACGTGGGACAGGTACCAAGATCTTCAGGTTTCTCTGCTCAATAGGAACCTTAAAATGCAACCAGGGGACGTGGTTAACACTTGTAGAGGTGTAGTGTGTATTTATAATTATCCGGCTCTCGACATATAATTATTACAAAAACTCTGTAACTGAATTTAATTTCAACAGAAATAATCAAGAATAAAATTATTCGTATATACGTCGTCTTAGAATTTAGTAAAACTTCTCTTTGTAGCAAATCAGTGGTTATCGAGAAAACAAAGACTATGTACAAATTTTGATGTTTAGACTTAATAACGTCGCAATGTCCAGCATATGATTGGAAACATTGCAAGATATCTTATTATCTATTCCGCATCCTCCTTTTCCACTTTTCCTAAAATTAATAATTTTATTTGCTTACGTTGCTTGTGTTCAGCTGGAAGATTTTTCTTTATAGGAATTCAGGTTGAAATCTTTCTCAAGTATTCCATTTCGAATTTATTCATAATGAAGTCTTATTATATAGGAATATATGGCATTATTTAAGAATCAGGATGGAAAAATTTTGACCAGAACAAGAATCGATCCCAGTTATAACTTACTTTATATTTAATTGCAGTGCTTTCCAAGTTCAAAAAATCAATTGAAAAATATATTATAAATGTGTTAAATATTTTGTTCCAAATTTGTAAAATATTAACTAAAAATAAAATATTGTTTAAATTGACGTTTATAATTAACAATTATATTACAATTTATTGTACAAATATTATTTAAGTCGTAATTGAAATATCTTTATAAAATAGAAGTATAAATACTACACATTGGAAAAAACAACCAGCTAAGTTCTCTTTGAACTGTGTCAGCTGTGTGTTGGAGATTGAATTAGTAGAAAAATCAAGGAATTTACTCAATATATTTTTAAAAACCCTGCTTTCATTTCACGATTTCCAATTTAATTGTCTGACTGATCTCTGTAAAAAAATATTTTGTATTACAGTTGATTATGACTGTGACAGCTAAATGCTACTCTATTAATGACGTCAGTAAACTTCTTGAAACAAAATGGTGAACTAAATAATTCGTTTGAGATTACTATAATTCTGCATTTTAGGAAATCTGAAATGTAGAATTGTGGCACGATAAGAATTATGATGATGTCCGAATCGAGGAAAATATTAAATAATATGAAATTTTCTATTATAGAAAGTTGTAAGATAAAAATAATTCGGAATGGTTAGACATTAATATTGCCAGGATACGGATTCTGAGGCCAAGAAATGCTGTAAAAATTTGAAAACTCACTAGGGAATATGAGAACATGATAATATTGGGTTAGAAATCATCTAAAGATAAATGAGTGGAAGCAAGAGTAAATATAATTTTTGCCAGATGTGCAGATCTAATCGGCCAATTGCCAAAGGATTTTCTGAATGGTCGCCAATTGCCTGAAGGTAGACACAGGTTCCTCCATGCTCGAGTAGACATCTCTGGCTGTCTTCCAAAACAACACCAGTTGGTCACCATACAGAATCAAGTTAGTCGATACGTCATTCTGATAAACGTTTAAAGTATACTGTCACTAACACAGAGAATCTTATCTCAAGCCAAGCTGTCCTTCATAACCTATTTGTTGCTTGATTTTAATTTATCTGCTCTACAATTTTAGCTGCATGATATTAATAATAATGACATGATTATTAAAAATAAAAAGTATCCTTCCTTAATTAGAATTTTAGTTAAAATTAAGCATTATTTCACGTTAATGAATCAATTTTCTTCGGTCTGATTAACATGAAAAAATGTGTACACCCTGACGTAGCCTGTCAATCGTGAGATAATCCTTAAATATAGCTAACATTTTATTTAAGTTAGACATTTTAATTGTTTTGGGGGAATGTCGTCGCCGCTGCAGGTACGGATAAGTATCTCGCTAAGCAGGCTACGTGAGAGCATAATGTAATTGTAAGGGCCTTTTATGACTTCAAAGGGGAAAATAAAGACCTCAAAACCTACGTATAGGTATACATATCGGCAAAAGTAAAACTGTTTGTAGTCCCTAGTGTTCATATAATCGGTCTGCACAGAGACTTATTAAACATTTTGCATATTTATATACTAATTAAAAAGTGTCATTACTTTTTCAGATATTGTACGTAAAATCACTTTTTTTATTTAATGGTAGTACTAATGGTTTTGCGCGAATGTCACATCGGATAAGCGACTTTTAGTTACAGAAAAATCCGTATCGGGGGCCAGAGTCGCAATTCTGAATCGTTTGCATAGCATCTTAAACACTTTGCATTATTATAACCAAATTAAAAAGTATTATGTAAATCAAATCGGATGAATGTTTTAAGAAATTATTTGGGACAAATATGAAGTCTTAGAGAACATGACTGACGTTGAATCTTTTTTGGCCTGAAATAGAGGAAGGAAGGAACGTAGAACTTCATAGATCGACAGAATCCTTATTTTGAGTGATCATCGGTAAATTCAAAAATTTTCACGGCTGTCGGATGAAGGGAAGTGGATAAACCTTATATCTCGCAGTGTGCTTGAACAGGCCCGGTATAAAATAATGGTGTGGGTTGCTTTTATTACATTTTATTTATATTTATTTAAATATTGATATAATTTAACTACAGTTATAAATACCACAAATTGTAACCTTTGTTGTGGTTAATAAATTCACTTAATCGTGCTGTTGTGAAGACCAAAATACGAGATTATGTTTTAAAAAATAAAAATCACAAAGAAGGAGGAATTAACTTTAAATACGGATAGAGTAATAACATGAAAGAAATAAGTAAATGGAAATGGTGTGGATTTGAAGGAGAGTGAATTTTTAGAAAGCGACTGTTCTGGCTTAGAGGAAATTTTAATAATTTGCCATAATAAATATACGGGTAGTGAGAACCACGTGGGTTTGAACTAACATGTTTTAAAACAAAAATGAAAGTCTGACGAACAACTCACTGTTTTAGAAATGCTAATTTAGGAACACAGATCACTGTGGTAAACAAATTATTACTTAGAAATACCCTTTTAGATCCTTAATTGCCGAATTTCACAGAGTCAGCAGGCGGAGTGAAATATCGTTTTCACGGTCTACTTACTGTCTGGTGTAGGTTTAATTGTATTACAGGTCTGTAATTTACGCGAAAGTTTATCTCTCTTGGAAACTGGGCGTGTTAATGGTGGATGCAGAGGCTTTCAATTAAGACTGAGCGAGCCATAACGCGAATAGACGTAGCTATTAGTCGGTCCGTCGCGTGGGTCTGCGGTAACGACCCTTCAAGACGACTTCAAAAGGCGGCCGCGGAAGTCCCCCGGTTCATTACGTTTTCGTCACAGAGTCAGCAGCGCTGCAGGCGGACCCACGACCTACTTCCAGGACCTGCAGTGAGGCAACAACTACATCCAACCATCCGAAGTGTCACCTCACCGACAGATCAGCGGGACTCAACCCCGGCTGCAATAAGCAGGAAGCTTAGAAATGTCCAGATTTTACACACTTGCAATAACTTTATGGAACATTGAAAACAATACATGCGAATCCCACGCTGTTAACTAGTTACATGAAATAGTATCATTGTCTTCCTAAAGATGAGTGTAATGACCCTAAATCACAGAGCAGTTGTCAGTGGCTAGCATATGATTTTTCTCTGAAACCACTTGATTCGAAATTTGATAAGTACGAGATGTTTTATCATTACTAAAACTTTTAATCGAAATAATGATACAAAGTATAGTAACCGTATAATACAATCCTCATGAAGGGTGATAACTAGTGCAGTCCATTAACTGCTCGGTACTAGTTATTTTTTTATGAGAGATCTAGCTGTGGGGAATTACATTTAAACGGAGAAATTAAAAGTCACAATGTGAATGAAAGTACTATCGTCGTCATAATAGTAGAATCCTGAATTAGAAGCCTCACTGTGCCCATTTGGATTGACCTACGGTTATTGTAAAAGGTCTCATTTTACACAGAAGGTAGTGCTATTTTATATGTAAATAAAAAAATTAAAAGCATTTTATACTTGCGTTTTGGCGAAAAAGTTGAAAAAAGTCTGGGGTTTTTTGTCTTCCTTTCATATAGCTTGACTTTAACCACTCATATTTCAAACTATTGCTGTAAATGGTCGGAAAACTTAGAAAAATTCCTCCACGTGAATGATCCTTTTTTTTTGGTTAACAGGCTACATGAGGGTGATCCTGAAACAGGCAACTCCCCTTTAATAGCATAGGAAGGGAATTGAAAAGGGGGGATGCGGAAGGTAGAGAAAGGTAGCCAAGGGTTGACTAGGGCCCCCGGGCTATGGTTTAAGGATCCTACCCGGTGTTTCACCTAAAGAGATGCAGGGAAAACCCTAGAAAACCTGCATCAGGTAGGTCGGGCATTGGGTACTATTCTCACGCCCTTCCGAATGACGGGAGACGAGTCTGCTGTGGGGACGCAGCATTCCCTTCTCCGTATCTCCACCAGTTTCAGGAGGCAGTTGGCCGACTGATCCAATGGGATCAGCGGACAACTCTTGCCATATGCCCAAGGTCTTTGACCCCGGTACATATACCTCCTAAAATAGGTGAAGGTGTCTCGGCATATGAGAACTTTGATAAAAAGTACCCAGAGAGAGTGCGAGGCATTCCCGACATGATCAGGTGAGCCCCACAGTCACTCTGGGCTGAAGCGCCTGCGAGAAAACTCCCGCAGCGCCCTTATCTATCTGTCGGGAATGATCATAGGAATCAGGTGTGTTCCGCATTCAATCTGGGTAGAAATGCCTGCGAGAGGAAACTCCCTCAGACACTTTAATAACCCTGGGCAATTTTTTTTATTTGGGGTTACAAGCTACATGAGGGTGATCCTAAAACAGGCAACTCCCCTTTAATAGCATAGGAAGGGAATTGAAAAGGGGGGATGCGGAAGGTAGAGCAAGGTAGCCAAGGGTTAACTAGGGCCCCCGGGCTATGGTTTAAGGATCCTACCCGGTGTTTCACCTAAAGAGATGCAGGGAAAACCCTAGAAAACCTGCATCAGGTAGGTCGGGCATTGGGTAGTATTCTCACGCCCTTCCGAATGACGGGACACGAGTTTGCTGTGGGGTCGCAGCATTCCCTTCTCCATGTCTCCACCAGTTTCAGGAGGCAGTTGGCCGACTGATCCAATGGGATCAGAGGACAACTCTTGCCCCAGACATTTCATCTCCAATCATATATAAAAACCAATCATTTTTATGCATCCCTTGAGCCAGTACTGATAATATGTACCATATTATTTGTTATACCGTTTACAGATTCAAGAACACATCATATGACAATCGTCAACATTACTAGAAATATTACTCGTATCTTACTTCAATGGTAAATACAATAAAAAGAGAACCGTTGAGCCAGTCAGATGGTTAGTTTTGGCTAACTCCGGCCAATGTGCAGGTAGGTCTGGATTCCACTCACGAATTAGATGAAGATGGTGTCCCAGGTCCTCCTAATGAGACGAGAGCAGGTGCCATTACTCTTCCTTCCTTCTTCTGTGGCGCCAAGATACGCGATTGCTAATTGGCCCAGGGAGTTTGGTTAAGTGCCAGGATTTGGCCGCCTTCATCTACATTCGCTATTTAGAGGACTAAATGGCTTCGTGACCAATTATGAGATGAGACGCTTTGAAGGACGCATTTGGTTCGCTTGATTAAAAATGTCGAATGATGATAATAACATTAAATAAACAAAAATACGACCAAAAGAGTCAGCAAATTAATTTAATTAGAAAATGTGTTTAATTTGTCAACATTGTAATTTAAATATTAATGTTCAGTCGATGGAGTCATAGAGTGAGGTTTCATGTACCGCTAAATTTTTATCTGAAAAAGTCTCAAATGAGAGACGAAACGTTGTAATGCTTGATATTTATATTTAAAAAACTAAAAAAGAGGCTGATTTAACTCCTTTATTATATATTTAAATTAAATTAGTAAATACAACGTTTCACACAATTTTGTGCACTTCTTCAGTTAAATTTTTTAATGGTTGAACAAATTACATTACGCGCTATGTGCGACGGTTTGCCGACTAATTTGGTCGTATTATTATCTATTTATTATTAAACATTAGGTGAAAAAATTATCTTATGATAATAGTATTATATAATTTTTATAATAAATAAAAAGATGGCTAATAATTCATCAAATAATTTTATTACTGCTTGATTAATACACTTTTCGGCGGCCGCGGGAGATTGTCTGCGACACCAAATTTTTCTAATGAAAATAGTTCAACCATTTCATAATTTACCCGAAGAAGTCTACAAGGATAGAAGAAACGTAATACTTGAATTAATTAAATGGTAACAAAATTATTTTCTGAGTTACTGGATGTCTTTTTATTTATTTTAAAATTTATTATATTTAAATTCTATAATTTTTATCTTGCATACATGTAATATTTTTCACAATTTCTGTCCGAGTTAGTGTTCTTTTATACATGTGAAATAGTATTTTTTCTTACATAAATATTAAATTCTGATAATTGATGACCCTCCCGTAGAAAGTTTAATTTTCTTTGCTTAATAGTATTAATTATATAGATAACATCAAAATTAACTGACAAAGTTTACTGATTCTGTTTTAAATCCCATAATATTCAAAAAACCCTGCAATAACATTAAATGGTGTTGTGAAATTCAGTCCTAAGACTGGTTTGATGCAACCTTCCATGCTAACCTATCTTGAGAAAGCCTTTTCATTTCCATATAACCACCACATCCACATTATCCTCAATTTTCTTAGCGTATTCCATCCTTGGCGCCTCTCTTCTGTTCTTACCCCACACACTTCCCTCTAATGCTAATTTCAAAAGACCCTTTTGTCTCAAAACGTGGCCTATTAATCTATCCCTTCTCTTGGTCAACGTTCTCGCTATTGTTCGCTCTTCCCTTTTCTGTTTAGAAGCGCCTCGTTAGTGATTTTATGCACCCATCTGATTCTCAGCATTCTCGTATAGCACCACATTTCAAAGGCTTCTATTCTCCTGTCCGCAACTTCTATCGTCCACGTTTCGCACCCATATAACGCCACACTCCACTTATATTACCCGTAAGTAAATTCCTCTTTTTCGCTAAGGCTTTCCTTGTCTGTGCTATCCTACTCTTTGTCTACTATACTTCTACCATGCTGCCCAACTAGTAAAATAACTGATTCCTTCAAAATATCCCTTCCCAATACTCCATTTGTTTTCCCTCTATTAATCCTCTTTTCTTCTTGACCACGTTCATGCAATTTATTATTGTTTCCAAGTCTTCTTCTGACTCACCTAGTACTACAATATCGTCGGCAAAGCGTAAGGTTTTTATTTCTTCTCCTTGCAGTATGATTCCTTTTCCATATTCCGTTTTAACTTTCTTCAACACCTGTTCTGTATATAAGTTAAACAGCATGGGCGACAGTCTGCATCTTTATCTCCTTTCCTTTTTTAATAACATTGAATAAGTTTAAAGAATTGTACTCAGCAATTGATGGGCTATAAATAAGTGGAATTACTGTTTACTGAGTTATTTACAATTTGGTTCACCAAACGTGAAACTATTAAATAAAATCGTAATAAATTTAAAGCTGTCACAACGTACTACACACAAGAAGAAATTATTACTGATGAGCTATAACTTGATTTCGTTAAACGTGAAAGTAAGGATGAATTATTATTATAAGTTTTTCTTGAAAATTAATCAACGAGCCTCGTCCAGTAAAAAGGAAAAAAATTAAATTCTAGGAATGACGAGAACGTCACATTTGTCACAAGCACGTAAGCAGCTTTATAAACACAAAAGTAGATACAGTTTCAAGTTTCCGGTAAAATGAGGAAGAAAGGCGAGTGCCGCGAGTCATCTTCCACATGAAGTTGCAAAGTCACTTTCCAGCTGAGAAAGTTGCGGAGAACAATACTCGTATTGCCCGAGAGTTAAAAAGCACGTAACAAAAACACGCGATAAATGTTATGAATGGCTGCGGCAGCCACAAACATATTCCACGGCACGATACTGTCGTAAAAAAACAACTATTCTTTCCAACTGAATGTAATCACGCAAAGTACACATTCGAAGAATGCAACAACATCAAAGTGATTCGGTGTTCATTAAACGCTACGCCCTGTTGAAACATATATACACACGGTTAACAAAGAAATGTATCATTATCCCGCTGTTCGCTTGCTCCTACGAGGATTTTATTATTCGATTTATAACTGCAGGCTCTACTCTAAGTATGGTGATTGTTGAGCTGGTTTCTTGGACTGCAGCAAAGATATCTCGATATTGCACCTTACTGAAATGGCCTTTTTTTAAGTCTGTATTCATTTAAAGCTGCGACGCCACCTCAACGTATTGATTATCGAGCCTTCACCTTACTCAAACTATGGCGATCTTTAGGCTGCATTCTTTCGAAGCAGCAGATGTCTTCACCGTCGATCCGGAATTATTTTGTAAATTTTATTTAACTTTTTGTCCTACGACTGTACAGTTTTGTTCACAAAGAGTATAGTAAACACAAAAAGATTTAATTGACATGAAATATACAGCTGAAATTTGTAAATGTAAAACCATGTATTTTATTTTTGAAAATTTCTAACATATTATCCAATGTAATCGATTTTAGTACCCGAAGAAGTCTCAAGTGAAAGACGAAACGTCGTAGTATTGAATATTTAAATTATAAAAATACTGGCAAAGAGGCTGATTAAATAATTTATTATGAAAATTATTTTATGGATATTGATTACAAAATTGGAAACATCACAGAAACACTACAATTATACATCAGTTATAGTAAATGTGTAGTTCTTCAATAGAAATGACCCGAATTTACTGGAGTTACCAATTCATTATTTTTTTCATCATCTGAAATTACGAAGATAACTGAATAATTGTCTCAGTAGTTAAATGAAACGATCCAGTGCAACGTAAAACAGATAAATATATACTAAGTAATTAGATATTTCAGTTTTATGTGGATCGCAAATAACATAGCATTTGAATATCAAATGACGAAACGACACTATTAACCCACCGGAAACCGCCCTTGACGATTCTCGCTCTGTTATTACGACCAATTGGATTGTTTTCGCTGACGGTGCAACATCTTCCGAATCTAAAATAAAACGACACATAACTACGCACACCAAGGTTAACAAGATGTAATTCACCTTTTTTTCACACCTCTATTGATGTTTTGTAAGGCTAGCGGGAATTAATGGCAGGAAACAGGGCCAGTGGTTGCTGATTAATAAGCAGCTTTTTAAGACGCAATGTAATCGGAAATAATAAATTGAAAGATGCATATTAGTAATTCATTCTTACCGTGGAAGAAGGAAAAAAGTGTTTATTTGCTATTTTCCGCAGTCCCGTAATTATTATACAAGCCACTGAGAAATAGACTGCTGATGCTACAATTAATTTTCATAGGTCTAATGATAATAAGTATAAATATTATAGGTTGGATCCAAAATTAAATTGTTCGGGTTACATTTAAAATAACTATGCATTTACATAATAAAAACATTATTTATGTGTGTTTGTATATTCTTCATAAAAATTTATACGTCTTGAGCAATTTTTACCAAATTTGTAGAAAATTTCCTTGTGACCGGAAACGAATACTTGTGGAGAAAAGACACGCCTACGACCCCTAGGGAAGGGATTATAGGATGGCAGAAATTTTAATTATACAAAAACTGCCAATATTTGCGTCTAATAAATATTTTTCTAATGAGAGTATACATCCACATTGAAGAGCAGTGGGATCCTTCCCTAATTTGTTCAGCCTCTACAAGCGGGAGAGCTATGGGAGGAAACAATGTTCCCAGAACAATCTTTAAAGCATGGAGCAATTCATACCAATCTTGGTACCCAGGAACAAACACTGGATGGATAAAACACCCTCAATTACGTATAAGGTTGGAGATATTGAGTATTTTTCAGGCACTTAGGTAACCAGGACTATTTTTGCCTCTCGTAAGTTAAATTACCGTACTCATTCTAGATACCAGTAGATTTATTGAATCAATAAAAGGTTTGACCCTTACAGTCGGGTAAAGCAAAAATAATTTAGTTTTTGTTATTTACGTATACAGGACGGAAGACGAGAATGGCTTGGTGGGGCCGAGTAGGCGGGAAAACGTCACCGTCTGCAACATTGTTGATGGCCTGGAGTAGATTGTAGATTGGACAGTTGTTGCAGAGAGGCTGCCGGAGAGAGACGCTAGGGAGAGACGAAGCAGTGGCAGAACAAGGCGACATGTATAAAATTTAGTTTCTGCACATTTAAGAAAGGAGATTCATTTGGTGGGAGTACAGAAAATAAAAAGACAACATTTGATCTGAAGGAGAGGCGCTAGAGAATCTTAATATGAAGAAGACGTGACCCAGGAAAGGAACAACCGGCATACGAACAAAAACGAAGAACGACGTCATCAGGCGTTAACATCCCGTAACGGCAATTTACCTCGGTTTTTCCACACAAACCATTCTCGTCTGATTCGCGAATTTAATTTTCAACTATATCGTTCGTCACCCGCGTTCCCGGGAGCAGCCATTTAAGAAGCTGCGTAGATTATTATTTTTGCTTTTACCGACTGAGCTAATGATTAAATTGATATCGTAAATTTATATGTTTTCCACTATAACTTAATTTGAGTTATATTTCTATTCAAATTAAATACATTATTATTATTGTTCGTTTGATTGTACAACAATATTTTTGTGGTGTAACCAAAGAACACCACACCGTACTGGTCATGATGAAGTTAAATTTATTTGGTATCGGTAGGTAGTGTAAAAAGGTAAATGTTTAAAAGTTTACACTTTGGTTGTTGGTCAAATTACTTCTTCATCAAGAAATTAGTGGCGAATAAATATTTTTCCGGGATCATATTAATGAATACCGGGAAACACCGGGCACACATCTATTTCTTAAAAATAAAGAACCCGGCTTTTACAGTCTTGTGAAACCACCAATTATGCTTAAGACACTCACGAAGCTGTCCGACTTAGTGTGTGTTTACGGTTCCCCTCATTCGTGAAGTAGTCCATCGACCTCCTCCCACGTGGCAAATGTCAGAGCCTTAAAGCCGAGGAACGAACTCTTGTAGGATATCTACTCCCTGGAAATCTGTAACGAGCCGAGTAGGGAAAGCGTCTCGGCGACAACCTAATCCATCTCCATGGTTGGACAAAAATAGCCTCAACTTTCGCGATTCTGTGTCTGTCCTCTTTAGCATCCAACCGTTCCAACACACGAAGTGTCATCGGATTCGTTAAATTGAGTAGGTATTGTATGATTAGAATTACATATAAAGAAATTATAATCATAAAGAATTACGTCTCCTACAAAACTAATACGTTTTGCTCATATTTTTCTTACAAATTAATAACAACTACCCATAACTTTCTCAGTTAGTTTTCTTTTGATCTATACCATAATGGCCAAACGTGTCAGGATTGAATAATCTCGACGGTAAAGGCATCGAACACTGGACCTCAACGCCATCAAGTGTATGTGTTAGAATGAGAAAGCTTGCATTAAAGGAAAAGTAAATAGATAATAAAATTTTAAAACAAAAATATTAATTTTGGATTTGTATACTATTTAAAAAATGGTTTAAATACTTACCTCATGAAATCCAAAATTGTAACTATATTAATTAAATACTTAGCTGACAAATTTGGCTGTATATAAAAGGCATTTTATTTATAGAAACACATATTAAGAAAAGATAAATTTTAAAAAGAGAAACCTTAATTCTAATTTAAAATAACAAAGTGTTGATAAAAATATTTTAATAATTTAATTTTTCATGAAAATGGTTAAAATTTCATTTTAACTTTTTCGACATATTTAGCATTTTAAACTCCAATAATTAAATTCAATACTAGTCAGTAATTCTGTAAATAACAATTTTGAATAAATTCTAATTTTCTTTCACTTGCTTTATCGATGGTGAATGGTCTATAGTAAATTAAATTAATTCAAATGTGTTGTTTTAAATTTTTAATTCCAAATATTTTAATTATATCTTTTGAAAATTAAGTTAAATTTATAACACTTAAATCGTGATTTTTGATTTTAAAAGATTTGAATTTAATAATTTCAAATTAAATATTACACGCTTTTGTAGCTTCTTGGAAATACTTAAAATTTTCTTTATGCTGTTTTTAAATGTAGAACTAAGGCAATTAAACGTAGTTTATGGGTATAATTTATGAACTCAATACATTAGGTCAAGCGATTTTTAGTTAGAAATTTTTTTCAATTTTGTTTACATAACCTTTTCTGTTACATTAATTGTTTGTATTTTAAAAAAGTTTACATATTAGAAAATATGTCACTTTTTAAATTTGTTTGGGTATTTAATCTCTTATTTCGTGGCAACCCTATATAAACCCCTAAAAAAATTCTACGGGCGAGGGAGTGCTGGAGATGTAGATGCTATTATCTGCAGATGTGGGATAGCGTCACAATATATATATATATATATATAATCTAACCTTATTTAATATAAAAAAATTTAATATATTTTTATATAATATAATAAAAATAATATATATAAAATTAAATGCAAAAGCTTCATACAACAGGTCAAATGAAGCTAAGCTAGCAGATCCTGCGAATTTTCTATTTTAACCCTGATTGTTGGTTCCGCTAGGTGGCAGTAATAAGATTAACTTAGAATTCCTATTTTAACCACTTATATTTTCTTCGAAATCCGTTAAGCCGTTTCGGAGCCTATTCGAGGCAACTTTCAGATGAACAAAAATTTTATAAACAGTTTTATTGTGATTAAGCACCACATAAATAGTTGATGTAGCTTAAATTATGATACTTTAGACACTTCAATTTTATTTATTGATTATTGCCTTTTTTAAATAAAAATAAAGGACTCCACAATGCTCAGCAGATGCGGTTATAAAATTTAACTTGAAATCATTTAAATGATTTCTCCCTACATAACACAGATTTTCTCTAAAACTAATATTGTAAGAAATTAAGCGTTTATTGTTTATTTTCTTTGTGCACATGTAACGTTTTATTTTTGGAAATTGGAGAATCTATTGTGTTGTGGTATTCAGTCCTAAGACCTTTTCATTTCTATATAGCTACCACACCATTCCTAATCTTCGTAGCACATTCCAACCTTCACCTCCCTCTTCGGATCTTACCCCACACACCTTCCTCTAATGTTGATTTTATAAGACCCTAATTTCTCAAAACTTGACCTATTAAACTATCCCTTCTCTAGGTCACAGACCTCTTCCCTTATTCTGCTTATAACTGCCTGGTTAGTTCCCTATCCACCCATCTAATTTTCAGCGTTATTCTATAGCAAGGAATATGAAAACAAGAACCTAGCGGTTGAAACAGACCAATCTTTAATTTTCACTGGCTTCTATTATTAGTAATTTTGTCATTTTATTTTCGTTTATCTATTATCTGTTACGGCATTAACCAATATTCTCTGCCAGGCCTTGATAATACTAAGTCACGATATGTATTTTATTTTATAACAGCACCACATTTTCTTGGAAACTATAATAAATAGCATGAACTTGGTCGTGGAAGAATAGTACAACATTAGTATTAATTGAGAGAAAGCCAAGGTAATGGAGCGTAGTATGGGAAACAGTGGAATGACAAAGGCTGTTAGATTGGGAAGGGATATTTTGAAGAAAGTTAAGGAATTCTGCTACTTGGGAAGCGTAATAACTAGGGATGGTAGGAGTATAGTAGACATAAAGTGTAGGATAGCACGGAATATTAAGAAATCGTTATTAAAAATGTTCGTAATGGAGTATGGCGTTGTATGGTTGCGAAACGTGGGCGTTGGTAGTTGGGGAAAGGAAAAGAATAGAAACCTTTGAAATGCGGCGCAATAGGCGAATGCTGACAATCAGATGGGTGGATAATGTCACTAACGAAGAAGCTCTAAACAGAATAGGGGAAGAGCGAACAGTAAGGAGAACTTTGACCAAGAGAAGGGATAGATTAATAGGCTACGTTTTTGAGACATTAGGATATCGTAAAATTAGCATTAGAGGGAATTTAGTGGGGTCAAACAGAAGAAGGAGGCCAAGTATGGAATGTGCTAAGCAGATAGGTCGGATGTGGAATGTGGTAGTTATTCGGAAATGAAAAGGCTTGCGTAAGGTAGGTTAGTGTGGAGGGTTGAATCAGGCTAGTCTTATGACTGAATACCACAACAACACATATTCCCATAACAAAAAATTTTCTATGTTCACGCTCCTTGATAAGTGATGTGCAAAGAGGTTGCGCATCTGCTCCACGATTGCAGCAACGCTCCTGTCAAGGCTTTCCAAGATATAAAAGCGAGCCTAGCCGGTGGTATGGAGCAGTGGCTAATAGATTCAGGTAAACTGGTTCATGGCAATTGGCGGTGATGTGGCGTAGTTCTCGGCGTCGGCAACCTGCTAAAAGCGAAATTGGGTTATGCGCAGCACCCTGAATTACGGTCCGGAGGAACTATTACTGGGTTAACAGCCAACACACTATCTTATAGGGTATGATTAATGGTCGTTTCGGAAGGGGGACGCCGACACCTGACCAGAAATAAAGAAAAAGAACACTAGTATCAGCATTGGTAGGAATAAAAATGCTGGTTATAAAATATTGGATTATGAAATGCTACATGTCATCTCAAATTAATGTAGAACAACCGTGAATTAAAATAAATGAGAAACGCAGCTTTTAGTCAGAATTAAATTTTAATTAACAAAAAATAAATAAAAATGAAAACAGTCACGATTGGATCTTATCTTTGGAAGATCTTCAGGTGTACTTTAGACAAACTACAGCACCTTGAAGACCTTTGAAATATGGTAGTTATAGAAGTAAAAAAATAATAACAGGAATGCCGTGTGAGGTACATTTTAATTCATCCTCATTTACTAAATTGTAGTCTGTTTTCCGTTAGTGATATGACCTTTAATTAACCAATCACAACGCTTGAAATAAAGGGCAGCTCAAGCAGAGCTGTGTTAAGTCGTTTCTTGGGAGTACGTGTAGTGTTAGTTGATACGTGACAAACGTGCCTCTCCCCACACTGAAACGCGAGGAGAATTCTAATTTATGAAGGCTGTACATAACATCATTCAGTAAAATATCTCGGCCAAAGAATCATGAGACCAGTTTAGAGAAAAGCAATGTCGTAAGACTAATATTCTACATACTATAATGATATCCAGCGTACAATCTACAGAAATGATAAAGTGGACCCACTGAGAAATTTAAAATTTTAGAGACGAAACCAAATACATTTGTGTATTGTAGGCATAAAGATATATGCAATGGAGAATTTCCAGTGTAAATGTAAGCCTGCTGTAAATGAAGACTACATGAACGTAATAAGGCTGTAAAAACGTTTTATATATATAGTAACTAAGGATAGAAATGAGGGAGAGAAAATGGGAAATTTGCTTTAAATCATAAGCTGGTATAGAATTATATTCAATTATATATACATTGAAAATATTATTAACAACGCTTTTAAACGTCTGTTACACCAGTTAATATTATATATCAACTCATAAAATTCTGTTTGACTCAGTCTCGTGTCCCTACTGACCACTTTCACTAATCTTACCATCAACGAACTGAAGTGAGTTCCACCCACTTTGCCAGCCTAATCGCTCTCTAACACAACGATCAGCTTTAGCACCTAACAACAATTGCAAAATTGGCCTCTATTTACCTGTACAGTGCCACGTGGCGTGTGAATAAAGAACATTCTCGCGGGTCTATGACCAGGGTCACGACAACAACAATGGCACCGGTCTTAACAATTACACTCCAATAATAAATTCAATGTTTTAAAGAATTAACATATTTACTTTACATGCTATTCGTTATGTAACTGTAAAATAAGAGACGAATAAAGCACTCAAAACAAAATATGTATTAAAACAAACTTTAATTACGCTTTACACGTTACAAGTAGTTATTGGAAACAGTAATATTTATAACGAAAGAAAATTTTAATATCTGAAGGACATTCCAATTTAGTGACAATCGTTAATTTACATTAAATACTTCTTCAATATTAATACTTTGATAAATAAAAAGACGGCCAATAAGTTAAGCATATCAATTTATTACTATTTAATTAACATAAATACGACGTTTCGTATCCCTTTAAGACTTCGTCAGGCGTAACATTTAACAATTCATGTCATTTATTTCTTGACTCCCTCAGCCGAAAAGATTTAATAATCTTTCGGCTGAGGAATTCTAAAAGTAAATTACATCAATTGCTAAATATTATGCCTGAGGAGGGCCTCAATAGGGAGACGAAACGTCGTAATTATGTTAATTAAATATTAATAAAATTGTATACTGAATTATTGGCCATATTTTTATTTATTGTAAATTTAAAGTCATAAAACTATGTTTGAATTAATACTTTGAGTTCCGTTGCGGTTGCAACCGTTTAATTTCTAAAACGAAACCGGCTTCTCAGAACAAATTAATGTATATACTTGTTGGTGAATATTTGCTGTCGAATATTCATAAAGTCATTGAATGTTTGTAATTAGATATTTAATCTACAGGTCTATAGTAAAATCAGATGATATAAATTAATGTATCGGCAAATTATTAATTTTCTAAAATCAAGTACATTTCCAGCAGTTTCGTACATCTTGCAGGTATCGCAAAATATACACAGCCGTTCCATTTTCAACCATCGACCATCCACAAATTGTATAAAGAGATTAATGTTACGGAGTGGTAAATACTTTTAAACCAATTCCAATAATGTACTTAATATTAAGTTATATTTTATTAATTATTTTCGTGTATGGACGTTTCAATTACAATTCAATTTATTTTCAAGTGAAATTCAGTCCGTAAACATAAAAATTTGGCCATTTATTCGCTTTCCTATAACTCTAGTAATGTGACAACAATGAAAGGTTGCAGAGTTCTGCCGCCTGCGGGGAAATGTAAGCGAAATATACCTTCCTCTACCAGGCACCGTTCGCATTCATAATAGGGGCTTTCAATGTTCGGTTGCTCAAGGCTGGAGCGCTATCTGATAGGCCACAGAAACGGTCGACACATGCCAAATCATAGTCATTGCAAGCGCCAAATTACAGCCAAAAACGTGTAATAGCAGACAACTTACAGCTGTATAATAAATTACAAGTGACAGGCTTCTATTACGAATTTAACTTATTTTTGAAAATTCTGGCGACGTTTTCAGAGCTATGCAGCAGCAAATAATTGTTCACTTCGACTTATCAAAAACTGGCAAAAATCAAGTATTCAGATTTTTCGTTTTCAGCATACTACTAATAACAAAGTAAAAGTTCAAAATTTCACTAATTTTGGATCTAAGATAAACAAAATAAGTGAGCATTTACTCATTAAAATTATTCATGAAATAACGTTACAATAATAAATATAATAATATCTGTTGGAAAACACAGGAAACGTACTAGAATTTCGAAAATAACTGGAATATAATTTGACATATTTTAGAAAAAGGATCGCTTTTATTTAATAAAACTGCAGTCAGCGGTAATTAGAATTGAACAGCAAGAAATGGAAAAAAAAACATTAAAGGAGTAAGACAAGGACGCACTTGCTCTGAAACTTATAAATAGAACAGGCGATGAAGTAAGTTAAAACGGAATATGGAAAAGGAATCATACTGCAAGAAGAAGTAATAAAAACCCTACGCTTTTCCGATGATATTGTAGTATTAGGGAAATCAGAAGAAGACTTGGAAACCATAATTAATGGCATGAACGTGGTCCTAGAGGAAGAGTCCAACATGAGGATTAATAGGGGCAACACCACGTCATGGAGTGTAGTATGGGAGATAGTGGAATAACAAAGGGTGTTGGATTGGTAAGGGATATTTTGAAGAAAGTTAAATAATTCTGATATTTGGGCAGCATAATAACTAAGGATAAGAGAAATAGAAGACATAAAGAGCAGGCAAGGAAGGCTAAGTGTGAATATTAGAAAATGAGTGCAAAAAATGTTCGTATGGTGTGTGGGTGCGAAACGTTGACGGTAGGAGTAGCAGAGGGGAAAAGAATAGAAGCCTTTAAAATGTGGTGCTACTGGCGAATGCTGAAAATCAGATGGGTGGATAGAATCACTAACGAGGAAGTTATAAACAGAATAAGGAAAGTGCGAACAATATGGAGGACGTTGACCAAGAGAAGGGATAGATTAATAGGCCACCTTTAGAGGAAAGTGTGTAGGGTAAGGACAGAAGAGGGAGGACAACGAGGGAATACGCTAAGGAATTTAGGGAGGATGTAGGATGTGCTAGTTTTGTGGAAATTAAAAGGCTTGCTCAAGAAAAGTTAGCATGGAGGCTTGCATCAGACGAGTCTTTGGATTGAATACCACAACAACATAATAAAACGATGTTAATCAAAAAAATTAATAGTCTTTTTAAAAAAGTTACTTGAAAAGCTTTCGGTTAATCTTATAATAAAAAATTTGTAGGTAGGACCTAAAATTAGATATAAAATAATGAAATAATTAAATTAATTTGAAACGTTTTATTATTTCAATTTCAGAAATTCCGGTTGAATGATGAATAAGTCTCCGTTACTTTTAAGAGAAAATTTAAAAATATCAAATTAAGGCTTGTATACATGAATTAAATTCTATTTCGCCATAAGCATAAATATAAATGAATTATAAATTAAATTTCAGTGAACTGAAGAATCAATATACTACCCTTTAGCCTTACATTTTCTTACTTAAATATTTTTAATATTTTTATTTTGAGGAAAAAATTCATGCAAGTTACAGATAATAAGTTACTCAAACTTGGACGTGTCTGTCATTCTGTCAGTCAAAACTCGTGTTAAAGTGAAACAACGCGCAACTGCAGCCATTATGGCCGCAGGAAGCTTCAGAACTGTAGCACTGTACTGGAATCCGACGCGAGCACCCAGCACGAGATTCGTCCTTATTAGGAACCTAGAAGACTGGTTCGATCGCAAATTGATTGCGCAGCTGCAATGATTGCACGTGGAAGGACGGATCCTATCGCGTGCTCACGACAAGCATCGGTACAGAGCTTGGAAATTCCATCACAGCTGCTTTAAAAATCATCTCCGAAGATAGTCTGCCCATGGAAAATCAATCAATATGTGAGATCAAATGTAAATAACACCCGGAGTATTTAATTTCTTTCCAGGGGCTGTCCGTAAAAAAATCAGCTGCGTGATAAATATATAAAAATGTATTTTAGAATCCTATCGACTGCATTATACATAAAGGAAGACAGATAATACAAAGCGTTAAAAGGAAACTTTTGCGATAAATAATTTTACGTCTGATTTAGATGAAAAATGAAGTACAACTTTT
The DNA here is from genome assembly GCA_034510155.1 of Eucriotettix oculatus. Taxonomy (NCBI): domain Eukaryota; kingdom Metazoa; phylum Arthropoda; class Insecta; order Orthoptera; family Tetrigidae; genus Eucriotettix; species Eucriotettix oculatus. The sequence continues at coordinate 21,505,333 of CM067382.1, read as the reverse complement.
GATCATTGTCTAGCTTTATATTTAACTACAACCATGCCCAAGATATTAATGCTTAAATATAACTAATATTTTATCTAAGTTATGATACTTTCTCGAGAACGTCGTCGTCGCCGCCGCAGCACGCAGGCTACGTAAGGGTATAATTTATCCTGTTCTATGTCATTAGGGTAGGACGGATACAAATAGTGTCAAGAGAATCACCGTCAACTTAATTGACCCCGAAAAGTATTTATTCAACGGAAATATTGGCCGATGATGCATATTTAAAAATTTCCGCCCCCTCTAAATCCGTTCTATCTCAACCTGACAGTGCTCATTCCGAATCGCAAAGAGCAGTTATGCAAATTTTGGTTGAAATTGCTCCGCCGTTTAGACTTGTATGTGAAACATACACACAAACAAACACACCTACGAAAAATTTAAGCTTGTTTTACACATAAACAATGGATTTTATATATAAAAATAAGGAAGTTGATCTGTCTGTTTAGCGCAAAGTAACTTGTAAATGTAATGAACGTTATATTTAAGCAACAATATATTGTAACTGCTAAAAAATATACATAAATGTTTCTCTTCTAGTGCGGCACAACGCTAAGCCAAGACTCGTCTCCCGTCATTCGGAAGGACGTGAGAATAGTACCCAATGCCCGACCTACCTGATGCAGGTTTTCTAGGGTTTTCCCTGCATCTCTTTAGGTGAAACACCGGGTAGGATCCTTAAACCATAGCCCGGGGGCCCTAGTTAACCCTTGCTCTACCTTCCGCATCCCCCCTTTTCAATTCCCTTCCTATGCTATTAAAGGGGAGTTGCCTGTTTCAGGATCACCCTCATGTAGCCTGTTAACCAAAAAAAACGCTCAGTGAATCTTATTTTAAGATAACTGCCTGGTTAGTTTCCTATCCATCCATCTAATTTTCAGCATTACTCTATAGCAATGAATAAAAGGAATATGAAAGCAAGAACCTCGCGGTTGAAACAGGCCAATCTTTAATTTTCACTGGCTTCTATTATCAATCTTTTGTCATTTTATTTTCGTTTATCTATTATCTGTTACGGAATTAACCAATATTCTCTGCCTTGCCTTGATAATACTAAGTCACGATATGTATTTTATTTTATAACAGCACCACATTTTCTTGGAAACTATAATAAATAGCATGAACTTGGTCGTGGAAGAATAGTACAAAATTAAGATTAATTGAGAGAAAACCAAGGTAATGGAGTGTAGTATGGGAAACAGTGGAATAACAAACGCTGTTAGATTGGGTAGGGATATTTTGAAGGAAGTTAAGGAAATCTGCTACTTGGGAAGCGTAATAACTAGGGATGGGAGACGTATAGTAGACATAAATAGTATTATATCACAGGCAAGGAAGGCTTACGCAAAAATTTACTTACTGGTAATATAAGTGTGAATATTAAAAAAACGTTGCTAAAAATGTTCGTATGGAGCGTGGCGTTATATGGGTGCGGAACGTGGACGATAGGAGTTGGAGAAAGGAAAAGAATAGAAGCCTTTAAAAAGTGGTGCTATAGGTGAATGTTGAAAATCAGATGGGTGGATAGATTAACTAACTAGGAAGTTCTAAGCGTAATAAGAGAAGAGAGAACAATACGGAGGACTTGACCAAGTGAAGGGATAGATTAATAGGCCACTTTTGGAGACATGAAGATCTTGTAAAATTAGCATTAGAGGGAATTGTTCCGGTTAAGAACAGAATAGTGAGGCCAAGGATGGAAAAAGCTAAGCAGATTAGGGAGGATATTGGATGTGGTAGCTATGTAGAAATGAACAGACGAAAGCAGCATAAGTTAGCATGGAGGGTTGCATCAGACCAGTGTAAGGAGTAAGTTCTGCAACAGAACAAAAAACTTATAAATTTGTATTTATCTGGATGCTCGACAACATGACAAATATGTAGTTAATTTAATATTTAATTTCAATGTATCCTAATTGCTGTTACAGTCGAAAGAGATTTGAATCATAAGGTCAAATTTTATAAATTATGCAATAATTTATGATAAAATTATAATTTTACTAAAATTCAGTTTTGTCATATTCAATACCTGAAATATATTGTCACGTGAGATTCAATAACACACACACGTATAGGTTATAGGCGTTTAATCAACGGCGAAGTGCTGTACAAAGCTCGTACTGCTTAAGACTGACTCCGATTTGGAATCCAGTCCTATACATGGAATATTCTAGAAGCAGAACATTCTAGAAACAGAAAATACTAGAAACTCAAGGCAAACAATGTAAATAAATTAAACAAATAAAAATGGTTGCGTCGGCTGGGACTCGAACCCGAGTCTACGTGTCTGCAGTCCGGCTCGCTACCACTCTGCCATCACTGCAGGTCTTGAGATATGACAATATGATTAATTGAAAATTTAGTGGGGAAATCTCTGATATCCGAAAACCATGAGTTGTCCAGTTCGTAGAGCCGTGGCCCGAGTTTCACTTCCTCAACGTTATGTTGCAGCCGAGATTGATGTTAACGTTCGTGGGCGTGAGTGGTCCTGCCTGACGGAAACGAACGAGATTGCGTGGGTGGAAGGGACGAGTCCCTGGATGCAGGTTAACACACTTATCCATTAGCGGACACTCGTGCAACTAGTTCGGATCCCGGCGGGTAAGTTATGAGTCGCTTTCGAACGACCCCCGCGCCTGCAAGTGGGGCAGCTCCTCCCCCTCGTGTGTGATGGTCGTAAACTAACAGAGTGACCACCGGGCGCTGTTCGAACGTCCAGAAGTGTCCAATAAACTTCTCCGGGGAACGCGACGGCCTCAGAAATGTCTGCTGCCTAGAGCTCCATCTTGCCAAAGGAGAATAAAGCGAAAAATAACAGGAAGTTGACCCCCACGAATTTACTATTATAAAAAATTATCTTAAAGCGAAACCAAAGACATTGGAGCATGAATATTTTTATTGGCTTACAGCTTCAGTAAAAACAACACGGCATTCAATTCTGAATCCGTAGATTATTCATCGGTGATAGAAAAAGAAAATGTAGTTTAATTTGCGAATAGAGAAGTATATTTAGATAAATAGAAAGACGCTACTAATATCCTTAAAATAATCATTAAATTCTTACAGAGCGACAAACCATGTAATTACCATCACTTAGCATTTACGGATTTGTTTTTGACGTACAGCATATTATAAACATGACATAACGTTTCAGAATATATTTTTTGCATACAAGTTGCCGTAATAAAGATACGTGTTAAACAGAGTTCCAGCCTACCCTGCTAAAACCCCAGGCCAGTTGCCTACTCCCATTTGAAACAGGAAGTTACTTTAACAGCGGACAATCATAAACCGATGGAACGAGAAAATAAATAGTCCAGTCTCGAATAATTTTAGATGAACACTTGGGAGCGATAATGACAATTAAATTTAATCTCATAGTAAATTAATTTAAAATAACATATTTTGCAATTCTGGTTCTGTTAAATAGAAATCGAAGGTAACGCTTGAAGAATATTAGTAAATATGTAAACAAATTCGAAAACAAAATTGCAGTGTCATTAAAAATGCTTATTATATTTAATAGCTTTCGACTCCAAAGGTACGCTCCTTCTTCACAAATTTGAATAAAATAGCATACTTGCTTATCATTTGTCAGGTGAAACTCAATTTTAATTTAATTTAAAATCATTTTCAGTTTGATTTATGAAACTTTTCATCAAGCAAAATTAACATTACAAAACTGAAACAGCAAGTATTCATCAAAAGAAACTGAACCCAAAATAATTTCTATGCGGTTTTCCTAAAAGGGAAGAAGCAGTCTATTTCAAATCATTGTAACATTTATATCTTTCAGTGATTTAAATTTTTTTTGCAATAGTAACAATAGGTTTAAGTATAGTCTAATAAAGTTATAATTAATGCTTGCATGTCATTTGAAGAACGTATATTGGATGAACGGTATCGTATATGTTTAACTATATTATTTTCGAAAAGGTATGAGTTGGTAACTAAAGTTTTTGAAATCTTTTTTAAACTGCACTAATTTCTTAGGTCATTAGTGACTATTAATCAGGGGAACTTATATCTATGTGAGGAGCCTCTGTAGTGCCAGGCAGAGACGCTAACCACTACACCACAGGAGGTGCGCTGAATGATTATGATTCAAAGTCGAGAGCGATCAAATATAATAAACTATTTTATTGGGACTTTATACTCGTTTTACTTTATACCATTTTTATGTCACCGTTGTGAAGTGTTAAATTCATGTGATTGAATTTAGAATGACAGGGAAACGAATCCCTAAAAAGTTACCGGATTGCTAATACAGAAATTCTAAAAGAAACTCATTATTAAGCCGATCGATGTATGAATATCGACAGATCTATAATCAATGCTGAAACCAAGAATGATGATATCATGTCAAACTGTCTTGGCGAAAAGTTTAATCGCACGTTTACAAGATCGTGATAATTCATCTATCATCGCCGCCTGCGAAACGTGCGCTTTCCACACGTCAGTATCCTTCTTCGGAAACTTCGTTAACGTAATGTCCCGTTTATACCCAGGTAGGTTATAACCATTTTCTTTTCCCCGCGAGCGAAAGAAAACTGGGACGTGATTAATATGAGGACGCACGACACCTACTGCAGTAAACACGGAGGAGGCGAGTGCAAACCAAATTCGGAACCGTTTTGTAGCTGCTGGTAATTAATCGTGTCTGTGAGGTTCCCAATACGGAACCCGGTGCCCACTCTGGTCCTGGAAACGATAAATGAGGTGACAGTGAAATAAATAATAGCGTGGTGATGAGTCTTTGGAAACTGAATTCTAATTTCAATTTTTTAGGTCAGTGGAAACGGCATAAGATTGCAGTATAAGCCTATCTGAAAATACTGACATTTTTTCTCTATTAGTCGTGTATCCTTCTATAAAGATCGTTAAAAATTTCACGAGAACTTGAGAACACTGTTATTACATTTCTCATACTTAGAAACAAAATTAACGAAACAATTCAGTAAATTAAATTTTTGTCTTTACTTCCAGAATTGCATTTAATAAAATGAGTATTACCAAATTTTTTAAACACCTCAGGATTTTTTAAGTAAGAGATAATATCTCCCCTCAATTCTGTTGCAACTTAAACGTTTAACTTATTCGTTAAAAAAACTAAGTCATTTCTGGATTGTTAATTTGAAGTCTTAACAGGCGAGGATGTTGGTGAAACTTGTAAGCAAGACGTGTCGAATATTCGAGGCATTTATATGGGTTTCTTGTTTAATGGAAAATGTATTATAAAAATACAATCTGTGAGTCTGGCGTTGCTAACAAACTAAAATGACCAAATTTGTCAGAAATTAATTAATAATATAAAAATGAATGCTATAATTTGTCCTCAATCTTGGACTTAGTCAGGTGACAATGGAAATATAAATTATATTTAAAGTTATGCATTTTTAGTGTAATCGAGAAACTAGCAACTCCCTTTTAATAGCATAGGAAAAGGGGGGGGGTGTCTGAGTGCAAGGCAGCCAAGGGCTGACTATGGCCCTCGGGATATAGTTTAACGATCCTACCCGGTGATTCATAGGAAAGAGATGCAGGACAAACCCTAGTAAACCTGCGACTTAATTAAAAATTTATATATGTAGAATGGTTGGAGTTACAGCCGAAAGAGGCGCATTAGAAGATTCGACAGTGTGAATCAAACGTATATCGCAGTAGTAGCAGTTTAGCCTTGACACGTTGAAGACGAATGCCAAGGCCAATATTGAATGGCATGATTTGTTGTATTTAGAGAATGTATTAATATATATATATATATATATATATATATATAACAGGGAAATTATTTTAGTTACAAAAATGTTATAATTAATTACAGATGAATAAGATGTACAAACATGACCTCATATAAAGGTTTTTTAAATTCAACCGCAGTAACGAATACAATTATGCGAAAATTTTAATTAAAATATATATGCATTGTCAAATATTGTTTTCACATAAATTAATTTTGTGCAGAAGTTTAATATAGATTTGTTTAGGTTTATAACTTATTAATACAACATTAATTTTAAACTGTTGAAACTGAAGGCTAATGTACATTCCAGATGCAATACTTTCGAATTTAAAATTAACAATAAAATTTTATTAGTTAATAAATTATAAAGTATCATACATTCTATTATGTTTTCATTTTTCTATCCGAATTATTTTATATTATGTGCTAGAATTTAACTCATCAATCTTGAAAAATATCTACATTCTTCGTCTAAAATTTTAGTAAATATCCCATGAAAATTATGTACGTTTAAATATATTTGGAGATGAATGAATGGCTTTAAAGGTTGAATTTCAGTTACATTACTTCCAGCTTTCAAACTACATTATGTGTACCCGTAATTTTAATTTGCTATTTAATATGTTTATTAGGTTTAAATTGTGGTAATATATGAATATAGCACTAATACCAAAATTAGTAAGCAAGTCAATACGTTATATTGAATGTTATCGAAATATATTATTTTTATAAAACTGGATAATCATTAATAAATCTATCTTTGATCTGTTTGTAAAGAAACTGTAAAAGATATTAAAGATGAAAATTAATAATTTGGTCAAGATTATCTTTATTATCATTGATGAGATAATATACTGCCGTTTCTATATTATTTAACATTTTTAATTAAAGTTTGGAAAGTAATTGGCATTCATTGGTAGGTCTATAAAATCGGATATAATTATTACTCAATTCACCGTTGTAAGACATTACGCCGTAAGGTCACTCATAAAAAAACTTTCCAACACGTCGGTAGTTTATAAGCAGTTGTTTACGTAATCGATAAACATTGCAAAATAGTCTTCCTATCGATTAATGTTACAGTATGGTCTCATTAAGAACATATTAACTGGCCCCGTAATGTGTTTTGGGTTGGACCAAAGTTAAATAGATCAAACAACAACAACACAGCTTAAATTTTCTCGCGGTAAGAATATTTTTACAGTAAATAGAGCAATTTAATAATCTCGTTTGCTATATGACCTGAAAGGGGGAGGGGGCGAGAGGAAGGAATCTAACTCTTGGAAAGATAAAAACAAACCTTCTCTAAGGTGAACACTACAATACACCAAAATTTCATGGCAATCGGACGTATGGTATAGGAACGCATAAGGGACAAACATAAATCCTGGTGGTGTCGTTTGAGCCAGGGTATATTATAATAGGGCAGCCAGCTTACATTGCCCTTTATATAGAAGGCGTGCTCATATCGCAATGCTCTAACTGCCTATTTCTTCCCTTCTCTTTTAATTTGCAACATTGTCGACATCTTTTTTCAACACTCGATAATTTTCTATAGTTAATACGTAATGAAGACTCTTGGTTGAACGGAGGGGGAGCGCATTCCCTGTTAGTAAAGAATGTCATTTCCGGCGAGTCCTCCCCGGAGTCCTGCGTTGCGATTGCGCGTGCCTGGAATCGGGGCCAGGCCGAGGTCGCGTGCCATGTGGGCCTCCGTCGCCGCCCTGAGAGCTTCCCGTCACGACCCCGCCGCCCTCCTCGCCGCCCCCGAAGCGTCACGACGGAAACGGCCGAGCAATCGCCGCCCGCGACCGCCGCGGCGCCGCGGAAGCCCCCAGCCCTCGGGAAAGGCCTCCGACGCCCACTTTCACCTGCCTCGGCCTTTGTGACGTAACTGTGCTGAGTCACACCTTGTTGTGATAGATATTCTAATGTTGTCCGCGCCGTGTGGCTCGGATTCCGCCTGCACTTGAACAGTCGCGAGATTTATGTTGCAAGGCGCGGATTAGACCGGCTGGGCTCTTTGCCAAAATCTATGATATGCCAAGACAACCTGATCCATATTCCATATATGGCGCCATTAGCTTACTGAGGCAATAAGCCACCTGCAGTGATCTGTCAGACAAATATGAGCGCGTAACAGACAGTTGATATGACGATATATGAATGAGTGGTAAACGTCTTTCTAAACAAAATATGTCCTTGAACTCCATCCCAAATTATAACACAATTTTCAAAGTCTGGTAACGCGGAAATCTATGTTAATGAGCTTGGGCAAATAAAAAGATTAATAAATTTCATTCGACAGTAATTTTTCATCATATGAACTGCTTCAAATTCATTGTTTGTGAACATTGATAAATGTGATTCCCTTCAATCAGTAACATCTTCAATATCTTTGAATCCTTAAACCGCCACGCATTTACCTCAAATACGCCAAAAAGTTTGTTACACAATTTTAAAGGATACCTCACATTTCCCTAGTTAACGTAAAATTCTCAAAAGGATCGTAACCTACTTGATACTACTACAGAACAGTAGTAAAAGGTAATTATGATGAAAATTCTGCAACAATATTTATTAGAAATAAAATGCAATTATACTGCTGGCATTGCATTATTGCGAAGACCGCCCATCCAATTTCACTTTGATTTTGACCGATTCTCTTATGGCTATCAATTCACTCTCCAAACACCAATGTAGTAGTGGTTTCATCAAAGAAATCAGAGAAATACTTTGGAAGACAAAAGGAAGCAACCAAGAAATCACCATCTGCAAGATCCCGGCTCAAGTGGACATCTTGGGAAACGAGCTTCCCAACAAAGCCGCTAAACTGGAGGCTTCCTTGCTAATAAACCGCTCAGATCGTTCTACCTGCTTAAGAAACGATATATTGACTGAAAGTTGTAATAAAGGTAGAACAGGAAAATACGTAGGAATACTCCATAAAAAATGAGTCCTAAAACAACTTATACACACAACATCTGGAGAAGACAACAGGTCGATGTTGCAAGACTCGATCCTTCCACTGCCGCCCTACGAATTCATTACTTTCTTCTCGGTCTCCTCAGCATTTCTGCCATGACAGTGCATCGCATCCTCTTTGACTGCCCCACTATGACAGAAGGCCCAAGCTAGCAAACCACTCCAGATGTGAACTGTGTTCTTCTCTAGTGGCTGTTCACTGTCTTCTGAAATTTATTGAAGAAATTGGTATCCTAGAAGAAATTTAAGAAGTATCTATGTGCCTGTCCGAACGACTTTTCACTGGTCTAAGAGAGACTATCTTTAGTACTGTTTATTCAGTGTTGTTCGCAATATCAATATATTTTTTGTTTCCTATTGTAATTAATTTTTGTAGTAGCCAAGAGCATCGGCTGCTGAAGTGACTATAAGGTGAATTACAAAAAAATGTAATAAACTGGCCAAAACTCAGAAATACAAATTAAATTCAAAATAAAATGCAAATCTTTTCGTCCCCAACAAGAGACCTCTTCACATTTTTCTAGAAATAAAAATAAATACATAGACGCAATTGACTTCCAGGCAAAGAAAAAATAAATTTTGAATGTATAAATCTAAAAACGTTGATAATTCAATAAATTGTTGATGACGAAACAAATGGATGCACAAAAGCATGTCAAAAACGCACAAAAAACTAACCATTTAAGAATATGCGATAATATTTCTAAATCTATGGAAGGTATAGCTTACTAAAGAATCTTTAGTTTAGTAAGTCTCTGGGCGTTTGGTATTGTTCCCGCTGGTGCGACAGCTGAATCCTCAATTACTAGGGTCGTTCCTTCTCAAATATTCGCTGGAGTGGGCTATCAACTTCGTTAGAAGTAGCTGGTATTGGATTCAACAGACGATGTTGACGAGATTACTCTATTCCGGTTTTCGGAAGTATTGCCGAGTTTAATTGGTTCTTGCGGTTTAAGGGTTAATGATTAAATCTTCACAATGGTCAGCCTCAATTGAAAACTATTATATGTTTTGTAATAATAGCACGCCTTGAAAATACTTCAATGGATAAAAAAAACATCAGATATAATAAAAGAAGTTTTCTCCGACCGTATTATCGTTCCTTATTTAGAAGCGAAAAACAACCAAATGCAACTCACAAAGTTCAAGAACACAGGAGTTACGAAACTGACCTGCAGCTTGCGCTGCGCAACTTTGTTCGGTAGGGCCGGGAGGGGGGTGGGGGGAGGGGCAGGGAGAAAAGTTAAGAATTCCCATCAAACATCAATTGAAAATAAAGAGTTCAGTGTTTTAATGATAAAAAATTAAGAAATAACTTAACTTTCGAAGAAAAATTATATATTGTACGTAAAGGACTTTTTATACTATTTTATAACGAACGATTGAGCGACTTTATATACTCCTCAATTTTGCAAATGTGGCAATAAAAATTATTTTATTTCTTTCTAAAGCTCCAGGTTTTTTTTCTATTTTAGTTTCACGTCTATTTTAAAAAAAATATTATTTAAATAAAATGAAATGTCCAGTTTTACAGATAATTCAAAATTTTCATTCAACTACTTCTTTCGTTCTCAAATATGGAACTTGATCAAGTATAAAGGAGCTAAAAATAAATTTCTCCAAATTTTTATCTGCAGATAATAACGTGTGCATAAATTTAGAAATTTAAGTATAATATTTCATGGGAAAATCTTTTATTCAAATTTCACGTTAAAATTATTATTTCTAATAAAAATAATATAAACTTAAATCCAGGATAAGACGTAGTAGTCTATTAAAACTTCTGAACTGTCTGCAAAAGTAGTAATTTAATTTTATATTATTTACTTTTAAATCTACGTACATAGGTGCAATAATTTATTCTCATTTCACATGTCATAAGGTTAAAATAAGCCATGAAAAATTCAGTACAGCATCTGTAACGGTTCCAGAGAAAATGATAATCTAACAAATATTATATCAATGGCAAAATAGTGGCTCCTCACTCGCATAAAATCTGCTCGTTGACGGGGTGACTTCTGATTGGTGCTTACCTAATTTTATAGGTAAGCTGTTTTGTTACTTCCCCTGCACAAAGGGTTGGCTATCCTGAATCATTACTCCATTATTTCGGATTTTAACTTTTAAAAGTTGCTTATGTAATTATTCCTGCCAATGAGCAAAGATGAAAGCTCCGAGTTTCTGGTCCAGTGTACAGCGTTCGAGGCGTCGTTGCCAGGTACTTTTACTGAAAGTTATGATCCAGCATAATGATCTCCGAAAGGTGCTCTCTCTGTAATGAGACGGTTAAAGATCGCTATCTGACGAATCTAGACACGCCTACCAACCACACGTCGCTCGTCCGTCTTAAGCAGAACCAGAATATAGCGCTCACAGGGCGACAAATAAATTTCCCGTTGGCCTCGATTAGAATATAGGGCGCTCGCCGACGATAATCTCGCCTAATTGCGCCATTCAATACACTCCGCCATGAATTTACACGTCACGCTATTTGACACGCGTGTTGCGTCTAAACTGTGTCTTCGCGATATCGGCTGTCAATGAACGGCTTCAATTAACACCCCGGTGAAACTAATTCAAAATCAGTTAATTGGCCATGGCTGTCAGGTTACAGTAAAGAGGTCAACAAGGCGATGAAGGAATCTTCATTGTTTACCACGAATCTCGGTGTCTTAACCACATTATCAACGAAAAAATATCATTTTTAATTAAGAGATTGATAATAGAAATGTATGACTGCAATAAGAGAATCTTTGGAGAAAATCAGGAAAATCTCATAAAAATATAGTTTGCGGACACAATTATCTGTGATTCCAAGAGGACCTTAAACAGAGGTTGCTTGAATTCTTCATGAGAACAGAAATAGGAACGTCGACATTTAACAATTTCGGCTTATAGATGGACTAAAGTTGGGTTCCTTAGGTCTAATTTGGCCCACTAAAAGGTGTTTGACATTTATAAATAAAGTAATTAAATTTTCTAGCTTAATATTATAAATAAAACACAAAGAATAGCCAAAAGCCAGAAAGGAATAATTTCATTTCCAACTTTAAGGACCTCCTCAGTTCTTTCTACAAAAAGTTGATATAATGGATATTAAGAATAATAAAATTCACTATTTCGAGAAGCTATTTTATTTCGTTATTAATTTTTAAAATATTTGTGTTGCTAAACACGTTGTCTGGTTACAGCTGGAAGAAAACATAAGTATAAGGAAGGTTGGAAGTCATGCATCGGTTGATCTTTAGTGTATGATTAACATAAATTATTTATTTTAGTTTATAACTAAAAATATAATATATTTTATAAATTATATTTACATATTTTATTTTCTTTATTAAGGTATAATATTGAGAATTATTTTATAAAGACTAATTTATTGATAGTCTCGATGTATTGACTTCCAAATCCACTTCCTTCATTTTTGACATTTATTACTTATATAAAATAAAATAGCTTCTCAAAACAGTATGTATCAACATTTAAACGGTCAAATAACCCAATGCACCTCCACAAAAAGTTCATAAAATTCAATTTATTATATTTATTTAACTGCATAAATGTTTTTTACAATGAACTGTGGAGGTCCCTAAAGTTGGGGGACGAAACGTATTAAGAATAAATTAATCCATTTCTGACTTTTGACCGTTCCTTGTGTCTCATGTCTATTATGTCGAGAAATAAAAGTTATCCGTAACGGCAGTTAGCAGTAATTAGAATTGAGGGGGAAGAAAGGAGACAGAAAACAAGAAACAAATGAGACAAGTATGCCATCTGTCGCCCATCCTGTTTAACTTATATATAGAACAGGCGATGAAGAAAGTTAAAAATGAATATGGAAAGGAAACCAAATACAAGAAGAAGAAATAAAATCCGTAATGTTTGCTGATAATATTGTGGTATTAGGGGAGTCAGAAAAATACTTGTAAAACATAATAAATGACATGAACGTGATCCTGGAGGAAGAGTACAACATAAAGATTAGTAGGGGGGAAAACCAAAGTGATGGAGTGTATTGTAGGAAGTAGCGAAATAACAAAGGGTGTTAGATTGGGAAGGGACATTTTAAAGGAAGTTAAGGGAACTAGTCCGTGAAAATTTTGAAAAAATCAATTTTTAAAATTTTTGTTTCATTGTGAAGTACAATTTATTCCGGTTGTTTTGATATATGGTTTGTGTATGTTTTGATCTTTTAAATTACATGAAATCCGGTTTTAAAAATCTGTCTTTAGGCCACGCCTACTACAAATGTCTGTCTTGTCGTATTTGTTTTACATTTTACTATTTCTTTTTTAAATAACGATTGAAACACAGTTTCCAACTTGCTATAACAAAAGACGGAAGCAACAAGAAGACCAGGAATATAAAAACCAAAACGATTATGGTCCTGGAATGTTTTAAAAACTCCAAAACTTTATTTCCATTTTTCCGCAAGCCATATCTAAGTATGGTCTAAAACTATTTATTTAGATAAAATTTTGAAAAACGTCAAAAAACATTTCCTTGTAATAAAGGCTAACATTGAATATCATAAGAATTACATATTTAGTGTCATGAATAGCACAGAAAAAATGTTAATAAACAATTTTTTTAATTTTCCTTCATAAATAGAATAGAATAAAAAATTGAATAAAGTCGTCTTGGTTTCAATACATCACAGTTGGAAATGAAATAATTTAATTTGAAATGTTTCGTCTCTCTACAAAACTTTATGTAATTCAATATAAATCGTTTACTATAAATAACTAAATAATTATTTATTTTATTTGATATTTATATTATATTCAACTATGTATATTTAATTATATAAACTTTTTGTAGAAAGAACCGAGGAAGTCCCGAAAGTTGGGGGTGAGACTAAATAATTATTTATTTATTAATTGAGCTTTTTATAATAAACTATTTATATTTAATTATATAAATTATTTGTAGAAACAAGTAAGGAGGTCGCGAAAGTTGGGGGACGAAATTATTTCATTTCTGACATATGGCCTTTCCGAGTATTCTATTTATATCAGTAAGTCAGATTAATCCAATTACTTTTATTAAAATGGTTTTTTCATCTAGAGTATTTAAATTAACCATATTTTCAAATTAAACCGAGGAAAGTAAGAACGAAATAGTTTTAATATATGTTAAGTAATAGAATGAATTTTATTGAAATAAGGTAATTCTGCCTATTTAGAAATAGGTGGGACTCAAAGATTTTATATACAGTATAAACCACAAAACGAATTTTTATTCTTGAATGAACTATACATTCAAAATATTTTTCGTGAGGGAGAGATTATACTTTCAAATGTTTGTCAAATGTTGAACAGGAAAGTGGTAACCACAGAGATATGTGAGCAATTTTGTTCCTTGTAAGGATTGTTGCATTGGCGCCATGGATACTCTGAGACACGTCCTAAACCTGTTCCTGGCGCCTTCCTTGACCCGGCGTCTTGCCTGCAAAGGATGAGTCACTCTTGGAAAGGGGACACAACGGGCAAAAGCAATCCACTCTCTCGAGCATTCGCTCCTCCAGTAATGGTAACGTAACAGAGGACTAGTTAATGGCTGCTATTGATTTACTCATTTGTAAAGGAATGTATTACGCAGTAAGAAGTTCATCACTCTAATAAAAATGATGGTAGACTACGAGGATTATTGGCGACTGGCGGAAACGGTTTGAAAGGTCGTTGACGCGAGACAAGGTGACCGACCCTTGATAAAACATAACCCATGATCAGATAAATAACCTCAGTACTCTCCAATTTATGATTATTTAAGCAGTGAAAATCAATAAATAAATCTATTCTATCCCGTTATGAAATGCAGATAACCTTATCAAGATAATAAAAACTTTTAAAAATATTATTCGATTCCAGGGTTCAGCAAACTTTAATTATTGACTTCCTAAAATTATTCTAAATCTCTTATAGCGCCCATCATTATTTTTAGTAGTTTATTTGCCCTTCGTGTGGAAAATTTAAAAATATAAATATTATTATGCATTTATTGTACAGTTTCACATTTATTAATATAATCATTGAGTCTGACGATTGTAATGAAAATAATAAATGTTATATTTAACCTTAAGTCGTAGTTGAGTTATAGTCATCTTATTTCCCTGTTAGACTAAAATAGAACTAACGTGACTGCAGACATCATACAAAAATAAACTTTGATTAACTGGTATTAAAAGGACTATAATTCTTGTCTTTAAAATAAATATATAATAACTTGTGTTTTATATATATTTTAAACTTTTATATATGATGAATATGGCGAGATAAAAGCCGAAAGATACTAAAAAATTGTTCAAATATAGATATTTTTTAAAAAAAGATTTTCTTTCATTGGAACTTGAATAAACTTTGAATTTTCCAACAAAAATATAACAGAAATTTGGATGCCTTCTTTATATTCGTCGAAAATTGATCATAATACAATTAAAAAATTGAAATTTTCTTTAATTTAGTTATAAATAATTTAAAGTGTATATTGATTGATGCCCTAGTTCAGACTGATCCACAAACTGTTTCAATAATAAGTCATTCTTCAATCTTTACTGAAAAACTCAGTCCATCTTATATACGAAAATGATCAACATACTGCAACAGATATGCATAAAATATTATGCTCGTAGACATGAATGCGAATAATTGAAAACTTTACGTCGAAAAAAAAACTTTTTAATACTATTGATATATAATAAGTATTAATAGAACAGGATCTTTAAATACTCCTACTTCACCACAAATCTATAATAAAATTTTTATTGAAAAAGTATTATACATCATTAAGTTTCAATGTTACCTTAAAAATCTATACGTTTGAAACTTTGAATTAATTGCACTTTTATCGTGTATTTATCTATTGAGTTTCTGATACGTGCAATTAAGTTCAAATATTTAAATATTCTTCTTCTGTAAGAAAGTTATTTCGGTAGGCCCGTGGCTCCATCTCTCCGCAGCAGCCGCAAACATTAAATGTGACCAGAACGGAAAGAAGGAGAAGAAAATAATGTGCCATTTTCCCCGAGGTTCTGTTTTGCACCGCTATTATCATTCGTTACCCGCATCAGATTTACAAAGATTGCAAATTAACAATACCTGCAGGAAAAATCCTTTGCGTCAAGAATCTTTTTATGAATGATTGTATAGGAGGTTTTCAAGAAAGTAAAACATAAATTACACACAAAGGTATTTATAAGTAATATTGGTATAATTATAAGCTACTATTCTTATAAAACAACAATTTAAACGATTTAAAATATTATAAAAACAACAGGAGTAGAAATAATTGTTCATAAAAATAAATAAACTGAATTTAACTGAAGTATGAATAATGAAATACTGTTTTGAACGTATTATTCAGACAGATCAAAAAGTCATGGATATATGTTTGTAATTGTTTTTAACTATTTTCTTTGGATACCTGAAGAAAGCACCTCTTGTATTACCGGCAACAATGTAGGGCAATTGAAATGTCAGCTGGACACACAACGTTTGTAGCATTACAGACCATAGTTATGAATTGTCAATATTATTTTTGAAATAGAATAAAACTGAGGGGAGCAAATCATACGGCTATTTACAATTTGGCACTTTGCAGCACGTTGAAATTTTTTTTCACATAAAATACTTAATGTGAATATTAGGAAAACGTTGCTAAAAATGTTCGTATGGAGGGTGGCGTTATATGGGTGCGAAACGTGGACGATAGGAGTTGGGGAAAGGAAAAGAATTGAAGCCTTTGGAATGTGGTGCTATAGGAGAATGCTGAAAATCAAAAGGGTGGATAGAATCACAAACGAGGCGGTTCTAAGCAGAATAGGAGAAAATCGAACAATATGGAGGACATTAACTAAGAGAAGGGATAGATTAATTGGCCACTTTTTAAGACACGAGGGTCTTGTAAAATTAGCATTAGAGGGAAGTGTGTAGGGTAAGAACAGAAGAGGAAGACCAAGGATAGAATATTCTATGCACATTAGGGAGGATGTGGGTTGTGCTAGTTATAAGGAAATGAAAAGGCTTGCGCATGATATCTTAACATGGAAGGTTGCATCAGACTAGTCTTAGGACTGAATACCACAACAACAACAAATTACTTAAACAATTAGAAAACTAATACTTTTTTTAAATGCATTATCATGTAGAGTATGAACCAAAAAAATGAATCGAACATCTTAATATTTGTGTCACACAGAAGGTTTTTGGTACCAGAAATCATAAAGCTGAGAAAAATACAGTTTCCTGAAAAAAATTATTGAGAATCAAACATACTAATTAAAATTGTTCTGCGGCATATGTTACACTTCCCTTCTTTTATTTGGCATCATTTTTTAGTTTACTGAATATACAGGCATATTAATAGACAAAAGTAGAAAATAATTTTTTTAGAGTTGGGCTGAATTTTCAGCCTCTGTATCACATAAAACCAATACTTCAGAGCTGCATATGCGAGTATTCCTGTTAAATACCCCAAATATACCGAATTTGGTGTTTGAAACATGGATGCTTTTCAAAGAAAACCATTTGTTATACATAAAATATCAATCATTCAATCTTCCCTTAAACAATGTTAATGCTGATGGTTGAAAAAAATACCAAATGACTTTAACCCGATTTTTTATCACTAACCGAAGCTCATGTACTTTACAATAATTTCGTTCAGGAGTTTTCGGTTATTGCCATTTTTAAATGGAACCTATCTTCACTTTTTATACAAATAAAACTCGAGATAAAAATCACGAAAAATATTAAAAATAGCAACACAAAATTGAAATAATTAATCAAAGTTTAAACGTTGGTTGTTTAAAATAGAAAGGGGAAAACATCATACTAGCATAGGATACAGCAGCGATACCGTCAACATTTTTCTGAAAATTACAGACTAAATTTGCCTCTGGGATATTTTGGATGTAAAATAAGTTTCTTCATGGTATAGCGAGATAGAGTTTAAAACGTCTTATCATCGGGATTTTATAATAGTTTATTCCAAATGAATTTAATAGTTTTGAGTTCTGCGCATGCTCTTCGGGGCAAGTAGATTCCGGGCGGTAAGTTCACCCGACAATATAAATCGCTTATGAAGTTAACCAATAAATTGTACTATATTGAGTATATTATGAGCGGGAAGGAAAGGAAAACTTGGCGATTAGGATAGAGGGAGCGAACAGAAGTGAAAACAATCTCTCCGCTCTCTGCGACCAGTTCCAATCGCTCGAAAGTCGGATGTAAATTCGCCGTGACGAAGTGTTCTGGGAAGTAAGGGTCGCCGACACCAGATGGACTCCTTATCGGGCGCAAATCCCTGGTGACAGTAAGTGATGAGTAATTTTACACTAGCTTCCATATGCGGTGACAGACTTTCTAACGAATGGAAGGGTTAGGCAGCAGAGCGTGGAAAAGCAAGATACTGTGTTCTCTTGCTGACCACTCGCCAGATGTGGAATAACCACTGAAGACCAGGTAGTCACTTCACACGGAAATCATACCTTTGTTTTACAATGAAGTAAAAATCAATGTTATAAAATTCCAAAATCTAAAAAATTCATATAATTTCCAGAGTATTTTATGCTGTACACCTGTTTGTTAGTAGTTTAAAGTATCAAACAATTTGTATGTCACTAGATATATATTTAAATAATCAAATTTTAATTTCCAACACATTCGAGATGTAAATGGATCGTATATATAAAATCAAGTATCGCGATCGCGGTGGCACCGGCCTCCCCTAAACATAAACGGTATAAGACACGTCACCCCTTATGCTTAGTACGCTTTGAAGTACTCTGCTTAGTACTTCCATAAGCGCCAACGCGTGTTCCTCAAAACGCACCTATTCTATATTTAAAATGCAGCAAACTAATCTGTCATTTCCTATGCTGTTCCCGAGGATGAAGCTCAAGTAGACTAATTCCTTCCTAAATAAGATGACAGTTGAAGAGAGCAGAAAGCACTCAACAGGTATATCTAACCACTGTGGTTCTAAACCGGAGTAACTGAATTAAGTTTTGCAAAATCCGAATAAGATGAATCAGTTTTGAAAGTTGCAAGCATTTGAGAATACAACAAGAGTTGTTTGCAGTTCACCTTCTCCCACTGAAACAGTAGGACAGCTACGTCCAAATCCGGTGGAGGTATGGAGTGAAGAATGCTGCATCTCCCACCTTCAAGCCAATGGGAAGGCGTGGGACAAGAACCGATTCCGCCGAGTGATGTAGATTTCTACAAGGTTTTCCCTGCATAACATTTAGGTTAATGCCGCTTAGGAACCTTAAATTACAGCCGGAGTGGGGGGAAGCACAGTTACATCTCCGATACCTTACTCTCCCTCCTACAACCATCCTTTTCATCACTTCTTATTGTATTAAAGCGTAAATATAATCACATCGATTACACTCAAGCGTCATACCAATCCAAAGAAAATATAAATAAAGCGAAATATTGAGAAAAAATTTATTACCTATTGTATATTATGAATTACTCGCCTGCTAAATTATACAGTATAAATGATATTTGGCGAGACAAACAAAATGTCAAAATCATAACGAAGGTTATGAACAATAGGATTGTGATTAGACGTATCGGTAGTAAATATGAATTATTATTTACAAAATGGAACTAAACCTCCACCAAAATAAGATAATAGTATTAATAACATCTCCTGTTGCACAAGATGAAAAACCGCCAAGAAACGCTGATTAATAAAAATAGAAAAATTAATAAGTATTGCAATCGGCTGTGGCACCAAACACAGCTTAATATTTATTCCGTAATTCATCTTTGTATTTGTATAGGCGTAGCCCTGGAAACAAAACAAAAAAGTTCAATAAAATGGGTCCGAAACTGCATATTTTTAAAAATCTGTACGCCTATCCATAGCGGCTGAAGACTTCTTAATGACACAGGTTCTCCAGCACTCTACAAGCTAAACAGTGGAATCGGACAGTCCACACACCTGAGATGGAGGAGTACTGGAACCAGTGTGCGGCGATTGGCAACAGTAATAGACGACGTGAGTCATCCTCTTATCTGAGTGGTACTACATGATCATATTCAACGCATCCAGTTATTAAGGGCATAAAACCACAGTAGTAGATTACACCTCTGTCGATGGATCTTGATAAAGTGTGCTGCAATCCACTCATTTTGTCACACACTTAATTTACCAACGAGGCAAGGATTACAAGAGATAACGTGGTAAACTTTTATAACCAACATGTGGGTGCTGATGAAAATCCCTATGGAGTTTCAAAAAGTGGGCATCAGCATCATTTCTCCATCAACGTATAGGCTGCCACAAAGATCAAATTGCCGTCATTATCATCAATTTTTTGTTAACATTTTGCTTATTTTGTTGGAGGATGTGCCACGTCAGCAAAGACTACAAATGTGGATTATGCACCTCCAATAGGAAGTGTCTTGAATTTACGTCAGGTTGAACCTTTCCTATGAACAAGTGTACTTATCTCAGAAACTATTTGTTTCCAGATCCTTGTTTATTGAACACACGTGTTAATGGTTACTACCACCTCTCAAAATATGTGATACTTTCTTTAAATATCCTGGAAAGACTGAAAAGTTTGTAGTGAATAGTAAAAGAGTAATTTCTTGATTCAAATGTGACGTCGTATTCTCACAGTTTCCCAATTATATTTAGATATGATGATAGTAAATGTAATAATAATATTGCATATACCGTGAAATAGTATTCAGTAATTATATCATTAATAAGTTTTTATGAAAACCAAACTGTTGTTTATACGACCACGTATATATATTTATTTTCCAATGATTACATGAAATTTAAATTCGGTCGCGCATAAATGTTATGAAGATAATTATTAACTAAATAAAATTCTGTTTTATTTAATATTCGTTTCTCCGTGTAGTTGTGTTCACTTATGTAAGAAGAAACTGACGACAAAGCCGTACAGGTAGCGTATACCGTGTACGACTATTATGACTTGTCGACAGTTGCGAAAGCATTCAGAAGAAGTGTATGTCTTCAAAGAACTACACTTTCAGTCAGTGTGGACCGTAGAAAATGCATTCTGGGAGTGGTACAGCCTTCTGTCACATCATTCACGCAGTCACGTTGGTCTCTTATTAAATTGCACAAAGACATGAACAACATATACACACCCCATTACAAAGATAAGTGGGAAATTTAAGCATTTTAGAACAATAGACACGACGCGGATGTAAAAGCAGAGTGAACAAATGCGTCGAACACAACCAGCTCCGTAAAGGAAATAAACAGAATAAAATTAAGCATACTATAGCAATATAATCTGAGTAAAATGTTAAATATATCTGTTAGTAACATTTTAATTACAATTACTGAAATAATTTCAGGCCTTTTAAACAAATTAGTACGTCGTTCACATACATTTTCATATATTTAAAGTGCATTAATGAACTACACTATATTACTTTATTTAAAATTGATAAATATACCCTCTAGAATATTTTAAGGATGAATAAAATAATTAATATAACCGAAATATTATAAAAAATAAAATGAATGCCCTAGACCTGGAAATAAAAATAATTAATTTAAAGTAAAACGTTTCATCCTCAAACTATCGGGACCTCTTCAGTTCATTGATTAAACTCTTATTAAAATTTAGTGTTTCCACCATAAAATCCACGGCCGAAATCATTTTCTATCCTTTCGGAAATTCTATGTCTTTAGTAGCCTCATTTGGTCTGAAAGGGGGGAGGGGATTAAAGAACCTAAAGATCTGAAAGATCGATAGAAACCTTCTCTTGGCGGAGCACTATAATACACAAAACTTTCATAGTAATCGGATGAATGGTATAGAAACGCATACGAGACAAATATGAAGGTCCAGAGCAAATGATTAACGTGGGATCATTCTTACCGGAAAGAGTGGATACGAAGGAATCCCAATCTTCAAAATATCTACAGAAAACGTCTCTTGGGTGGTCACCGCTAAACACCAATCGGGCGACAATCGGATGAATGGTACAGGAAGGCATAATGGCAAATATTATGTCACAGCGTGTTCGAACGACGCCCGGTTATAAAGCTCAGAGCGCAAAGTATACATTTTATGGGAGGGAAATAAGAGGATAGAGAGAAGTTCTGGGAAGTCCGACAGGGCTGATTTCCTCCTTCTGAGCGTTTTCCTCCTCCACCCCCTGGCCCTAGGCCAAGGTTTTTAAATTAAGTCACCCACATGCTGAGGTGACCTTGAATTGGAGTCACAGACCTTCTGCATACGGTAAGAGTTGTTCGCTGATCGCATTGGACCAGACGGCCAGCTTCCCCTCAATACTGATCGATGCATTGAGGCGGGTTTGTTGCGTTCCCACAACAATCAAGTTTCCCGTCATCAGAAGGGCGTGGGAGTAGAACCAAATACCCGACCTGCCTCATGCAGTTTTTCTAAGGTTTTCCGTGCATCACCTTCAAGTGAAATAACGGATAGGATTCTTACACTACAGCCCGGGGGCCCTAGTCAACCTGTAGCTACCTTCCACATCCCGCCTTTTCAATTATCTTCCTATACTATTAAAGGGGAGCTGCCTGCTTCAGGATCACCCTCATGTAGAATTTTACCCAAAAACACATACATTTCCTTCTATTTATATGGATGGAATCTCTTGGGCATACAGCCTTATACAAAGCAATAATCATTCCCGGAAACAATGTTACGACTCGCACAGTATATTGTGAATGAATCCAAAATATCTTCTGCAAAATATTAATTGCAATTTTGAAGCTGGTTACAATAAATAATCGTTAAATAAGATCATCTCGAAAACAAAAAGTTGTTCTGACGGTAGATGTAATGGATAGCTGGCTTATATAATTGCTAATGAGTGTGGTGATGTTCCACCTATCTTGTGGTTTTACCGGCTGCTATTAATCCTTGACATGGTAAGTATTTTATAAAAGCTCTGATTAATATCGCATGCCATTTGGTGAAACCACTTACCTTTGCAAAGCTGTACAGTGACTTATGACTCCCAAATAATGGAGAGGTCACAGTGTGTTGGTGTCGAAGCCGGGACCCCCGCCAAGCACGTTGCAGCTTTTCCACATTGGTCATGTCGCCCACGTGTCCATCCAGAGATTCATTGAGCGGCGCGTTTCCTAGACAAAAAAGGTAAAGGTTACTTTTTAAGACTGAGGACACCTGCAGTCAGAACAATCTCGTCACTAAATTAGGAAACTACTTCATAATAGAAAAATTCTTCATGCAATAAAAAATATACAGTTTCTCAGTTTCTTGGCTCTATTGTTTAATGAAACAATACATTTCATAGTGAACAGAATTTTAAATTTTAAAGTAACCATGCAAAATTCTAAGTTTTTGCACTCAGATAAGGGAAAGTTCAAACTGTCATTACGGTTGGATTATAGTCTTCATACTGCATGACTATTAGTCTCTAATGAAGACTTGATTCATTACAAAGCATAATCATAAATATAATGTCAATGAACTCCAAAAAACAATAATTATTCTCTTCACATATTCTGAACTAGATTTCTAAATAAGTTTATTATGAGATTTGATAGACAGGTAACGAGAAAAACGAATCAGGCGCTAAAGTTCCTTTTGTTTTATTTTGATATTTTATGCCAATCATTATGCTGCAATTTATTAAGTCGTTAGTTTTTGCTACTGAAATTAAATTACCACCCGTGGGCAAGCTGTCAGACAACCATTGTGACTATCATCGTTACGCACAGATACCTTAAGAAAATTCTACCTGCGACTTCATCAATACGTCAACAAAAATAACATAAATACATAACCTACTTTCTTCGACATTTATGGCTAATTACGATGAAATTTTCGATTTGAATAACATCCTCAAACTTCTACAGTAGTAATCATGTAATTCCAAAAAAAAAAGAATCAAGTATTACCCGTGACAAGAGGGAAATGAAAATAACATTCTAAACAGTATAGATGACAACAAAATCGATTAGGGATGTAGCCAACGCCTATAGGGTGAGATATAAGATGAACATTAAACAATTAAAATTGAAGAATACCTGGTATCAAGTAAAATAAATTATGAGATATGACTAATTATATTACGTAAATATTAAATGAGGTTACTCATCATGAATCAGAATGATAGTCGCTGCAGTATGACAGAAAAATAAGTTTCCAAAAGTGATTGTTGTCGCTCAAAAAGCTTTCGGTTTGCGTTTCCTAAATTTATGTTACCATCTCTTGGAGTTTTTTGTTACAGAACCTGTAATGGATCTGAGCTAGCCGTGCATTTAATGACTTGTAATAGTTATAATTTTTAATAAATTAATTTTTTAAATTTTACCTTAATACATTTGTCCTAATTAAAACAGGAAATCAACTTTCCCCAGTTCACCATTGTAAACAAATAAGGACAGTGTCATTTTCGAAAATTACTATTTCAGTCGCCCTTACCGTGTGAGAGTTGACGGAATGTTAATTTCAGCATAACCATTGCAATGACTCGTGGTAACTTAATTCAGTCCATAAATATTCTTGTATCTTAAATAATTACACTAAAAGAATGTCCAAAAAAATCGTGTGTGTAGTCCTGGTCCTTCTTTTATATATTGAGTCTCAATAATCTGCTTTACGATTTATAAAACTTTTGGCATGTTTATTAACTTATTAAAAAGTACCATTATTTATATAAAATGTCAAATGACCGCAATAATTCAATATTAACACAGATATAATTTTAATACTATACTGTTTATATTGAGGAGGCAAGGGATTATTTTGACGTGAAATGTTGCTGTTAACCGGAAATTTAACAGTAAGGGATATAATTATTATTTTTTAAAAGAAAATTATTTATAACTGCCATCAAAGCAACAATTTAAAAGACTTCATTGGTACCGCTTTTTAAAAAACGCAGACTGACGAGTGTCTCCTCCATTAATTATAATTAATTACTCATAAGCTTTTATAAATAATTTATTAAAATTAATAATATCACATTAATAAAAGTCTTCGTAGAGATAAGTTTTGTTAGCAAGAGAAAGCGTATTTTTATCTCTGAAAAAGGAGCATTATTCCAATAAAAATTCGAAAAAGAGAGTATACATTTTTTCCTATACTTTGCTTCACGTTATATCTACGAGAGTTTGTCGATCCGCGTTTTTACTCATAACGTCAACACTACTCTTTTATTTCAAAACAGATTTTGCAATTGATACTGGACTGAAAATGTATTCACTATATACCATTGAAGATTTTCTTCAATCATGCATCAATTCATTCTTTCATACTTAAACCATACGAGTTTCTATTTATCGTATATCGCTAAATACCAGAGTTTATATTCAGTTGTAGCATGAAATTAAGGTGATATAGACTTATGTCTCATTGTTGTTATTCTAGGCATATAAAAATTCATATCAGTGTCAAAAATGAAACTGTATTTTCTTTGTCATTTTTCTTTTGGTATTATTCAATATCAGAACTGATTCTGCAGTCAATAAGAATCATTTTAATTATTATTCAAATTATTAACGTTTATATTAAAATTACAGGGAAATCCACAACTGTGTATGATTTTTCTGTTATTTAATCAACTTATTATGCTTATACATCGTGCATAAGCATATGAAAGTTGTCTTAAGATTACTAAGTCCTAGAGACTTGATATAAAGAATTGAAGTAGCCAATTTTATTGTGTTACGTTCGTGATCGAAATTAAGGTAATTGCTATAGGATGCAAAGTGCACCATTTCAAATTGTTACGACAGAATCAAATCGTAATGGCTCAGCTTTTCCGCAATTTGGCCTCCTTCCGAAAAAGACTGTCATCACAGTTGCCAAGCGTTCATTATAAACGAATTAACGAGTCGCGGTCTGTGTCATTTAATCCACGTGATCACTTTTAGCTTTGTGCACCGTGCTTGATTACTAGATTCATTATTACATGTTCCGTGTAAACGAGAACACAGAGAAAATTATAGAGCAGCAGCTGTAAGCAATTCATTAGCTTCCACATACATAACGATGGTAGATTGGCAATGCCAATATAATTTGCTAAAGGGTTTGCTTAGGCTGTCGCTATGATAAGAATTTATAACTTGTTTTAACTAAATAAAAGCAGTAAAGTGCATTATTATCCATGATGTAAACGAGCATTAAGTGAAGGCAAAATTACAAATTTGCATGTACAACAAAACTTGTGAATAAAAATATTATTTTGCATACGAAAGAGACTTTGTAATTTTTTTTCCATTATTCCGTCAGTTTCATTACTGATATCAGTTTTAATATAAACAGAAGTCCTTACCCGAGTCCTTAAGCTTGTGAGGAAATAAAATTATGAAGTCCCCAATTTTTTTAAACTTGTGAATGTTTTGCCGAGACGTACTGCGACTTTAAGGCCGAATGGAGAAGGTGAGTGATCTAATATAATGAGTGAGAACTATTTTTTCAGAGCGAAGGCGTACAGCTACTAAGTGGGGAAAGTCTTTACTTAAAAAAAAAGTTGAGTGATAACTTTTCGTGGAGTAGTGCGTCAGAGTCTCTTGAGAATTTAAGACCTGCAGACCTTAATACGGCGAAAGGAGAGGAGTAATAGTGCAACCAGTGTACTTTAAAATATAATTGAAGTGTTTTAAAAGTGGGCAAGTGATAGCGTTCTGGGAAAGTTATTTGCTATTGAGAGGAAACTAATTTTGAAAACACAAAGCTAGGGAGAAGGAGAACACATATTTTGGTTTATCGGATGAAACTAAATTATAAGTAACTGTTTTGCCACTAAAGTAAATTAGCAATTTAATCTCCCACTGTAATTGACCCTGAGAGAAAGGCCCATGTGATTTAAATTCCTTATTTTAAAATTGTACAAGCAATTCTCAGTATTTAATTTTAACTTAGTCAAATAAAAATTTTATTTCATTAAATTAAAATTAATTTATTCAAATAATTTTTTTTATTTGATTAAATTAAAATTCAATCATATGTAGAGCATACTTATTCATTTTCAGCTATATTTTCACGTTTCATTTGTTTTATTTAGTTGTTTGATGTTTTAGCAACATGTTTTTAAGGTAACAAATAGACAAAATATATGATCACAAGCTTTACGACATTGTAGTCAAATTACTGTTATTTTGGATAAGTTTGGAAATTTCGCCTACGAGTACGGAGCCGCGCGTGAAAAGTATGTAAAACTACAGCGTATTTCCAGAGATATGTTTGTTTTGTATGATTACATACTTAAACAGAATGAAGTTGATAAATTTAGAATCATATTCCAGGACTTCTACTTGAATTAACTAGAAATATTAATATTATAATATTTAGTATAGATGACTAAAATATTGCAGAATTTAAAATCTTCCGTGCGTTCGTGATTCCTTTAACAGCAATTGGATACTAGAAAGAGAACGGAACTCATAAGTAATATAATCAACCTACTTAAACACTTTATTATATAATATAAGCCAGAAAACCAGATTGAATGTCTCAGTAACAAGACGTGAATTAACGAGTATATCGCTTCCGTAACACACGTTGAATTTCTTTTTCGTGCCTTGTAAACACTGACCAAACATAGCTAAAGGTTTTTCCTCATTCAAGAAACACTTGTTTGAGAGCTTGTAATGGAGATTAATGGCTGTGGGAATTATGCAGATTCGTGTAAGTGGCCCGGAAAATGCCCCGGTCTGCGTGATCGACGTATCCTTGCCCACAGCTGTTCATAACTTATTTTCGCATATAGTTATCTACAAGGGCAGAAAACAAACTACACGAATAGGCCAATCGTGTGGACAACGCCCGAAACTTTCACTCTTAAAAGAGTGGAAACTTGATGCATCCCGAAAGTTTTAACAATGGAAAAATTTCCGTAATGACCGAAAATATTAAATTTTCATTAGCAAAATATTAACATCCTGGATGAATTTCTCACAGCTCTAAAATGTTTCGTACACATCTGAATGAAGAAAAAGCGCATAGTACGGTACAACAAGAATAAAGAATCTGGATGAAAAATGCCAATATTATCTTTGGAGAGAAGGGAGAGTTCTATGGAAGACGGAATTATTTTTACTTGCTGAATGTACAATATTATTAAGGATACGATTTGTTAAGGAGAGATATGCAACGAGAAATATATTGATTGGAGACGATTGAGGTTGGATTATTATTGTTCCATCAATTGGCAGAAACTGTTGATCGTTAAATTTGTGTTTTTTGGCGTGAAAAGTGTAATTTTGTTCAATATATTCTTTAAAGGTAGGTAAAAATTTTTCATGTGTGGTTGAAGCAAATTATTTGATTTCAGAAAAACACTCATTTGACCCCAAAGAAAAGATATGATAAAATATTTAATTTGTTCCTAATATTAATGAGCCGGGCATAAATATTCCACATGTCAGAGCCTGCAGCCATAGCTCAGAGCTTGAGACCTAGACTGAAAAAATGTGGACTCTGGTTCAAGATCTACTCACCGCTACCATTTTTTACTTCATTTACTATGTTTACCTTTCGTTTCTGTTTCAAAAATGTTGTTTCTGGAATATTCCACGAATGAACACTTGCACGGGGGGCGGAGGGGCGGATTTTTTTTTTAAATCCATAAACTGCCGTCATTTCCTTAACTAATTTGATACCGTTTTTGGTTAATTTGATTGTGTATAATTTCAACCACATTCATCGAGGTGGTGTAGGGTGGCAACATATGAAAATAAAATAAAAAAGTGATGTTTGGTATCGAAATAGGTCCTATCAGAGTCTCCTTTCTGACATTGTGAATGCGAATTAAACTGCAGGGGGATTGGACGGGGTAAAACACACTTCTGCTCAATGCATTTAAAATATAGAGCAATTTTGAGTAAATTGTTTCCATATTCCTCGCGACCCAAAAACCAAATACTTTTTGAGATATGACACGGCTACCACCCCTTGGGGGAGAGGGTGGAACTTTTATATGTAATGAAGGCTCATATTTGAGCCGAAAAGAATTATTGAGGTCAATAACAATATTTGTGTATAATTTCAACCTCTTGCAGCATGTGAGGGGTGGGTGTGGAAATGAGTCATATGAAAATAACAAGAAAACTATCAAGTTTGGTGTCGAAACCGGTGTAATGCGATCCGCTGTGTTACATTTTGACTTTTAATATGCGATTTAAGTAACAATTCATCTCTTAATTGGGGCAGCATCTATATTCTGTTAGAGTACTGAAAATATTTTTAGCCCTGTTAATGTACCGGGAGTATTTTGGAATCTCTCGAGATATTGGGAGTATATTTGAGGTTCATATTGTGACGTTTTCGGATCCGATTGAATTATGTGTTGAACAAGAATTAAATAATATACCGGGATAATATAAATAAATACCTGGCCAACGCCGGGTTCCCAGCTATTAATTTATAAAATACATATATTAATATAGATCAAGAATATAGGCAAGCCGCATTCATTTTATGAGATATCGATGGAGTATGTTTTTCACTCCTTTCTCATATATAACTTTAGTTCATTTAAAAACTTTAAAGATCAGTGGCATTTTTCTGGCCCTGAGGAACACGTGTGCCAAATTTGATCAATTTTGAACCTGTAGTTTGTAGGCCTGTAACTGTGACATACATACTTTAGTATTGACAAGAGTTTTAAGGTTAATTGATATAAATCTATTCATTAGCCATTATAATTGTCACAGAAAACAATTCAGATTTTTCTATACATTGGAAATTTTTTGTAATGCAAGATAATTAAATTATTAATTTTAAAATTACCCAGTATCAGAGGAATTTACTCTGTTGGTTTGATTCAAGTGAGTTGGATGTATGGAGGTGTGAACTACGGAATGATGCAATTTTATGACCTGGTGGGTGCGCCACAGCTACAACGAATAATTACCTGGAAATTTTAAACGAATTTCCAGACAATAAACACAACCACGCAAGGTGGCGGCCCTCCTTCTCCTCCTCCGGGCACCTGTGTTGTCCAATGCCGAAGCTCGAGGTCAGCCAAAGAATTACTGCAACGTGAATAACCACAAAAACATCCATGTGGGAACAATTAGCTCTGAAAGTACCGAAAGAGATACAAAGAATGTGTCGCTGGTTATAATATTAAATATTATTAAAGCAGTCGAAATTATTACCACGTTAAAATATTTTTGTAAAAAAACAGAAGAGACTATTTTTAAAATTTCTAGAATATTATGTTAACTATATAGTTTCCTTTAATATGCTATGTTTTAAAAACTTTATAAAATTGATACTACATACTCATCATTTATTATTGAAGACGACGTTTCTTTTAAAGCAACGATCAGGTGGAGTAAATTATACAGTAGTAAACAACTTACTTTTGAACACGGAAAATTGCTAATAATTAAAATTTATTTTCTGTCTCCTATTTTATTAACTGTGTAATTCCCGTAATATGAACAGCAAGCAGATGTACAAAGATGTTTTCGAAACTTCTGGAGAATCTCTTCCACAGAGTAATGTGGAAACTTATTTGAAAATAACTTGAAAAAATGCTACTCGCTTTACGTAAAGTAGTAAAGAGAAAATGGGTGACACACAGAGAAATTCTTCATATTCAGACTGTTTCAATTTAGAAACAAACCTAAGTATAAAAAGGAAAAGGACTAACAATGTAAAGATTTCAGTTGCCAATTAGGTAATAGAGAGACAGAATACAAAATACAAAACTTTTATATAAATAAAAAAAATATTAATGAGAGGAGTGTTGTACATTAGATTTAATCATTCGGCTTTTAATGAGAAAGTGATCGTAATAATTTAAATAGTTTTTATGATTGCTTGATATTATAAATAATTTTAGCAATAAAATAAACTAATAAAAAATTAGAAACAGAGGAATTTTTATTTTTTGACATTCATAGTATTATATAATAATATGTTAGACTGATTTCATTATTATATATATAATTAGTTTTATGGTTTAGTGTAAAACTTAAAAATATGTGTATAAACTTAATATTGTAAAATATTTAGTTATTTAGATTTATAAAAAAATTATTTTCACCTGATGACTTCCAAAAGAAAGTAACGACACGTCATGCTTTTTTATTAATATGTTTTAATTTTTCCACTTCATTTAAATATACTTTCTGACTATTTCTGTTTTCTGTATTCGTTTATTTCAATGAAGTCATGTAAACATAGGTGTTTATTTCAAATTAATATAATTGCCTTGACTGATGAAAGTATTATTGCAAATTAATAGTTTTCGTTAAATAGCCAATACAATATCGAATTTAGATATTCGAAAGCTGAATAAAACTCTTTAATTTTTATCACAAAAAATACGAACATCTTATGTCTCGTTTTCAGTTTTATGATGTAAGATAAATAAAAAATTTAGCCCTTTCTACAGAAGGCAAAGTTTAGCCTAAAGTATTATAGGGTTCCCAGAAAAAAAAGGTAGAGTGAAATTCCAGTAAAGCATAACTTTACCGTAACCGTTTTCTTTATGTTTTTAGTAAAATGCTCAATAAATCAGAAAGGAATTCTTAAGAAGATATGTGACCTACTAACGTTAAGCAAAATGAAGAATGGTCAATAAGAGAATCCGATAAAAGTAAATTTGGATGAGTATGTGTGGGGCGAAAACAGGGAAATGGAGAAGGTGAGAGTATGTGACGTGGAAGGCGAATAAGAATAAAGAATAATGTTATTAATATGCGTAAGTGCTACAGAAACTGAAATGTAATGTGGAAAATCAGCTTTACGAATGCAGTATATATTTCTTTGAGGTTCATCAGCGCTTATCTGTGGCTCTAATTACTGAGGAAGCGTAAAGATAGAGCGTGTGCGTGCATCAATCTCCATTACCACACACAACACTTCACGTAGCATCAATCTTGATTGCGCGAGGAATGCATCAGGCTTGCGATGCTAATCTCCGCTTGTTAAAGAGTGTTAATGCTGCTGCAGTTTACGCCACCAGCTTGTGGGAAAGACATTGGAATCCGCACAAAGCCAGTGAAAAACGAACAAAGCTTTTCCTGTGAAATTACACTACAAACTATGTTTCTTACAGTACTGTATCTAATTATAAACACAACAAAAATATAGTTCTAATAAAATATAGTTTCAATATATTTATGACGGAATTTCAAAAAATACTCTTAATTTCTAACATCAAATTATAGGTTGATTTATATACGGCAAAAAAGTTCCTTTTTATAGAGTTTGCCATCATAAAAAATGTACACATTGCCAGAAGGGGAACTCATCAATAAGTCACTCAGCGATGGATGGCTTGTATATTTTAAGAAACAATTACTAAGTCGAAACTTGTAGTATTTAAATTTAATTATTAGATACTTGTCACCTTGGTCTTTAATAACTTCCTGTCTACGTATATAATTATATGAGCTCTGGAAGCGAAGGATTGTAATACATTTAATACTGTTATAAATTGATGATGTATGAAATTCTACATTATATCCAGTAACTTTTGAAAGGTATATTATCGATGAAGTAGAAATCATAAAATTCGTAACTCACTGGATTACAACCTTAGTTGAAAAGAACATGTCAGTACATTAATACCCTCAGATCAGAAAAAATTGACACATTAAAGCGTATATTTAGGATATACATCACATGTACTTTTCTTTGTTCTTTGATAATTGTAAAAACTGTAGCGCTCCTGGTGGAGACTGGCACAACGAGTTTTTTGAGTTTCCTTAACGTTGGTTACGGAGCCGCACACGGTTGCCTCCTACATATGTTAAGAGTAAAATGAATTAAATACAACGATTTAAAGCACGTATTGCTTCCTTTTTTCCACTCCACAGATCAATTTATCAATCCTGAAAACCATGCTTTACTATCTTACAAAATTGTATAATTGAGTAACTCTATAAGTAATAATAAAGCCTTTCTATCCCATAAGCGTATAATTAGGACATTTAGAAATAATTTTCTTCTAATGAAAATAATGAAATTCTATCGGGCTGAAAATTTGTCGCAAATTTAATAAAACCAAATATTTTAATATTCATGAATTTTATTTAAAAAAATTTGACGATCTTTCGGTGTATGTTATAGTAATCTTCATTTATCAAACTAAAATATTTCAAAAGTTTCTCAAAAATTTTAATAAATTTATGAAAATTGAAATGTAATTTTGGTTTTATTAAATTTGCGACTGAATTAAAACCAAGAGTTTTTCATCCTATCAACAATAAAATCAGTCATTTAATAAAAAAATTCCTTGACGTAAATGT
The DNA here is from genome assembly GCA_034510155.1 of Eucriotettix oculatus. Classification (NCBI taxonomy): domain Eukaryota; kingdom Metazoa; phylum Arthropoda; class Insecta; order Orthoptera; family Tetrigidae; genus Eucriotettix; species Eucriotettix oculatus. Next base: position 21,472,347 of record CM067382.1, on the reverse strand, counting down.
TTAACAACACTTGGTTTGGCCGAAAGTTTCTGATGATCGGAAACAACTTTGTTGTCTTCACCACGTGAGGTGAAGGTGATGACGGTATTCTAATTCGAGAAAATAAAATAATATGCCAGGGAAAAAGACCCGTCAACGTATGACAAGTACAGTAACATAATGAGAACAGCGGCGAAATTACATGGCCCAAAGCGGAGAACAACCAACTGTCACAATTATTCTTTCGTTGAAGTGTTATTCAATTCATATTCAATTTATTCATCACGAATGACAAAGAAGATATGGACCCTATCATTATTCCCTTTATTCACTTGTCTTCATCTTTCTAGCCTCTCGCTTGATTTTTAAATATAGACTTTCAAACCTTTATGATTGCATTGAACATATTCTTTTTCCTTTTATTCCTCTTTAAAGTTGGAATGTGACAAAAATTAATTATAATTAATCAGAAGGGATCATCAGTACAGTCTCTCACGTTTATTGGGTTATTAGTCGAGAATTATAATAGAAGATTTATTTCGAAAAGTTCATGATATCAGGAACTGAATATAGCCAAAACTGAAAGGAAAAATTGTTATGCAACACTTACTCACTCCGACTTTCAAATCCTTGTAACACTAAGTGTGAAAAGCTCCTTTGAAACGATCTTAGCTAAGCTCCCCGTGTATGGAGTCGTCTATGACTCTGTTTATGGAACGGTAAGAAGCAATGCAAATTAGCAACCACCAAGGCTCATTAGCGCAGAGCTTAGTGGGCGGTCGAAATGCGATCCCTTAGGCTCGTCGGAAGTAATAAACACGGTGTCTTCATCATAAACCACTCCTTTCAACGCTGGGTCCTGAGCCACTTCGAAACATTCTAAGGTGAAATTCGCTGATTGGAGTTGTCACTGCTCTCACAGATAATAGAAACATATGATAATATAATAAAAGACAATTGTTCAGTATTGACGTCATGAAAAAAAATCTTATTGATCATATCGGTTCTAACACTGAGAAAAATATGCATCAATTTTCATGATAACTTAAATACAAGATGACGATCATAGCTGAAATATAAGTGACATTTATTGCCTGCCATTATCAACAGAAATGTGAATTTATATGAATAATTTTTATTTGTACTACTAAAATTCGATATATACGCTAAAATTGCTAAGTCTCTCATTCATAATTAGTTTCAGTATGTTAATCGGTATTTTAAGCAAGGTCAGATTGAAGAGAATATCCTCTATTTAAGAGTGGCTAATATTAAAATACTTGCCATAAGCTCCATTCATAAATCATCAGAAAAAGTGAGCGCCCCTTCCACAAAGCCTCACGCAATACACGTTTTACACGACGATCCTTTGTTCGACTGATTGGGCATGAAAGCAGCTTTTCCCATAACACGGTGTCTAACGAGTATTTACTTTTCACACAATTTTCCAATATACTTATTCAAATCCCTCCCTATTTAATATGTTAAATAAAATCGTCACAAATCCCCTAAAATTGTTTGTAAAATAGTAGCCTATAGCTTGTATTAAAATATACGAAATATTAATAGTTTAACTCTCAACCAACTTTGAAGGCAGGCATATATTCGCATTTTTAATATCTGCCTTGAAATATATTGATTTTATTGTTCGTTCTCTTAAAGATTTAATTATTTCATTTAAATAATTAGACTGAATGACTGGAGACGAGAGCGCAGCGGTTGTAAAACAGAACTATAGATTTTATTTTTGCACCAGGTGACCAAGTCACATTCCAGCGCCTAGAGCGAGATAATTAGGTACTCAAGATACTTTCATGCTTCCCTTGGATAAGTGGTCCAAATCAAAAGCCAACCAATTTGTGAAAAAATAACGGGAAAACATTTATTGTAACTGAAACCAACTGCGGAGGTTATATTAAGATTCTTTATTATATTGGAAACATAAATTACTAGAACTATTTTTTCTGTAACTCAGAAATGAAATAGGCATTGACGGAGGGGCAATCAATTTTTGTAGCGTTTAGTGTACATATTTGAGTAAATATTCGGCACCTTGAAATAATTATCCAGTTTCATATCATGAATCATGCACGTTTTGTGTTGATTGTACATAAATGGATCTTTAATGAAATTGTTTGAAATGCGTACAAAATTTATTTTTATGTTTTGCACGCCATATTTATTCTAAACGTGCTCCCGGAGACTTCTACACACCTACACATTGGACTGACTATAGCTGCGCAACAAGTATAAGTAATGAAGAGTCCAAACTTGGCTCGACCAACAATATGTACATAAATCTTTCCATTCGTGAAACTTTGTAGCCGTTTGTTCCTTTATATCCGAAATGTTGGCCATCTCTCGTGTATTATTTCCTAACCTCATTAATAACACTAATTGACAACGACAAGGTTCCTAGTGTAACGAAAGCGTCACTAATAAAAAGTTACTTCATATTTGGTTACTGTTGGTCGGTTGTTCCATTGTGTGAAAGAAATTGATGATAAAATAATTGCAGAAGAACGACGGTGTCAAAGAGGGAGTAGTAAAATAAACCAATGTTTCTAATAGTAAAAAGGTCTTAGAGGGTTGTGGACATACGAGCCTATCAAAATATTTGTATCACATTTCTCAACAAATTTCTAATCTAGAAAGCTATTGTATACAAACCACTACCCATTAGAAAATATCGAACTTTCCGTATTTTGTACGGGTACAAAAGTATCGATACTTTAATCAGTGGTAGCGTAGAATCCCCGATATCACTTTTAAACTATTTCTAACCTAGAGTATGGAACATATATCGGAATCTGAGAAAAATGAAACTTTCAGACGTATTTTGAAAAACTATTATTACAAGTTGTTTACTCCTCATTCTTGCAATTACATATTCAAGTAGATAAAATTATTTTATTGCTTAAAGCATTGAAAAATTAAAACTAGTGCTTTTTAAATAGGAAAGTAGATTGAAAATAGGTAAAAATTATTAAATACTTTACACATTGTCGTTGTTGTTGTATGTTCAGTCCTTAGACAGGTCTGATTCAACTCTCCGTGTTACCTATTCTGTGCAAGCCTTCTCATTTCTTCACGACTATCACATCCTCCATAGTCTGCTTAGCGCATTCCATCCTTGACCTCTCTACTTTTTCTTACACCACACACTTCCCTCTAATGTCAATTTTACGGGACCCTCATGTCTCAAACCGTGGCCTGTCCTTTTTGTTGGTCAAAATCCTGCGTCTTCCACTATTCGGCAAAAAGTTCCCGTTTTGTTAAACTAAACACAGCATTCTTCTATAGCACCACATTTAAAAAGCTATTTATTATGCTGCCCCAGTAGCAAAATTCCTTCCCATCCTTCAAAATATCCCTTCCCAACCTAAACAATTCGTATTCCACTATTTCCCATACTACAGTCCATCACCTTGGTTTTCCCTCTACTAATCCGCATGTTGAATTCTTTCTCCAGGACTACGTTCATGCCATTTATTATGGTTTCCAAGTCTTCTTCTGACTCCCCTAATACCATCAGCAAATCTTTAGTGATTTATTTCTTCTCCTTTCATTATGATTCTTTTTTCATATTCTTAATTAACTTTCTTCATCACCTATTCAATATATAAGGTAAAGAGCATGGGTGACAGACTGTATCCTTGTCTTATTCATTTCCTGATTTCAGTTTCATTTTCTTGCCCTTCAATTCTCACTAATACCGACTGCCTTCTGTAGACGTTATGGATATATTTTATTCCTGACATAATCCTCAGCAGTGTGTTCGAGTTCACAATTATTAAATATTTTTAATATATAACTGCATATGTCATGAACGTATGCCTGTTTTTATGTACATATTTTAATTGTTATTAATTCCTTTTAACAAAAAGAAACACAAATCTTAAAATTTCTGTAACTACATACTGCACGTAAGTAGAACATTACTGAACCCAAAGTTAAAAAATAATATATCACTTAACGTCTGGTTTTCAAAATAATTATACAGAATTTAAGTAACGACCAGCCCACAGACAAACCAAGTTTTATACTATAGCAATACTGTTTCATGCTCAAACAAATTTTGAACATTAATAAATTAATGTATTTATAATCGATTAATACATAAATATATAAAAACGCAGTTTCACAAATTTAATAAATAGAAGAAATTTATCTAATGAAGACCAAATTTTGAGGACGAAACGTTGTAGGAATTGAATAAAAAGTTGTTTTGTATGAAATAAATAAAATTCTAAAAAGGTAACAAAATTTGAAAACCCAGCTCTTCTTCACTTTTCCTATCGTTTGGCACTCAAAACATTCCGAGATTTTAAAAAGAGTCTCCCAGCTTTAGAAAATAATAATTCACTTGGATTTAGAAATATATTGTTGCAAATCGACTAATGTGACGATAAAATTTTGCCAATTGTCAAACTGAACGGAGAAGTTTTCAAACGGAAGCCGAGTTCCCTTATATATAAAGTGAGCACGTCATCAACAGGTTTGATTAAAGATTAAATTCTTAGCAATCAGAATTATCCTTGCATTTTTATTTACCTCCTTATTATGCTTTGTGCTACACGCATTTTTGTAATTTATTGCTTTGAAGCTATGGGTTTTCATATTAGTTGTGTTTCTATAAATTTGAAGCAGATTATTAGAGTTTACCTTCTTTCTAAAAATCATAATTAGCTTTCCTGAGGGGCCAACCTTGCCTAGTATGTAATCGGATTTTTAAAATTATGAAACAAAATAATTCATCCATATTAATGTTATTTAAGTGATGAGCATTTGATTAAGTATCTCACGTTATAACAAGAACTTACCGAGGTTTTGGTTTTTGACGTTGCCTTGGAACTTGAACTCGCAGCACAACTCACAAAAGTAGGTAATTCTACTAGTAATTAGTGTCACACGAACACGAGACGACAAAGTGACAAAACAGAGTAACATTCATTAAATAAAGGAAAAACGGACTGTAAAAACTAACGACTCAAAACAGAGAAATCGACTGCCACATACGTTTAAATAATCCGCTAATACTCAGAATAATAGTACAAAAAGTATCAGGAAAAAAGTAACGAGTACTAAATCAATATACATCGAGATTCTAATACCGAGTTTGTTAAAGTAATGAGTCCTAAGACTGGTCTGATGCAACCTTCCATGTTAATCTATACTGCGAAATTTTTTTTAAATTTCTACATAGCCACCATCCTCTCTAATCTTCTTAGCGAATTCCATCGTTTTCCTCCTACTTGTGTTCTTATCCCACACATTTCGTCTAATGCTAATTTTACAAGACCCTCATGTTTCAAAACATTCCCTCTTAATCTATCTCTTACCGATATCAGTAAAGTATCAACGGGTACTTAAATATAAGGATTCTCTGGAATCGTTTTCGTTTAATTCAACGTATTCGACTTGTATGTATGAATGTATGTATCTATGAAGAACAAATGAAAAGGAAAATAATTACTTGATTATGGTATTTTATTTGTCACCAAGGGTGGAAAAAATGTATTTCCTGAAATTTTGTCAAAGTTTGACAATACATAGCATCTCCGTTTTTCCCTCTCACATATTTATACTCTCGAAAAACTTTCATATTAAATTTATTTGATTAACGAATCATCATTTTTGCCCCGTTAATTAGCAAAGATTCCTGGTCCACTTTCTTCTCAAGAACTTCTATAGTGATTAATTATTCATGAAGAAATTAAAATTCACCTTTCTTCCATTAATCAAAAAAAACTATGAAACCATCTGAAAGACGTTGGTCGTTTCTCCAAAGGGTCGACATCGGCCATCAGTTGAAGTACGACGCTATTAACTCCTAAGTATTCGCTGCACACACTTTCTCGCTTCATGTCGTAACATCTGCGAGCCATATTAGGATTTTTACGAGACTGCATCTGACTGATGTCCAAGTTCTTCCATCTCAGCTGAAAATAAGTAACCAAGGACAGTAGCAATCGCCCTATTTGTACTACATCTGGCAATAGATACTCCAGGAGAAAATAATCAGTTTTCCGTTCTATCAATATCAGATCGTTATATTTCATAACTTTAGTGATATTTAATACACGATACCGGTTTCCATCGCAGTACTTTGCATTAATGTATGTAATGCGTTTACTTATGAAGAGCGTTAACAGCCTTGAGGAACTGAAATCTAGTCAGGAACAATAATATTTTGTTACTTTTTCTGGAGGATTAAAATGTTTGATATTGATGAATACATAAAACTTATGGCCTGTAAAAATATTTTACTTACTAGCTGGGGATCCGGCGTTGCCCGGGCATTTATTTATATCACCCCGGTACATTAATTCAGCACACGACTAAACGGGCATCGAAAGCGTCACAATATGATCCTCAAATATACACACATTACCTCGAAAAAGTAAGAACTATTACCAGTACATAGCAGGGTAAAAAATATTTTCAGTGAACTAACTGAATAAAAATTATCCTAACACTTTATAAGAGCACAAAAATACTCCTAGTACAGTAATCTAAAAATTTACGGTAACTGAGCAGAGTAAGAAACACACACTGTCAAAATTACGTCCTATATTTTAAGATGTTAATAAGTAGACAGTAAGAGATGCAACCGAGCCACACCCCTGATAGAACTAGGGGTTATTTTACCCATCAAGTGTTCAAATTGGATCGAAGTGACATATAAAATAAATTCGATTGAAATTGCTCCAATTGTAACACAACTTAATTTACTCCCCTGACAGTCAATAAAATTAAATTTATGCAGAAATATGTTTTACTCCGTACCACCCCCGCTAGGGAATGAACTGCAATTTAAATCGCATGCTAAATGTCAGAATCAATCTCGAAGACTCGCACAGTAGCGATTTCAATACCAAACTTGACTGTTTCTATTTTATTTTCGTGTGACGCCCCCTACACTCCCACCCCTATGAATAGTCCACTTTGAAACTGGATAGGGTTCAAATTATACGCAAACAAATTAAGCGGAAACAAAATAAAACTAATTGACTCATAAAAATATATATTAAAAGGAACTAACACCTTTTTACGGATATTTAAAATTTTCTGAGTTGATTTCCGAGTCGCTAAAAGGCGTCCTCAAAATTTGGTGGAAATTGTTCCATTTGTTAAAAACAGTATGAAAAAGTTTGTTTTGCCCCCTCCATCCACTTTTATGGGATGAACTATAACTTAAATTGCATTTTTAATGTCAAAATTAAAATCAGATGCTCACATTACACCGGTTTAGATCCGAATCTCGATGGTTTTCTGGTTATTTTTATGTGATACCCATCCGCCCCCACCCCTAAGAATACTCCTCTTCGATTATGGATGGGATTGAAATTATACGCTCGCAGTATTGGAGAACACATTATAAAATTAATTGACTCAGAAATGTATTTGATGGAAATATTGCCCGCTTTTCGTTGTTTAAAAAATTTCACCCACCAACCCTGTCAAAGTGGTGGTAGGCATGTCTTATCCCAATAGTCTTGATTTCCGGTTCGCAAAGGACACGTGTACAAAGTTTGGTCGAAATTGGTCCACTCTTTTCGTTTTTTATGCGGAACATATATACACCAAACACACAATAATATCCACAACCACATAAACAGATACAGGCAATTTTATAATAGAGAAGATATAACTGAAGACCGGTGAATAAACAAATATATCAATTATAACACGCTTGTTAATAAAGTAAAATTTTCATTGTTTGCTTTTAGTCGTTTGTGATTTGTTTAAGTTTAGGTCAACTAATTATAGTAAATAATAATAAAGATTTCAACATCGTAAAATCAACGGCACATCTTCGAATAAAATATTTGAAAAATTCTGTGTGAGATGTTAAATATCTTTGTATTGAGGAGGTGTGTCTTTGGTATAAGATGAGGTGTGGAGAATTAATTTTTTTAAATATATATATAATTAAATCACGTCATGAGAAAAAGAAGTTCAGCTAGTAACTTTTAAATGTGCATCACAGGTGAGTTCTACAATATATATAGATAGTCTGCGAAACATTTATAGGTCTGGGAATAATAAGCCAATAGGATGCAAATACTTGTTTCGAGTGACGCTGCAGAGCTAAGAAAACCCTGTCCCTGACAGGTGTATCAGCGTTTTTCACATTCAGTTACCTTGCCGATGGCACCGACTCTCCACAGTGGCAATTTCTCAGCAGTGACCAGCAATCATCATCATCTTGTTAGTCGGAGAGGTGCCAGAACACCGTCATTAGCGATCCTTGGCGTGACTCGCGAGGAATTTGCATTTCAGCTCTTGCAATGCCATCCCGATTCAGTCCATGGCGGAACCAACTGTTGCACATAAAGTAACCTGATAATCTCAACTTGATCCAGTGGTTGGCAAATAGACGAAATCCCGACACGAAAACTCCAATGTCAAACACAGGATTTGTAATCAATAATATTAATATTTGGCATAGGCATCAATGTTTGCACTGAAAACGGGGGTTGACGTTCATGGAGAATCTATTCGCTGACTACCAAAAAGATTCATAACGTGTCATTAAAAGTAACAATTCCGGTCGACAAAAATCCTTGAAAGGGCTGCAGCGCCAATGAAGAAGAATATGCCAATTATTAAAAAAAATTTAATCTTTTAAACAGTATATGAAATGGATTTAAAAAGGTGATCATTCTCACACTGCAATAATTAAAGAAAAAAAATGCTTTTCAAATATAAAATTTTTCCATCCCAATTAATTTATAGTACTTTAAAAATATTTTTTTCAGGCAATAGTTTGCACTTCAAATACAGTCCTTTGTCGGCTAGGTTTGAACACCAAGGAATAGCAAACCCCAAAGAGTCAAAGACCGGGCATGATACAGATACTTAAATACAATTTATTTATGGGAAGAGGACAGGGAAGGGAAAAAATTCATAAACAAAAATAAAGGAATAAGAGTACTTGAAGGTAGCACAAACACGCAACACACGCAAAAAAATGTACCACAAAAATATTTATAACGATTTTACACTTTAATTTGCAAAGTCTTTCCATTAACCATAAAATTTCAGAAAAAGCGACACCATAATTAAAAACAAATCTTGATTGAGAAAGAATAATAAAAATGAGATTAGTTTTTTTGGATTCAGGAAAAATATCTGAAAGACCAAAGAACTCTGCAGTCAAAGTTTTGACCTTTTGCATACGATAAAAAATATCCGATTAGTTCAGCAATAATTTTTACACATAATGCATCTAGTTGCTTTATTTGGTTCTACTCTCAATACATTACCAAATTTTTTCCTAAAAATAATTTGAAGCAGTTGAATGCAAGCAAAAACATCTGACATCGCAAAACCATATCAAAATTTCAATTAATGAAATGGAAGAACATGTCAAGGCGAAGTGGGTGCAAAATCCATTTCTTTAATTACTGACTTAATTAATTCCCACATTAATAAAAGTTTAGTGAACCGATATTTTTAGAATAACATTGTAAACAAGTCTTCTGTTGTATTTTCATTTTATCCCTAATTATTAAAATTTATATAATCAATTATGACCTACGTTCGTTGTATGCATCGCTAACAATTAAAAGCATTGGAAATAGGAAATAGCACGTGAATTTTGCTTCCTTATAAATACAATTATATTTGGCAGAATTATATTAGAAATATATAGAATTTTGTTCATGAATTTCTTATCATGCCCTTCCCTGACCCTTTTCCATAAATAACTTGTATCAAACTCTCTCTTTGACTGTTGACTTGTATGTATCTTCCACATAGAAAATTAAACGTGAGGAGCAAGTTAGTATAATTTTTTTTCACACATTACATACAATCCAGTAACAAACAATCTGTGGGTAGAACGCCACGAGCACCTGTGGGTATGGAAACTGTGTAATTTTAAATTTAATTCAGAAACAGTCATATTAGTACCTAATATATTTTTCCATGATCGCTATTATTGTTAGTGTCATTCACAAAGTTAGGTCATCTTCATGCATACTTATTTCAGAGGGAAGCTCGGCCTATGTGTAGTAAATGTGGGGACATACTAATGATAAAACACATAGTATATAACTGTCACTCTGACTCCCAGGTATTCACCAGATCAGAGAGGGGGAACTCGACCACTCAGAAAGGGCCATAACATTTCTGTTCATGTTCCTGGCTCATAACAAGCTATTAGAAAATAGAAAAATAGGAATGACAACTAAATTTTGCTAGCTACTAGTCATAAATGTCCCCGAGTGCAATGTGATCGTGTGGAAGTCCCTAATGGCTACAATTGTTAATGATACGTTAAAACAAACTAAAAATAAACACACAGGGTGAATTCTTCACCGCGCTTAAAGTATAAAGTTATTTAATGTACATAAAATTTACTTTCTTAGTTTTCTTTGAATATTTAAAGTATCTACAGAGTTCTTGACTTGATGAACGAACTTTGGATCATCATACCGGTTGTGATCAAATTAATTTTTCCTCGGGAAAAGTATGATTCACAGTGAATAAGTAAATGTGTTCAAATTAGTTTCAATCTCGATTAATGCACGTGATGACAGAGATTGTAGAGTATAATTTAAAAAATTTCAAAATTAATATAAATAAACAAATACTTGGGTAACGCTGGGCACTCCGTTATTAAATTAAATATTTTGAGAGTTGTTTCATACGATTATTACCGATATTTTCCTTCAGGTTGTAGCTCAAAAATCGTTACAGCTGAAGCCTTTATGCCATGAACAATAATGCCATTGTTACGCTGTTCTACGTAAGCGATCCATCTTAATACGCTAGGTAAACGTTCCCGGTGTGTTAAGACTTTCCAAACATCCGGGTTTGTTCATTGAGCAACACACTAGGATGATAATATGTAAAAAACCACATTTTTTAGATTTATCCACAGGGATTCATGAAATTGTTACAATTTTTATAAATTTTGTTTTATTTAACAAGCGTATTGCGTCAGTTTCCCGAGTTGTCTCCTACCAATACTCATTTTATTTCCCATTACTTCCATCATTTATATTTCTGTTGAATTTTTTTCATTTGTTTCAGAAGAAAACAAGCGTGGTCACCTTTTGTTTTTCAAAATTACTATTCAGTTGCACTCCAAAAAATATTGCAAATTTTTACATTCCTGTGATATTTCGAAAGCAACGTGATATTTTGATTACGTACCACGTCAGCACCGTAGAAACATAAATTTAATTCATCGTTTTCCTGTTCTCGTCGCTATTCTCTCCAATATTTTTATTAATTTGATTGATTTTACTTAAAAGTACAAAATTGTAATTATAAATGAAAACGTAGCATTGATTCATAAAAATATTTATACTAGTTATTACAAATAGATACTACGACGTTTCGTCTCCTTTTAAAAAAATTTACGTAATTTCATTGGTTACCAAAAGCTTTATAAAACATATATTATTTTCTCTCTAACCTGTAGATTAAAATTTTTCTACGTGGAGAATACCAAAGAAGACGGAATGTCGTTGTAATTTGCTGTAATAAATAGCTTCACGACTCGATACCATTTATTTATTTATATTATTATAACAGTCGTAAGATGCTTTCTCGTTATTAAAATATTAATTCCTACTTAAGAAAAAGAAATGAATGATACAATGATGATAATTATTTTTTATGACCTTTCTCGGGTAATTTACCCTGCCTGGTCGTTCCATATGAAATCTTAATGTTAATTAGCTTCAGTTTTAAATATGCCTGTTTACTTCATATTCATTAATGATTTCCTAGAGTTTTGTTTACGCGATTACTTTAACCACACTCTGATAAAGCGGCTTTTAACCCTTGGCTGCCTTCTTCTCTTTTAAGGAATGCTGCGACTCCATAGCAAATTAATCTCCATTCAGTAGGCCGTGTGAATAACACTAATAACCCGGCCTGTCTGATGCGGGTTTCCTAGGGTTTTCGCTGCATCTCTTTTAGGTGTAACACCGGGTAGGATCCTTAACTGATAGCCTAGGAACCTTAATCAACCCTTGGTCACTTTGCTCTACCTTCCACATTCTCCATTTTCAATTCCCCTCCTGGATAACCGTCATGTAGTCTGTTACCCCCCAAAAAACGAGTGAACTTTCATTTTACGCGATAAATTATGTCTCGTATAAATGAAATTACTTGTGCGTTAATTTACGAGCTGAATCCATAGATGTTGTTTTCCAGATTATGTTGCGAAGTTTTTTTAAATATTAGTCTAACCGGAACATAATTGTATTACGTGGTGAGAAAAGTTGGAGACACTAGGAATGCGTATTACTATTACTTTTCCGTCTGTGCAAAAGTTGTTTCCCTGAAATCAGACCAGACTTTCACTCCATAAATCTCTCTCTCGGAAACACCGTGCTTAATTGAAATGCGACTAAAAATCAGCGAACCAGCCGCTGAATCACCGATTCGGTTTCGGACGGATGAACGTGTAAAAATCTATGACCAACTGATAAACGGGATTAAACAGTCAGAGAAATGGCTACCGACTAATTTTTCGTTACGCGGTTTTTCCTTACTAATGAATGCACGCGTACTAATTCATTTCCATTGTTGTAAAATAAAAATAATTTACTTTGTTACCAAAAATTAAAACCTTTTATACAATATAAACAATGTGTATAAACAATCAGTGCACTAAAAATTCATCTGTTTATCTTCATTTGGAATTTTGGATACTAGTTTCGTCAGCTTCATCCGCATCGCAACCTTGTATAAAGAAATTCCTTGATTGTGCTAATGGAGCACACTGCATTCCGTTTCCTCGGATTTCATTCATTGCGAGACGAGATGTAATGAATCACTTAACCCTAAACACAGGATTCGTTGAATTCCTTCATCCTCAATTTTTTTTAAAAAAATAATTCAGTTCATTGTAAATTATAGTCCTAAAATTTTAAAAATGTAACTGATTTATACGTTCAATAAATTCATAGTTAACTTCTAATTTCCTGCCCTTACAATTATTGAAACCAGTCTTGACTATTAAAATATATTTTTATAATTTCCATACGCCACAAAATCTCATTGTAAGTTTATACTATGTTTTAATTTGATTGATAAAAGTTTTTAATTTAGATAAAAATTTTATATTTTCTTTACAATTTTTTATGATAAAAAATTATTTTCAAAAAAGAAAATTTATTCACAAAATTATTAAAGACATTTTCTTAAGAATTATTATATCCTGGTGAAGTTTCAAAAAAAGTGACGAAATATTGTGGTTGGTTTGTAAATGTAAAAATAAAATAAGTAACAAAAATATATTTCCAGACTCGCGGTTATATTCATTTGTTAATTAAATTTGTGATATGAAAGAAATAGAAAAAGGTAAATAAATATCCCTTGAGAAGCTCATGCAGATTTGAAAATATTTGGACTGAAAAGAAATTAAAATAAAGACTATACGTTTTATAATCTCAGGACTTAGAGAGTCTAAAATATAAAATTACTTCCAAGCTTGAATAAAATGGACCGACGGTTCTCACTTTAAATGGGGTACACAAGATATTTAAAGCTCTCTGATAGTAGTGTGTCAAACTTACATGGAGAATTAAAGATACTTTTCACAATTTGTTTATTAGGTCCAGGATTTCTGGGACTATCTTCGTACTATATTTTTATTTACGAAACACACACGGTGAACGGGACAACTCAAAATTAAATTTTAATCCATTGACTTTTCAAAAATTACTGGCCTAAATAATATAGTTCCAGTTTGATTATTACGAGTGTAAATTAAATTAGTACAAGATCATTTTATTAAACTCTTCAATACAATGAGTAACAAATTTATTCACGAAAACGAAAACCCAAAGAATATTAAAAAATTTACATGTGTGTTTTACGTGGATATCAAAATATTTTCATTAAAAACAATTTACCTAAAAGGTAAAAGCAACAATAATTACAAACACTGAATATTTTTTAGCTGTCAGTAGCCCAAATTGTGAAACGACAACTACATTGCATTTACGTATAAATAAATGTACTTTTATGTGAATATTATGTATTTATATTCTCATCTTCCAGAAATACTATTCTTTAAACTGATGATGTGCTTTACGAATATTAGTGTCAAATTTTTTCAATGCCTGTTATACCAAAGTCCCAGATCAGGCCTTCTACTGACAAGAAACTACTTTTGACGTGTGTAGTTATTTTACATTTCAATCTGCATGACTGTTACGATTTCCCAGTGGTTTCGTCCTCATTGAAATGAATTTAAAGCAGGTCTTCGGACGAGAAAGTGGAGCAACGAATTCATTGCGTAGCAATAAATCAAAAAGGCTACTGAATCATTTATCGAATGCTAAATTTAGTCACACAAAAATAGACGATTATTTCAGTGTTGTGAACGTGTGTGTCATACGGTAACTAAATCTTTGTCTGGAAGCATTTAATTATGTCATATTCTCGCTGCAGCCAACAGCTATCGTACAATCTGCACGGCCATAAATCTACGGAGTAAATCTCTGGCATGGTAAAAAAAAACAGAGGCACGCAGGCAGCCAGCTTGACAGCCGTGGAAGAAACACTGCAACACGTCCCTAGGAGTGAAGCTCAATTTCTAAAAACTCTTCACAGGAAACATTTGAAAAATTTCCTGTCAGCCCATAATTGTTGCTAATTATTGACTCAGGTTGTTAATCATATTTCTCTGTTTTTAATCTGTTTTAGTCGGATTATTTCTCTTGGAACGATATTTTATGAGTAATTCTCAATTCTAATTGAAATATTGCAAACTGATAGCCATAACTAAGAAGTCGGGCTAAAAATTAACTTGGCGAAGAAAAATACATTTTTCTCTGACTTCAATAAAAGTAAATGAGAAAAACGACGAAAATTACTCAGAAATTAAATTTAATGACATTTTTAACACATGAATTAAAATATCACAACGTGTCAATTCTTTCATTGCAATCTAAAACTATTATCAAACTAAAAATACAAAGAAAACCACATCATACAAACATGACATATAATACAATTACATGAAGACTTATGGAACAATAGTAATTTTTGAATATGCATTGCGGCCAAAATGCTGCTGTAAATGTACACCTGTTTAATTTTTGATGAAGTTCATAAATTAACAATGGATAAATTTATAACATTGAATGATAAAGTTCATAATTATAAGGATTATTAAAACAATTCGTTGCATGTTCCTATTAATGGCTGAAGTAATATGTATCTAATGTGTGACATTTCAATCGCCAATCTAGAATAATTAAATTCTTCATCTAAAATTTTAACAGTAAAAGTAGTACTATTTAAGTAAATATGTTTGGAGACGACTAAATAATTTTGAACTTTTTTACTTTGGCTTTATGTCGCATCAATCCGAGGGAATTTTGAACTTTCAATTTCAAATATATTAATTTCATTTGATACTCATGTTTTGAGACTCACTTTCAATTATAAGAAACTGTGAAAATAACTCGACTACCATAATTATCAAGTCAATAAGTTTACAAAAAAAAGGTTAACTATAAAAATTATTTTATAATTAAAATTTTTATCCTGTTAATTGTTTATTTCCTATTTCATTTTAATTAACCTCATTTAGATACATTTATAAATAAAATGTAATAGATAATTATTTAGTGGAACGATATTGTCAAGTTAAAATTTATTATACCGTTGATGAGATTCTTTGATTGCCTTATGTACAGGATTATAAATCATAGTTTTCACTATAGCAGAATGGGTGTTTAGACGTATTTTTCATATCAAGTGTAAATTAGCTTAGTGTTATAAACTATAATCGATACATGCAGAAAATTACGAGTGATCCATCTTAATTTCGAAATATACCAAATATATCAACAAGACGCTTTCGATCGATATGTTTGTGGTTTGAGTAAGCAAAGTTCAATAAATTATCATATATTTGTATTATGTTGTTTTTAAAATCTGGTACTTTTTTATTTATAACAATTATAATTGCACCTTACGAGTTACCAATAAAAGGAACGGCACGTCTTGCTACTGTCAATAATATATTCAAATTTTTGTTATTAAAATTTATATGAGAATAATGTGGCTTTCTGCATACATATTGGCAGTATACCGACTTTTACATTGCCCTCTGATCTTCTGAGAATGGAAGCTTTCGGTAGCTTTATGGTTACTCCTTCTCAAAACATAATTACTCAATTATAATAATATTAGCCTCAATGAAAAGTAATTACTGACTCCTGAACCCAGCGCGTCTTCGCAATGCACCTTCCTTCACTTAAATTTATCGAGACAGGGCATTACTGATAAACACCCATGGTTTTATTTACTGTTTAATTAAGGCTGTCGGCGATGCTCGCGGAGGCAAAGGTTAATTCGCACCCAACGGTGAGCTTGTCAGGAGGAAACAGCCTACGTGATTCCAACACCAACACGGGTCCAAAGAATACTCTCTTCAAACAATCATTTATCCTCAATTTCTTTAAAATAAGCTTCACCCGAGCTTATTTTTTATGTTCAACCCTGATAAAGATAATATAGTCATATACCAAACAAATTTCGAATTATATAGAAATAATAAATTTTTTTACATCCTTAATTTCAGTATCAGATCGCTTCTAACTGCTGTTATTTATTTCGATTCAACACTGTTTTCTGAAATACAAAGCTGGTTTTTATCAAAAACGTTTTATAAAGTTAAAGTGACAGTAATCCATAAAAGGTTTGACTTAGTCAACATATTACTCATTAAAACGTATCAGAACGCATTTTACTTCATTAATAATAAAAGCAAATAGTGGCTATCCAGAACCAAAACGGTAGAATTACTCTTTCAGACTGGAAGGAAATATCTTGTGGTGTACCACAAGGATCAATACTAGGGCCGCTTTTGTTTATTTTGTATATTAATGACCTTCCTCGAAACATTCATCCTTTAAAAACAGTGTTGTATGCGGATGATACTAACGTAATTGTTTCCGATAGTGATATAAACGCTCTCAATGTCAAAGTTGAAAACACTTTAGGAATGTTAAAGCAATGTTCACTGCAAATAAGTTAACTCTTAATACCGAAAAGACTAAACTACTACAGTTTTCATCAACTGTTAATTCTTCTGTGAAAGACAAGAGATTCGCTAATGACGCGTCGTTTCTTGGCCTTCAAGTTGACGATAACCTACGGTGGAATCGTCATGTCGAAATACTCACAGGCAAACTTAGTTCCGCGTGCTACTCAATAAAATTACTAATGCAGCAAGTTGATCCTAAAACCGCGATTATGGTCTATTATGCCTATTTCCACTCAAATATGTGCTACGGAATAACGAGTTGGGGTAATTGCCCTCGAAGTTCTGACGTTTTCAAGTTACAAAAAAGAGTTATAAGAATACTATGCGCGAAAGATTGTAGGGAACATTGTAAACCTCTATTTAAAAGCTTAGGAATCCTAACGTTTCCGTGCGTCTACATACTAGAAATTCTAAAATTTGTAAAACGTAATTTCAGCCTATTCCAAAGCAACGGGCATTATCATCAACACGGTACTAGAAACCGATCAGTCCTCAGAGCTGATAAACATCGCCTTCACCTTTACGAGAACAGTATCCACTGCTCCGGAATAAAACTCTACAACAGCCTTTCGGACAACATAAAAAATTTAAACAGTTATAATCAGTTCACTAAAGCATGCAAGAATCTCCTGCTAGAAGGAGTTTATTATTCTATTCCTGAATTTATCAATCGGTCTGAAAGTAATTAAAGTCTATTTTTGCAAAAGTGCTGAATCAGTGGTCATCATATGCAAACAATATCAGGTGTATATTATACGTTATCCTCTCATTAACGGTCTTTTCTTCTTTGTTTCATGACCTAAATTGACGAGATCTGCTGGAGCCTGATTTCCCACGGATCTACACATGTTTGTTTCAAAGTGTAGTGTATTGTGAAGTGTGAAGTGCGTGGATCTCTATTATACCGCTATAGTGTTCAAAATTGACATTGTTTCTCTAGAAATTATATCTTTTGTATATGTTATGTATACTTCTTTTATTTGTCTATCATTGTATACATAGTTTCTTTTACTATCTCTCTTATTGTTTTGTACTCATATTCTTGATATGTTGTATTCATATTTTGTTTGCTCTGCTTTGTTTTATTTATTTATCATTGTATACATAATTTTCTTTACTCATATGTTGTATCCATATTTTGTTTCTTATATTCGTATTCTTAGTGTGATATGTAACATATTCTTTGACTTGTCCTATTTCCTCAATAGAGGACTAATGGATCCAATAAATCTTATCTTATCTTATCTAACTTAACTCTAGCTCTTGGAGCTACGAATGACGGATGAAAAGGATTGGACACCTAGTATTTATCGCCAAGGTTGAGAGCGCGAACCTCCTCCCCATAAGCACACATACAGTTCTCAAGGTGCAAACTATACCAGGCCTTGAGACGAAGCCAACGAAAATAGGCGCGCCAGAGTGCCGTGCGTAGGATAACAATACTATCACTGCCCAGTATTTATTAAACTACGTGGTGATCAATTTTACGCGAAGGAGAACTTCATTGCGTTACGACTTGTGTGCTAAATTTGTTTTAGCCCTCGCCTGCAACCGGTTACTTTTTACTGCGCCAATCCGTTCGTGTCAACGTTCCGCGACCTTTAACAACTTCCTACAGAAATCTGTACGTTTCGTATGTGATACTTCTAACATTTTATACCAAGATGAGATTTTTATTATAAAACTTTCCTATATAAACATAAATTCAGGATTCTACATTCGCAATTTCTATGTAATTTATTGTTTCTTTTTGTAAATATCTTTGTAGTCACCAAGAACTTCCACTGTTGACGCGACTATAATTTTTAATAAAAAAAGTTTCTTGCTGTTGATAGTATTCCGTTTCTCAGTTTCTCAGTTAAATACATCAAATACGAAAAATGTGATTTCAAATTGTTTTAAGTCACATCAAATTGTTATTAAAAGTAAGAGAGTTTAATTAACGACTATCTAACAATATGCAAAAGATCAATGCTGCAAAACGAACATTTTTGGTCAGACGTCAATTACAATTAACGAACATAAAACCAATTTAAAATTTATTTCATATAAACATTTCCCATTACTAAACGTCGTTGCGGACAAAATCACTCTTTTAATATTGATAATATTTTTGTTTTAGATAACGAAGTGAATTTCAAGAAAATATCAATTAAAATCAATAAATTTACTATTAGTATTAATAATCATTTCTTTGATATGTAAAGTTTTATTAGGGGATATAAGTTGTGAAACAAAAAAAGGACATTATAAATTTACTTTAAAGCTTAATTGCCGATATAGAAATAATGAAATCCAACAGCATGCCGAGTATTCATCAAAAATTTGGTTATCATGATTCAGTTCCGGTGAAGGACTCAAAAAGACGTTTTGTCTAAGTATGTAATGATTAGAAACGTCGTAATTGCGAATATTTCTTTATTGGTAGAAAAATTTGTATGAATCGTGACCGATAACAGCTATGTCTCACGATAATATATTTAAGTATATTTCAATAGGTTTGAGACATATTTCAAATATTTAGAGGTTATTTAAACATACTAGAATTTACGGAATCAATAATCACTTGGCAGCGTAATTCCAGTCCTGTTTCGCATGAAATCATTGAACTGCAGCACAAATTCATTTCGGAAGACTTATCAAAAATTTTTATCTAGTTGTAGTGAGTCATTCAAATTTTTTCGACGTAGTTGTAGGAATCGTTATATACGGAAAATATAATTTGTACATAATAATCCTCCCCTCCACAAAATAACTTCAAAAGTTCGTGCGTTTATCTTCATAAAATAAGTGTCACGTGTGAGTGACCCCGTACATGAACCTTTCCAGTCCCCATAAGCAACACAACTATCCATCAATGCTCCCATTACAACCGCCAGACACGACTCAACACGAAGGTAAATTGGGGCGCTGTAAGAATCAGGTTTGTTTAATTCGGCTGTTTATCATTCCGGTTTGACAGGGACAAACGCGATCGTACTTGCGAGACACAGAACCCGCTACGCATTGTTTGTTTTTAGACTGTAGTAAGTTCCAGTGAATATATTAATACGAAGTAAATAATATCGGACACAATACCAGATGTACATAAATTTTAATCAGATTTCAATATGTACTTTAATACACCGGAAGGTGACTATGACCGTAGAGGCAGATATCAACGAATTAAGCGGAATGGCAAAACAGTTATCAATATTTCAATTATTGGATTCGGTATCACCTGATTAAGTCCCATAATAAGGATGAAACGTTGTTTTTTTTTCAAGTATGAAACGAATAATTTTTAAAGGAATACCAACTGTCTATATTAATATAAAAATACTCATGTACTTTACAATAACTTTTTAAACCTACAATACAGTCTACATCACAGTATCATATTTCAAAAATATTAAATCAATGTCAGGAGATTATTTTGCGAGCATCCTATAGTCAACAAAGCTCACGCTTATGCTACATCTAACATCAGAATAAAAAGTTTAATATAAATGGATTACAGAATTTTATACGACGTTCGTGTTTAATACAAAACACATGTTACTTTCGTCCTGAGATAAAAAGAGGTTAACAAGTTCTAGCCAATATTTTCAAACGAAAATGCAAAGTTTTGACTGAGATATAGTTAACTAAAGATAGGATTCATGAAATAAGAGTATAATACAGTCTATCATTATTTATCCTGTAAAACGCATAAAGCTTTCAGTTTTTTATTAAAACTAATATCCCAGTATGTGGCAGAACGAAACATTTGCGAGGCTAACGGAAAATCCTATTTTCGTCTGACGCGGCGGAGGATCAGAGGACGTGATATCAGACAAACGGTGGCGGATTAACGCCAGATATTGGGAAAGTTGCGAGGCCGCAAAGCTATCTACCTGGAAAAACACACTCAGTAATGTTATAGATTTTGAGGTCTAGTGTAAAGAAAAATTCAATTGTGAAATAAATACGTAAATCTTACTCAAATTTATGATAAAATCTCAGAAGATGGGGGAAGGGGAAGAAAATAGTCCGAGAACACTCACTTGAAAAATAACTCAAACGAAAATATCATGTGTTTTTTTTACAACGGGGCCGTTCTTCAAACAATTTTCACCAATTAATGGTAAATTTTAATTCTGTCGCTGGGTATAACAATCAATATATATTTACAAGAGGATGTCTGAGAAGTGAGGTAAAATAATGTCTAACATTGTTTTCATGGTTTATTTCAAAACTAAATCTTGAAATATAATACTATGGTGTAAATTGTATGAGGTTTCCAATTAAAAATGGCAGTAGCCGAAATCTCCTGAACGAAATTATTTTAAAATACATTTAATAGGACAAACGGGAAAAGGAAAGCTAGTGATTGTTTTCGTGGCCATATTTATATCAGTATTATATGACGGTTTTTTGTGATAGAGCGAAAAGTTGACAGGAACATAAAAACAATGTTACCTAACATCTCAAAAAACGTCATATAATGCTGATAGGAAAAGGAAAATTACCATTTCTTTTAAAAATTATAATTACGTTTTGTAACTGAAGATTGAATGTTAACAAATAGCTAATTAATTTACTAAATACTTTGTAGCATATATATATTGCTTATGTATAACTCATAAAATTAAATTAAAATTATACCATTAAGAATATGAAATAGTCAGACTTAGAATTAAAATTACAAAATTAGATTACCCATATCATCAATTATTTGATATTGATAAATTTGCACACAAACAGTCAATATGTCTGCTATTTTATATATATTTTTATCCATGCAAAATGTAAGTCTATATAATTTTTATAGCTTACTTCAGTTTCTATACATTTCATATTTTAACGAAAAATAGTACATTGAAATTTATAATTGTAGTTTACGTCTGTTAGAAGTTCATTATTTCTACACCTGAAGAAAAAATCTGGACGAAACCTCGAATAATATATAATTATAAAGTTAAATAAAGAAACTGATTGTTTGTGTGTAAAAATAGATTTTATATATATATATAGAAATAAATTAGTATGAAACCTTCATTATTACATAAATAATATAAGATAAACGAGAAAAATTTAGATGAACGTAAAGGGATAATATTAATGCATAATTTATTGAGCAGTAAAATGCATGGATAGATGTAATGATTTCAGTAGTCTTAAAGATGAGGACTTTTGGAGACTCGCTCATTTCAAATTATTAATTTGACCTCTCCGTCCCATCTCTGAAGGTCGATTATGTAGGAAGAGAGGCTGGCTGTATCTTGCCACGCTTATGAGAGGGATCTTTATTCCGGGGCGGTCTCCTTGGTATTTGTCGTGTATAATCCATAGAGACAGCCTTCAAGTAGGTGGCAGGCCCACTAGACGTCATCCTCAATCTGCTCCGTGGACATCGACAAACGCCCACAAGAACTATCCTTATTCGGTTACAAACATACGCTTCAATTGGAAAGCGCGACCAATAATACGTCTCCATCTTTGCAGCCGTCTTCTAATAATAATAATTCCCGCCAACACTTTATTCTACTTTTTCACATGTAGATTCATTCACCCTTGTAGCATCCTCCTTGTAGTTCTGTCTGTAAGTGCCATAAAGCTAACCACAATCACATCTCATGAATATTAATTCATTACCATGCATGCAAGAAGATTTAGTTTCCATATGGAGCAGCATTAATTGTGGGACGAGAAATGTAAGATAGTTTTAAACATTAGTCATTCATTGAACTCCATAAATTTCCTCTTTCGTAATGGCCTGAATAAATTTGTAGCTGTAAACAGTAGGGTATTACTTCTGCAGACGTTCTTCCTCTTCCAGGTTACATTCTAGAATGCATTCAGACTATCGTTACAAAAGTCCTCTTGTGTACCGTCCAAACTTTGTTGCATTAATTAATGAAACTGTATGTTAGGTCTTGTTTAACACTTACGGTAGGTAGCCGCAAGTTTCAATTTTCTGTTAGTATCACAGATAGCGTTATAGTTGGGTGCACGTCCAAACAGGTATTTGTTGTTCATAACTTATGACACCAATTAGTACTTTTTCGTAATTATAGCTTTGGTGAAATCCATAACCTCCCTAATTAAAAGCGCTCTCAACCACCCGAACTCCACGATCCAACAACTCCATGGCAATCCCCCTCCATCTCTACGCTTCCGTCGGCTGAAAGGAAAACTCCCAATTGACCTCATCCTTCTCCCTGAACATTCAGACACCAACATCAACGAGCCTTACTTCAAACACTTCCCAATGATATTCAAACTTTCTTGACTAAGAATAGGCATGAAGAAGAGCAGACCAAGGAACTAGAAAAGCCTGAAATATGTTATATACGTTTTATATGTTATAAAAACGTATGCAAGAAACATGTCACCAACACGAAATGTGTGTAATGTGAAAGTGAGCTGCAGATGGAAGTTGACTAATTTATTCACTATCAACTGAATAACAGAGGTCCCCGGTTTGTCCAAGTTTGTGTTCGTCATGGTCAGAAAAACTGGGGTTTAGACTGAAGGAGAATCGATGCGCTGACCATGTTGAAATGTGTCATTGAAGATAAAGTTCACAGGCCCTCAAAGGGCAGCAGAGCCATGGAGAAAGAAAACTCCAGACATCAGAAAGATGTGGGACAAGTGTTGATAACACAACCTATTACATGTTTCATATAATTTCCGCTGCAATGAATTTAGACGAAATGCTGGTAATATATTTGAGGGTCGTATTAGCCACTTAACTACATTACAGTACATTCTACACCTTCCCATAATTAAATGGGAGAGGCCACCATGTGGATTACCTTTATAAAATGTAAGGAATTATTGGTGAAAAAATTAATTGTATTGGTCACAGTCAAACTTCTTTTCAGAGATAGCAACAAATTACTATTTTTTACCTGTAATTAAATTTTGCAACGTGACAGAAATAAATAGGAACGTTTAAAGGCATAATGACATGTATATAATGTTGGTACTATGTAATTGTCAACAGTAAGTTTTAGACAGAGATTTTTTTCAAAAGTCAGATTTTCTTTATTTTTACTTAAGTTCACAATTTTTTTATATAATATTGCGTTTATAAAAATGAACAATTCCCCTATTTGTAACAGGTTCCAGCAATAAATCGATTAGTTTGGTATAAAAATACTGCTATATGCAATTTTTTCACATAGTTCTGTTTTTTCTTTGAAGCACGCCTCACCTTCCTCTCTAAATCCGACGCAGATGCGAAATTTTATTTTAGTAACTGATTGTCGGCGACTTTGACTGTTAATATGAGCAATTGAAGCGACCCTGGTACATTAATTACTGCTCAACTCCGTTTTATGTCCAAAGGATAAGGCGAGTCTCTAGAACCTGACACATTCATTAGAGACTTGCGTATCAGGCAGAAATTTGTGGCACCGTCGTCGTTAATGTATTCCCTTTCTCCTTCCTTAAGTGCCGTAAAATCTATTTTAGTATCAAGGATTTTAAGACGCGAAAATTACATGAATTAATGACTCCGAATACGTCATAATTTACTGGAAACGTAATGAAGGGAGGAGTAATGAACTTGTATACAAGTTCTCTACTGGTGTGGAACTATTTGTTAAAGTCATTCAAAATAATTAATTGCGCTCGTGAAAGGATTAAGAACTGTGCTATGGCGTTTTTTTTTAATTTAAGAGGTGGTACAATTCTTTTGGAATAGTTAGAAATGAAAATTCCATTTTTGTGAGTGACGACCTTAGTATGCAACACGGTTTTAAACACATTCAATGGCTGACAATCGCATAAATAATGGTGAAAAAAATTTTATTGAGCAATAAATTAATGAAAATTTTACCGTTATTGGAGTTCTGTAAAGGAATTAAAGCTCTGTTACTTTTACCAGAGGAAAATAAATAAGGAATATTTTACTAATTTAAGTAAAATCATAAATACTAATTACGTTAACTTAAATATTTTTATTCATTGCATCAAAAAGTTTTGTAATTCTATAAATACTATGCATATGACGTCCTCTGCACTTTAATTATTATTTTTTATATGCAATGCATACGTATTTTACGAATCTCAAAAAGTGCAAGTCGGTTTTCTAACCCGACCTTATCGCTACGATCGTGGCTGACTGTTTCAATGGCACCGTAAAAAATTACTGTAAAAATTCAATCAACACATTTATTACGGGACCTTTCAACTCAAAATAAATTTTTACAGTCTAGAAAATCTACATAACTTACTCTTTAGTAAACCAAAAGTTTATTACGTCTACAGAAAGCTGGCCAAAATATATTCCAAAGTGTCTAACAGAGATCAAATTAATATAATTTTGGTGTATTAGTACGATAGTAGTTTTAATTCGAAAAAAACAATTCTATAGTAAAATTTGAGAGTAAAAACTCATTGTAACACTAATGTAATAATTATTATACCAGACAGGATGGATGAGATGTTTTAAAATATTATTTTATCCTGTCGTCTGGTGACATAATTTGTAATGTTATTCTGAAGAGGAAGTAACAGCTGGTCTATGAATCGCCACAGACTGAAAAATCGAGAGAATATGTCTTGGCTTGTATCATTTTTAATTAAGGAAACACTCGAGTCTCACGTGGTCAGTAATAGATAGCAGTAGTGTGCTTCGGTCATCACTCACTTTAGCTTTTGTCAATATGACATCTCAACTTTCCGTTCCCTCAGCTTCTGTTGACGTACTTATGTTACGTATGAAACCATCACGCATCTGTTTTTAATGTAAAAACCATAATTACTTTGCATGTATGAAATATTCTCCGGATACCATTCGGTTGATATCCCGTGAAGACTTCATATAAGAAATACTGGGAGAACCTCCGACTATTAATACTTTATTTTTTTACAATATTAACCATTGAATATACATATATGTAGGTTCGTTATGTTTCAAAATATATTCATATAAATTTGGAAGATTTTTTGTGGAATATAGAATCGCACAGCAGATATTTATTTTGACATAAATTGGTCTCACTAACAGAATTTGATCGGGTGAGGCCATATTTAAGAACCGATACTGTTTTAGTTCCAAAAACCTGATTACAACTGTTTCAGATAAAAAATAAGTAGAGAGAAGAAGTTGTAAGCAGGCTTCCGGAGATGAAATTAAGGTGTACTAATCTATACATTTGAATTTGTGAAACTGCAACGCAAAATAGATGATGAGCACGATGATTGTTTTCGTTTAAGTACTTAAGAGAGAAGGAACCTTAAGATATTTGTTTCCATCACTTTCCGAAGCACTTTAAGTAACGTTAAGAGAGCAACAGGCCGATACTTGCACAAGTCCTTTCATGAAAGTCGCTGCATACAAAAAATAAATCACTGAATGAGACAACGTTTCTAAAACTATCAGCCTGTCTACTCGCATCTCAAAGTAACCCAAGATTCAACATCTATTTTAATATATAGTGATTACTAAAAATCGAGTCTCAATTGAGATTACAGCACCCTTGTTTCAAAGATTTTTTACGTCAAAATACCTGATAAATTTTAATTAATTTTTTTTCTTTTTTATTCTCTCTTAAAGTTTTAGTATTTAATATTTCCTTATATTATTACCGAGATGTTTTGTTAATTGTTTATTAAATATTCTCGAGTTGAAAAATCATTAAAATCACAATTAAAAAATCATTAAAAACTGAACTGATATGTCGGTATCAGAATTGATTCTATTTAAATGTTTATAAAATTAGCTTGAACGACCGAAGCCAAATTTAAGAACCGAGGATTCCTTCCTCCCACGTATTTTAAATCTCGTTTATTATGGCTGCTTCCTGCTTGGTTAGTCACTTCAGGAATGCTTTGAGTCCACGCTTGTCGTGGGACGTGAAATATAAACTGCTGTGTTCTTTACACGCAACAGGCTGTTAATAAAATTCATAGAAAACTAATGAGGCGAACTTCATTAACAGCAGGATAGTTAACACAACATCTGAGTGCTTTATGGACCAGGCACGCCCTCTCATCGAACTGCCTCGAAAATAGAAGTCCCAAAGCGAATGAATTGGATTTGGTAAAACGGAACACGTTACCTCATTTAAATCTCAATTTGCCTCCATAACTTTCAATCCTTAATCATTACGTTTCAATTCGAATTACACGGTCCTTCTGTCGGAGGCCTTCTGATCAGTAATTAATATTACTCGAAACACTGGTTAAGAAAAGCCAACGCCTTGAAAAGTGGTCCGCCGCATCCAAAAACATTCCCAGTTCTGTGAGTCATAATGTGTAAATCCTCTTAAGCCGTGCAATTAAACATGCACAATTTTGGCATTAAATTTTTTGGTACTGAAATCTCATACCTGAAACGGCTCAACCGGTTTCTGCGGAGGAAGAATTCAGGCACAGGCGTGGCGTTTTTAAGATCTCTTCTAAACTTCACGAGTTCGTTTACTCAGGAAGGCGATTCGACAAACAGATCTTTGGTGTATTTTCCAGAGTTTATTTCCATTCTGTTAAGAGTAACTTGATTTTAATTCAATTCAATTCTGAATAATTATTTGTGGGAAAACAAAGCGAAATATATTAAAATCAAGGTAGTGATGTATTTTAAATTTCCAATACGCTTTTCTTCAATTTCCTACAAACTCATATATTATGAACCGAATTAATTCTTACTTCTCAGCTATTTGAAATAAATTCGTGTGCATTTTACTGCACTTGCTTTTCAAATGTGGTGCATTTACAATATAGGAAAAGTATACTCCTAGCTTAACGAAGGGAATGCACTAGAAATGGCTAAACAAAAAACTGCATATTGTATAATTCCGAATTTCGAGCCGATTAACAGGAGAAGACCGATTTATTTTATCTATTGGAATTAGATACCACATTTCTTAGTGCCAATTATTTTCATAATAATCTAAGCAGAGAATTATCAATATTGAGAATTACATGTATGTTTCCAGTTTGTCGATCGTAGTATTCTTTGACTACAATGTCATTGACCGGCGTTGAAAGTCTATTCATTTATCCCAAAACTTTTCATAATAAAATTGATAAATTCTAGCTATAATGTAAAATCATTATAATTCAGTTTAAGAATATTTTAAATCAAAAGTACAGTATACAAATGAGCAAAAATACATAAATTCTTGAGTGAACCGCACCGCTGAACAAGGAACATAAATTATCCAATGGAATAATCACGGAGGTCTTCCAATTACATCCTCAGTGTGGTGGTTTCATTAACTTCACGAAGACATGAAACTGCTTCTTAAGTGATCTTTGTCTGCCGTTTTTCTGAATCTGCAACTCGAGTCTCTTGACGTACTCTTAACAATTTGGATATCAATAATAGTCTCTGTTCATATTTTTATCAGCTTTCCCTATTTGATGATAATGTAATTGCATCACGTTTTACCGTTCCTCATAAATTTTTAATAACCTATAACCACCACCAGTTTTACGTTGATTTTTATGTCACCACACAGCCGGCGCCGCTTTTGTTGGATCGTGTTGCAGATTCGATCGTACCACAGCAGTACTCAACAGATCCTGTGACTTGTTAATTCAGATCGACAACGGAAGTCTCAGTGGAAATAGTAATCTCTTAAAGTAAAAAGGGACACCGGTCGGAATTGCTAGCATCCTCTTACCAGTTTCTGTAACGATTGTTGCTTCAATCACGTTATCCTTAATTTTATTACACACAGTCTTCTTCAGACTTCTACTTATCTTACATTGCGCTCAGTTGAACTCACATTCCGAGAACTTTAATTTTAAAAAATACGAACCTGAATAGCTTTAGTTGAACATAGTTAAAGCATTGGGGGAGGTGGGGGGGTGGTAACAGGCGATATGAGGATGATCCAGGAACTGGAAATTCCACTTTAGGAAAAGAATTGAAAAGGGGTGATGCGGAAGGTTGAAAGGTACCCAATGATTGCCTACGACCCCCGGGCTGTAGTTTGATTCTAACCGGTGATTCACCTAAATGAGATGCAATGAAACTCTCTGGTAAGTCGGAACTATTCTCACGCCGGTCCGAATGACGAGAGAGGAGTTTCAGAAGGCTCGCATAATTCCGCTGAAATGATTAATGGTCCCACCGTTTGGAAAGGCTGAAAGCAAGGGAAAACTACAGCCGTGTATTTAATTTTTTGGGAGAATATCATCAAGAAGACAAATCGGAACGTAGAATGTCAGAAGTTTAAACCGTGCTGGTAGGTTAGAGAATTTAAAAAGAGAAATGGAAACGTTAAAGTTAGATATAGTAGTAATTAGTGAAATTAGATGGCATAATGACACGATTTTTGGTTAGATGAATATAGGATGATGAGCAAAAATGATATATCCACAGAAGTATTAAAACTTGGAGGGGTGGCAATAATTCCTTACTTACAAAGAATTTTCAACGTATCAATTAATAATTCGGCTCTTCCGGCGGATTAGAAAACAGCTATTATTATACCAATTTATAAATCTGGTAAAAGAATAGACGTCATAAACTATAGACCAATCAGTCTTACTTCAGTAGTGTGTAAGATTATGGAGCACTTATTAGCAGCCTACGTTAGATCTGAACTCGATAGAAAAGGGTGGTTTTTTAATGGTCAGCATGGGTTTCGGGAAAGGTACTCGTGCGAAAGTCAAATGATAAATCTATTTCAGGAGTTAGCAGATGAAGTACATAATGGGGGTAGAATAGATGGGGTTATCATAGACTTCGCTATGCTAAGGCATTTGATGTAGTACCTCATGATATCCTATTGGATAAATTAAATAAAACAGGTATAGATAAAAGAGTGTTACTATGGGTAGAAAAATTCTTAAGCGACAGATTGCAAAAAGTCAAAATCGGGGAACAATTTTCGGATTCAGGCGCTGTAACATCGGGAGTTCCCCAAGGCTCTGTAATCGGCCCCTTACTGTTTTTAATATTCATTAATAACTTACCGAATTACTTGAAGTCAGGGGTAAGGCTTTTCGCTGACGACTGTATCATATACAGAAAGATAACAAACGAGGAAGACACTTTATTATTACAAGAAGATCTAGATAAAGTTAATAGCTGGGCTCTGGAAAATAAAATGAAAATTAATGGAAAGAAAAGCAGCTCAATCTCGTTTACTTAACGCACGTTGTTAAATGAGACAGAATATAGAATAGGTAAGGAACTGATTCCAAGGGTAACGAGCTGCAAATATCTGGGGATATATTTCAACAACAGACTTGGGTGGGAGGAACAAGTGAATTTCACTGCCCGAAAAGCGTGGAATTCCTTACATTTCATTATGAGGAACCTAAAAAAGAGAAGTTAAAAAACAAAAGAGGTGGCATACTTATCTCTAGTTAGACCAATTTTGGAATATGGGGCGGCTTGTTGGGATCCTTACAGAATTAATCAAATAGAATCATTAGAGAAAGTTCAGAAAAGGGCTGCTAATTTTGTGCAAGTAGGGCCAGGTCATAGGAAGGAAAAAGTAAAACAGCTAGGTTGGGAGGTATTGTCAGAAAGGAGGGAGAAAGCAAGACTGCATTTGCTATTCAAAGTTTATACGGGACAAAAACCATGGATTGGAATTAGCTACAAAATGCAAAAGCCCAGTTATATAGGTAGATGGGATCACCAATACAAAGTGAAATATAGAAAACAAAAAACAGATGTTGGCAAATTCTCATTCCTAAATAGGACTATCAACGACTGGAATAATTTACCTGTGGGGGTGTTTGGAGGAAATCCTCTTCAAGAAAATAAATTTAGGTCAAATCTGAAAAAACGTGTGAAGTGAAGTGGATATTTTTTAATATAAATGTGTTTCCGAATATAAATAACTAAAGTGAAGTGAAGTGAAGTGTTTCTCTTTTCTCTTTCAGAGCATCCACAGAACATGTTTATCTTTCTTTAGTTTATAATTATGTATATTTAATTATGTATCTGCCACCGGGCTTGCGCCCAATTGTAGATTATTAGCAAATACAATACAAATATGGGGATAAAAAAAAGTAGAGGCAGGGCTGATATACTTTTCTTACTTCCGTCTGGCCTAGCTTACCCAATAAACTTTCAGAATCTCTAAAAGTTAATTTTCTCGTTGTATCGCGGTCAAATTCTACACAAAAGCAAGTATTTTGATTGAAAAAGTAGGATTTGGTTCTCGTTATAACCGAGTTATTTTGTATATGTATATTATATACATGCATAAAAATAGATAGCTATAAATTCGTATCTCTTAAATTATTAGGAAGGAAACGATGAAAGACTCTATGCCGCATTAATTTTGCTTAGTGGAGGAAAATCATATGCGTAAAGCTGTCAATGAATACTTTGAGTTTGACAGTGTTTTGTTTCTTCAAACGTCTGTACTTTTTTATGAAAGATATTTATCTACGCGATCGCATGATTCACACATTCCAGACGAGTCTAGGTCTAATTCACCGTTGTAAATCTGATAAATATGCATAGACTGGTTTCTAGATACGATACATGTACACGTATTACGTCTGAAGGAACGTGAGTCCAGCCGAGGAGATGCGAGTGCATCGAACCGTGGCGACCGGAGGCGTCCTGTCGCATGCAGACGCTGCAGCTCGCAAGACACACGACAAATAGCTAAGCATGTTCCTCCGCTAGATAGTCAGCCGACAGCTCACATCTATTGCTGGGCTGTGAATCTTGCTTCGCGTGCAGCGCTCCAGAGCATTAGCGATAAACAAAGCACTGGAAATGGGCAATACGACAACATTATACAGATAGTGAATACATTTCAAGTTATCTCAGAGCAATTAATCTTTTTGTATTCAACAAGTTTTTCATTCATTCATCATTGGCGCTACAACCGTGGTCGAGTCTTGGCCTGCCTGCGAATGTCATGCCGTTGGTTCCTATCCTTTGCTTTATTTTTCCAATTCCTGACCCCGATACTTTTCACATCTCTTTACATACAATCCGACCATCTGGTCCTTGGTCGTCCCACTTTCCTTCTATCTACTGGATTTTCCGTTAAGATACGCTTTACTGGGTTATTTGGGTCCATCCAAGCCTCATGACCTACCCATCCCAACCTATTAATTTTTTTTCTCATCTCTGTTCAGGTCGTAGATCTCAAAATTGAACCTTCTCCTCCACACTCAAACGAGTTAGCTGTCAATCAAGCTAAACTCAATTAAAAACTCCAACCACACTTTAATATCCAACCAAAATTGCTCCACAGATAACATATATATAACACGAAATTCCTGGACTGTTGGAACCTCAGAAAAAGATCTAGTAACAACAGACTTTTCCACCTACGCCTGAACAATCACCAAGATCTCGCAAGAATAGTGCTTTCTAGGATAAGACCAACCACACAAATATTTATTACTGCTATCTTTTTTTCCAGAGAACCTCCGGACCATTGCAATTATTACAAGACCATGTACTACATCATTTTCCATTCCCCCAATGGAGGAGAAATATTGTATCATATGTCCAGAAGAGGCAATCAAGAAAATATTAGAATATTTAAAATTGATCAAAATGAGTGAAAGAATAAAACTCAGGCAAACTGTAAACCTGATGCAAAACATTTATCTCATTATTATTTTCTTTATGTGTTAATGTAACTTCTGTGGTCGCCAATTACATCACAGTTTACGCGACCGTCGCTATTGGTAACATTATTTTATATAGCAATCCAAAATATTTTCAATTATTATATTCTAATAGATGATAATAAACAAGAAACACACACACCAAAAAACCCTAACCCATCTGTTATAGTAGGCTAACCAAAGAACTGGCCTACCTTCACGTTTACAGGTGAAATATATACATTATTTTAATACTGTATGTAGTAGAACAATTATTGTACTAACTGATAATCGTAAAGATAAAAGTTTTTATTATGAATAACAAAAAAACATAAAACATTCATCAACTAGGCAACTAAAAACAGAACAATTATTACGTTTTGCGATGACTATGAAATTCATATTAGAACTAAATAAAAATTGGAGAAACTTAATGAAATGGAAACGTAAAATAAGCGTTTATCCTTTAAGCATACTGTAGAGTTTAGAAACAAAATTGCTATAGCCGCGTTCCAGGAGTAGTTAAAGATTTTCTTCAAAGATTACAATTGACGTCATGCTTAAATTACAAAGTTTTTCATTAAGGGCGGGTCGCTGTTGAACTGTTGAAATGAAATAAAACAAGTTGTCTGTTAGGTATGAACAAAATTTGAAAGGACAGACATGGGTCGTTCAAATAAAAAACGAATTTATTTAATATGTAACACATTGCTTGTTTGATTCCATTTCAACACCGACATGCCCTTACTAAAAAAATCCTATATTTCTATAATAAAATACTGACTGCTTTATATGAATCGAACACTGTCGATTTCCCTTTAAACAATTATAACAGAGATCTTCGCATTTGGAACAATAAACAACCTTTGAAAGGACTCTGACCAACACGGCTGTAATATTAATTCTGTTTAGACCTTTCTTTCTCTCCTTTATAAAATCCCTGATTCCTTTCTGTAAACAGAACTTGTAAGAATAAAATAACTTAGGATTTTAAATACATAACATGATTTCTGGTTTGCGGATCTATTAATATCCGCTGTTATAAAATTACTACGTCTGTTACGAGTGAAATTAATGATTACGTGTATATAAAGTAAATACGTTTCCACATTTGTAAAATGAATATATATGCTTCAAGTTTAAAAGATTTTTTATAGCAGCCTTCTATGCGATATATTTCTATAAACGTGACGATTTTTGCACCGTTCGCAAACGTGTATTTGGCGCAGTGCGAAATTTAATTGTTAATAATATAATTGAGATCCATCCTTAATCAGAAATCTACGAGAGGTTCAACAAGGACCAAGGAAGCAGTTTGTGAAGTTGTAGCTACCGTGCGACGGTGTCCTTAAGAATCGAATGAATGAGACGAACTGAGCTTGAAATGCCATATAGGTATTAGCGGTGTAATATTCAGTATTTCTATCGTGTTGGAGAGTTTCGTAAGATTTATCAACATTTTAATTTAAAAAGAAACGTTAATAGACAAAAAAATTTGGATCGGTATTCAGAAAAATCATAATTAAAATATATCTGAAGCCTCTACATTATTCGAAAAGTGCAGTTTCGGTAGCCTTTTCAGTTCAGATGATTACTAGTTCCTATTTTTTCGAAAAAAAAATGGAACCAAGGCTGTAGTCGTAAATACACACCGGTCAAAACAATATTATATGATTATTTCTATCGACTCTTCTGGCCGACATGGTTTTAACAAGACGGCGCACGTTTCATGAGTCTAACTCATCATGATCTCAATATCAGTAGCATTTCACTTTAATTAACAATGATTTTCTTCCTGATTAACTGAGACTATGATTATTATCTCAAATCAGGAACATTTCAGCTTAATTAACTTTTTTTCTGCAAGATTAATATTGGATTACAAGAAAGGAAGTTGATATAATATTCACTCATTAAAATAATTATTTTTTGTCTGTTTTGGCTTCACTGCCCACTGCAAATCTCCTGCTTTTTACTGAGACATTCTATTGTTGATCTTATGAAAAGGCAAATCGGCAATATCTTGGGCAGATTCTTTCCTTTGGTCTCACGTTGGATTGCTTCGTCCCTGGCGTGTCGTAAGGACTCATTCGACGGAAATTAGCTTCGACTTTGGCGTTATGAAACGCGACATGCTTCCGCGAGTGTGTTACACGATATGTGAGATGCAGAAAGCGACAGAGAGCTGGTTAACTTGCTCCATTAGCATAGGCGGCTCAGATTACAGAAACTCTCACATAGACCCGACACCGTCCTTCACTCAAAGCTAGAACCGATCACACTTAGGCCTCAATTACGCAACCAACACGCCCAAAAAGATATTAAATGGCTAATTAGAAATATGGGCTCTCCCTCCGATGAATTTTATATCTATCTAGACCGGGAAATCAATATGAATATCTGGGAATTTCATAAATTAATCTACTTTCTGTTTGAGTATAAAAACGGCCTGTTTTATATCTGCTGAAAAATTTTGTGGAAAAATTCAATTTCAAGTTTGTTTCTGAAAATCA
Source organism: Eucriotettix oculatus (assembly GCA_034510155.1). NCBI lineage: Eukaryota > Metazoa > Arthropoda > Insecta > Orthoptera > Tetrigidae > Eucriotettix > Eucriotettix oculatus. The sequence continues at coordinate 21,437,301 of CM067382.1, read as the reverse complement.
TATCGAGTGAAAAATGTAGATGGGGAAAATTAAATAGGTTAATATGCGACATTTGATTGGCATAATTTCGGTTTTATGGCTTTTCTGCATTAGAAAAAATTTAGGTTCATCACTACAGATAGCACAATTCTAATAAAATAGAAATTGTTTCATATCAAATATATGGTTAAGTGAAAACTCATATGACCTCAGAAGAATGTTAAGTGAATTTTTCTCCGTCCACTGATGACAATTTCAAATGGGCAAAAAAGTCACATTGACGAGGCGAGCCTCCTGCAGAGAGGAAATGGCGACGCTCACCACATGAATGAAAGGCAAACGAGGGCGAATGAATCAGTCATTCGTCTTCCTAACGACTGTCCGAGACTGATGACGTGACACCGTATTTGGAGGCAGAGATTGTCGGTTCGATTCTCATGTCGGCATAAATAAGGGCGGCAACGGAGAGACAGCGGCAAAATGATGTGGAGCATAAAGTCGTGGGCGCTGTAGCTTCACAATCTGTCCACTATTAAACTACAGCGAGTTGCTTCAGATTCCCAGGTTCCTCGGTTCGGAGGAAAAATTTTAAATCTGAAGTTCAAGTTTCACCATTTGGTTTATTTCTGACGCTGTACCGTGTGTTCTACGCTGTTATATGTGAAGTGAATCATTATTTGTACAGAATGAGCAATAGTACCCTAAAATTAAATCACATTAATGGGTACGTGCTGTAATATTATTTATAGAAAGTTCTATTTAAAACTAAATTTTGGCCGTAACCGTCGCTGGAGATGGTCCATGCGCGACACTTAATTCTTCTCATGTAAATTCAATCATATTTTCGGCTGAGGGATTCAAGCAGCAAATATGATGTATTGCTAAATTTTACGCCTGAGGAGGTCTCAAAATGAAGACGAAACGTTGCTTTTGAATAGTTATATGCTGACTGTTTAGCCGTCTTTTAATTTATTATAAATTTAATTTATTATTGTAATGGGTGGAGATTTCTAAATTCGGTTCGTCGTTTATTTTTTAAAAAACTTATTTTCTTATCGTTTAACCGTCAGGGAATACTGTAATGGATAGTTTGTATTTGAGTTTCAAATGTAGTGCGGGAAATGTGATTAAGTCTTTGGCAGGAAGTTTGTATATAAACGGTGAAAAACGGTCGAGATTTTTCCAGTCTTGTCTTTCTTCTTAACTATCTACATGCTCCTGCTTGAGCTTCCGGTAAAAAAATTTCTACTTCCTTAGAATTTTTGTTTCATTATTCTACCAGTACGGCTAATATGAGTATTAGGAAATCATTATTAAAAACGTTCGTAGGGAGTGTGGCGTTATATGAGTGCGAAACGGTAGGAATTGCAGAAAGGAAATGAATAAAAGCTTTAGAAATGTGGTGCTACAGAATAATGCTGAAAATGAAATGAGTGGATAAAGTAACAAACCAGAAAGTTTTAAGTAGAATTAGAGGTAAAAGAGGGAGACCAAGGATGTATACACTAAGCAGATTAGGGAGGATGTTGCAGTTATGTATTAATGAAGGGACTTTCACAGAATAAGTTAGCATGGAGGGTTGCATCAGACCAGTCAAAGGACTGCATTCTACAACAAACAACAACGATTCATGTGGTCAATTTAAAGTAGTCGTTTCTCCATAGTTTTAATTTTTGTCCTTTAAGAAAATACAACTAGTAAGCACTTGAGGGCAGAAGTGAAACGAGAAAAATATTTGGTAATTCAGGTTGAATGGCCCATAAATCTTTTTCCCGCTGGTAGTCTCTTTGGGAGCGTTAGTTTGCATGGTTAGGATATGCAATTCAATTACGATCTCTTCAGTAGAACAGTGACTGTCTTGTGCAAGTAATAACCGCCTTTTCCTCAGTGGTAGGAGGGGAGAGATTTATGTTCTTGCTTCGGAGCCTTAAATCTAGAACTCCAGCAAGTTTCCTTTTGAACAGGCAACCTTCACGTACGAACATGACAAGACTGCAACACTTCCCCCACGACTCGTACAGCCATATTCTTCTACTTGTCCGTCAATGCGGAGAGACGAGTTACTGATCATCCCTCTATCTTGACATCATTCGCATCATTTCCCACTGAGAAAATATCGTCCATGAAATTTTCCTGCCTTGCCGCACGTTGAACGTTACAATTTGAAGCAAAAAAATCTATTTGCCCCTCTACCTGATACAAACTCCTTTCTCATCAACTCCTCCCTGGAGATACACGACTGACACATCCCTCACAAGATACACCAACAACCAAAAGTACAGTGTTGATTGGAATTCAATAATCGATGATCTTATCGAACGTTACAATCAAAAAATTCTCCGAATGGTGTTGGATGTGCCATGCTCACAATTATTATAAGGATAATGAAAACCTCAAGCAATCCACAAGGACGCTTAACCTCTTACGGCTGAGATTTGGGAGTTATCGATGGTCACAAATCATTGCTTGTAAAATCCTGATCCAAATACGTTAATCCTAAGCGACTCATTAAATGCTATAAATAATAACCATCACCACATCACCTTATGCTGGATTCCTGCACACAGAATTTTTTTTTGACAGTCCAGCTAAATTCTTTGCAAATTCCAATCAGAATTTAATATTTTATCATTCATGCTCTGCAGATGACACACATGGAAGATATATAAGACGAAATTCTTGGACCACTGGAACCTCAGCAGAAGATCAAATGACAACGGACCCTTCCACTTACATCTGAAAAATCATCAAGATCTATTCTTCCCCGAGGATCTCACGAGAAAGGATCGATTAGCGATTTCCAGGTTAAAAGCCAACTATACCAGTATCTCTCTCAGCTATCTTTTTTCCAGAGAACCTCCACTCCAATGAAAATCTTGCAAAATACATTTAACCATGGACCAAATTCAATGGCCCAATTACAACTCCCAGTGAAGAAATATATAGAAAAAGGACATCACAATCAAAAGACTATTAGAATTTCTAAAAGTGATCGACATGTATGACAAAATCTAACTGAAGAAAGGTGTAAACCCTATTAGGTACATTAATATCAATATTAGAATTTCTTTGTATGAATTAATGTAACCTCTGTGATCACAGTTGACGCGACCTTAAATAAAATTTTATACAAACATGTTGGAAGAACTATTTTTTTGGTCCAGGAAACAATTTACAAGAATGTCACTAAGTTGTTCCGTACTTTCTTTTTATGTTGACTCCGGACTAAAACTTTATGTTCTTCCGCTACTTAATCAGACCTAGCTCTCGTTTGAACTTTCATCTTTGCAGTCTCATAAATGGTAAAGCAAAGTTAAACAGTCTCGAATGACAAATAATCTGATTTTAATAAATAGTAAAACAAAGTATTCTCGGGTTTCCACCCGGGTCAAACAGCCATCAAAGTGCCACGTTTCGACGGCCGAGAGCCTTACCGGTTTCTTATAATTTTAATTAACAAATTTAAAAATTATATTTCTTTATTATTTTTTAATACAAATTATACTTCCGAAAAAAATATCCTTAAAATTAATAATTTGAGTTCTCATTTCTGAATTATAAAAGGAAAAACCACCCATTTTTTTCATAAATGTTTTAATAACTCAATACATAAATAAAGTAAAAATTAGCAATACGTGTCTCTCCTTTTCTGTGGGTGTAAGTAAAAAAATACAAGTCGGAATATAAAGTATTTCTTCAAATATCAATAGATAGTTAAAATTTTCTAGAGAAAATATCTCAAACGTGTACTTTACCTAGTCAATGTAGGTGACAAATTTATAACCTTTTTGTGTTTTTAATCTGCATCTCACAGAAAACCTTGTAATCGGTCTTCAGTTGTGAAATAATAATTAATTAATTAGACAAATGTTTTGTAACTTATTGGATACTGTATTTGCTTTGTAGTCATTAAAATGGCTGATGAACTACAATAATATTAGTTTCACTCGTGTCCTATATTTGGTCCAACTTTGATTTATAAATTTTCAAAAATGAATTTTAAAATTTCACAGAAACTACAGAAAAGAAATTACAACTAGTCTTTTTTAACTGGAAGCCGTTCTGGTGTCAGAGAATGAGAACTTCATGCTCAACAGATCTGGTTGGAGAATGTTATGTGACAATGCCGCGTGAATTTGATTAGATGGCACAAGGAACAGATTCAACGCCAAATAGGATCACATTTAAAAGTTATATCTTTTATCAGGTACAGAAGTAACAGTAACAAATGAGAGCCGTTTTGGTTTTCAGCGAAAGTGAGCAGAAAAATAATACAAGCATTGCCACAAGTTACAACAAATCTTTACTGCAGCGCAGCTGCGTGGACAAAAATATGTAACAATGTCACATGAATTTGATTCAACGGCATTAGAAATAATTTCCAGTTAATGATCGGCCCCATCTGAAAATAACTATTATTATTTATTTTTACCTGATTCTATCATCTTCTGACAGCAAAGTGGAAGTGGAAAGATATTTCCGTCCCATCATTCTAACTCGAACTTAGAGAATCCAGAGCGTTCCACTGTAAATAGAAATATATATACAGGTGTTAGATTATTAATGATAAGAATTTATATAACAAAACACTTCACAAAAATTTATTTTTAAAAATATATAATTTGTACAAAATGTAAAAGTTTTTCAGTTTATCAATACTTATCCGCGAAATTCATCTTGTTAGTCATTAATTTCACAAGAAATGTTTTTAAATGGAGAATAATTTATTTGATAAATGCACCCGGAGAGTCTATTTATTTTATTTCAATGAAAATAATATTCTGCTCGATACTAAAAGAGTGTTGAGGGGTGAATGATCCCTGCATTTAACTCCCCTCACAGAATGGTATTAAGATCATTTAACAAGTGAGATAATCACTCTTTTTTCCACGAATTTATGGTCGCATATTCCGTAAAGGATCGGTCACAATCTGTAACATCCTGTCACTTACTATTTTTTGTATTGATAGTTTATTTTAACGTCCCATTAACAATTATTGTCACTAGGAACTTCCACACGATCTCATTACACTCAGGGATATTTATGACATGTAAGTAACATACTATAGTTGTAGTTCCAAAGAATATGAATCATTAATATATTTTTAATAGCTTGTAATGAGCCAGAAACGTGAACAGAAATTTTATGGCTCATTTTGAGTGGGCGAGTTCTCCCTCTCTGATCTGCTGAGCACCTGGATTTTCTATGTTTCTCGGTTACGTTTACGTTGGTCGGAATCAATTTTGTATGCGTGTAGTTTAATTTGGAAAATTCATGAAAGTGACTCAATATTCACACAGCAATATGAAATTACATAGGAATGGGTTAAACTGAAGATAACTTTACATAATCTTAGTTTTCATTGCTAAATATTTCAAGGAAATGAAATTTTTACGAATTTTCTAATTCAAATGGAATATTCAACAAACTTTTATGGCTTTAAAATTTACAATAAATAAAAAGACGGCCAAAAAGTCAGCATTAAATTTCAATGCAGACTTTTTGGCCGTCTTTATTTATTGCGAATGGAATATTATTTAAATTTGTTTTTCTTATTAAGTTTTGCCGATGCCTCCAGGTGATTTGTTACATTTTTTTAATAACTTAAAAGCAATCAATGGAAGGGTTTGCACTAGTGAAGCTGCCAGTAAATTACGACGACCCAGAAACTTTACAAAACGTGCCATATTTTATCGTGGCTACAACTTTATTTTCAAATGCAAATCAAGGGCTGTCCGAACGCTAGAAACAGCCTGTAATTAGATAATTTACGACAGGTTATGGAGGCGGTGCGCTAGTTACAACTTCGCCTCTGTAGAAGGTGCTGCTGCCTCGTGCGAAACGTACGAGCGGGGAACAACCAACAATTTAGACGTCGCTGTTGTGATTTGCACGGAGCTTTCGAGGCAACACAGTAAACAACAGTAGCCACTCGTGTCGCAAGGGGGAATTTAAATACAATTGTATTCGCGGTGTTTCTACCCATTATATAATTCGCTTATAAATTTTCCAGCATTCCTTATACATTTAGGACTTGTAATTTAATGAGAACTGAATAAAGAACTATTTTTCCACGACGCAAGAAAAAATACTTAAGTTACTATCACAATTTTAACATACTAGTGATATTACGAATATTTTTATTTCTACAGAGCCCAAGAATTTACAACTAAAATTTCCTGTTACAAACTTAGAAAATATGTAATATTTGATTACAAATTTATTGTAAAGAATCTGTAATAATATATTTTATTAAATAGTTCTATTATCATTGTATGAATACACGAAGGAAGTCCACTTATATCGAATCATCTACTTAGTATGAAAATTGAAATCCCTAGTAATTAGTATAACATACATTTGTATATTAAATCAACCAACGTCCTTATTAATTATATATTATATATTTTTGCGATATTGCGAAAGCTTTTGTTAGATCGTTGTAACATAGCTAAAAAATTCAAAACTGAAATTTCAGGAAATTAAATTACAGTTGCGAACATGAGTTTATTTAATCGGGATTTGAAATTTATTGACAAGTGGCGAGCTCGTGTGTCTCATCTTTTCTTATTCCTGAAGCCGAAGATAGCTTTTGACTGTTCCTTTCCTCATTTTCTGTCACTTCTTTCTCTTTTATTTCATTTTTAAAATTACTCCTGCCTTCTAGTTAAATACCAGAGTGGAAGCTGTTTAAATAGTATCGACTAGTCGATGTGGAACCGTAATCATCTTTCTACTTTACTTTGTTATAACATACACAATATTTTTAAATAGATGTCTATGATTGGTTGCAAAATACTAGTTTTTGTTTTTATATAAAACATTGTAATACTATTTTATAAAAACAATGTTATTAATACAATTATAAATACACAAAATTCACGTAATCGATATAATTAATTAAAAATATAGATGTTTATTCTAACAATAATAATAAATACCTTCCTTTTTAAATTAGGTCGGTTACAATAAATTAGCAGTGCTGTTAACGTGTGAAGTTACAACTTTTAATGTATTATTTATGATTATAAAATGTATGCAAATGTTGTATAAAAACGGCTCAATATTTAAAACTTCGGGTCAATTTATATTAATTTTGGCACTCATTAATTTCAATTGTGAATTCACTAAGTGAAGAATCTTTATCTCATGAAAATTTAATTCATTATTTTTTGTACGTGTGGATAAACCAATTCTGATTTCAACTTCGACCCTATGACCGAAATGATGTTTTTCTTTTTGTATATACATTAAAATTAACTAAATTGTTAATGAAATAATGAGTTTTATGAAGGGTAAATATGAAATAGACTAAATTATTTTACCTTGTAAACAACCTGATGAAAGTGCAAAAATTTACTGAAATGTTGTTGAGTTGAATAAAATATTTTAAACTGTCTGTGAATTTATCATTTCTTTTATCTTTATATAATTTTATAGTGTCCGTTAAAACCCGTTAGATTTTAAATCAACTTTAAAGTTATCACTCATACTCATACTATTTGATGATTTACTTACACAGTAACATGTAAGTACTAGATGCTATTCTGAATTCGGTACAACGACCGACTGTTTGATTTATTAACAATGTTTACGCTTTACTGCAATGCTGATGTTGCGTTTTATAGATTAATTCAACGGCTTTGTGAAATTAACATAATCTGTAAATTCTTTTGCCATTGTCCTCGAAAACATTTCGCATCGCGGAACGCTACGCCGTATTCGTATTGTATTCAAATCGTTCGCGTTATAGATGAAAGAATTTTGCGCCGAAAATGCATGTAGCAACAAAAATTAGCATCAACCGAATGATTAATTAAATTTTAATCCACAATAAAAAAACATAGGTTGATAAACATTTCGGTTTCGTTTAATTCAATTTTGAGAAATGTTGAAATTAAATTATTTTTCTATTATTCTGATATTTTAATGACATCAACATAAATACAATACCCAGATAGAAAACTTTATTGAATTAGTTACTCGGTTATTTCTTATTTGATTATTTAAAACAAATCACAAGGTTTCATTCGTTATATTGGAACTTCTTCGGATGACACTGTTTGAAAATAAACAATATTTTAAATTGTTAATTTTAAGAATAATTCTCTTCTTAGTTGTAAACCTGTATTAATAAGATTATGCGGAGTGCCTACATTATAAAAGAAGTTTTTATAGTCAGGACTGGTGTGCATGAATGTAGAGATCACATTTATTAAAAGAATAATAAATAAAAAGGCGGTCAAAAAGTCAGCATTAAATATATCACTAATTATATATTTAATGCTGACTTTTTAGGCATCTTTTTACTTATTGTAAATTTCAAAGGTAGAAAACTATTTTATATTAAAAAATTATCTTATACAAAAATACATTAAAAAGTAGTAAGATATACGACAATGGAAAAATGTTGACAGTACCAGGGAGTCGAACTCCGGACCTCCCGTTTTCCGGGAGGGCACACTACCACTGAGCTAACCCCAGTCGAAATCCAAGGACCGATTCAACATCCCTCCATTCCTGTAAACCTAACGAGGCCCACCTACAATTTACTAATCACATTCATCACAACCTAATTTCTAAGAATTGTGGAAAGAATGGACATTGTGTTAATTGATCAAATGTGCTTGGAATTCAAGTTAAAGGAAGTAGAAATGCTTCAATAGAAGCTAAGGGAAAGCGTATGGCTAATTTGGAAGAAATACGAGAATGGGAAAGTGTCGACCAGAACAGGAGCTCGAACTCCGGACCTCCCGTTTTTAGGTATACAGTAATGGAGGGATGTTGACTCTGCTCTTGGCCGTCGACTCGGATTAGCTCAGAAGTAGGGTACCCACCCGGGAAACTGGGATTCGAGTCCCTGGTTCGGTCGACATTTTTCCATTCTCGTCAATCTTCCAAATTAGCTATACGCTCTTACTTGAGCTCTAATTGAAGCATTTCTACTTCCTTTTACTTCAATTCCATGCATCTACTTCCTTTGAATTAAAAATACGTGAATAAAAAAACTTTGAGTCCCTTTTAAGCTCATTTCATGTACAGAGGAATTTGAGATTTGCCATAGTTAAAGTTCACATGGCGGAGGAGGGCAGAACAATAATATTAATGCCTAAAGCGTTCTAACGAGTTTAAATTAAATTAAAAAAAACATTCGTCGTTTACGTTCTTCCCCTGAATGTCAAATACGTAAATGTCTCTGGTCAAAGAGTTGCACTGGGGAGAAATATTGCTGAAGTATTACGAATACAATAAATTAAATGAAGTAAAACGCACATACGTTACATAATTATGCATTATATATTAGTTAAATACAGTTATTATTATTATTTATTATTGGTGGTGGTTTCTAAAAAGAGAGTACATTCAGATTTCGCACATACTTTCATTATGCATCAACTTTGAACATTGAGGAGTTGTACTGAGAGACGAAGAAGATGGGATATTTATTAACGTACAAACAGTAATAGGAGAAATATAAATTTAAATAGTTATAAATTAGTATTTTGAGAAATGCGCACTGAATATCATTCCAATGATTTTTAATACTATTGATTGTGGATTGACTTACAATTCAACTTTTACAATAACGTTAAAATTTAGTGAATTATTGAAATACTACTTCGTATTTCATTTCTTTATACTGAAAAATTTTAAAACGTTTCAGCCGTTTCCAGAACGTATCAAAGTCATTATAACTATGAAACATCAAGCGTTTCTACTACTCTTAGTATAAATTGGTTAATATGTTGCCTATAAAAAGAAATAAGTACTAATTGCAATAACTTTGTAGGGAAGGATGGGTAGAAGAAGACGGAGAAACACGCCTGCATTATTTAGCAATCCTCTTAATGATGGCCGTAATTTAACATTATTTTTCAGATGAATATAAATGATATATAAAATAAGAGAAAAACATTTTTATTTCATGACAGAATATTATGCCATTTGGCTTCATTAACTGAAAATACGTCTTCCATACTTATCACATATGCATATCAATTTATTACAAGCTAACAGAACCGTAAATATACATTCTACTTGCTGAGTCATTTCTTTTTCTATAGCTACAGGCTCAAAAACGAAATGAGTACTATGAAATTATGTGTTTAGTAACAGTTTAATTTTATTCCAGTCATATAAAATTAGTGAAATCGTTAATGAGTCTACGTAGAAAAAATTAATAACAGAGATATTTTTTGCAAGAAGGAGGAGATTTTGGAGCAATGTTAACAAATGAAATTCTCTGCGCTCGTCAGCTGTAGTAAAGTGATCAGACGTCTGAAACTTAACACGTATTTTGTGTATAAAAGCCGTCTGGTCATGTACAACGAAATACAGAAAAAGATTTGCAGCCGTGGCGCCTTTCAAAGACCAGTCGAACGAAGATGGCGTTTTTCAAAGAGATGAGTATCGGCGCAGTATTTTGTAAGAAGCGATGATGTCTGCGATGCACCGGCAGCCAGATGCTGACCCACTTGGTACTTGCCCAAATTTGGCAACGAACTGCTCCAACAGCCTTGACTCACCAACGCTCCACGCTTGCCTAACAGACTCCCCGGGTTTCCACTCCGTCGAACTGAAATCGTTTCCGTATACCTTTGCAAAGGTAGTTGAGATCTCCCTGGAAATAAATACTTAAAGGGTAAACCTACATTTGTGAAGCAACCTGAAAGGATTCATTAGAAAGGATACATAAATTGAGAGAGCTAAGGTCAGCCCCTACAGGTTTTCCCTATTTTTAGGGTGATTCTGAAACAAGCAACCCACTTTAATAGCATAGGAAGGGATTTGAAAAGAGGGGGGATTGAAGGTAGAGAAATTTAGCCAAGGGTAGACTACGGCCCCCGGTCTATAGTATTGTACCCGGTGTTTCACCTAAAGTGATGCAGGGAAAGCCCTGCAAAACCTGCATCAGCTACGTCGGGCTATTGGGTAATATTCTCATGCCCTTCGGAATGACTGAGGATTTTCTGTTGTATAACAGGATTTTTTTAAACGTGTCAGCAAATATTTATCAGTGGCATTATTATGTTCAACCGCAAAAAAAATCAAAAAGTTGATCTAAATAAATTCTGACCTCCAGAATATGTCGTAGGCAAACTGGAAATATAAGAATATTTATTACTTTAAAGAGAAGTAATGCTCATGATAGTCTTTCGCATATTCCAGTAGCGTATTTTTTAACACTTCCTTGTGGTGATTCCATCAATTAGAATAAAATTAAAAGACTCTAGATTAAAATGATGATAAATAATTAATATAATTGACTAAAGCATGAAACTGTACAATAATAGCCTCAATCAGGTATTTGGATTATTATTGACAAATTCAAAAAATCCGAAATATTTATTTCTGGATGTGTTCTAATTAAGTAATTCTTTATATGAAACAAAATCAACAAAAGACGTCCTCTACTTCATGTCAAATTCGTAACCTCAGATAACAGATCATATTCGCGGCATCTATTTTCGATTCCCTCGTATTTATGTAGGTCAAATCTACCAGCTATTGCCATCTGGTATCGAATTTCAGAACGTAAACGAATAGTTCCACAGTACAGCGCCTCTGTTAAACGCCTCGTAAAGGTTAGTACAAATATACGCAAAAATAATATCTTTTGATATCTAAAATATAATTAGACTGTCCTTCTATAGAAAAGAGACAACTTAAATAATAAATATATTTTATTTATGTAAATAAATTATTTTGCAAATTTTTCGGCGTCTATTCAACACTATTTTGAGAAGAAATAAAATCCTTACGCATCGCTGACGATACTGTAGTATTAGGGGAATCAGAAGAAGACTTGGAAACCATAATAAATGGCATGAACGGAGTCCTGGAGAAATAGTTCAATATGAGAATTAATAGAGGGAAAACTAATGTAATTGAGTGTAGTTTGTGAAACAGTGGAATAGCAAAGAGTCTTAGATTGGGAAGGGGTATTGTGACGGAAGTTAAGGAATTCTGTTACTTGGGAAGCGTAATAACTAGGTGTAAATCAGTTTTTATTAAGGCTCGATGAAAAACATTAAACTGAGATATGCGGAAAGATTGGGGCGGAACGGGATACTACAGAAGAAGGTAAAATGTAATGTGTTTCTCAAGAAAAAAAAAGGAAAAACTATCAGTTAGAGGATGCTGTACCAAAAAATAATAGATTAAGAAAGAAAAGAAATGGAAAACAGGGGAAAATGTTTGCATAGTCTGTGGCAGTTGCAAAACAATCTCTTTGCGAAAGGAAAAATTGATGAAACGATCAACCATACTCAAAATAAACACAAAAGGTGGTCAAAATTTTCTTAAATTAAATTTTGTTGTATTAATTGTAATAAAAAAATATCCTTTCCTATCTGCCCCCCCGGGGGGGAGGCGCACGGGGAAATTAGTAAGTTTCTTTTTAAAACTTCATAAAAAATCTAAATTCGTTGTTTTAAGTTATACTGATATTAAATTAAGTATGTAATAGAATAAACTAATGTTTTATGCTTTTATAAAGTCATTTTTCTTTTTCCGCCATTTTACAAAAATTGTTAAACAATAAGTGTCCCATTTCGCCCCGACTTCCCCTACTACGTTTCGTCTCTAATTTGAGACTTTATCAGGAATAAAAAAATTAGGTGGTAATGGACCTCACTCCTCACGCCATGGAGTGAGGTACATTAAGAGCTAAATTTTTATACATGAAGAAGTCTCAAATGAGAGACGAAACGTAGTATATTTCATCTTTTAAATAAAATAAAAACTGACAAAGAGGCTGTTATAATTATTTTCAATATTTATTTAAATGTCAGCTAAACTATTAATTAATAATTTTACTTTACCAAAATTCAGTCTGTGGAAAGTAACGTTTTTTCTGTTAAATTAAGAGTCCTTGAAGAAACCTACACGAATACTATCTTAAATTAGTTTCTAATATTTAAATAATCTAATAATTTCGTATGAAATTAATTATTTTCAGTTTACGAGGACAAGATATACATAACGCATTTTTATTTCTATTCAATTCAACCCGCCGAAACACTGTCACAAGTTCATTAACCATCTGACCATAATTAAGTATAATAAAGAAGTGACACTATGCACGACATCGTTCTACTTCAAGTTCCGAGATATTTATCGGCCAATAACCGTAGATAAAAACTTAGTAATGAGGCTCCGAAGAAACTGGTCGACTACTTATCGCGGGGCATCGGCACGTTCGTACGTAATATAGTAACATGTTGGATCTTGAGATAGACGCCATATCTGACCACTCTCTTTAAAAAAATCTTATAAGCGTCCTGAACATGGAAGTATCTTATCTTCGTATAGGTTGAATTACACGATAGTCGCCTTGTTTCAGATTTCCTTTGAAGCCAGGCTTTTCTTTATGTGAATATCATCCAGTGGTCAAATTATTAATTTAATTGAATGATTGGAAGAAATACGGTACTTCGACACATAAATTAAGTCGATAACAGCCTTACTTATAAACGTATATTTGTCGATAATTTGGCTACGAATTGTACAAAAACACACAGAAAACGTAATTAAAATTTTGAAAATGCTAAACGAACACAATTTAAAATTTCAATTGGACAAAAGTGAATTCTTTAGGAAACAGGTAGTCTATTTCGGACACGTCGTATATTAAAAATGATATCTAGCATAATCCCTTTACTTCTTTAGAGGTCTTAGGTAAATGACATTTGATTTTATCGCAATTATTTTTTATCATTCCATTACTCTTTTAAGATCTTTCAATTTCATATATTTCACTATATTCCGGGGTTATTCACATATTCATTTAAGTTACATTAGTCCAGAGAAGGAATGAATTAAATACAACAATGAATCAACACGTGGTTTAACTGTTACAGATTGATTATGGGCAGTAACTTGCAGTATAATAATGAAATTATTTTATTACCTTTTATTCTGTTCAGACATTTAGCTCTATTTTTTAAATATTTAAAAATATTCAATTATTAATTATGGCAAATTAATGTATGTCAACTTCGTGTACAATACAATGTTAGAATTGTGATGGAGAAAAAGGAATTTCAGGTAAACTGGGTTTTTAATCATCGTTAATATTTAATCAAGTTTGATATCTAGAATACTGTGCGCGAAACCTGATTTTTAACTGATATGACATTCATTTCGTACACTACACACAAAAACGATTTAGCGGGTTTTTCTCTGAAGTGATTAACAAACCCTGCTTTGGCGTCCACCATTTGTAAAAGATAATACTTAAAATTAAATATTTCATATACGTTTCATTCTACGGGGAATGTTATAGATTAATATGTTGTAGTGTTGATCTCAGAAAGAGTGGAAGATGTGACGACTTTAACCAAAGTATTTATAAGTAGGAAAAATTGGATTCAAGCTGAATGAGACAAAAACTAAGTAGATGCATTATACGAGAAACCAAAGTCAAAGAGAAGGGTCTCAAAAAAGTGACAGACGTGAATTGGAACAAGGAGACGAATTTAAATACCTTAGGGTAATAATAAAGAATACAGACGAACCAGACGTAAAAAATCATTGAATTCGGCAAACAGAAGATTATAGACATATAATATAAAACATTAATCAAAATGATGTTCGCACAAAACAAAAAATTTGACACAAAAATAAACTGACCAGGAATTTATGGATAGGAAAAATTAAAACTAAATTAAAAACGAGAGAAAAAGCTTATACTTTCAGCGAAAAATATCTCATGAAAAATACTGTAAGATTCATGTCTTACCCTATTCGTGGGTCTGAAGTTACGGACAAGAAGAAGAGATGCATAAGTTGTGTATAAGTGGTGAGTTAGTCTTTGGTTTTTGTTCGCTGATGTTGACATCAACCGAAATTTTGTGAAATAAAAGTTAATATTTTAGCAATTTCAATAAAGGTTTACTCGTTCAGTTAATATGGAAGCGTTGAATCTCTTATAAAAATTATTTTCATCCTATATATTAATAAATATATAAGGTGAAGTATTTAATAACGAGAAATAATGAAAGGAAGAGCAAGTAAGATGCAATTGAAATAATTAAGAATTTTTTTAAAACTGTCAATCTTTATTTAAGTTTCATAATTATCTAGAGAGGCCTGAGAAAAGTGTTTCATTATTCTATTACGTCATGACTAACCAGGGTTGCAGATTGCCCTTGTTCCTGGCGCCCATTAAATGAAATGTTGCAGAAAAATATTGGAATATTGAGAATTTACACGTATTTTAATTACGAACAAAAGGGATGGAGAAGAAACGTAATAGGGAAATCAGGGACCTCTATAAAATGCAAATGTAATAAATGAGGGAAAAGTGCAGAAGAATCTGATGTACTGGATATGTATTTCGAAGAGAAAAGGGGTGTTGGCTAAAACCGTAATCCTGAAGGAAGACGACAACCCAATATATATATATATATATATATATATAGAGAGAGAGAGAGAGAGAGAGAGAGAGAGAGAGAGAGATGAGAGAGAGAGAATATAAATTTTTAAATTGTGGTTTTACTATTCGGGTTAATTACAGTAATGACTGCAAAAACGATACTTTCCTAAAGCCTGTAAAGCACGTGACCAGCTCAAAGTTGATGCAGCTGTATATTATGATAAAGCAGTCTTTTCATTTTATTATTTGTCACCAGAGATTTGACAGCAACATTTTTCAAATAATTTGTGGTGCTACTAATGGCTGATCAAAGTTTTAGAAATTTGAATACAGGTTTCCTGCAGTTTTATTAATTTCCATAAAAATTATTGGTGTCGCCAAATCACACGATTGACGTAATTTAAGTGTTTATCCTGACAAAATCCTAGTATTTTATATCCTGGTTCAAAGTCCACGTTACATGCAAAATAATTACGAACATGCGATATGTGATTTGTTTAATGTTGACCCTCCAGTCATCGATAAATTAATATTACTGAGTCAAAACTCGTTATGTCCCCTCCTTATTGGTCGTATTGAATTAATCAATTTATACAACTCCTACAAATGGGCAGAAACCATCACGGCGAGGTAATTCATCTCGGACAGGTAAGGTTTAATTGAAACCTTAGTTACGACTTTTGAAAGATTCTTGCGTAAGCACGTTCTGCTTACATACTGAGTTGCTGTAACTGGTGATCACAAACAGGGCTAATTACAAATAGGAAGCCCTTCACGCTAATAATTATGCAAATATGCACTCGACTGAGACAAAGATACAGGTCGATGCAACTGAACACAACGGAAGTATGTGCCTATTCCTTTCTAAAAAATAAAGTATCCAAGGTTGCTAAGGATTAAAATAAATATGTGTCAAAATAACACCCAATAGAATTTAAATTTACTGTTAATTAGTAACTATAATATAAATTATATTTATGAGGCGGAAGAGGAAAATTTCTCGTATTTATTAGAATGTTTATTCAGTACATTTATTACACAAGATGATGGCCTTTCCCCTTTGTAAGGGCAGAAAGTTGGTATGCGGAAGGGGAGAAGTGTAGCAAAGTATTAACTAGGACACTCTTACAATAGCTTAAGGACTGAGAGAGAAAGTATCTAAGAAATATTTAAATATACACGTAGACGCAGTGGTTTATGATTGGTTCTCGGCTGTCGACAACGAAAACTGCGATGTTAACGAGTATAAAAGATTGACTCATATAATTTAGAAAATAATTTAATAACAAATAAATGTGGACTTCTTTATAAACAACGGTTTCAAATTTGGAAATCCAATTTTAAGTTTACAAAATTTTGACAGCCAATTTAACTTTGGAATCAAGGCAATTGTTGTCAGAAAAAAATTAATGTCAAAAATCGTGCATGCGAACCTTACAAGAAATTTCCCTTAAAATCCACATTTTAGAAGTTTCAAGTAATTGTATGGATACAAAATATTACTTCTGTTTCAAAGATATGACAAAAGAGATACGTGGACGATTTTTTAAAATTCTAATATGAACATAAATGTGAATAAATATTTGTTTCACTAATATTATTGCTAAATTTATACTTAAAATCCTTCGGTTCAATGTCGACAAAATTAAGCTTTATTTCCTATCACCATCTTATCCTACTGATTTTTTATATATTATTTTCTTTTAATAACTTCCATCATTCAATTAATTATAAATATTACTGAGGGCATGAAATTCCAGACTATGGACAGAAACATATATATTGCCTGCAGCTATAGTCCTTTCGTTTCTAGTATTTTCTGTTTCGATAATATTTTGTTTCTGGAATATTTCAAGAATTTATAAATTACTGGACCTCGAAGTGGAGGCAGTATTTCGCAGTACGAGTCTTTTTACAGCACTTCGTGTTAAATAAACACCTATAATCTCTATCAGTGTGTGTTTACCGTATCTCACGATCTGAAACGTGACTATATTAACAATCATGTCCTACTTGTCTTTTTAAAATATTTGACAGTATTTTCTTTTATTTACATAACTTCTTACAACAGGCACAAAATATTAATTGTTAATTATTTATAGACCTCATTTATATTGTAATGTCACTACTTTATAGACTGATTTTTCAAAATCTATAGCTAAGATTCTTTAATAACTTTATTTCCAACCTGTGTTAAATTTTCTAGATTTTTATCGGCCCACTATCTACAAAAAAAACTATTCATTTAGTTATAATTAGAATTAAGGACTTATTTTGAGTTATATTCGACATTAAACAAATCGTTAACATAATTTTCAACAATAAAAATAAATAGGTAAACGATGTCTAATCACCATTTTTGGTGTTGGGCGTCAATGCGGGTCTAAAATCCTAGAAATTCATATTTCAGTACTGAAAGATAACAACTTTAATATGAAAATGCATTACTATTTAATGAATTTAGAGACATAATTTTCTATTGAAAATAAAACGCTGGAAAAACGATGGACTGTAGGTACAAAGATTTGAAGGGAGCCTCAGTTAAAAATATAAGAAAAATAAGATTCAAATACAATTCTCGGATTTCAACCCGGGCCTATGTTTGATTTAATGTTTAGATCTTACAACTATGGCCGACTTTTCCGTCGAAAATTTGTTGAATCAAACATTGGCCCAGGATGAAACGCGAGAATTGTATTTGGAACAGATAAAAAAATTCTTAGGCTGCATATTTAGTTAGTCATTTTCGTGCAGTATACTGAGAAATGTAAACACAAAAACTTGAGGTGCGCCTTGACGAGTCTGGGGAATGTTGTTAAGTTGGCGTTCGTCAGATTCCATCGGTCCATCATAGTGAGTGGAGTGGTGAGGGAAGCTAGAAAACACAGAGAAAACGCAGTGTCGGCCACAGATGGCAAAACAGGCGACCACAACCTTCTCAATATGGCCACAACTCCTTCATTTGAATAAGCCGATTCAACAACAACACTTTCGATCAAAGCAATCGTTGGAAACGTGACACCCTGAAAGAAGGAGGGAGGTTGAAAGAGCTGGATGGGCGGAGGAAAAGTTGAGATGAAACAGGTGCGGTCAACTTCCTTTCCAGGGTAAACTGACAATTCGCACGTATCCTAAAAGAGCTGACGTCATCTACCCTCATAGCAATCACGTGAATAAAGTCACGTAGACGAGTGGTCTGCAAACGATACGTTTCCATGACGATATTAGGTTATATCACACTAAAGTTCTCGACATGAAACAGCTTTTTTTATTTAATACATTTTTATTGAATTAACACACTCTCTAGTGACGCACGAGATAATACCATAATCACTATTTATGGATAATGTAGTAGTAGTAGTGAGTTGCATTTCTTTGCTAATAAATTATTTGTTGTTGTTGTTACTGAATGGTAATAATGCGAAATTCCTATAAATTGATCCCTAAAAACAGTATATCAGAAAATTTAATGACGTTTCCTAATTATTATCTATTCATAAACTATATTTAACATAACAATACACGAATATTAGTCCATAAACAAGAACAGTATCATTTGTTGAACGCCCCTGCGATTTATTATATAGACTGCACGCACAACGTAACTGACATTGCAGTTATATAGGACACAGGAGTAATAGCAGATATTTAGGAACTAGATTAATTACTTAATTATTCTACGTTTAACCGATTTGGACTGAATCTAAGATAAAATACATGGGGCGTAATCAAAACGCAAGGTTCCAAAATAATATTTCTATTATATTCCAAAAAAATACTACATTGCGGTTATATAGGACACAGGATTAATAGCAGATATTTGGGAACTAGATTAATTACTTAATTATTCTACGTTTAACCGATTTGGACTGAATCTAAGATAAAATACATGGGGCGTAATCAAAACGCAAGGTTCCAAAATAATATTTCTATTATATTCCCAAAAAAATACTACATTGCGGTTATATAGGACACAGGATTAATAACAGATATTTGGGAACTAGATTAATTACTTAATTATTCTACGTTTAACCGATTTGGACTGAATCTAAGATAACATACATGGGGCGTAATCAAAACGCAAGGTTCTAAAATAATATATCTATTATATCCAAAAAAATACTACATTGCGGTTATATAGGACACAGGATTAATAACAGATATTTGGGAACTAGATTAATTACTTAATTATTCTACGTTTAACCGATTTGGACTGAATCTAAGATAACATACATGGGGCGTAATCAAAACGCAAGGTTCTAAAATAATATATCTATTATATTTCCAAAAAATACTACTATTCAATGGCTTCTCAGCATTATTCGCTCACCAGAAAATTAAACTAACATTAAATAATATAGTTTAAACTTAACGACTGTTATATATGATAAAACACTTAATAGCCCCTTATGGACTTTATTTTTAAATTTAAGTATTAACGTTTCGGCATATTTTCATGCCTTCTTCAGGTTTTTCTTCCTAGAGAGGAAATATTTACAACAAATTAATCTTCCTCGGTTTTATTTGTTGTAAATTTTCCT
The DNA here is from genome assembly GCA_034510155.1 of Eucriotettix oculatus. Classification (NCBI taxonomy): domain Eukaryota; kingdom Metazoa; phylum Arthropoda; class Insecta; order Orthoptera; family Tetrigidae; genus Eucriotettix; species Eucriotettix oculatus. The sequence goes on along the minus strand of CM067382.1, from coordinate 21,417,401 downwards.
TCTATTGGAATAAAACCTGAAGAAGGCATGAAAATATGCCGAAACGTTAATTAATTAAATTTTAAAAAATAATGTCTGTAAAAGGTAATAAATTGTTTTATTAATTAATATGTAACAATTCATATAAGTAGATATGAAAAGCAGTTCTGGCTCACAGCCAACTTAAAATTAAATAAAAAATTTCTAGTTTAGGCTTCGTTTTAGCTTTTATGTTTAAAGATGGTTGGTAGAAAAATTCCATCCCCTATCAGAATTAACTCAAAAGCAATACAAAATCACTTTTAATTATATTGTCTGATTATTTCTTTTTTTACGCTATGACACTAAAATTTCCGCAACTTTGAGTTGTAAGACCTCTGGCAGTATATTATTATATAAAAAAACTAAATTAGACTATCTTGTACAACGTTATGTATCAAAAATACTTTGATGAGTATTGCTAAGATAAATTGAAGCAACGTCGGCCAAAAAAAATTGATCTGTGAAAAAAAAAAGTTTCTTTGTTTATATCTCTGGAAGTAAAAGTACGAAAATGTAAAACTTTGTATTTCATTAACTAGTATCACAAGGTCTTTGAATGTAAAATTTTATTTATCTGCTGCTATCCAGTTCTTTACAAATTGAGTGTAAAGTTGACGATTTTTGTAAAAACGCCAAAAATAAGGTATTTATATCCTACTTTTATGAAAAACTATCTCACAGAAACTATTTTGAATTAATTTTATTTGTAAGAGCATGTTTTAAACTTTTTTTTAGAAAAGTATACGTGATCTTCCATTGTGGGCGTATAAGGGTTTCAAATTGGGGATAAATTTGATAACTTTGCATTACAATGTTGTATACTTCAATGTGCATACAGGTTTTTTATTTTTATTTTTGTTATAAATTACTAACAAAGTAAATTTCATGTTTCATCGCAGGTATATGATTTTTCTTTCCATGCTACACTTAATTTAGGTTTCGCGTACTATTTTCCTTTTATTTCTGTAGAAGTTTAAGTTGTTTCTGATTCACTTTTCAATAGCTTTATTAATGTGCCTCTACACTGATGGCATAACGATATAACAACTTTTTAAAGCATAATATTTTGTGATATGCGGTTGAAATTTCTTTTTCTCCAATTTCTCAGTGACTTTAATACGTGAAATGAATGTCTTTAAGTCAATTAGTATTATTTCTACTTCGCCAAATTGCACTGTTGGAGAAAAGTTATCGACTTGTCGTTTTTGTTTCTATTCCAAGAAAATTCGGCTGCGTTATGAGCACAGTTTGTCAGCCAAAAATACTTCTCACTCGACGATCAGGGTTGAGCTCACAATGACATTCATAACAAAATAATATTTTTTTGGAACTAAATGAAATGAGGCAAAAGTCATACCATTCAATAAAGCAAAGTTCACAGCTAAGCATGGGCTGTTGAAAGTTAATTTAGTAAAATTTTAGAAAAATTTGTTCCAAGTGAAAATCTGTATTAATTCTATGGTCCAAGACACATCAGAGTCTTCATCATCAGAAAATTATATGGACATTTCGTATACTGGCAATCGTAGTTTGACTGACTTAGGGAGTTTTCCATTAAAATTTCAAAGGTTGAGGAGTAGCCATAAAACTGACCACATTAAACAAGAAATTGAAAGTGGTAGCTGAAAAACAACACTAGCTGCTGGAGTAGCAGCTGAGAATATTGGACAAAACTAGCAAAACCTATGATGTTTTCATGTCAATTCAATGCATATAGATATGACTGCCACAGGAATGTCGTACTTTTGTCCTCAATTTTAAGGCCTTAAATAACCGCTGTGAAAGAACCTGCCGACTTTGTAAAAGGGTTTAAAACATGCTCCTTTTAACAAAAATAATATAAAAGAAATTTTGTAAGATAGTTATTCATAAAAGTAGGCTAAAAATGATGTTTTTTCAAAAATCAACAAATTTAGACTCAATTTGTATAGTATTGGAGAGCAGCAGATAAATTAAATTCTACAGTCAAAAAATTGTGATGTTACGTTATTAAGTGCAAAGTTCCACAATTTTCAAACCTTTTCTTCCAAAGATATAAAAAACCAAAATTGAATTTTTTTCACACCTTATTTTTTTCGGCCGAATTTACTTTAATTTATGTATGCCAACTTTCTTCATATTTTGTTTTTTGGGGTTCAAAAATTTTGTACAATATATAATAATATTATAATAAAATATTGCCAGAGATACTACAACTAAAAATAGTTGAAATTTCCGAGTCGAGTGGTAATATTTTACTGTACGGAGTCATAAAAATGACTATATTTCTGTAATTACTCCAATGTTCATTGGTGACTTTTCGTAACATTCTCACAAAATTTCATTTAAATTGGAAACGGTCGAGCGGGGACCTCGAGACCACTTCACACAGAATAGCCTTATAGATGTTTTCTCTTTGTAATAGAAAGGACGATGGTCTAGGACAAGTGGATATGTGTAGGTCAATAACACCCATTACCAATTACTTTGAGCTCTTAAGGATCAAAGCTAACACGAACTTAAAACAAAAATATTATTGGATTATATGGCTGGGCTAGAACCGGTCTTTCATATCTACTCATATACTTCTATTTTAAATTAAAAGCTTTATAAAAATTTTGTGATAAAACTGATACACATTAAACCAAAATTTCTTTCTCAACTGAAACAAAGGAATTTTTACAAACAACTACCGCCTATCGCACTCATATGAGACTATAATAGCATTATATTAATAATACTACAAATATCTCCTGTATTGGTATTTATATTCTATCCATTTTTTTCGTCGCGTAATTTTAAATTTTATTTTGTAGAATCATGTATTAAATGCATCTAATGCTGATACAGAATAGGAGGAAACGAATTACAGAAAATCTGCGATTTTAAGAAAAAGCGACAAAGAAGATGACGTTTAATAATTTACATTTATACGAAGTGTAAACAAGAATTTATTATCAGATAGTAATTCAGTGCAAGAAAGAAGTACGTTTTGATGAAGACTAAGACGTAGTTATTTTTCTTTTATGCTTAACGACCTCTCACCCTCCTCGACCTTTCCTTATATACGAAATGGTGCCTTGTAGTGTCGTCAGCTCGACCAGGACCTAATCTCTGCCCATTGCCAAAGCATCTTTGTTCCTGGCCAGTTTCTTTCGGCGCTAAATACGGCTATCTGCACCGGGCCCGCACAATTTATTCAGCCCGACATGGTAAAGTCTTCGTGGACGGGTTCTGTGTTCGTTAACATTGTCAGGTACCGAGGCATTGGCTTCACAGTTTGCCAAAAAGGAAAAGAGAAAGAAGCTTGAGAATGCCTGTTGCAAGCGCTGATTATTACAACTGGATTTGTTTCAGACCGCATGCCGTTTTCTTCATTACTAAGCACTGGATTGTCTTTTTTTCAAATAAACAACATTGTGTTTTGTACAACCAGATCTACAAAAACAACCTCTATTTTCTAAGCCAGTTTTTATGTGCTCTGTGTAAAGCAAAGTAATCGATAGAAATTGAAAAAAAAAATCAATATTCGTAAGATAATTCCTAAAAGGGGTCAGTTGGTAATTCTCAATATTTTGTGATTTTACACATACAATTTATTTTTTGTCTCAGGCTACAGAACGTGGTACTGAAACAGGCAAATCCCATTTAATAGCATAGGAAGGGAATTGAAAAGGAGGGTAGAGAAGGTAGGCATGGGTTGACTAGGGCCCACAGGTTACACCTAAAGGAGATGCAGGGAAAACCCTAGAGAACCGGTATCTGGTAGGTCAAGCTATTGGGTACTATTCTCACGCCCTCCCGAATGACGGTAGATGAGTTTGCTGTCGGGTCGCAGCATTCCCTTCTCTGTGTCTTTACTAGTTTGAGGAGGCAGTTGGCCGACTGATCCAATGGGATCAGCAGACTATTACCGTACACCTTTTTTTTTCTGGTCTTTGACCCCAGTACATACACCTCCCGAAATAGATGGTGCCTCGGAATGTGAGAACTTTAAAAAAAAAGAGTACGAAGCATTCCCAGAGGTGAGCCCCACAGGCAATCTGGAGAGATATACCTGGGACAGAAAACTCCCACAAGCATCCCTTGTGCAGTTGTCATATAAACTTTTAGAAATACTATCTTCTTTAAAAAGTTTGAGCTCCAATATTTCCATTGGGGTCCCAGATAAAAATTTCACATGTAAAGGGTCTCTACTGCACCATGCCAGTTGGCATGAGAACTTGTGAAATAAAGCATAAAATGAGAGTCTCAACGAAAGCAATGAAGACAGCTACTTAATTATCTTTTTGTAACTGAATTTTCTATCAATATATTTCTACTACACAGGGTCATGTTATTACTGTGTACTAGATGTAACAGAAATGAAAAAATGGTTAAAAATTTAATTGTGATCAAGATGTTAAGATGTAATATACCATCGTCAATGATTAATAGTATTAAAAATGGTTTGAATGGGAAAAATTTGCTAAATTTTCTTGTTATGCCTATCACAATGAATAATTTATTGTGGCGGGGAGGTTTGCGTTCCCTAATGACCCTTTTAGCTATGCTGGCGGGAACTTAAGCTCCTGGTAGGGCCACCAAAGCCAGACAGTCAAAGGGGAGGGGACAGTCTTAGAGTAGTCCATCGGTCCTCCAGGCTCGGGGGTTGGGCTAACATCCCCATGCCGTACAAAAAATAATTGTTACAAAAGCTGAACTAAGCCTCTGAAGAAACTATACGGATCCAAGACTACAACCAAAGCAAAGAAAAGCGGACTTGACTGTATTAGCGACGTGGAACGTTCACACTCTAGCAAGACAGGACAATAAAAAAGACAACTAACTCTTACTGCAGCACACCTACATGTACAATATGTGAAAACGTCACATGAATTTCATTCAACAGCACAAGGAAGAGATTCAAGGTCAAATCAGATCCCATTTGAAAAGAACTATAGTACAGAATAGTGTCATTTTCATTATTGATGAGTAGAAGTAGTGATACTATGTTATTAGTAAAATGAATTTTTTTAATAGTAAAAAAAGTTATATTCCAGCAGTAACAAACCAGTTACATTCCATACACAGTTTTAAAAATTAGAGAGAACGGTTTCCTTCTTTTGTATTTAAATGTATCATCAGTGAAAAAGAAATACACTTTCATATACAAAAAAATACCACACAAGTATTCTTCAAATATCTTATTATAATGTTACTTTAAAAAATCTATTGTGTAACCGGTACAGGTAATATTTCTCATGTTAAAAATTTAAATAGTTACCGAAAAATTTAAAGCCTTTTATGTCTCTCATTGAAAGGAAGAAATGCTCATTGTTTTGGCAGACTTTGATACATCCCTCTGAAAACAGTTGAAATGTAATTAAAATATTGAACTAATACACAAATCTAATAGTGTAACAATTTATAAAAGAAATAACTTTCAAATGTCCACATAAGAGTAACTAATGTATTATTATTCACATAACTTATATACAAGGTGTAACAAATCTTAACAGCAAAATTTTATAAACAGATGCCTCATATTGAAAGAACAAAATATTACAAAATGGGTCCATTAATGCATAATTATAGAGATATTTTAACTTATATGTCAGGACATGCCTTGCCATCAGGAATATGGTAACAATAGTTTTATGAGGAAACAAGTTGCAAATAAAACCAATCATGTACTAACTGTCAGCGCACACATTGTTGCAGCTGTGGGAGAATGAAGTACTCCAATTAATTAGTTTGTTAGGATCTGGGAACTGGAAAACCAGCACCAATCTCCGGGTATGCCAGTAGGTTTGACAGGGCATAAGGTCAACTCACTTTACTTAGTTAGGAAGAGCATTCAAAGTGACGGCCAGCTCTCAAATATAAATACACACAATAGCAGCCTGTTTTAATGAATCTCTGAAGAAATAAATTGGTTTTGTAAGTTAAACTAGTATTCTCAGGATAGCAATTTCTCAGTTTAATATATAAAATTAAATTTCATTTTTTTAAATAGATACATTGAATGAATAAAAACAGTTCCTAATGCCTTGAAAAATTTTTAAAGTCAAACTTCCACATTTTCTTAACCTGTACCTCCTCAACCAACCTGTATATTAAATTAATAACACACAAAATTCCAAATTTTGACATAGCTGGAGCAATGTGTGCACTGGGAATCCAATTTAGTATGTCCAGTGTGGATACATACACAGTTTTAAAATGTTTGGGAATACTCATTTGTTGTGGGTGTGGCTTACAACAAAATGTTCCACTATTTTTTAAAATGAATGGAAATCGATTGCAAAAACATTCCTTAAATATAGGAATATAATTATCCCATGGTTTCACCAAACCATGAAGAAATAACACACATTGCAGTTTTACCAGAAAGTATTAAATATTTCATCATAAATGGTAATTCCTTCAAATCAATGCTGTAAATTAAAAGCACTAGCATCCCCAACCTCCATTTGCCCAGTATAAAACTTTTTTCATATATTGATTAGAAAACAGCAAACAGTAGGTGACAACAACCTACCAATTAATGAATATTGACAATGCCCCCACAAATATTTCCATTCTCCAACCTTAAAAAAATCCTGACTATCTACATACCTATACAATCCTAAATTTTTATTTCTTTTTAAATATTTTAATAATTGTAGGTATTTCACAACAAAGAATTTTAAAAATGTTCAAAGACTGACATCTCCAATTCATTTATTTGCCCATAAAATGAAATAAATGTATACATAATTAGTAAATAACTTAAGTTTAGGAACTTAAATATGTTAAATAGTGTACTTTAACTTATAAATTGTCACATTAATTCAGACAGTCTTAATCAAAATGAACTAACTCTACTATTAAATTTTCGTGCACCAAATTACCATATTCAATTGCTGCAGAAGGAATGAATACACATTGTACATGGATGTAGCTTTCTTTATATACTAACACAGAACAGTTATTTCTTGTTACATAATTTGAACCAGATAACAAGCCTCACAAAACAAGATCAGTTAAAAATTTGGCCCACTAATTATCTCAAATTTCAATATACTATTTTGAAGCAGACGTGTAGCTTCTCAGTTTTCTTAGTAAAAGTGGTAAATCAACTTTAACATTCCTTCAAGTTCAAACAACACTAACTCACAGTAAGATCACTAACTTACAGAAATAAAGAACCAAATACTATCTACATTTTTCCTATCTGCAAAATAGTTATTAAAAATATGCATCTTTAAAGATGGAGTGAGTATTCCATAAACAGTAGGTATGAATACATCCCACATAGTCATAATTTACTAATTCTGTAAGAGCTATGAATTTAATAAAAATAAAGAATGCTTTTGTACCAATAAATATAAACCAAATAGGACAGACTTTTGTCACAGGGTATGAAGTTATTGTTAAAACTTTTAAATGCACGAGGAAATAATTTTATGAAAAATTATAGTTGAATAATTTGTAAATAAACATTTTTATATATAAATAACACTTTAATCAACAGTAAACTTTGCAATAAGATCATAAGAAAAATATAAGTATAATTTATATCAAATATACTGCTGAAACTTTCAGTAAAAATTTATGGTTAAACACCTTATTAAATATTCTTCAGCAGAAAAACTTCAGTCAGAACAAGTACTAATATTATTTGATGTATTTAAATAAAATGTATTCATTAATTATTTACAAAAAGATTGAATTATATTATCAGTTCAATAACAGAAGCTTAGAAAAATTACTTGCAATAGGTACACAACAATTATGTATTAAAATTGCAAAGCACTGCATTTGCATTATAAGCTTATCATACATCCTACGTGTTAGAAAAATTAATACACCAATGAAAAGTTCTCTACATCCAAATAATTTGATTTTCTCTACAGGATTAAACAAAATATCACTTCTAAAAATAAATCTTTTTTTTGTAATGAACATCAAACATCAAACAAACTTTTTAAACTCTTTGTATTGCTCAATTTGGTGACACAAATGAGTTAATTATAATGAGACTACTTCCTATTTATATAGAAGAGGCCTTATAAGGAATGTATGATGCTATAGTGAAATATTGATAGTTGTCTAAAACTTTTAAGATTTAAGTTTACCTATATGGGGTATTACATAAATCTAAAGTAACATACAAGTACATTTATTAGAAACTGAAATTACTTTTAAGAAAAAAACTTTAATTTATTATTGAGAGATTTTAAGCACTTGGACGTACTGGTGCTTCAGGAACTGGAGATGGGTTAGTCTGTTCTGGAGGTGGACATTCTGGAGGGGTGACAACAGGGGTAGGTGCAACAGGTGCTGGGGCTGCTGCAGGTGTAAGAACTGGGGTTGGCGGTGAAGCAGGAATTGTTACTTCAACAGCAGCACTGTAGGATGGAGGTGGTGTAGGAAACTTTTTTACAGCAAAACGAGGGTCGCACATGGCCGTCTCATAATCAGGAAGATCAGGTAATAGTGACTGACTATCAGGATCAATGAAATGAATAGTGCGTTGAGCGGCAGCTGCTCGAAGACTTAAATATTTGTAGCAACTCCAAACAACCCCGATGAAGTAAGCCTGTTAACAAAAAATAAACATGTTATAATATACTTCATCTAAACATAATTATTATACAAATTCATATTTATTTTTTTAAAGTGAAAATTATTAATAAATTGTATAATTCATTTGTCAAATTTAATGTTACCGTTTATTATTAGAACACAATTACAAACTAAACTAAGTCACTAAAACCAATGGCAAGATGATGAATTTTTGGGAATACTTTTGATTTATACACTACAAAAATGTCAGAATGAAGGTTTAAATATAATTATATTATAAAAAATATATTATAAGTATATTACTTACCTTAACCATCATAGCCAACATGAATGACATAAGAACTAGAAGGGAGAGACACTGAGGATTCATCTTTAATAACTCTTCCTGGAAGGGTAAATTTGGATTTTCAGATACTACTCTCTGGATATCTGGTAGGTAACAAAGGTAGCCCACTGCAGTCAAGCTGTAATAAAAAGTTATTTAATGCTCACATCAAGTAAATAATATAAAACGTTTTAACTAGTAGCATAAAACTGAAATAGTTCTTTTGAGACTTTATTTGTGGATGATAATCATAGTACAAATATCATTTTTCTAAGTTTAATAATAAATAAATAACAATATGACCTAATAAGTCAGCAAATAAATTTAATTAGTATTTAATTAATAATTCTTCAGGTAACTGTAGTCCAAAAAAGTTATTATATCAATAGTAATTTTTAATACAAAAAATTGTTAAAATATTAACTATAACTTTCAATATAAACTAAAATAAATGACCAATATTTTGACAGGCTTATTGACAAAATTAATTGAGTAAGAACTTGGTAAAATAATATTACTAACTTTTACTTAAATTTTCAGTGTGGTATTTGTGATGTGACAACTAGACATTTATCTAAAAAAGTTTTTGGAAAATTGGGTGATTAGACATAATATTAAGAACTCTTCCAGAAAATGTTGACTTTTTATTCCAATTGATGATCATTTTTTTATTTAAAATCCTTATCATAACATATAGAAAATTAATAGTGATTAAGTTAAATGGAACTTAAACAAAATTCTTACAAATTCGAAAAAAAAGAACATATACTGGAATCATTCTTAATCGCCCAAGGTTTATAATCTGGTAGATAAGGCCATCAAGTTGTCACATCACAAATACCACACTGAAAATTTAAGTAAAGTCACTAAGATTATTTTACTAAGTAAAATTTAAATTTTGAAGATAATTATTGAAAATTTAGATTAAATTATCTAATTTGTTTTTGGAATATTATAAAAAAATAACATCAATATATCTGAAGTATGACAAAGGTTTAAAATCTAGTAGTGAGATAGATTAGGCTTCCAAATCTTTCATCACATCTGCAAAAAAAGGGGGGGACAAAGGATTTATCATTGGAGATCCATTTATTTGGTGATTTGAAATGTTATATATTATGTGCAACCCTTATGCACTCAATGTAAAAGTTATACAAGTAATTTGCACAATATATACAATTCTCTTTGTTATAATAGTTTAATCTTTGAATTTAACAGCATAAAGCACTCACAAGAGAAAGGATAGATTAATAGGCCATGGTTTGAAACATAAGGGTCTTGTAAACTTAACATTAGAAGTGTGTGGGGTAAGAACAGAAGATTGAGGCCAAGGATAGGATATGCTAAGCAGATTAGGTAGCTATGTAGAAATTAAATGGCTTGTGCAGGATAAGTTAGCATTAGACCAGTCTTAGGACTGAATACCACACAAACAACAAAGCACTCACTCATTGTTACACATCATTTTGGCTGTAACAGCCGTGGGAGATTGTCCGCAACACAAAATTTCTTATAATGTCGATAGTTTATCAATTTTAAAGTGTAATCTGTGGTTTATTTTACTTTACATTTAAAATTAATAATGATTTTATAATATTTTAGTGTCCACAAGCATTGTATTTATATTAATTAAATACTAATTAAATTTATGTGCTGACTTATTTGGCTATATTTTTATTTATTTATTACAAACATACTATATTTACCTATAGGGTACCAAAGACGTGTACATCAGTAGTTCAAAAACCAAATAAATGAGAATTCAAAATTCCAAAAGATTTACACATTTGCTAGCACATTCAAATCTTACCTTGCAATACAAAAATCAAAAACTTGGAGGCAGAAGAATGGCATCAGGTAAGATGGCTTTCCTTTTATTGCACCATATACCATAATTAAAGTTATTGCAAAAGTGCAGAATGTAACAACAACGCCAACATTCAAGTCCTCTGCAAAAATAAAGAAAATAATTATAATAATTGTTCCTCGACACAGTAAATTACACATATTATAATTTTAATCAGAATGGAAAATCTTAACCGGACCAGAGTTGAACCTTTCGCTTACCAGGCACTTTCTCTAACCACCGAGCCATCTACACTAATGTTAGGACTCTATGTGAGATCCATTCCATCCTGTATACACTAATTTCAGGCTCATATACAATTTACTAATCACACTCTTCACAACTTAAGGCTAGGAAATCAGTGAAGAATGGACATTGTGTAAATTGATACAAAGGTGCATTAATTTCAATGCAGAGAGAGAAGAGTTGCTTCAATATAAGTTCAGACAAAGGCCATGAATCTAAATTTAGAAGATCAGAATGGATTGGAAAGAAATTTCCATTTTTGGCCTTTCACAGACTTTCAGTTGAAGCAAATATTCTCTTTTAATTGGCATAATGTAAATACAAATGAAGCCAGCTCATACATTGAACATCTAATCAATTTATTTATATTACCTAAGTCAATTTATTTGAATTTTACTCATTTAATCTTAAATATGAAAGAAATACAAAACTTACGTGGATTTATACTTCGGTGACCAAAAAACTCTCTGTAGCCATGAGCAGCATTAAAATCATTCTGTTTCCAAACATCACTCTGTGGTTTCAAAATTAATTCTAAACGCCTAGTATCCATATTATTTTCCACTTCACTCAATGGTGTTGGAAGTACTGGTGCTCTGCCCGAGTTCTGTTCCATTAATTCTGGGTTGCGTAATACAGCAGCAATTACTAATAGTGCTATCACCTGAAGCATCTGAAAATCATTCAAATTGAAACCATTATTTGTTTATACAAATAATAAATGGTTGTATGTTATTTATTGAATCATTTTTTAGTCAATTAATCAATAATGACAAAGAATTTTCCACACATTCTGTAGAACAGAGAGAGAAAGTGAATTTGAACTGTATTGAATGTTAATTTCATAGAAAAGTTATGAATGAATATCAAGCTAAGAATGGTCATAATTGAACAATATATTCCTGAACAATTTGTATTGTGACCAAACAATGATGCAAATAATTAAGAGAATGATCCTACATCTTCAAAATAAATGTTTGATTCAGCAACATTGTATATATCCCTTCGTTATTCATCATAGGATTTTCCCTTCATTCCATGAAAAAAAGTATATTGTAGCACTCTTTGGCCTCATGTTGCCTACACTTTTAATTAGTTTGTATATATTGATCCGGTGCACAAGTCTGTGCAAATAAATTAAATTTTGCCCCCTTACTGACAAACCTTGAGAATTGCCAAAATGAGCTGGTAACAATATACAACCTTCTGTTCACAACAAACTCCAATCCTAAATCAATTTAATAAACATATGTGCACAATCAGAGAGAGAACTGCCTACCTTTATTACAGTAAAAAAATTTCTATCTGGATGGTATAAAAAACGTTGATAAAATTTACCATTGTCATACATCCACATTCCATAATATATTTTACTGAATTATAAAAAAACTGTAAGCAAACATGGTATTGCTTATTTCATTACTGCTCCAAATTTGGGGTAGAATTTATTTTTATTTCATGCAATCCTCTTATTACTCACTACAATTCCTAACAAGTATTTATAAAATACCACTGTGAATCTTTCATAATATGAAGTTGTATCCCCACATATACGTCCCTCACATGTGATTTGTGCAGAACTAGAGATGTCACTCTGTTAACATGTATGCAATGAAGGGAAAATCCTGATGTATATGTTTAGGGGGTTATATTACCCTTTATATAAATTTGTATTAACCTTCCTAATTGAGAATCGAATTTAATAGTTACTTACAAGATGCCAAATGCCCAAAAATATTGTGCCTGTCCTAACATGGCAACAGAAACAACACTTCCAATCATTTTGCCGCTGACCAAATTTCAGCCTCATTGTGGACTGCAAATACCTAGAGGAAGGAATAACAATTCATAATTAGTACTTAGACTAAAATACAATTGAAAACATGGCTAAACTCCGAAAAGAGAAACTTTTAACAGTTCTTAACTATTGACAGCTATTTCAAATTAAATAAAGAAATACACCGTAAGGCCTTGCAAATGTGTGACTATTGTGGCTTGAATAGTACAATTATATAATTGTACAATAACATTGTAGTAATGGTTAGTAGAAATCTTTAAACAAAGTACACTTTTAGGCACTGTAATTTATATTTTGACATATCCCATAGTATTTCTTAAAATCAATATCAAATACGTTAAATCTGACGTGTATTAATCGTTGTGTAAAATAATTTAACTATGATATAAAAAATATTATTTCCAAACCAGAATTACATTTTCAGACATTACTGACCTATAAAGATGGCAATTAGAATGGCATAGAACTACATGTTTTTGCGCGTCATATACTTAAATTAACAAATCGATGTAATCGAAGAACTAAAATCAAAGTGAATAAACGACAAATATCAGCTGCTCCATATCTGTACACGTAAGATACGAGTTTCCTTATGATATGCCCAGCCCTGAATTTCGTCCCTTAGTCAACCTTGGAAAATGTAATTATAATACAATTTGGATACAAAGTTGAAAAACATTATCGTAGTGTTTTAATAAATTAAATCGTACCTCGCCACCTTGCGACAACAAACAAAAGATTATTTCTTCGGTTGATGATTGCTAAATCATAAAGTTATTACGCATCCAACCCGGAACAAAGTTAGCACAGATAGTGAGTCACAAGTTGTCAAAGATGCTATTATACTAAAGATACTAGCTAATGTTCATATTTTATGGAATTTTCTTTATACAAATCTATCATCTAAACATATACAAGAATCAAATATTCCACAAAAAATATTTCTATGTGAAATATCCTATCTTTTCTCTAAAGCAATTGCTATGCAATATGTCGCTGCCCCAACAAAATATAAAACAGCATTATTACTTCGTTATCATACACTTCACATAATGCAACATACCTGTATTTTTATCTTATTATTTTTTAAATATATCTTAGTATATATTACTGTATCGATTAACATATACTACCATTCCTTTATCAATACTGAGATCAAACGCTGCAGTAAACACTCGTATAACGTGATATACCGTGAATTTCGGTCAGCGTCGCACTTATTATACCACTTACTCTTTACTACATTCCTCGTTGCTTTAATTTCTCATCATATGCAATTTATGATACCAATGTAAACTACTTGCATTATATACAAAACAATAACACTAAGGTCGAAAGCATCCGACATATAAGAAATTTATTTTTCTTTTGAAGACTGATCATGGTTATTTTTAATTTATACAATAAAGCTCAAATAAAGAAAATGCGACCTTTAACAGACAACTATTAAATTGTAACGAAAAATTACAAGCTTAGCTGGAACCTGTAAAGCTATTAAATTTTATTTAGATCACTGAAAAGCAATATCTTGATGGTATAAAAATATTTTTCAGTTAAAAGATCTGTTTCTCACAAGCTAAAAAAATTATTCCCCACATGAATATTTAATGTGATACACATTTGATTTGCATGCTAATTATTTTTTATATTACAAATATTGAGAACTAAAAGTATGAGTAAATAAAATTGTATCATCTTTCTCCAAATATAACAAATATTTCTTAAACTTCATGAAAAATGCTGTAAACATATCTATAAGTTATAATTTGCCTTTTACTGATTAACGGAGTCATCAATGTGTCTACTTCTATTCTATTGTTAAAAGACAAGGGTTTTCCCAGGCATATTTTTCTGAAAAATAATATTTCAACCAATTTTCTTTTGGAGTGCTTTACAGAAAGTTCATTACATTCTGGAACAAGTGTTTCATACTAAAACAATTATATTGTCAATAGGCTGTTATGTTTATTAAGAGTCTACCCTCAATAACAAACCTATGCCCTATTCAAGTCTATACTAAGCTATGGTATAGAGATAGATGGGGTTACACAACAAAACACAACATAAACAAATTATTAATAATTCAGAAAAAGATAATATTAGTTGCATAGAAAATTTGAAACATAATCAGTCATGCAATAAAAACTTTGCAGAACTATAAATGGTAACTATATATGAATAAAACTATATTAATAACTTTAACTACTGGTAAACAACCTTGTAATAGAAACATACATTAACATTACACAAGAAATCAAAGTAAACTACAATTTAGAAGTAGTATGTATGGCAAAGGACCTCATAATTATGGGATAAAACTGGTTACATGTAAATATAAAAAAGAATAAATAAGAGATATTATGAATTACCTGGGAGTGGAAGATGAAGTCTGTGATAAAGTGGTCTTGTCAGGCTTCATAGATTGTCTTCAGTGGGCAGATCATATCTGAGACCTGTCAGGTTAGAAAAGCAGCAATAAATTTAGAAAAACATACTCACTCATGTGTCTCAACAATCACAAGCTTACCAGACTGGTGGTCCATAAATAGTATCAGTTCATGAACCACATAGGAGGGAATAAAATATGTTTGTTTTATTGGTTATATCATGTAAAACTGTAAAGCAGAGAAAGTTTTCTGAAGTAAGAAAGGCAGATACAATAGGCAACTTGTGGGATTTTGTAGCACATATGTAGAATTCACCAAATTGCAAAATTATGATCTCAGTGTTGTGGTATTCAGTCCTAAGACTGATCTGATGCAACCCTACATTCTAACCTATCTTGTGCAAGCCTTTCATCTCCACATAAATACTACATCCTCCCTAATTAGCTTAGCATATTTCAACATTGACCTCCCTCTTCTGTTCTTACCCCACACACTTCCCACTATTCTAATTTTAAAAGACCCTCATGTCTCAAAATGTGGCCTATTAATCTATCCCATCTCTTGGTCAATGTCCTCCATATTATTCACACTTTACCTATTCTGCTTAGAACTTCCTCAAAGTGATTCTATCCACCCATCTGATTTTCAGCATTCTCTTGCAGCACTATATTTCAAAGGCTTCTATTCTTTTCCTTTCTCCATTACCTATCGTCCACATTTCACACCCATGGAATGCCACATGTGAGCATTTTTAATAATGATTTCTTAATATTCACACTTCTATTAGTTTCTTTTTTTGTGAAACCCTTTCTTGCCTGTGCCATTCTACTCTCTATGTCTATTATACTTCTACTGTCCCGTCCAAGTAGTAGAATTCATTAACATCCTTCAAAATATATCTTCCCAATCTAACACCCTTTGTTATTTCACTATTCCCCACACTACACTCCATCACATTGGTTTACCTCTATTAATTATCATGTTGTACTCTTTCTCCAGGACCATGTTCATGCCTTGTATTATGTTTTCTAAGTCTTCTTCTGACTCCCCTAAAACTATTACATCTTTGACAAACCTTAGATTTTTATTTATTCTCCTTGCAGTACGATTCCTTTCTTCATCACCTGTTCTATATGTTAGACAGCATGGGTGACAGACTGTATCCTTGACTTACTCCTTTCTTTATTTCTGTTGTCTTTTCTTGCCCTCCAACTCTAATTACTGCTGACTGCCTTCTTGCATATTTATAGAAATTTCAATAGTGCCTCAACCAACATTAAAAGTACCCAAAAATAAATAAAAATGAATTTAAAATATTCCTGGTGAAGAACTGTTGTTCTAATGTAAAAAAAAATTCATGTAAACGTCTCCAAAGATGTTTTATAATCAATACAAATGTTTATGTTAATCTAGATTTTTCCTTTAGCTTGAAAAAAGAACTGTATGATCTAGTGTGTGTTTCCCAACATACGTCTCACACAGATGGGGGCAATTTGATTGTTCATGGGGTAAATTTGAAAATGAGATTGTCTAGAATTTAAGAACCAACTGGCTGTAATGATTGAACTTTTACAAATTCGTGATATCTCATATTTTAAATAAGTATTTGTCGAGAGTTGTACTTGCTATAGAACCACACACATGGATGGTTAGAATAATATAAACTACAATTTACTCTGAGAGTATTGTTTATTATGCCTAATGCAATGAAGATTATAGGATGATTGCTAAGGCATAAGCAATGAGCATGAGACAAGCTGACTAAATTTGGACCCAATATAAAATATCTCTGCAGCAAGCATGAAGCACAAGGGTATCACTAAATTTGTAGCACTGACTCAGAAGTGGGAAAAGACCTCCTATTGAAAGCAATTAAATAATAATTACTAAATTCAAAAATATATTAAAAAAATATTTTTTAGCTGAACTTTAGTTGTCTATATGGTTTGAAAATTTACTTATTGTTTTTTATTAATAATTTCCTGGCAATTGCTTCCTAAAACCAAAGTGTTTGTCATTAACAAATAGTATTCAGACCTAAATGGCAATCAATATGAAAAATGTATATTACATATGGGGCATCGGAAGATATAGGTGGAGCACTGTAAAAGAAAGGTTGGGAAACACTGATCTAGTAGATGAATAAAACCTAAACTAAACTAATATTTATTATTTATGAAGAAATTTTTACTTTAGATATTGTTAGATACCAATATTACATCTTCACAGACAGTATCCTCACATCAAAGGATGCAAAACGCTGTTAACGCTACGCAACGTATGCAACACAAAAGCAACAAACACTGCCACGAAACCTTATGAATAGGAAACTGTCAGGGCTTTTTTCAAGCTATTCAGGAATACAATTTAAAAATTCTTTTGTTCTTCAAATGTGCTAAGAGAGAAAGAAACAGGATTCACTTCGACAGTGACCTCGGATCCTTGTAGCGTTGTGAATAGTAAAACTGCAAAATCCATTATAAAGCACCATTTTAACAATAATTAGCATGCCCGAGAAACATTACATTGTCGGCATACTGGCGGAAATTACACGTGTTCAAACAACAGTTCGTTTAATAATTAGCCTCGCATGTTATGTAAAAAATCAAGATCATGCAATTATTACAAGTCAGTCAACCTTGATGGAATACCATTGCAAGGTATAACAAGAACCATTTGCCCAACAGACATTAGGATCTTTTCCAAAAATTCCCTTAATTCATCTAAACGGAGTACAGACGCTCAAGCAAAGTAACTCAGTTTGATTAACGTGAATAATTTTGTCTCAATTAATTTTTATCAGAATTTAAAGAGATAGCTAAATATTCCAAAAACATTTTCACGTTTCACCAATACCAAAAAATAAAATTTAAGTGTCTGTCTGGAAGTTTTGTCTCGAATAGGCTTGGAAACGGATCAAATGATTTCAATGAAAATTTTAGGGTTAAAACAGGGATTTTAACTTAAATTTTCGTGTGCGTTGCATTTCCATATCCAGAAGATATTAATAAAAATATTTGTAAATCCAATAAATTGCCGCGCCAAAGCAGAGAATTTTTTTTTGGTGTCTTGAATATTTATGTACTTTCCTTCCCCCCTTTAAGGTCAAAAAAGGTTCTGCCCTAAATAATAATAATCATATTCCGTAGATCCTGTAAAGAAGCTAAGCTTCAAGGATGTGGAATGAGTCAGGGTGTACATTTATTACATTATTTTATTATATAAAAGATAAATATACTTATAACAAATTTTTGTAACCAAACATTATAAACTAATTACTCGTCTCCGATTCTTCTATAAATTCCTTTACTGAATAGAAGGAGTGGCTAAGCAAAAATGAGGATAATTCAGACTTAAATTTACCTTGGTTATCGGACAACTGTTTAATTCTATGCGGCAGTCTGTTGAAGATGGATATCCCAGAATAATGCACACCTTTCTGTGCAATTGACAATGTTTTACATTTTTTATACAGATTATTTTTGTTCCTTGTATTGAAGGGATGAATATCAGAATTATTCAAAAATAAGTGCCTATTTGTGATTAAAAATAACATCAATGAATAAATGTATTGGCACGTCAAAGTGAAAATACCTAACTTTTTGAACAGAGTTCTGCAAGAAGTTCGTGAGGTAACCTGACATACTGCTCTAATAACACGTTTTTGACTAATAAAAATCTTATCTATGCCTGCTGAGTTGCCCCAAAATATAATACCATATGATAAAACAGAATGGAAATATACAAAGTATACTAATTTTCTTGTTTTTAGATCACTGAAGGTGGACATTGCTCTTACAGCATATGTAGCTGAGCTGAGTTTCTTAAGTAATTGATTAATCTGATCAGTCCAATTTAATTTATTATTTACTAAGAGACCTAAGAATTTAACAGAGGAAGTTTCATTTACATTTTTGTTGTCGTATTTAAGTGTTATAGATTGTAAAGTTGTGTTGTGAGTAAAGACATATAGAACTTTCAAATCTCATGTCAAGTCTGTCAAACGAGATAGTTAAATTTCTGTTAAGCGTGAAATAGTGCTCACGTATCCTTTTAGATACACTATATAAATTGTTTGTATCGCATTTTATGTTACATCCAGAGGAGTTCTGGAAAGTCCATCAGGGCTGACTTCTTCTTACTGGGGTTTCCTTCCTTTTCGCTTAGTCCCAGGCAAAGGTTTTTAAATTTAGTCTCCGACAAGTAGAGACGGCCTTATGCATTTTGATGGGTGAACCGGGTAGGATCCTTACACTACTGCCCGGGGGCCCTAGACTACTCTTGGCTACCTTGCTGCACCTTCCACATATCCCTTTTCAATTCCCTTCCTATGCTATTAAAGTGGAGCTGCCTGCTTCAGGATCACCCTCATGTTGCCTGTTAACCCACCAACCCCTTTTTATGTTAACAGAATGAGTGTTCTTTCTAATGTAGAACATCTCGCTCACCGTACATATTTCACTTCAGCCACACAGAAAATAATGTTTTAATATTTTTTGAACTATATCTTAGCTTATACTTAAAGTTATTAACTCCTATTAATCCATTGGTACTCATTCGTGTCCTACAAAGTATAATCTTTTTTCAAAAAATTGTATAATTGAAATATTACTGAATACGTGTTAATATTTTCATAACTTGGGAATAATAAATATAAAAATAAAGAGTCTAAACCGTAGCAGACAGAAACATGTTGACTCGATGGACATTATAAAGAAGGATGGCAATAAATACTAAATAATGTACATGTAAATTAACGAAGTCCTTTTAAAATAGTTGATAATTCATTACTTAAAAATAAAATTACTGAAAACATTAAATTGCAAAGCAGCAACATCACATTACAAAAATGTATCGGCTGGAAATGGAATAGACCTGATTATTTAACCGGTAATAAATTTTATCTTCAGTCTCGTGGCAAACCTGATTCGCTAGTCTTGAATACTTGACACACGAATAAGTCGTGTTTTCAGTGTTTTTTCTGTTCATTAACATTAAGCAGGTTTTATCTATTTGACAAACTCGAGGACACCTTACGTCCAAGAAATAATTTTAATCATTTTCAGAGTCGCGTTGAAGCCGAAATCAATGTCACCACTACAACATTTTTCGAAATTCATCAGGAAAAGTATTAATTAGTTTTAATATTTATTTAATTACTTATTATATGCACTTTTCACAAGCATGTGAACATAGTCCGATGTATATTACGACTGACGTTTGGAAAGTTCTCGGCGTGACACAGAGATGCCGTCTGTAAGCACTAATAGCGATTCGTAGGTAAAAAGTACAGGTGATGGGTAAGAAAAATTGTTAAAATCCACCAAATCGAGATGAGAATTAACTTGTTCTAAATAAAGTAGGTACAAATTTAAATTATTTATTAGATTTCCAAGAAGAATCTGCATTCATGCATGTGGTTGAAACGACAAATTATAATGGATATAGATATGATTTTAAGTAAGCTTTCACAAATACACCAACTTATATTCATACTATTCATTCCAGAGCAAAATACTAAGCCTCACATTATGATGCGCTTCTCTTTATTTAGAGGTGACCAATCAAATACCTTCCACCACAAGGTTACAACATTTCTTTCTCCCTGATAAATCTCTCCAAAATGAAATAAAAATCACTGTTAATGTTTCCTTTCCTTTGATAATTAAAAACCAGGTCCTCTGGCAATGGCACATGCAAACGAATAAACCAGCCAACGTGTGAGAAATATATATAAAAATGAATCGCCGAAATGTATGTACGAACGACTCTTCTAGAGGCTCATATTTGAGTCGAAAAATAATTCATGAGGTCAGTTATGTATATAGTGTTTTAAACCCCTTGCGACATGTGAGGAGTGGAGCTGAAAACGAGTCATATGTATTTAGCAAGGAAATTATCGACTTTGGGGGTGCTGTGTTACATTATGTCCTTCAATATGCGATATAAGTAAAAATTCATCCCCTAAGTGAGGAAGAAATTTTATTTTGTTAGAGTACTGAAAATATTTTTAGTCCTGGTATTGTACCGGAGGTATTTTTGACCCTGTCGAGATACTGAAAGCATGTTTGAGGAGCATATTGTGACGTTTTCGACAGCGGTTTAGTCATATGTTGACCAAGAATTAAATAATGTACCGGGATAATATAAATAAATACCCGGGCAACGCCGGGTCCCCAGCTATTACTATAATAAAATACATATAGCACTGCATATCGTTCAAATATTTAGCAAGCACTTCAGGTCGGTACATAAAAGTCAATCTGCCATTATTTTATACATCTAAAGATTTATTTTATAATAAAATTTTTAACAATTTCGCTATTTCTTCATTTATGATTCAATTAATAAAGCCAGATAAATGTATGTTATCATAAATGCTACTACACAAATTATTGATTTTTGAAAATAAAATCCGTTATTTAACAATCATGCTTACTTTCACAGAATATATTTGCACAATGTCACACACGAATTAACTAATTTGCGTCCAAAATTCTGCGCACTTAACCGCCTATCAAAATGATTATAATTATGTAAACGTTTTTCGTCTGGGAAGCCAAAATTTACGACCGACGTTTCGTGTATCAATTTTTAAACTTTTATGGCGGGATAATACCGACGTTGTTTACTTAGCCGACAATTTATCTAATCGCGTAGACTAATGCATGAAGAAATAAAGAAACCTTGGATTTTATGCCAACACGTGGATATTTCTCGAAAAAAAAAGTTTTGCAATTAAAGTAATTTTTGCCTAGTGGCAGATATTCTTCGGTCTAATACAAGTTTATTGTTAACATATAATTAGGGCCCAGACGTATCAGAAAATTTGCCGCTTCAAATTGCATTTCATATACTAGAAATTTCATCATTATTCCTCTTGGACCAATACCCATAAATTCACCATTTTTTAAATTTGCAAATAATGTTATTGTAATTCAACCACCCTTAGGATAGATATTTCATGTTATTTTCAAGTGAACGCGAATTTCAACCTTCCTGGATTAAATTTTATTAGAGTTTAATAATCGATTCCAATAAATAAAATTGAAGGGTCAGTCGGACAATCAGTGTGTTTGTCTCGAATAGGCTCCGAAACGGCTCAACGGATTTCTATGAAAGCTTCGGGGATTGAAACAAGACTTTTAACTTAAATTTTCGTTTACGGTTCATTTCGATATCTTGCAGAGTTCAGAAGATAATAATGTAAATATTTATAAACCCATTGCATTGTCGCGCGAAAGGCGGGGCATACTATTAGGCGTTTCTATACAATTCATCGCACTTACAATGTAATGAGCGTAATTTTGTCAGCATGAGAGAGAGGGGGGCGAGAGCATTCTTACTCAATCTATTGTTACAGCACGATTCGCACCGTAATTAATCAATTATTGGCAGAGAGCTAACTCGCCGAGAAATAATAAATTGGCTTTTATTATATGTCGCGTCAGGTAAATTTTTATACCTTGTAATTGCTCATTTTTAGTGTTTACGGCAAAAGAAAGACTTATTTCTCCGGAACGAAGAAAAATACAGCCAAATAAGTCAGTAAATAAATTTGATTAGTATTTAATTCATATAAATACAAGGTTCCTTCCAATTTTATAGACTTCTTTAGGTAACTATACACACACAAAAAATAATAATTTTGAATACATACAAATTTTGTTAATAGTGTAATTTTCAATAAAGTAAAATAAAAACCAGACCTACATTTTAAATATTTATTTATTATTAATCTTTAATGCAAGAAAAAATATGTTTCAGTTTAATGGAGTTTCTTCTTTCTTATAATTTATTACTACAGTTCTAAATATAGTAGCCAATTACGCAATACAACGTTTGTCAATAAAAAAAACTTTGATAGGAACTATACTAATTTATTCCCTATTCATAGCGTAAATTATTATCCCTATATAATATACTGTTTACTTTCTCTACCCTTTTTTTCAAAATTCGAAAATAAGAAATTGTTATATGTTCATTATTAAATTTTTATGACGCATCATGAAGGGAGACCATGGGGTCAACAATTCTAAGTATTAAGTATTCTTCACAGTATTGGCGTAATATTGGTACATACCAAACCATAGAAAACATGCATCAGATAAGTCAGGCTGTCGTATAATTGTTCCACACCATTCAGATGAATGAGGTGGAGTTTCGTTTCTTCATGCCTCGGCTTTGTATGGCTGTTCTTCAATTTTTTTTTATTTTTATAAATATAGGTTATCAGCTTTGTTGGCTGTTCCCTATAACATGAATGTGGAAGGTAGAGCAAGTTAGTCAAGGGTTGACTAGGGCCCGGACTGAAGCGTAAGTATCCTACCCGATGATTCATATAAAAATGATGAAAGGAAAAGCCTAGAAAAACCTGGTATTCCAATGACGGGAGACAGCGTTTGTTGTGGGGACACAACAAACCCGACTCCATGCCTCGGACCAGGTTTGGGAGGCAGTGAATAATTTTTACAGTATACCCAACGTCTATGATGACGTAGCATAGACCATATCCAAAACTTACCAAGATCGCCTCAGCTTTTGGGAGACGTGATTTAAAATCATTGGTCTGTGGCCAAGGAGGCAAAACTAGGAGGGGGACGTTAGCCCTTACGGAATTTTTTGTACCCCTCGGAGTTTAATCCTGGCCCCGTGATATATCTTCCAATGCCACTATTGTCCTATTTACATGGTACCGCGTGTGATGACCACGTGGCTGATAAATCTTTTTTTGCGAAAATACATATAATGAATTATTACTTAAATAAAACATTCATTCTACAAACTATTTCGCGCTAAACACATTAAAAAATTGTGTCTACATAGAAAACCATAGAAAGCATGCATCAGATAAATAAACTTATTTTTTTTGTGAAGAAAAAGGAAAAATTGTGTATGTATGTTCCGCATACAAATCAAACACGTGGAGAACTTTCGACAAAATTGTGTACACGTGTTCCTTGCGACTCGGAAAAGACACTGTCGAGGTAAGACAGAGGGCCGAAATTGTAAAGCACGCAAAATCAGCCGATATTTCCCTGGAATGAAGATTTATTGATGTCAACCTGACTGATAGTACGTCTCCCGATGTTGTTTGTGTATAATTTCAACTCCATTCAGCATGAGATGGTGTCTATTCCGGAGTTATGGAAGTCGCTGAGTTGAATTTTGACATTCAATTTGCAACTTGAAATTATTCTTCAGCCCCAGTTTGGGTTGACCGGGCAAATATAATTAAATACCCGGGCAACGGTAGGCTCCCAGCTAATCTTATAAATAAAATTGACTGTTTGTATGCATGCGTCTACGTAGGGGAGTTCAATAATGTGAACGCTAGAGGTAATTTTTTTAATTGGATCTGAAGTTAATAAGAAAACATTCTACTTTTAGAGTGAATGAAAACGTCGAGGTGGACAAATACGTTGCAATTAAAATTAATTGTATTGATTATCTCATGTAAATGTTTCCTAGTTTGTGTCAACGCTGAAATCGTAGTTTCCGGTTGCAAGTAGTACAGGAAACGATTCGCGATTAGAATAGGAAGTAACCGGCTTAACGGGAAAGTGATAAAAATATGACAAACACCAATTACGATACCACGTGACGTACATATTACGAATCCCGGTCTAGGAAATCCGACGTAGTTTAAGCCTTTAAGTCTGCACTCTGTAGCCATGACATAGGCAAACTACAAGGAACAGTTAATTGCTTGTCACGTTGAAGGGAAATCAGTGAGTGGTTCACCAGCTTTCCATCTTTGGTTCCACTCCTCTGTTCTCACACCACAAACACTAATGCTAATTTTAGAAGATCTTCACGCATTAAAACAAGCCTATTAATTAATCTATTCATTCTTTTGGTCAACGTCCTCTATATTGTTCTCTATTCTCTTATTTTGCTAAAAACTTACTTGTTAGTTACTCTATCCATCCATCTGATTCTTCTATAGCACCACATTTCGAAAGCTTCTATTATTTTCCTTACTGCTACTCCTACCGTCCACGTTTCGCACCCATATTACGCCACTCTCCATACGAACATTTTTAGTTTATGATTTCCTAATATTCATACTTTCTTACGAAAGCCTTTCTTGCCTGTTCTATCCTACTATTTAGTCTACTATAGTTCTACCAACACTAGTTTTTATGCTGCCCTAGTAGCAGAATTCCTTAACTTCCTTTAAATTATCTCTTCCCAATCTAACACCCTTTGTTATTCCACTGTTTCCCATACAACACTCCTTTACCTTGGTTTTCCCTCTATTAATCCTCATATTAAACTCTTTCTTCATACCCACGTTCATGTCATTTATTGTTTCCAAGTCTTCTTCTGACTCCCCTAATACTACAATATCATCGGAAAAGTGTAGGTTTGTTATTTCCTTTCCTGGCAGTATGAATCCTTTGCCATATTCCTTTTTAACATTCTTCAACACCTGTTCTAAATATAAGTTAAAAAACATGGGCCACAGACTGCATCCTTGTCTTAATCCTTTCTTTATTTCTGCTTTATTTCTTGCCCTTCAATTCTAATTACTGCTGACTGCCTTCTGTAGCATTTATGGAAAACTCTTCTTTCTAGATATTTGATTCCTGTCTTCAAAATCCTTGGTAGTGTATTCCAGTTTACATTATCAAAGGCTTTTTTCTAAATCTACAAATGCCATGGACGTAGGCCTGTTTTTTCTTATCCTGTCTCCTAAAATTAGACGCAGAGTCAATATTGCTTCTCTTGTTCCTACATTCTTCCTAAAACTAAACTGATCTTCTCCTAACTCGCATTCTATTTAACGTTCCATCCTCCTATATACTATTTTCGTTAATATTTTTCACGCACGGGATACTAAACTAAATCTCCAGTTCTATTCGCATCTATCAGCGGCAGTCTTTTTCATAATAGCCCTGAAATAATAATCAAACTAATGAATATCGTTAAAATCTCAATTTCCACGATTCAAGATTGTGGCACCGATTACACTCGGGTAAATAACAAATAGTATTCAATAAGTTAATTATCTGACACCCTTTTTTATCATTATTAATATAAGATTTATTAGACGTTTCGTACAGACTTTTGGACTTCTTCCAATCAACATCCAACAGAGGCTAATGTGATTACGTCCACATTTTGTCCTAAACCGTTACTAGATGTAGTCCAGGAAGCAAAATTCACAAGTAGTTTAAATAATTGTATCCAGTCAAAATTTAATTACAGTTGGTAATTAATTTCTTTATATACCTGAAGACGTCCAAAATTGGGATGAAACGTCGCAGAGAACTTAAAGGGTGAAACAGCTGGCATATTGGCTGATTTGTTTACTTGTAAGAAATAGTATTACAGAATGTTTATATATATAGTTTTCTTAAATTGCGTACTAAAGAAGCATTTCAGGAAAAAATGGCACGAGGGAAGAAAAACTTGGTATTGTCCCCCTTTATCTCTTTACTTTTGTTACAACCTTTCATCCTCTCTAAACGCTTTGACAATTTCCCGAAATAAATATTTTTAAATACTTATAAAATAGATTTTTATGAAATGGAGACAATTAAGGTACAGCGTAACTCTGAATTTTGAAAAACTGTCATTTACTTTTGTCCTTTCTTTGAAGTATTAGTAATTTTTAAATTCTAGACAGGAAATGTTTGCAACTACTTACCTGCTTGCTTATTTGCAATGATAAGTATTTGTTTTCTTGGGTTGACTTTGTTTTGAATGTAATTTTTGTTATCACGACGCTATCTCATTCATGTTTCCGCGCTACATATTCAAAAGCTCCCACGTGGTGATTAAAATATATTTGTATTGGATGTTTCACCTATGTGAAAAAAAAACATTTATTTAGATATCAATATTGAAATATATTATACTACAATGTTTACCTGTTAAACGTACAACTAGTGAATGTAGTGTGTTGTACTGAGTATAGACTAAGGATGCATTTCTTCTATTTGTGATAAGAATATGATATTTTTATGCTTTGTAAATCACTAATTTGGTAACTTATTTGTATAAATATCCCTTAAAAATTAAAATACAAAGTTATTCAAATGACGTAATCGAGCCACACACCCGAGCTTACCCACTGCAATGCATTACGGAGGTGGAAATTGTTTTTCGTTAATGTTGATATCGAATTATTCTTCATCATATCAGTTCCGGAAGGAATTATGTATGTACATAGACATTGCGTTAACGTCAGGGCTATGAAGTTCCTTGGTTACTGATCAATTTATTCAGCAGAAGTCCAACAATCAGCAAATCAATATTATTTGTCTGTATCTGATGTTATAGTGTTTTCGTTTCGACCAGGGATTTACTAACTTTTAATTTAAAGGAGCTAAGAGTAAAGGTCAAAAGTAAAACGAATAGTTCATCTCGTGTCAAGAAATCATGCTCGGTAATCAGTTTAATCTTGAAAAATATTGTTACTAACCTTCTACTAAATTCTAATCCATAACATTTAATATATAAGAATTACATTCATGAAAAATAAACACGAAATTTAAAAATTACCTGTTAAAAACTCCATAATAAATTATGTATGTAATTATTATACCTGTGCCCTGTCTTGAAAACATACATGATTAACTTACTGTCTTGTTTGATAACAATGGTACTCGTGTTATTTTTTAAATCTTTGAATAATCGTCAAAAATGTTAAAGATAAAATTAAAATTCAGACAAACTATTTTATATACAAAATTATCTCTTATATTTGAAAACATTGTTATATTGACCAAACAAAACGCTATTTAAAACTCGAACTAATGAGCCCACTTCAATTTTTTCTAGTTGTAATGTTAAGCCTGTTATATTGATCAGACAAAATGTAAGTTAAAAATCATAATTAAGGAACCATTTGCAAATTTTAAATAACCTTTGAATAAACCGTCTTTTTTAACAAAAATCTATATTTAAATAATTACAGGATATTTTGGAGTAATGTAGTGCGGTAAGAGATTAAATTTAAAGGGTACTTAAAAGATAATGGGAAATTTATTTTAAAAACAACTTAACGAAAGAAAAAAATAAAATAAATATATACAAATTTTGAAGATTCGGCGAAGCAATCTGATCTCAGGATAAAAACCGTGGGCAATACCTAGACGTGAACGATTGGAAACCTGACAGCGTACCTCCTTTGTAGTGTGGCGTCGCCTTCCGCCAGCTTCTCTGTAGGGCGTCTCCTTCAGCGTCGCAAGTTGACCTCAATATACGTCCGGGACCTGGCGTCGGTTCCCTTCCGTCTCCTTCAAGTTCTCAGAGCTGAATAATAATTCTCACTGACATGTGCCAAAGCCTCGAAATCGATCTTTAATAATCGATTTTTCTTCAAACCACGAAACCCCATTGGTTGAGCATTGGACGTGGTATTTAAATATTTCGTTGTCTTCGTGGGTCCGCGTTTCCCTCGCAAGCTGTTTGCATAATACATTCCAGGGAATTACAGGCGACACCAAGCTCGACTTTCTGACGCCAATTCCAAGTTCCCAATCCTTGATAACTTTATATTAAGAAATAATAATAAAATATCACTATCGCGCTACAGTAATGTAAAAATTTTAGATTTAGAAAATAATTACTATTCCCTGATGATGAGTGAAATGCTTCATATTAGATCGAATATCATTCAATTGATGTAAAAACAGTTAAAAAATTGGTTTAAAGTTATATACATGAAAATTTGGAGTTTAATTCTTGTTTTTAAAAAAGTCAGTTACAACTATACAAGTTCTGTAATCTGTTTGAATAGCATTGTTTTCCCTCATTTCGGCTCTGAAAGTTTCGAAATTTTTCTGTTGAAAGGTAAATCTTTATACATTATTTAAGTAACCATGTTATACTATATTTATTTATTTGTTTGGAAATAAACTATTTATGTACTTATATTTAATTATTTATTTCTATAAACAATTGATGAAGTAAACTTAGGAATGAAACGTTTAGTTTGATGACAATTTGAATTTGTAATAAAATTTCGACTTTTGGCAAGTATTTTGTAGTTTTTCACGCAATTCTCCCTGTTTCATTCACAAATTTATTTATAACAATACGCTTAACAGCTGATTATTTATTTCGGCCTCAATGTTCGTGAGTTTATATTTCATGAATAATGTCATGTTTGTAAAATATGGGCTTCTATGTTTAGTTTTATTATAATTTATTAACGCACCTGAAAAGGTTCCAAGGAATGCCATTACTATGTATTAAATTATTCTTATTAAATTTAATTTTATTTATGACTGATTAGGCTGTTAAATTCATTTAATGAAGAAGCCATTAATTTTTTGAAATCCAAGAAAATGAAAATAAATACTCATAATTTAATTTAATTGTAATAATTTTTTACATATAATTATAGTTATTTTCATAAATTTTGCCGTGTGACAATCGTGACTTGTTGAAGTGCGGAGTTAACAAAGTAGAAGCATGTCATTTTCCAAAAAGACAATTTGAAGGAGAAAATAAATTTTAATTGTTTATTTTATTTGTATTACCCAAATTATAATAAACTAAATAAATTTACTCACTTCATGGTTTTATTATTTTAAAGTATGTAATGAATGTTTGAAGTAGAGATAGAGGTACATAGTAGAAACTATTAAGTTTAAGTACAATTCTGCTTTTGGGCTAAAAGAACTATATATTAGAGTTTACTAATATACTGAAGAACCGCCTGTCTTTAGCTTAGTAGTGGATGACACTACAAAATATTCAGACGTGAAAACGTAAGTGGGGAATGCTTGTTTTTTAAAACCAGAAGATTTGTTGATAACAGTCCTCAGAGTTGGAATTTATTGAAGGCCTGAATTTATTTGCAAGGAAAGTAAGAGCTGTAAAGGCAAGGACTGTCAATACAAGTTGGTAATCGTGTAGGAAATAGTGGAATGAGTCGCAGTGTCAACGACCCATAACGTCATACGTAGAATTAATCTCACCAAATTAGCTTGGAGTGAATGATACGATCTTATTTGACGTTTGGAAAACTATCGTTTTTATATTTATCTTGTTATTATAATTTGTTGATTTGTGTGTCTCAAATTAACCCACATCAGCACCCTGGGTTATATTTTAATGAATTAATACTGAATTATTGTTACTCTATTAAGTATTGTCGATAGTAATTTATAAATATTTTAATTAAAAACGTTTAATTTTATTTCAGTTATTTTCTTTGAATTTCTTGGTAGATTTTGTATGATTCTGTAGCAGAGGGATTGTACTTAAGAATTTAAGGAATTGGATCCTCATGGTTAAGTATCGTACTTGTCAAATCGTAATTTGTGAGTGTAATAAAGTGAAAACTGCGCCTTCATGAACCGAGGACAACTTCTGTGGTGACCTCCTGGACCCTACGAATGTAGGTCAAAAGGACGATAGCTTAAGAAATGCCGTTTCCTCTTTATTAAACATTATCGCAAATCCTGGCAGGGTTAATAGAATCCTCAAAAACTATTTTATCGACGCCTAAGAACCGGTGAGTAAGGATAAAATCCGCCAGATGTAGGGTACTCGTAGAGTGTATGGTGGGCGATCAAACACTTCCCATAATGACAATGATTGCTCGCACACTGAAACTGCAATAAATATGCTCCGGCAGCATTTTCGATGGGAAATGTTTGATGACCCACATGCAATTCTGGACAGTATTTTCGCAAATACAACATGCAACAGACCATTGTAGAAAATTGGATGAAATCAAGGCGACAGCTCCTATGACAAAGTCTGAGCGGCGACTTTGTAGAGTTTTCACAACCGATCTGATCTTGAAAAAATAGCCGTCATATTTTATTATATATGATCATAACCCTAGAATAAATTGCGAAAAAAATTCATTCAATTAAATTACAATGAAAATCAGTCAATTGAAAATGTATCTGAAATATAATTGCGCAGTCACGTGGTTTATGAGGTGAGTCGTCAAATTTCAATCATTTGACGAAAACATGGGATTGAAAAGCTGTATTCCACTGAATTGAATTACTACCAGAACATAAATTTTCGTTTTTTAACATTTCATTCGTATTGTTTTTATCAATCTTCCTTGCTTCCCGAAATTCATATTGCAGAATATAATTGGAAAAAAGTGACAATAATCTCTTGAAAAATGTCTAGCAGAATGTAATCAAATAGTCGTCATAGTGAGCGCTATTAAATATGGCGGAATACCTTTAATGTGCCTCTTTCATTCCTCGGTTGACGTCAAAGACCCTTTTTTTGTTAACAGGCTGCATGACGGTGATACAGAAGCAGGCACTCCCCTTTAATAGCATAGGAATGGAATTGAAATGGGGGAAGTGGAAGGTATAGCAAGGTAGCCAAGGGTTAACTAGGGACCTCGGACTATAGTTTAAGGATTCTACCCGGTGTTTCACCTAAAGAGATGAAGGGAAAAGCCTAGAAAACCTGCATGAGGTAGGTTGGGCTATTGGGTACTATTCTCACGCCCTTCCGAATGACGGGGGACGGGTTTGCTGTAGAGTCGCAGCATTCCCTTCTCTCTCCAACAGTTTTAGGAGTCAGTTAACTGAACTGACACTTTTGGACATTTTCTCCACGTTTATGCTAGAGGTTTTGTCGTCCACAGTGCTTTTCTCCGAGCTTTTAAAAATATGTGGACCAATCTTTATGAAAATTGCTTCGAATTTAATTTACAGAAAGGAAATACAAACAACTATCTTTATTATTATAGAGATAAGTGAAGATATGGAGGAATGTTACAAACTGTTGTTGTCTTTATTTAATTTAAAATATTTGTCTTTGATTCTATTCATAAGACAACGAAATCTCCCTTCCACGGCGATCAAATATTTCAATAAATTGGAAATATGACAATTAAAGTGGCTATAACAACAGTTGATTGTTTGTAAAAAATGATCATTTTTCCGATGAGTTGTTAATCAGGATTGGGCGTCTATCTTGGCGAAATTCATTGCATGGTGATGATCGTGTTGCAGAGATTGCAAATTAGAGGAGGACTATTTTAGTATATGTGTGAGTGTGTTGATCTTACTCTAGAGAGGACGGACCACTTGATCTCTTCTGGATGCCTTTTCGGGGAGGTGGATGGAGAAGAAATTATTAACTGATTTGTGGGTTAGGCTTGATTTTAGAAGCAAGGATATTTTAATAATTAACGGCAATAGTCAATTGATTATACTTTACTGTTTATGTAATATAATTTAAAGCGGACCCTTAGAAATAAAAAAATTATTCGGTTATGGCCTATGAGCACGAGGGTTTTGATGTCTTATATGACCTTTAGTACAATTTAATAAGCCGTTTTATACCGTAATCGTAGGAAGAAAATCAACCTTGGGAACCGGAGGCCAGGTCGCTTAGCCATGAAACCATCGGTGTCAGATGACATCCTAAGGTTCGTCCTTACATATATACGGAACTACATTGCATGAATCCGTTAATAGAAAAAGAAATAATTATACATTCCCATTCGTTTAAGTGCTCCAGGACAGCGTCATAAATCTCTTTCGCGTCCTTATAATTTCGACACTGATCGAATGTAACAATTAAATTTTCCATTTACTTGTTTGAATATGATTTTTTTATACTAAGTCAGCTGAATCAACCAATAAGTAAAACTGCTAACAATTTAAAAACAATAACGCAACTTTTCGGTCCTGTTTTTAAATTTCTTAGGGACTAGAAGTATAAAATAATAAATTTGGTTGTGAGCAATATAATTTATTTCCAATAATAAGATTCAGTCTCAATATACACTAGAATTAGCAAATGACACGTGTAACGTAACGTTATTCATTAATGTGCATCATAATTCAGAAAACAAATTATATACATCAGCACAAAATTGTTACATTATACGAGTACACCAAAAGAAGTTCCAAAACAGGAGAGGGACGTTGTGTTAATTTTAATGAAATTGTTTCTAAAATGTTGGTCGTTTTATTTGTTTATTTAATACTATTTGGTGGCACATTTGATAAAACTAAAATTCTCTGATAGGACGAGAATAAATATATAAATATGAAAAGGTAAAATATGGAATTTTTGTAATAAATCCTCAAAGGTTTTTATTCAGTCTCAATAATTTTAAACTGCCATAGCAAGTCTTCAAGACCGTTGCTGAACTTGACATTCGTCTAAAGCAACGTGTTGTTGTATAATTCCTGTTCTATGAGGAGATAATGGAAAACACCAAAACGGAGTTAAAATTGTTTATGGAGATGCTGCTTTTTATCGCAGTACAGTTACTTGGTGGGTAAGCAGCAGATTACGCGGTTAAAGAGGGCGCACAAATATTCTTGCAGTATTACTCCTTTGACAATGAACTAGGCTCCTGACAATTTGCAGAGCTCAAGAAATTCCAATAAATCAATAATCTGGTAAAAATCGTCAACATGGAAGTTTTTTGACATTTCCGGTGGTCTGACAAGAAAAGGCCATATGACAAAAATGGTAGAGAATCGAATTACCAATCGACTAAGTGTCCTCAAATTGTTACTAAAACTCTGTTTTATAAATGCAAGGACTGAAGTAGGAGGAGTTCCAAAATTTAGTTTTTTTGTGTTCTAGCACAGGGGGAGGGGGAGGCTGGTCCACATTGAAAATAAAGATATCTACTGATAGTTCTGGGAGAGACAGAGAGAATGGGCGCTTACTTGTTTCTTTAAATTGAGTAAGGACTTTGTTTGAGGGGTTAAAACCCACGGAAAAAAGCGAAAAACCGAAGTTTGTTGGTATTTTCACTTTTTTTCCACACACACATTCAGTATTTTTGTTATTAAAGTTAATTTAATTTAATACCTGTGATGACTGTCACTGTCAAACGCATAGTATTTTATTTCTTTTACAAATGAGAAATTACTAAATATTAAATTTACCTCACAAGAAAATAAAACTAATTTAAGTAATATACATCATATCGACAATCCAAAGATGTCTCAAGGAGTTAGCTCTCTGCCAACGATAGGTTAATTATGACGCCAAATATTTATAATTATTATATAATTGTATTATTGATCAAGAATATAGGCATTCCGCATTCATTTTAGGAGATCTCAATGCGCATATTGAACACGAATCCTTGTACGTTTAATGTTTCTCAGTTTTTTCACTTTAGTATATTAAAAAAATAAACACGTGTGCCAAATTTGGTCAAATTTAGACCAGTAGTTTGGAAGTTGGGACATACTGACACACTCACAAAGGTTTTTAGATATATAGATGTGTATTAAAATGCTCGTGTGGAGTGTGGCGTTATATGGGCGCGGTAGGAGGTGCAGAAAGGAATAGAATAAAAACCGTTGAAATTTGGTGCTATAGAAGAATGCAGAAAATCAGATGGGTGGATAGAATAACTACACATGAAGTCCTAAGCAGAATAAGAGAAGAAAGAACAATATGGAGGACTTTGAGCAAGAGAAGGGATAGATTAATAGGCCACGTTTTGAGACATGAGGGTCTTGTAAAACTAGCATTATAGAGTGAGTGGGGTAAGAAGAGAAGAGGAAGGCCGTTGATAGAATACGTTAAGCAGATTAATTAGGGAGGATGTGGGATGTAGAAATGAAAGGGCATGGAGAGTTATTAAGGACTGGTTGCTTATCAACAACTTCAAACTTGTATTAAATCATTACTCTCATTTATTTTTAAAGCGATGTATAAAATCAAGGAAAATCTTCTACTCATGAATGGACATATTCGTATGTAGGATTCCATTTTAAATTAAATATTGATAATATATATATATATACGAAATAAATATGAGGAACTATTAAATAGATATTTATGAACAAATGAAATAGTTTTTCTATTAGTAACAAAAATATTGAAGGTAGATGACGTCACTTATCTTTGCGGGAGGGGGGGTATGACGTAAGGTGTGGGGCCTAATAATCTTCTTTAGCCATAATTATGATTGTTAAGTAAAATAAAAAGAACTATTCTTTTACCAATGTGCGGTTGATTTAAAAGTTGCTTGTCAGTATGTGAGGTGCCGTACTAAGCAGCTGTGATTGGTGGTTCAGTTAATTGTTCTATGTATAACTGTGATGAACTCGTTCGTTATGTTAAGTAAATTATACACATCAGAAAGAAATAAAGTAGTATGCTGGAAAGCATGATCGGAGGTCTCACGTTGTAACGAGTGTATGTGGCAATCGGCATTTTATTTCGTCACTGGGTGAATAATTCCCAATTTTGGAGACAGCAGTTCAAGAAAACACCAAGGTGCCAGAGAGGCGAGACATCGGGTTTCAGATCGTGACAGATCGACCGTTTGGCGACTTAATTCTGGTACCTGAGTTCAGTTGATTGACCCCGGGGATTTGGATTTAGCGTCCCCTTCCAGAAATTAGGGAAAGAAACCGCGGACCAAGTTGAATTTTGCTTGGAGGCTGAGGGTCAGGTGATCCGCCATGCATCTCATGGTGGGGAGATTGAACGAGATGTCCCGCGAGGATGGGTGGGAGAAGTTAAGATGTTGTACTTGGAGAATTGAACAAGTAAGGTGTCAGGAGAGTGCGTGGTAGTTCAGCCACGACACTAGAGAACTTATTCAGTTAGGAACGAACTTTGAAGTAATCAGGCGGAGAGAAAACGAGGAATCTTGCTGGCGTAATAGAAGGTAGGGTGTCTCTACAACTAGGCGAACTGCAGGCGGAGTCCTATCCAAGTAATATCTTAGAGCCCAGGAAAGAGTCTTCCAGAATTCGTGGAAGATTGAACTCAAAATACCGGCGTTGGCAAAGGACGAAGCTGTTTACGGCCCACAATAAATCTCGGGTATGTTATAGCCAATATCGAAAAGCGCGTGATGACGATTTTGTTGTTGCACTATAAGCCCACAAAAAATGACCCTTAAGGAGAAGAGCCTTACTAATTGCAATTGAGCTAAGTCTTGTAATCATTGTTTTCTTTTGTGTTCTGTAAATAAATTTAATTTGTTTTATATTTAATCTAACCAACTAGTTTATTTTGATTGAAATTACAATCCAACCCCTCCGTTTATTATAACCCAATGGGCAGACAACTTCTGGACAGTCAATACCGTACCAGAAGACTCAAACTAAGCACCCCAACTCATCATGTGTAATGTGCAGTGAATAAAATCAGAGCACAGTGGGTGAGTGTAAAGAGACAAGAAATAACGGGAGGACAACATTGGATGGACAGTAGTCAATAAGTGTATAGTGTAAGATTTGTTTGAAGAAAATTAATGGTTAGTCTTTAAAAATAGTTTTAATGATAGGCATACTGATGATATTATTAAAAATATACACATCAGTCTCTCTTCCATTTGTAAAAAATAATTCAAATGAGAGATCTTGGATCGGAACTGACTTTTCTTCACACTTCTGACTCCTGAGAACTTCACTGTCACGGATAAGCTATAAAACCCAAGGTTCCCCGTAATGTTTGACTGAAAAGAACCACAACTAGAGTCGTCCAGCAGATGGCAAAATTTCCGGGCCATCCTGACCTGGACAAAAGTTTCACATCGCCTAAGGCAGACGTACAAAAAGAAGTAAGGGAATTCGCGAATGAGTTCATGCGTCATTGGCAGCTTTAGAAGACTTTCCCTGCGAAGTTTCCGCGAAGAGCTGGAGGTGGGGAACCTGCTTCGAGCTCTGTCCGCAGAGGGGGAACTAGCGAGGAAAGAGCCGTAGATAATGGGCACGCGGAAAAATCGCAATTTTTACCTCCACGAAGGCCGCCCTCACTTCTGCAGTGGCCACCGTCCCGAAGTGACGTGCCACTCGCTAGCCAGGAACCGCTAAGGTACGTCAGTGCTCATTAAGGCATACAACTCAAACGGAACACTTTTCGTGTTATTTGTTTCAATCACTCCATAAAATGATCTGTGTGGATGCCCAGGCACTCTCCTCAAGAACCTGTTACATGATAATTCAAATTTGCCGTATTTTGGTCTCATTATATGTTTGAGGTGGACACAAACAACATTCACAAAAGAAAAGACTATTATAATGTTAATGCCTATTTACTTGAATCGTCCGCGCACTGAAACGCTGATGAGATTGTCACAAGCCTTCATGTTAAAATTAAATATAGAAAAATTCCTCGCGATTTTATCAATTAAACTTATTAATTTTGTAAACTCAACGCCGGGATATATTTTGTATTTCACTCTCTGAGAATGATTCATCTAAAGCAGGGTTTTTCTGCTTTGTAACACTTCTCAAAATCGGACATTTTAACGGAACTCTTGGTTTATTATTTTTAAGTTCGGTATTCCCTACTTGTAAAATTAAAAAAGTTTCATTTATATTTAGTAATTATTTTTAAACATAATATAATCAAATAAAATGAATATTTAATGAATTTGACTATTTTGGGTCCTTGAATTGCATATCTTGTTTAATATCAGGCACAATATTAATAAGTTCAATTCGAATATTTGGTGTGGCATCGGACGTGCTTCTGCACTTATGAGAAGCATACAAGTGCAGCATAATAAGAAAATTCCCGTTCGCGTAAGCAGGGTGAACAAAACAGAAGTAAAAGTATTACATTTTGTTTTGAATAATTCGCCCCGAAATCGCTGAAAGTTTGGTCACAATTTGGGAAACATGGATCTAAACACGTCATCGTGTTATACGTGTATGTATGGTTCAGAAATAAATTAATGAAGTCTGCTAAAGTTATCGATGCCACATTAATTGTGACAAGAACTTCCTTGAATAATTTTTACATTGCTTTACTGATCTTCATTCATCTCCGCGATTTGAGAAACAATTCACACAGTCTTGAAAAAGAGCGAAATTTTTTTTTAATATGAATCGTAAATCAATTACCAACTGATTTCAACTAATTAAATGAAATAAATTAACGACCAATTTAACAGACACGGTTTTTATTTAGATTAAACGACGTATCGGTTTTAGCTGGCCCTTGTAGGCAGACACATTTAGCATATTTTTTCTTTCATCAAAATTTCAAAGTAATTATTACTAATATTATTAATATTTAGATATTTATTCAGTTTTAACGTAAATATTTTGTATAATTTTTGTAGTCCCTAAAGTAGTGACGGACGTCGTTAAATCTAAATAAATACAGTTTCTGTAAAACTGGTTTTTAATCGTTATTCTACCAACCTATCTCCAAAATGCATAATTATTAGCATTAATTTATGATTTACTCAAGGAACAAATTTATTAATAAATATTTCATAAATCAAAATTATTAAATATGTCGGATTATGTACATCAGGACCGAAATGTTATTTTATTTTCAATGGCAATGAGACAGTTATGAAAAAACTAATCGAAAATACTATTTTAATGCCCAAATTCGAGCCTCTATGTATAGAAACTTTATTTACTTTTTTTTGTGAAAAATGAATATCCTGGTGTTTATTTCTGGCTTTAATCCAGAACGAGTAAATATGGGAAAAAAAATTCCCCCCACAAATTCACACAATTAAGACCCATTAAAAAAGAATTTTTTGGGGGTTCTCATAATTACCAACAAAGTTTTGAAATCGAAAATATCTTCCTTCGATTTAATGTAATTTACCTATTCATTATTTAGCATAATAGTTTGCTTAACTTAAAAGTAAATAAATAGAACGCACTTATACATAATTGTCTATATACTGAATATTTTCCTACACATTATGACGTCACTAGTGGCGAGAATATGGTGACCGGATTTCCGTATTCTTGAGTCGCCCCTTTACTTCAATAACTGCTACAATGAGTTTAATAGATAAAATGTGAGCAGTGTTCCACATTTCATTTTTTATAATACCTCAAGAAAGTTTATTTATTGTAAATTAATTTATTTTCCCCATTAAAATGAAAACATCTGTGGCAATTCAGAGTTAATGTGCCATCGATAACTTAAAGTACAATACTCATAATAATATGAAGAGATATTAAAGATGAGTGATTTTCAGATACACAAACTCAAATCATAATGCAATTCTACAATTACAAATGATTGATCATACCTGCGCTTCCCTTGAGAGATAAAATTCTTATCAAAATATAAATCAGTATGTTTACATATATCCTGCAATAAATTTGAATTTTCAAAATTTTTCATCTCTCTCATCGTAAACATTGTCATAGATATTCTTTTACGTGGACCGCGGGTTTATTCTCTGATCTCATTTCATATCCCGAAATCATTTAATGATATGAAATATGTCTTATTCGCATATAACAATCATACAAGAGCAGATAATACGAATTAATGTAATCCTGTTGGGCCTACATGTGAAACTACTTCAAGTCTGTATTAATTCATGAGTCTTGCATATTTCCCAAAATATTAATTTTATATCTAAACGCGAAATAGTGTTTCATACTATGAAATTTACGTTTCAAGCTGCCCTTGGTGGCATATTTTTTCTCTCGTCAAAATTTAACACTTGAAGAAATCCCAAATGTGGTGACGAAAAGTCGTTTAATATAATGAAAACTGTGCCTGTAAAACTGCTCGTTAATTAATTTCGTTCCGTATTCTGTTTTCCACTATTATCTAATTGCATTTAATTAATAATTTTAAGTTTTTAATTATTCTACTGTATTTTTAGTTATATTGATCACAAAAAAAGTTCGTGTTCTATGTTAACATACCATAGTCTCTAGTAGTTATTTCTAATTTCATTTATCTTAACCGAAGTCCAAGGTCTGAAAGTGAAATAGTTGCTTTACATTAACTAAATCGAGACACAGTTAGACGGAAAATTTTTCATTTTCCAAAGAAAGACGTACCTACCGTGTTCATTTTTCATTAAATTTAATGGTAGTATATTTCATATTATTTTAATTGCTTTGGCTACGACATAAGAAGAAAACGAAAACTGATAAGGGAATGTGAGGATAAAGAACTTGTAAATAATAATAAAGGGGTGTGGTTATTTTAAATTATTTAACAAATTATTTGCGTTTTAACAGATATAATGACTTTATTTATATATCAAAACTTTTGCTTATTGGGTCCTGCGCACTTTTACAATTACTAATATTTAGGAGAAATACTATTTAAATATCAAGGGGGTTATCGGTGTTAATCAGTGGGGTAACAACTTGTGGCAGAATTAATACGTTCTTTCGTGACGAACCGGTTCCATCTTCTTGGCGATTCCGGAACTTCCACGTAATAGAATTTTCCTTCTTCACTCCCAGGCTTCCTTTGTCATGTTTTGGGTTTGCCCTCGGTCGACGGAAAAAGCGATTAGGAAAACCAGTTTTCCTCCTTGACAATGGCCCATAATTTTGGTAGACTTCTGATGAACTGATGAACTTGTACTTTCTTCCATAAGTTATGAAAATGACTCTCCTTCTTCTTTCAGAATATCACCATAACTGCTCCACTATCAAAATACACTGACTATTTAATTGTCCATTTTTTCTTCTCTCCTACTTCCTCTTCTTCCTGTTCCCTTCAAATTCCGAGCAAAACTGTTCAACTATCTGCTTCCACGTCCTTTCAACGTCCGATCCACATAGACCTTTTTCCGTCATCTCACCTCCCACAAACTCTTCTTTTCCCCGCGTGACGTGTGTACTCCAATCTTTATTCGTCATCCGTCCAGAGCGGGAATTTTTTCGCTGACGAAGGGAATAGTGACCTTCGGAAATTTTGCAGCAAAACTACCAGAATCTCTTGAAGCTGCAGGCAGACACGTTTTCCAGGCGACAGCCTGACGCCTGGGATTCCCACATCTTGCCTGCCTGTCTCCGAGCTTCAATTGTTGAAAATATATAAATGTGAAAAATTGAGGAGAGGTCTTACTGCGCTACAAATTGGTTGGAAAAGGGTCCTAGTCACTGACGTGGTGGACTGCTACTAGAACTACCAGGTGTGTAAATATGAAACTGTAATTTTTATTGTATGAAAATGATCAAACATATTTTATTCAAAATATTATCTATCGTTGGCTAGACATTTTTCCCTTCTCTCCGTCAATTTATGAATGCAAAACGAAACAACTGTTGCTCTTTTGAGGAAACCAGTCATAAGAAATGAAGCGCTTCTGAACAAGTGTGTGTCCCATCGATGCAAATAAATTGTAGTCGGACGGACCAAGTCATGCCAAAGTTAACGCCTCAATCTGTTCCTTGACCGGTTTCTGCTGCGTGTGAATTATCAGGAAGCAAAATCATTTTGTGGTTCCCTTCTTGGTATTATAGTCGTTTCTCACGCAATGTTTAATTCAAATCAATCATTTGTTGTCGGTAGCGTTCAGTATTAACTGTTTGGACAGGTTGCAGCAGCTCATAATAGATCACACCCCACTGATCCCACCAAACAAAGAGCATTGTCTTATTTCCATAGCGATTTGGCCTTGCAGTCCATGTTGATGGTTCGCCTGAAGTCACCCGTGATCTTTTACGCGGTGATTCTCCAAAAATCCCACTTTTCATCATCTGTCACATTTTTATGGTGAAATGACTTTTTTGTACATGGCGAGCAGCATTTCGCAGGTAGAGTCTTGGTTTTCTTCTTATATTTCATTCAATTCACGTGGAGCTCATGTGGACCTTTCATGTGGCTTTCAAACGTATTACATTTAATTATTTCTTGTTGGGTTTGAGCGTCATCCTCACCTAACAATGCTTGTAATTCACTGCCTTCAAAACGTTTTGGCTGTCTTCCATGTTCTTCGTTTCTCACGTCAAAATCGCCAGTTTTTAATTTCTTAACCCACTCAAAGCACTGTAATTTACCAAGATCATGTTCACCGTAAGCCTCAACAAGCATTCTCTAAATGGTTACAGAAAATCAATGGTGCCCGGAAACCGTAGTTTGTAGACCCAAAACTCGACATGTTCAACGCTGTTAAATGAAACTTTGTATTGCTGTGAGTTAGAACTCTTTGTTAGCTGCCAAACGCCTAAAATAACGCTAAAGATGCTGTTTGAAGGTAATAACACTGACGGCTTTTGGTAAATTCCATTGACATGTTATTCTGGCCGTTGACCATAATTTTCTGAGTTCAGTTACATTGGCTGTAATATCTTCGGATAAAAGTTTGCAATAATAATAATAAAGTTACATTGGTTTCCCCTCTAATAAGAAAGCAGGATACTGTGGTGTGAATATTTATAATATCTATATATCTAAAAACCTTTCTCAGTTCGTCAATATGTTTGTCTCAGCTATAGGCGTTCAACTATTGGTCCGGATTTGATCAAATTTGGCACACGTGGTCGTCGGGGCCAACAGCTGCCCATAATATTAAAAAAAATTAATATACTTGAGTTTTATATCAGAAAAAATGAAAAACGTTTTTAACATATATATTTTTTAAATCATAAACTTTTCGCGTCGATATTAGCCTATCGTCGGCAGCGAGATAACTCCCTGAGAATTATTTAAATTCTTTGGATCGTCGATACGATGTATAAAATATAATGCATTAGATTGTGACTTTCATCACAGGTAAGAGTATTCCATTATATAAACTTAAATAACTACAGCACTGTATATATGTGAAAAAAGTGAAAATGTCAACAAACCTTTGTTTTTTCCATTCTTTGAATGTGTTTTTTCGGTGCTTTTCCTATTCTAGCAAACTTAACTTGAAGGGCTCATTCTCTCTGTCTCTCCCGAACCTTTGTTTCTTTATTTCCAAGGTGGACCAACTGCCCTCCCTTCCTGACCTACAACACAATAAAAAACTCAATTTGGAACTCCTCCAACGTTAGGCCCCTTTAATTCTAAAACTAAGGATTGATGAGACATACCGATGGGAAATTCGATTCTCTTCAATTTTGTTCCTATGACCATTTCGTCTCACACCACAAGAATGGGTCAAAGTGACGTCTCTCTGAAATTTTGTGCAATTTACACAACCTAGCATTGAAAATAGATTTGATTTGACAACAAAAATAGATTGTAGTGTGTCCTCAAGTATTGTAACAAACTTATATTTACTTAATTTTCTGCTGGGTAATTCGGCTAGTTTATAGACTAAAACACAAATAGATTCACTTTTAACTGTAGAAAAATTTTAAATTATATAGGATAAGTTTCAGAAAGTGGAGAACGTAATTATTTTTGGTAAATATTGTTTCCAATTTGCAACTGCTAGAGCTACTAGGCAAAATTATGAAAATATTGTCAATATGCCCCTCACACGGGGAATAAATATTGACACAGCTTCAATAAAAATCATATTTATTTGACATGTCTGAATTTGGTATCAGTATTATTGACACAATATCCCCATGTCACTCTCACTATACTGACAGTAATACGTCATTATGTATCTGTCATATCCTGCTGTGACGTCACTTCACTTCTGTTTT
The DNA here is from genome assembly GCA_034510155.1 of Eucriotettix oculatus. Classification (NCBI taxonomy): domain Eukaryota; kingdom Metazoa; phylum Arthropoda; class Insecta; order Orthoptera; family Tetrigidae; genus Eucriotettix; species Eucriotettix oculatus. The sequence goes on along the minus strand of CM067382.1, from coordinate 21,373,981 downwards.
ACACCATCCATCACATTTCCTTCATATTTTCCATCACGCTAACTTAACCTATCGCAACATAATGTATCACTTCAATCATTTATATTGTAACCGCATACATTTTCTTTGAGCAAGGACGCATAGTATTATGATATACGGCATCGGAATGAATTTTTAACTGAAATAAGATAGTTCGTAGCTTAACCTTGACAATATCACAGACTAATTTTACAAACCAAACTACACACGACTTTGGTAATGATGTTGCTCATATTAAGTGAACTGATCACTTTTTGATCAAAATAAACACACTAGATTTCAGACATCAAACGTGTTTTTCCAAACGGACTATAGCGATAAACTGAAGTCCCTACTGTCTTGTTTTGAAAAGAATTAAGATATATGAATTATTTTCAACGGCAACTTTTCCAACAAAGTACTTCCGCGTTTCACAAAACATTTATGTCGGCTCCGTGTGTCTTCACTTGGGATTAACTAGTAACCAAACGACGAATAGCTGCTAAGGAAAAAGAAAAAAAAGCCTGTGGTCGTTAACGGAGAGCAAGGTTGTTCTTTTGTGCAGAAGCGTGATTTAAATGGCTCTTGGACAGCCAAGGAAAAACAGACAGCCACGGCTTTCGGCAAGATCTTGACACACAATCCGATTCAATATTTTAAATTTTCTACTCGGTCTCTAACATGATTTTTCCACTTCAAGTTGCTGAATTGTTGAGCAAAATCTATTGAAATGTATAGGTTCTGAAAAATTTTCCGTCCAAAAATTTCTGCAATTATTGTATAATATCGCTTTAAATTGACCCATCAACATCCAGGACCAGCTACCGTATTGTTAACTTCAAAACCTCTTCCTGGAGTTTATATTTATTTTACTTGTAATAGGTCAATTAAACAAAATTATTAATAATTATTTTGAAGAGTTTAATTTGGACTGATGTTATGTTCTATATGAAGAGTTCAAAAAGAACATTCATTATGTCTTCAAAAATCACTGTATGTACTTATGCAAGAGATGAAAATGGCAAAGAACAGTCCAGAAGCCTGAAGAATGAGATAGATAGGAAGTGAAAAACAGCCAAAGAGGCTTGATCCAAGAGAAATGCAGTTCATGGTGGAAGGGAAAATCAAAGAAAAATTATGAGAGAGGAAAAATACTTGCAACAACATCAGGAAAGCAAATGGGAAGCCAATTCTAGATAAAGAAGAAAAGGCGGAAAGATGGAAGGAATATCTAGAAAAGCTGTATCACGGGGGAAATGTCGAAGAATAAGAGGAGGTTGGTGATGAAATTTTAAGGTCGGAGCTTGACAGGGCCCTGACAGATCTGAGCAGAATTAGAAACGACAATAAATAACTGGAACGTGGTGTTGAAGATGATGATAAATAGTGGGACAACCAAGGTGATAGAATGTAGAAAGGGAAATAGTGGAATAATAAAGGCTTTTAGATTGGGAAGGGATATTTTGAAGGATGTTAAGGAATTCTGCATAATAATTAGGGATGGCCATAGTGTAATTTGATCCTTTGAATTAAAATACAACTCATATACAAGTAAAATGTATATAATACAAATTTTTTGCTTTAACTTAAAATTTGTAAACCTTACCCTGTTATTACTTATCTTTCTTGGCCCTTTATTAGTACAGAATATATGTTCTGGTTATTGAAAGAGGAAATACGTTATTGATAATAAAGTATTTTTGGAGAATGAACAAGTTTTTCAGTATATTTAATACATAAAAAAGCGATGCACAAGAGAGAAAAATTAAAAAATTATAAAGCTAATGTATGTATGGCAAATATGAATCAGGATGTATGTTAAACTGTAAAAATATTTTATAGCATTACCAAAACTAGACTAACATGGTTTCCTTTTCAATAATTCTTTGGTCAATTGAAATGTCCTGTTATGAAATAACCACTGTCTCGTGTTGGGAATATTAGCAAAACTTTTATTAGCGAATAATAAAAATGATTTAATTTTTCTTTCAAATTTAATTAATGACATTTGGAGGAATAAACACGTGGAAAGATAGGCATGTTCTATTTTTTTTAAAAAAATACAGTATTGCTATTTTGAGCAGCCGTTGGTTTGGTGACTCAAACATTTCCACTTTTAATCAGCTTGGGGAAACCCAGGGAAGACGTTTCCTTGTTCAGGCTTCCACGGGCATTAAGACCTTGTATTTATATTTCTACATTAATTACTACAATTAAATACGTTCATGTTCACAAATAAAATCCACCGTAACTAATTATACGACGAAATATTGTTTAATAATTGGGGTACTAGATACAAATAATAATCTATTTAGCATAAATCTACATTTTTAGCCACACGAAATTAAGTACCTGACTCATATATTTTTCAACTTTCTTAATTGTGTAACAGTTATTGATGAAATTGGATTGTTCGTGGAATCCCAATGATAGGCTACGGCCCCTTTACACATTTCGTCTCCTTTATTCCATTTTCTTGAATAAGATATGATATCAAAGACGAGTAAAAAAATAATTAACGAAAAGTGCCAACTAATTCTCAGAATACTTGGAATTAGTGCACTGATTGACGTATTACAACACGGCAATTCATCCTAGCACGGGATGAAATTTTGCTTCAAGAAAGTCATTTTCAAGATTCAGAAACCTGTCAAGAAGACTTTAAGAGATCTGCCATTATCTCTCGGTGAATCAATGAAGCAATAATAATTTCGGTACTTTGGATTCCAAACCTAAATCGAAGCCTGAGATATATAGGCCAAATATATTTTTGTTTCCTTTTTACTGTACGCAATCAAATTATGACATGTAATCCACCAACCAAAGACTAATGAGAGCAATATGAACAATAAAACTGAAAATGTCTGACTTTTATTGAACACACAGACGGGGACGTTCCTAAAAATTGTTCCACTAAGAACTAACTTACATAGTGACAATCGGATCAGTTTTCCAACTGAGTAAGATATATTTCGTAATCAAGTGAAGAAAGATTGGCTCGTTAGTTGGGAAACAATTCCAGCTGTTTGGGGAATACCCTCGTTCTTGAACCTGACCTCGTCCGCCTCTACAGCTGGCTCCGACCTTCATCTGACAGAGCCACTAACCTTTCGCTTCACTTGTACAATCTCATGGTCTGAGTCGCCAAATATCCTTGCTAACAGCTTTGCTCGGTTCGGCCACAATTTAGCGTGGAACGCTTCGTCAACTGTCAGTTAAATGACCCGAATATATTGCGATACCGGAGTAGTGCTCATAAATTACACCCTACCGCCATTTTATAGAATTTAATAGGATCCCCTTGGGCAGGGATGGCAGACCATTGATAAACATGTCTCATTTTGAGTGACACGCTTTCAGTGTAAGCAAATTTACGGTTTAGAGATACAACTTGCAGAGTTTCAATATAGCATTTGGACTTACGGTCGAAACTTGAAAATCTGGAACAAAATTTTAATAACGCCGAACAGTGCAACTATGAATAAGAAATTTATCACGCGCTTTTACAACCAAAAATTTCACTGATTTCTTGTATTCGTACCATTCGTTTATCATTGTTTTCATTATTTTTTCCCCAAATGATTTTTTCTGTTTCAATACATTTTATTTTTTGGTTGATTTTTATTTATTAATTGGCATTTATAAATGTGAAATAAATATTGTTGTGATATTCAGCCCTAAGACTGGTCTGATTCAACCCTCCTTGCTCCTGCACAAGCCTTCTCATTTTTACGTAGCTACCACATCCCAGATCCTCCCTAATCTGATTAGTGTATTCCATCGTTTTCCTTCCTGTTCAGTTCTTACCCTACACAATTCCATCTAATGCTAATTTTACAAGACCTCATGCCTCAAAACGTGGCCTATTAGTCCATCCCCCCTTTTGATCAAAGTCTCTCTTCCCCTATTCTGTTTAGAACTTTCTGGTTAGTTTCTATCCACCCATCTGATTTTCGTAAAATAAATATAGAATATATATTTTTACTATTGTTGCAAATTTCAAATAGAATTTCTGTTTATGACACGGTTAGGATTTTTCAAAACTTTGACACGCCAAGCTCAAAAGATCTCCAAATTTATTAATAAGCCATTTGACTACTTTGCTGTAGTAATTTCTGGTGATTCCAAAACAGAATATCTTATTTTTAATCAAAATGGTTTTATTTCCTAATGTTAAATGTAAGTCAGACCTTGGTTTTTCTGTTTTCTATACTAGGATCAATATGTTGACATTGTTAACTGGGTGCCTGACGGTGTTCGGGAATTCATTTATGTTAGCCCCCCTAAAGTATTTAATTTGACAGTAGTCTCTTTGTCAACATATGATTAAACTATCAGAAAAGCGTCACATTTTTTAAAATTTACCTTTTTAAACCCTCTACGTTACGACGTCATAATCACCGCAATAATTCAGCGAGTTAAGAAATCTACTCATACTTCAAATAAGCACATGCATACGGAAAAATACACAAAACCAGTCAATTATATTTATAAGGAGAAGATACTTGAACTATCTCTTCGGTCTGATTAGCGTGAAGTAACATTTATAGATACATGTATACGTCTTCAAAAAAACGTTGGCGTGTTTCTTTATATAGCGTAACTCTATCATCTGCCTTGTGAAACATTTAGCATATTTATTAACTAATTAAAAGTATCATTAGTTAAATAAAATGTTAGTTAAAATTAAGTAATATACCATATCACGCATGCGTACGTACATATATCACGCTTGAAATATATTCTCTTCTGTCTGATTAGCTTGAAATAACGTGTTTACCCTGATGTGGCTTGTCAAGTGCCATTATTTATGATTATATAGCGTAATATATCACTTTATTTAAGTAACGATACTTTTTAAATGTTTTAGCGAATAAGCAGATAAGTGGCTTCCTTCTCGGGAACGAGAATCGTTAGTCAGAACAATTGAGAGTTATAAAACATTTGTACAATTAATAACTAATTAAAAAGTATCATTACTTAAATTAAATGTTTAGCATTATTTCACGCCAAACAGTAGTTTAATTATCTCGTTTGACAGGCTACGCGAGGGCATAATATATCGATTTGCAATATCTATATCTTTAGGGTAGGAGATTTTTTTTACCTCAAAGGGGAAATAAGGGAACCTAAATCTTCAAAAGATCGACAGTAACCCTCTCTGGGATGACGAATACAATACACTGAAATCTAATGGCAATCGGATGAATGATATAGGAAATCATAATGGACAAACATGAAGTCGCAAAAAATATGACTGACGTGGGACGTTTTTGGGATGAGACGGGGTGAAAGGAAGGACCCTAAATCTTCAAAATATCGACAGAATCGTTTTTTTTATTCAGCATTAAAGACAAACAAGTTCACGTAAATTCGATGAGTAGTCTAGGAACGCTTTAATGGAAACTTAATAATCAGCAGTGTGGTGCAATTGTGGGTACATAATTCAGAAGCTGACTGCCTTTCATTCCTTTTAATTTATGCAAGTGTTTCAGCTCATACGTTTATATCTAATAGTTAGTCCATTAATTATTCTCATGGTGTTATAATAAGCCGACACAGATATATGAACACCATGAGAATTGATTGAGATAATTATTGGCTAATTATACGATATAAAAGTGAGACGTTGCTCAGTGTGAGCTGAAAAAAATATATTGTAAAACAGAAAAGTCAATTAATATGATCTGTCGTAGATCGAAAGCTCTGGAACATTAATAAATAAAACTATAGGGACTGAAAATAAGACTTTTGTATTGGAGTCACTATTCAATAATAAATAATCTTTATGAAGACATATAACTTACCTTAAAAGCAGGGATTCGTTTTCATTTATACAATAGCCATTTTACATTGATCTAAAGACAGGCAATGAAGGATGTGATCCTTAAATTCTAGGATTTAGGATGGTAAGTGTACCACAAGAGGTCCCGAGCTCGGTTCCCAGTCCCCTCGAGATTCTTTCATCCTGATCCTTTAATTCAGTAATATAGCACTTAGTGTTGAGATTTGAATGAAATAAATTCTTCTGTTCTTGAAAACGTGTATTACATTGTTTTGTTTTTAATTCTCAGGTGGAATCATGGACACAAACGAAACTGTGATCCTCCCACTAGACTTCGTGAGCTCTTTGTTCGCCTCTGTGAACGCCACCACAACTGATTATCCGACCACGCTACCCACAGTCGAATCCACGACTTCTGTCAATGCGACGGAACATGATCACCTCAAAGAAAACATAGATGGTTTCTTCCTCCTGGCAAATGGAATGATTGTGCTGCGTAAGTAAACAGAAATTACGATAGTTATAGATTTAAGAGTAAACAGGAAGGGAGGCTCATATAAATTATCTGTTTCAGTGATGCAAGCAGGATTTGCCTGTCTTGAAGCTGGAGCAGTGCGGTCTAAAAATGTTACCAACATAATCATGAAGAATCTTATGGATGTCTGTAAGTAGAACATTTTTCTCAAATAAAATATATTCAAATATCATACTAAGTACAGATCACAAACATAGATTTCACATTATCTGTTTCCACGTGGGCTATTTATTGCAGCGACTGTCAATAAATGTTAATGTTACGTGTTTTAATGAAGACGTGTAACTCAATGTCAATATCCAAACTACTCTTTCCGGAAATATTTAAAGAACAACGCAAACCTGAACGTTTAACTCGGTTCATGAGATTAAGACTTATTTCGTTATATACTCCAAAGAATAATAAAATCTATTTTTTTTTCGTCTGTAAACTTTTAAATAGCCTGTAAGCAAGTAAAAACAGACAATTAAGAATTATAATTTCATTTTGCTGGGATAGTTACCAAATTTATCATAACGATAGCAATTATAAATCTAGATTACTTCCCGAAATACGACACACTAAGCTACTGTAATCTTCTATTAAAGGGCATCAGGACTCCGGGTAAGAGGATCCAGAGGAGTTCTGGGAAGTCCGTCAGGGCTTTTTCCTATTCCTGGCCCTAGGCCAAGGTTTTTAATTTAAGTCTCCCAAAATCTGAGTTGACCTTGAGGGGTGTATGTACTGGGTATACATTCGGTATACGGTGAGAGTTGATCTCTAACAGCCAGCTGGTTTAACGTTCTCCCGCAACAATCTAGTCTCCCGTCATCAGAAGGGTGTGGGAGTAGTACCAAATGCCCGACCTACCTGATGCAGGTTTTATAGGGTTTTCCCTGCACCTCTTTGAGGTGAATCACCGGTTAAGATCGATAAATTATAGTCCAGGAGTCCTAGTCAACGCTTGGCTACCTTGCTCTACCTTCATATTCCCCTTTTCAATTCCCTTCCTATGATATTATAGGGCAGTTGCATGTTTCAGGATCACACTCGTATAGCCTATTACACCTTAACCCCTTTCCTGACACACACAAAATACCTATGGAATGAATTCTTCTAATTGTTTATACTATTTATATTCGTTATTTCATCCCCCTTTTATAAACTTCAATTATCCACTAATATCTTTCAATAATCATATGTACATATGTATGCATATCAATAGTCATTATTATAATCCTTGCTGTTAAACTAATGAGAGTCTATATTTGGATTGAAAGATGATTTTAAATTAAATTTATTAACTTATAGACAGTAAAATTGATTCAATCATTTAGACCCTAACCAATGGTGGCCCTGGAATGATCTAGGTTGCGATTTTAACCTCGGGCACATTTGGGAGGGAGAACTTTAAATAAAAAGTTTTTAATTGTATTTACTTAATCGAATTTAGTTGAGTGTGAATTCAGTGTAGTCAAAAATCTCATAGCAAAAGACAACCGTTGCAAATAGGTAATTACGCTAATTTAAGAATACAGCTGACAAAAATAGAGTCGAGGATTGATACATTAATAGCAGCGCACCAGGTTCATCCTTCTCAATGGGACTATTTTTATCGTTATTGTAAATTTATAATTTCATATTATCCTTCATTAATGTTCTGAGATTTTAATAAATATTTTTATAATATCAAGATGACTTATTTCCAAAATATTTATTTTTCTATAATAGGACATGTTAGAAATTTAGATGCATATATTTTTCTGAATGTAAATTTCCAGGAGGCGCTGAGTATTTTTTTGACTTAAAGGGCAGGTCAAATATTTTAAAACGTACATAAATATTGAAATATTATGAAGGGGTTGTTCGTAGAAAAAACAATAGTTCTTTATGAGAAAATAGGTTTGTCGATTTATTGGAACGGCGTAGGATTTCCCTACATTAGCAAAAAATATAAATAATGAATAAAGTGTAATATAATGTAATTTTATATCTTAATTCTCTCTATAAACACTTTAAACCAATCAGTGACCAAATTAAAGCATTTATTATTATTACAACTTCATATGTTGACTTGTTTGCCAGAATATAATATTTAATTGTCTGTTGAGGCCTTATTAATAATTTATACGAATGTTTCATTGTTGCACCAGCAATGGCTATCATATTCGTATGTTTTTTGCAAGAAAAATATTTCTTGACACCTTCCAATATCGACTAATGGGACCTAAAAACTCCTAAGCAATAGCAAGTAGTATGAGATGCGCGGTAGGAGAAGTGAGAAGATTGAGGGGAAGGGAAGCTGGCGTAACGTTACATTTTTACGAAAGGGATATACAGACGAGGCGGCCCCAAGATAGTTTTACCACACCCTGTACTTATCTTCTCTTAACTTTTACGAAGTTTTTGACGTGCAACATATCCTGAGCTTAACAGAATACATACCCTTGTATTAATGTTTCCATTACTAAATTGTGTAAAAAATGTGCGTGAGCTCCGGCCTATCCCCTCTACAACTCCAGGTCAGTTAGTAACTTATATTTCGCAGTTTCCCGCAAATATTCTTTGAAAGCGCGTATTTTAAACTAACACAGTCCTGTGCATGACATCACAAAGGAATGTTAGCATGAATTATAGATGCGGAAATTGTTGATGTGACCTTCAACCGGACTTTTTGACTCATTTATTCTCCTAATATAAGGAAATTAACCCAAGGGTATTTCCAAGAATTCCGTTGCCTCATTATTATTTTATGACTTTTCTGATAGCGTTCTGCTGCTTTCAAGCTGCCTACAACAGTATACGAATATTACATGATACCTCCATTATTTGATCCCAAGCTTCTCTTTACAGTAGGATATGATATAACAAGGGACTATTCACTTATTTGGTTAATCAATGTATACAGACGAGATCGCGAAATTAAATAAAAATTAAAGTTTAACTCGAAACACCTGTGGAAGGACGAGGAAGTGGAAATGTTAGCTGTAGAAATTGCTAGTCAACATGATAAAGTATGTGTCATCGGTTGCTACAGACCACCCGACGATGAAACTTACTCGGTTTTACAAAAAATTGTTGAAAAATCTGGTGGTCCAAATATTGACAGAAAGATGATAGTAGCTGGTTATTTAAATCTTGAAACAGTCAACTGGAACGAGAAAATAGGGTAAAGGCAAATTCTTGTGAATAACTTAGAACTAATGGGCTAACACAAACCGACTAGGTGTAATAATGTAAAACGTATATTTGGTTAGTACGCAAGAATGTGTGCGATATTAGGAAGTCTGTCACCAGAATGGAATACTGATAGAAATCCAGGCTTCCAGGAATTCCCGCAAAACAAGTTGCAATATTTAGTTCTCTGTTAGCATCACAGTTAACGTTATAGTTGGGTGCACGTCCAAACATGTATTTGTTGTTCATAAGTGATGACACCAATTATTAAATTTTCACAATTCAAGCTTACAGTAGTTTGGTCAAATCCATGATTAAAAGCGCTCTCAAGCACCCAAGTCCCACGATCCAACAACTCCATGACAATACTCCCCATCTCTACGCATCCATCGGCTGAAAAGAAAACTTCCAATAAGCCTCAACTTTCGCCCTGAACATTCAGGCATCAACATGAATGAGCGTTACTTCAAACACTTCCCAAGGATATTGAAGAAGTCTTAACTAAGCATAGGCAGGAAGAAGAGCAGGCCAAGGAACTAGCAAAACCTGGAATATGTTATATATACAGTATGTAGCAGTCATAAATATATAACATAAACAGTATGTGGGAAATGCACCAAAAACGTATGCAAAAAAGCATATAGTATCACAGACACAAAATGTGTGCAGTGTGAGTGTGAGCTGCAGATGGAAGCTGATTAATTTATTCACAATTATGAACAGGAGTGGAATTTATAAGTGCTCCGTTTAATAATGTGTTCTATTGTTACTTTCTTTTCGCGTGAATCAGTGTTATTAAGTGATATAGTTAAAAAAAACATTATTTTTATAGAGCCGTATAATGTTGAGTTATGTTTTCTCCATTAAAATGCATTTAGCGATTATATAATGATTATTTTCCTAACGTTAAAAATGTAATACTAATTGCGGTGTAAGCGTAGCAAGAAGTCCACTTATGAACTTTAAATGACGCGCCCATCGAAGGGTTAAAGAAACGAGTTAGACGTGCATACAGAAATAAGCATTATAGTCAGGAAGATTTTAAATTTCTAAAGTTTTTGTAAATGAGAAGAAAATTGCCATCAAAATTTCATGGAAACTATCTTATCTGATAGTAATAGCAGCTGGATAAATTTATGTTAATAGGCGTAAAGGAAATTAAACTGGCATACCATCTTTGCAACATAATGACGAATTGTCATGGGGAATAGAGAAAAGGCTAAACTACTCAATACGCACTTCAGTTCAATTTTTAACACAAATAAGGGTCATTGTAACGTACATATTGAACAGAAGCAGTGAAATTTATTTCAAATATCAGTCAAATGCTTAAGGAAACAGACACCTAAATTACAAAATAGAAAATTGCGTGATATAGACGACATTCCTGCAGAAATAATGAAAATATCAGGGGAGAAAATTATTCCATACCGAACGAGGTTGTTTCAAATTTTAATAAAAAAATTCCATTATTCAATGTGACTGGAGGAAAGCGATAGTTGTACCAGTAAAAGTAAAAGTGACGTGAATAAGTCCTACGTCGGTAGTTTTGTAATCTGATGGAGCTCCTTATCGTAGAGTTCATCCGTAAGGATCTTCAAAATAACGGCTGTATTTTCAGGGGACAACACGGATTCCAAGAAGGTTACTCATGTGATAGCCAAGTCATTTACTTAACCAGGATATTGCCGATGAGGTTGACAAAGGAGGAAGAGCGGATGCCGTCGTCATATATTTTGCAAAGGCTTTCAATCTTTTACCTCAGGACATATTCTTACAGAAAATTTCCAAAATTGGGATTGATAGTCGAGTGGTGTTAAGGATTAAGGAATCTTTACGAGACCGACACAGATAGTTAACTACGGAACCAATTATCCTCAGTTGCGAATGTTAAATCGGGAGTGCCGCGGGGTTCCGTTATTGGTCCCTTATTATTTATAGCATACGTAAATGACTTAGTTTCTGGAATTAATTCCATTATATCGGAAAATAAAAATATATTTAGATAAAATAAGAGATTAGGCGCTTGTTAACAAAATGAAAATAAATTTTAACAAGAGCAAGACAATGAAATAATACACGAAAGTAACTGTAAGGATTTGGGTACGTACTTGAGCGGTAATACGGGCGGGGAACATCAAATAGAACATGTGACTAGGAAGGATTTTTTTAAATTGTTGGGATCCATTCCGAAAATATCAGGTTGAAGCACTAGAAAGGGTACAGAGGGGGGCGGTATCCTGGTCACGGAAATGAGAAGGTTCACCAACTAGGTTGGGATTGCTTAGAAAAACGACGACAAAATTTACGTCTCTGGGCTCTTTTTAAAGCGAACGGAGGCCAACAATCCTGGGAGGATATTGCAGTTTTTACAAGCAAATTCTTACAGTACAGAGGATAATAATTGTAATTAGGGGCAGAGCAGCTTCAAAACTGATGTTCGAAAATATTCGTTTTTAAACCGGACTATAGGGGATTGGAACAATTTACCCGAAGAAGTTTTTGAACCATTTCCTTCCAATAGCAAATTTTTCCAGGAACGAATTAGGAAGTGTAAGTGATCGTAAAGCGCAAGTGAAGTGCGGCGAAATAATATACAAACAATGGGCACTTTAGTTTTTTCTTTACGAATGTAATTTACTACTTACTATATCTATTTGCATTTATAATTTTAATTATTCATCTTCCTTATTCTAAGCTTATTTTTTAAATTCAATTAAAAGAACTTTAACAAATGTTAAATTAAAGGAAACCACTTTGAGTTGTCAATTCTGTATTATTTCAGAAGCTTTCGGCCATGGCCATATTCAACCTCACGTACAGATTTTACAATTCATAGTACCAGAGTGGTACATGTGATGAGATGCAGACATGTACCGCTCTGGTACTATGAATTGTAAAATCTGAACGTGAGATAAATGAAATATACGGTTGAAAATGGCCATGGCCGAAAGGTTCTGAAATAATACAGAATTGACGACTCAAATGGTTTTCTTTTATTTAAGCTTTTTTTGTAACTGCCACCGAGTGTAACTCAGTTGCAGTATCAATAAAAAATGCATTCATTCAGTGTAACCAATTAACGAACCAGCTTAAAATAATTAAAGTAGCATATTAGGAAATTCTGTTTTTTTGGTTACTGCTATGTGAGTACTGGAGTTTGGATAATAACTTCTACCCGCTCTTTCCCCTTTGTAACGAATAAAAAGGCCAAGTAATGAAATTAAATTATCCTAAAAATCTACTAAACAAGTGTGGTTTAGTATTTTTAGAGCGTTTTGACCTTTTTTAAATAAAAGAGAGTCTTACTGTACTTTGGGCATGTGTGTTTGACATAGTTGCTGCAAATCAGATTATTTATGGATAATAAATATGTTAAGTCAAAGAAGTCCTTATTCAGTCTTAAATTTTTGACAAATTTTATTTATAAACGTGCCAGTCACCATATAATATACAGTACCTTTCAGTCCATTCAGACCATAATCATATGTTTAAAAAATGCCAGTAACAGAATTCTCCTGCGTACCGTCAGTTATCCTAATTATTTTTACAAACATTTCACCGATATTATACCGCAGGCCAGGAACTACAAGAATGACATATATTTATCATTAAATAGTGTTTATGTGCATATTAAATTCCTATAGAATTGCAATCAATAATGATGTATTTCGATAATCTCAAAAATTGAGCGCTAAAATTGAAATTGGCTTAAAATTTTCAGAACACGTGTCTGAAACTAAGCTTGATGACTCATTTCCTTAATGAGCTGACGAAGTTACACTTTGCGATAAATTGGCTTTCACGGCCAAGCGTGAACTCAGTGACCGAGATAAATAATTCGCAATGCAAAACATGGTCATTTAGTCTGAATAATTCATTTATTTAAATTAGTCGTCATTTAAGGTAATAGGGTGCGCGTACACAAACCTAAGGTTCATCCTCGTCGAGTTGTCACGTAGTCGATCAATTCAGCAATTCAAACCACTCCGTACATGAAATGAGAAGCAGAACGGCCGTGCGTTTTGATATCTTGTAAACACGTATTCCAATTTATTACGCCATAAAATGATTCTCCCACTAGTTCGACTTTCTACTTAATTCACCTAAGTTCAATCCTTTAGACAATTTGTTAAAAAATGTAAGCAATCTACGTTTAAAGCTATATATTATATGTATGCACCACGAGTATTTAATGTTTCATACGACGGAAACGGGATTACTCAGATTCCAAAAACACTGCAGTCTGGGTTCTGTCACAGATCGAAAAGAAGAAAGTTTTACCACGACCCCTCGAGTCTCACTCCGACGTGCGTCGCGTTGGGACGTGAACTTCAGGGGCCCTGAAGGATAGACCAGAAGCCCGACGCACCGCAAGGTATCAAATTCCCCAATGGACGGTTTTGGTCTGCCGCGCACATTGCTCCGTTAGCATTTCTGTGCTCAAGGTCGTCCCTCAGGTTAGATATGCACTGCACCTACGGCCTTTGAAACTAGCATAGCTCTCATATTAGGGCTATCTCCTACTGCCGGTAACAGGCTATTACCAGCAAAGAATTTTGGTTAGGTGATTTCGCCATCAGATCACCAAGAGGAATGGGATAGGTAACGACCCTCTTGACATAAAAGCTGACTAGGATCACGTTAGCGTTTGCTTCTCGAACCTTACAACCTGACGACTATCCTGAGACAGTCTCCACCGCTTTAATGACAGGACTGAAAGCAGGAATCTCAGGCTGACCTTTGTGGGACAGCTGAGATTATTAATAGAAAACTAACAATTTTCCTAATGAATTTATTTTTTGCGTTTTTAGTTATAACTGAAAATTAAACTACTATAATAAGTATTTCAGTCAACTTAAATGTAACGTATCGTTTCTCCATTGAGGAAATAAATAATTTTTTTTACATATTCTGAACATTACCATAATATGTATAATCACTATATTACAGCAACATGGACATTTTACTTCTTAACACATTAAATTTATATATCATACAGATATGAAATCCTTCGTGCAGTCGAAGAATTACCATTTAAAGAACAATAGAAACTTACATTTTCGGATAATAATTGTTATTGTAAATATGTATTCGATGTTCATTGTAACTACTTACACTAATTATTGTTAAATACATTATTATTCATTATTTATTAAATATATAATACAAAATAATAGACATAAAATAGGCTGAAATGATTTAAGGTTAAATTAATTATCATATAATTTTTTCAAAACTTTCCCTTCCCCCTGGCCATTACTATTGGGATCTGCTACTTTTTATAATAAAGAGGCACATATCATAAGATCGCTTTCCATGTTTAATAATTATTATTATGTATTTATTAATGAATGCCGCTGGTTTTTCAAATTTTACTGAAGATAGCTATTGGTTGTCTAGTAAATTATTAATAGTGGCACATCGACCTATAAGTATTTTTCTTTAACTATGATCGCTTTGTGATGTATAACATTATAATGCCCACTTATATATAAGTATATATACCATTGTAATTTATACATAAGAGCTGTTTTCTGATCAAACAGGTTACAAGTACACTAAACTTTTTGAGTTAATCCAACTGTCTACTAGGATTATCCTTTAGGACGCGCACAAAATACAACATAGTTACAAAATCTAATATAACATATACACTGTTAAAAATATTGATTATGAAAATCATAAGGGTACAATGTCAACACTTTTACCCGAAAAAACTTCCTTTGCGTGAGTGAAATATGAACGTGAATAGGATTGCTTACATTCTGGTCACAGGAAATGCATTATTTTCGCTTCGTTAGTGGGAATATCGACGGTAATTCAATGGTTGTCCTTCGCGGGGAAATTGCGTAAGAACTTTGACGAGCTGACGGAAAAGCTACCCAGCCTTTGCGCTTATAACCACACAGTAAACTATGGAAACTCGAGTCGGATTTATTTAACACTAGCCGGTGAATTATTTAATTCTTGATCAAGAACTTCCGTCTTGCGTAATTGAAGTGGAATGTTTCATTTTAGATGGAAGCGACATTTCGTCACTTATTCCATCATTTGTCGCCTTTTCAGTTTTATAAAAGAAAAGATGAAAGAAATGTTATGCATTCAAAAAGTGGTTATTAAAGATAAAAAATAATACATAACTCAGGTGAGATTGTTACTCCAGTTATATTTAAATATAAATTCATACTGAATTATAGCTTCCACAAAGCATCAGATAATTTATACAGAAGAAGAAATATTGTCTGAATTATCGTAAGTTCATTCAACCTCTCAGTGACATGTAATACAATTAAACGAAATATTGTCAGCACTCATGGAGCCTTCTGTGAAATTCATGGCCGAAATTATCCTCGATGACTGAAGTGTCCGTTGCTCGTGCATCGTGAGTTTTTTTTAACCTTGGATAAAGCTTATCTGAATCAGACACGGACGTTGTGAGTTTTTAGGCTCTGTCGCAACTAACAGAGCAAATTGAAGCAAATACTCAATTTCTTCTATGAAAATGAAAATATATGTCTGCAAGAATCTCACGACTTTACTCTGTTCTCAATCTACGAAATATTTGCCTGTTTTCAATTATCATCAGTTTCCCCTTATTTATATTTAATTGCCCGAATTATATTTTAATATACTGATGATTTCGACGGAATATCGTTCGATTTTAACGGGACGTTATGTGCTTCTACTTTTTTAGCTGACACTGGCAGTTACAATATTAATAATATAATAACTTATTTATTTTTAATAATAAAATGAATAACAAGGCAGTGTAAAATTAAATAATTCAGCCAAATCTCTTAATTTAACCGTTAAATAATTGAAAATGTGACACCATAACACTCTTGACGACTTTGACTGATATATTTTTTCAATATTTTACCGGAGAGTTCGGGGAACGGATAGATAATTCTGCTGCTCGTGTGCGGGACAGTCACCACGTTCCAGCAAGAGGGTTGCACTGCTTGTCCCGAAATTACGGGGTTAGATCTGCTAGTAATTCATCTGTTAACTCATAACTCCACCGTTCAACAATACTAATCATTAATCTCCCTCCTTCTGTCCACTATTAAACAAATTTACGTCTACACTAATTACCAGCTGTTCTGCTATTATCTTACTGTACAACTACCACATTACTAAACTTCTCTTCTTCACGCAGATCATCTTGACACTTCTGTGAGGCAATGTTCCACCCACCAGATTTTGAACTCTCGATGATCCTTACCAGTGAGAAGTGAATCCGTGTCCCCACAAATCTCAAATCTCACTATGAGGTCCCATATCTAATTCCAGGGACGTGGAAACGTACATTCTTCTCGATGCTATATTTCCGAGGAAATTTTAACGTACGTGCTGCAAACTTGGGACCAGGTGTTTGTGTTGGCAGATATTTATAGCTCCCAGCGTTTTCTTCAACTTCTTTTAAAGGAGTTCCGTTTGCTGCAGGTTCCCTACCTGGGTTCTTACAATGGCTTCCCAATCCGGACGCGAGAATATAATTGTTCAAATTTGTAACATTAAGTAACAAATAAATGATAACCCTCCATTAATTAATTTCACCTATGAAGGACCAAGTAAAATATATATGTTGTAACATGAAAGTTACGTCCCGTCTCTAATGACCTTCGAATTTCCAGACATAATTGTCGCGACTCAAACCGCGGCGAGCTGTAGTGCCGCGTGCAACGTGGAAGCACATGATTTTCTTGTTTTGGGTGAACCGATTGCGAGTTACGAATTTGTAAGCTCGCAGTTGGCGGGACAACAGGTATACGTGATTGGCTCTAGAGGCCAGGTGACCTAAATTTTGTAATACGACGAAGAACGGAAATACTGAGTTTGGAAGAATCGCCGGGCAGGATGTGTTTGCAGATTCGCGAACATTTCGCGACCGCGTGAAGTAGTGTAGGGTCTCGAACAAGCCACAGACGTAGGTGGTGAGACGCCAACACAATTTTAGGGTGATTTAGATTGGGATTGAGTTGGATTGTAATATTTCGCGACGATGATTGATTATATTGTGTTAATAACCACGCCCTGGGAACGACTTATATCTCTTGACCCGATTAAATGTTTTTCATATTAACTGATTTTTGGTAATTTTTATTTAACGCCTTATTTTTATCCAAATTCGAGTGTGAAGCTGAATCAAAGCCGAGGCAGAGTAACGGTAACAGAGATTACGTTGCAATTTATGTTCAAATAATATTAACCGTAAACGTAATTTGAAAAGGAAAGTGCGTTTTTCCTAAACTGTTCAAAAGTAGTCGCTCCAAGACTTTTCTTCATTATATAAAAATTCCCAAGTTCACTTATCTTTTATTTAATATCTGTTATTAGTGTTCCCTGTATTGCCCTTACGTTAACACTTAAATATCCACGCCAGATACGATTCCTGAAACGTAATGTTTTATCTCTCAGAAGTCTTTAGTAGGTATTGAATGTTTGTTGGCGTAAAACAGGTTCGAAAATTAAAGTAATTCACCAAAGTTCTAACGTACAACAGTTGTTTCGATGTCGGCAATACTGAGGTTTTCTTGCAATGCCTTAAATATATTCTTTATAGAAACATCCGAGTTTGTAAAATGTTATTAATCATATAGATTATCCCTTTGTTCTGTAACGACGGTGACTGACCCAGAGTCACAACTAATGATCATTAGGGCTAAGTTTTTAGCACACTGTAATTTAGGCGTAATTACCGGATACACGAGTTTATGCTTTTCCTTTTCACAGACGCAATTTGGCAATGTTATTCGCCGTCACGCGGCACTTGTGTTCCTGTTCTCAATTCCTGTAGGAATCCGCATAAAAATTACAGCATCTTCAGTACTGTGAGAATTTATTTGCTTCTAGAATCTGGGATGACGGTTTTAGGCCTGGTGAGGTTCTCTAGTAAACGTGGTCATGCCGTATTCCAAAGAAATGGCGTCTCAAGATCCTTTCATAATATTGCTAACAAAAGGATGATACATATTACTAAAGCCTGTTTCTGACCTAGTTACTTTTTGTCTAATACGTACCTCTTTGTCGTGCAGTTATGAGTTGCCTTGGCTACTGGATTATCGGGTACGCCTTGGCATACAGCTCTGGTAATTGCTTCATGGGCCTGAACCTCTGGGCCAGCGTAGGTCTGACACCGGATAGACTTCCACATTGGTTCTTCCAGTTTGTGTTTGCAGCGACGGCGGCAACCATCGTGTCTGGTGCGGTAGCTGAGAGATGCCAATATAACGCCTACCTAGTCTACAGCTTCGTAATATCAGGTCAGTTTCCATCACAGCGCAACAGATCCCCTCTTTATTTTCAGATGTTCTAGGTAATCTCTAAGACATCCGCTTCTTCCTATCCTGAAGGATTTGCTATACACACCATTCAAAACGTCATCAGATTCATTTTTGCAAGTATTAGAACGAAACAATCCTTCAACAGCTTCGAACTTCTCCAGTAGTGACTCGATAATTTTTGCCTTTCACTAACCTTGGTTGCTTCTCAACTTTTGTGAGACTATTAATTTATCTTCCGTTGCCTTGAACATACACTTTTCTCGTTCGGGTTTTGTGTTTATCTTCCACCTTTTCATTGGTAGGATTCATGTACCCTGTAGTCTCTCACTGGGCATGGGCCGACGAGGGCTGGCTGAACAAACTGGGCTATCGAGACTTCGCTGGCAGCGGGGCTGTACACCTCTTGGCAGGGATTTGCTCCTTGGTGGCGGCCATCATCATCGGCCCCCGCATCGGTCGCTTCCCGGACAAGGCCAGCAGGTGGACTGTGTCGGCCTCAACCCCGCCTCCTCCTACAGGACACTCCGTTCCGGTAAGCAAACGGAGGCCTTGTTCTATATAAACAGACGTATATTGAGAACATACTACAATAATTCATCTATATTTCTGTTTAAGCGATTATTGAGTCATAAATGGCTGTTGACAATTCACGATAGAGTAAATTTTGTTTTATCTTATAAATGCTTATTTTGAATTAAACCATTCAGAACTGGTCTCAATAACTAAAGTTGAAACTTTGGGAGAAAAAAATTATTATTTATTAAATTTAATTGTAATCCAATGCTAAAATGAAAGCGTCCATAGACTGCATTTTGTACCAAACATACACTACTCTCTTGCGGACATTACAAGCTAATAACTACACAATACTCCAAACACAACCCTCCTTTTCAATTCCATTCCTATGCTATTAAATGGGAGCTGCCTGTTTCAGAATCACCTTAATGTAGCCTGTTCTCTCTCTAATTTCATGCCGAGGCACCTCCATCTCTATTAGGAAGACCTTAAGCATACGGTAAGAGTTGATCGCTGAACTCGTTGGATCAGTCGACTAACTGCCTCCTAAAACTGGTGGAGACATGGAGAAGAAAATGCTGTGACCCCACAGCAAACTCATCTCCCGTCATTCGGAAAGGTGTGAGAATAGTATCATGACGTACCCGATGCAGGTTTTCTAGGGTTTTCCCTGCATCTCTTTTAGGTGAATTACCGGGTAGGATCTTTAAACTATAGCTCGGGGGCCCTAGTCAGCCGTTGACTACCTTGCTCTACCTTCCTATTAAAGAGGAATTGCCTGTTTCATGATCACCCTCATGTAGTCTGTTACACCCCCTCCCTCCTCCAAATACGTTTTTTAATAGAATGACATTTAAAGTCTAATTAGATAATTACAACTCAGTATATCCAATTATTGGATTATTCGGTTAGCCATCGGACATACACAGATACAACCATCCAGACAGTAAATCAACTAGACTTAGGAAAAGAATTAAATGAATCGTAGGTGAAAATTGGATTATGTGGAAAAGCGTCGTTGATCCACAAAATCCTTAGTATCTACTGTCGTCGTCAAAATAGTAGAGCCCCGAGTTTGAAGCCTCGCTGTGCCCATCTTGAATAACCTACGTTATTGTGATCGCTCTCATTTTACGCAGAATTTAATTCAATTTTATAATTTGTAAATGAAACTTTTTTAAAGCATGTTTCACATGCCTTTTGGTGAAAAAACTAAAAAGTCAGGTTTTTTGTCTTTCATATAGCTCGACTTTGACATCTCATAGTTTTCAAACTATTACTTCAAATGGTCTGAAAATTTAACAGGAGACAGTGGTGCAATCTCTTGCAAACCAATCCGCAAAGTTTGCACCACTGTCTTCTGTTACATTAATTAATTGGTGGACCTCCACTAACTCTTGGGCAGCGCATCGCAGAAGAGTGGTTGAAACTCATAAATATAAAATATAAGCTTCATTGATGTAGCAACGCTCCCAAATTTTGTACGAATTTTTAAAAAGCATAGGGAAGGTTTGTTGGAGCGGGAGGGTAAAGTAGGGTGGCACCCATACACGACCTGTCTCCGCCGATCTTCCTGGTTGTTTTCCTGGAAGTGACATATTGCTTATACTCATACACCAAAACGCATGTATAACAAATTTTCATTCACATATCATTTAATGGCATTGAATTCTCCGTAAAATGAGACCTATCACAATAACGTAGGTCATTCCAAATTGGCACAGTGAGGCTTCAAACTGACGGCTCTACTATTTTGACGACGAATAGTAGGCTGCAATGTATAACTGGCCGATAGAGAACACGTTTAAATCTATCGGGTGAAAAGAAAATATGACAACTTTATACAATGAAATATAAATGCTTCTTTTCATCATGGAGACAACATTGCGTAAAGAGACAACCAAATTAATTTAATAGAATCCGTTTAGTAAGTAAGAGTAAAATATGAATAAAATAGTGTGTTTATTGGTTGGTTACCATTATTTAAAAATTCATTGGAAACAAATTAGGATTTTTTTTATTTTGACTGTGAAAACATAACTATGTTGCTGTCATATGTTCAACTAATTAGCGGTATTTAAACAAAGCATTTTCAAATAAAATTTATTATATATTGTAATTGTCGTGTTTCCCACAGATCACAGGTCTTGGAGGACTACTCATTATAGTGGGTTTCCTCGCCTTTAACGGTGGTTCCCTGGGGCACATGACCCAGGACGGCGACATAGCGATTATCTCTCGCGTCATGATCAACACTGTAGTTGGTGGTACCGGAGGATCAATCATCACGCTTGCCGCTGGACGTCTGGGCTTGGCCGGTGCACCACCAGCCTGGGGTTTCGCCAACACTCTCAATGGAGCTTTCGCCGGCATGGTGAGTGATCCAGAAAGTTACTTTCTTAATATTTTACTTTTTTTGCAAATATCCAACACAGAAAGATATAGATCGTTCACCGACATCATGACAGCGTCGGTCTACAATCGCCTGCACGCAATCGCGACTAGAGTGACAAGAGAGATGAGATTTCTGAAGACACTAATCAATAGAACATGAAAGGCCATTATATTTTATTAATTAACTATACGAATTTAGTGATGATTTCATTCAGAGTAAAACTTCCCAAAATGGCGCTTTCGAGAATCGCTAATTTCGCTTTGATTGGATATTATCCTATTGTTATATATTTTACCAACCTATCGATACAATAGAATATACATTCATCGACCCACAATATGCACTCTTTTTCTTTGCGCTCAACATTTTTTCTAGAGAAAATTTATTTATATTAATTCAATTCTTCGGGGGGAATCATTCCGTAAGAATGAGGAAATTAAACCGTTGCTGTACCTCCAAAACCAGTTTGTAAAAAGTGACCATTTCTGACGAATTTTCCTGTCTTTTTTCTCGTGCATTCGGGTCAGCGAGAAGGAGCGTGCATATAATAGCAACTTACAGCTACACGCAACGACCACTTCCTGCCAACAAATTAACCAGTTAGGAAAGTAATCTTCCACAAAAAAAATAAGAAAGCCCTTCAAGAAAGAAAGAAAAATAAGAAAATAGATCCACAGACAAGTGATGGATACAGAGTTAAAAATGTAAATAAAGTAGTGAAAATCATATGGCTTCTGTTAATTATCATTATATCAGTAAAATGCAACCCTTATTAAATATAAATGCTGTTTAGTGTCTCTCTGAAACAATCATTTGAAAAGGAAAAGGGTGAGTCTTCCACTCTCACAGCCAACACTTTTGGACTGAAGCAAACCCACATGTCACACACACATGCATAACTTCCAAGAGACATTTTCTGTTACTGTGTGATCTGGTATTGTTGGAGATGTTTTAGTTGGACCATTCTTCTTCCCATTAATCAATTATTCTGATGGCAGTGCTAAGGTTCTCAAATTTCACAGTAATGAAACATCACTGACAAAAGGGACTTGGAATGTCCAATTTCCAGGAGCCTGAGCACTTCTTCAAGACAGAGTGACCGAGTGGCATGGCAGCCAGCCACTCAGTTTGTGTGTGTATATATATGGTGTGTGTGTGTGAGTGTATAGACCAATAATTGATATATGAATTCATTACTGATATCCCAATTTTAAAATATATCATAAATTAAAGTACTGTGTTAATATATAGTAGTTTGTTACTCTGTGAAAAAGTGTCAAATAAAAATAATCTCTTTGCCGACCTGCAGTGTAGGGGTTAGTGTTGCAACCTTGCATCCCAGAGGCCCCGGGTTCAAATCCTGGCACAGGCATGGATGTTGTGTGCATGTTTTCAAGTTGTGAAAAGAGTTCCCCCAACATAGTTGCTAATAACCATTAGCAGTTGATACAACTTTAAATAAAAAAATAAAAACAAACTCTTAATCTTATCTCTGATGTTGTCAGAATAAATTAATGCAATTCTGTATATACTCAAAAATGTGGAAATAGAGAATCTAAAACTGAAATATTTCTTTGCAGGTATCTGTCTGTGCGGCAGCAGATCAAATGGTTTTCTGGTCAAGTTTTGTATCAGGCCTCATAGCTGGAGTATTATACTTAGCTATCCACTTGTTTATAATATGGTGCAAGGGTAAGAATATACATCAAGTTTTCCTATCTGTAGCAAGTTCTTATTTTTTGGAGAAAAGTTGCTTGATGAATCTAAAATGAAGTATTAACAAAATTTGCTTGGTTTTACACATTAACATTTAACTTAGGTTACTGATAAATTAATCGTCCCTTAAAATATTACAATGTATATACTTTTTGATGAACTGATAAAAAATATTATTACACATATTATACACTGTAATATAATATACTACTTTATTGTCGATAAAAATTGAATTTTTAGGAAAATACATTGCAAAGAAGGAAGGTCAGCATCGATTTTTTTTAAATAAACTGTGAATTTTTTCTATACAAACAAGACATTTTTGACCAATTTTCCCCTTTTCATGAGATTGCAAATATTACTTCATTTAAAAATGTTAATTTTAGGAATCATCATAATATGAGTTTATAAATTTCATACATATCATTTATTTGTTTGTTATTTATTTGAATATTCTGTCAACCCTTTTTATATATAGTCTGAATTTTGGAGAATACAACATTCAATAAACTTAAGTGGCATTACGTGTACCATGTTACATTACTGCTATCCTTAATTTTCTACATTAAAATTTTAGTAATAGCAAATTCATTTCAACAGTGGATGATCCTTTGGATACCGTAGCTGTGCATTTTGGTGGCGGTTTCTGGGGACTATTGTCTGCATCAATTTTCGCTCAGAATGGTCTAGTGTATGGCAGTTCTCAAGAAGCAATTCAGGTAATAATAAGAATTGAAAATTAGCTGAACTTGACTCTATAGTTGAAGAAAACATTCTCATTTTTCCACCTTGGTCACTCACAGTTTCCTTCAACATCTGCAATGAAAAGGCTTCAATCTTTGGTTACTATATAGTGACTGTTCATTTATAATTAATAATTTAAGAATGAAAAGTGGCTTCCATTAAGTTAAAGCACAAAATTATGGAAATTGTTCTGGTTAATTCGTGTGTAATTTTTGCTTACATATATCCAAATATCCAATGTGTGTTACCATGCTACATTTCAAACATTAATTTGTTATCTATCCCTATGTGGATGGGAAAACTTTTTAAGGAGGGGGCCAAACGAGAGGTAAAAAACTTTAGGTGGGCCAATATAATTTAGAGTTGAAGAGTCGTGAAATGTTATATTCTTTGTAAAATGCTAGTTTCATTGCAGATGAGATATAATGGTGTAGCGTGCCTTTATATCTATTGGAACATAGGAAATATTGAAGGTTTTGCGATGACAAATATCTATTTATTATAAAAAGACAATTTTATGAAAAAGTAAAAAACATTTTTTCCCAGCTACCTAAATGCAAAAGTTCTCTACATTCAAGGTTGTCAACGAATTATGCACAGAACAGTCTTACCACTACAATGTGGCCTGTTCATAGACTGCTATGGCACCAGACGTCATTTCTCCGTCATCAACCGCAGAATATCTGACCACCCAACCTCTCCGCGGATCAGTGATCATCAAAAGGCTCCGTTTGGTTCCTTCGTATCGCATGCTTTTATGGGTGGACCAATTATCAAAGCTATGTCATGTCAGCGTAGGGCAAATGGGGGCTGTTTTCTGAGAACCCTTACAGTGTTAAGTGAAGGAGGAGGGGAGCATTCATTTGTACCAGAGATGCAATGTTTATTTTTAAACTGTGAAATCCTAAGAGCAGGGCACACATATCTGGCTGCTGCACATTCCTATCTCCCAAATTTCTTAATCTTACTTACCATTATTCCATGCAGCCATAAGTCACACTACAGTGGTTCCTCTTAAAAGAAAAAGTACTTCCAATCTTTGAAAACACAGCACTCAGAATCAACATTACATTATTAGATATCATCTTGGGGCTAATTTTTTTTTACA
The DNA here is from genome assembly GCA_034510155.1 of Eucriotettix oculatus. Taxonomy (NCBI): domain Eukaryota; kingdom Metazoa; phylum Arthropoda; class Insecta; order Orthoptera; family Tetrigidae; genus Eucriotettix; species Eucriotettix oculatus. The sequence goes on along the minus strand of CM067382.1, from coordinate 21,348,739 downwards.
ATATGCGGAATAAATCTAGAAAATCAAAATGCTCAGATAGGTGAATTGAGAAACGTTTTTCGATATCTAGCCATGGTGGAGGGGGTAGCTACTGTGAAGAGGCTCCGTTGCGAATTTTACTCTTCGCTACAAAGTTGCTAGCAGCCAGTGCCTCTCATTCTCAACATAACATCCCAATATCTAGGATAAGTCAATACATTTGTATGTTGTCACTGATACAAAACAAAAGAGAGCAAAAAGAGGAAAATATTTGTAGAAGTAATACTTGGGTTTCCACCCAGGTTTAACCCGAGAATTACTTCTGCAACAGTTACACCGGGAAAACCTTCGTTCAGGAAAATATTTATTTTCTTAAAGTCAGTATCCTTTTTTTTCCCGTCAGATTAGAACTAATATCTTGCAGGCCGGATAGAACATTTCATGGGGCCGCATCTGGTCCATGGTCCACAGTTTGCCCATCACTGGCCTAAACGATTAAAGGCACTCTACAGCTACATCGAAGGCTTGGTGATGATCCGGGTTCAAGTCTTTCTTCTTCCATTCCTCTCTATGTTTAACATATGCCTTTCTCTGAGCATAATTCTATGCTGAGAATATGATTTAAATCGATTTTCCTACCTTTCTCCCTCATTTCTATCCTTACTTACTATCCAAATAATCAATGTGTGTGACCATGTCATGTTCCAAACATTAATTATATACATATATATTTGTGTGTTTTACTGAATTTCATTGAAATTATTTTTTTGAATCTCATAGGGACTGTTATACCACCTTGCTGGAGCTGCAGCAATAGCTGCTTGGGCTGCTGCCGTCAGTATTATTATGTTTGGTGGACTTCGAGTAATTGGACTATTACGTGTTACAACTGAACAAGAGTTGCAAGGTAATCTAATTCTGTCCTCAGAACAAGTTGCAATACCACTGAAAAAAAAAGCTTTTTCTTTATTGCTTAAGTGTTACAATTTTTGACATTTGCTAATGAAATTTAAAATAAGTACTTTTCAAAATTTTAAATTTTGTAGATTTTGTTTTTGAAACTTACATAATTGAATACATCTACATTTATTACTTTACTTAATATTGTAGAGGAAGGAAGGTTAATTATAAAAGCTAATATAATTCACTGTTAGAGAGAAACGCTGAACAGGGTTAAGTGTGGATGTGAACTAGTTATGAAAGTTACCACCAGTTGAATAGACAATAGAGTGAGAATCTTTCTTGTAATATACTTACTTTAGAGCTATTTATTGTCTTATAATTTGTTAACAGTAAATAAGATCAATCAGATCATGTCACCTGACAAAGTTTTATTGAAAGAGTTGCTTGAACTTGGTATAATCTGTTATTCTAAAAATTGGTGATACAAGAAATACAAATGGTAAAACAAAGCCTCAATTTCACTGCTGATTTATAACTGAAATAGCTTCAAATTTCTTCCAAATACAAAATGATATGATGTATTGAGTTCCCATTTTGTGAACTGACTTATGTTTGTCCGTAACAGACTTGATTCCAATTTATACTTACGAAATGTAAACAAATCTTATAATAAGTTATTTATTAGTAGTATAAATACTTATAAAATTTAACTTGTATAGGTTTGGATATTACTTTACATGCGGAGCCAGGATATCCTCCATCTGCCTGGAATTCTGAGCCCTCTGCTTCTGTACTTCCACTGGGGTTTGATAAAATAGGTAATTATTTGTATCTTTTTAACAAGAAACTTGGTTATTTTTGACACCTTGCTGTACAGTTACACATGATGTGGTTCTCATGAAAAAGGAGGCTAACACCTCCAAAAATGGAAGAACTTTCTCCTAACAAGTATATAATTGTATGTTTATTTTATCGAGGGTAGGGGAAAATCTTCCAAAGACACCGTGAAACCCGAGTCGCATGATGTGTGGGATTTTTACCCACTAAAACCCACCTCCCTTTACAAAGTACCTCCTCGCGGAACCGCAGTTGGGCATTACTTCATGAGGAATATAATTGTATGTGTTTATGTATGTGTGTGAGTATATATATATATATAGAAAGAAAGATAGAAATATTTGGGAGAAAGGCAGGAAATTCGCTCTTTAAATCATATGTACGGCATGGAATCATGTTTATTTTATCGTCACTTATCCCATATATATATATTTAATTTATCCTTAACGGATGCTCCTAATTCTTCCATCCCTCTTCTCTATCCATCCTAACTTGAAAACCTAAGATATATAGACTGAAAATGTTCGGTTGGTCGTACTCGATGTGGTGGCGGAGTGGATAGACGCACGCCCCGGCTCTAGGGGTGATGCACTGTTGTTTCGTGCACCCAGGTTCGAGTCCTGGCCACATTGAATTTTTTCAGTCTTTCTTCCTTCTTCCATTCCCTTCTACACATGACATATGTATTTCCTTGTGCATGATTCCATGCCGTACATATGATTTAAAGAGCGAATTTCCTGCCTTTCTCCCAAATATTTCTATCTTTCTTTCTATCCAATTATCAAATGCGTGACTTCGTCACTTATCCCATATATATATATATATATGTCACTTACTTTCTATCTCCCTTTCCTTATTAATTGTTTTATATATATATTATATATTGTTTATATATATAACAATTAATAAGGAAAGGGAGATAGAAAGTAAGTGACTTACCTGAGATTCATAGATGGTAGACAGCTTGTGAGGTTTGGATTCTTGAATTTTCGGAGGCACCACCCCCTTCATCAGAAAGTTAGGAAGACATTTCCAGTGATCGGCTAGCCGTTGACTGAACAGCCAAAATTTGCTGCGCTGCTGGCTTAGGACATAAACAATTGACCCCACCAGGTCACCAACTTTCTCTTTCAATTAGGGTCTGGGAAGAGGCAAGGACTTTTATGGGGGTTGGGGAGATTCATACTAACACCCCCATCTTGACACACACACATTAAAATACATCCATCCTCAAAGGTGTTAATATTTAAATATAAACACACACACTCACACATACATACAACCACCTCTCAAACACATATCAGGGTATACACAACTTACACACACATCAGGTTTATACACATACAAATTCCTATGTGCTCGTGCTGTTATAGGTGCTGTGGGGGGAGGGGAGGGGGGCAAGGTGAAGGTAAAGAGCTATAGATATTGAGTCTAGGGCTTTGTCTGGATTGTAGGACATGCTGAAATGAAAGTTCCCATAGATGGAGTTCAGCTTCTGAAGAATCGGGATTTGAGGGGAATCAGTGTGAAGCACTGGTTGAAGTTGGCGTTGTGGCTATGGGGAATTGTGTTTTGTGGAGTTTCTCTGTACTGTGGTGGTTGGCAATCTGCTCACAGAGGGGTCTCTTTGCCTGGCTAATGTAGAAAATTAATGAAACATTTGTAACGTGATGAAGTCACAGGTTTTTGGATATTAGGTATATATATCCATGACTGACTATCTTCGACGCACCGGCGACGTAGCCTAATGGTCAAGGCGCTCCGCGGCCACAGCGGAGGCTCTGTGACGATCCGGGTTCGAGTCCCGGCGGCGCCGAATATTTTCAGTCTTTCTTCCTTCTTCCTTTCTTCTCTACGCTTGACATATGTCTTTCCCTGAGCATAATTCTGTGCCAAACATATGTTTCAAAGCGTATTTCCTATCTTTCTCCCTCATTTACTATCCTATATATATATATATATATATATAAACACATGTCAGGAAAAGACATTGTCAGGTTAATTAAAACAATTAATAAGGACAGGAAAAAGAGATAGAAAGTAGGTTACTTACCTAAGGTTCACAGATGGCAGGCACCGAGTAAGGTTTGAAGTTCTTCAAAATTTCTGATGACATTAAATTCATCAGAAAGTTAGGAAGACATTCCCAGTGATCAGCTAGCCAACGACTCAGTATATGTATATACTCAATTTTGAAAGGAAAGTAACATTAATAAACACTAGGATAGTATTCTTTCTTAGAATTTACATTATACATTGATTGATGCATAGAATTTTAACATTTTCAGCAAATCACAAGAACAATAAGAAGACACCAAAATATAGACCAACAAATGAATTCAACAATATGGCTTTTGAAGAAAATGAAAGAAGTTCATCGTAATTTGCTTTTTGTACACTTCAATTTTCAACTGTGTAAATAATTATTCTTCCATTAATTTATTGTTTAATGTGTTCTTAAAGGACACAGTTCACATATTCATCGCAATGAATTTATAAAAGGAAGAAAGAGTAATGGACTGTAATTTTGAATTGTTGCAGACTGCATTGCATTGATTCATGTGTAAAAATCTCAATAATATCTTTAATATAATGACTAGTATTGTAAATAATTGAAGTTTCAAACATTAAATTTGTTTCTACTGATCTTCTGTACATTTTCTGGTTCTGTCAGATGAGAATACATTACTATCTTCAACAATACCAGCAAATGGAACAAATGTTAACAAACTGGCTTTAGTTCTCAACAAAGTGACAGGAACACAACACCTTAGAGAATGGACTAGCAATTTTTCAAATGATTCACATGATTGTTGAATACATGCAGGTTTGATGAAAAAATGTTTCATGCACTTATTCAACATAAGTGGAACTAAGATACTGTGGTGAGACCAAATATTTTGTCTATTCATTAAAGTTTGAAAGTGTGGCTCCAAGATTATCTGATTATCCAAGTTAATGGAAATGCCAAGTATTTGCAAGTGAAAATGTCTGGGGGTGAATCCTTTAAAGCACAGCCATTGAATCATCTTTGTTTATTTTCCTCACATTTTAAGATGGAAATTATAAGTATTCATTCACTTAGTTTAGTATTTGACTTTTGTGAGTCATTCACTGTATTCCATACCAATATAATGAAGTGTAATACATTGATGCTGGAATTGATTACAACTATAGAAACATTTATGTGTGGTACCAGAAGTTCATACAAGTGTTTGTTATTTCTTTATGTAGTGATCATACATGTGTGCCCAGCTCTGATTATAATGAATTACCCTGAATGTGGTACAGGTTGCACAAAATAATATTCTCCATATAATGTGGCATAATATTAAGCATATGTATCACCTTGTATATGAAAAGGTTGCTAAAATGATGAAAGTTCTCAAAAGATTTTCAGATATTGTTTTATTAGGCATTAAAAGTATGTAAATTTGAAACATAAATTATGTTATTTATCACAAACATTTAAGTACAAATGTAAATAAATTAAAATACTATGACACTTCCAATTCATGTAATATTTTCCTTTTCTAATTTGATGTTTATAGACTCAATTGATTAATAAAAGCAAAAAACTGTAAGTACTGATTGTGTCTTTGTAATGATTTTGTAAAAAAAAAAAAGAAGTTGCATTGTTTTACAAAGCTGAGTAGTTATGAAAAATGAATGGTAAAATAAATCCAAAATGATGATAAATCATGTGTATATATAAATTGAATCTATATGGAATGCCAAGTATAAATGCAAAATAGGAGAAATGTCATAAATTTTAATTTATTAATAGAAAGCCTTTGTGTAATTACTTATCCGTTGGCTCGAAATCTGTTTTTAAAATTATTTAATATTCGCAATAAAAGAGAGAATAGTTTCAAATCAGGTACAAAAGAAATGTGGTAACTAAAACACAGCAACAATAATTTTAAAACCACTATAAACAATGAAATATTTACATTATTGACAAAAAAGTGTAACAAACCATTAGATTTAAATAGTGAATCATAATTGGAAAAAATTATACAACAAAATGCACATAGGAACAAAATGTTTAAAACTTATGTCATGATTGGTTAAAGCTTTAGTAAACTATGAACAATTTCCCTATTAAAATGTAAACATTGTTAATACAATATCATACTGGATCTGAAATTCTCATTTTTTACTGATGAGTGAAATTTGAATTTTGTTAACAATAGAAGCATTAGGACACTTACAATTATGTTTAATAAAAGTACTCTCATAATGCTACTATTGAAATAAATAACATTCCAACTAATTGCTACCACAAAATAGTTTTGTCAACTTCTATGAACAAGAAACCATGAAACACACAAGAAAAGGTCATTTTGATACAAAATCAAAAAAGACAATATAACATTCTGTCTTAAAAAATATTACTAAGACAGTCAACATACAAATTAAAGACTTAATTTTCTAGATTAATATTATTTAATTGAACTAAAATATGTGATAAAGTAAAAAAAAATCAGTAATAAAAACTGCATAACTTTTAAAGTTTGGATAAGATGTACATCTCACTAATAACATAAATATTTCCACTTGAAAACTCATTGAAATGCAGCTGCAAATTGGAAGCACTGGTTTTTGAACAGATATAAAACTTTTTTATATTAAAGTTTTAAAAATTAGAATTATTTATATATATAATACACTTATAAAGGTTTTATAACAACATCAAAAAATGTGAATGAAGCAAATGATTATATAAAATGTTTACATCTCAAACATGTATAGTCTTTGATGAATTCTCAGGATTCCAACCCGAAGAAGATGGCAGTGCCAGCCATCGAAACATGGATAACTGGTTGGAATCTCAAGAACTTATCATCCAGCAGTTACACTAGGAAAACCTTTGTTCCCTGTATATAGTTTTCTTTATTATATTAAAAATAACATGAGCACACAGATGTGGAAAGGATTAGTCATACAATCTATTGGCTGCTACAACTTTTTAGTTTTGAAGTAAATCAAATACATCCTTCTATCCATCGTTAATCCAAATTACAACTGCCAATGATATATTGTCCACAAAACTAGTAGAAAATAGTTTTTCTTTTAATTCTAACCCAAAGTGTTGACACCATGAAAATAGATTAGAAAAATTTAGTGAAACTAAACATCTAATTACATATACAAGCAAATAATGAAGTGGCATTGTAAAATTAATTGGTATTGAACAGAAAATAAGGGTTGGTGTTATCATGTCAGTCAGGAAAGAGTTCCAATTTTGAAGGTGATAATCTTCATCCTCCAGAGAGAAGACGACTGTACCTCATACCTAACAACTGAACAGTATGAGGTACATTCCTTCATTCTCGTGAAGAAAGAGGCATATGACTTCAAAACTGTAAAGATTTTCCTATCCATCAAAGAAACACTACGCAGCCCTCCATATCAACTATTTTCAAAGTCACATCAACCTTGCATATAATTAACGTTGGGATTTTCAGTCGCCTTTTTGGTCCTGAAATGATCTAATCCTTTCCTTTAGAGCAATATTCTATAAATATATATACAAAACGTAGTGAACACAAATGCATGTTATAGAAGATTAATATATCTGTTATAAAAATATTTTTATACATAATACTGTTTGTATAAGTACACTGTTTGCAAATCTTTAAAGAAATAAAAATATATTTTGGTACAACTTTAATTATTAACAGTTTAAGAAAAAGGTTTTAACAACATGGATGCTTGGAAATAGTACAAGCCACTTTTAAAGATAATATATATCATTAAATAAAAAACAAGGCACACCACAAAGTCATCATTCTTAAATTATATATTTATTTATTATTATTTCTCCTTGACTCCACAACCCATTGAGAACCTTGGCCTACCGAGATGACTGCCAGACGGTTATCTACCATGACACATTATGGATTTTTTGGTGTGACACATGGTCAGCATAATCATTCTCCTTCAGTCACCTCATTGATATAAGGTGGTGGTGATACTGTCTCTACACCACATCAGGTCAGCTTATGACTAGGATGGAAGGAAAAAGAGAGAAAGGTAATGACTAACTCAAAATTGAAGTTTAGTATTGCCATTCAGGACAGAAGAGAGTTAAAATTTTTGGAGCTGTTAGTCTCCTTCTCCAGGGAGACATTTTCTATGTCCCAGCTGGCTGCAGAATATGCAATTCTAACTACCACATCAAAATCTGGTACCTATGACTAATACACGCCCCACCACTTTCTCTCTCAAGGGAACGTCATGGCAAAGGATAAGTTCTAATAGATACTGGAAATACATAAATGCAAGCATGCATGTACATGGTCACACATCTACTCACATATAGCCAAGCATACATATTCATGTACACACATGTAAGATGTGGTGTATGAACATTTTTTTCTGCTTTGGTCAGGAATGGGTGTAGGTGTTTGGAGATTGGATAGTGCCTTTGATGTCTGAGGAGGCTAATTTGTATTCAAATAGGCATTGCTGATTTGGTTGATGTCATTGGCCAGACTAATCTAGGTGGAGCAAATGTAAGCTCCTCTGAAGGCGATGGGAACTGATTGCACAGATCAACATGAGAAACAAAGTATTAATCTCCTCAGGGAGGAGGATTGCAGGGTAATTATGTGTCCAGTACATTTAATGCTGTATAATCTATTTGAAAGAGCTTCTTATCTATCTATTATAATTAGTTATTGTTGTTAGTCAGCTTTTGTGGTTAAAGAAAAATATATTTTAATAAATTGGTGTATATCTATAAAATATAACTTATTGTACCATTTCCTTACTTTCATTATATTAGTTTCATATAAATATTTATTATAAATAGGTTTTAAAATGTTTTACAATATGTTTAAAGCAAATAATTTTAAAACTTACTTTGAATATTCAGTACATTAAACTTTTGTCATAATTCAGTCAAATCTCAATAATTGGTTATATGACTTGTAAAGAAATACTAAAGAATAGGTACTTATAAAAATATTGGCTTCAATGTGTAGCAGTATAAAAATACTAACATATATCATCCAAGCTTCTAAAATATTTTAGCAAAAAAAAAACAATTACAATCTCCATCCTATGCTCTTGATTCTTCAGTTGTATTTAAATGGTTGGAGTCTGAATTTAAGGCTTGCATAGCAATGTCTTCAGTTCCTTCTACTTTATACTCTCCATCTTTCTTCATTTTTTGCTGACTTATTTTACGTCTATACAGTTCTTCAAAATCAGGATACATACTTCGAATTACCATCATAATGCTAAAGATATTCTTCATTAAGAAAATGGAAGCATTGCGACCATACGCTACCCAAATATAAATTCGGATACAAAGGAAAGGAATATCAATCAAACACAAATGTAATACATTTTGCAAAACTTTCAATGGAAGAAATAAATTTTCTGTCTTCACATCAGAAAGGCTGAGCTTGTATAATGCCAAAGCAGGGAGGAAGAAATTAAATGAACAAACAACAAGAATTGAATTCTCAAGTGCATATGTCAAAACCATTTTGGTCTCATTAACAAGCAATAATGCTAAAAGGTTGACAGTATCTAATATTTCAATTCCTGTTTTCCAACCCACAGATGTTACATACATATAGCGAGGAGACTGACGAGAAGACCAATTATGTCCCTCAGCCAGGAGTAAAAAGATAACTCCAGAAAGAGCCATTGTTATTTGCAATATATGAGATCCCAAAATATCCCCTGGATTTAACTTGTCTGGAATACCAGACTTGAATATAGTTATCACTTTTGCTAAATGAATAGCACTATAAAGTATCCAAGACACATAACTCAAAGGCATGATTCCAAGTTTTGAAGTTGGAAAATGTGTGTACAAAATACGTTTAGGTGACATGAAAAACGAATCTGTGTCATAGTTACTGTTAACTTTTGAAAGATATTGGTATGAAATTGTTAATGTAATAGCAAAAAGGAAAAGACTTGCTATATCTCCCAAGAACCAGAAATACGGATGTACTGAGCTTCTATAGTGCTCTATAATATAATAGTTTAGGATAGTACCTTGGAGAACTAATATGAATAGAAGAAATATTCCGTCGAAAACATGTGCAACAAGTCTTCTAGATGTTGAGCAACCATGTTCTTGTGTAGTTGTAGCCATTATAATTCTTTTGAATAAATAAATATTTCATTATATTGCAATATTACGAAGCAGCAACAATTGCGTGTTGATTTTTACATGGCCACAGTAAAAATCCTGAAACAAAAATTGATACAAACTAAAATAGAAATGGTTATTTTTTCCTTCTCATAGAATAAATTAAAACCAAATTAGAACTTAAATATGGTTGGAAAAGTAATAACATAATACATAATACAGTGTATCCCATAGAATCACTATCACAAATGAACCTGAATATCTCCTAAACTAATAGTGACAAAATAACTGGACCTAGATTTTATGTTATAAAACTTAACAAGTTTCAATAGATCTCCAAATGTACCCCAAATATTATCAACACACTATTCTATCTCTCTCCAGGTGCTCCACAACATTACAGGTTTTATAGATGTACAAGCATCTATTATCCAAGCATCTATTATCCACCTATGCTAGAGTTCGATAAAAATTAATTTTTGGATATCCTCAAAGGAAGAAATCCATGGTGGTCAAATCTGGTGATCTTGGAGGCCAATGTTAGGACCTTATATTCTGATCAACTTGATTGGAAGTTGTGTATTGAGGTAGGCTCGAACTTGATTAATGTAATATGAAGGGGCTTAATCTTGCTGGAGGAACACATTCAGTATTTATGAGATTGCATAGTTCTCCAGTATATCTAGGTATGTTGACCCTGTCAGTGTTTCAACAAAGAAGAAAGGTCCAATCACTGCAGACAAAGTCATAGCACACCATGCATCAACTCTTGGGTTGCAGAATTAATTGTCATCATCAGTGACAACACTGCATTAGTGCCTTGTCTAATTTTATCACTTTTGCACACACTGGATATTGTATACTCTAAGCCACTATCTTTTATGGACAATGTTATGAACAATCACCTTTATAATACCCAGCTATGAATAGGCCTGTCAAATTTATTTCCTTGGGCTGTGCTGAAACACTTGCCTAACGTCTTCAACTTGAGCTATGGACACTGACATTTTGTCACTTCCCCTTTTACTTAATACAGAGCCAGTTTCTAACAATTAATTAAACCATTTTACAAAGGTATGACACTCTGGATCATTTGCTCCATATCCCTGCCTTAATCTTCTTTGCACTGCTATTAAGAACTTTAATTCAGCTAACCAATAACATTTCACTTTATCTGCACGTTTTGTTACATTCCACACATTCCCATTAGTCAAAATTTTCAGTTTAATCAAACTTCAAGAGTTTCTATGTAAGGCAAGATGAGAAATGTATTTCTATATTCACAGAATTATGAGATATTTAGCTCTACTATCTGAGAACAATATTGTTAATGAGCCCTACATTACTGAGAGTATAAAAAAAATTATTCCAATACAGTCATTTTATATTACAAATATAAAATACAACTGATTCTATTTGTATTAATATATTCATCTACAACAATAAACTTCTAAAACGGCTGAGTTTTGATTCATGGGAAAAGTTACACTAAGATATTACATTAAAATCATTACTTTGTTCTCAAGAAAAGCTGTTCTCTTTATCTGTCTTCGTTAATTACCTATTATAAAGAACTAAGAGCTTGCAGAATTCACAAATAATGTTTTTCTTTTCTTTTATATCAATATTCCCATAAGGTGCATACATGTTCATAACATCTTAAATATTATTTGATTTTTTCATCTTACATAAGTGAAGCATTTATGAAAGAGCATATGTATACTACTTATAGATCAAATAATACAATCATCAAATTTTGACTGTTGTATTGGTTTAAAAGGGGATAGTATTTACAATTAATTGTTGTAAGCAATTTTAATTATATTTTACTGTATTTTCGCACAGCATTGCGCAATATCCTATAAAGTTTGTGACGTTAATACTCCGGACGAAAACATAAAGCGCCTGAATGTACTGAGTAAATCATTTTAAAATGTGAGTAAATAATACAAGATAATCTGAAAATAAGCATACAATTTTTTAGAAAAAAATACGAAAATTTTCAATTAACATTGTAAACATGGGTCATTTAAATTAAATTATAGTTACTAGGAGGGAAATACTGCATACTCCAGGGTACAACATTGGAAATTGTATTATTTAGTTTAGATAAAACAAGTTTTCACTTTGACAGAACAAAAGCTTTTGTTTATTGTTTACCTGTCTTAAACGAATGTGCAGACATCACATTCATGCGAAAAGGCGGAGTATCTTTAGATTATTGAATAATTTCTTAGTAGTTAGTAATAGCCAATAATATATTGGTCAAGTTGGACACATACAGAATGTGTTTGGCCCAAGGTCAATTTTATATATTGCCAATCGAAATTACGATTCTTAAGATGTATGTGTTTGGTCCCAAGTGTGTACTTTTGAATGTCTAATTTGATTATTTTTTTAGTATTTTAATACGAGTTTGCAAGCTATTACAGTATGTCCGATATACATTTCATTAAAATCAAAACTATTAAATTTCTAGATAGCATTCTCTTCCCAGAAAGTTAATTTTGTCTTTAATATTTTTAACGAAGTTTTTATTCATTGATTTGAAAACAGCATCTATTCCGCAATTATAAAAGAAGTTAATTAGTTTATATTGTATATTAGCTTCATAAGGTAAAATTATGAAATTCATTTTTCTGATATTAATCTTTTTAACAAATAAATCATTGTCAGAATACCTAATTTTATTCAATCTAATTTTGACTTGTTTGTTGATTAAATTAATTGAATACTTCAATACATTTATCGTTTCGTCCGTGGTAGTCAAGGAGTGAAAGATATAAATTACTAATTTATTTATATAAAAAAATTGTAGCATAGAATCCCTACGTAATCTATTTGATATCATGTTTGTAGTATGTCTGGTGCAGTCTCAAAAGGGAGACGAAACGTCGTATTTATATAAATTAAATAGTAATGAAATTATATGCTGACCCTTTGGCCGTGTTTTTATTTATTGTACACTTAAAGTCAGAAAACTATGTTTGAATAATTTTTATTTCCTTAGGAAGTTTACTATATAACAGTTATCCATAGTAGAAGCAACTCTATAAAATTTGCAGTTTTTAAAGAATTTATGAAATATGAATCTGTCCGTCTTATATTGTAATTTTTAATTATTTCCATAAATAGAGTAATTAATAAATATAATCGCAATCTAGGGATAGTATTTGTTTGCTTTTAAATATTCTGAAGGTAGACATGGATCCTGAAGCTTTTCCACAAAGGATGATTTCATATTTTATTTGGGAATGGAAGTAAGCGAAGTATATCATACGCGGCCTAACTTGCTGATTTGACATGAAAGAACCCTCAAGAGGTAACATAAGTAACTTAATTTTAATATACAAAATGCAATTAAAACACTTACCTAGATAGTTACTGAAGAATTTTTAAGAATTTGATGTGGATTTACCTTTTGAATCACTTTTTATTGTTGGATTATGATGTTTTTTTTAATGCCATGTGCGTTTATTCCGTTAGTTTATTGGTGTTCAAAAATAATTTATTTTCTATAAGTTGTGTATTTAACTTTGACATTGAAATATATATCTTCTGTTGGAGGGTGTCACAACTTAGTGTGTGTGTGTTACATATCCATTGAGAAAGATCGTTCATGAATAACAAAATTAGCAAAGTACCAAGTACTGAACCTTGTGGTACCCCATATTTTAAAGTAATCGAAGTTGATCAGCGAACTTAAACTATTGGTGCCTTATTTGTTACTTGCGACCAGTTTTCAATATCAGATTTTATCCAATCCAATACTAATAAGATAATTTTCAAGTTTAAAGAATAAAATTTTGTCGTTTATTACATCAAATGCTAGGATGAGGTCCAGAAAGAGTCCCATTTCCGTTCCTTTTGGTCAACTGTCTGGTTTAAAAAGTTATAGTCCTATGTAACTTGAATTCTTGATAGTTTCTCTGTAAATCCAGATGCAAGTTGGTGTCAATATCTTGTGTCTCCTTAATAATTAGGTTATTCATTGATAATGACCATTTCTAGTATAAGTGAGATAGATCTGTAGTTTTCAGTATCACTTGCATTACCTGTTTATTTAGTGGAATAGCTTTTGCAGTTTTTAGGATTGATTCCTGGCAAATGTGGGCCAAGGGCCTAGCTATTAGACTGTTACACTTCAACAGGGGTTTCATCAGACCAGTCTTAGGATGCAGTACCACAACAATAGTTAAAAATGTCGTGTGTTAGACAAGAAAACTTCTTTCTGACATATCAAAGGACTGTTCTAGACCTTCTATATATAAGTAAAATTTATTTTAATATATAAAACAACATTCAAACATCCTCATAAAACATTACAAATTTTTCGAAATGCTTTATATAAAATTGCAGTATAAGATTGGCCATGTTTGAATCTCATACTACAAAATGAAAATTTTCACCAATTGAGACAAGATCCAAAACAAACATAAATAGTAATTAAATTTCTTTGCTATCTACCATAAGATCAATTCATTGGAACCAAGACTAAACCTACCAAGTCATAATGACTCTTGAATTATTGTATGATGTTCACAAACTAATTGATAATGTAAAATTAATCAGGAACATACTGTAAAAATCTCTAAAAATTATATCTGAAAGAAGTTATTTACATTTGTTTTAATTTAGGTTAAAAATTTGTATATTAATGCCAGTTTTGTTATTGTTCTCCATGTAAATTTAATTTCATCTGAACACCATGATTAATTTTTATAGTTTATAAGTTCATCAGTATTAGCTCATTAAAAATGTAATTTTTCAGATGTCAATAAAACAATTCCCCATAAATCTACATTTCTTCTGACTTAAGCAAATTTATTTTTTCATTTATAATAAAAATTCAGCTTTTTAAATTCAATTATGATATTTTTCTGGTTAACGTTGCTCCTTTGTAATTTGGGTTTGCCTACAGTAGCAAAATCACTAAGGCTGGCCCCACTACATTTTAGGTATGTAATTTAAAACATGTGTAGCATTATTATTGCATTTAAATATTGAAACGGTAAAGAACATAAATATACATTTTAAAACAACAGAGTGCTATCGAAACAATAGAAGCACAATTCCATCATTTCTTTTCAGTTTCTGGTATTTTAACTGAATCTAATGAAACTGTGGATTTTCCTATTTCCTCATCATGCTGCTTAGTCAGAGGATCACCTTCATTTGATTTAGATTTCACTATCCTGTAAACAAAAAAAAATATTGTGGGATAAATATTAGAGAAACGAATTAATTGAAGACATGTGACAACACAGGATGGGAAACAAAATACACATCACAATATTGTAATATTTGTGGTTTCATACAACGAATAGCATGCAAATTTATACTGTAATGGTATAATATTTACATTACAAATTAAATTGCAATACCAGTTCTAATAGCATCTTAGAGATATCATGATCCTTGTATTTGATGTAAATAAATTTTGTTTTCCATGTTAGTAGTTAGTTAGGAAGAAAAAAATGGACAAAAGCATTGTTGTGGTAGAGAAAGAGAGAGAGAGCTCATTCAGAGAATGCCGAACAGACATCGACGGGAGCAGACGAACATGAACCTTCTTTATTTAAAATTTTATTGAAATCTAACACATATTGGGGTGGACTGCTACTGAAGAATATTCTCAAGGTTTTTTTCTGATATCTTGATATGCCTTTTGACCTGAGGAGATTTTATGTCATGGCAGCCGCTGCTGTCCATAGGAGCCGATTTAAAGTGACACTCATTTCATCTTGGTGTGAGCCATCCAACAAGATGACGAACCAAATGTAAGGTGTTTTAATTGTTTCTTGCATAAAGTACTGATTGTGACATGTTAAATTTAATTAAGAGGATTACTTCAGACAAATAATTTCATTTGTGTAAATACTTTGTCATCATTCATGTATTTAAAACTAATATTCAATTACAACTAACACTAGCAAACAGACAATCATATTAGTTGTTTAGTTGTGAATAGAATTTACTTTCTTCTTCATCTTTTTCTTTTCTTTCTGATTTTATATCTACTATTAGTGATCTTGTTAATAAGCCTGAATTGTAAATAGTTTGTAGAAAAAAGGAAATAATATCTGTAAATGTTTGATATTTGTAATTCAATATTTCCACACTTGCACTTAAATTGTACATCTTATTGGGACTTACCTTAAGCTCTGTTGCAAGCTGGCATGGACAGAGGCATAGAAGGTGAAGACATTAAAATATCAACAGTATGAAAATTGTTTACTACATCCATGTCACTTATTTTGAGTTTCCAATTGGTATTTTACCATTTTATTTTATAAACTCATAAGTTTTCATCATATGAAATATTAGCAAAACTATGGTTCTTCTAAGAATGAACTTTCAATATTGCTTTTATATCTATGCACTTTTGTCTTTAATTTTGAGCTTCCGTCTCCTCCATCTATGTTTCCATCAATTATTTTTCCAGATACCTTCTTAATTATTTGTGCTAGCATTCCATATAACTTAAAATTTTGTTTCTGATAAATAAGTAAAATAATTATTTTTATCATGTCACCGTAGAGCACCAATCAGTTATTTTCTTGTCTACTTGCTTACTTCAGTAAATTCTATTTCTAAATCGATCAGCATAAATGAACTTTCTCAATGAATTGCTCAGACAATTATTTTGTCTATCTATGTTCCAACTTAGTCTGCATTTTGCTTACACTTTTTTGCTTTCAAGCAGAATTTCGTCTCTACTAAATATTCAGTATATTCCTGAGTCAATATAAATTCACACATACATTAAACAAGTAAGAACACAAGAGTTATACCTTCAAGCATGATAGACTGTGATTTTTGCAAGGAGGCACACTGCTAGACTTTGGTTCGAAACTAGCATCAAGTTCTGCTTAGAAGTATTTTCATTTCACATTTCCAAGCTCTTTACAATCTTTACCACAAAATTCATTTTTTGCTACAAGGTCTTGTTGCACCTTTGAACAACTTGCTTTGGATTATCCCTTCATTTACATGGTTCAAATATTAGGATCATACTACACTATTTGTGAATTTTGGCACTCAAATATCCTTGTTTACTGATAAATCATACAAATAAAATTAAAAGTGACAGCAAAATATGTATGGATACAAGAAATGTAACAAATGAATGGCTTTAAGAGTGAAAGAGTAATGTTGATATAAACCATGCTTTTTGTACAGTACTAATGTATAATGGATGAAGTAGAATGTGAATTTAGATTTATTTTAAAGGCCAACAAGGTTTATTAGGTTCATAATTGCTTTCTTCTTATTATTATTATTAGATTGAAAGAAGGTGGAATTTGTTGAAATTTTAATATCTGTTATAATGACCATTAAATTTATCTTATTCATTTAATTTCACTGTTATTAAAAATATTTATCAGTAATAAATTATTCAATTTAAGATTAAGAGTATGCTTACATAGCTCGATTTTTACTCCATTTATACTGCCAAAATCTAAGTTCTTCCATTGAAGTTCCACTAACGCTGAGAAGTAACGTAGTTGCAATCCCAGCTAAGCTACCCAATACAGATCCTAAAATTTTTACAACAATAACATAAAACAACAGAATCACATGTCAGTTTTTAGAGATAACTGAAATATAATTAAACGTGCATTATTGTATTAGTCTCTTCTACTTAAGAGAATTAAATCAATCAACACACAATAAGTCAAATGAAGAAAAATTAGAGTAATCGACAAACCTAATACACCACCAACCAACATTCCTTTCAGTCCAAGGTTAATTCTGTAACAGGCTCCAGTTATCCCACCGGCTAAGGAATAATCAGATACATTTGATTTTCCTCTGTATGCCGACATAGTTGTAGCAATTAATCTGTAATATGAAAGTTAGAAATGAATCATACTGATCTACTACATAATAAAATGTTTATGAAAGAATGAAAACAATGAGGAACAGTGTTAAGTTAACATTCCTCTCAGAGTAGAAAGACTTTTCAGGAGAGAAAATAATAATATACTCAAAAGGATAGTGATAATTTTGAGTTTTAATTAATTGGCAGAACTTCCCTTAATACACAAATGACATAGTCCTTATCATTAATTAGTCGAGGGTAAAGGTCCATCATTATCAAAACAAGTAATAAATTTCTTTAATTTTCCTGCAGAATGTGATATCTGTCAGTAACATTTCAATGACAGGGAATGCCATCTTATTCATAAATGTTATAATCATACCATAGAATTGTACACTAGAACTTCAATTCCTAATACTCAGCAAGTCTTCAATTATTCAGTAACTCCCATTTAGAACCAATCTTAAACAGAATCACTTTTCTTCGTATTAATGTTCAATTTCTAGACACTAGTCTATATCATGATTATTTTTCATGGCACATTTAATTAGTCCTCAATCATAATGTAATAGGTCCTACAGAACCTCTTCCACACATAAGCTGATGAAACTTTTTAAGCTGTTTCCATACATAAGTGTTAAATACTTCACAATGTCTCTGTAGACTTGGTACTTATATTAGGAACTTATATTTTAAACATAGTAAATCTGTAAAAATTAAATTAAATAGGAACTTACAAGTAACTTCCAGAGAATAATCCAATACGCCAACCCCATTTAAAAGCTCCTTTCGCAAAATTTACACTTACATAATTTTGTAATTTTTTCTATAAAAAAAGAAGAAAAAATTTAAATGACAAAAAAGTACATTTTATAAATTTCTAGGCGCATTATGAATAAAGTCCTTTAATAAATAATGGTTTGGCTTAGGTTAGAGCAGTGGTTGGCAAACTGTGGCTCACTGCCAACAGGCAGCTCTTTGGCTTCTTGAGTGTGGCTCTTCCACAAAATACTACATGCAATTGAAACTTCATAATCTTCAAAAAAAAGTTTATTAAGCTTATTTTAGAGAGCACTGTGGAGTAAAAATATTCAGGATTAAGAAACACATGACAAAATGGTTTGGATATATAGAGATGATGAACAGAAGAAGATAGATGACACAACAGTACCTCAATCAGGTGGAGAATGTTTTCAGCAAAGGCCAGTTTAGGGGTAACCGAATTAAGTTAGTAAAAATGAACCTACCTATATTTTAAGTTCAAAAATTTGGCTCTCAAAAGAATATTTAATTAATGTTCTGTTGATATTTGGCCCTTTGACTAATGAGTTCGCCAACCACTAGGTTTGACAGCCACCATGTGGACATCACTAGTGACATTCAGTGCCAATGAAGGGATATATTCAATGTAGAATAAATAGGTATTACTTCACTTTTCTTATTTATTTTTAAATGTGCAGCTGAGATTAAGAAAATCCTATGCTAAATTATAAATATTTGAATTAATAAATTAAATTGACATCCTCCAATTTTAATGCCAATTTTTAATATTCCATATATCTTTATTAATTACGAGTAGGAATTGAAAAATTATTTCTGTGTGTCTTAGAATTGTCAAATTATCTACAAAATGGTAAGCTTTTAATTTCAAAGAAAAATTGGGAAAAATATCCATGATTTCACAAACAAAAATTGGTTCATGGGTCATATTAAACCACATGAATGTTTTTTCATGCTAGAAGTGGCCTTCAAAGTAAATATTTATTTTAATATACTTTAAATATATCCCCCATTATTCATAAAATATTTTCCATTCATTACAGAGGAAAATCTCTATATAATAAATATAATATAATATAATAATAAATATATAATATAATAAATATATAATATAATAATATATAATATAATATAAAATTGCCCTGTGTACTTGGCCATAAAAGCTCACTCCACCTACACATGAATTTAAGTCAAAAAATATTTGACAGGCATTTTTTTGACAATCTTACAAGTCAAGTCGAGCGGGCAAGGCGAGGAGTGGCGGAGAGGGACGAGGCAACAGTACCAAACTAGGCCAGTTCCCAGAAAGCGAATTGTTTTCTCTATAAGGCTTCATAAATTGAGAGCAAAAAGTTGTATTAGTGGGCATAATTTCACACATGAATTATCAGGCTTGCTAGACAAATCTTCAAAGTACACATTTTATGACAAACTCAAACATGCATATACCTTCCACGTGGGGGCATATAACTTTTGAACCAATGCAAATTAAGTTTGGATCTAGGAACTACTTGCTTGCTAAGTTTAATTAATTATACTCTACTGTACAGTACATAGAACTTGATAATATAAAAGTAGTACAACTATGTAAACTCTCAGTTGTATTGACAAATATTGTAACTGAATAATTTAATAACTATCAGTTAGCCAGATGCCTCCTAAAACTGGTGTGGGCAACAAACGTCTCTCCTGTCAATTAAAGAACGAAGGCTTTCCCGGTGAAGAATATGTAGAAACATTTCTCGGGTTTCCAACCGGGTAGTCTCAGTAAACAGCGACGTTTTGACAGATGGCAACTCTGCTGTCTGTCGAAATGTCGCTGTTAACTGAGACTACCAGGTTGGAAACCCGAGAAACGTTTCTACATACGTCTCTCCTGTCATTCGGGGGCGTTCAACAAGTACCCAAGAGCCCGATTTACCTTTTTCCCTGCATGTCTTTTAGGTCAATACTGGGTAGGATCTTTAAACTATAGTCTAGGGACCCTAGTCAACACTTCGCTGCCTTCCTCTCCCTCCTGTATCCTCCCATTTCAAATTCACCTTCCCATGCAATTAAATGAGAGTTGCTATATAGCCTCATTTAGCTAGTTACCCAAAAAATTCTATAAAACTATAACAAATAGCAAAGTATTTTAACAAGTTTCAAGGAATAAATTCTTAAAGTCTAAAATCATTTACCTTTGCTTCCATGGGAGTTGTAAAAGCTGTAGCTTGGTTACGTTCTATAAAGTCTAAATAAGCACCCTTAGAATATGTGATACCTCCATATACTGCACCAATAAATGCCCCCATAAAAGTGCTTTGTTGAACGGTAGTTATTTCAGGACTAGCATATCCATAATCACTAGGATCATAAATAATTTTACCAAATTAAAAAAGGTTTATAAAATTATAAAGTAATATATTTCTCAATCTGAATAAGTATGTTACAGTCTTAAATAGTGACTAGCAAGTTAAAAGTGAAATCACAAGTGTCAATTTATCAAACAGCAACAAGTTACTTACTCTAAGGTAAACATTAAACGAACTCGATCCCAACCAGTTTCACTCTCATCCTTATACAACGAAAGCTTGTCCACTCTCTTGGTTGAAATTTCATCTTGAACGTTAAATGGTAAAAGCCCTAAGAGAATTGGTGCCCTCCTCCACATTATAAAGCAGCTACTCTATCAGGATAAGAGAAGTTAAGTCTTATAACGTTACGGAAATATAATCAAATACACAAAGTGATCTGGAAGGGGTTCATTTTAATATACTGAAGCAGACATACAGACAATTAATATAAATAAATTACTGCAATAATTGATGAGAACATTCACATTACAAAGTATATTACCAACCCAACGTAAATAAAAAACCCAGACCAGTATAAAGGAATATGTTCAAACAAGTATTCAAACCGTCGGAATAAACGAACCTATAATTATAATTGAGGGAAGAACAGAAGAGAGAAGGTAAAGGTTGGAATGCTATAAGTAGATTATGGAGGATGTGGTAGCTATGTAGAAATATCGCACAAGATATTTTAGCATAGAGGGTTGCATCAAGCCAGTCATTAGGACTGCTTAACACACCAACATTATAATTGAAATGAAACTGATTATGAATTACAATCTAAACAGTAATATCATTTTTTCCTTTAGATAAAACTTAAAACATAACTAGCGAGACATGGCTATTAGGTCGTATCAAAAAACGATTCGCAGAATTGTCTACATGCCTGTTCAAATTGTTAGAATGGACCCGTACCTAGCTGTGACACGGACTTTTGTTACCGTAACTTGAATTCGATAGCTTAAAAACTATTCTTAAAATAGTGACACAATGAAATATATTGTGGTCGGTTCAGGAAATGTTGTACGCAAAAATCACGATAAATAAGGGGTTGATTAAATAACCTTGGCGCCGTCTTTATATCCGATCATTAACAATATAATGACAAGTTTTTTTTAAAAAAAATTGTAGTAGCCACTCTCCAATGGCTGTTCCTTGCTGACAGCAATACTCTCCTTCGAAACTGGTGGATTTATATACCCCTAACTCGTGATTGGTGCACAACTAGTGACGTCACAGTGTGCAAATTTAGAGAACGTGGCCAACGAGAGAGAAACTGTGACGTATTATATTTGGGGAATAGTATTCCGCTTTACTACTCTCCTTCTACTACACCATTAACTCTACATGTTACTTCTCGCAACTTATAATAGTGCTTTAGTGAAATGTTATGTTGTCATTTGGTTAATATTAGAGTAAATTATTTTTCCCCATATGAAAGCTTGATTGTACCAATAATTCATTAGGGTGTTTGACGTCAACCTTCGTATAATTACAGAACTATTATTCTCTTTATGCTTTTGTTAAGTTCATTAAACCTTAATTATTGGAACATTGTGACAGCACAGACTGTATTTTCCTTATTTATGGTCACAAATTATGACAATAAGATAACCTCTGGCATTATCATTAGAAGCAATATAAATTCATACGAACAACGCCACGCTCCACCCTGTAACTCTAGAAAAATAATACATTGAGTCCTTCTTTCCTTGATTCCAGGGAATTAGGTGAATGGACTTCCATCTGCAGCTGACTTCTCTAATCCTATGGCCAGACTATTAATTCGCCGCCATGGTCCAACCACCACACTCACTCCTTTCAAGCTGCTTCTTCCGAAATTATCTCCCATCTGGCTTTCTTCTCCATCTAAGATTCTTTTCCAACCGCACCCTCTCTCTCATTTCCTTGCCACATTCCTACTTTCAAGTTCCATTCCCCACTGACTAAATTCTGCATCTTCACCTCTCTAGGTCAACTCCCTCATGCCTCCCACCATGGCTGATGACATGACCCTCGGCCCCAATCAAAACGCCAGTTTGGGCCGCAGTCTTTCTACATACTTTGTGGAGGGAGTTGCGTCCTTCGAAATGGTGATGAAATTCCAGGTGTGAATGACCTTTCCGAGCCAATAATTTTGATGATGCTTACCCCGTCAGTATTTCTGCATAATTTCAACTCTCTCTATTGTGGGAGTAGAGTATTCACAGGGATTGGGAAGGAGTGACTCACATAAAAATAGCAAGGAAACTATTAAAATTGGTTTTGAAACCAGGGTTATGGGAGTTGCTGAATGTAACTTCTACTTACATTGAACTTCAATCCCTAAGAGGTGGCTCACAATCTACAATATTAAAACCACGTGATAATCAAAATTGGTGTCCAAAACAGGGATATTAGAGTCGCCGAGTTTTTTTATCAAAATATGAAACAAGTTGCTTTATAGAGTTTAAGACAATGACTGAGGGGGTGGGGTGATACAAGAAAAATCCGCTTCCAATTCTTAACAGGTGGAGCAATTTATATAAAATTTTGTGGCCATGTTCCTCAACACAAAAATAAATGCTCTAGGAGTAACTCACGAGGAGACGGCCTTGAGTGGTGTATGTACAGGGACCACAGACCTTTGGCAAATGGTAAGAGTTGTTCTGTGATCCTATTGGACCAGACAGTCAACTGCCCTTCAAATTTGTTCAAGGCAGGGTTTGTTACATTCGCACAACAATTCTTTGTAAATAATGTGTAAAAGACTATTAAAAATTAGGAATTAATTTATTTATTCATTGATAGCAATGGTAATAAATTTAGTACCAAACTCTGACATACAACCATTAAATGTAAAATATGAATGTTAATTTTAAATCTTAAACAGCTGCACACAAAGTATGCAGTCTGTTTAACAAACTTACAACCTAAATTAAGGAATTTAGAGATAATTCAGTAAAATAAATTCAATTAGTCAATCTGTAGTATCATCAATTATAAATAAATACCCAGCCAATTTGTCAGCAAACAATATTAGCATTTCACAGGTAACTTTTAAATCTATAAACCTACATACAGATAATTTTTCATCATGGACTACATTCAGCAACGGTTACAGACAAAATGCTCTAGAGCTGGACACAGTCCACAAAGCGAAATTATATGCATGTTCATATAGGTTTCTCCATTAAAAATTTATCTGAGGAAGTCCACAAATACAGATGAAACTTTGTAGATGCCTTAAATAAGTATTAATATATAAACAATGACAAAATTGTTGGTTGTGGTTTATCAGAGACTAGAAATATAACAAATTGATGTGTTACAGTTCAAAAATATAGTTTTACAAAACAGAGGGAAATATTATAATTCTTCCTTCACATTTTCTTGGTTCAAATCACTACTGTTCCAATTATTGTACAGTAATAATGCTATATTCTTAGCACTAATAACACTCATTTCCATTGCACTTGCTGTCCATTCCACTGCATTTAAATGATATAAATTATTATGCAATATAAACTTATCTGATCTTAAATTTGAGGTATAATGTGGATATGCAAGCCAATCTTTTATACTGACTTCTTTCACTTCAATGAAAAGTTCATTTAATATTTTTTCTGATAAAGGGGATTGAGAAAAAATTTTCCAAACTTCCGATTTTTGATCATTTTTCTGCTCTGTGTAATCAACTGGATAAATTCTACCTATAGAGTTAAACTTCATATCATTTCGTGAGCAACAAATTTCATCAACAACATCTGCAGGAGTTTTAAAGCCAAAATATGTATGATTGATTTGTCCATGAACTATAGTGCTCACAGTCCGGTGGTACTTCCCTTCAAAGGTAAGTTCCTCTGGAAAATTGCTGAATTTCAATACTGGCTGAGTGTCAGAAGTTATGGGCATTGCAAGAATGACTGCATCATATGTGTTCGATTCGCTTTTATCATAATGAATAATATAACTATCAGTATTTGATTTAAGCTCAATTCCTGTCACAAGACTTTTCATCACTTTGGCTCCTGATTCAAGGAGAAGTTTTTGAGGTACTATATTATTGCCCCCATGAACAGAAAACAGACCTGAAGTTGCACCAGCCACTGAAACTTCACCTGAAAACAATATTCTTCCATTAAATTAGTTTGTGTGTTAGCATTTAAAATTGGTGTCCTTTATAAGCAACCATAAAAGTGCATTTCAGAAAGAGTAGGTGTAGATTATTTGCAATGTATAAATATTAAAAGATAAAACTGTATGTATATTGTAGAATGTGGTTAGACTAACTAATATAGCCATTATTAAATTTGTATGCTCTGAGAAAGGTATATGTTATGCTTAACCATAAAAGGAAGAAATAAAAAATATTTGGCACCGCTGGGACTTGAACCAAGATCATTGCTGAACCCTCATCTTTAATCTATCTTTAAATTGATACTCCAAACTCTTCTATAATTCTTCTCTGTCTATCTCATATATAAAAAAAACTAACAACAAGGCTGACAATATTTGGTAAGCTGGCACATTGGCAGAGTTGGTTAAGGCATCTTGCTGCTATAGCACTAGTTCTGTGACCCATGTAATTATGAGTGGTCAGTTAGGGAAGGAGGAGGCCCCCCCCCCCCCCCCCGCAGGTTACTACCTAGAGGATTTTGAGTCCAGGGCTTTGCCTTGACTGGAGGATGTGTTGGATTGGAGTTCCCATAGATGGAGCTCAGCTTCTGAACAATCAGGGGGTGGGGCTTTGAGGAGGGTTAGTGTGAAGCACTGGCTGAAATTATGTGTTGGGCCATAGGCATCTATGGAGAATTATATTTTTGAAAGTTTGACTGTCCTGGAGTGGTTGGCAATCTGTTCGAGGAGGAG
This sequence comes from Eucriotettix oculatus, assembly GCA_034510155.1. Taxonomy (NCBI): domain Eukaryota; kingdom Metazoa; phylum Arthropoda; class Insecta; order Orthoptera; family Tetrigidae; genus Eucriotettix; species Eucriotettix oculatus. Next base: position 21,323,109 of record CM067382.1, on the reverse strand, counting down.
TCTCTTTGTCTGGCCAATGCAGAAGGCTGGGTAGACTGTTGATTCTGTAGATTGTGTGGAAGTAGAAACAGAGTCGATGGCTGACTGTTTTACTGATGAAGGTGGCAAAATTTAGGTAAGCCACCAAATTTCTCTTTTTTCTGTCCTTATTAATTGTTTTAATGATTCTGATAATGTCATTTTCTGACTTGTGTACATGTAATGTATGTTTTTAGCTTATTCCAATAGATTTAATATTAGTCATACACATCTTAAAACATACCAACAAATTTTTGAACATCTGTATATTGCCCATAGTTCACAACAATTGAGGTTGCAACCAATTCATCGATTACATTATCAGTAAAGCCATCTCTACTGAAGCCTAATTTTGTTGATATCCCAAGATCATCAACAAAGGCCTCATCCATTGCATTTAATAAGTCGGTAGTATTTTCATAACATATTTTTCTTTCTTGGAACTCATAAATTCTGGAAATATTGCATCAATTATTAAGTATTAAATTTTTAAGATAAGTAGCATATTGTTTTTAAATATATTTGATAACAATCATAAATGCAAATAATAGTGAATATTCCTCAAGAACAGTATAGTATCAAAAAGAGATTATGAATTGGATAGTAAAGGGGCAAAGAAAGTCACTTACCTAATCAGAAATTATGATGTTCCCATTTTGAAATAAGACAAACCTGATACTTCAATTCTCTATTTCACAAATTGGTCACCAGACATTAACAGGGAATGTCTCTTTACTAACCAATTCAATTTCATTTTTGTATTTTATATATACTCGATTTACCTTTCAAACTTTCCTAACATATTCTTTATGTAATAGTGTAAATTGAGAACACTCAATCCATATCTCCACAGGAGCTTGAAAGTATTGACTATAAACCATTTGCTGTCTTCAACAAATACAAAATTATATCCATCAAATACTCCCACATTAGAATTTATTGGGATTCTTTTTTTCAGCCCTATAATAAAATGTGTGTGTCAAACAGCAGAAATAGCGAAGAAAAAGATTTAAATATTTTAATGAATGTGAAGTGTACATTTAATTATTCAAATCAATATAGTGCAATTCTATAATTACTTTTAAGCATTAATTTGTTTATCTGTCAAATAAAGAAATTTGTCACACTGTTTCAACAAAAATTACACAATTTATCAAACATTTAATTATAATCAATTAAAGACTTTCTATACAAGTGGCAATATAGTTATTTAAAATTATTAATAAAAGTTTCTAAAGTAGAGCTATGAAATAAATATGTTACATGAAATTTCAATGTATAATATTTATGAAGTATTGAAAGAACATACCAAAAATCTTCAAAAAGTCAGTCATGTATTTGTTATTTGGATGTATAATAGCACCCCCAGCTTCATAATAGTTACCATTAATTTTCACAGTAGTTAAACGACCTCCTATTTCATTCTTTTCATACAAGTCAATGTGTATATTGCTTTTACCAAATAATTCACTCACAAAATATGCAGCCGAAGTGCCACCTATACCTCCACCTACTATAGCTGAAAATAAAATTTGTATAGCTTTCAATATGTCATGTGTCAATATAAGAATAAAATCTCAGTATACAATTTAAAATACACTCAAGGAAAATTTGTCAAATGATCCCCCACAATTTATGACAAATATGAATCAAAAGACTAAAGTCTAGGCAGATATTTGCCAAGTGTTGAGTGAAATGTTGGTCACCATGACAATTTTAACACAATTGTTACACTATTATATCATAGGCTTGCAACAGTAAAATGTAAATAAAACTTAAAAGATTCCTATACTTAAGAAAGTGTATTGACATGAATATTTGAAAGTAAAAAAATAATTAATAAAAAGATAAAAATACATTAAAGGTTCCTTTAATTTGAGAAAATTATTTAAATGACACGACCTGAAGAAGAATGTTATTTTTTACTTGTGGGATTGAATAAAAATTGATTTCATCTTTATTTTATAGTGTGTGGAGAACAATGAATTCATGCAGTTTGGTATAAAATATAATTTTTAATGTAATTTTGATACTATAGACGTCTACTTCGCCTAAAAGTGATCTAAAATTAATTCAAATTTACAAAATTGTGTACCTATTCTACGATGTGGTATGCCTTCAATTAAAGGAAAGATAAGACCAAGCACTATTAGTTTTAACATATTTTATTGTTTATAAAGTAAAGAAATCAATTACAAGTCAAATAGATATTGCATGTTAATTCGTAATATTAGCTAATAACCACGATTACGATCATGTGGTTAATTTGACAGATAATACCAAAGATCATTTGAGTGATCTTCGATATCGTCAAATAAAATCGACATCGAGTGTTCGTATTGTATGAAATATTACATATCAAATGTTCACATAATATATGTTCTAAACATTAAATAACAAATTTTCGGAAATTACAGTAATCCGTTATACGCCTAAACTATTAAACGAACAGCTGTTAAATACGGATTTTCAAGTATTATTTTGAATGACAAGCCCAGAAGTAAACATATATTTGGTTAGTCACCTGACTATTGTATCGGCCCGATACAATTTAAAAAAGAAAAAGGTTATTTCTTTGAAAGTTGTTTCATAGTATTATTAGAAAGTTGTTTTTTCCTTTTTCTGCACTCACAGTTGTTTCACAAATGTTTAAGATGTTCGGAAAGACACCATCCATCAAAGGTTTGATAAATATATTATTTACCCCACAATAAGAAAGAAAAATTGTTTCAAATTCGTTCAATTTTCAGAACAACAACGTGAAAATGATAGATCTCTTAGAAAAGTTGGCCGAGATCTTGAAAGGGATAGAAGGGAATTGGAGAGAGAAGAGAAAAAAATTGTGAGTTTATAACTTGGAAATAATTCTGATAAAGATTACAGGAAATGCACCGAATATTATAGCTTTAATATACACTATATATATGCATCTCTTGCTTATTGAAAAACTGTTAACCACTGAGTTGTCATTTTCATACTTTTATTGTATTATGGATGTTGCACCTACGTGCCTATATCTAAAGATTTTCCTTCATTTAAGCCACACTTTTCAATTATGACCCTTAACTTATAATTTTTGTTTATTTTAACCACACTTTTGAAAATAAAGATTGGAAAAATGATTATAACGTATTAAGGGTAAGAATGTTGTGATGTTCAGCTGGTGAGGTGCACAATCCAAATTATGCCTATATTATTTATTACGCTCTAAGTGTAATGTTTTCATTTCAATTCTATGAAAAGGAATTACATTGAAATATGATCTGCTTCCACACAATGTGAGTGGGGTTTATTGTTAAATAGCAAAAGCTAGCTGTGCAACAATTTTAACTGCTCAGGCGACAGTAGGCCGTCACTCTAACCTTCTGATGATGGGGATTTTTAGCCTCCAAAAAATTCATAATCCTGCACTTGTCATGGTGATTAGCAGCTTTACACTTCTCGTAAGCCACCACCATCTTTCTTTCCTATCCTTATTGTTTTGACAATAAAACATTTCATATCAATTGCAGGAAATGGAAATAAAAAAACTGGCAAAAGAAGGAAATAAGGAAGGATGTGTCATTTTAGCAAAACAGTTGGTACAAATCAGGAAGCAAAAAACTAGATCTTATGCAGCAAATAGCAAGGTAAACATTTCTATGGCTGGTTGTTGATATTGTTTAAAAAATTGCAGTGTAACAGCATGTTTAATTTTCAGTCCTTTTTTTATATAGATAATGTAACAAATGCATCTAAGAAACATGTTATTCTGCATGTGTGTTTGGTCCAGAAATGTTCAGATCTGCATCAGTATTCAACCAGACAGGCAATTAGAAACGGTGTACAGTAATAAGAGATTAAAATCGGTATTCAATAGAGGACTTGCACTGAACAATAATGTACTGTTGGGTTAATAATAATCTTCAGAGAAAGGACAGGTTCATGATTCAGTTCTAATGAATATAAAAATACACTGTGATGTAAAGAATAAAGTGTTATAAGTTCATATTATCTCGCAATATTATTCTTACAAAGGAACATATAAATGTATGTTACTGTTAAAAATTGAAATGCTGATTTTTTACAGTTATTGTGAAAGTTGTATTAGTAAAATATATTAGTTATGTGCAATTAAATACATAACTGTTCATATTAAGTTAATTTTTACCTGAAAATTTATTGTTTCTGTAATTTTTATGATTGAGTTTCAATGTTAGTAAAATATGTAACAACTAATATATTACTGAATTAGCAGAAAATAATTCTAAGAAAATAATTTCTTTCATTACAGCAACCTGGTAATTATATTTTCATTGTGTTCAACAAAAACTTGTTCATAAAATAAAATGTTTTAGATTCAAAGCATTGGTGCTCAGAACAAAGCCATGGGAGCCAACATTGGCCTCGCAAATGCAATGAGTACTACTGCAAAAACTATGGGAGATATGAACAAAATTATGAGTCCTGAAAAAGTAGCAGCAGATATGAGAGCTTTTGGACAAGCTGCTATGAAAATGGACATGACTGAAGAGATGGGTATGAAATATTTAGTGTTGAAAGAAAAGTTTTGCGCTTTCTTTTATCACATTTATTTTTGAATATCACTCGTGATAATTATGGTAAATTGTGGCATGTTAAGAAGTTCTTTTTGATAACAGAAAAGTAGTAGGGATATATGACATGTATATTATCATTTAATCTACTTGCCTTCCAGAATCCGTACAAAAAGTCACCTAAACAAACAAAAGAAATTACTTGCTCCTCTTCCCACATCATTATCAGATATATTGTAAGCCTGCATTCCACACCTTGTTGCTAACAATTTCAGCATGTAATAATTCAATTTTCAACAGTTATTCGTTCCAAGTGCCACAACGCCAACAACTACTTCAACCATTAATTCACACTGCCCCTTATTTCAACCATACCACCTGATTTGTCAGTGGCAGAAATCCATATATTGGAATTCCTTTCCAAAATGCCTACAGTCAAGGTAAAATCCTGTGCTGCATTCTCCTGGTTAGGACAAACTGTGTGAGGCTAATAATAAAGTTAAGTGAATGGGAAGGAATTTGGTGCACTGAGAGACAAGAAATATTCAAGTGCCTACAGGCCTCTGCAGTATATTTATCAGAATCCATTACTACTGAAACCCTTGTCGACCAGGAGAATGACAATATCATAATTATTTTTAAGCAGCAAGGAGGGTTGAGTAATTAATGATGGTGAAGTTACATTGAAAATAAGGATGCTGATGAAGGTTTGAAGTGGGAGATTAGGTAGGAGTTTCTTTACTCAAGGAACAGTGGTATTAAGTAGTTCAGGGTTGATTGAGGGATTTATAATAAACATAACGGTTCCACAGGAGATTCATAGAATTTGAAGGTTATCTCAGGAAAATCTAAAAGGTTCCAGTCATTGTATATATGAAAGCTTCTCCAATGTTGAAGACATTTGATATTTGTTAGAACTTTTTACCAGTGTTTTTCTTTCTCTATGCAATTAATTGACCATTTTATGCTATATTTATTGTATTACTTATATTTATGTACAATTGTATGATTTGACAGTAAATGATACATTGGATGAAATGCTAACCGAATCAGGTGATGAAGAAGAAAGTGACATGATAGTAAACAAGGTACTTGATGACATCGGCATTGAAATGTCTGGTCAAATGGCTAAAGCACCAGCAGCAATGCGTGGAAATGTTGGAGAGAGTTCTAGAAGAGCTTTACCAACTGATGAAGAAATAGAAGAACAATTATCGAAGTTAAGATCATGAAACTTTTGTAATGAAGATAATGGTGGTGTCTTCTCAGCCTATATGTCTTTGTATATATTGAACTTTTGAAAAGATTTAAAAATAATGATTTGCTGGCTTTTACACATATCTTGTACATATATAAAAGGCAGCTCTTTTTATTATTTAAATTTGTTTGTGCAGAGGCTGTTGAATATTTTCAAAAATAAAGCTTTTAAATATTGATAATTTATATGAAACTACAGATAAATTATTGCCCATACCTAAATTTATCACATTAGTATACACTTCAGCCTGGAAGATGACGGAGTTGCTATCTGTCGAAACGTTGCTGTTTACTGAGACTACCCGGTTGGAAACCCGAGAAACGTTTCTACATTAGTATACACGCTTTACAAAAGAGCACACAGTCCATTATGTATACAATATACTGAAAAAGTATATCTGCCATACTCATTTTATCACACAGTTAGTGTAGCCGATATGAACTTGTATGGTGTTAAAATCCAATGGAGAATAACGACAGCAGCAGAGTTGAAAAGAAAGGTAGAACATAAACCATATTTATTTACAAACAGAAATATTCAGAACATTTTTTAAAACACACAACACTATATTCTATTTATTTATTGTTCATGAAACAATTCACTTAATGAGTTCCAATAGAATACATTAAAGATTTTCATCGTTGGCTTGTATCACGAGGTCTATACACTATTCCTCTGCTCTTCATTTCTCTCACGACTCCAGTTGGTAGACGGCCAGATACAGATATGGCATAAACTCCTCTTGTAAACCGATCTACACAAGAAAAATATGTAAAAATAATTAATGCATATTTGGATTAGTAATTAAATCAAAATTATTTATACTTACTGATTCGTTGCCATTTACAAACCCAGCTGTCTTCAGGGCTCATAACAGCTATCATTCTATATTTTGAACGGAAATATGTAGTTTAAAAAAATGTAACAGTATTTCATAAGCAATGAATCAATACAATATTTATTTGAAGGAATTCTATAGTTTATAGAAATGTAACACATATATAATAAGCTAACTGACTAATATTAATTATAAATATTTAGTATTTACAATTTTTATATGCACAGTAAGGAAACCTCCATCTACATTATTTACAAATTACCATTCCAAAATTAATTATACAAACGATATATTACCCATCAAAATTTGCGCTTGTACAGTCATACACATTGTCTCTGTTATTCTTCATTCGAAGAAATTCGTCACAATTGTCGCAACCATCAATTTCAAACTGGTCGAAAGTCTGAAACAGTTTAACAATTCTAGTGGTTACAATTTTTTTTTAAAAAAAACTATCTATATAGAGCAATGTTTTACAACTATTAAACTGATATAAATGATAATACAAATAAACAAAACAGAGCTTTTTACCTTAATTAACGAACAAACTAAACAAGCTCTTAAGTTTCTTAAATCTTTTGGTATATTTTCGACATGGGTCGTCGGAGACATTTTCTCAGTCAAATAAACTAATAACTTATACGTAAAACACGATTTCTTTATTGGCTAAATGGGTTACGATAAACCATATACCATAACAAGTACTATTAAATGTGGTAAGTTAATAAAAGGCCCTCCGCTTATATTTTTGTTCGAATGAATTTCTTTGCAATAAACAATACCGCATATGGCATATACATTCCCTTTTCAGAATTTTTCATATCATGTCGACTTTCGACCTGAAATTGTCTTCCACGGTCGAGAGAACAACGTATACGGGGAAAATTAAATAAACAATTTTATACTGAAGTGATCGTTTCAGTATGTTTTGTGTTATTAATAATAAACCGATTACCGTATCTATTTTTATTTAGATGTGTTGTAGTTATTACATGTGATACATTTTCAATGTCAACTACATATTCAATACAGTATTAACATTTTAAATTACATCATGTATTGTAAATATTTCAAATTGTTTAATTAATTAAAATGGTAATAGCTGAATGAGGCACCACCATAAATGGGCAATATATACATTGAAATCAAAATAATTCAAACCATTCAGTAATTAGAAATAATATTTTTAAAATAGTTAAAATATTGTTGAGAAACGTGGACGATAGGACTTGCGGAAAGGAAACGAATAGAAGCTTTTGAAGTGTGGTGCTAACAAACTGATGCAATAAGACACCCATGATGAAAATATGCATGATAATAATGATGAAACAAGGCACCTAAGATGCATAGATTATGCGAAGGTCTTCGGTAAATTTAGAAAGACCATCGACGAAAAACTTCAGATAATGACATAAAACAAAGACCCTATGAAAACCTTAATTGGCAACATAGTACCATATAACACAGTGCTCATTCAGTGACATCGGATTATTAAAGTTAATCGTCTAACCAAAAGACACCCTACAAGGGAATACAATCCATCCATTTTGTTCAAAATAGCTTCACATCGTCTACTTTCTAAAATAACAAGTAAAGGGCGTCTTGATCTACAACTATCCTAACGATATAGAGATGGAAACACTCTAATAAGTCGAGTTATAAAAAGCAATCACGGTTCTTGAAATTTGGTTGAACAAAAAACAAGCTACTCGTCACCAAGAAAACCAAACAGATGACAAGGAGTGAGAGAAGTGGAGGAGGACCACGCTTGATGCAAACAGTTAGCACCAAAAACAGTCAAGTCATACAAATTGCTCGGTCTAACCACACAAACGTGACGCCAGCAGCAATCAAAGCATGTTATGACATCAAACCACTGAACAATCTATCTTTAAACACTGCAATGGAACTGTTTAAGAACCAAAAGATTGTCAACTTGACTTATGGCATTGAACTAATATGGGAAAAACTCTTAATAAGGGATTTAAGATCAATGGAAAAGTAAAGGCCTGCATCCTCATATTGGCGAGGAGACCGGCCATTCAGTTACTCTCTGAAGACTGGAGTTTAGGTGTCGAAAATTCACATTTTCATATTTGCCTGCAAGTCGACGCTTACTATCACCTCATGACTTTTTGTTTCTCTTACCAGTCTAATTAATTATACATATATATAATTTTGACAGTAGTCTGACAGGACTGCAATAGAATGCCGATTTTCTTTGGAAGTAATACTCCGTACATTCTTTGTAAAGTCAATTTGAAAATGGATATATAAACAAGCCGAAAGGCCCGTGAAACTTGCAGTTTGGATTCGAAGTTTGAGTTTTGTGATTAATTTTACGTGACAATACATTTTTGGTGTACGTCATAATACAGTATTTCGTTATGATTAAATTGAGGGCCTTAAATGAAGAGTCGTCAGAGGAAAGTGAAGGGGAAGATGAAGCACCAGCAGTTACTAAAGAAGCCCTGGTTAGTGTACTGCGTTTTACAAATATTTAAAAACGAATTAATTTGCTTCAAATCAAAGTAATATCAAATTAATTTCACTATAAATCATTTTATCATCACATTACAAAGTGCGATAGTTACGAAGCCCTACGGTTTATGTGACTATGAAAAAAGAAATTGAATTATTATATATTTTCAAAATTAAATATATATCAAAATATCCTACATTAGTAATTTAGTTATGGTTATTATTTGGGTTAGGAATCGAAACGAAATAAAACCTCATTTCTTTCTTTTAGGAGCAGACGTCATTTGCCGAATACAATCAAGCCTTAGAACTACTTAGAGCCAAGAAATTGGAAGAAGCTAGAGAAATTCTGAAAGAATTACTAACGAGCGAATATTTGATTGATGTAAGTGTTTTTACAAGCACTGTTTTAAACAAATGGATGATCCACATTTTTTATTTATAATTTTGTGTTTGAATGTTAATGTATTTTGCATATAAATTTTACATATTTTTAGTTTTTTTACTTGTTAATAAGTTTGAATCCTAGTTATGTTCAATGGTTAATCAAACATGCTAAGTTTCATACCTTAAGTATAATATTTTTACACAGTCCTATGTGAATATTAATGTACACAAAGTAGCAATTCCAAATCTTGCAGACAAAATCAATTTTACTAACATTTTCAGTTCAGTTAGCACATTCAACTGAACCCAAATAAATGAAGACTTTCTTGCACTTTCTTTATGTATTTTAAAGCTTTACTTAATGATTTGTCTCTAATATGTGAAAGTATATGTAAGTGTAAGACTAATGATGTAAGATTTATAAGAATGAACAATTTCTCTAATATCTACTATGTTGTGAACTGGTAATTTATGTAATTTATTCATCTTGAATAGGTGCAAAAGTTAACAGTACCTGAGGGTTTGGTGCAGCCTGGGTTAGCATTAAAATATTCGTGCTTAAAAAACATGGGTCACATTCAAGAATTGCTAGATGACAAAACTGGAGCATTGGAATTCTATCTTAAGGTTTGAATCTAGGGTCATATATGTAGTTGTTAAGAATTTATCATTTAAATATTTTGGTAAGTTATTTATGTGGTTTGTTGTTGTATTCAGTCTTAATTTGTCCGATGCAACCTTCCATGCTAACCTATTCTGTGCAAGCCTTTTCATTTCTATATAACTACCACATCTCTCCTAATCTGCTTAGCATATTCTTTTGGTCAAAGTCGTCCCCTAATACTACTATATCATTGGCAAACTTGGCGATTTTATTTATTCTCCTTGCAGTATGATTTCTTTTCCATTTTCCTTTATAACTTTCTTCATTGCCTGTTCTGTATTTAAGGTAACCAGCATGGGCGAACAGACCTTACTACTTTTAATTTCTGCTTTCTTTTCTTGCTCTTCAGTTCTAATTACTGCTGACTGTCTTCTGTAGAGATTGTGGATAACTCTTATTTCTTGATATTTTATTCATGTCCTCTTCAAAATCATTAAGTGTGTTCCAGTTTACATTATTAAAGGTTTTTTCTAAATTTACAAATGCCATGAATGTGGGCCTATTTTATCTTATTTTGTCTTCTAAAATTAGATTCAGAATCAATATTGATACTCTTGTCCGTATATTATTCCTAAAACCGAAACATCTTCTAACTCACATTCTATATCATGTTCCATCTTCCATTACACTATTTTTGTTAAAATTATTTGCACATGGAATACTAAACTAATTGTCCTGTCCTGTTCATATCCATCAGTGCCTGTCTTCTTCAGTATAGGCCCAATTATGTTGTTACTAAAATCCTCTGGTATTCTCCCTGTTTTGTAAATTATCTTGAACAGACCTAATGTTGTTTCTTCGCCCAATGATCTTGTAAACTATGTTGGAATGTTATTCATTCCTGGCACTTTCCAATTGCTCAGATCTTTCAATGCCCTATAAAACTCCAACCTTAATATTTTGTTTCCCAACTCTTCATCATCAAACTAATACTCTTCTTCTGCTATTGCTGAATATGGTTGCCAATATTTTTCCTCTTTCAGATTGTTTCTTTGATTTTTCTATAAGCTGTATCTAGTTTACACTTTCACCATGAAATCTTAAACCTGCCCAGGTCCTCCAGCTTCTTCCATGTGTACAGTCTTCTTTCATGATTCTTGAACCAGGTATTTGTAACTACTAATTTGTGCTCCAAGAAAAATTCTACTAACCTGTCACCACTTCGATTCCTTTTAGCTAGTCCATAGTCCGCTAGTACATAACTTCTCTTCCATATCCTATTATTATTCCTATTCCCAGTAACTTCACACAGGGGCCAGAGTTTTTGTTTTTCCATGCTTCATAATAGTATGTACTGCCAGTGTTCATTTTCTGTGCTGAAAGAGTTTTTTTTAATTATTGAATCTATTTCATTGATTGTGTTTACTTCCTTATTAAAAATAGTACTATAGTCTGTTTTAATTAAGAAGGTTGACAAGTTTGTGCAAGGTATGTGATCTTTTATCAGCCCATCACAATGCTTGAAATAAAGGACAGACCAAGTAGCACTGATGAAAATGTGTATTGCAAGAGGTGTAAACTGGGGATGAAAATAGTCTTCCTCCATTAGAATAATCCAGGAGACTTCCAATTTGTAACCGACTATATATACTTCTATCAGGAATTAGCCAACAAAATGGGCAACCTTATAAAATAGATATCTTATATAAATTGATAAAGCTTTTAACATGATACCATATAACAAATTTATGTAAAAATTAAACTTGTTAGTTATTGAAAGGTATCTTGTACTCTGTGTCAGAATTTTTAAATGTGCAAATTAAGATTATTTGTATTATTAGCATTTTTCATATTAAGCTGCCACTTTATCATTTACAGTAACTTCAATATTTTATGAAAATAGAACATTACTTGTAAGATATCATTTTACTTATATTTAAGATGAAAATTGCTTTGAATACTTATTTTCTATTGCAGGCTGTTGAACTTGATGATGGTGATGTTACCCTTTGGTTTAAAATTGGTTGTCTAGCTACAAAAGTTCTAGAGTATGAACTTGCTTCAGAAGCATTTCAAAAGGTAAAGTTTTTAAACAATTTCTTCTTTCAAATTTTATCCAAATCAGATTACTATTAGTTTTAGAAGGTCAGAATGGAAATTTCTCAAAAACAACATGTGAATTAAGGGCTGTTCTGGTTATAAAACAATGTAGTATTGACTCTTATTTTAATTATAGATTTATTGTCTACATAACTGATATCAAAATTAATGAATTTTAAGCTTTATACTGTTTTATGAACAAGAAATGTATTTCATGGTTTGTCCAAAGTTTCCAAATTGATTAGTTACTCAATATCAATGTGTGATGATATTTTCAAATAGTAGTACCTTTTTATATATATATCTTTGAAGCTGAACTTACACTTGATTCCAATTTTTTTCCCCTGGTCACTGCATTTTCACATATTGTTTAAAGGTTAATGCTCATTGTTTTCAAAGGACATTCCTTTAGAGAATAATCACAGAACAAAACCCATTTACTAGTACCTTAGGAATATCCTTTTTGACTTTATATCTGTCAATATTTACTTATGTAATAAATTAACTGCTATTTTTGTAAATTGTAGCATACGTGTGACATGTATCTAAATTGACCCATAATTGACATTTATTTTAAAATATTAATTGTAAAATTCAATCAAGTTTTTTTTTTTACTCTTCAATAATTTTTCATTATTTTAGCAAATATTGTTTAAGAGACGTAATAAGAATTAAAATTTTATTGTGTGTTCCTGAAAGTAAGTAATAAACAATTGTAAATTGCTGGACCAAATCTTGGGTGTTTAAATGAAGCATTTTATTTCAATGTGTCCTAAGTTATACATAAGTGTGCTTTAATTTTTTATTTTATGTTTCAGGGACTTCGCTGCAGTTCGCATCACTGGCCATGCTTGGAAAATTTGATTATTATGCTTTATGTTTTAAATGATTACATAACATGCCTATTTTGCATTGCACGTGCATTTGAAATGGATCCAGATTTTTTGGCTGGACTTGCAATTAGAGATAAAATTATATCTGAACAAGCTTCCATTATTGGAGATTTTGAATTATATTGTAAAGGATGGTAAGTAGATTTTTGAATACAAACTGAGATGGCAGAAGAATTTTCATAAATTCTTAAAATGTTCCACAACATTTGAGTCTGAGAATCTCGTATTGCATGGTAAACAAAATGCCTGCACATAACTAACCTGCGACTTCCAGTTTCACAGGCTCAATGTTGCTGGGAATTCCATGTGCAGATTGAACTCAACTCTGACAGTCTTCAACAATTTATCTTTCCTAGGTTTCAAGCCGATTAAATTAGTAGAGCTTATTTATTTAATTATTTATATCATATTTGGGTACAATCAATCTGAACAGCTGTCTGTAATATAATCCATTATGGTTCACTTTGCAAATAATTTTTGATAAAATTTTCTTTTTCTTCATTCTGTAATTGAAGGTAATATTTCAATCATTAATATGTTTGGCTTTGCCATTTTTGCTGAATGCATGGTTAGCAGACATACATTATTAATTAATATGACCAACTTTAACTCTGTTGCTTGCTTTGTAATAATTTTCGGACTCTACAAATTGAATTGATATTTTAGTAAATTAATTACATGTAGGTAAAGGAATGTCAAGAATAATTTTGAAAAAGACCTGTTCAACTTAAAATTTCAGTCAGTTGAAACTTTTGTAATGGTTGCTGTTGATTTTTATCATTCTTTAAAATCTAGTTTAATTTCTTTCATGTATTTCAAAATAGTTTATTAATGATTATTTTGTTCTGAGCAGCAATATTGGTAGTATGAATGAAGAATATGATCATCTAATTGCTGAAAGTATTGTTAAGAAAGCTTTGGATATGAGAGAAGCTCGTAGACATATTGTTCTTGCTGCGTTAACACCAAAACCTGTGAAATCTGCTACAGTAAAATTTGAATCAAATACTTGGATGGCAATGGGTGAAGCGATATTAAAATACCACAAGGAAGCGGAGGTAAATTATTTCTATAATATGTTGTAATCATTTAAAAGTTTATTTAGGTATGCTAAATGAAAACAAGGTTAGACTATCATTTCTGTATAATATTAATGTATGGTATAGCAAAAGTGACTAAAATTGTTTAATGCTTTTACCATTTCCCAATTTTTGATTTTTTATGTTTGAATCCACTTTGTTTTAAGTAATACAAAGTGACCGAATTATTTGTGTTCTAGTATGTATAGAACACTAGCAATTCTCTGCGTTGTAAACAAGCTGTCATGAATGGCTGTAACTTGAAATTTAAAATGGTGCTTTGTCATTTAATTGGTTATGTTAGAACCATTAAGGGGAGAAATAAAAATATTTGTTTTGTAGCAATACTTGTTCTATTGTCAAATATGTTTTAGCTTGAGAAAATAAAAATAATTTTTGAGTAATGTAAAATTTAGCAATTTGGTTGGGCTGAAAAATGTTGCATGGTTTGGAGGTAAAGAGGAACTGTACTGTTGGAAATGCTACATCAAGAAAATCTTTCCAAATTTGTTGTTTTATGTCTTAAGTTTGCTTTTGAGTGTTGCTTTCTGTGCATTTATAATTTTATTTTCTTATGAAGGTGAAAAATTTCAGCCAGAAATTGTCAGAATTAAAATTCACCGAACTGACTTAGTCATTCAATAACAAGCCTCTGAGATAGTTCGTGCTTCAGTACAAATTTACAAATAAATCTTTGTGCCACCTTATATTATACAACTTTTGTATTTTATTATTTTTTCTATCACCTGAGGAGGTTCCAAATAATGGAATGAAACGTAGTGATGTAATTTAATTAATAAACAATTTTAATTCTGACAACTTTTGGCCGAAATTTTTCAGCTTCATTAATTGAGGTACAGTCAGAACAATTATAGAATTTATATTTTCTTTACTTTTAGCGTTTCAGTGCCTCCGTTACTCTCATTCTTGCTAGTGAAATAGATAAGTCTGAAAATGAGAAGGTGACTGATGTGATTCCTAATGAGAATGGAGAGACAGCAATTCCGGCAGAAGAAAATGGTGACATTATGGATATTGAGGAGGAAGTACCAGTTGACCCTAGCACAGAACAAAAACAGATTGGTAGATACCAAATTGTATTTTAAAATTATTAAAAACATTATTTTACATCTACATCACTTGTGCAAATGTATGAGATTATTCTGTATTCTTGGAAGTTTAATCAGATGGGTTTACTTTAGTTAACAATTTTTCTTATTTTAATTTAAGTGCTTTTTCGTATGTTTCACTAAGTAAACATACACATTTTAATTATAAAATTGGATGTATAAAATGAAAGCTAGTCAGCTCCATGGATAATGATGGTCTAGTTACGTGTCAATTTGTGCAGGTACCAACCCCGTCCCTACGAGAACCCAATCGGCTTCAGTCATTGCCTTCAGCTTGCAACCACTAGACCACTGTCATGTGTGTCTTTATTTTTCCTGTTGATATATTGTGTTCTTTATGAGTGAACACTCCAAACATAAAGTCAGCTTAAGCAGGTCAAGGAGGTAGTTTTTAAAGTTTGTTTTTATTTCAAGTAGAGCTGTGATGTTGTTAAAGTGCAAGAGAAAACAGCTGAAGCTTGTGGCATAAACATTATTCTGTGTGCATTGCATCAATGTCAAACCAGTTCCCTGCCAGCTATTTGTGTCACTTGTCTTTGTTCCTTAAGTCAACTATAATAGCGTAATTTTTTTAAAAATCCCTAAGTTACTTGAACTGCTAAAGAAATTATTAGCCTGTCAAGACTAAATTTGTTTCTTGTTGATTTAAATCATTATAATAATTCTATAGCATTTGACTAATTAAAAAACTTTTAATAAGTGATTGATCAATGTTCATGAATATAATATATTTTAGAAACTTCAAATTCTGTTTCAGATTTCTTCGCCATACCTTATTGCAGTTTTGTTAATACTTTGCTAGTCATAACTTTTATAAATATTTAAAATTGAACAGTTAGTTACAAATAACTTACATTGATGGTTGTTACAGGAGAGGGAGAAGACTCTAAATCCAGAAAACGACGCCGTAGTCAGATGGCCTTTATGGAACAATGGATGTGGGGTGGAAAGCGTCGTTCTGCAAGAGTCAGGTCTACTGCAAAACGAGAAGCAGAAAGAGAAGAAAGTAATTTGGAGGAGGCATTACGACGACTTGTTCCTTCAGCTTTACTGTAGGCACTAGTGTGTACCTATATAGTTTCATAAATGATTTGTAGACCTATGACAATATACATATTCTTTGTCAAATTTAACTCTAACTCATATAGACTTATGGTCAAAGAAAGAACTAATTTAGTTTGAGTAAAATATTTCAACATTTGGTATGGTTTGCAGATGTAATATAACTTATCTGATGAGTTACTTAACACTCGAATGCCCTAGTGGGTTTCAATTGGACCCACATTCCTTTTCATTTGAATAGTGTTATTCCCTTAGTGTTGAAAATACATTTTTGGCATAGCAATTATAAGATTTTCTTACAGTATATGGTATTTGAGTAACAGTATGGTCTACTTTTTAGTCTTGTTCAGGAAATACAGAAACTTTGTGGCTTTCTTTTTGCATTTTGTTCTTTCCTGGTATTCAAAGAAACTGAATGAAAGAACATTGTGAAAGTGCTGATATAATTGCAGAGTTACTAAATATTGATTCTGATAATTTTGACAGAGGAAAAAATTTAAAATGCTGAAGATGTCTTTGTAACAGAAGTTCAGCCTCTTCAAGCAGTGAATTTGTCTATAGTAAGCTATTTCAGATTTAGGGAATTTGTTGTTATTATTATGATTATTATAACTACTTGATTGTCAGGTGTTGCTCTGATATTTCTGTATCACAATCTTGCATTATAGTGGAGATGCAATTAATTTGTTGAAACCGTTCAATATGTTTAAAGTGTGTACAGAACACCCCCCCCCCTTCCACACACATTCATTTGGATAGAAAAGGGGTACAGAGAGCCTATGACTTGTGTCTGAATCGTCAAAATATTCCATTTCCGACTATACATAATCTTAAAATATGTTAATTTATACATGTAAACAAAACTAATATGTTGCCAAGAAAAGTTTTAAATGTGTGCAAAACTAATATTCTCAATTTTTTATAAAAGATATCTAGTTACTGTTTGTATTTATTAAAATAAGAAGCATATTTTAAATGTTTAGGAACGTTTATTAATGGTGTGCTGTATTGCAGACCAAGCAACATGAAAGAAAATAGTACAAAAAATGGTGACAATATTCCTCTTAATGAAGACTCGATGGACACCATGGATTTATATAAACTGTTTGAAAGGCGTGAAAGCGTTGAAGGAGCTGGAGATGATAAAAATAGCTCCCAGGTAATACATTTTGCTTTATTAGTGTTCAGCATACCTATACAAATTTATTGATATAGTCATAATATAGTGGGAAGTAGGAGTTGCAGGAAGGAAAAGAATAGAAGTTTTGAAATATGGTGCTGTAGAAGAATGCTAAAAATCACATGGGTGGGTAGAGTAACTAACAAGAAAGTTCTAAAAGAAGAGAGAATAGTATGAGGACATTGAACAAGTGAAGGGATAGATAAATAAGCCACACTTTGAGTCGTGAGGATCTTGTAAAATTAGCATTAGAGGGAAGTATGTAGGGTAGAAACAGGGAGGACAAGGATGTAATATACTAAGCAGATTATGGAGAATGTGGAAGTTGTGTATAAATGAAAAGGCTGGCACAGTATAGGCTAGCATGAAGGGTTGTATCAGACTAGTCTAAGGACTGAAACTACAACAACATCAATTTATTGGAGTTTTTAAGATAGCCTGGTGACTTGCATTACTCAGGCAAAATATTTGGATTATGAATGTATTAATATAGCATGTCATTGAGGAAATATAACTTGTACCTAAGAATGTGGCTTCTGATAGTCTACAAAAAGTTTTTTGCCTTCTGTGAATATTTATCTATGTAACCAGCCAACAAGATTTTCCTTTATATTGTCATCTGATGCTGGTAGCCATCTGATTAATTACTTCCAAGTTTATTTATTTAACTAATAATATAATGACTACATTAACTATTTTCCGCTCACTGCGTGAGCAGTTTCTTGCCTATTTTCATTCATGTGAACAGTAAATTTTTGGTAGTATGAGATGCAAGTAATATGCAAAAAGAGATGAAAGATACTTTTATAGAGCTGACTTGATCACTAAAATATCTCTATGCCTTCTTGGAACTTTCCAGCACCTGTAAGATTTTTCCCTAGCTAGTATTACTGTATATTGTAAGCTGATTTTGTGGTTCGTAACCATGGCATGTTGTGCAACTGCAGACAAAGTAAAATGGCGTAATCGCATACATCTCTCCTGCTCCTTAAATCTGGTAAGGACAGACCTGCCAGTCTCCCCAATATATACTTTCCCACATTCATATGGGATTTTGTATAATCCTCTGGTGAGCAACTTGTCTTTGTAGTCTTTTATTGAGGAAATGTATTCCCTATCCTGTTTTTGATCTGGTAAATGGGGAATATGCTGTGGTTTGGTAGTAACCCGCCAATACATTCGGTCACTCCTCCAATGTATTGGTTTCTCTCGTGGAGTTGTATAGCCACGTTTAAGGGCTCTATGAATGGCGTTGTTTTTATACCTGATTTGGCCATCTTCAGGCGAGCTCTTTTTTCCGCTACACTTTCTTCATTGCAAATCTTCTTGACTCTGGTGTAACATTTTTAATGAGCTCCCTTTTCTGTTCTGGGTGGTGATGAGATTCTGAATTCATATATCTGTTGGATTTTGGTACGTATGGTGAGCTAAGAATCTGTTGGTTTTTCTGGTTACCAACACATCGAGAAATGCCAGGTTTTTTCTCTTCCTCCTCCATAGTAATTTGATATTCTGGTGTATACTGTTGATGTGTTGGACAAACTCTTCTAGGTGAGGTCTACCATGTGGCCAAACGATAAATTTATTGTCCACGTATCTTAGCCATAGTGTTGCTTTTAGTTTCGCCAATGATATAGCATGTGCTTCGAATGTCTCCATATATAGATTTGCTACAACTGGAGATAGAGGATTCCCCATTGACAAGCTGTCTGTATGTTTGTAGAATATACCATTGTATTTGAAATAAATAGTAGTGAGACAGTGCCTAAATAGTTCCGTCATCTTGGCACAGAATTCCTTTATTCTTTTATTTATTATTATTTATTCCTCTTATTCTTACCAGAGCAAGACCGCTACTAGCAGCAAGGTGAAGGAAGTTGTATTGAAAGCTGTAGAAGATGAAGGTTATTTTGGATTACTTGGTGAACAAAATGATGTTGAAAAGTTTATAAACATATCTCAGAAAGGCGATATTATAGACCTTCTTTTAAATTATGTATCAGCTTTGAGTCAGAAATGGCAACTTACTTGGCCCCCTGATCTTATGCAATTATATATGGATGCTTATGTTTGCCTGAGGTAAGTCTGTTCCGTTTTTGCCATTTGTAAGCAATTTAAATCCTTATTCATGTAATTTTTTCTTTTAATAAATAACTCAAATTTGAAAATTGAAATTCAATAAGAAATGTTAAATACAGACTTAGAGCTACTTTAAATTTGAAGTTGGTGCCTCTATATTGGATAGAAAGGAGGAAGTCAAATTTTCAAGGGCCTTGGCCTCCTTCCATAAATAAATTTATATCATTCATAAGTGTTGTCTATTTTCCTTTTAGGGAACATGTTCCTCATCCCTCAATTTTTGAAACTAATGAAGATGAAGTTTTCAAGACAGATGCTATGACTACAATGCTGTATCTAGAATTACTAATTGACAAGTTGCTAACAGAAAAGGCTGACTTAATGTAAGTAATTTAATCTTATTTAGGAAAACCTTAGTTTTGCGAGTAGGATTTGAGCTTTCCCCGTTTTAACCCTATTTCTTTTACTTTTATACCCTGGTCAGTGATAGTTAATTGCAATGAAGTAAATATGGCTTTCTAAATTTTTATTCCAGTAAGTTTTAGGATTGACTTTGGAAAATCAATGGGTTTGCATGAAGTTGTACCCATTTCAGTTTTTTTTCTCATAAAATAACTTTTGCATTACAGACTTGACCATTTGGGACCAGCAGAGGATTTGGGACAACTGCTTTTCCTATCGTCAAAGAAGTATTTGTTTGGTGCTGACTATTTACCTCTTGTCATGAGAATATTTTGGTTGAAAGCACATTTATTTCTTCATCAGGGTAATGTTAAGGTTGCTATTCAGTCATTGGACAATGTAAGTATAAACATTTTTGCTTGTGATTTTTCCATTCTGATCTCGATTCAATTCCATGACCTTTGCCTAAGCTTTAATTAGAAGCAATTCTTCTACTGCTGAACAAAGAAATTTTAATTACTGGTTGGTTAATACATCAAAACATTATAGTAGAGGCTTTTCGATATGCAGAAAGTTCTACATTCTACCTTTTTCATTATACCAGTAAGAACTATTTTCCATATCATATATGAATCCACCTATTTTATTAGTATTTTCATCTAGGTTTTGTGATCTTTGTTGTAAAGCTTTTAAAAACTGTAGACTAAACTGTGATATCTTTATTTCAACATAATATTTAATATAAAGAAAGTTAAAAAATGCATAAATTTTCAGTTGATGTGCCATTTTGAAGACTCTGAAGAGGAAGATCAAAAAACTAGAGTTACCTTACCAAACTGTCAACATCATAACAATGTCAATAGGGAAGGTGTCCTTAAGCTTCTTACTACTCTCATAAGGTAAGTAATATTGAAGTTGTTTGGTAATATAAACCATTATGTTTAAAAATTGAAAGTCAAATTGTATTCACTTTGGAATTTCAAATCTGTGTTGAGGTATCTTCTAATTTTAAAGTAAACACTTCCACACTTTTCATTTGCATTTATGTGAATTATTTTTTCTTGTTAAAAGATTATTTCTTGTGAAAATTATTTTTCATCTGTAAATACAAAAAAAAACCTCTTTAATGAATCTCTTGGGACCTCACATTTATTTCCTGAATCAGGGTATTCCTTACACGGAAATCTGATGTAAGATTAAACTAGTTAACTGAAGACACATTGATTTATGTTAGACTTTTTAGTTTAAATGAAGGCACTAATTGCAAAATGTTTCTCTTTCCCATTCTTTCATATGTAAAAGTATGGGGGTTAATTTGAGTATATAACTTTGTCATCAAATAAATTTATTGAAATAGATGATCAACAGATGTTAATTTCCCTGTTTGCTACATTTTCATCTGTAACACTAGTTACCTTAACACCTATAGGTACTACATTCCCACTAATTTAGCATAGAATTCAATGCACCTATGATCAGTTTACGCAATGTCCATCTTCATGTATTTCCTAGAATTGGGACGTGAGGATTGTGATTAGTGAATTGGTAGGTGAGCCTAGCTTAGGTTTACGGAATGGAGAGGTGTTAAGTCGGTCCTCGGACGTCGACTCGGATTAGCTCAGTTGGTAGAGCATGCGGCTGGATTCGCAAGGTCCTGGGTTCGATTCCCTGGTCCGGTTGACATTTTTCCATTCTTGTCTATCTTCTAAATTAACTATATGAAATTGAGCATTCCCACTAATTTAGCATAACATTCTAATATTTAACTGATGAGGTTACTACAAGTGACAGGTTTGTTATTAACTCTACTTCTCAGAAACTTGAAACTCATGTTTCTCCCGTCCTGTTTTTTACCTGCACCTCCTCAACAATCCTGGATATTAAAATGTAAGAATAATACAGTACATAAAATTTTGTTGTAGCTTCAGATATAATGTGTGCACTGGTAGCTCTAGGTAAAATTTCTGAATAATTATTGCATATCAGGTATGGTTGTATAGTTTTGTAAGCATTCACATATGTAACCTACACTTTTTTTGTTTTGCATTTGCAAGTCCCATAAAGATGTGATTTTCATTATATCAGTTATTTTAAAAGGAAGAAATTGCAATTTGTGTGTGGCATTTTTACAGGGTCTCACAAAATGTTTAATTACAAATGGGAATTCCTTGAAAACTAGAACCTTGAGATGGAGTTTTACGGTTTGTGCTTATATATGTCAATCCCCCACATGCGTCTTCACTTTTCAACATTTTTGTGATCCACACTTTTAGAGGAAGGGGCTGGCCTTGGGAATTTTTTTTTATTGGTTATCATTCTCTGGTGATCTAATATCCTTAATCCCTTGACCTGGCTTGCAGATCTTTGTGACATGCTGGCTCCTCTTTAATCTTGGAATTTCCCATCTTCTGACTGTGCCTGAATATTCTCATTCAATTTTTAAAATTTAACTTGCCTTAAAATATGAATTCTGTATTACAATATTAATAGCCATGGATGTAATTGTATTTTTACATAAATCTTAAAATTAATGGGTATATCTCTATCAAAATTGTTTCTTTAATGTTTCAGAAACCAAAGTTTGAATGAAGTTCAAAGGCTGTATGATGAGAAACAATATGAAAAGTTAGCTGATATTCTTCAAGAAACCTTTAGATATCAGCAATCAATGTCATCAAGCACTAATAAAGCATCTGAGAACTGTCCTGATAGAGCGTCTCAGTTGGGGATGTTGATGGATGCCTTGTGGCAAACAAAGAAGTATCAGGTAATCCTTTGTTAAGAAGCTCTTGTTAACATTTCAGCCTGAAAATATTAAAATAACTACATTTCGTAGTTGTAGTAACAGACTACTGACATTACTTGGTTTTGTGCTATTACTTCAGGTCGTCTGATGCACATACTCTGATTATTTTCCTTCCCCTGCTATTCTTACCTTCCATTGTACTTCCCCTTTGCTGAGTTAACTAAACCTGTATGTCTGAATATTTACAACTGAATGTTGTTAACATGTTCAACAACCTTCTTAACATGTCAATACTTTCTTAAAATATTCAGTTTCTTACATTCTTGTCTATTTAACCTTCAACTTTATTTAGAACCACATTTTTAAATCTTATAGTGAATTGTCTATACCTATACTTCCCAAACTTTTTATACAGTGAATCACTTGGCATATTTGGAAATTTTAACAGGACATTTGGCTTATGTTTTTGGTTCAATAATTCCTATAAGCGGATATTTTTAAATATCATATATAATATTAATGTAAACATCAAAATAAATAAAGCATTGATGACTTTGGGTTATTGAATTGCATATCTTCTTGATATCGGACACAGTGTAGGTTAGTAGGTTGTAGAAAACTGAAATAAAACTATGTCTCATTTTCAAATATAGGTTAACTCTTCTGACAAATTCACCCATAAATCATTTAAAAGCTGATCTTATTATTTGTGTTTAAAATTGGCTACTGATTAAAGCAATTAGATATTCATAGTCATAGCTTAAACCTATTGGTTCAGCAGTCATAGAAAATAATTTAGAACCCAGTAATCATTCCTACTATTTCTCAGAAAATATTGCCCTACAGTTGCTTTAATGTTGTGTAGGCATTCTAAAATCACTATAAGAATTTTTTCATTTACTTCAAAATTTAATTCATTCAAACGTTTGCGTAAGCCAGCAAAACAATAAAAATTATTAGATTCAACTGATGAAAGTCAAAATTATATTCTCTTTTATCAAAAGAAGCAATTTTGTCTCTTCTATTAAAAATTGTGATGCTTTGTCCTTATAATGTATAACTTCATTGCATTTGGTGAAAATATCTGCCAGATATGCATTTTATCAACCATGAAGGATTTGTTTAAACTTATACAAAATGTCAAGCTGAATCATTTTGTGCCTTCAAGCAAATGAACAACTCTCTTCAAAATTCCACCTTAAATCAAATCTCCATTAATCACTCCAATGATACCATAGCCATCTTCTTCAGCAATCCACCTCTGCCACACAACCGCAGTTATTCTAGCATATCTTAATGCTAACTCTCCCCTAGTAAGCTGGCATCTCATTCACCTTCTCTCATTAACTCTTTGTATAATTTTTACTCATGATAGATGACAACCCCAACCACCTCAAATTCTGAGATAAAATTCACGAGCACAGAAATTCTATAATAATAATAACCACCACCCTGTAAAACAAGCTTATGATCATGATCAGAATAACCTTCTGGGTATGTTTTAGTGCAGAGTATTTGGCTTTTGAACCTTTACTCAATATATAATTTAGGTTATATATTTCAGTACTTTTGTCTTGTCTATTTGTAAGTATCTTTTCATTGCATTCTTATCTCCAGTAGCGATTAATATTTCCTTGTTTCTGTTTACTTACTTTGACCTATTAAGTATCTCAGTACTATCAGATATTATTTCTTTTTTCATTTTTGCTCTGAAATCTTCATTTTCTTTTGAATTTTTACAATTTCTTCATAACCAAACTTGTACAATGGTTGTTGCTGTTAATGTTAATTCTGAGAAGAATGAAATGTAGTTGTGACTAAATTAAGTGTTAAAGGTAGGTTCTACAAGATTAGAATTTTCTCAGAAAATTTTGGGGTATTTGTCCTAATAATATAATAAAAAAGTGCAAGCAGTGCTATTTCTGCGAGGATTTGACATAGGAAGGAAAGGTGTGTTACTTCATAAAGGATGTGGATGTGGCATATGTCTACCAAGCACTGGTTGCAAAAGAACTGTCAACCACCCAAGAGTTTGTGAAATTGCATAATATTGTAGAAGACTAGCTATGCCAGTGACTTCGTTTGTGTGGAAATCGCTCCTTTTATGTTGCCCTAAAAAAAAGTACGGTATCATTAATTTACGATTGCTTCATGGCAAATATAATGCGCAGTTGGGTTTGAACAGGTCCTGCTTTCACATGTTTGATGGAGTGAGAATGCTTGCCCCCTCCCCTCTCATGATGCCAAAATTATGCTTATAATAATGCAGTAAGAGGGATGAATGGTATGGGAATGCCTAATATGACTTTTAATTTGCAGTTGGTTTTTGTGCCATCTTTTGTGTGGAAATTCAATGGATTTATAAATATTTACATTAATATCATCAAAACTCTGCAAGATATATAAATGAAACATACACTAAGTTAAAATTCCTGTTTCAATCCCTGAAATTTTAATTGAAATCCGTTAAGCCATTTCGGAGCATAAACAAATCAAGAGTATAAGCAACCTGCATCCACTCTTGGAGATTCCAATGCATGTAATCCAAGAAACCTTCCTGTAGAATTTATATTATAATCATATCATTTTAAAAATGAAATATGCATGTGTTAAAATTCCTGTTTTTAAACCCTCAATTTTCATCGAAATCCATTCAACCATTTTGGGGTCTATTTGAGACAAACATATTAACAGAAATTTCAGTTTTATTTATTGGTATAGATATAGAGTGAAAGATGGTTGAAATAAGTACTTATATAGCCTCCCAAATATTCTCACTCACAAAGTAATTGTGGTTGAAGAACCCCTATCATATGACAGATCATATCAGAGGTGGTCTGGTGTGTGGCGAGAGTGGAACTGGAAGTCTCGCTAAAACCAGAACGCAGTGAAATCTAGACTCAATGTTGTGTTCTCAATCATTCGTAAATATTTGAGACCAGTTGTTGAGCGCCAATGGAGGACTAGCATGTCGGTAACAAACCTATCTTTTATTTAGACTGACCTGGTCACGATTTTTGGTACTGCAGAAAAAGATAATCACAAGTGTCACACCTATCAAACCAACACATCAATGTCTTGTATAACAACTTAAACATTACTGGAAAAATATTTGTTGGTATACAATTAACCTATGAGCGTAACCCATTACTACAGATCTTGGTCACCATATTGCACATAATTTGTCCTTGGGAGTAACAATTGCCTGTGAGTTGTCATGTCACCAAGTTTGTTCCCAGACTTCAAATTGATTATATGAAGTATATATGTAATAGAATATATGCTGTGGAAGATAAATTAGTGAAATATCTATGTTAACACCAATTTTATATGAAGGTAGACATGATATTTTGATTCTTATACTTTATATTCACTCCTGAACTTAAGAAATACATTAACAATATTGTCTCTGATAGTAACACTACAGCGTGTTCCTTCGATTTTGAAACTTGTCAGGTGTATATTTAATTTTAAATGCAATAAAGAGATTAAAGCAAAAAAAAAAAAAATCAGATATGCTCTAAATTTTTCCTTTGCTCATTTAAAATTAATATACACCTAATTTTGTTCTAAATTGAAGGAATGCAATGAGTGTTACTGCATTGTATTAAAAAGATGTGCAAAAGAATTTAAATTAAAGGTCAGAAACTAAAAGACTTTGTAGTTTAATTTTCCGATTTTTCCTTGCTGTTCATTCTACTAAGTCTTGGAATTGGAAGTGGAGATGAAATGAATTTTCATATAATTGTTAAGTTTGCCAATTCTGAATAAAAGTAATAAAAAAGAATTATCAAGGTTGAATATCAGTTTGCATAAATAATATTTTAATGTTCATATAACAAAAATATTTACCTCCAGATGTGAAATATAGTTGAATAATCTTCAACTAATGTATAGTGTGACAAAAAGTATTCTTATTTACCTATAAGAAAATTTAAGCAGAGTTAATGCAACATTGTGTAGAAATGATGTTGATATCCTAGTAGGATTTGTTAAAATTTGTTTCATTTCAACATGTTACCTACTTGACCTTTAAGTTCTTTTGTTTCAGGAAATTAGCTCCTTGTTGACTTTTTTTTAAGTATTATTGTCTGTCAAATGTAAATGAATCCTAAATTTTACAAATATCAAATCAGTATTTTACATTTTACTAGTTAAGTAATTCATTCAAATTGAAATCTACGAAAAGTTCTAGATAACTTAGAATGTAAGAACTACAAAATATTGGTTATATTAATCTGGCTAAATTGAAAACAAACAAGTAAACAACCTAGTTAGTCCGAAATAAAACTGAATTCAATAAGAAAAAAATTGGTAAAGCACAATGTTGTTCCTTCCAATCAAACCTGTTCAGGTGTAATAATAAATTACTTGGTTTCGTAATGATAAATGTTAAAATAATTATAAGCAGCCTCCATTTTTTTTCAATTTGTTACTGTTTTAATATTTATTAATTAACAAATCAGCATTATCACAGAAGCCCAATTAAATTACTATGATAATAAATTACTATAATTAAATTCAAGAGAGAAAAAACACCCCCCTCCCCCCCCAAAAAAAGGCCTATTCTTGTCCCCATTGCTTGTGTGTTCTATATAAAGAATAGTTTTCAATCTAAAACTTATTTACTTTACAGTACCCATGTTGTAGAAAACTAACTAGAAGATTGAAGAAGCTAGAGGAATTGTTAACTTTGGTCAACCATGTAATGCAAAATTCAAAATAGAAAGATTATATATATATATATAATTTTTATTTATTTGTTTTGTTACCTATTTAAATAAGTTTGATATTCATTAAAATTTTTGGTGCAGGCATTTCAATTTATGCATTTAATTTATATGAAATGGAATAATTTTGACATTTTGAATAACAAAATATGTGAAAATACTAGGCAAATTAAAAATAAATGTTTCAAAAGTTTACTAAAAAATCACACCTATGCTTATGAATTGAGTGCATCTGAAGTTTCACCTGATATAATCCTTTGATAACATTTAAAATTTAATATATACCTGATGAGGTTTCAAATTAAAGGGACGCAATTTTGTATTACTACTCGTTATTAAAACTTTATCATTATTTTTGACTGATTTATTTAAATTCATCCAGAGTTAACTGCAAATGTGAAAATGGTACCTTCTTCTCATACTAGATATTAAACTTTTATTCAATTTTTTTTTAAATCTGACCATTGTTGGGCTTGGAGATCAGCAGTACATCAAATTTTACCCATACTATTATTATCCACTGTTCTTTTGAAAGTAGAGGGAAGAGTTGTTCACATCACTTAGAAAAATATTCACACATCATAAGGTTTGCATATTATTAGACTAATTTAGCATAAGGATTTTTTTCTACAAATTATGACTTATGATTACTTGGCCAATTAAAGTGAGACTGTATTATATAGTTATTATAATCATTTATTTAATTTAAGCTACACAGGCATTAAATATTTCCTCTACCTGCTTCCTTTTTTACTAATATTTGATGATCATAAAGGAAATCATGTTATTAGAAAAGAAACCTAACTTTAAATTAAGTCGTTATTTCGGAATTCCATTTCACTTAATTTTTATTTAATCAAGGCACCTAATTGATACATATCAATATAGGACATCCTTTGGATTGATACATAACAATTTAAAACAATCTTTACCATAGGAAAGAAGAACTTTTAAATCAATTAATGTATTCGTAAATAATTTTAATGTATCAAAAATTAGAAAATTCTGCTTTAACCCCTCTTTTTAAGGTAATTTTTCATATGAGAGAAAATATTTTCTAGGAGTGTTTCTATTGGGGAGAGGCTTGCTGTAATGAGGCTTTTCAAAAATACTTGGGATCAGAAGATAAAGAACAACAGAAATGGGCTACCACTATTGAAAAAATATTGGCTGGATTGGAGTCTTGCGTTACCAAATTTGGTTTATCAGTTGGTAAGTATGAAGCTTGAATACACAAACAATTTAAGTCAATTCTTTCATAGCCTATTTAATTTAAAAAAAGTAAATGTGTATAGCAACATACTTCCACAGCAGGGTTATTTACATTAATCTTTTTATCTTGTTCTATAACGTTTGCCTTTGTGGAGAATGTGTGTAGAGTTTCATGTTAATAATTTTTTTTAACCTATATTAACTTTTTTGTGAATAAAATTTCTCCACTCCCTACTGTTCTAGTGGATAGTCCCCGATTACCAAGACTAGTCCAAAATTTGATGCATATGATTTGTCATCAACTTGATGCTCCTGAAACTGCTGTAGAAATGCCTATTGAAAGTGTTACACCATGGATTCTTCTTCAGCAAATTATGCAGTGGTATGTTTGTTTCTATATAACATCAAGTTACTTTTTTGTGTAGTTTTTTTTATAAATTGTTTAAGTTTAAAAATTATAGAATTCTGTACACTGGGTAAAAGTTAGTAATTATTTCAAATATGTTAATTGCTATAATATGATGAAATATGTTTTATAAAAAAAATATTTCTTATTTATGCCTTTATTGTTGTATTAAGTCCTAAGACTGGTCTGATGCAACCCTCCATGATAACCTATCTTCCCAAGCCATTTCATTTCTTCATAACTAGCACATCCCTAATCCTCCTTAATCTGCTTAGCGTATTCAATCCTTGACCTCCCTCTTCTGTTCTTACCCCCACATACTTCCCTCAAATGCTAATTTTGCAAGACCCTCATGTCTTAAAACATGGCCTTCTCTGGTCAACGTCCTCCATATTGTTTGCTCTTCCCCTATTCTGTTTAGAACTTCCTCATTAGTGATTCTATCCACCCATCTGATTTTCAGCATTCGCCAGTAGCACCACATTTCAAAGGCTTCTATTCTTTTCCTATCCACAACTCCTATCGTCCACGTTTCTCCCACCCATATAACGCCACACTCCATATGAACAATTTTAGCAACGATTTCTTAATATTAATGACTTTATTATGACTGTTTAAGGGAGGAGAATAAGGGCAAAGGACAAGGTACAGATGTGGTGTATGAAGACATTGTTCCTAACAGCATCTTGTTATTATTCACAGCCCATGAGCATCTGGCCAAGTAAGTAAATGAATAAAAAAGAATATAATCTGATATGTTCTATTTTGACATCAGATTTAAAATATTTGATATAGGGCAATATGTAAAATAGGAATTAAAAGTCATCCCATTGAGTATACTAGTTTCTTGTTCCTATTTTGTTCAAAGGTCTGGTGGATTGTAAAAAAAAAAATTATGGAACAGAAGCAACAGAGTTTTGAATAACTAGTTTGCATTGTCATACTGAGCAAAATGTCATTTTGATATCTCGTGTCCAAAATATGTTTTTAGATTGTATCAGTAGTCAAATATAATGTTTCATTTAGCTTTTTTAATTGTTAAGAAAACAACTGAAACATTATTTTTTTAAATTATTTAACTTCTTGCTCAGTTACTTGAGTTATTTAAATATGTATCAATAAATAAAAAGCTTTTCACTTTTATATCTTAAGTAATAGCATTTTCTATAAATACTTTATTTTACAATTTAGGCGATCATGGTGCTGTGCTAATGAAGGAGCATTATTACTACACACAATGGATGTTGTAGTCCCTCTTGTCCAGCGGCCTGAATTAGTATCTTTCAAAGAACAGGTTATTCAGCCTATGGAGCAAGTGTTTTTTTGCCTTTATGCACATCCAAACAAAAAAACTAAGGTTGGTTATTCTGAAATCTGTTTTGTATGTCATACCTTTTTTTTGCAGTATCTTTAATTACACCTTAATTTTAATTTACAGTCACGTTTTCTTCAAGATCATGGTGTACCTCAAATCACGTTAACCTGGGAACGAGCCATACAGTTGTTTCAATTTTATAAACCAATCCAGCTACCAGAATTTGACTCTTATAGAGTTGCTTCTATAACACCAGATGTTGAGATTTTGCTTAAGCGTATTATACAACTTATACCTCAACAAAGTGATCCAGGTAAAAATTTATTTCCTAAATATGTATAGAAAATTTGTTAAATGTATGTTACTTTTAACTGGATTACAGTATAGATTTATACAATATGATTAATTAAATTTTGAAGCTCGTGATTAAACATTGAGCAAAAGAGCTTTTTTCCCCAATAAATGATGTAACAAGTAATTCATTGTACTAATAATCTGGATTTATTTAATTTGGAAATATATGTAGTAATAATATTTATTTGTACTAATATTTACATATTTAATTGAATTATGTGCACATCATTATTACATATTTTTGCATCATCATTGGCTGTCATAGACAAAGATTGCATTATTTAAACTTGCAGTTTACATATTTGTTCCTGATACATATTTATCCATTGTCCTATAGATAGTGCTTTTTTTCTTCAATTAGTTGTTGCTATATTCTTGTAGTTCTTCTCTTATCTATATAATGCCGTCTTTCTTTTTAATTTATTGTCAAGTTATCTTTTCTATCTTCTTGGTGATTTGTATGTTGTATACAGTGCCAAGTTTTTTATTTTTGTAGAGGGTAGGACACCGTAATAGTCTGTTCTAAAGAGTAGTTTGGGTTTTCATCCACTAGAAACACCTCCCTTTTTGCCATTGATCGTGTATTTCTTCCCATGGAATCACAATTGTGCACAACTTTGTAGGAAACTACTTGAACTGTAGCTATTCCATGATCATGGGATGCTCATCTTACAGCATGTGTATTGACCGTTCTTTAGTTATATATTTGTATTCCAGTGTCATAGCCACTAGGTTTCCAGGCTGTTGTTACTGCTTTCAGAAGGAACTTATTAATAGGATGCTACATTTCCATGACTATTAACATCATGGATCCTGTTTGGAATCTTAGAATACTGAAACCTTTGGGGATTAGTCCAGAAACATTGCCACTCATCCATGCTTGCCATTTGAGTTATCATACCATCTTCATTTTTCTTGTGATTATTTGTGAAAATGTGTATGTGTACAACTTTGTAACTGAATTTGTATAGTTTAGTAATTACATTTCCTATTGACATTAAATACTAATCAATGATCCTTTAAGATAATAAGCCATGTGTCTAATATATTTGTAACCTTTAACATGAATAGCATTTTCAGTAATATTAATTAGTTTCTTTTTTATGTTTGACATTAAAAGTTTGAGCTATTTTAAAGCAAATATATGCCAAAAATATTTTCTCAATATTTTTCAGTGCTTTTGGTTGATAGAATGGGCCAGTTTGTCGAAGGCCAGTTGACAGAGCTTCCAATTCCACCAAACACTTACCAGCGACTGCCGACAAAGGTTAACTGTATTTACTATCTTCTTGGGGATTTCTACTTCAAGAACAGTGAATGGGTATGTCCTATTGAATCCTTGTTATCATAAATGGTTTAAACATAACCTTTTTTTGGGTAATTTGAAGTTACATGTTGTGTCTATAAATGTGTTCAGTCAATTAAAAAGATGTTAAAAGTGTTTCAGTCTTTAAGACATAAAATTTTATAGTTATTTCTTAGTGTATATGTAATATAACATTGATTTCATTGTCTAAAATAGTTCATTATTTTATGCTTCAGATTGATTAAATATTGTGTTTATAGAAATTCAATAAGCTATTATTCTATAAAGTAATTTATGTTTCAATATATGGAACTAGTACTCTTTATTTGTGGACATTGAAAATATGTTGTTCCATAATTCTTATCAACAAGGTTATTACAGTTATTTACCAAGTTAGATCATGTTTTATACCAAAACCTTGAACCAGTTAGTAATGAAACGTTTATGCTACCTGAAATTATTTCAATGCTTTCACAAATAATTATGTATTCCATGTTTCAGCCAAAAGCTATCAGACACTATTTACTTGATGTTTGTGTCAATCCTATTCGCCTAGATTCTTGGGCAGGAATGGCACTTGCAAGAGGAAGTCAGCTAGAGACTCGACTGAACTCGGTGAGTGTCAAACTATTCTTTCATTGCTACATAAAATGCTACTGTATGTTTCTACTTTTACCAGTATTAATATTGACATATCATTTTTACAATTAATATTGCACATTATAATCTAGCTAAAATCAGTCTTAGGATGAAATTGCTATAATATTTTTGTTATAGGATTTACAATCATATTTGAATAAGATATCAGACATGTCTCTATATTTTATCAGTTAAATGTTTTTAAGAATATTTGCTAATGTTTAACACCAGTTCCAGATATCAATACTGTGTAATTATAGCCAAATAGTATTAGTTGCATACTCAATTTTGATGTTCATTAACTTAATAATATCTTCATTTTTGTAAGTTTCGCAGTTAGTTTATTTGAATTGATACTCCTTATAATTTGCTATTTTGTTCAATAATTTTTTTATTAATGTATGGCTGTTAGATACAACATTTTTTGTTTTTATTCATAACTCTATTCAGATTCTATGTAATCATGAACTTATTAATTTTTATATTTTATATTAACTGTCTTATGCTGTGGTATATTTATAACATAAATCTGGTTTTAGTGTGAACATCTTAAAAGTGAATCAGAGTTCTTACGTCGAGCTGAAGCTGCATATCGTTGCTTTACACGTTCACTAGAAATAGACAATATCCATTCTCTGCTGTGGATTGAAAAAGGAAATTTTGTATACACTGTTCACTCATTCTGCTCAAGACTTCTGAAACAAGTTAGTAAATTGAACAAATATCTAAACCAATGATTTGTAATATGTTGATATCAATTTAGCATATGTTATTAGTTACTCAATGAAGTGTAATTAATACTAAAAATTTAATGTTTTTAAATGATTCAGGAGACGGACAGCTTAAGTTTAGAAAAGTTTACTTTACTTGAGGAACAGAAAGAAAGAATGCTGAATGTTGCTGATACCTGTTTCAGTTCTGCACTTACAGTGAGTTAAATATATTTATTGTGTTTTGTATGGAGTATAATCACTCAGTTTACAAAAGATGGTTCAGAACAGAAGATGCACTTAAACTACACAATTCTTGTATAAGTTATGGATAGTCAGCGTAGTGAAAAACGAATATTGGTAACTTTATATAACATAAAGAATATACAATTTGGTTATATAAGAATATGGTTTATACATAATGCATTGATACTGAACACCACATTTTCTAAAGAACAGAAGTTACAAATTACATTATTATAAATTGAGATATGTCTAATGATACAAAAAAAGTTATTCTTGTGTGTGTTAGGTTTGGTACAACTATGGCCAAGAGGGGAATTTACAGGATGAACGATGGCTCCTGCATTATATGCTTGGTAAAGTTGCTGAAAAACGTGACCTCATTCCTAAAATTATTCTTGAACACTATGCTAAGGTGAGGTAGAATTATCGATAGTTCAATATTTAAGCTGCTAAAGCTTTTTCTCAAAAAGTAATAGATTTTGTATGGTAAATGACTCATTTAATTCTGTTAGTCCAGCAAATTTCTGGATGTTCTTGGAGCAAGTTATACTCGCAAAATAACATACAGCAACCCTCAAAATTTATCAGTTGAAGCTCTTGAAGTATTTTATCGTATCCATGCTTCTATTCTCAAACATTTGGAACAATATGAAGGCAAAATCCTTGATCACGCTGTACAACAACTGTTCCAGCAGACTTTACACGATGCAGCTAATGGGCCTTTCATGGCTCGACAAAGTGAAAGGTAACCACAGAAATTGACTCATTATTTGAAAATTTGGTTTCATTTTTTTTGTTTAACATTAAATCTTTACATGTAGACCTGTGTATTTATTATACATAGGCAACATGAAAGGAGAAAGAATCTTTTTTGGCTTATATGTCCCCCCATGTTGGACAGGAAACTTGGTTCAAATGTTACTCTTCAAGTTATAAACTGTTTCTCATGTTTGACTTCTCAATGTGAAGGAGAATTGCAATCAGCTAGCATGCTATTAATCTCCAAAAAATGGCACAAGCTTGCTTAAAAAATGTGATAAATATGCTTAACATGACAGCGCCAACCCTCGATATTTTTGATTTTAAATAGCTGTAATAGAGGAGTGTATTTAACATGGGTTTCAAATTTGATTGCATTGATTGATGTAACACAACGATGATAATGTTTGAGTAGTCCGTTACCTGATGTGGAGAAGTACTAAATGTTGAGAGCTTCAAATATTGAGGGGATGGAGAAAAGAACTGGTAATTCTAAATGACATTGGCAACAATGACAATGATGATTATATCAGGATTATTTAAACATAGTTATGAAGATGAATTCTTTAAATTTGAGTTTGTTGGTGTATTATTATTGTAAGTGTTATTAAGTCCTTAGTTGACATATCTTTCCATTTACATGATAGTAGGAAGTATTCAATAGCAACAAACTTTCATTGAATGTATATAACTTTAGTAAATGCCAAGGAAATAACAATTTGTTAATTTATACAAATTATGAATTTTTTCAGTAAACCAGAAACTGAAGATGACAGAAAGAAGCGTCCGGCTGTTAGTCCTCCTGACCAATATGACCACCGTTCTAAAAGAAGATGTGTAGATGAAACTTTGGTAATAGAGAAGTATTAAATGTTAAACAAATTCACTGATGACTTCAGATAGTATGTTTACTTATCTATATTAATTTTAAATATGGATTCTCAAATTAAGTGATTAAAAAAATGAGGATTACCGTAAGTTGACACAAGATTTTGGTGTCAACTTAAAGTAATTCAACAACAAGTTTTTCATTCACCTAATTTGAGATTCCATTTTAAAAAATGTAGAGATAAAATAAATACACTTGATTTTATTAAAGATTATAAAGTTACCTATGCCAATAATTTACTAACTGTAAAATTACATGTTTGGCTGCTGATACTATAATAGTATTGTTTTCCACTTTATTATTTTACATATATACAGTATTTGAAGTGCAGTATTTCCTTTAAAATTTTTATCTAGCCATAATTCCGATCATGGAATATTGTATTTCGTAAGGATGACACAGTTTTTGTTCTTATACTATTAAAAGTAATGTAAATATATTAAATTCTTAAAGAGTACAAAGTAATTTACAGATAAACTATTTTTAAATATTTGATTGCATTTTATTGTTTATAATTCTATTGTTTATGTTATGTCCTTTACTAAACATATTCTTAGTTGAACATTTAAATTTATCCTTTCGACAAGTACACTAGTTGCACAATTTCAGGAACTCTCTGTTATGGAAGATGTCATAAATTTAATGGAGGACATGATTTCAAAAGTAGCTGAAAATGCTGTATACATTCCTGAAGAAATCCCAGAGAAGGATCAGCTGCTTGGCCCAAAACCTGTTATAAAATCAAAAGTTGCTAGTGATTCAACAGAGGTAGTTGTGATATCTGACGATTCAAGTGACTCTGTAATAGATACACCAAATAATAAAAATCTACTTGATTCTCCTAAAGAAGTGTCAGAAATGTCCAAGAACGAAACTCTGAAACAATCGCTACAAGTTAAACAAGCTGCAGATGAAAGAAGTTCCAATACTTTTTCCAAAGATAAGCCTGTTCAAAATAAGACAAAAGACAGTTTTGCTGAAAGCAGTAACCCAGACAGTGGAAGAGTAAGTCCTTTTCATGACATTCCATTAGACATGGAAATTGTTTGTGAAGATGACAGTCAGCCATTACCAAATGTGACTTTTAGACAAGTCTCCCCAAAAGCAAAGGACAATGAGCAGGAAAATGCAATTTTAGGACTGGAAAGCCCACTTATACTTTCGAAATTAAATATTGACTCTAAAGTAGTTGCCAGAATAGCAGCTACATCTGATCCTGCAGTTCTTAGGCGTAGCTCACAAGAAAGCACAACAACAGGTACAACGAGAACAGAGTCTACAACTAGTACGGGTAATACATCAAATAGCAGTAGTGATTCATCTTCAAGTGATCAGGATGATGATTCCTCTGATAGTTCCAGCTCTAATGATTCTAGTGACTCAAGTGGCTCTGACTCTGAGAACCCAAACCAATCTACAGAAACAGCAATAGCAACTGATATTGGTGAGAAATGTAGAAAAATTAAAGATAATCCTGGAAGTGAGAAAAAACCCTCAGGATCTTGCCAAATGAAGGCCAATAATGGGATAAATGGTAAGTTATTTACTGGACATATTGTGCAGTGCTTCAATTATTGATTATGATGAATACCTCAGGCTATACATATTGTTTATATTTTAAACAATTAAAGAAAAATATTTAAAATTGTATACATATAATTGAAATTCAGTGTGGCTAAGTACTGTTATTATCATATGGTATGTTCGTATGGAGTGTGGCGTTATATGGGTTTGAAACGTGGACAATAGGAGTTATGGATAAGGAAAGAATTGAAGCCTTTGAAATGTGGTGCTATAGGTGATTGCTGAAAATCAGATGGGTGGATAAAATCACCATTAAGGAAGTTCTAAATAGAATAGGGGAAGAGCAAACAATAAGGAGGACGTTGACCAAGAGAAGGGATAAATTAATAGGCCACATTTTAAGACATGAGGGTCTTGTAAAATTAGCATTAGAGGCAAGTATATGGGGTAAGAACAGAAGAGGGAGGCCAAGGATGGAATGCACACAGAGATTTATATTAGTATTCCATAAATTAACCATTATTTATAGGAAACTTATGCGAATTAAGCTCAGACTGATTTACAAATTCATTAGCAGAGTAATAGAAGCCATTCATGAGCACAGTTTTGAATTTTAATAATAAATGCCTAACTGCTTAGGCTTTTGATGCTAAAAGGAAGACAATTAAATAGATTTATTCCTTAATCATGTATATATTTTTTTAAAAAGTTAGAAATGTTTGTCTATCTATTAAGTCATGTGGTTTCATCATGGAATTCCCCATTGGTAACAAATATACTTACCTTACATTAAGTGAAAATAGAGAAAAGGAGTATAGGAAAATGGTAGAGGCACAGAAGGAATACAATAAACAAGTGATAAACACAGATACAAGAGACAATAAAGATAAATGGACTAGGTCTATAAAGAGACATGACAAAGTAATAAATCATCCAGAGTATAGTATAAGGTTATATAGTAAAAGTAGAGATTACTCCATTTTTTTAACAATAAAGAAACTATTTATCATCAGAAAAGGAATAGCTTTCAGACCTACAGTACAAGTGTCTGAACACTTGTAAAGGCATAGACTTATTATATTCTGCCTAGCCCAAGAGATACAGCTTTCTTAACATTTAGCATTACTCTGCTGTGTCTTTATCATTTTCCTTTGTTCCTTTTTTTCTTTTATTTTTTATGAAGACATGAAATTCCTTATCCATACACTTGGACAATTAATTATAACAAAAATTATTGGAATATTTACAAGAATTAAAAGTATTTTAAAAATAATGATTATAAATATCTTCAATTATAGTAAATTAAATTTTCACTATATACATAAATGTTTTATTTCTATTATTGATGCTTTTTCTATATCATTAGATTATGTTTTAGATCATTTTGAGCTTGTGAAGAAATGCCTGATAGCATTAGAAGAATGTGTACTACGCTTTCCACATCATTACAAGTCTTTATATCGCCTTTCTCATTATTATTTTCATTCCAAGTATCATAGAGATGTACGCAAATGTCGTGAATTATTACTTGGCATTTATAAGTGTCATTTGGTACCTGGCCGCAATCCTGGAAGCACCGTGCAAGGACTTTTTGCAGACAGAAAGAACACAAATTTCTTCAATGTAAGTACTAATATTATGTAAAAATATACTCTATTCGTATGAAGCTGCAAATATTAATTTGTTTATAAATCCTCACAAATGTAGAATATAATAAAAAAATGGTTTGTGTGGTTTCAAATATATTCAGTCAGCAAATTGTTTTTAGTTTTTCTTGTTCATAAAAGATAAGCAAGAATATTTAGTGACAAGATGGCTATATCAATGTCATTTTGTGATGTGTGTATATCTGTATAAAATTAATAAGGACAGGGAAGAGTGAGAGAAAGTTGGTGACTTACCTGATGTTCACAGTTGGCATGCACCATGTAGAGTTTGAAGTTCTTTAAATTTTCAGAAAGTTAGCCATCACTAAACCAGGAAAAGCAACATCTCACAGAGCTCTAAACACTTCATTTTTCATTTCCGGCCATGGGTTCCTTAATGAAAAATGTTCACAGTCCTCCCAAATTTTTGGAAAGTCATTCCATTACACCCTGTATACTTGTTCCTCCATACTGGCCTCTGAATCTCTTCTTTTACTTTACCTAGAATTTTGTGAATTGAATCCTCAATTTGGCTGTCTGACATAAAAAATCTAGAACACTCCTCAAAATTGTCTATAATTTACGGTAAGCCCTCTAGATCTCTCTCTCTATTTCTTGTTCATATTAAATATGTATGCAAAGATATCTATATTTTATTGTCATTTAGGGAGTTTGGCGAATACCCATACCAGAGATAGATCGCCCTGGTTGCTTTGCTTCTCACATGAGTCGCTGTATATTGTTGCTAATGGATGTCCTGCGAGAACTGAGAGATCATTCTTTGTTGCTAGAATTGTGTGTTGCACTTCGGAGGACGCCAGAACCAGATAAGTAAGATTTCTGCTATTTCATGTATTTTAGTATGGTAACAATGTGTAAGAGGCATTCGTCATTTGTACATTTTCAATAGTATTGTAAGCGCTATGGACTAATCAATTATACATCATTTATATGTTAATGTTTTTAGAAAATACCTTCGTGAACCAGAACGAGAACAACTTTCCCGTCAAGCTTTGTCATTAACACTTCAGACATTGCGTGCAAGGTTACGGGATGAGCCTTCAAGTGCACTTGTCTTAGAAATGTTCCGTACTTACCAGACAGTCCAAAAACTTTTGCCTCAGAAAGAAAAAACTTTTGCTTCCTTGCTTATAGAAGCATATAAGAAACATAAAAAGGTATGTTTTTAACTTTCTCGGGTTTTTCTGGTGAATTATCTGTTGAGAAAGTTCTCATGTTTCTAACCGGGTGGCATTAAACATACATGACGTTTCATCAACAATCACCGCCGACATCTTCAAGTGATTGTCGACGAAACGTCGTGTATGTTTAATGCCACCTGATTCGAAACCCGAGATCTTTTCCAACAAGATATTTTTTATTTGTTAATTAAAAAAAGTGTTTAATTTCCCATTCCCATTTTGAAGAAATAAAAATATATTAATTTTTTAATATAATAATTTAATTTGCTATTATTTCTTTTAAATAGATTTTTATTAAAACTATTTTTTTTACTAAATAAATTTTAGCATAATTAATTATTACTGGGCTTTCTCAGGAAAAAAAGGAATCTCTCTATAGCTTCTAAATAGCTACTCTAGGGAAAGTGGATGGGATCAAAGGAATAAAAAAAAAAGTAATCAGGCACTAAATGACAAAGGCGCT
This sequence comes from Eucriotettix oculatus, assembly GCA_034510155.1. Classification (NCBI taxonomy): domain Eukaryota; kingdom Metazoa; phylum Arthropoda; class Insecta; order Orthoptera; family Tetrigidae; genus Eucriotettix; species Eucriotettix oculatus. Next base: position 21,282,916 of record CM067382.1, on the reverse strand, counting down.
TGTACATATGAAGTTGGAGAATCTCATTTACCATATTTATGATGGATACCTGTCACTAACTTATTGATGATTATGGTGTTGAGTACAGTTGGAACTTGTATTCTTGTTCTGGGTTTTGCTTTCCTGTCTGTGTTTAGATGCTGGGCAAAAGTCACTACATTGGCAGCAATTTTCTTTGATTAAGGAAATTACCAAAATTCCATTCTTATCTTTACCTGGCCACACTTTTGGTAGGTTTGTCTTAAAGATGACTTAGTTTCTTTAAAAAGTAATTTTGTAAGTTGCTTGTGCAATCACCCCTCTAGCGAAAATTTATGCCCAACTATGTGCGCAGAACTGTGCTTTTTTGAGGTGGTCCTTGCAATGTGGCTGCTCCTTGCTCTGCAGTTCACAAAAAAAAGCATCCCAGACAAAATGCTTATTATAATTAATTAAGGCAAACCCAGATAATAACCATAACAACCATTCTTTAATAGTTGTTTTGACATGATTCTTTATGTTTGCCTGTGATGATAAATATACACTTATTTATGTTAATATAAGTTTTGAATAAACAAATTTATGAAGTTACTTTTAACAATTTGCCCTTAGACCAATAAAACTATTTAAACAGCAATTTTGTAATGCCATTGTTTGTTAGATATTCTGTGACAGTATAGGTACAATTGTAGAATTGTTGATGAAAATTAAATTGTGTGTAACCATAATTTCTTTCACCCAAAATTTAGTGTGAATCTGGGTCAGTAGAAGAGGCAATGAGTTTCTGCCAGAGAGAGATTCTAAACCAGCAGTGTGCGCCATTACCTCCAGTACAGCCAACAATTGTGCCAACACCTCCACCTCCTCCAGCACCTCCACATGTACAGGTATTAATTTTTTTACTGATGGAAATCTTTTGCATTATTAAACACTTAAAATAATTTACAATCTGGAATTTTAATTTGCTTACCGCTTTCCACATTCTTCATATATTTCAGACCATACAAAAAAATCTGAAACATTACAAAATTATTAACTATATTAACATAAATTCATATTGGTTATTTGTTTTAAAATAATAACCATTTATTTGAAACACAATTTGGGGCATACTGTTTTGAAAATCTTGGGCTCATTCTTCCTACACTTTTTGGTAAAGGAAGAGATTGTTATTGAATACTTAAAAATATTTATCTTTGAAATATTTTACTTCTTCTCAGTACAATAGAATTATTTAAAATAGATGTATTTTCTATTAATAAAATGTAATTTAAATTTCAAAATGATTTTGAGCTAATTTGTACATATTTATCTAAACATATTCTACAAATTTAGAAATATTATACACTATTTATTGTAATTATTAATTTATTTTCAAAATTTTCTTATTCACCATTTAAGGGTCTCCATTAGAATGTATCTTATGTTATATTAAATAGTTTGTAATTATTTGCCAGATTCCACCTGTACCTGTAAAGGGTTCAGTTACACCTACTCCACCTTCATCAAAGAAATCTGCAACAGTCGTGACTACAACGGCAACAGCAGCAGCAGTCACAAGTACAACAGCTGTTAACAAGAACCCAGCAACAACTCCCAGGCCACGTGGACGACCACCAGGTTCTTCACGTACTGGGCCTCCCATTCCTTCACAACCAATCTTGCCTCCCTCTTCTGCTCCTCCCTTTACACAATTACATCCTCTGTTTAATGACCCTGCTGCTCTTCTCAATATGCTTGATCCTCTTAATATGATGATGCAAGCTCAAATGAGCAATTTTCAAGCTGAGTTACTCAGACAGATTGCTGCATCATCTATGGGATCAATGTTGAATGCAATACCTAATATGGCTTCAAATGTTCCAAATACAAGTTCATCATTTATGAGGGAGAGACCAAATGTATCAATATTACCTGTATCTTCTGCATCCTCAACGCATACTAAACAGTCTGCTTCCCTCTTGAAAATGAGCAACACTCCTTCAACACCAAAAACAACCACTGTGATACCCCACTCTAAACCCACCATGCCCCTAACAAAAGTGAGTTCTCCTTCACAGATGATTAAGCATGGCACATCTCCAATGCTTCCAAAGTCTAGCGTTCGTACATCAGTAGTTAAATCTCCTACAGTCCTTACTCATTCTAAGCTTAGTGCCTCCAAAAGTGTTCCACCTGTGGCTCAACCAAAAGTGGCTGCATCTGAAAATTTCATGAAGACTACACCCCGCCCTGTTCACAACACATCTCCTTTTCAAAAACCCTCTCCCACTAAAACTTCACCATTATATTTAGGAATGCGAGATCCAAAATACCCAAACCAGTCTTCACTTGGACCAAGTACAGCATATTCATCTTCAGGAAGGAAAGGGCCTGAGAACTTGCTCTCTTCCAACTTTCCACTCAACCAAATCTCACCCCCATGCAGAAAACGTCTTATGAAATCAAATACAAATATGGTTACATATAAACAAGATCTTGATTTATTGGGAAGAAGTGGTAGTCACCCCGTTGACTTGGCTTCTTTAGCAATGTATAAGACAAACAAACCAACTTCGAGCATTGTCTCTCCCAGGAGTTCATACAAACCTAGTGATGGTAAAGATACAAGTGCTCAGTTGACTAGAGGCCAAAGTAGTGAGCCTCCTGACTTCCTTCATAAAAGCCAGACTCGTTCTCCAAAGCAACCTCAGAGAACTCACATTAATCCAAATTCTATTCCTAATATGGGGCGTGAAATTACAGTTTCATCCTCTTCTTCAACTTCAGCCCAGTCTTCAGGATTGTCTATGTTGAGCCGGTTGCAACAGCAGAGTGGTCAGTTGGAAATAATAGCGAAACCGAAAACTACTATGCCTTCACCAATAGACCTTCATGTTAATATACCATCATCAATCACTATAACACCCAAGAAATCACAACAGAGTTTGACACCTGAAAGCAAAATATTAAAAAAGGTAAAAGACATGGTATCAATTGTGGAAATTGGCAAAATTGCTCAACGAAACATAAATCCTCCTCCAGTATCAGTTCCAAAACCGTGGCCACCACCAACTCCTCCAAAGAAAGATAAGGAAACAGAGCTAGGAAGTGGAGTAGAAGTGATAACTTTGGAATAAGTTTTGAAATATTTGACATATTTCAAATGTGTTTTTCTGTGTAACAGAACATAGACAAGGTATATATTATTGGAATATATGTATGAAAGAACTTTATTTTTTCTGACTTAAGGATGATAAAATCACAATAATAATAAACTAAAATTGAATATTCCAGACACATTAAGTTTTTCTCCTGACATTTCTCATTCCTCAAGGAATTTATATATTTCTTCTGTACATATGAGCTTACACTTTTTTGTGTCACAATTTGTGATATAATGCTTATTGAGCATAATCAATTATCATTTAGAGCAAATTAAAAAGAAAAAAAACTATCCATCATTAAACAGTACTTTTATTCAACCAGATGTACAAACAAATTAATTTAAATTCATTTCACTCCAATTCATTGTAACAGAACCGCAAATCATAAGCTGAAAATAATAATTTTAGAGTTATCATCTATGGAAAGTAACCTATTCTCACAGTTTAATTACTTGTAAGATAATATTAATCTGTAATTTGTAAATTGATATTGTTAATATAATTGTTGTAACAATGTGTATGCAGTGAGTATATAGATGTATTGTATATTATACTATCTTCAATAATGTTCCTACTCTACAAAACTAGGCTAAAGATGAACCAATTGCCCTAGATAATATACTAGGATTTTTTAAATGAACATTGTTTAATGTTGTCAAACGTTTGTGGAAATTCTCATGAATTGTATTTGCAGTGTAAGATTTATTAAAACAGTCTGTGAAAATATCAAATTTGAGAATTATTTGTGAAATATTTTGTCATTAGACGTGTGTAACCATCTTGATTGTTATGATGTATTGTATACATTTGTGATTTTGTTAAATGATAGAAAATATAAATTAATTTCTTGGAAATGTTTAATTGGCCAACAGAAATTGTTTTAAGAATAGGACTGCTTGGTGTATAACCTTTAAGCTAGCAAACACATTCTGGCAATTTCCAGGATACAGTATTTTTTCTTTGTGGACTTTTGAGAGATTTTGGTAAAATTGTTGAGGAAATAATAACACTTAAAAGTATTAAAGAATATATTTGCTCTGTCAGAAGTGAAGTCAATATCATTAAGTATTGATCCAAGTTTGTGTGACCAGTTCTGGTTCTTGATTTTCTCCCCTGTAAACCAATGTTCAGCAACATTCGAAACACACATTCTTCTTTATGGTTTCCGTACCACTGTTTTTATTTATTCAAATCACGTACAACATATTTGCAACACAAGACCAAGCTACTTGCATTTGTAAAAACCTTTCCTTACTTCCATACACTATTTCAGCCTGATATTATACAGCTATTAAATGTCTTATATTTTAGATAACTTTTAGCAGTCTTGCTAAAAATACAAAATGTAATGTTATATACCTGCCAAAAAGTTTTAGGCACTATATAAAATTCCACTTTATTGTTTGTTACCTTTTAATATACTGCTGTGTGTCCAGATAAGAATATGATGATTCACTTGAATGAGAAAGTGACTTAAAAATAAAAAATAAGTGTTTGGAAGAAGCATTTTATTGGCAAACTTTACAGAGGACAAATATTAACATATAATCTTTTCAGAATTTAATTTGTAAGGGTGACCTAAGAAATATATATTGTAGGAATATATAAAGGTGTTATTTATTTGAATATTACATGTAGAGAACGTGATTTCACAAACTTTGTTTACCTATATAAATATGGCAATCTGTAGCAATTAAAATCAACATTTTTTAATGTTGTATTATTTAGATTACAAATAATCAATTAGTGGATCAAGATAGAAAAATTCTTCCAGGCCAGGAATCTAACCCAGGACTACCACTTGGTACATAGTACTATTTCAGTTGGTTAAAGAGCACCACATACCAAGTCCCAGGTTCAATTACCGATCTGCTTGAGATTTTCTATCCTAATCCTTTAATTCAGTTCCATTGCCTTCAAGATGTTTGAAAGCATTTCTTCTGTTCTTGAATTAGACTCAATTATTTGTTAATGTAAACATTTCTACAAATAACAATTTTAACAGAAAGTATTAAAGTAACTGCATTCAATCAATAATTTAATAAGCAAATTGGTAGTATTTACAAATATACAAAACTGCCAATGTGCCAGCTTTTATTCACTATTTAATAAAGTTCACAAATTAATAGAAGTAGTGAACTTTATTAAATACTGTAAAAAGCTAGCACATTGGCTGTTTCATATATTTGTAAATTTTTTATAGTAGCATAACTTTTTATCAAAGTGGTTGTATATTTACACACAGCTAATTTTATTTATTAAAATTTGTTTGCATTGGCTTAACCTGTTTTGTGATTAGAAAGGCTTACAAAGTATTGACATTTTTTATGTCCAGAATAAATTATAGTCTACACCAGGAAATGTAATACTCTTCGGGATATATTACAAAGCAGTAGAATCGGTCAGCCAACTGTGGCAACACTGCTGGATGTGGGGTCAGGTGTCTGTTGGTTGTCTACTTAATCTTGATATTGCATTTTTATGGTGTGGACTATTGTTGTATGTGCTAATACTATGTTATAGTATCAGATTATTAGTTAAAATGATTTAAGTTTGAGTTGAGGCAATTAAGTATCAACACACATTAGCTTACTCTGAGAATACAATCTTGAATGAACATCTTGATTGAATTTATTTTAATTAATTTATAGCTTAAAGTATGTCTTATATATTCCCATTATTATGAGTTTCTCAAGGATTGTGAATCAATTTATATTGTTCAAAAATTTGCATCCATATCACTTTTTAGCATTTTGTCAGTGATCCTACCTTCATATTTATTTACAATAATGTTTGTTTTTATAAAATTTGTTTTATTATTGAATCAGTTTTTGGGCTTCCATTCTGGTAACAATTTAAATCACGAGGGTTATTTATTCAATAAATTATTTTGAATTTAGTTCTAATTTCATATTCGTTAGTTTGGATTTGTCTTTAGTAGTGCAATTTATTAATGAAGATTATTATTGATTCAGCTAAATAAAAATGCAATACTTTTATAGTAATCTAGAATTCCAAAAGGTATAGACTACTTCGGATGAATGCCTGCCGCAGTTACATTATATAAAATTACACAAACAATACACATGGATTTCTTAGATACTTATCTGATGAAAACATCTAATTTACATATTTTGTACATTCTTTATATAAAAGCAATAGTATTTTTAATGGAAATTTAAACACAGTCCTGATAAATATAAACAGCATTCATCACTATCCATAGTATTCAATTTACACAAGATATAGGCTGTTTTAACATTTTCATTTTTGACTGAACATTGATGTTAATGTCTTACAAATAAAATACACAAACATTTATAGAAAATTAATTCCAAATTTAATAGTCAAATTTCACATTACAAATGTGGGGATGTATTAAAAATAAAATTAAAATATTATTGAGAAACATATTTGTTTACAATTTGGAGCTACTGAAGTTCTGTTTTACTACTTAGCTTCATTGCACTTTTAATTATTTTCTTCAGCCTTCAATAGTTTACAGTTCACCAAGGTTACAGGCACATAGGTTCATCCTGTTAAGTCCGTGTAAAACAAGCAATCCCTCATCTATATTTTGATTATCTAGCAACATATGCAGCAAGACTTAATTTATGCTTCTGTATCACAAAAAATCCATGTTTAGGGAACATCGCTTTCTTCTGATGTTACCATATTTGCCATTCTTAGAGATTCTTGATTGATTTTGCTACCTGGCTTCATTGATGAAGTACTAGAACTACCCCTTGAGGAATAAGTAATTGCTGTAGATTTACTAGCAGTAGCAGATGCAGCTCTTTTAGGGCAGAATCTTTCCATTAGAAGTTTTCGAATACGGTCCTTCCACACAAAAATTATGAATATGAGTACACCTTGTAAAGTATTAGCAATATCTGTAAGGTACCATAAGTATTCTGGACCACCTGCAGCCCAGGATATGATTTCTGTAGCCCAGTTTACACCCATTACAAGGAAGAGTTTAAGATACAAGTTGAATCTGAAACAATTAAATAGAGTATATTAGTTCCTGAAATAGTGTAAATGTTATAACTGTGGACATTACATTGAACGTCAAGAGTAATTACATGTACAGTGGTTTAAGAATAAATCCTGACATGTAAACGGTTCTCAGTTGGAAAAATGGTAAGTAGTGTGTTGTATTTTACTTTTAATTTCTTTGTGTAATTAAAGCAGTACTTGAATATTTGGTGCATAAGCATTCAAAGTAAATTTTATTAGAACCAAATTAATCTTAGAATGTGTAGGTGATGACTGCATATGATATGTCATTTTAATTTAAATTGAAGTGAAACTTAATCAAGATCAGAAACAAGTATTTGTAAATTACATTAATGTATTTAAAATAATGATCTATTATTTCATATCTTACAATTTTTTTGAGAATGTTAGATGAAACAATACATGACATATTTCCAGTATTTTATTACTGACTTGTGCTACATCTGGTTTCAATTTTCACTTTACTTCAATTGAATACCAAAAGTTCTCTTTTTTTTTAAATTCTTGTTTATAAAATAAGATTGCTTTTACTGAAGTTATAAACTGTTACATTTAAATGTTATAACTGTGGAAATGCTACTCTTTTGAAGGTTACATACTTCAGCTGTTTACCATATCAAACCAAAACAAATTTCAGAACAGAAAAAAGAAACTATTAAGAAAATTATTGTTTAATTCTTTGTTACCTTTGTTTGTTATCTTCATCATCGTGACGCCGACTTTCACTATTGTTAAACATGGATGCTTCTCTTTTAAGTTTAGCAATTTTGACAGCAGTTAGGATGAAGAGGATTATATTGCAGAGTATAAGGACAGCAACAGGCCCATAGAAATAGGCTAGAGCTGACATTGTATCTGTGAACATAAAATTCTTTTTACTCACAATTTTAAGCATGTAATGTTTAGGCATACCCAAAGAATGCTACAGTAAAATCGTTGCTACTTCATTTTAATTTGAAAATGAAAGAAAGACTTTCATAATTGAACTACACAAATTGAGGTTCACTTACATTGTGACAAAATGCTTTAAGCATTGTATTCATTCTGTGTGCAACAGACTAATCAATATGCTGCTTGTTCCCAAAGTACAATTACCTTTACACATTTGAAGATATCAGTTGTAGGTGGTTTGATCAAACTAAGTCAAAGTTCTGATTTGAACTAAACAATTAAAACTTTCAGCTAGGGGTAGGGCATGCTACATTAAGGAATAAAGTATTAAATTTGAGGGTCTTGTAAAATTAGCATTAGAGGGAAGATATGTGTAAGAACGAAAGAGGGAGGCAAATGATGGATTGTGCTTAGCCGATTAGGGAGGATGTAATATGTAGTAGCATTGTGCAATTGAAAAGGCTTGCACAAGGTAGGTTAGCATCAGACCAGTCTTCTGACTGAATACCACAACAATAATAAGGATTAATTTCAAAATTTTATAAATCTTACTATTAGTTTTATAAAATAGCCACAATGTAAGTGAACATCAATGTGTTTGGTTATTCTGTTTAATATGGACAAACTAGTTATGTGACAATTGCATAATTTAATCAGTAGTAACACACAGTTTACTGTGATATGGCTTTCTTACCTTTAAACCAGCATGCATTTATTCCAAAGCCTGGCTTCACATAATTGTTGGGTATTCCTTCATGGAAGTGCATCACCAGACACACTGTTAACATGATAAGGGGGCATCCCCAGGAATATATTGAATAGATGATAAATTTTTTTAATTCTCTCTCTTTCACTGATCCACGAAGTGATCGGAATCCACTGAAATGAGTATAACAAAATATGCATTTAAACACATGGAACTATTAGTTGGATACTTAACATAATGTTTCACTATTATGATGTAGCCATAAAAATGTATATTGTTTGCAAGTGATTAAACAAAATTATCAGTGCTCAAAAGTCTCCGCTAGTGTGATGTGTTTTCATACCATAGTTTTGAATAATTAATTCTTAATAGTTGGTGAGAATTTCACTTGATATAATAAAAATAAATATTTTAGTTCAGAAGATTGTGTGCATGAGAAAAACGTGTGTTAGTACTGTGTTATGATTTTTAATAAACCTAGATGTAATTGCTTCAATTTTAGTGTGATTGATTGTAGAAGTAGGCACCACTAAGTCTTCACAATCTGTCTGATTACATATTAATTAAGGAGCACTATTATCTCCGTATATGTAATTAAATATAATAACAAAAATAATTTACTGAGAAGGATGTGTGAGATTCAGATTACATACCTGAATGTCCAGAAAATGTCCAAACACATGACATTAAGCCAAAAGAAACTTGCCAAGAAGGAGAAGTAAATTATAAATGCTGAAACAAAAAAAAAAATACACTCAATGTTGTGAATATCATTGGGAAAATAAATTTTCAGACACAATATTTCCCTTATCTGTTATGATTATGGATTTATTAGTAGAATAGGAGTATTATATAATATAATAGTGGTTGATTAGTTGCATATTTATTTTTCCCAGTCGTATCCTATGCTAGACAGGAAAAGGTATTAATAGGATACCACAATATCGCTGTTTTAATAAACATCTTCCCACCCTAATGCATAGTTGTGTACAACTATGTACTGAAGTAGGAGGCAATTGTTTGACTGAGAGACAAGGTGAAACTTTGTCTTAATTTAAGGATAGCCATATAATGTCTGTATTTCTGTCCATATAAATTAGTTTGATCATAATTTTCTTTGACTTAATATTATTAATAAAATTCAATGAAAGGCCAAAAGTCAGAAACTTCTTTAGATTTTAATATTTTTTTACGTAATTCTTAAATCTAAATTGAACAAATACGTTAATACTTTCCTTAACTTGAAAATAATTTAAAATTAACTTCTAAATTGGAACATCATTAAAGTATAAACTTTCTTGTAGTTAAAGTCTTTCATTATAACAATAAAGTTTTCACTAATTGGTTTCAAAAACCTATCTACTCAGGTAGAATATTAATGTAATATTATGTGCTTCTTTGTTTTACCATATTTAGAAATAAATAGATAAATAATAAAAATAAATAACTTTTTTGCCATTTATGGTGTTCCGGCAACATTTAAATCATTTATTAATTTAAATTTTGCTACAAAATTCTCAACATTTTATAAATAATTTTGATAAACACAATGTTGTTTATGAAAAGGTTGTTATATTGGCCAGACAAAAGGCAAGATTCCTCCTTAGGGCCTGAGTGTTTGTGTGTGTTTTCAAGTACCCTTTCTGAGTACAAAGATAGAAAGGCAATGCCGGGCCTTGCCTACAGGCAGCAGCGTGACGGTCATCCCCACTCCTGTAGGTGTAACTCGTTCCTAAACCCATAAGGGCCCATGTAAAAACAACACTATCTCATTAAATTATTGAAATGTCACATTTTTTCATTATTATTCAGAAAACATTGCAATACGTTATTTAATAATTTTGATAGAAAACTAATTATAAAAATTCAAATGACGAAAATGTTTTTTTAAAAAAAACTATTTATGTATTATTCAGCGAGATTAAATAATAATAAAAGGACCTGACTGATATATATTTATTTTAATCGAATAATTAACTATAATTTGAAAAAGTAAGGATTATAATTTTTAATTTAATAGTGATAACACGACTATTTGTCCGTTTCTCGTTTGAATTTAGCTGTATTTTCGGAAATAATCGATGATTTTGTGAAACCAGATAGTACACTGAAAAGAGAATCAAATTCTAAACAAGTTCGCTTTCTAAGACAAATTAATGTTGGAGCGATCCTAAGCCTAAGTCAACAATTCAGTGTGGATTGTTATCCTTACGCAAAACACTGGCCTTAGTTAACAACACAAGATATACGACTTTATTTAACACAGGAAGCTTAAGAAACAGAGTGAACTAATTAAAAACTTTAAATTACATTTAAGAGCCATTTGTGAAAGATGCTAAATGACGCATCGAAACGTCGGTCTATCAAAATTATATTATAAAAATCTCTTATTTTCCGAATCCAGATCCTAGGAAAAACAGTTTACATTCTGCTCCAACAAATTTTGAATAGTAAATTATATATTTTTAATATTTATTTGAGAAATATGCTGATATATCTTCGCATCCAACTCGCAATACTGATTTCGGAACAAACTCAATATTTTTAATATTCCCATTTGAATTAGTATTTGTACCTTATATATTTGAAAATACTTATATATGGTGTAAATAAATAATCCACTTTAATTTGTCTTTTGCTGCTTTAAGAAGGATTTTAACGGACTCAAAAAGCGCTGTTTTTTTTTCGGGGGGATAACAGGCTACATGAGGGTGATCCTGAAACAGGCAACTCCCCTTTAATAGTATAGGAAGGGAAATGAAAAGGGGGGATGCGGAAGGTAGAGCAAGGTAGCCAAGGGTTGACTAGGGCCCCCGGGCTGTGGTTTAAGGATCCTACCCGGTGTTTCACCTAAAGAGATGCAGGGAAAACCCTAGAAAACCTGCATCAGGTAGGTCGGGCATTGGGTACTATTCTCACGCCCTTCCGAATGACGGGAGACGAGTTTGCTGTGGGGTCGCAGCATTCCCTTCTCCATGTCTCCACCAGTTTTAGGAGGCAGTTGGCCGACTGATCCAATGGGATCAGCGGACAACTCTTGCAATACGCCAAAGGTCTTCGACCCCAGTACATATACCTCCATTATAGGTTGTTTTTACTTGGAATCTTATGGGCCTACGAGCGAGTTACACCTATAGGAGTGGGGATGGCCGTCACGACCCCAGCGCTGCTATTGCCACTCTATCTATTTAAGGCACTCTGACTGAGTATACCCGAAAGAGAAAACGAAAATTAGATACCTAAAGAGCAAGTCGCTAATGACCTCGTTGGTTGGTGCGACTATGAACTGAAATAAAAGAAACGCAAGTTTCAAACCAGAATTAAGGAACATTTTGCATATTTAAAATAACCTTTTCAAAAACAATCTGTCTTAACAAAACATTTAAAAAAATCACACGATTGATTTCTTTAACGTAAAAAATATAGATGCTTCACATGAGATCAAATGTATGCGGTTTATTATGTTTTCTAAGTCTCCTTCTGACTTCCCTAAATCTACAATATCATCGGCAAAGAGCAGGGGTTTTATTTCTTCTCCTTGGTGCATGATTCATTTTCTATATTCAGTTTTAACTTTCTTCATCGCCTATTCTATAAAACAATCCAATAATACATATTCATGACAGGACTGCATCCTTGTCTTACCTCCTTTCTAGAATTCTGCTTTCTTTTCTTGATCTACAATTCTAATTACTGCTGACTGCCTTCTGTAGAAGTTATATACAAGGCTTCTTTCTCGATATTTTATTCCTGTGCTCTTCACTTAGCACTTAATTAAATTTTTTCCGGTTATGAGTGGTATCATAAGATACATTTATATTGCCTTAAAATGTTGTGGAACGTCTCGTTTATAAAATATTTTAAATTCACTACATACAGCGGTACTTTAATAATATTATTTCTGATTGATCAAATGAGTGGAATTCACTAATTCAATTATAGGATCTGATTTTGGAAGAACAAGAAACGCCAAAAACGCGTACCTTATAAAATTATTGCATTGGTTATGTTACAAATATAAATTCTCTAGTTTATTAAATTGTTAAACCAATTTGTTCACTATTTTCATAAAAAAGTTTTTCAAGTATATTTAGCTTCAGGTTTCTGCTTCTCTATAGCCTTTATCTGTTTTTACATGTATTCTGGCAATGCGGGAAGATACCGCGGAGGACGCAAACCACGATCTTTTTTGTCTCTACTTGCCAGCTTTGAGGTCTTTTTTTTCCCCGAGTGGACCAGATAACGCTTGATGCTACAAGCAACATCACTCCAGAGGCCTCATAAACTGCAATCTTTGCCATATGGTTGGATAAACTCGGGCCAATTACTGGATAATTGATCACCGTACGCGCTACGCTGGAACTGTTACAAGAATCGGCTGCTCCCAAGACTCTTTATTCATGCTGAAAGAGACGAGTTCCTCTCTCATCGAATTTCCGCGGGAAAAGTTGACTTGATAAAATTGTTTTTTAAGTGGATGGAGAAATGCCCAGTTCCTTAGCAATATCCTCTTACTGCTATTTTATCTAACGTAATTTAAAATTATGTATTTTCTGCTGACGCAATTTATGATTATGGTCTCTGACCAAGAGGCTCTTCGCCCGTCACGGGCCACAATTTTGACGATTTTACCATTCCAATAATACATATTCATGCTAAGAATTATTGTTAAGAATTGTAAGAGAGACGGTTGGCCGTCACTCGAAATGTTTTCTTAACCTTCTGATGAAGGGGGCGGTGCCTCCGAAAATTTAAGACTCCAAAACCCTACATGGTGCCTGTCATCTGTGGACTTCAGGCAAGCCACCAGCTTTCTGTCTCTCTTTTCTATCGTCATTAATTGTTTTAATTAACAATGCAATTTTCTGATCTGTAATATTTCGTTATTAAATGCAGGTTGGAGAAAAGATATAGGTACTATATCGGATATTTGATTGAAGGTCACATTTTCAGATAAGGCGGATACGAGTTTCCTTCCTGTGCGAACGAGTTGCTGGTCTCCTGGGATCTCGCCACTTACAAGAATCTAGGGCAAGGTCTACTACAACCATGCGGGGACAGATGTCTTCTACTGCGTTACATTTAGAGGTGAGTACTTGAAATTCTTGGCAACGGTCATAATAAATTCATTGGAATCTAGAGAGCCTCGACGAGGGCCGATAAGTAAGTTGCCGTGATAGGAATAAGGACAAGAGTTTTATATATATTTATTTTATTTTTCAACTTTTTTTCCTTGTTTCTGGTAGATACCCTTTTACTAATGTCTCTGTCATTACTTTTACCCCTCTAAAAATACTATTTGTCAAATACGCTTCTGTCTCTCCGTTATTCTCCTCGTTTAAGCTGACGTTTTCCCACCGAACCATGTTTTAATGTTGGGGAACAGACATAAGTAGACGTGAGCCAGGTGAATACGGTAATTTCGTGCAATTTAGCGCTGAAAATTCCGGATGAATACGCAAGTGCTTTATCGTTGTTAAAAAGTTTTTTTTTAATCCAAGTGGGATCGTTTCTCCTTCAGTTTCCTATCGAATCGAATCTGTAGCACTACCCCGTAATCGTTCTTCCTTTCGACTGAAAGTCCATGAATCATGATTATTCCTTTTGAATCTCAAAATATCTTCCGGCTGGTGGGACAGTCTTTGTCTTCTGAGGACCAGATTCATCAGGAATAATCCATTTTTTTTCACTGTCGCTTGGTCCCTGACGTGTATCCAGGTTTCCTCATCGGTGCCAACTCAACGCAGAAACTCCTGCCAATTTCGCTTTAAAAGGTCCAAACACCATTTCGAAATGGCCGTATCCGCTTGTCCATCGTCAGCAATCGCGGCACTCATCATACTTAACGTATCATATAAAATATTGATTTCCGTTCCGTACGACGCACTTGTTAGTCCGCGTGCTTTAGTTCGGTGATCTGCGAGAAACATGTGTACCTTTTCCACGATTTCCCAGGTAACTATATCTGCCGGGCGGTCCTCATCAAAAACGACTACGTTTAAGTTCGGTGAGCCAATATCTGACGGTCATCGTAGATGATACTGGGTCCCCGTAGACAACATTCCAAAATAAAAAAAAAACGGAATCGGCAGCGATATTACATTTTTTCCATTGAAACGCTAAACAGGTGCTATGCAGCCAAATAAATCTGTCTGAAATTTAGTATGGTGAAGTTTGGCAGGCAATGTTCCTTGTTCTGGTATTCAGTCCTAAGACTGGTCTGATGCAATCCTCTATGCTAATCATTCCTGCGCCAACCTTTTCATTCCCTCATAAATAGCACAACCAAGATCCTTCTTAATCTGCTTAGCGTATTCTATCCTTGGTCTTCCACACACTTCCCTCTAATGTTAATTTTACGAGACCCTCGTGTTTCAAAACGTGGCCTATTAATCTATCCCTCCTCTTGGTCAAAGTCTTCCAAAATGCTCTCTCTTCCCATATTCTGCTTATAACTTCCTGGTTACTAATTCTATCCACCCATCTGATTTTCAGCATTCTTCTGTAGCACCATATTTCGAAAGCTTCCATTCGTTTCCTTTCTGCAACCCAACTTTTCTCTTCCATATAACGTCACGCTCCATACGAACATTTTTAGTAATGATTTCCTAATATTCATACTTATATTAGCCGAAAGTAAATTCTTCTATTTTGCGAAAGCCTTTCTTGCCTGTGCTATCTTACTCTTTATGTATACTGTACTTTTACCATCCATAGTTATTATGCTTCACAGGTAACAGAATTCCCTACCTTCCGTCAACATATCCTTTCCCAATCTAACAACCTTTGTTATTCCACTCTTTCCTATACTACACTCCATCACCTTTGTTTTCCTTCTATTAATTCATGCCATTTATTATGGTTTTCAAGTCTTCTGACTTACCTAATGTGGGATGTGGTAGTTATGTGGAAATGAAAAGGCTTGTGCAAGATAGTCTTAGGATTGAATACCACAACAACAACATGATGGTTATAGTAGGAAATGTTAGGTGGTGCTGTAGTCGTGATCAAGATGTTTTTAATTTTCTGACCAAAATTATTAGTTTTGGATTTAACTCATAATAAAAAAATCATTAAATCCCAAATTTTCTGGCCGACCATTTGCATAATCTGACGTACGTATCAATGCATGTGCAAGTTCATTCCGGCGCAGCTTGGCAATGTTTTGACATTTCTATTTCGGATTGCCGAGTTCTGATATATTCCGTGTATTGTAATTGTCTGCATACTGAGTATATTATTTATTTATTAATTCGACATTGAACAAATGAAGTTATGTCAAATAATATTTTGTGCAAATGTGGAAGGTACAGTGAATTACGATTGTACACATACTTTATTCGGCCGCATTCCATCTAACTTCAATGCGATTTCAATTATAGCGGGCGTGAAAAGATAAATTTTCAAAATTTGACCATGTAATCTGTTACTCTTGCCACCGTCGAATTAAAGCATATTGAGGATTACGAAACAAGCTCTTCAGAAATTCCTTGTGACTAATCAGTGTTGTATAAACTAAGGCGAGTAGATGGTAATGACCTCCGGGAATTGCCACGAAACCTTAGAAAGCAGGTGTCCTCAAACCTGTCGTCCAACTTTCCTTCCATGAACCTTCGATAAAATGAATCGTTTGAACGCACTACTCTTACAGAAACAGCTACATTTTACATGTTTCGCGATATCCCAAAAATGGTAATTTTTGTTTACTTTTGGTATCGAGAACAGGCGATTCGATTCCGATTTCACAGTCTCCAAGATGGACGTTTGAAAAAAATACCCTTGGTAATAATTTAGTTTGCTTAATTGAAGCTCTCTTTCTAACAAGTCGTAACAATTTAAGTTTAAAAAATAAAAAACACGTATGTTAACATACACCTCTGAAAAAAGGGTTTTTACTTCAAATCCATGGTGGGAATTTTGACTTACAGGATTTGAGATTGGTTTAGAATTTGAATAATATTTTAATAACAAGTAAGGGTATTAATTTTTATAATCCCTGCACAGATCTCAGAGACTTCCTTAACCCCGGTATAAACACGAATCTCGGTTGTGTTTTTACCCCTTCCACCAGCACTCTGGGAGCTGCAGAGCAACTTGAGTTGCTTGTTGAATGTCAGTATTAAAATGATCTATTTCTATAAACCCGGATTCAACATGAAATTCGGATGCTTTCGTGTTACACATCGCCATCAACATCTCTAATGGTACTCTCCATTATCAAAGTAATTGATCCAGAAAAATATTTATTCGACGCAAATGTTGGCCGTTTTTGCATGATTTAAAAATCCCGTTCCTCGCACTGATGGTTTCTTAGTTGCAAGGAACACGTGTACTAAATTTGGTTGAAATTGCTCCACCCGTTCGGGGAGCGGAAATTTTTGAATATCCATAAATTCGTTATTTCCTTCCAATGTGTATTTTTCTGGGAGAATTAATTTGATAGCGTTTTCGCTTTTTTTTTGCGTATAATTTCAACCCATTCAGCGTCGAAGTCATAGTGATGAGATGCACGTTGCTTCATTTGTTAATAAAAAGAAAAGTCAAGTTTGGTATCGAAATCGGTGCTATGGGAGTCTTTGACTTTGATTCTAACATTAAGCATGCGATTTAAATTGCAGTTCATCCCCTAACCTTTCTGCATAAGTTTAATTTTAGTGATTATCAGGGGGGTAAATGTGACACGTAGGTCCAGTTAGAACACTTGATGGCTCCAACGGAGGTGTGGTTGGGCGCATCTCTTACTGTCTTATGGTACCGAGCTAATTATTACCATCTTAAAAAACCGGACTTAAAAAACAGTGAGTGTGTCTTACCCTATTCGGTTACCGGAAATACTTTTGACACACTTAGATTACTGGCGGCAAGTTTTCATTTCTTTAATGCACTGGGAGTATTTTTGTGCTCTTATAAAGTGTTCATTTAATTTACTGAAAATACTTTTAGGCCTGCTATGTACCGGAAATACTTTTTACACTCCCGAGATACTGGGAGTATATTTGTGGTTGATATTGTGACGCTTTCGATGCAAGAATTAAATAATGTACCGGGTTAATATAATTAAATACCTGAGAAAACGCCGGGTCCCCAGCGAGTTAGTTAATAAATATGCAAAATGTTTTGTAAGTTAGAATGCAAATGATTGAGGATTGCAACTCTGGCGCTAGAGATGGATTTTTCAGTAACTAAAAAACGTTTGTCCCGTGTGCGAAATTCTCGAAACACGATTAAAAAGAATCATTGCTTAAATAAAATGTTTTCTTACGCTTAACAGCTATGTAATCATAAGTAATGCTACTTTTTTTATTACTTTACAAATATGCATAATGTTTTATAGGTCGCAGCGCAGATGAATTATGTAAAGGTCACGGCCGCACACACTCAATTTTATTTTCCGTACATGTATCTATAAACACTATGTCATGGTAATCAGAGCGAAAAGATGGTTCAAGTATCTTCTGCTTACATATATAATTGACTGTTTTTGTGTGCTTATTCAAGGTACCAGTACATTTAGTGACTTGATTAAGGTACTGAGTGGTTCTGATGAAAGTAGGAAGCATGAAAAGGTAAATTTCGCTCATGGCTTTATCACGTGTTGACTAAGATATTGCTGTCGAATTAAATACTTTAGCGGGCTGATATAAATGAATTCCCTGGCATCGCCGGGCACCCAGATAGTTGGAATAAAACAAATATTTCTCTCGTCATTTAATAAGTACTGCGTTGCGTTGATACTGCATTGAGACATTAAAATATTCTTGACGATTGGGTCTGTTTAATTTTGTGTCTATTCTTCCTCGTTCGAATTCACTTTACTGCATGTGAGAAGAGTTTTATTTAAATTCCTACGGACGCTTTGTATCTGTTTATCGGCACTTTGTTTGTAAATGGCCCGGAACCAGCTATTCTCAGAGGAATGCCATTACTTGGCAGATTAAACAAACATCTCTGATACGTTATGACTGCACCGGATAGTAAAATAAGGAAAATAAAATTTAATTACGATTATTAAAGCATGTTTAACGTTTCTTATTTATATTTTATCAGCTGGCTGAGAATAAGTAGTAGACGTCAATACTTATAAAATTATACCTGATTAATAGAATTAACCAATTCCGCAATCTATGATAAATGCAGAAAGTTGCAAGGAGGAGAATTGGCAGAATTTTCAGGTTACATTAATGGTGCCATAAGTACTATGCCATTCTTTATATAATTTTCATAATATTGCCACGACTTCCACACGGAAAGCGTTTCGGAAGAACACAAAATTTAGCATCGTCATTTTTTTTAAAAAAAACACGTTGCATAGCGCGAACTTTATAATCCACCGAGTGCACGACATGTGAAACTTAATGTATGAAATTTGATTCACTGTATAAAACAAATATGAAAAATAATGTAATCTAGCAACTCTTCAATAGAAAAAAAGAAATTGATTCTGTGCAATTGTCACTTGATTTTATATCGTCAGACATTACACGCCGTCAAGATTGAAATCATGTAAAAACCAAATTTGTTTTGATATTGTAAACATTCCATAAAAAATTGGATTTAAATTTGTAGATGACTATGGCAATTCCGAAAGCTCCTGGGATCAAAATTAATCTATATTTTCGGTTAATTAATTGATGTGACTGATAAAACACAGATATTTTACCTAAGTTAATCTTTTTTTTTCACGAACGTCGTCGCCGTACGCATTCACTTAGGCTACGTAAGGACATAATGTAGCCTGTTCCATACAAATAGAGTTGCGGGAAACACCGTCAAAGTAATTGACTTCGGCAAGTATTCAGTCGACGCAAATATCGGCCGATTTTGCATATTAAAAAATTTCAGGCCCCTCTATGTCCTCCCCTATGGATTTACCTCGAAATCGCTGATTTCGGAGTCACAAAGAACTTGTGTGCAAAATTTGCTTTTAATTACTTCACGCGTTTAGATTTATATGCGGAACATACACATAAACACACACACCCGTACGAAATTTGAGCTCTTTTTTCACATAAAACAATGAATTTCATTTATAATAATAAGGTAGTTGATCCATCTGTTTGGTTTGTTTAGCTCTAAATAAATTGTAAATTTAATGAACGTTTTATTTAAAGTACTTAGAAAATGTACAAAAATGTTTCTCTCTCGAGTGCGGCGCTCACTCCTCAGATTGGAAATCCGCTGACGTTACAAAATTAGAAAACGCTATATAACCAAAAGAAAAGAAACCAAACACCCGATAATAACTTATATACTAAAATGCAACAAAACTTCCTCCCCCCTCAGGTATAAGCATATACCACCATCTATTCACCTACAAACAATATGTAACAAGGAACAAACAAATCCAAATAACCGTCTTCCAACAACTGAAAACGAAAATCAAACTACCTATCGACTCAAACTTAATATAAATAAAGATAACAACAAATCCTTGACACATCGACCCCGTCCATTAAATCCTGTCGCCCCGTGGTCATCTTATCCATTGTAAACAAAATCCCTGAAAGACCCCTGGGCGAGAAATTATAGAACCCATCTAAGTATCCTTCCTATATACAAAAAAATTAAATTAAATATGGTAATTAAAACCAATATACTTATCAATAAATAAACAGAAAAAATTAAGTAAAAATAATTTGGCTGAAGAGAGGGCTTAACCTTCTGCCAGCCCACCTCACTAAGTGAGGGATGAAATAAGTTAAGGGGGAAAAACAGCTCACAGTGAAGTTTATATTGTTTTAGATATAGAAATGTGCGAAGAAAAAGTACTTTTGTGTTAAAAATATGTGTAAAATAGGTTTTAAATAATTATTCGTTTTTTAAATGTTGAGGTATTTATTTTATCATTAATTTACGATCCGTATTTTGACTACTTCTTCAACGTGAATTTCTGTCTGTTTTCCAAATGAATATTGTAATGTGGCCGCATTATAAATACCAATTGATGAAAATGAGAAGGGTTGTTCGTACCTGAAGGGTAGCAGGTCGTGAGTGGGACTTGCCTACCACTCCATTGGACGACGGCGAGGAAAGTGTAACCCACCGTGAGGCAGGACACGTAGCTCATGAGCGACAGTCCGTGTATGTTTCGAAGCTCCTTAATGACAGCATAAACGAGCAGCGTTGCGATCAGACAGGGCAGTGAGATCACCATGCCCATGGGATACACTTGGTAGAAGACTTCCGATTCCTCGTCACACGCTTCACTGGGAAAGCAGACTAGCGCCCCTTCGCCGTCCTCAAAGTCATCCAGGCAGAAATCGTTAGGGGGGTTGATTTCAGTGGTGGATTGGTTGAGGGAGCCGTTGCTCAGCAGGTTGTATGATCCTCCGGGAACGAGGTAGCGGCCGCACAAGCAACTGCTGCCGAAGAGCAGCGAGAAGTCTGAGTGTCGTCTGCGGAAGTCGTCGGGGTCGGCGTCGACGTCGGTGCAGTTGCCTTGGCGTAAGGCCTGACCCTGCGGGCAACACTTGCGCAGGCATGGCCCGGCCATGCACGGACATATGCGCGTCTCGCCATTAGCATCACGCCAGTACGTTCCTGCCGTGTAAGAGGCTCCCCAGGCCGTCGTCAGCGTCCCGTTGTCCGCTATGGAGCCCGAGTCCACGACGACGCTGAGCGCCGGCTCGCACGGCGGCGTCGCGGAGGCGCGAGTTCCTCCCAGAAGCGGCAACAGAAGCGGCAGCAGCAGCAGCGGCAGCACTGCTCGTCCACTCAGCGTCTGCATGGCGACTGGCCACAAGCCGCGAGTTGCGCAAGGCGGACGTCGCGCTCGCTTCACCTTGCATCACAGGACCTCGATGAGACACTTCCCATGCTTCATGCTCTCACTCACTTCGCATTTTATATATTTCAATGTCATTTATGAATTATTTTAATGTTTCACTGCCTTGGGTGTGATGCTACCAACTAATGTCTTACGTATCAGAGCTCCGCGTGCCTCACGGTACGTCACGTCCCTCCGATGTCACGTTTCCGTGATCTGCGCTCGCACTTAGTTCTAAAATCAAGTCATTTTTCGTTTCTACATTATTAACGTTATAAATCCTGATATCTCCAATATAATCGCTCCTAAACCAATTTATCATCGAAGGCAAGTTGTAGAGAATTTAACTCTCTTTTCAAGGCACTAACATGGACAATTTCCGAAAATACACCTATATTTGAATGAAAGAAAGACAATATCATTATTTGATTGAATGATATAAAATATCGACCAGTTTTGAAAGACATACTTTTTATTTAGTTTAAACGACGATTCGTCGCTACAAATGGAAAATAAAAACATATGCTAAACGTGTAAAATATTATATTGTTTCTATGTACTCTTCTATCACATTTCAGTTGAAGGCAAGTATAGATTTTTGACATTTGACATATTTTTTCTTTCATAAACATGTCAATTACAGCGTTATTTTTAAGCCTTTAATCTTTTTTCGTGAGCGGGAATTTTATTCTGATACAATATTTAGATTAATTCCTATGACTGACTGGATTTACAGCCCTTAAAGGGCCTTGACATCTCGCCCAAAATTGTTGCCCATTCTTCTCTGTTCGTCGCCTTGACGTCAATCTCCTTACTCCCATTTTTCTGAGATTCTCCTCGACATCATCCATCCATCCATCTCGTCCTTAGTCTACCCTTCAGTCTTCTTCCTCCATGCTTCCTAACTGCTCTTCCTTCAAGTATTATTTCTAGATGTCTTCAGATTTTAATCACTATTCCTGGATTGCTATATAGTATTTTTTTCTTCATTATTTCTCGTCTTCTATTGCCAATTGTCAGGACTATAATTTTCCTATACCATTCTTATTTTTCACCAATATTTTTTATTTTAAAAAACGTAAAAAATAAAACATTAGTGAAAAGTATTCTTATTAAAAGAAGTAGTCAAATCAGAGGTAAAATAAATAGCACACAAAGTTTCCTCAGTTCTGGTTGGCTTTAAGTTTATCACCTGGTTTGTGTTTTTCTTGCGTTTCTCAGGCATCTGATAAAAGTAACAACGATTGCAGAAAATTGATATGGTATTTATCTTATCATTTATTTTTGTTTGTAATTTCGCTACTTTTTTTGTAATTAGCATACTTCATTTTTTATCTATCAACATTATTATTTCAACAATATTTTTGTCCTTTACCGTTTTAGTCTCTTTTCAGTTATCATTTCCATTATAGCCTCTTAGTCTCAACGTTCTTTATTGTACGTTGAGTTAATATAAAATCAGATAACGGAATAAAAAGATTATCATCTAAAGAATTTATCGATCCGTAATTTGAAACACAAATGTAAAAGCTTAATTGCAAAAAAATTGGAGAAACATTATTTTGTCAATTGAGTTGGAATAATGATTTTCGTCTTTTTCTATTAATTCACATCTTCACCGATAGAAATCGCGACGGTGCCTAAAGGTTTACAGATGTCTCGTTAAATGTGTAAAATCATCCTCTTTGTCAGTTTTTAATTGATTAAATATTTAACTATACTACATTTCGTCTCTCATTTGAGACTTCTTCATGTATAAAAAATTAGCTGTTCATGGAACCTCTCTCCATAAAATGCATTTCGGTTGAATGAATAAACAACTAAATTTGTATACCTGAAAAAGTCTTAAATTGGGGGACGAAACGTAGTATAGTTCAATATTTCATAAAGTAAAAACTGAGGTTGTTTTAACTTATTTAATGTATGTTTAATTGTCAGATAAACTATTTATTATCTGACAGTTTTTTTCCAATTGGCACCAAACCAAAAACATAATAATGATTTAAAAAATGTATTTCCGAGTGTGAAGTTCTCGAAAGCAAGCTTCGCCAAAAGCAACCATATAATGGTGAGACATTCGATGTCGCTATTCGTTCGCCTACAATAATTGTAATTGTTCAGACATTAACGAAATACCTCTACGTAATTTTACTGGGAAGCTGTTGTTATTATTTTTATCGAAATTATTAGGCAAGCGTATTTTACAAAATGATTCTGATATGACAAAATTGATCGGTGAGGCCTGATCTATGCAGTACTTTACCTATTATAAAATTTAATTTACTTTTGCAGATGCATTTCACGGATTTTGTTTTTTATACTCTGACTCTTAAGCTTTGAAATAGTGCTTTTTAGAAGCATGGTATAGTTTTGTTGTTACCCCAATATATGTGTTTTTATTAAAATTACCTGCTGTAACTGATTGCTTTTAATATTTTTATAAGAAGCCACAAACATTAGTACTTAAGTAAGACGAGAACTTTGTGTAAATGAAAATGGAACTTAATACAAAGTCATTATTTTCATTGCAATTCGAGACGCAGTTCATGGCCCAGGTAGTCACGCTACGTCAGGATGATAAGCCCAGACACACAAAATATAACTCTGGCACTGTGCCGTGTCATAATAATTCAAGGATAATCACACAGCAAAAGCGAAAACTACGCTTCAGACGCACGATCGATGCATCTCTGTGTTGTTGAAGATTAAAAGCTATAAATCCCTTTAGAGGTCAAACATTTTCACGCATGGTAGCACTCTCTTGCACATCCGTCTAATCGTCTAATACCCTTAACTTCATTTTTTTAAATATACAGAAGTATGTAAAAGGCACCTCAATATTTGTCTCGCCAGAATTCATCAAAAATTACCGCCAAAAACTGTTAAAAAATTGACAAATTTAACAATTCCCAACTGGTATTAACATCTGAAGAGATTTAAAATGATGGCAGGAACTATAGTCCGCGCCACGGAAATCTAATACTCACTTCATCTTTGCTTAATAGACACACTCCAATTATTATTTTAGAAAAAAATGATTCCTCATTTTTTTTGTCATTTCTTTCACAAACCATGTCTGTTCCTCTCGTCTGTAAAATGAAACGAATTTATGACTTTGGCTTTATCCGTTAATCAATGAAAATTTTTTCCAATGGTTTTCCTGTTTCCCCTTTATAAATCTTAAACCTTCTTCCAAGGTAGTTAAGTGAAAATCATATTATCGTTGGTCATCTTATACGAAAATTTCAATCAACGGATTGAATCGGAAAAATTATATGTATTTGGGAAATGTACAATCGTGGTCCGTCGCGCGCCAGTCACGACTGAAACGACTTTACCCTAAACTGAAAAAGAAAAGTTAAAATTTTAATTTAGAGACCTTGGGGTCACGGACTATACAATCTCTTAATTTTTTTCAAGCAGATCACTAGTTAATAATGGTCGGTGAGACAACTAGCACATTGAAAATAAAAACTACTAGATGAGTCCCGATGTTTCTGGGGTACTTATTTGTATATCTTTCGATCGACTTTTGATTTATGCGACACCGAACACATCCTTTTTTAACATTTACGTTTTCACGCCTACCTAACCGGACGGAAGGTTTATTTTATCATAACCGCCATGAGGACCACAGTAATTTAATGGAGTGAATAAATAAACAGGAACATTAAATTATATAAGCATGGTATCTTTAAAGAGGTTAAAACATCCCTTATCATTAAGCTTTAAAAATTTTCCTGCACACCGAGCACACACGGTGAAAATTATGCCCTGTAACCATAAGGAAGTTAAAATTCCCCTTTTATTCAATTCCTTCAATCTTGCGCCACGATAATCAAAAATATTCAAATAAAAAAGTATTTCTGGAGAAAAGTAAATTTATTTAAAATATTCTTAAGCTTAATGTCTGAAATGATTCACTGTATAAAACAAATGTAAAAAAATAACGAAATCCGAGAACTCTTTAATAGAAAAAATATTAATTATGTGGAATTCTCACAGGAAATTATTTCGTCAGATTTTACACACCGTCAATCAAATCTTTTAAATTACTTTGATTGAAATTTTTTTCGTATCAGCTATTAATTACAAAAAACTCAAAGAACACACAACCTAAGATTCTCAGAGTTCCTCTCTTATATTATAACGCTAGTCCTTGGAATTAGCAACAAATCTTCTAATATAATTACTAAAAATTATTACCTATGTATTTCATCTCCCTTTCATGTTCCCTGAAGTTCTTATTGCAAAATATAATTGAACAAATGTGCAACTGCCGTGACACCATGTAATTTTTCATATTAAAAGACAGTTATAAAATAATTTATGATATATTAATGCAAACGCGCGACTCTTAAAAGGCTTTGAGATATATAGCAATTACCAGTGGTTGATATTGTTATTAACTAGTGAATGATCTAATTTTTTTCCACTAAAATTGGCTCAGAATACAAATTGTGATGGGCATTAAATTATCATTATTAAATAATTGAGAGAACGGAGAATTGATCCTTAATACGAAATTTAATTTAACACTAAAAAATTAACAATTTTAATTTATTTCTAAATCTAAAAGTAATGATATAAATCAAATGACGAAACGTAATGGAATATTAACGTAAGAATATGTACTCAGTACTATTTCGAAACTTTTTTCTTACTTCAAATTTGTTTTGCGCAATTATGTTTCTTGGTATTCGGCGTAATTTCCTGTGGCCAGGTCCGGATACTATACGTGTCTTTATAAGGAGAAGCAGAATTACTCACTTCCGGAATATCGCTGACTTCATAAGCATGAATGTTTACCATTATTTCTTTTTCACTGACTGTAAGGGCGTCGAATAAATAGTTTTTGGCGTCTATAAATTTGACTGTGCTCCTCCCGGCGTAATTTAGAGAGAGGAGAACGAATAGCTGTGGGAGTAGAGGGGAGTTACATAAAAGTAACGCGAAAAGAATCGAGGAAGGTATCTATTCCGGAGTTATGGAAATCATTGAGTTTAGTCGTGACGTTCAATGAGGTGGGTGTAGTGGGAGGGGGTGAAACAAAGTTCCGCATATAAACTCAAATGCATGGAGAGCTTTTTACTTTGTAAAAATGTTTCTTACCACCCAGAAACAAGCACTGTTAGGGTAAGACACCCATATCACTTACACAGGTGGAGGTGGAGGTGGAAGCGTTGGCAATATGAGCAATCTAAAACGGCATTTGTTAGTATCGCTTTGTTTCATGGTATCATTTTCTGTAAATGTCTATTTTCAGTCCCTAATGATAATCAAAGGGCACACGAGGTGAAATGTGCTTTACATAAAAATAATGCGAAACCGACCGAGAATGGTGTCTCTTCCGGAGTTATGGAAGTCACGGAGTTTAATCTTGACATTAATAATAATAAGTTATAGTTCAACTCGAGGGTGTAGAGGTAGGGGAGGAAGAGCGTTAAAGCCTGTTAAATAAAGATAATACGAAATCAACCGAGCATGCTATAGAATCGGGGGTCTTGGGAGTCACTGAGAATAATTATGACTTTCCCCGTGCTGATTTAATTGTAATTCATTAATTGTGTGGCTAAACGGGGTTGCATACGAGAAGAGTACCCTTCCCTTCCAGGTATAGTATTTTACACTGTCGAGGGGTATCACAACTATTTTGCACTCTATTAAGATATCGGAGTTATTTTTTAATCTGTTATTAGCTCTGTAGTATTTTGTCTCTCGAGGTTCAGGGAGTATATTTTATTCTCAGTATTCAATGTACCGGTTTAGGCTTTTTTAAAAACGTACTGTGCTTATTTACGGTACCATTAGATTATTTGTCGCTCCAAAACGTACTGTGAGTCATTATGCCGATTTTAATGAAATTAACACTCCGTCGATACATGATGGGTGAAAGGAAAGGTTAAAAAATGTGACGCTGTCGATGCCGGTTTAGTAATGTGTTGAACAGGAGATTATAGTTGAATAAAATACTGTATCGGGCTAATATAGCAGTAAATGAATATACAAACAACGTAGCACCGGATAGGGTCTTTAAATTATAGCCCTGGAGTCCTATTCAACCTTTGGCTACCTTACTCTACCTTCCGAATCCCCTCTTTTCAATACCCTTTTAAAAAAAAGGTAGTTGTCGCCGTTGGCAGTAGCAAAGGGCTTTGTTATTATTTAATAATTTAATTTACTTCACAATTGTTCTACGATAGTGCTTCTTGTACATTGAACCGAGTTTGTTGGTCTATTCAACAATAAATTAATTTGAAGCGTCTACAGTGTTAAATCGGAAATATTTAATTAATGGGAAAAAGTTTATTATGGTAATAGATTTCCATTTTCTTTTCTGCTTCAGTGTCTCTTATACCAAGAAATATGTAATCGGAATTTGTCCATTCATGGCCGTAGCTGTCAATTTTTTTACCTTAAAAAATTTTCTTCTTTGCCAGCTGACAAAGAGTTTCGATTCATAACTATACAAAGTTTGAATATGTCGAGCTTTGTGGCTGCAATCTACGATCTGCGGACAGCATTGACTTTCTGTTACAATTTAAAGAAAATTGATGAAGAGTCGCATGGAATTCTTGTCGAAGCTTACGGTGAGAATGTTTTTGATTTAACACAGTGCTCTGAGTTGTTTAAGAAACTCAAAAGTGCCGATTTCAACGTGAGAAACGAAAAACGTGGAAGACCGCATAAGGCAGTGAATTGCAAGCATTGTTGGATGAGGATGACTCTCAAACCCAACAAGATCTCGCGGATCAATTAATTGTAACACGAGAGGCCGTCTCTTTACCTTTGGAAGCCATGGGTAAGGTCCAGAAGGTGGAAAATGTGTTCCAGATGAAACAAATGAAAGGCAACAAGAAGACCGAAAAACCACTTGCGAAATGTTGCTCGCCGGGCACAAAAAAAGTCATTTCTCCATTAAATTGTGACAGCTGATGAAAAGTGGATTTTTTCGAAAAGATTATGGGTAACTCCAAGCGAACCATCAACATGGATTGCAAGACCAAATCGCTATGGAAAGGAAACAATGTATTTGGTAGTATCAGAAGTGTGTGATCTATTATGAGTTGCTACAACCTGGACAAACCACTAATACTGAACGCTACCAATACAACAAATGATCGATTTGACTTGAAAATTGCGTGGAAAACGACCAGAATATCAAGAAGGGCAACACAAACTGATTTTGCTTTCTGACAATGCAGTTTCACATGCAGCAAAACCAGGCGTTCGCTTTGGCTTGCTGCTTACTCACCAGACTTGGTCCGTCTTATAAAAATATACGAAAATGGGTCGATGATTGGTTTATTTCAGAAGAGAAACAGTTCTTTTGGAGTGACCTTCATAAATTGCCAGAGAGATGGAAAACATTTATAGCTAACACTGGACTATATTTCGAATAAAAATGTTTAATCATTTTCACACAACAAACGGGTATTTTGTTTTAAAAAATTATATTTCATAGTTACACACGTGATAATTGGATCTTTTCCGGACCGTCGTATACCTGAATATACTCTGCGCCATATTTCGGTTCATAACACCAAGCCATAGTTTCAAAGTGTTGATAATTCGTCCTTATTGTTATAAATATTTTCCTCCTTTACTTGTCCAGAAAATGACATTTTGTATATATTTTTAACAAAGCTTGCAATAATTAATAGTTATCTTCGTTGAATACACCAGTAAAATTTGTCAGACATATTTTAAATAATTTTTGGCCAGAATGAGTGGGTAAGACCCACAGATAGAAATACTCCTCACTATATTTCATTAAATAAATTACATTCAGAATTTATAAAATTATGTTTGTATCTTAAGAGGTTCCAAAAAAATGACCGATACGTCGTCGTGCCAGTTTCATTAATATTTTCCAATTATTTTATTAAAATGAATTTGAAACAAATTTGAATGGAGTACTAATTTTTTGCTTGTAATAATGTTCTGAATAAATGTGTCATTTTCGGTAATAAGTCAGTTTTAGTAAATTGCGAACTTAACTCTAATTTACTTTAAAATTATTTTTACTCCATTTTGAAAGGCATTGTAAGGCTTAAAAAATTTTAAGGATTTTTTTTAGATATAACACAACTACGGTTGTTACAGAGTTGACGGTAGAATATGTATATCCTTATTTTTCACTCAAATGGTTGCGACAAAAATAAAAAGTGACTGGTACAACACTTATATTAATTCAGATAACTCATGGACAAATTCAGTGTCGAAGAAAAGAGTGCCGTGAATTACTTATTATCTTCGCATATGGTCCTGAATGAGAAAATGCATCGATTATATAACCATGGGAGGAATTTCTCAACAGTGCTGTTATCACCATAGGCGTTTATTTTTCCGGAAGCGGATGGCTGCCATGTTTATTCCCTTCCGTCTTTCTGCGGTTTTTTGTTTAAGATCCCAAGGAAGCGGTGTATCATTTTCATACTAGATTACCGCAACATTAATGATATTTTGGAAATATATTTAACAACCTGCAATATGCATGTCCAATTAATTGAACTATGCTAAACAACTAAAATTCTTAATCAATTAAATGCTTATTTTAAATGAAACTCACACCTTTTCGTTATTCACACGGCCGGAATAAGTAAAAAGGTACGATTTCAATTATGCAAAATATCTTTTTTCGATTACTAGACGCTTTTTTCAATTTTTAAAGAAACTTTCAGGTACAAGGATTTGATTAGAATGAATTATCATTGTTTATCAATTATGCCATATTTATGTCACCTTACAAAACGAATTCTTCTTATAAATATATTTACGTAATCCAACATCTATAAGTTTCCCATCCTTCATAACTGGCTTGTTCTGTGTAACTAACACAGTTTCCTTCCTCTAATTTTTAAATAATCTTCCTCACTGTTTCTTCCTTTTTGTGATTTGCGTATGTATCTGCTTAGGTTCATTAAACTTCACAAAGAAGGGCCTTCGATCCTCCTAAAGAAAATATTATTGACAGAATAACCTTGGAATCAACCATTGACAGTAATTCAACTGTGCTTTGATGTCTCCTAAACTTCTTTTCTGAATTGAAATGGGGAAAGGTATATAGTCTTTGTCGAACATTTTGAAAGTAGAAATTTATATATTAAAAATAATTATAATCTTTTCAGCGGTTACTTCAGTTTATCCGTTCAAATGAACCCAGAAACAGGTACTTTAGCGTTTTATTAATATGTGTAAGAATTGGTCATTTTGTCAGTGATTTTTCCGATATCATACATGAAAATGTCATTTTTTTTCCAAATAAACCTTTAACAAGACTTATTAATATCCTACATAATAACATGGGATGTATGCAAGTTTGTATATTCATTGTACAATTTTAAATGCATGGAGTAATTTCTACCAAATATTTTATACGTGTTCCTTACTATCTGGAAGCAAATACTGTCAGGGTAAGACACTACTACCACCTGAACGGCCAGGGGTAAGGCGGCGGATATTTTAAAAAACATTAAAAATGTTTAAAAATAGTTTTTTTGCAATGAAATTGACAGCGTTTTTCCCGATGTTGTTTATGTATAAATTGGACCACTTTCTATAGCATGCTCGGTTGATTTCGTATTATATTTATTTAACAGGCTTTAACGCTCTTCCTCCCCTACCTCTACACCCTCGGGATGAACTATAACTTATTAGTATGAATGTCAAAATTAAACTCCGTGACTTCCATAACTCCGGAATAGACACCATTCTCGGTCGGTTTCGCATTATTTTTATGTAAAGCACATTTCGCCTCGTGTGCCCTTTGATTATCATTAGGGACTAAAATTAGACATTTACACAGATTTCTATGTCTTTTAAAAATTAAAATCGATGGTTAATCAGTTTGTAATGATCACATCTTTCAACAGGTCGAATGGTCGTTATAGAGTTTGAGACAAGGATAAAATAAAAACGGTACCCAAGATGAGAATACCTGGAGGATCATAAATCGACAGATAATTGGAATTATGTTATTTATAGCTTTGAGACATACAAACACATCAATCGAGACACGAAGAAATCGAGGTGCTCATAATAAATTTTTAGTGAAGCAAAACAGAAGAATGCAGGTCACATATTGGTAGTTGATTATTCGAAGAATAGGCAACCGTTAAGAAAGTAAGTGAAATTCTGTTTCTTGGTCATGGTTACTTAGTTGACTATGAAATTAACCAATGTCATGTTTGTTGTAGGATAAATGATTAATTCGCCAACGAGTATGTCGTGAAACTTTCTACGGACGATGAGTCAGTCAGTGTTGAAGGTAAGTTTATGTTTAAATATCGTTAATTTCCGCTGCATGTTTTCTAGGATTATGCGAGGAATATTTCTCGTCCGCTTTAGTTTTAAGGTTATACCCGAGTGCCTATGATTAATCAACAGTAAACAAAGACCCAACCAATGATTGATTGGTCACAAATTGTCCTTTATCTTGACGTCATGCGGACATGACCAGTCTCCGGTATCAGAATTATACTCGGAAAGTTTCTCAATGAAGATACGTGTTAATCTCTCGTCAGGGGCGCAGTTTTGACGAAACAGTTATGACAATCAAAGATTTAATTCCGAGCTTCAACACGATGTGAGGGAAAAATCAGTAGTTTGCAGCCTACGTACCACGAGAGTCGAATTAATTTCTGGTCAAAGAAATAATCAATTTATATATATTAGTGAAGGATATTTATAATGTGAACGTTATTTGGAGAAGAGGTATACGTGGTATCGTTTTGACGTCGTTCTGGTGGCATCAAGAGAAATAAAGTCTAATTGCTGTCCTCTTTACGAAATTAATGGATCTACAAGTGTGTCAGAACTTTTAACGATTATGTTGGCAATATTACTTGTATATTGGTGCTGCTATAGCCGTGGTTGTTGAATCAGCGAACAGTGAGGCATGATTTTACAACGGCTGGTAATAACAAAAACATTATTATTTGATTAATTGGTGTAATGAAATTGTTCGCACGACGTTCTGGTGAAATTTTCATAGATGAATTCGGACTACGTGTTTGCTGCGGTAACTACGTGCGATCGGTTAACAACTAATATCGTCGCCAAAATAGTAGAGCCTCACTGTGTTCTACGTTATGGAAACTGGTTATTTTATGATATGTAAATGAAAATTTTTAAAATCATTTTATACGTGCGTTTTGGTGTATGAGTATGAGCAATATTTTATTCCCAGGAAAACAACCAGGAAAAACGACGGAGAAAGGTCGGTTAGGGGTGCCACCCTACTTTACCCTCCCGTTCCAATAAACTTTTTTCCTTTTCCCCTACACTTTTTAAAAAATTGTACAAAATTCTGGAGCGTTGCTACACCAATGAAGCTTGCGGTTTTATGACTTTCAACCATTACAAGAAAATCTTTATCTCACTCTTCTGCGATACGCTGTCCAAGAGTTAGTAAAGGTCCACTAATTAATTAATTAAAAAAATTAAGGAACACCGATAGGTTTGTCTTCTGTTAAATGTTCAGATAATTTGAAGCAATAGTTAGAAATCTATGAGTTGTCAAAGTCGAGCTTTATGAAAGAAAGACAAAAATACACAATACAAGAATTTTCACAAGCCAAAAGAGATATATCTATGTCACTGTTAATCCATTTTCTTACCTCATCTGTAATATCCATAATATAAGTCTATCTTGTATGTTCGTCGTATGTGTCACATATGTTTACTATCCTTTATAACATAAATCCATTCGTGCAGATGTAAAATCTGAATTTTACTATTTAAAACAAATTTATATATTACTCCTCACTTTTTTTATGTTCAAAATTACTTATACTATTTTCTTTGAAAGATATTCTACTTAATTCATAATTAATTTTCTATCTGTATTCATTTTTATATCTTTTAATTTATATTCATTCTTCATTAATATTATTCATTTAATAATAATTACCATCTACACTATGGTCAATATTTACATACTATTCTAACACATATAATTGACATTTTTATTAAATATGTTATATTTTCTTATATACCTTTTACATCAATTTACAATAATTTTACATTTATTGAAATACAGTTTTCCTAATATACCTCTCATTAACCCTTTCGCACTGTTCCCAATTCATTTCTTTCATTCGTCATTCTACTTTCATTATCTAAATTATACGTCCCTTCTAAAATCCTTCTTTTCATTTTCCTTCTCTGTGTATAATTTTAATTTTTTCCCAAATCTATTTCACGTGTCCCTTTTCTACTATGCTTAGACAAAGATGTTCCACTATTTGCTTTCAAGATCCCTTTATATAATTTCACTCGACTTTCCATTTTTCATTCCTGTATGTCCTATGTAAACTCTTTCATAATCTTTACAAGTTAATTCATAAAGGAAGTCTTTCTCTTCCGTAATATCAATTTCATCCCTTATTAAATGTAAACAAAGTGATATATAAATATGTAAAAATGTTTTAAATGTAGCATTCATATTTTAAATGTCATAGGAATGGATTTATGTTAAAAATGATAGTAAACATATGTGACACGTACGACGAACCTACAAGATAGACTTAAATTATGAATATTATAGTTGAGGTAGGGAAATGGATGTTTTATATTGATTTTAAGATTCAAAATATGGTCTTTGAATATATATACATATATATATAATGTTGTGTAGAGGAATATGGATAATACAGTCGTTTTCATTCATGATTTAATTATCGGGTAACATTGCGAAAGAGTTGATAGAAATAGCAAACTCGTCTCCCGTCATTCGGAAGAGCGTGAGAATAGTTCCCAAGAACCCGACCTACCTGATGCAGGTTTTCTAAGGTTTTCCCTGCATCTCTTAAGGTGTAACACCGGGTAGGATCCTTAAACTATAGCACAGGGACCCTGGTCAACCCTTGACTACCTTGTTCTACCTTCCACAACACCCATTTTTCAATTCCCTTCCTATGCTATTAATAGGGATTTGCCTGTTTCAGGATCACCCTCATGTAGCCTGTTCCCCCCCCCCCCAAATAGTCTCAAGAACAGTCCAAAAAAGAAAGCATGCATTTCTGTCTTGTTCTTGAGTGCAATGGAGGAAAAAAGTTTATTCTAACAAATTAAATTGTAAAAATCTGTGGTTGTTGGAGAAATTTTGAACACATATTTAAAATCAGGGGAAATAATTGTACATTAATTGGTACTCGTGAGATAAAAAGCATGTTGAGCAGTGTTATCATTGTATAATTTAATTGATTGGTATACATTGAATATTATTTTAAGGTAGTTTCTGTAAGGATGGTAGGGGGTTCTAAGGGTTCCGTGAGCCGGCAATATTTGAATAAGTACTGCGGTACCTGACGCGCCACAGAACTGCTTTGACTGGCTTGCACCCAAGATGTTGTTGGAAGCGAGGAAGACGTAGCCGACGACCAGAGCTGTGATGTGGCTGATGACGCAGAGTCCGTTGCAGTTTCGTAGTTCTTGTATGACGATGTAGGTGACCAGCGTGCCGAGTAGTCCTAGGATGGACAGCGTCATGCCCACCGGGTAGATCTTGAAGCGCAGCTGTCCCGTGACGAATGTGGGCACATGAATCGAGTTACTGTCCAAGGCGCACACTAGCGCGTGGTCTTCGGCGTCTTCCGCGGCGAGATCGACGTCCACGCAGAATTCCTCCGGCGGAATCAGCTCGCCGTCTTCGTCCATGGAGCCGTTGGGGAAGAGCAGGACCGGCTGCAGGGTGTAGTTGCCGAAGCTGCAGTCCGGGGGCGAACTTAACAGCGTGAAGGAGGAGTACCGCGACGTGAAGGTGGCTACGGGTGCCACGTCGCTGGGGACGCAACGGTCGTCGATCAGTCCTTCCCCCGACGGACAGCATTTGTAGATGCAGGGCTTGGGGCCTGGGCAGTCGTCGGCGGCGTCCAACGCGACGCCCAGGCTGGCCAGGAGCGTCCACGCGATCGCGCTGCGGCAGAGCATCGTACTGTCTCTTCCTCCTTGCTTCCTATTCACGAAACCGCACGTTGCGCCACATTACGGAAAAGTCGGGCCCCGGGTGAGTGCTTCTTTTACAAAACTATGCCACACGAAGACTGACTCCGATAAATTGAGTATAGTCTCCAATATACCCTCAAAACTAATAGATAGAGAGACAAACGTAAAATTTCACAATATTAAATTTATTAATTAATTTACAAAAAGAAGTAGTCAAAATGCAGACACTAAATTAATACCAAACAACGTTTTTGCAAATCTTTTAGCGTTCGTCAGGTGATGAATACCGTGAAAGGCATGAGAACAACACACAGTACAAAGCAAATAACGAACTCAAAAGCTCAATCAAGTTCGAAAATCTGCCATGAGATTGTAATGAAAGAATTTTTCTCTTCCTTTATTTCCAGTTCAACCTCTATATTATGTTACATACTAGATGGGTGCCCGGAAATGCCCGGGGAATTATTTTATATTAGACGGCTACAGTATTTAATTTTATAGTAATCGCTTTGTCAGCACGCGATCAAGCATCAAGCAGAGCGTTACTTTTTATTAATTTTACTTTATCACGCCCTCTACTTTATGAGAGTTGAATTTCAACATAACCATCGCGATGACTCAGTACCTTAATCAAATCAAGAAATCTATTGCAACGTTAAATAAACACAGTCAGTTATCAGGAATAGATACTTGAATCATCTCTTTCTTATATTTTTTAAAAAGTTACGCTCTTCCCTACCGACCTATAGGGGTCCCAGTGACGTTACACCCACATTGTTCCTCAATTTGGTTGAAAGTGTTGCACGCATTAATTAATAACTTATTCACAATAAAATCGTTTATCATAAAATAACATTTTAAGTGTTCCGTTAAGATTATGCTTTCTTTCGTATAATCGAAACTTTCGGGAAAACGCCAATCGGGATTTAAATAATTCGGAAAAACGTCAATCGAGATAATGCCTTGGCGGGCAAACATTTTCGGGAAAACTAGCATCGGGCAAGTGTAAGTCGGGGTTTTGTCCTAGACCCGTGTTCCACTCATAGTCACTGGTCGTTAATCCAATGCAATTGAGTAAATCTATGTAAGTTTCAAAAACGGTTTCAGTACTTATCGTTTAAAAAAATCCGTATGGCTAAATATTTGTGGATAGCGCACTTGCCATGGATCTACGTTGAAGAGTAACCAAAGATTTTGCGACTGTAACGTGGCGCCGCGGTGGCAGAACATCGAAATACACGACCAAATAAGTTCCATCGATTGCCGCTCCGCGTCTCCAATTTACGGCGCTGTAAAGAGAGTTTATTTGGCACGAAAACACAAATATCACATTTGTGTGGAGCCAAATGAGTGAAAGAAAAACAATCAATCCAATTTCACTGCTCTGACGTCTATCGTGATTGTTCATTTACGCTTCAGTCCTGTGGAATGACATTCCTGTTTAAAAAATAGTACCGTACAGTAAGGAGGAATATATATGATTGTATCATCTTGATATTTTAAAATAATGTGCTTAATGGTGTCTTCCAGACCTTTAATTAAACTGGAAATGAGGTTAGCGATTTTGTAAATTAATTGTAAAATGCCTTAATTTATTATATTACAACGTGTAAATTAATGGTAATATAAAACATGACACTTCTCAAGTAAATAAATTATATGATTGTTTATTAAATTGTCTTTCTTAGTTTCATATTTTCGTTTTTCTTTGATTTGCACTATCTTTCTTCATATTACTTCACTCTGTTAGAAATATTGACAAGGACCATAATGGTTGGTCGAAACATCTATTTAATATAAAGCTTCAAATTCTTGTTCAAAATTTTTATAATTGTCTGTTATACGGGTCGTTAATTATTATATAATGGTGGAAAGATATAAGAGTATAGTCAAATATTATAAAAAGCTGATATATTGTATATAGGTTGGAAGATTACATACCATAGGTCAAAATATGATAGATGCTATTCAACATTTTACATTAAGGGAATTAATATTATGATTAGTGTCTAGCATTGCTATCTATATTTAAAACATGCCAATTATCCCAGTTGAAAGTATTGGTGTCCAATAGCAGATGATTTATCTTGTTGGAGCTTAATATAAGAAGTACGTTCCCTAATTCTAAGGCTCTTTTGGTTTGACCTATGTCTATGGACAAACATTGCATTAAAATTGTGTAACGAAGTTATGAATTTTTTATTTTATCAATAAGGTCTTTCAAATTTTGTATAATTGTGGGTAAATTTGATAATAAGGTGAATATTAAGGATTCGTATTCTGGCATAAGTTAATTATAATTTTTAGTTGTCTGCTTCGACATTTTTGTAAATTAATTGAATCGCGCTCGGTCATTATCTGAATGCAAATTAAGAAGAGAACCGATTTAGATTTGTATTTATATTTTATAAAAGTGAAGTATGGGCTATATACTTTACCCAATCCAAAGACAAGCAGCTGATGTTCCGAGAAAATCAGAAAAAACATTTTCAAGCCTTTCCAGAGATCAAACTGAGACCAGATGCACTGTTAGAACTAGAAGGCACCAATCAAAAACCACGACGTAAAATTTATATTAAAATGCTACGTCCAAACTAACTGTAAAGCGGAACACAAAAGATGGTGTCTATGAATATGATAATGTTTGGGATATTATTATAGTTATTATTTAAGTGCGATCATTTTCACGTCTTAGGATAGAATACTGAATTCAATTATCTTTTGATTCATTGGCCATGTATAACTGCAATATTTTTGGGTGATAAGATATTATGTATGCATATCAATATCATGCCATTTGTTATGGTTTACAAGTCTTCCTCTTATAATCGGCATAGACGTGATCCCAACATGAGGATTAATAGAGGGAAAACCGAAGTGATGACGTTTATTATGGGTTTCATAAAAAAGAGGAATTTACTTACAGGTTTTGCAAAAACCTTCCTTCCCTGTCTACTATACTTCTACCATCCCTAGTTATTGCGGTTCCCAAGTAGCAGAATTCCTTAACTTCCTTCAAAATATCCCTTCCCAATCTAACACCCTTTGTTATTCCACTGTTTCCCATACTACACTCTATCACCTTGGTTTTCAAGATCTAACTTTCATAAATTCTTACATCATTTTACAACCTTCCGGTCGCTACTTTTTGCGTTTATAAAACCCTGAATTGTGGGGCACCATGAAAATGATTAGAAGACCATGATTGTTCCGTAGATTGTATGGAAGTATTTACAGGCTACTCCCAAGTTTTCAATTATACTGAATAGACTTAATGAAAGCATTTCTTGACTTTCGTTTGATTGTTGAAGACACCGAACAGAAGAAGAACTGAATGAAGCTGTCGTAGAATAGTCGCATTCCCTTTATGAGGAGCCAATTGCACATCTTTAGGTAATAATGATGAAACTTGATCGGCACGAAAGGATTTTTTGTTCCATGAAGGCGCACTGATATGTATCTTGTTTTCAACCCGTTTATAATTGCACAGACTGTCTAGAAAAGAATGTCCAAATTTACATGTGTAAGCATTGTAGAGTGTTGTTCTTAACATGACAATCAAACAGTAATTCAATCAGTTCTAGATAATCACACACGGGAGTGACAAAAGCACCTTTCTTTGTTGTGTATCGCATCACGTCCTTTGGAGAAGTCGAGACAGCAGCGCCACTTGAGGTCTACATTCAAGGCGTCAAACCGCTAACATTAGGATCGTCCCCCAAAATTACTCTCTGTTCACTACCATTTTTTTCTTTTCGGCTTTATAAAAGAACGTACCTTCGTTTCGCCACTTCCTCATTATTTCCAGAGTTGAGACGCAGAATTGAGGGGGCTTTACCTTCCTCTGGACTTGTTCAATTATCCTGAATAGACTTAATGAAAGCATTTCTTGACTTTCGTTTGATTGTTGAAGACACCGAGCCATTAAAAGCGGGGTATTCTTTTATGGAAACCTCGTTATCTTTCTGTAGCTAGAGGTCCCACCCAAAGTCCATCAAGCGTATTTGTTTCGGTCGGACGTTAAGTTTGCTGAAGCCGAGGTCTGCATAGGAGAGGAAGGTATGGACCCCGGAGGTGACGCCTGGAAACGCCCGCAGAACCACACCCTTTTTTAATACACAGGCCGACTGACGCAAATATTGGCACAGTGACCATTCAAACGGTGTTCGCACTAACGAGGTGTCACGCAAACAGGAGGAGCAATTTCTCTTATGGTATGCTTTCGTCCGTACCATGTTGACATTTACGGCCTAGCCCAATCCTATTAACTAAATTGAGCCACACTTGTTTTTTACGACTTTACCTTTCCCAGCCCGAGCACATTCATTCCATACTTTCATCTGCTGAAGCTATCAACGCCCCAACTTTCAAAATAGACGTCAGTGCTTTTTTCCAAGTTAAAACCTTGCATATTATGTTCTACAGCTTCCTAGAATTCCACTACTAGACCATGAAAATCCCGAAAAAACTCCTTTGAGCCAAGCTAAAATAGATTTTGACTAAGTTTATCAGCAACCACAAGAAGAAAAAATATTGTATGCAGAAAATTAGGCTCTACTGAAGTTAATATTCGTTTTGTCGATGAACCCTAAATTATTTTTTCTATT
Organism: Eucriotettix oculatus; assembly: GCA_034510155.1. Classification (NCBI taxonomy): domain Eukaryota; kingdom Metazoa; phylum Arthropoda; class Insecta; order Orthoptera; family Tetrigidae; genus Eucriotettix; species Eucriotettix oculatus. Next base: position 21,242,851 of record CM067382.1, on the reverse strand, counting down.
TCGCAATAAATTTGGGATATTAATCAATGTCTCATTAAATAGGCACATTAAATTTATTCCACAATATTTGATCGTATATTCATCATCAATTTTACATTTCCAAAATATGAGAATCCACGGCAATAGCTTCAGTCAGTAAATTTCTCATCATCTTCTTCTTCGTTGGCTCTGTAGCCCATTAAGGGCCATGACCTACCAGGACGACTGCCGACTATCATCTTGAATGACACATTCCGAATTTGAGGTTCACTTGAGAGGAGTTTTCGTTAATTTGTTTGGAGGGGGAAACAGGTTATGTGAGGATGATGCTGAAAAAGGGAACTCCTTTTAATACCGTAGGAAGTAAATTGAAAAAAAGGGCATATGGAAAGTAGAGAAAGGTAGCCAAGGATTGACTAAGTTTTTTGGTGGTAAGAAGCTACATGATCCTGAATCAGGGAACTCCCCTTTAATAACATAGGAAGGAAATTGAAAAGGGGAATGTAGAAGGTAGATCAAGGTAGCCAAGGTTTGACAGACTCCCGGGCTATGTTATAAGGATCCTATCCAGTGTTACACCTTAAAGACATGCAGGGAAACCCCTAGGTAGGTCGGGCTATTGACTAATATCCTCATTCCCTTCCGAATGACAGGAGAGGAGTTTGCTGTGGGGTCGCAGCATTTCTTTCTCCATGTCTCCACAAGTTTTAGGAGACAGCTGGCCGACTAATACAATGGGATCAGCGGACAACTATTACCGTGTGTTAGGCTTCGACCCCAGTACATACACTTCTTAAAATAGGTTAAGGCTTCTCAGCACGTGTAAACCTTGAAAAAATCAGAGAGGGAACGAGGCATTCCTAAAGGTGAGCCCCGTAGTCAATCTGTGGAGAAATACCTGCGAGAGAAAAACTCCCACAGGCATCCTCGTTCCTAGGGTTTGCAAGTTTTTTTGAACACAGGATACATGAGGGTGATCCTGAAACAGGCAACTACCCTTTAATCGTCTAGGAAGAACATTGAAAAGTGGGAATGTGGAAGGTAGAGCAAGGTAGCCAAGGGTATTTCAACTAAAGATGCAGGGAAACCCCTAGAAAACCTGCATCATGTAGGTCGGGCTATCGGCTACTATTCTTCCGAAATAGACTACGACTGCGAGCGAAATGTTCATTAGCAGTGTTTATTCTAATACAAAAAGCTTTTATTTTCAGTCCCAATTCTTCCAGCCAGAAATTTTCGATCTTTGTCAGATCATATTCATTGGTCTGTAATTACATATACATTCAATTTATCTTTGACATTATGAACCAATTTTGTATGGATTGAATTAATATACTACTAATATATAATTATGTACTTATATTACAATTTCCGTTTCTCAACTCACACTGTATATGATCTGACACAGATGAAAACCCTGGTTGGAAGGCTACGAATAATGTATTGTAACTGAAAATAAATGGTTTTTGTATTGGAATTAGCAATAATAACTACAGTAAACTAGTTGAATGAATTAGTAGTGTTTGTATTTATACGCTATGACGCGGCAGCTTCAGCTTCGTCACCAGCATATGACGTATTAAGGCTTGACGTCACTTCTATGACAAAGAAAACATTGCCTAGCTCCGTTATATAAACAGCTTCATTTAAGAAAAGTTCAATCTCATCGTTCTAAATACATTCGCTGGAAAAAATCCATTGAAGTATAGTATCCGCGTTCGTAAGCCGTCAAATATAAAATTTAAAGGAGCAAATATTTAATAGTCGATTTAATTAGTCAATATCCTTAATTTTCTTTTGGGAATGATTTCATTACACCTTAACATGTTTCGTGATTAGGATTACTCTTATTTAAAGATAATTCAAATAATCACTTTATTCTAAAGTTTTATTCAACTACCACTTATCTTCCTCAAATTTGGGACTTCATCTGGTACAAAGGAGATATAAATAAATTCTTTCGTCTTTCTAACTTACAGGAGACTACAAAAATTAAAAATTAAAGTGATATTCTGTTATAAAATAAATTCTTTAAATTTCCAGTTAAGAATTAATTTCGTTAAAATATATAAATTGATATAAAGAAGAGGTCCAATAGTAAAATTTTCGGTCATTTACTACATCCATTGACAGTAGTTAAAACCAAAATGTTACTTGGCGACATATAGCAACAATAACTTTGTACACCGTGAATATCTATAAATTAAAATAAAGTTATATAAAATTAATTCGTTATAAGATGCATTTCAAGAAAACAATATTATATGATCAAAATCAGACTTTCTCAACTTAATAATAACCTTTCCGATGATAAAAAAATTTATAACTTGATTTTTTATTATTAATTCAAGAATCTGTTTCAGACATTATTAAATTCATCTTTTTGATTCATTTCATAAAAAAATTTAAAAAATAATATTTTTTTGTTATAAATTATTTTCTACATTTAAAAAGTAAAATAAATTAAAGTAGGATATATAATAATTTCTTGGTTTAAATTTTAAAATGAATGCTAAAAATTTTAATTAATTTTATTGTGTGGTTGGCAATATTTATTATATAATAGAGAAATTGTAATTTTAAACGGAGACATTTTAAATATTATTATATTATCTTTTATAAAATAATTGAAGTAAATAAATTTAATAATTTCTTATTATTTACTTTAGAATTAATAATAGAAAATTAAATAAATATTTTATCTGACATTGGAATAAATATTAAATGAGATGTAACAGCCTTTTTGTCAGTTTTATATTATTTAAATAATGAACTGTACTACGTTTCGTTTCTCTTTTGAGACTTTTTCTGGCATGACAATTTAGCTGATCTTCGATCTCACTCGTTCAAATTTAGGGTCATGAATAAATTTTGTTAAAATATAAAAATTGTACCAACTGATATTTAAACAAATAATTAAATGAATTATAAGTCTCTTTGTCAGTTTTTTATTTTATTTAAAAAGTGAACTATACTACATTTCGACACTCATTTGAGACTACATTAGGCAATGTGTTACAAAATATATTGTAATTTTCATTGTAGTATACCTGAAGAAGTCTCAAACGGGAGACGAAACGTAGTCAATTTCATAAATAAAATAAAAAACTGATAAAGAGGCTTTTATAATTCATTTAATTATGCATCAGTTGACATTTATGAATGTACGTAATTATACGATGTAAAGTATATATTTTAAAGAAATTAGTTCAAAACTGAAAATTTTAATAACCCATGTATGGCACTTAAATTTCTAACTTGGAACTTTTTTCTCTGTAGATAAAACCTGAAGGAAATTTGTATTTCGTACCAGATGAAGTCACAAATTTGAGGACGAAACGTAAATTGAATACAGATTCCGATTTATCTGTGAAGGTGAGTGTTTTATTTATCTTTATATACTTTTTAAAAGGGCAGTGATGAATTAAAGTAATATTATGATTTAATCACTCGTAGTTATTCAAAATTAATTCATTTTTTTTCCAAGTTGTTTTCGTATGTTTTATTGTGTAACTACTATCAGAATCGTATGAAAAGCGATTTAACGTGATGTACTTAATCGCCATTTCCTTAACACATGATTTAGCAAACTGTAATGCGAAGGTTGTTGCAATTGTTTACTAGTTATTTCCAATGGCTTCTTGGCGACTATTTTGGAGGAAGTGCGTATTGACTTCAGCTGCAAGAATAGGACTGGTTTTTAAAGTAGCAGTTATAAACAGATTCTGTTAATATGAACTGCGAAGTCTGTGAACAGCTGAACTGTTTCATGTTACGGTCTCACTATTTGTATACAGCATCTTTCCCGTCGTGTCAAACCTTCTCAAAGATGCCGCAGAAGAACAAAGCGGCTTCCTTTTTCGCAGTCACTCGCGACGAATCGGCCCAAAATATAGTTTCCTTGCCAATGTTGCACGTAGCGTTGACACGTATAAACAAATAATTATGTCAATAAAACCGCTAATATCGTCCCGATTCAATAAGATAAACTTAAGAACGGATGTACGGATTTCAATTAATTTTGATATGTGGATTTTTACTTTCTCAGGGCCCACAACAGGTTTTTCGCTTTCAAAATTTGAAGTCAAGAGAGGAATTTTGTGAAATAAACACGTATGAATTAATTGAAGTAGCTGTCATAATACTTATATACGCATTTCCAGACTGTTGTAATTTTTCACCTTCCTTACTTAATATTTATACGTAGTTTCGTTTACGAAACTCGGGTATTGTGACTATCCCTTGTATATTTAAGATTGCATGTGAATGTTCTCTATAACGTTTTACTGAAAATTAGAGGTTTAAATTCTCTTTCCAACGCATTACTTTATTTTAAAAAACCAGTGATACTTTCCGAATATTTTTATGGCTGTCTGCGGCTTGACCGACTGTTTTCAAATTTTGCCATTGACTGCGGTAGTGACTTACCTAATAATCACTTCTAGTCACTATTCTTAAGTAGGCAAGGTTTTGCCTCTATTTTACACCTTTCTTTAGCTATCATATTAAGACTACATCTGAAAATGTCACAATGTTATTCATATTAAAATTTCAGTTGAAATGAAAGCGGCAAGTCCAGCCTCAGCCAGATAAATGAATGTATTTCCTTTAAATAATAAATTTTTCTAACCAGTTAGAGCGTTGGAAAGAGAATTAAAATCTTTACAACCTCTCTTCGGGAAAAAATTTCTGTAAGACCGACCATTTTGAAGATAGCGTCTGAAATACGTCAAACTATTTTTTTCACGAAAGTACTAAAAGTGCCATACATTTGAGTTTCCCACACCGTTGTAATATCAAATTTCTTAATGAAGTAAACCATACGTAGCTCAGAATTTAATGTTCTACAATTTTTACTGGACATTGATTTTTAAATTATTGCCGATTGATTTAGTTATTGGAAATAAAATGAAAAGAGGGTCAAAATTTTGTTCCCCAGAAATTATTTTTTGAGGTCTTACGACTGGATATTTTTTTTGCTCATCATATACTAATAGAAAAAAAAACTATCAAGTAGCCGACTCGGAGAGGTACGCGATGTGAAGTGAGCATGAGAAGAAGCGTTCTCGTATTAATAAGGGAAGTATGTCTCTAAATCTTTAAAATTTAGGCGACATTGTGAGATTTCAAAATTTCGTAGGGGAATTCAACTTTTGCATTAGACTTTTGTCGTCTGCCACTATGAAATGTTTGACGAACTTCGTCTTGTAGAAGTTAATCGTGCCTTTTGATTCATCCTGGACAGACAGCATAAACTAAATTGAAATAATTTTTCTGGGACTATTACATAGTAATTCAATATGTGTTTTTATCCCCTACGGATGATTGAGTGTTATATTTTCCACGCGAAAATGTGAATTAAATATATTTAGTTATGTCACATTTATACAATCCCTTTTCTATCTAAGAGCCGAATGTTTGAATTCCGTATCGAAGATAACAGTTTTTCGCCTGCTCTGAAGGACAAACATAGCTACTGATAAATACAGAGGAGAACGAAGTGAGATGTTTTCGTAAACCCGCATTTATGGGAACTGTCGTGTATGTATATACATAACTTTGGGATCATTAAAATTCTATAAAACGTGCAACTTTGATACCTCAATTGTTTTTTGTTTGTTTCTCGAAAATTAAAAATTTCATATTGAAAGACCTTTATCTTAAGTAAACTGCAAATCTCGAATAGGGTACTCTTTCTGAACTCCATATCTCGTGCTGATACGGTGCACATATATATTTTTTCCCTATTTGCCACTCCAGAATATTTTATTTGAAAATTGTGACACTGGTTAAACACGTGTCACAGGAAAAGCGCCACTATACATAAATAAGCATCACGTGCAGTATGGAATAGAATTTCAGATTCTTGTCCTGTTATGGTTTTGAATTTTTCTCGTCAAAAAAAGTTGTCTTCCAATCAGAAAATAAATCTATTTCCCACCACCATATTACTTGTACAATAAAATTTATTAATCCATACTCAATTAGTGACCAGCCGTAGCCACAAAAACTTCAGTAGTGAATCAACTAGTACATTAATTTTTTAGCTTTTATCACTCTATCCTAGTATCTTTCATAGGAAAAAGTATTCGCGATAATTTATGTAAGTTGTAAAGATTGATTTTTATTATAAAACGAAGCACATTTTATATTTAATTAATTGGTGCTTGGACTGATAATGGAATCATCTTAATAGGCAGCTTCAGTACAACTCTGCGCTTGCCTGTGAGGCGAGCTTAATCCCGATACATGGGAACCACTGACGCAAACTATTATGGAATAATAAACAAACTGGTGTGCGAAACATACGCCTCACCAAAGCTGTCAAGGCCATCATAACTTCGGATCAGCTTCATACACAATCATAGCATCCTGCAAAGACCGACCATTTCCCCCCGAGGCGCTTTACACGTCAGTTTCAAAATCATACAGTATAATATAGAGTCTGCCAGTTTACAGATGAAGAAGATATATGTGCAACCGCATACACAGGGATTTCTAAGAAATCGACGTCATATTGACAATCAGTTTTCAGAAGAATTATTAATTACTTACTCTTTCCTTACGTTGAACAAAAATGTTATCAGACAGCCTTTGGCAAATGTGCCTCCACCATTGTCATCAGCAATATGATATCGAAGGTGAACATATAAACGTTGAGAAGTGTTTCCAAATATTTATTAACAGTAAGTAAATTATAAAAAATACATATTTTAATAACACTGAATTATGTTAATTTAAATCAGTCTCAAATGAAAGTAATCCAACATGATGTGGTTTAGATACCACTGTCATTGTCTCACATCTCCTAGGTTCTCAGTCAGAATCCCCCACGGGAACGAAAACTAGAGTTAAAACTGAAGGAGAATCGACGATGTGAACATGTGCCACGCCAAAATAATAATAATAATATAATGATAAAATGAATAATCATTATACAGATAATTTAAAAAGTTTCATTCAACTACTACGTCACATAGTCCAGAATTTGGGACTTCAGCTTTTAACTATGGACACAAAATGTTCTTTCTTGGTGTTTTTTTTGGTTTGATCGTTTTTGTACAAATTTATGTCTGCAGATAAAACCAAAAGAAATTTGATTGTGTATCATTTTTACCTAATGGTTTCCAAATTTGTCTTAGGTGAATACAACTTTTCAAAATTATCTGTAAAATGATCATTTAATTTCTCATTTTATAATTTTTAAAATAGTAACAACAAGTAATAAGTTAGTTTGGTAAGCCAAATAATTCAAAACGAGCCTACGAGTAAGAAGGAAACTGAAAAAGATGTAAAAATATAAATATTACATCTACAAAATAAAGAATGAAATCGTCATTAAATAAAACTGTATTCATTTCCCGTTGTCATATTTAATATGCTCTTGTTTTCCGGGTTCTATTCCCGACACGCTCAAGACTTTTCCATTCAATTTCTTAGTCTTGATCACTGAGCTTTGTTAAAACCACTTCTTCTCTTTTAAATGAAAATATAATATTACAAATGTAACAACCAAAAACTATTACTAATGATATTAAATTTTATTTTTCAATATTGATATTAGTTTAAGACAGATAATTTTCGAAGAATTGTATCTTGAACTGTTGAAGCAAATTTTAGGAGGAAAAATTGCTCCTGAATAACGGGACAATTTAAGCCATTCTTGATAGCATGAATCACCTAATCTACTGAAACTGATAAGTCTTTATATAGATGTAGTTGTTTAACATTATACTCCACTTGTGTTCGTGATACTGGTAGTACGAACACAGAATTTACTTCGCATTCAATAATGAGGAACTTTAGCTCAATAAAATTGGGTCTTACGTCCTCCCGCCATCTATACGTTCAATTGTTTGTAAATTAATCACAAGAAGACAGACCATAGTTGTTTCATTTCGCTTAAACAGTATTTCCAAATACAAAAAAAAAACCATTAATGGGCAGTCATTCTGACACAAAACGTATTGAATCATTAACGAAATCGCATGAACAAACTATTATTTTACTTATAAAGATTGTGAAAATGTGTTGTCAATGAAAAATTCTGAGGTTTGAGCGTGGGTAAAGGAATGAGTTGTAATGTACAGCGGATAATCAAGTAATGTTAACTAACAATTGTATTCTGAAGTGGGAGACTTGCTAATTTACATTTCTTTTCATAATCTATACCAATAAATAAAATTGAAGAGTCTATCTGGAAGTTTGTCTGCAATAGGTTCCGAAATGGCTCAACGGATAACAGTGAAAATTTGAGGGATTGAAACTTAAATTTTCGTAAGCATAAGTTTGGTAGCATGAGAGAGGGTGAACATTCTCACTCCATTCATTGTTGCAATAGGTCACTGTATTGTTGTTGAGGCAGCATTGTTATTTCCGATACAGGACTGTCTTCGCTTTTTAGTTTTAGCTCCACGCAATTTTGTAAGTCACTAATCAGATACAATTGATGGTTTTATATTAGATTGTTACATGTAGTCTACATATCCGTCCTGATAGGGTCATGACAGGTTTCCGGGGAGAAAGCCGAGAATACGCCTCGCAGCTGGGGACAGAAGTTTGAAACCGGTTAATGACTCCGGAAAACGGGGACGGATTATCACTCTAATATAATTGAATTACGCGCATAGCTAATGTGTTGTAAGTTGATAGTCAGGGTGATTTTCATACTCTCTAATTTCATAAAGATATGTGCAAAACCTCATCCAACTGCTGATTGATGAGGAGGGGCAATTTTTACCAATGTTAAAGCATACATTCGTTTTAGTGGCTAAGACTTCTCGCTGTTGTCTTTGTTTTCATTCTGACGAGTTCCTCAGTTTGCATTCTAATTTCGCGTTTACGAATCCGTCAATCCGAAGTGAATTACGCTCTGAAATGTTTTGTGTGGATTGCGAACCGGCGGCGTTCCTCTAAAGAAATGTTTATCTGAAAACGTAAACTTTATCTAGCTTAAGCAGAACGTCGACACCTTTATAAATTATACCTGCTATCTACCACAAAAAGAAAATCAATCATATTTTACACGCTACGGAATAATATTTCTCAAGGAAATGTACGAATGAAGACGAAGAAAATAATTTTGTGGTATTGGAAAAAATGGTTTTAGTGATTCATCTATATTTACAGACTGGTGAAACTGTGGGTTATCCAGGAGAAACACGAAGCTATGTACCTAGAATAGTACAAGTAACGGTTTAGTTCCGACGAGTTATAAATCTAAAATTTAAAAAATTCAGAGTTAAGTGGTTAAATAAAAATAAATCTAAATAGGTCCTGGAATCGATTACTTCCGACAGTCCTGTCACCAGAGTACGAAACGATTCGACAATCGATTAAGGCTCTAATGGGCAATTTATGATTAAATCTACTAAGGTAAATGGGTGAATTGCAGTGAAGTTAACTACAAAATTATGCACATTACGGCAAAAATTTATTCCGTTAACTGAGGCAAAGAAAAGTACACAGGTGAGTGAAAACATATTTTGTTTTCTGTTGAATTCTAGATTTTATTATTTTTTATTTTATATTGTCATCGAAATTTAATATAAATAAATCCTTACTAAGAACCACTCAGAGCCCAGTCGATTAGTAATATCGATAATCGGGATGTTTATTGTTTGCTCCTAATACAGGAATTTAACAGGGTCGCAAATCGTATTCGAAATCTCAAATAAAATTGTGTGCCGTCTTTTATGTAAGTAGCGTTAAAAATAATATATTCTAGTGCTATACATTAATTTAGATCAAGGAGTGTTGCTAATTTGCTGATTTTGTTTCTTCTTTGCACCTTAATTCGAATGCAGATGGACTAGCCGGTTCCTCCTACACAAGTCTCGCGGTATTTTGCATTTTGATTTACCTTTAGTCCTTTCTACGAGATTATTAGTTGAAATAGTGGGTCAATTAATTTTTTTATTTCTCACCGCGTTTTGATATTCAGTTTTTAAACTGACGAATAATCGTAAGTGGAGTCCTGTCGGACACTATTTTAAAGTTACGAATCCTCTGTGTCTGTGTCCTCACAACTGTAATTAGTATTAGTGCCGCTGTCACATATTTACCTGAGTTTCTCAACGGATAGAAATTTTAGTAAATTTCAGGGAAATGAAAGATTACCTGGAAACAAGCATCTCTAATGATAGTGTAATGAAGACTTTATTTTAAATCTTCTTGAAGCTGTGAATTAATTCATGTCAATTATCTCCAGACTACGACTGAGAAGAATTTTCTTTTGTTACGAGAGACTAATGAACTTAGCTAGAGGAAGTGATAACAAAGAATTTATAGAAATATATTGATAAGACCTGATATCTACTCGAATTCTGAAACGGAATATCGAATATATAGAAAGGGAGATAAATTATCTCTTTTTAATTCATTCTAAAAAGCATTTTCTTCTTTAAATATTAATTTCAAAGCTGATATTCTTAACGGTTTGACAGTTCTCATTTCAAGCCTTCTAAGAGTTTTACATTATTTCCAACCAATAAATTCTAGTACTTTGTTTCCCCTGCATGGACTTAAGGAGATGAAACATGAAATTACGCTCCCAAAATGTCATCAATTGGTCAACTCATCATATTTAATATTCACATTTAGGTAGATGTAACTTTTGTTTTTGAAGAGGACAGAAGGTCTACAGAAGGTAGTCAGCAGTAATTACAATTGGAGATCAAGGAATAAAAACGGAAATCAAGAAAGGAGTAAGCAAGGTTGAAGTCTGTCGCCCATGCTTTTTAACATATGTAGAACAGACGATGTAGAAAGTTAAAACGGAATATGGAAAAGAAATCAAAGTGATCATTTCGCGTTATGAGTCGGTAAATGAATATTCCAGGCCGCTTCGTCTGTATACGGTTTGTACAGTGCACAAAGCCTGGCCCTCTTTCTCCTTCAGATTACTCGTGCCTCTATAAATATTTGATTTTCCCGCCCGGTTTTGAACCCTGTCCAATGTGTGTATCTGATCGGTTCTGTATGGATCCCATTATACCGCCCAATACTCTAGACCTACAAGCGATGTCTTTGGTCTTTCAAGTACTTTTCCGCAGTATTGTATTAATTTTGTGAAGTGCCCTCGACCCTTTCGTAGTTACTGAATTTATGTGTTCTCCCCAATTTAAGTCCTTGCTCAAAGTTACGCCCTACTATTTTATATTGAACTTTGAAAAACGTTTCTCATTTTTGTAAATGCAATCGATTTACTTTTTGCCGCGTTTACTTTCATTTTTCGACCAACCAACGTTGAATTCAGTTTAGATCAGGTTGAAGAATATTTGCCTCTTCGACGTTTCCAATTTTTTCTGTAAATGAAACAGTCATCGGCAAATAATCTTATCTGAGATTCAATACCTATCGCAATTAATGCTAAAAACATTAGTGGTCCTATTACGCTTCCCTGGGGCACCCCTGACGTGACTTCAACTGAACCCTGAGTTTTCTGTTATCCAGAAACTCGCGAATCCAGCTTAATACGTGTTTCCCATTACCCGATTTTTGCAATTTCACTAAAAGAATATCTTGGCATACTGTCACTAAATGACTTTCGTAAGAATATCCTTGCCTAAAACCGTGCTGCCTACTATGTACCACTCAGTTTCGCCCCAATGCTTTCGTAAATACTCCGCTAATAATCGCTCCAACAGTTTGCATACCACAAAACATTTCTATGTTAAAAATTACATCATTATCATCACACTGACTCAATTCTTCTCCTCGTTTCATCTGCCGTAAGAAAGGTTGACTAATTCTCGTCTTGAGTTACGGACTGCAATCTTGGTAAGCTCGGATCTCCGTCAACACGTGGATCTGTTTACGACAGAATTAGCTAAGATAATATTGAACGGACGTCTTAGGCCGTGACAACAGACAAGTCTCTCGTGTTACCTCTTTCATAAACAATTTTTCGACTACAGATATAAATCTCTGTCACGGAGAGGAAAAGAGTAAAAAAAACAAAGAGCGAGTTATACTTCAATCTAGCAATATGCGAAAAATCATTCCAGAAGCTGAACTTAAAAAACGAAATAAATAAGGTATTAAACAGTTTTCGAGTTTAATAATTTTTTATAGTTTGCTTAATTATTATTTAGGCAGCTCTAATCGGGGCCAAATTTATTTATGTCTAACGTTTCATATAAAAATTCGATCGCGATATTTATCAAACTCTATGATTATACACGAAAGTTACGGGTGTAACGTTCACCGAAACTCGAGAGACGTGGAACGATATAGCAATGACTGATTAATTCTTCGACTCAGGAAAATAACATTTCTTTTATAAATCGTAAATATAACTTTATTTTTTAGTATTATAGTCTGTAATCTTAATTGGTTGTATGCCATTATTGTATTCTAAAACGGTGTGGTATTTTAAATAATTTATTACAGGATCTGGATGGAAAAATCTCGTCCGGAAATGGAATGGAATTTCGTTACCTCTTTGAGTGAGCTTTGTTCAACCCCTATTGCAAAATAATCAATTTATAAATAAAATGATGAGATCAATCTGACTTAATATTATAAATGAAATTAAATGAATGGGTAAAAGTCGGAAATAAAAGAATTTAAATTCCCAATTAGGGCGTTTCGTCCTAAAACTTTCGGAACATTTTCAGATCTTTAATCGAAATCTTATTGAAATTTTGTGTTTTTATCAAAACATCCAAGGGAAAGATACAATATAAAATATAATGAATGGCCAAAATGAGATTTTAACTAAACCACTGAAGAGGTCCCGAAAATTCGGGACGAAACGCCTTATTTTGAATTAGAATTCTTTTATTTATAACTTTTGGCCATGACTTGTATTTTAATTATTTAATTTGTTTCCAAAACATTACAAAGCTCATTTAATTGTTACGAACTATTAATTCGACCTTAACGTTTTAATTATTATATGATACTTTAAAAACATATTCCGTTAGAATTGTTTATTAATTTTTAACTTAAAATATATTTTACTACGACATAATAGTAATAAAATTTCTTATTCCTTGGCTATACAGACCATTGAGGGTCTTGACCTATCGCGTCGACTGCGGACTGTCATCTTATATGACACATTCCGCATTTGGAGTGATACGTGGACAGCGTATATATTCTCCAGCAGTTTTAATCCCAGTCTCCGCGACCATGATACAAACATCCAAGCCCATACTAGGATTCGAATCCGGGAAAAACTTTAAAAAGATAACGAATTTTCAGTCACTTCATTAACATGTTCCTGGGGAATGTGTGTCTCGTCACGTTAACATCTGTTGTTTACTATGAGTATAGACCTCATGACGTCAATAATTAAGACGCCAAAGTTCCGTTGAAGAATAATGTTAGTGGGAATTACTTACTCGCTTGTTTACAATGACAAGGAAGAGAAAATTGTGTTTATATTTCTAAGCGCGATTAGGGGAAGTCGGGAGCCGAACGGGATGTCCTATTTTGTTTCTAGAAATGCTGGAGGTTAGTAAATAGAGGTGGAACATTGAAACTGGCCCAGAAAGACGGCGTGACAGCCGAATTGTAAGTTCTAACTGCACCTTGCAAAAATACTTCTGTGAAGTTATAATTTTTTGCAGCATTTCGTCTAATGGTAAGCTACAAAACTCCTTCTTGGTTTTTTTCTTTTTAATGGTATATATTCGTGAACTAGGCGTCTTCATCTGCATATAAGTTACGTATAAGGCTTAAATCTACTTGTATTAAGGCTCGGTTAAAAACCTTAAGCGAGAAAAGATATTACAGATACTGTTTTATATGTAATAACGCCGGAGCTATGTCGTATAAGTAAAATACATATCAATGTAATAATATAGGTCCTAGAAATCCTGTTTCATATAAAATGTTATAGATGAATATGTCTTATTGAGCCGAAAGCTTCTGAGAGACAAAATATGACTTACATTTAATTGTACCTCATTATGTTAATAAACGAAGACTGAGAATTTGGTATCCTATCTTTAAAAAAAAGACACACTGAGAAAGGAAAAATTGATAGACGATCAGTTGTACGCTAAATAAGTATAAGAACAAAAACACAAAAGGAGTTAAGGATTTTCTTAAATTAAATTAAATACAGAATGCCTAATGCCACGGGGGGTGGGGAGGGAGGCAACTAAGAAAAGTTGTAAGTTTCATTTTAAAAAATCATCAGAAATCTATATTAGTTATGCAGCGAGAATCTCCAAGGATGTAGTTCACAAGGCACGAAATATGAAAATTATTAATTGAAGGAATAGAGAAATCATTATAGTTAGATTGCGAGGTCTGTTCAAAAGATATCGACCCTTTGTGTGAGAAAATAAATTTATTCTCTATCAATTAACAATAAAATTTACACACGTTTGTCAGCCTTATCACCATATTTTTCAAACACAATGGCGTTGCGATGTTAGAATTCAACGTGAGTCCCTCCGGTCCCAGTTTCAAGTTGCGAAAAATTGTAAAAAAGAAAAATTGGAAGAAACTGCTGTTGTTATGACTAGAAAATCTGGACATCCTATGAATAGTTGATGTTCGAGAAACCGCGTTTTAGGAATCTGACGAATCAACGATATATTTTATGATGCAAGTAAATGAGAAAATGATATTTATTTAATTATTAATAAGGAACTATCGATCGCCTTTCAAGCACTTTGCTTAAAAAACGGGTTCAGACCTTCTAAAATTTGGTATGATACTGCTTCCCAGCCTGAGGACGCCTAACGAGCTAATTATTTTGAAATTGTTGTTTACTTTTTCTATATATAATTTGGGTATATTTGTAAATAATTTTTTTTAAATCACCTGGTATGTATTAATACGGTGAATGCAATTGATGACATTCCTACGTTATTTCTAACACTTCCACGAAAATTTTTTTACCACTTTTTGACCTTGGTTACTCATTTTGCCCTAACGATTTCCTGACATAGAAGATTAAGACAGCCATTGCCTTCAGCGTCGAAGGGATCGTGCGTCCCAATCATGAGCTTAGAAAATATAGTATTTTTTTTCTAATACTTAGCTTGACGATTGGTTTCTGTCTAATCAGCTGTAACGTCCCGAGAAACCTAATGACGCGCCGATTTTTTTTCTGACGTAGCATAAAAACAGCTCACCCAGTGTTACTAATTCGATTAATCGAATTAACACATGCATGAAGGTTGTATATCGAACACACTCCAACTTATCACGAAAAATAGTTACGTTATTTATTTATGTCTCTATAGTTTAAATTGTATAAATGAACTCCCTGAAGACGGTCCGCTTCTGGACCGAAACATTAAGATTCATTAGGTTAATTATTTTAAAGGCCTGCTTTTGGTTGTTTATTTATTACATGTGATAGAGTCCCTAATATATTTCTTGTCTGCTCTAATATTTTACATTCTTGTAACTGACATTGAAAATTGTTCAATAAGTCAATTAAGAATGAATTAATTACAAAGAAAAGATATTTGCAAATTACTAATGCACCACTTTTCTTCCGCAAGTCGTGGACTTCATCAGGTATGCACAACAAACATATAAATCTAAGGAGACCTACGAGATAATTTGATTATACAGTCATAAATGTTTCTGATATTAATCTACGTGTTTATTAATTGGTTGTTGTGGTATTTAGGCCTTAGACTTGTTTGATGCAAACCTCCAGGCTAACCTATACTGCACAAGCCTTTTAATTTCCACATCCTCCCTTCTCTGTCTCGCTTATTTCACCCTTGGCCTCCCTCTTCTGTTCTTACCCCACACACCTCTACTGCCAATTTTACAAGACCCTCAAGTCTCAAAACGTGACCTATTAATCTATCCCTTCTCTTAGCCAAAGTCGTCCATATTGTTCTGTCTTCTCTTATTCTGCTTAGAACTTCCCTGTTATCACCATTTAATATTATAAATTAATAATTATAAACGACAAAGTACAAACACATGGTATGGTCTACAATTTGGTTGAAAAAACTATTCTCCTTTCCCACCCAAGTTTCCATAATAATAAATTAAAAATAGTTTCATGCATTTTGAATATTTTGCGAGATTAGTGTCTGAAAAGGTACACAGATGTTCGTCAATTAATGTTAAAACTAATACAAAAATTCTCAGCAACATTTATGACTGAACTATAAAACAATCTCTTTGGTCTCCTCTTATGTATATCGTTGTTTCGCTTTATTTGTAGTGCACACCTGAAGAGGTCCAAAGATTGAGGAAGAAACGCAGTGGTTGTATTTATTAAATGATTTTTCGTTGTAATTAGTTAACATACAGTTCCCTCCTTTACTATTACATGTTGAATATTTTATAATGCCTGCTAGAACTTTGTTTTATATATTTTAAGATGCAGACGATCAACTTCGTCCGCATGTGACGAAAAATTATAATGCAGCTTATTACCAGTTTCAGACAGTTTATTTAATTTGATTAAAACCATTTTTTGGACGTATTTCTACCGTCTTCAGCTAACTAATTAAATAAACCCTCTGAAAGTAGTCATAAGCTGTATTATTAAATGGTGATTTTTATTAACGGTATTGAATGATTTAAAATGAGAAATGAAACTGAAGTCTTGGAGATATATGACACAATTTCATGACTGTTTTATTGGGTTTTCAACGTCATTTTAACATATTTGTTTGCGTGATTTGTTGCAACCTTTTGCTGCAATTTTGGAGTTCTTTTCTTCATTTGAAGCAGCTAATAATAATCATCATCAGATTAATGTAGCATACATGGAATTATAAGACGTTTTCTAATTTGACCCTTCTGATATATTAATGCGCCCGAAGCAAAACAATAAGATATGGCATGGAAATAAAAATTCTCGGCTTACGCTAACCACGTATCAGTCCAGATTCGGAATGTGTCATGTAAGATGACAGTCTGCGGTCGACCCGGGAGGCCAAGTCCTTGGATGGGCTGCAGAGCCAAGGAAGAAGAAGAATAGATTTCACTTCATTTTATTCCAGTATCTGGTCGTATGAGGTAGTTGAATGGCCAGAAAGGAATCGGGCGATTATTACGGCCCGCAGGTATTTCTGGGAAGGAATTAGAATTTGTCCCATTTTAATTCCCTTCCGACGCTATTAACAGCGAGTTTCGATTTTCTGGATCAGCCCTCGTGTAGCCTGCCCCCCAACCACCCTAATGCTAATAAATTAATAGTGAAGATAGCATTGCTGAATTTGTGAAAAATCTTACTGAGTTATTACAAAAGTTATTACTGCGACTTAGATATCAACATTTTGAAGCTCAAGTGGTGTTCAATTTCCAAAATTTGCAGTCATACAGTCCCCTCTTAATACCCTGAGTGCCGGCGAGAATGAACTAACGCAGGTGTGTATTCATCTGTACTAAGTGGAAAGTTTAAGGTATGATATTTATTGAACAGACCTCATAATGACTACGGAACATCGATGGGGATGATAGTTGGGTCGGTAGGATGCCGCGTGGGTTGCAAGACAATAGTGACTGTGAAAAGTACCTGCAGAGACGCACACAGGATGTGACAAGTAATGGGTGAAGAGCTGGTTGATGCCGAGGACGGTCATGCCAACGGCGAGACTAGAGACGTGGCTCATGACGCTCCAGGCGTGCAGCTTCCGGCGTCGCGGCACAAAACAGTACAGAAGAACCGTGGCGGCCATGAACGGCACTGACAACAGTAGGATCACGGGTTGGATCACTTCCCACGTGGACAGCGCGCGTCGCAATGTGACTGTCTTCGGCGGCGGCGTCCCCGCAGCCTCGAAACATTGGATGACCGTGATGAGGTCAAGATTCAGTATAACTTCGACGCAGTAGAAGGACACGTCAACCACGAGGCTGTTGGACGGGAAGAAGAGACTGCCGTCGTGGGAGACATGGAAGACGTCTTCTGGATCTTCGTGGGGTCTGCGGGGAAAGCGACCGTCGCGACAGCTGGGATAGCCGTGCAGAAAGGTGAAGTGATCCTCGGCGTGGCCCCCGGGGCGGAAGGGCGACAGTAAGGGGTGCTCTGCCGCCTCCACGCAGCTGCGGTTTCGAAAGTCAAGCCCGTGACCCAGAGGGCAACATTTGCGGACGCAAGGCAACTTTTCACACGTTTCGGACGAGGGCTGCGGGGGCGGCAGGCAGGCCGTGGTAGTCGCCAGGAGCAGCAGCACGACTGCGCCCGCCGCGGACATCGCGTTGACTGCGCCGCCAGCAAGACTACGAGACGCTCCTCCCCGTCCCCGATAAGCGCTCCACCTGGACGACTGGTGGGGGCTGTTCTCACACAGCTCTCACTCAGCCACTTAACATGCCTCATATAATATAATATTAACACGCTAAAAAATATATACGCGATTACAATATCGCTACAAACAGTCACGACAATTATGTTGTCAAATTGTCATGTGTAGCACAAATAATTCTAAAACAGCCCTAATAAAGCCAAAGGAAGTAGAAATGCTTCTATTGAAGCTTAAGTAGGTGCGTATAGCTAATTTAGAAGAAAAATGTCGACCTAACAAATTTTGCACATGTTTCCATCCACACCAAGTCGTAGGTGAGAAAAGTAATTGGTTGCTGGGTCACTTCAGAAGAAAATTTTATTTTGTTAATGCGATTTCTTATGTTTTAGTAGTCCATACCTATTTTTTTAAAAATTTTCGTATTGTCCAGTTTGTTACAAAATAAATACGAATTTTCGCGTTGCAGTTATCTATAATTTCCTTAATTTAAACATGTTTTCTGACATTAAGTTGAATAATAAATAAACATACGTCCAAAAAAATTAAGAAATTAATTAGTATTCAATGAATTTCATCCAACTTTGTGGAGTTTTTCACAAAAAAAATATATGTTTAAATGAGGCCAAAACAGACAATTAGAAAAAAAACATGTTTCGGTGATGATCTGGACCTTCTTCGGGTTGAGCTGAAGTTAACAATTGGGTTTTGTTTTACTAATTGTCTGTTATTGGCCTCATTCAAACAATAATTTAAACTTACAGACGTTAATAACTATTATATACACAAAAAAATTAAAATATTAGTTTTAGTTCCGTTAAAAGTTTCAAATATGAAATGTAATTTTCAGCAAAGTAGAGTAACAGACTTATATTTTTAAATGTATGAACTATAATTTTATTGTGAGTAATTTGGTGTCGCGGATTATCTCCCGCGACTGTTACGGTCGAAATGATGTATGACAATGATTAAGTGCTTTTCGTCTTTGAATTTTGACAATAAAAAATATATACAAAGATTTAAATATTATAACAAGAGAGAATCATATATCGTATTAAATTGCTTGTATCGTTTTTTTAATTGAGTGCACGTAGGTTGCACCTGATACAATACATGGCTTCTTTTTGTTTACCTTCAGCAACACTCACATATAATTAATTATATCTTGCACTACAAACAGACGTTACGCATCATGATAAAAAATTCGAAGGATTGTATTAAATACGTGAGTCTGTATATTTCCGTTTTATTTAGAACCGCCTCTAATTATGTCGTGGTTCAAGTAAATTTGTGAGAATTTAAAATATTAAATTAATAAAAGTACGCCTAAATAAGTCAGGAAATAAATTTAATTATTATTTCATTAATATAAGTGCACTGTTATTTATTTTACTTTATTGAAAATTACACTTCGTATTTCATCAAAATTTTTATTTATTCAAAATTAATATTAATTTTATTTGTCTGTGTATAGTTACCTGAAGAAGTTCACAATGAAGTATGAAAGGTTGTATTTATATTAATTAAATAATAATTAAATTTATTTGCTGACTTATTTGGCCGTATTTTTATTTCTTTATTAATTATTTTTATTTAGTCTGTCATTTCACTAAACTATTTATTACATAAAATATTTTTTCATGTGCCTATGTAACACAAAATTAACGATTGCAATTGAAGAAAACTCAGTTTTTGTATTCTAATTCCTCCAAGAGAGAACAGTTTTTGTGTCTCAATTATTTTTGTGATTGGACATGTAAGATTGTAGTTTCTTTATTTAAATTATCAGTGGCAACTAGCACACGCTTTAGAATTTACAGCCATTTAAAAATGTTTGGGGACCAGTTAAAAATCTAAAACTTGCCCACATGAAAGGTCTTTATAGCATCAAAATTCAGTAACTTAAACTTTGTGATTTAACTAAAAGTTGGACCAATAAATTGTGAAATAGAGCAAAAACAATCGCGACTCAAGCATGCGGGATAAGTGGGAAAATTCACTGTAATACTGGTCATGCGGAAATCACGCATTTCCTATCAATTATCTATGACCTCTAAGGAAATTGTTTTGTACATTGCAGATAACGGCCGTAAATCCGAAAGCTCCGGAGTTTATTTAATTATTTTTACATAAGATTGTGTTATTTCCGCATATGTGAAAAATTAATGAGAACTATTAAAGAATTTTGCTCAATTGTTAGTTTTAAAATAGTGTAACAAAATTCATAAGTAGAATATAGTTTAATGTTTATAATCACTCTTTATATCAGAAACTTTTGGCAGTTTTTCCCATTTTCACTTGACGAGTAATTGGTATAATTTATCTGCTATTTGTAGTTTTTATTCGTGTTGTGGTGGCCATCTAGATGGCGAATATACTTTAAAGCCACCAAACGTCCTTCCCCTTCACGCAAACTACAATCTTATCCGCCCTTTCAATCTTCTTTTGGGCTTTCAGAAAATTGAAAACCCATGTAACACATAATCTCAAAGAGGAACTCACCAAGCACTTTAGGTGTTCCACAAAACGTAGATAATTCGGTAGCAGCTTAAAATTTATGCTAAAATAAACTAGTTCTTATATGTCGAATAACCACATGTTATTTATTCAGAAGTCTACCATTATTGGTGAAATAAAAACTGGAAAATAAGGAAAGCCCACCCACCCGTTATTTTATCTGTTAGGTTCCCAGTTGGGGTGGGGGAGGTGGAAGTGGACATTCCAGACAAGCTTTTAGAAATGTTGTGGTCTCATGGTACTTATCAAAGAATGTCTACCTCAAATCATACAATTTAAATTTCTTAATAAAATAAAGCGAATTCCTATTTGTGTTTGTTATATCACGGTTAAATTGACTTTATTCTGCTTAATATTTACTAAAATTGTTTTGCAGAGATCTTCAGACTTTCAATTAGCGGGTATAATAAGAATTGTATCCAATACCTGCGATTATCGCATAAATACAACGTCACTTTCTGCGAAATAATTTCACATCTAGAGTCTACTTGGGATATATTTTTAATTCCTTTCATGTAAATGTACAAGTATTTTTCCGTTGATGCAGAAATAATTGATTTCAATCCCTCAGCAAACATGTTATAATAGTAAAATTATCCAGAAGTTTCCGCAAGTTTTTTTAACTGAAGTGCATGTATATTTTATAGTAGAGGTTGTTCCTAAAAGCCGCTTGACATTATTACCTATTGAATTTGAATGCTTGTCTCCTAGAGCCACGATAGGCAATTAATCCACATTCCTGCCCTTTGCGAAAAAAACGCTCATAATGGATATATAATTATTCAACACATTCATCGGGAAAAGCTACGATCTTCAATGCTAATAATTCTTGACGAATTTTAATTGAAAGGTGAAAATGACTGTACTCAATACTAAGCTGTCATTTCTCCCGAAACAGTTTCACTTTCAACGCAGTTTGGACGAGTTTGGGAATTTATAAGTAATTGTGAAATACTAATTCGTCGCATATACGGGGTGCGGCAGCGAATCGGGTGATTTTGAATTAACTTACGAGGCAATTGGCCGATTAATCGAATGGGATCAGCGGACAATTCTTACCGTATATCTAGGGTCTTCGACCCCAGTACATAGACCTACTAAAAATAGATGAAGGTGCCTCGGCATATAAGAACCTTGAAAGAGAGTACAAGGCATTCCCAACGCAGACAGGTGAGCTCCGCAGTCAATGTTGAGAGAAATTCCTGCGAGAGAAAATTCCCACAGGCATCTCTTTAAGTTCAAGACTATGGGAACACTCTTTGAAAATTACTCTGACCCTCTCATCAAACATCCGCGAGTATGAAAAATCAACAACCGTCATAAAGCTGAGGCATACGACAATAACACTCAAAGTTGAAACTTGAGAACATTTCTTGTACTCTCAACATTTAATGTTCATTGTACATTAATGTCTCAAGAAAGTGAAAATATCCTAGAATGTCTTTTTATAGTTCACGACTAAAATAACTAGCAATAAATAAAAAACAGACGGCCATTAAGTAAGCATATAATTTTATTATTTCATTAACACGAATGTGACGTTTCGTCCCCCTTTCGAGACTTCATCAGGCATATTAGAAAAATACCATTACAAAAGATTAAATATGGGTTCTGTTATATATATATATATTGTGTGTGTGTGCGTGTTTTAAAATAAATATATATGTTGAAAATAATTAGCGTTTAATGAATCGGCGTCATATAAGTAGCAGAACCAAAAATAATTTTTATTAAAGAAATATGTATTTAAGAGTTAGAGATTTATCTATTAAATTCGAATAATGAATTTTTCTAGCCTTCTAGATTTGTTTACGATTACAAAAAACGTATGTGGTTGATATTACTTTCAATAAACTGTAAGCAACAACTATTTGGTATTGCTGAATGTTAGTAAAACTAAATTAAATACAGATGGCCCTGAAGTAATTTACGAAGTAATTCGCGTTAGTGGACTGTGAGTATCCTTCCCTTAACGGATTTTACTTCCATAGCGTAACGAGTTACTTGTAACGTGACGTTTCTCACCACTCGTAAGCCCGATTTTGGAATTGAAACATCGGTATGACTCATCAGTAGTTATTATTGTCGCTTTTTCGATTTACGTTAAGGAGGTTGAAGAATAAACAAGCCTAAAATAAACTCTTAGTGAGGGACAAAATACAGTCAGATACTGAAACGGATAAGATGAAAGAAATTTGGCAAAGACAAAAAATATAGCAAGGATAAATAGGAAATAACGTTTTCAATTGTAAAACCAAGAAGAACAAACATATTTACTGATGATAATATCAGCGAATCGCAAGCCAGTAATACGCTCTCTAAGAGTATTTGCAAAAATGGTTGTATCACGGACTGATAGGTGGCAGCACAACTCAAGTTCGCAAAGCCCTCTGCCAGGCGGCCGAAGAACCAGTTGGGGTTAACGCACTTATCACTGCATATTATCTACAGATTATGAAATATAAAATTTTAAAAATCACTCCTTGTATAGGGCCTATACCATATTTCATTTGAGATAATCGGTAACATGACTAAATAAATACTGACAGAAAATTTCAGCATATTTATATACTATACTGAATCACTTTCCATTGTTAAAATTTAATTACTAAATTCAAATTCTGAAAGTAATTTTTATAACATATATTTGATTCGCTTAATAAAAATAAAATGGTGCTGCATTGCGTCTCGTCTCCGCATGTCCTCCACACAAGTTAATAGTAATTTTATTTATGGCAGAAATATATAAATAAAAGATAACTGTATATTTTTAGAGAAATTTATCCAATATTTAAATGATTTTTGTGCATTACACCCATATTTATATTTAACCCAATTTAGGAATGAATTGCAGAAAATTTTAATCCTAATCATTATTTATTTATTAAAATTAGCCTAAAGTAATTACATATTTTCAGTTCTATTTTTCCCACATAATTATTAATTTGAACAATTTTAATTAGTGTACGATTAATATCAAAAAATTTCCACCAAAATTTTGAGCTTAATGTAGACCAATGTATTATATCGTTACGAAAAAAGCTGTTAAATTTAGAAATTAAGGACTTAGGTTCTATCATAGATTATTTAACCTATCTTGAAAAAAATGTTGAAATTGTATCCTGAATATATATAAAGAAGTTTTTAAGAAACAATACAGTACTTTAAGCAAACTTCATTTTAAAATGAAAAGTAATAATTTTCAAGAAATTTGACTTGTTGTTTAACAAAAAGTTTCGAGCTAAGTCTAACCTTATATTATTTTGTATTAAAATATGTTATCACTAAATTTGGTTAAAAAATAGATATAACTACAGTTAATATGTATTTTGCCCAATTAGTTTTAATATTTGTTGAGTAATTATTAGTATATGCCTTATCTTGCGGTAAGTCTGATTTATAAATTTTATATTAAATAGTTACTTCCTTGCATATTAAAATGTGGTTGAAGGAATGCCTGTGGGATTTTTCTCTCGCAAACATTTCTCCCCAGATTGACTGCTAAGTTCACCTGACTCCGTGCAGAGGCACCTTAGGAGCTGTATATACTGGGGTCGAAGACCTTGGGCATACGGTAAGAGTTGTTCGCTGATCCCATTTGATCAGTCAGCCAACTGCCGCCTAAACCTGGTGGAGACACTGAGAAGGGAATGCTGCGATCCCACAGCAGACTCTTCTTATATTTTTCCTGCATCTCTTTAGGTGAAACACCGGGCAGGATCCTTAACCTTTAGCCCGGGGTCCTAATCAACCCTTTGTTACCTTACTCTACCTTCCACATCCCCCCTTTTCAATTCCGTTTCTGTGTTATTAAAGGGGAGTTGCCTGTATCAGGATCGCCCTCATGAAGCATGTTAACCAAAAATGAATCAAAATAGCATATTAATATCCAATTCTACCTCTTATTTGCAACAATAAAATATTGGGTAGCAGAGGAACATCACAGTGGTTGACCAAATAAAGTTATCCTGCCAGAAATTGTGAAGAAAATCCAGAAAATGGTTTTGAAAGTACATGAGGTAGCAGACAAGGCTGGCATTTCGGAAACTACTGTACATCGCATATTGACTGAAAATTTGAAATAAGGATATTGCATCCCAAATTTTTTATTACCTCGTCTATTCGTGGGACTCCTTCGCACTTTTATATTTACTTGACTGCAATCTCCGTTGAGCATTTTAACAAGGCGCTATGATCCTCATAATTTATTATGAAGCTTAGGTCATTATATACTGAAGTGTTGTTTAACAATAGTAATTTCGATCTCGCAAACTATATTTGACATCATTTTCTCAATACGAAGACATATCTCTTGATAAAGTTATGTCGAGACGCATTAGAGATAATATCGTAATCACTTAAGCGGCAACGTGTAAGGATTATCTATCGAAATGTTCGGGTTTCTTGCAATAATCTTATCATATCCTATCAATACGATTTTTGCATTACTAATGGGCATAAATTAACTGTGAAACAGTATAGTAGAAGTGCGTTCTTCTTTCCGAGAGACAAATATTGTTCCTAGTTTGTAGAAGAAATTAATTATCGTATATCAGTGTCAGGATATATAACTGTGAAATTTATTCAAACTATGGATTCATTCTCAGGCAGGTATCATGTGTTAATAAATTTATGAAACTACAGTAGACATTTTGTTGAAAGTAAACCATTATTTAAGTGACCCACAGAATAAAATTTGAACTTTGTTGAAGTGTTAAACCAGGAACGCGTAATTTGAAAATATCTAACTTAATCATAATTGAAACTGTACTACCCCCACGACTTGAATCGAATGGGCAGGCCATGTTCCGGAAAGCTGAAAGTAATCTTCCGTAATGAGCGAAGTGTGTGCTTCGCGTGCAGTGCCTGTAATTAGGAAACCCTAACACACTGAATTTCATCTCCGTTTGCAGCATTTGCAATTAAGGTTATGAATTATTTTTCTAAACAATTCTTCTTATAGATAAATAGAATTAAACTGTAAAAATAAATACAAATTATAAAGGCTAAATCTGATAAATGACAAATGAAGTAATTAAATTATTATTTTGCGGAATATATCTAATATCCCAACACTATGGATTTTTAAAAAGATTACAAACGAAAATTATGCCAATATAAATTTAATTAGCCGCATGTTTTATGTTGAAAAGAAAAAAAGTGTTTGACAAAAGCATATCACTGTCTATGCAACACATTATGTTCATTTGAGGTGATTTTGGAAATTGCTTGTGTAATATCTGCTATAAATATTAATTTTTCCTCGGCATTGAATTTAGTTCTTGACTGTAAATGATATTTTTATAATCAGAAAATCTCTATAATAAATATTACGTTTGTTTAATTTATTTAAGAAATTTAAACTTGTGGAGCAATTTTCATCAGATTAAAGACAGAAGCTGTAGGAAAAAGACATCACTGTCAGCTTTAGCGGCGTAGGTGGAAGGGGTGGAAATTTTCAAACATGAAAAAACGGCCAATATTTGCATGGAATAAATTTTTTTATAGGAAAAAGAGATTGACATTTCTCTCGATGCTGTTTGTGTATGATTTCAATCCCTTTAGGGGATGGGAGGCCAGGAAGGGTTACTTAAAATAACGAGTTAACAACCGAGATTTGTCCGCACCCGAGGTTATGGAAATCTCCGAGTTTAATTCAAATATTCAACATACTGGTAAAGTTGAAGTTCAGCTCCTAGAAGTGGGGATGGAAGGGGATGAAACAAAGTTTCGCGTGCAATCTAGTACTTGTGGAGCAATTACTACCAAACTTTGCACACATTTTATTTACGATTCAGTGCTTCTAAGTTTGTGGTTCAAGTGTGTTTTAGCCCTTTTTTTGTTTTAGTGAATCGGTAATTTCACCTCATTTAATCAAGCGACAATATCTTTGTCTCTTAAGGTACCAGGAGTACTTTTGACGCTCTTAAGGTGCCTAGAATATTTTTCTATCTCATAGGAGTTTTGATTATTTGTATACCAGCGAACCAGGAGTATTTTCGTCACCTTAAGGTGCTGGAAGTGTTTTTGAATTTATTAAAATAATTTAGCTTCTCTAAAGTTTCCAGGACTATATTTGCCTCTCTTGAGGTACTAGGAGTATTATTGACTCTATTATGGTAACTTTTACATCTTTCAAGAAGCCGGATGTACTAAATGTTGTCTTCTTTTATAATATAATTTAGATTAATTACTCGGGAAAGTCCGGGTACCCAAATAGTTCTTAAGCAAACATGATTATCATTTGGCACGTTATGTATTATTTATTCACTTTTTATTGAAACCTAAGAAAGCTAACCCGGGTAATATCGTAGAACAGTGACGTTTCGACGGCTTCCACTGCCATCGTCTTCAACCTGGAAGACGATGGCAGTGAAAGACGTCGAAACGTCGCTTTTCTATGATATTAACCGGATGGAAACTCATTCCATTCACCGGGAAAACCTTCGATCGTTAGCGAAATTATTATTTTATATTGAAAATTTAAGATGCCGCCCTTCACGGAAGCACGGACTGAAAATAAAATGAAGTTTTTTTTTACAGACAAGCAAGAGAGAATTCTTCTTGTGATTGACCGAGCATCTAACTCTGATTGAAACCGGTTAATGGGTCGTTAAAGTTTCGTCTTTGGAAAAGATTTCAAGAGTCTCAGGTACCGTACACGTTTCATATTATCCCTTCTGATTATTTTCAAACACTATTTTTGCTTTTGTTTAGTATATTGATCCTGAAAGATGTAACTGAAAGCATTCTATAGCAATCAAAATTAGTCATAAATTTAAAATTGAGACTAATTATTTTTGCCGTATTTTTGTTTTTAAACATAATATATAAACTTTGACTCGTCTAAGAATGCTTCTTACAAATTATTTAAAAGATTGGGTAAATAGTTTTTCTCCTATTTTATTTAGTAAAATAAGCTGTAACACACATAAATTATCTTGAGAAACACAACGGGATTATATTTGACAACGAGATAGGTTTAATTTTTTTCAGTTGTCATAAAGAACCATTGTAATAATTTCATAAACGCCGATGATATTATAATGTTCCGATCAAAACGAATAAAATTTTCTACGCTAAAGAAGAATCACATTCTATTAATGAAATTATAATATTTGATATTTCTGGTTTATTAACATTAAACCATGTCGGTTTTTATGTTTCTTTACAAAAAAGAATAGAGTCTGAATTTGTAATATTTTCATCTGTCAAAGAGCACTATACTATTCTTCATTGATCTTCATCATTCAAAACTAAGTGAACTACGATATTCTATTATTAAGTTATTTTAAAATAATATTTTATATAGCATAATTCGAGTTAAATTTAATTCAGAACGCAACGAAATAGGACGTTTGAAATGCGTAGTACAGTTGGCAGCACTGCGGGACAGTGAGCTTCAAACAGAGGCAATCTTTTCCGTTTTGTAATAATAATCATGAATGACGTAAAATCATTAGTAATTATGGAACGATTTAATTCCATCTGCGAGTTTAATTTAACTTAAATTCAACATAATTTTTCTGTATACAGTGCCGCTATTTTAAAATATTTCTTTAGCTTAATTCTTTATTTTCCTTTTTTTATGAAACGATTTTAATTATTTTAGAGTCCCCAAAATACCTCATTCACTAATAGATAATTTATCTGAGATGCTGACTCCAAAATGGAAGCTGTCTCGTTCGCCAATGTTTGGAGACGTAAATAGGCTTCCGCTGGCGATTCAGGGTAAGTCACGAACGGGAAGTTTTTCTACATAAATTATTAACCCGACACGTCCAGTTAGCTATTTGTGGGATATAAATAAGTCTAAAAAATTTTAAGTCAGAGACAGAAAATTACGTCATTTGACTTTTATTCTATATTTAGAAGTTGAGCAACAAATTTTTCCTGATGAAAGAATATGAAATTTTGAATTGATTAATGATATGTGTTATATTAATACTGTTTTAAACCTGTTTATATTCAATTCACTAGATTAGAGAATCGACGTAAAAAAAGTCGATACGAAATGAAACTCAGTGTTAACGTATGCGAAGACTATCAGAGTATATATGGTAAATATTTATTTATCGACGATAATAATATAAATTATTATTATTCTTATAAAGTAATTTATTTTGATTCAGGTCCTAGTACTTTTAATGAAAAAATTCTGATATGCCGTTAATTCATTTTCGTCCTGTACAACTCTAGATATTTATCTTTCGACAGCGTCATGCAACAATCAATTAGTTTATTAAGAAAATTAAACAGTTAAGTAATTAATGATTGCATAAAATCCGCAGCACAAAACTGCTCATCGTGTTAGAAAATAGTCGTTCGTTAATGTTTATCAGAATTTATTTCGCATAACATTTATTACCGACACACTTAAAGGCTGTACTTTTTAACTGGAGTGTGATTTATAGGGGATAATATATATTATACTAATTGATTACCCGGCGTTTCGCGGGTATTCATTTATATAAACACGGAAAATAAATTAATTTCACACTAATTTCTTGTTAGGAACAGGATTTAACTGGCATTCAGATCTCACCCCGACGAGGATTAATAGAGGGAAAACCAAGGTAAGGAGTTTAGTGGAATAACAAAGGCTTTTACATTGGGAAGGGATATTTTGAAGGAAGTTAAGGAATTCTGCTACTTGGTCAGCATAATAACTTTAATATATCACAGGCAAGGAAAGCTTTAGCAAAAGAGAGGAATTTACTTACGGCTAATATAAGGAAATCATTACTACAAAGTTTGTATGTAATGTGGCGTTATATGGGTGCGAAATGTGGACGATAGGAATTGAGAAAAGGAAATGAATAAAAGACTTTGAAATGTAATGTTATAGGAGAATGCTGAAAATCAGATGGGTGGATAAAATCACTAACGAGTGAACAATATGAAGAACGTTGACCAAGAGAACGGATAGATTAATGTTTTGAGACATGAGGGTGTTGTAAAGCATCAGAGGGAAGTGTGTGGGGTAAGAACAGAAGAGAGAGGCGAAGGATAAAATACGCAAAGTAGTTTATGGAGGGTGTAGGATGTTGTATCGATATAGAAATGAAAAGGCTTACGCAGGATAGGTTAGCATGGAGGGCTGAACACCACATCAACATCAAATAAGGATGAAAATGTAAAAATAATCTTAACAACTGATATGTAAAACAAAGAGAGAAAGGTGATAGTTTACCTGAAATAGAAGCTCGGCGTCATCATTGAGGGCAAGATTAACTTTTTCTAATTTTTACAGGCCGTCAGTCGTCTTTTTCAAGCGAAAAGGAGACGCAATAGAAGTGGCGGCCGTTTTACGAAAATTTGAAAAGCTTTTTCTTGTGCTTTCGTATTAGTTGCTTTATATATATTTGGGGGTTTTCGATAAGGGCGGGTCGATATTGAAATGGAATAAAACAAGGTGTGTGTAAGCGATTAATGAAATTTATTTTGATTTGAAAAACCGATATATGCTCTATCAAATGAAAAAATAATTTAATTAATACTTCACACACCCGCCATTATTGAAAGCCCCTATACACATATATCTAAGAACGTTCATATGAATTGTCAACGGAGTATGCGGACGATATTGATGCCATTGCTTATGAATGTAATTTACACATGTTGAGTTGTCAACAGTTGTAAAGGTTAATATGGAGACGCACACTACTTACTACTCCAATAGTTGTATTTTTGTTAAAATCCCAAGATACGATAAATAGTGTAATTTGTGCTGTTAATTCATTATCCGTCTTCGCAATTAAACATGGTTGGTTATTGATGGTAGACGACTGTGTATTCTAAGAATGGATTTGTTGGAACAGACGAAAAGTGACGTTTCAGCCACACAAAGATTCTTAGAGCCATCTGCTGATGAAAGCGAATGAGAGGTAGTGTTTGTTGATACACGTCCATGAAAGATCTTCTACAGTGCCCCGTGCTTATTTTAGCTCAGAGGAAATTTTTGCAAACACATAATTCTTCACTTCTCTGTAAATCATTTTATCGGTTGAAAACCTTTTAATACTTGAGGCTGAGCTGTCGGCGAAGTACATTTATTTTTAAAGCTATAAAACTCAAGCCCTGTATCAAAGCAAACATTCTTAAGAAAGGAGAACAGAGAAAACCATTTTTAAGCATTAATGTTTTTTATGTTATATCGGCCCAGTCCAGTTGTCAAAATTTGTACTTAGGCTCGCTAGATTTCTGATATATCGGCGGTCAATTAAAGAGACACGGATAAAACTAAAAATGTATGCTTTTCAGTTGTTAATTTCGATAAATTGAGTGACTTCCGAGTATAAAATGTAAGTTTAAATCCTGCTACGGAAATAGATAACGAGGCATTGACTTTTATTGACTCCCGATCAAACAAGTGAATAAAAATGTTGAAATATTCAAATTATGACTAATTTATACCAAAAATAATTAATTTATGGGAAGGCTATTGTGTTCTAATAATAATACTGTTAATAATATTATGTTATTCAGGTTGAACAGTGTACTTTCAGCAACCACCTGAGTATTATTAATATTCTATTTTTTTAAGTTGAAAGTATTCATTAGTCTTATTATTTGGGCGTTGCATATCAGTCCAATGTCACAGACTGTTACGATGCAAACGTGAATAAAGGATCGTTGACTTTATTATGTAAGTGGAAATAAAATTTTCTGAAGTTTAGTTCTACTCCGGCTGCCACAATAGATGGTCACCTCCCCCTCTCTTTATAACTCGCAGTTTGTTTTCACGCTTTTGCGCTGCAATTCAATGGATTTATAAACATTTATATTATTTAGAAGAAGCTATCGGTATTGGCATAGACATCTACAATAAAAAAACAATTTTTTTGAAACATTACAATTTTTAATATAATTTGTTTAAAATTATAACATAAAATAATTTTTTCAATGATTTAATGTTTAAAATATTGTACGCACCTGCATGTATATATAAGTTATAACTTTTTTTTATAGATTTGACGCAATTCGAGACTATGCTGATATACACAGAGCATCAGTCTTTTAACAAAATTTAATAAATTCCTTGAAGAAAATATTTATAGTAATAGTTTCCGAACTCTACAAGATATAGAAGTGAAACATACATGAAAATTTAAGTTAAAATTCACTTTTCGATTCTTCAAATTTTCGTTGAAATCTGTTGATAAAAAATTTCTCTCTATATATATACTGTATTTTTGTTTAGAGAATCGAAAGAAATATTATCAAGATAGAAAATTTACATTTTCTGAGGAATATTTATTTTGATAAAATTTCAATCGTTTAGTTAATAGTTTCTTGATCAAATCCGTATGAAATGTCATGCTTTATTGATTTTCTAAATAATGTCATTCCTTTTGACTTGAGAGGTCGGAAGCATTTATTCGATATAAAAATTCTTGGAAAAACCGATTAGCAGAATAATTCGATTTCTTTTTCGATTTTGAATTTTGCCGATTGTGTAATTTACCTGAGAGAACAATGGACGAGTTTTTGCAGCTGCTAAGTGAATAAGAATAGATATCCCGTACACTGGTTTATGTTTGTCAAATGTTTGTTTTCTCGCCTGTTCGATAAACAGTTCGAGATAAATAAGGCGTGTATCTCCTGCGAGAAACTTAAGAGCGTATAATCTCGTGTCGAGCTGGACTTTAAGTCTGAGCAGCGTGACGAAACCATCAGTTGCCAATCGATGTTGAGAACAGTTCTGAGACCTGTACGCAATGGGTAATCATAGTGTTAACTCTTAAACACTACAGTATTACGACGTGTTCGTTTCATTATTATTCAATGCTTTACTAGAGAGGAGTGCTTGAATTGTTTTGTGGCTCACAATGAAACAACTTACATTTGCGTTGAGACCATAAAATACCCCACAAAGCTATTAAGCTAACTGGAAATATCAAGCATCACATTAATATTATTTTATTCAGAACTTTCTTTTCTAAATATTTTAATAACTTTCTCATTGCTATATTTGTATAAAAATATTTATTTGGCTTTTATGAACAATCTCTTGTATGTTTTTTACTTTAATTTATTTAATTGTAATTTGTCAATTTGAGTTGCAGAATTTTTCACCATATTTTGGGTCATATTCCTGGGAAATATAAAACTAGTTAGATACAACAGAAAGTCACTTTAAAATTATTCATTGAGCAAAATAAAATAAATTGATGAAAAGGGTAAAACAAATACTTTAAATTTTATTTTTTTCGCGTATTAAATGAATTAATTGCCCGTAAACGGAAGTCCGCAAAGCAGGTGAATTCAAGATGTATAATAATAATCGTAGTTAATAAAATTTGCTTTTGTTAAAACTCTTCTTTCTGCTTCGATTACATTTATTTATTCATTACCTACCTCTAAGAATAATATTCCCCTAAATGGAATTTATAAACGATACAATCTACAACAGGTTTGTTCTAGGGATTTTATTAAGCACCAAATTTTCTAAATGCTAAAAATCGCGTGATGCAAAAAATATCTTTATGCGTCAACATATTTCGTCGTAAATAGAACACGGAAGACACGCAAGTCCACTTTCATTATACAGATTGCACACTCATCATTTTCGCTTCTCCAAAAAAAAATCCTACAGGATTTGTTGAAGTAAACTGAAATTTTCGAAACATTAATTTCCCCTGAAACTGTCATCTGTAAATAAATTTTATTCTCTCGAAATCTATTTAATGAATGATACACTCCTGAATATCTTTGAATGGATTATATTATCTAAGTTTCAGGAAAGTTACATTGTTACGTTTCATTTAATTAAAAACATTCTCGGAATATTTGACCTACGATGTTCGACCTACAAAGTGATAAATTTATTTTTACATCAATTTTGTGTTACCATGAACATATGTTTGTCCTGGCGTCTGGACGAGATATCTCTGAACGATTTCTTTTTAGTATATTTATTTCCGTAAATATAGGTGAAGTTTAAAGGATTGGAAACAATCAGTATTTCAATTCAATCTATAAATTCAATATGTATTTTAATTATTGCTGATTTGAGTCCCGACTACTAGTAAAATTTTGATTTATTTCGCTTTCTTTTGTTGTTACTATATTTCAATACTGAAAAAATCCTCCTTGAAGGAGATATCGTTCGGTATAATTCGTAAGTGTATACGACCTCGTCTGAAATAATTTCCATTCGGCATGAGTTCTTAATCAAAACTCTTCCGTTTTTCCAAAATATAATGCTTATTTATAGGTCATGGTTGTATTTTTAACTTCTATAGATTTAGCAATATACGAGTTGGTGTAAGTATATTAATATGTGAACTTCTGGACCGAATAATTGGGGGCCGATCTTGAATGCGACGGAAATAAAAAAGTCCTTAAAATTCTCAATTCTATTAAACAATGACATAAATTTCGAGCTTTTTGTCTTACTTCTTAAATTTCTTCGAGAAACAAATATAACAAATGTATATTAATTAAATAATCCAGTAAGTAAATCTAAGATTGTTGTATACTAGCCTGAATAATTTTCCCCATTTTGTTTTTAAATGAACGAAATTTCTGATTAAAATGACCTTGAAGGCCAAAGCTCGAATTTTATGTAGTAATATAAATTTGAAATGATTTTTTTATATTATTCATCTAATATTGGGCAAAATTATGTTTGGAGAGTTTACTCGGCTCTCATTGGTAATGAAACAAAATACGCTCTCCCATTACCACGTATCTAACAAGTACTGAAACTTTCGTACACTATTTTTATGCACTCATCTCCCTTGTTTAAAGATGTTAGTCAAAAGTACCCTGATAATGATAATTTAACAAGCCAATATAATGTAACCTATAAGAGAAAGACATTTTCTGTGTATCCAACTGTACACTTTATGGAGTTCTAACAATAGAATTCTCAACCAAAAAGGTTTTTCAAAGTTGCATAGTTTAAGGCAACTATAGACCTCTTGGACACAAGAGGAGGGAGGCACTGTTACCATCTATATTTATTATAGAAATAAATGAAATACGTATAGTAAAACCACTGTTGCTTGTACCTCCCTTTATTTGGTTAATTTAAGGTGACCCTAAGGCAACTAACCAGCGGCACCGATAATCAAGATAAAAAATCTAAAGTTAACATTTTTTCTTGTCCCTTAATTTTCCGATCTTCTAATGTAAAGCAGCCTATAATGTTCACAGCCTCATTTATTACCACCCAAATATTTCTTTTCTGTCTTAAATATATTATAGATATATGATTGTTACCTTTGTACAGCCCGGGTCAGATTAACTGACTATATTATATAATTGTGTGGACACTATTTGTTTTTGTAAATCTCAAAATATTTATATTATAATTAAATATTTATCTGTCACGGAAAGAGCATGTCGAACTAACGTAGGACTTTCCACTAGGTTTTAACTAAGTTTAAATCAAACGTCAATAATGGACTAATGGGGGAGAGATAAGGGTGTACTTGATGCCGTAACTTAATCTGAGACGTTGTCAGGCCATAATGGAAGTGTAAGCACCGATAAGAAACATAAAAAATCTAACGTTAACCTCTTTTCTTTTCCATTAATTTTCCGATCTATTCTTGCTCTATCAGAACAAAAAGTGATCTTTTACATATTTACAATAAATAAAAACGGCCAAACAAGTCAGCATAATGCTAAATTTTTTGGCCGTTTTTATTTATTGTAAATATTTAAGTCAGAAAACTTTTACATATTTATAATTGATTGATGAACTTCATTCCACTTTATTTTAATAATAAAATAATTCTTAAATTTATTCAATTCTTCAGTGAATGTATTTTAAAAGCAAATTAATTTAATACAAAATTGATCTAAAAGTTAAAAATATTTTTTTTCCTTCTCATTGATGGCACGGACGAGTGTTGGAATGATTGTTATTTTGTTTGAACAAGTTCTTAGATTAAAATATAACTTCTGCAATAAATATTTTACAATTTAAATAATCCGACTATTAATCTGTCTCAATAAATTAAATTTTTGCTTTCCTCAAAGAAATTTACTGTTAACTTTCGCCTTTAAGCAATCCACAACTTCAGTTGTTGTTTTTTTTTCAAACTAAAATTTTTAAGTTAGGGCCTACAATAGATCTTTAAAATTTTTATATGTAGATACATATTATAATTAGAAGCATTTGTTATTGTATTTGTTAAATTATATTAACACCTTTCGATATAGCTTCATTATAAAATTTATTTTATTTTTTAGAAATCTTTCAGTCATTTTTGGGTAGATTTTATAAAAATTATATATAACTTATAATTTTGATCTTTAACGTCTGAATTTTTATTGTAAATCTAAATTTCAGGTCCTGACTTAAAAACAATTTATTTATTTTTTAATTTTGACTAGAAGTCGAAGGTGGAGTAAAGATAAAAGCAATTAATAGATTGTTTTGTAGAAACCCAAAATTCTATTCGTTGAACCTGAAAGAAGTTGTGATATTAAAATTATAAATTAATAGAATGCCCCTCTTTATAATATAAGAACTGAATAATAATTATTATTTTACATAAACATCCCAGACTTTGAGTTTATTTGTATTTCGTGAAGATCTATCCTGACAAACGACATGAAACAAATCCTCATATTATAAATACGTCACCCTTTTTATATCGTATAGTAAAAACCCATCACAGTGCTTACTTAATCGACAACATCGCTGAATTATTTTATTACATGTTGTTGTCCCAAGTACTCGATGAAATTCGCGTGGATTTAATTACGCGGACAATACAAGAACTGTAAAGATTTTTGTTAGAAGTTGTTTAACCGCTGGAACTATTTTTTTTATAGTATAAACAACTGAATAAATCGATGTACACATCAATTGACACATTCAATAGGTTTCGCCCTTTTTACAGTAATTTTATTATACGCTGGTTCATGCTACTGCATAAGCTAATTATTTGCTTATGATGGACACCCAATCGTGTCAATAATTTAATTGGTCAAACGACATTCTGCAGTGTTTTCCGGGAATGTCTACATCCGATTTTCTAATATTACAAGTACTCTTTTAGCCGATCTTCAGAGCTACTAGATATCACTGTTGAGCTACAATCTTATCAATATACAGATTATTTGAAAACGATTACTGAAATGTTGCTGACCTCATATTGATATGAAGAGTTTGTTTTAACTGATACTACGTCAATAGGAAGGATGGTCAATGATACCTGTACATGAATGGAGCTGCGATGCGAAATGATAATTAATTAGGAGATGTTCCTGATCAAAAGTTACTATTAAAATATTTAATTACCAATATCTATGTATCGGTTGCAGTGAAAATTTTTAAGAACAGATATAAAAGAGAAAGAAAATTTCATTTATTTCTAAACATTTCACGCTGAACTGAAAATATTGGATATTCGTCTTCCAAGAGTATCTGTGTTACACTCTTTTAATTTGTCTCACATTAACGACTTCTAAAAATATTCACACGGCCTGTAAACTCATTCTTTAAACATTCGATTATATTACAAACACTTTTAAAGAATATAGTCTGAGCCAGAATATTTATAGATTAGAGTTTTCAGATTGACCTCTTTACGGATTAAGTACAGAGAACATGAAGATTATTGGGTCCTTAAACATCATAATATACTGTAGAATTTTAATGCTGCCATGATTTGGTTTAATTAGCTCAGACAAATAGAAAAGCATGTATAACACAAGAAATACTAAAAATGATTGATGAAAGGCGTAAATATAAAAACTCGAGAGATGAAAACGCTGAAGAGCAGTACAGACGCTTGAAGAATGTGATATAGGAAGTATAAAACAGCCAAAAAGGCTTGCCTTCAAGCGAAATGCAAAGCGGTTGAAGATTTCATGTTAAAAGGGAAAATAGACGCAGCTTATAGGAAAAGAAACATTCGGAGAGAAGGAAAACAATAGCGAGAACATCAGGAGGGTGGATGAGGAGCCAATTCTGGATAAAGAAGAAACGGCAAAAAGATGGAAGGAATATCTAGAAAAGTTGTATCACGGTGGTAATATAGATCAGTCAGTAATCGAAGAAAAAGAGGAGGTGGATGATGAAGAGTTGGGGGACGAAATTTTCAGGTTGGAGTTTGACAGGGCGCTGTAATGCGGAGTTGATAAGACTATCGGGCAAAGAAGCAATATCGTGACTGTTCAAGATAGTTTGCGAAATCTACGAAACAGGAAGAATACCAGAGCCTTTTTGAACAACATGATTATCCCTATATAGAAGAATATTTAGAAAAAGCGCTGGAACAAATTATTAGGATTTTGAAGATGACAGAATAAAAATATGAAGAAAGAAGAGTTATCTATAATTTGAAGAAAAGAAAGTAGAAATCACAAAAGGAGTAAGACAAAGAACTTGTATATACAAGTTAAAAATGAATATTGAAAGGGAATCAAATTATAAGGAGAAGTTTACTTACGGGTAATATAAGTGTGAATATTTGGAAATCATTGTTTAAAATGTTCGTATGGAGTGTGGCGTTGACAAAGAGAAGGGATGGATAGATTAATAGACCACATTTACAGACATCAGTGTGTCTAGTAAATTTAGTATTCGAGGGAAGTGTGTGGGGGTTTCTAAAATCTCAGTGAGTTTTGCTACCTTTTTTTGAACTATGATATTGATGAACTTTCGTGGACCTTCTGTAGCTAACGGAACTCGTTCATTACTGTCTGTTCTGCTTTATAATTACATTTCTCTGTTCAGTCTTACCAAATTCTTATTCATCGTATTTGCTTCAAACCGTCAAATAATTTGCGTATGACGCGAAATATTAGAGGAGGGAATAGTTTTTGATGATTTTGGTAGAATACAAAAAAAAAATTAAAAATTGTCTGTGAAAGTAAAATATATTGTGTGTTGTGGAAACTCTCGACTATGTTCAACGTTTATTCAATATAATGAGACTTTTTTATACCAAAATAATATTGAAATTTACTTCCTATTTCTAAATAAAGTCAATGATATTTATTATATACATACCCCTTAACTAGTAGTGCAGATAATTCCACTTACCTGAAAAAGAAATGAAGACATACGTTAATTAAAATTTATGGGAGTACGAAATCAGTTATACATAATAAGAAACTACAATGAACCAATAAGTTTACTATATGAGTTGCTATTTTCCAATTTCCTCTTTTATATGATACACATGTAGAATAACGAATAAAAGAAAATATTCCTCACGATTTACATTTTTTTCTGTTGGTAATACTTGGATTTGATTAAAAATAAAAAATTTAGATAGAATTTTAAAAAAATTAGACCCGAACCCAATTGCAGGAATAATACATATGGATTTTTTTTTCAAAATGCTGTGTAATTACCTACTTAAATTTGAAATACTGATAGGAACTGTTTTTAGGCATATTTATTACACAGGGTATTTCAACAAGAGCAGGTTGACGTAGAAATGTAATAAAACAAGCTGTGTATCAGTTATTAACGAAATTACATTTTTATTTCAAAAATTCCTTTTTTATGTATAAAAGGAATTTTGTTAATACCTGATCCTCAGATTTTTTATTCCATTTCAACACGACCCGCCTTTATTAATTATATTTAACAATATGAACTGTCATGGTGAATCATAAAATTTTTGAATTTCGCACAATAAAAGAATTTGTAGAGTGGTCTAGCCATTATTAAAATATTGTTGGTCGATTCCAAAGTTAAAAATATTATTTATCTGCATTAAAAATTATGAGGATAAATTTGATTTTTTATATTTTACTAAAAAGAATAAACTTCTGTACATGTGTTTATTTTAAAACAAATAAATAAAGGTATTCAGAACTTCAAAACAATGACAATTTCATGGGAAGCTAATATCTAGATTAATATATGTACATATGAGCAATTTTTTTAAAAAAAACGTGGAAAAACTGTGAGGATTTCTCTTTAGAACAAAAGAGTACGAAGCTCTTCTTCACTTAGCTTCTTTAGTTAGAGAGCTCGAAACGTATTCTCAGACTTGAAATACTGGAGTATAAAACATAAAGAATTAATTTGGAATATTCCAGATCATGAGTACCGATGGCGGAAATATATGGTTGCATGACAGTTGTTTACTGTCCACATCCACGACGTTGTTGCCCCTACATAACCGGACATCCTAGATGTTGACTGACGAGTACGCTTCCTGCGTTGCGAAAATCGTTCAGGAAGAAGAACGCTCTGAAAAATCAACCGGAAGATTCTTACAATTACACACGACAAAATCGAGTAATGCCGAAGTAACCGAAACGAAAATATCAGAAAATGGCTGAATCAATGAACATTAATTACTGCCGAAAAAATTCCAAATACTGTAAATGACATCCCTGAGTTCAATCCGACAAATACGTATAAAGGCCAAACGTGTCTTGCCGCCATAGGCGCTCGCTTCGGTCACATGGCTTTATCTAAACTACCCGATATAGTTTCGTTATATTATTTGAATCAATAATAGTGCACTAAAATAACATTGTAATATTATGATACATAATTTGAACGCCAACTGAGTTTTCTTTTCTCCCTGGAGGAAGAAACATCCGTACTGTTTATAATAATTTTTAACCTCTGTAAGTTTATATTAATGTTTAAATGAGGCCAAAAAGAGACAAAAAATAATAATACAAAACCAACCATAATTTAATGCTACTACATGTTTCGGTCCTGATCTGGACCCTCTTCAAGTAGAGCTACCAGGACCTTAACATGTAGTTGTATTAAATTATAGTTGGCAAATTTTATTATTTTTTTTGGTCTTATTTAAACATTTTCTGTAGTATATATTTGTGAAATTATAATAAAGCAGCTGTTGATCACATTAAAATCATCGGCATTCCAGGTTGTATCAAAACTTACCAATTACGTAAAATTAAGAACTTAATTAATTTACTAATATTTCCTGATCATCACATAATGATTAATTTTTGGCAGTAATATCCTCGTAGGAATTGAATACCTCAATGGAGGTGTCTTTTGCTAAAGGGACAGAAATGTGAAATTCTTGTAAATGAATTGTTACCCAGCTGAAATTTTAACTGTGTACAAAATATTTTTTTTGTAAACTTTTGTTTGTTTGTTGAAATATTTTCTAAATTTGGCAGTTTTGAAAATGTTCCTTGCGTTACGTACTTGAATATATTTGACCTATATAATATGTAGGGCTGACAATTGTTATCAATTGTCATTATTATTTTTGAAAATGAATAAAACTGTGAGGAGAAAATAAATTTTTACTAAGAACTACATACGGTTACTTAAAAATGGGAACTTTTCACCAATTTGAATTTTTTTTCACCTAAACTACTTAAACAATTAGAAAACTAATACTTGTATTTGAAGGTATTAGCATGTAGATTATGTACAGCAAGAATGACGATATCTTAATATTTGTGACGCATAGGTTTTTGGTACCAGATACCATGAAGTTGAGGAAAACCTTTCTCTGAAAAAAAGTAATAATTGATTAATTTAGAATAAACAATATTAATTAAAATTGTTCTGCAGCATGTGTAACAACCTCCTTCTTTTCTCAGTTTACTGGATTTATATGCGTGTTAAAATGAAAAATTTGAATTTTTTTAACGATTTTGGCCCAAATGTCAATTTGCGTGTTCCTTAAATCGAAGAATGACGGTTGGGTCTATGAGGACTATGAGTCGTACTGAAACTATGTTTATACTGACCGAAGTGGACAATCTTGTATTTTCCTGGGGAAAATAATCAAAATTACTAGTCACTCAGCTGTTATTTTGTATGCAAAGTTCGCCTCCTGACGAAATCCTTGTATCTTACTGACGGAGTATATATCGAGCGTGATTACCTGCCAGATTACAGTTAGAGTCGTCTTCAGGTTCAGTCTGAAGATGCGACACAGCCAGTGTGACGTAGGCTATGAAGAGGGCGGCGGTGTAACTCATGAGGCACTTCCCATGGATGTTACGGAGTCTCTTTATTGATGCGTACACGACGAACGTGGCCACGAGGAACAGCGACGACATCAGCAGCGCTATAGGGATGAACACAGGCAGCGACCCTTGCAACACTTCGGGTTCGAAACACACCAACCAGATGAAGGAGCCGTCGGGTAAAGCCGGCGAGAAGCAAAACTTTTCGAGGAGGACATCACCGTCTTGAAGGAGGCCGTCGTCGCGCAGTCGTAGCTCCTCGCTGGAGTTGAGCATGTAGCTGTTACCGGGACATGGGTTTCTCACGTGCACCTGGAGAGTTGACGTGACTGGTTCCGAAACGTTCTCTTTGTATACCGGTGGCATCGCGACGCTCACCGACGTGGAGTTTTGGCAAGTGTGCGACGTCTCGTCGTACCGCTGTTCCAGTGGGCAGCAGCGCAGGACGCAGCCCTTGCAGATGGACGCTGGCTCCTCCGTGGAGCTGACGGCCACTGTGATGGTCATCACGGTGCCCACCGTCACCACGATCGCCACGAACAGCAACTCAGCGTCCATCTCTCGGGGCGTCGGCAGCGAGACTGTCGTGCGTGTGCGTGCTACGGCGCTAATTATACCGCACGCCCGTCGTGGCGCTGTCTCCCAGATAAGAGGAATCATCTCCCTCGGCGACCAACCACACACACACACAGCAGCAGCTCAAGTTTACTTTAGAAATCCGGACTCGATTAGTCCAGGAACTTTTCCTTGCCTCCATCACCATATAGGAAGTTTAGCGTCAGGTCCTTAGCGTTATGGTTATACTATGTTTTTAAAGAAACCAACACGGCGGAAACGTGCTCATTTACAGGCCCCGTAATGACAATAATACAAGGTTATTCTCTTTTCTAAAAATCATATTGAAATATTTTTAAAAAAAACATCATCTAGAAGAAAATCCAGAAAAGCGACGAATAAATCAAGGGATTCTATCCCTTCCCAAAAGTATCTAAATAAAACATTACATGTTTGATGATCTGTTTAAATTCGTAATAAAATCAATGTTGATAGAATTTGAGAGGAAAAAACATTAAATTGCCTCAATAGACTATAAAATTACAGCCCTGCTCATAGTCATCAACGTATTTATTTAACTTTTATTGCAATAGTT
The DNA here is from genome assembly GCA_034510155.1 of Eucriotettix oculatus. Taxonomy (NCBI): domain Eukaryota; kingdom Metazoa; phylum Arthropoda; class Insecta; order Orthoptera; family Tetrigidae; genus Eucriotettix; species Eucriotettix oculatus. The sequence continues at coordinate 21,200,119 of CM067382.1, read as the reverse complement.
AAAAGCCCTTACAGAAGCTTTAAGCCATTCAGACATAGTCATTTGGAAAAACTATTCATAAAATTCTCTACATAAAGGCCTTGTAACCATTGTAATAAAGGTTAAATAAATCCCATGTTAACAGTGAGCATATTTGCGTGTCCATGTGTAGGATTGTTTATCCGTTTTTAATTTAGAGTTTAATTAATTAGCCTTATATTATAAAATTTATTCAAGAGCTTTCGATCGTATTTGGTCACATTCATCTGTTGTCTCCTATTGAAATATGACACAGTTACATACTAAATTACTTAAAAATTCATCCGTGCATGGTACGGAGGAAGTTTAAGTAATTTTGTATACAACTGTGTCATTATAATAGGAGAAAACAGATGAATATGGACAACTAGTTACCGTACCACGTTTAAAATATATTAAAATAAATAATACATATGTTGATTATAGTCTTTATAGTACACTGATGAGCGATATGCTTCACATAAAATGTAATAATTCGGCCATAATTGTTAAAAACGGTACAAATAAGATGAAAAAAAATTTACGATTCCTTACTATTATAAACTTTCCATTTCGCTCATTGTTATTATCTTATTTTGTTCATTAACAATACGCTTTTGAGCTTTTTGTTTTAACTGTTATTTCTGCCTCTTCGTTTGTGAGACATGCACGTATAAATTGTAATACTTTTCAATTTCTTGATTTGGAAAATATTTTTCCATATCTATATGAACTTTTTTGTATTTTTATAGTTTAAATCACACCAAATGAGATTCCAAATGTGGTGTACAATCTACAGTTAATATTAATTTTTTTCTGACGTGCAGGTCGTTGTACTATTTCCATAAATTTCCAAGAGTAATTTTTTTGGGTAACAAGCTACAACGAGGGTGATCTTGAAACAGGAAACTTCTTTTTATTAGCATACAAAGGGAATTGAAAAGGGAGGATGTGGAAACCAAAGATTTTAATTAATTTTAAAATCGTTATTTCCACTTTCGTAGGGAACAACAGGAGTCATGTATTTCAAGTAAAGTATAGGGGCTTAGAGAAGTGTCAAAAGTAGATTTGATGATCACTCGACTGGACCGGGACTGGAACCCGAATTAGATACCACGGAAAACTGCATTGTCTTCATTACACATTCTGTAGGCAGTCGAATCGGAAGCCCAACTGATCATTATCTTGAAAAAGATTCCAAAGGTTACAGAAAAACGTGCCTTAACTTTTTACAAGTTTTCTTGGGCCTGCAGAAATTTGGAGATTAGTTTAGGAGGATAGTAGATAGACTGAAGACCTTTCACGGAGAGAGATATCAAGTGCAAACAGGAAGACGGTTGGGATTCTTAAGGAGTGTCCAATACGTCCTCGTTTTGGAAACTAAAATGACTCCCAGTTCGTCTCTTAATTCATTCGTCAATGTAGATTATTACTTGAAACATTCTTTGAGATACAATTCAACGAGGTTTCATTGAATTTTTATATCCGTATATATTCTTATATCTTGATTCGTAATAATTTTTAAATGACAATTTTATCACAATATATTATTATATGTGTCGTTATTTGATATTATTTTACTGCAACACTTAATTGATTGTTACACATGTGTTAATTTGACGAATTTCTAAACAATTTCTAAACAAACATTTTTTAAATACTTTTAGTTATTTGATAGTCTCAATAATTTCCTGTCGTCTTTAATTAAGGAATTATAATATGTCCAGCATTTATTAACTTATTTCCCCTCAATCTTGATTTCAAACAGTATTATAGCAGTAACTAATGTTTATTTCGTTTACATTATTTACATTGTTGTCGTGTCACGTCTTGTTGAAATATGTGTGTGGGTGGGTGAAAGAGAGAGATTGCCTCGTTTAACATCTGATGTCGTACGAGTATTTATGAACGCTGATTACTCTCTGAGGATAATTCATATTGTTGCAGTGTGCAAGGCAACGAGAACACAAATCGGAAAATATTCACAAAAAATACAAGAAATGAGAAAACACTGAAGTTGTCTAAGTTCGTACAGTTTCAGATGCAAGACTGACATTTTCTGCTAGGTTTGGATAATATTACAAATATATTATCGAAAAGCATTAACAGTGTGGAATTTTTAATTTTAGTATTAGTATACTTTCGTGTCCTTTTCTGAGTCAAATACTTATATCGTAAATAATTATCCTTAAAGTTTATAGACTTTTTCTGTAATTCTTTTAACCACTCCTTTTTAATCATTTTCCGTGTTTACTGGAACTGCTTTATGCAGTATATACCTAAATATATTTATTATGATACGCTTCTGAATATTATTCCCGCAACCTTTTTATCAGCAACCGTATACTTTGATTGTCAATTTTATTTTGCAAATAATTCTACATCTAAAACGTTGCAATATTCTACTTTCTGTCTTCATAAAATATACGTTTATCCTGTCAGTTTAATGAACTTATGATCATATCTGACAAACTTAATCCGATGTTCTTGTTAACTTCCAATAAGTATCACCTAATATAGTCGTGCAAAACAGGTGGCTGTAGCGACATCTACAACGTGGAAGAAGAGAGATTTTACAAGTTTCTCATACAGAAGTTCTTTGTTATTCCACGTGTAATAAGCTTGTGTTGGACTTTTATCGAGGAAGAAATGTAGCGTTCATGGATTGTGGTTTATCATATTGCTGCTCGCGTTGGTCGAAATTCTGTCACGGAATACGGAGTGTATGAGACCAGGCAATGATACTGAACGCTCCAATCCATTAATAGCTGAGAAGGAATGCCTTTAAGGGAACGTAAATTCAGATCATTAACCCTGAGTCAAGAAATGGATTCGTTAACAAGACGATAGATGATTGCGCGAATTGTTGTCGACGTTTAAAGAACCATGGTCTGTCAAAGTGTGTATCACGAACGGGAGAGCCGATAATGGTGTGAAAAATGACGATCCTGGTCGCGAGAATGACGTCACGAATCCGGGTTCTGTACACAGCGTCGTGAAGTCCACTTCCGGTTTTGGTGGCATCGTGAAGAACGCACATTACCAGTCTTGTAACACATAAAGGAAGATTCATTTCAATGTTTCCAGCATTGGGCAAGAGTTTAATTTCCTTCTTGCGGGATGAGACACATTTCCGCATTGATATCATCATTCTGACTCTCCTCCTTGGGATGCACATCTCTATTACTTCTTATTCGTAATACCGGCACTATTAAGGACATTTCTTACGTGTTACGGCCATTGGAAACCTACGTAATTCTACGTTTCAGCAGTTCAATACACAACCGCATGCTGCCCGTATTATCGTGACCTTCTTTGCTACAGAATATGTTCGAATACTGTCCTGTCCAGCATATTCTCCTGATCTCCAGTGTCGAACTGCAGGCACGCAACCACTCGCAAGTTACTACGGTGAAGGAAGTGTGACATAGTTTTAAAGCTGTATTGCTACCGGAGCTGGCTGCTCACTTATCAGAAACTATGCCTCCAAATTTCCTGAAAAGTTAATTACTCGTATTTGCTAGCCACTAATTACATCCTGTTGTTTGTATTCTTTTCTTGTTGTAGCACTTTTAATGCCCAGTAGTGTACTTAAATAAAATATGCATGTACCGATTTATGTGATCTCATTGACTTATATCTATATCTGTGAACGTGATTCGAGTTCTTTGTTAATTTTGTGACGTAGTCCAAACTCTGTGTTCTTAGTGATTTTAACGAAATTTAGTGCATTAAAATTTTCTTATTAAGAAGTATCAAAGTACAGTATTTAAAATGAAAAATGTTTATTTTCTTAAGTGTTTATAACGATTTCTTACGTTTGCTAATGATTTGACTTATTAAACCCTATTAAAATTACATTTGATTAACTTTTCTGTGACGATTATGCTGAAAAAATGAGTGGTTGCAAATCGTTATTGCATTTTTGGAAATGTTATATAATATTTATTGATTTATGATGGTTGACAAAGTCGAGTAAATTCCATTTTTTATTGTTTTGTTAAATTCATAAGTGGTAAAACTACAACGGATGTTCGGGAATTAGGAAACGGAAATTTTATCACAACCGAAATTCATTAAATTAAAACAATAGTTAATTACCCATGAATTCACATACACAAAATTGTCAAAGGTTTGAAATATGAACTGCCAATTTATGATTTGTGCGAGTTTTTTAAAACCCATTTACTTCTATTTTATTAGATACCCAGCCGTGTGTATCCATCATTGCCGGGCTATTAATTACCAGAAATAGTATCACTGATTTATATTAGGAAAATGATATTAATACAAAGACAATGCAGCTAGTGAATATTTCATATATGCTATCCTTCTCAATAAGAGATAATTAGACAAGATATACAGGCTGTTTAGTGCCTTGAGCATGTAAAAATACAAATATGAAAATTTAATAAAATAGTTTTCAATATCTTACAAGGAATCCAGCTTAAGTCAAGAAAAATAATGTTGGGCTCAAGGATAATTCTGGCAGGAAGTAAACGAAGATAAACTAGTGGGAAAAAAACTTGGGCTGGTGCATCTCCTGTCACGAGATCTGGGTGTATCACTTTTCGCTATTTTTCTACTTACAGTACATACTTCTTCAAGACATATTTATCATATTCTTTTCATGTATTGGATTTTTTAATCTCCTACTCCGTTGTACTTGTGGGTGTATAAATCGAAAATAAATTTAGTACTTGTCCTTTTCCGTTTATATTGATGCGATTTATTATTTTTATTTCTTTTTTGGAAGTTATTTCCGCAACTTTGATATTAATGTTCTATTGCTTTCCCCTTTGATGTTTACTTTGTATTGAACACACTAAAATGTTTCGTTTCATGATTTTTCCCTTTTAATAATTTGATTTACAGGTTGTTTGGGTCTCCAAACATTTTAATATCTCTGATTCAGTATACATTTTTTACGGAAGAACAATAATTTTTTAACTTCATAATGTGTAATTTTTTAGAATTCAAGTTTCTCACATACTTAATCATTGATGATAAATAATTACAACACATCGTATGAGGTTTGGATTCACTTGATGCTATTTAACAAAAGATTCTGTTCGAAACGTTGATTTTTTTCTCTTTCAAAAATCAAAATTTTTCCATGTCATTTTTTTCCGGAAAAGCCGATAAATATTCAACAAATATTGCATTTACCATTGTCAACATCTTCTGAATGAAATAGTTTGATATATTCTAAAAGTGTGTGTGAGTGTGTTTTGTATGAGGTTAAAAAGTCTTTCTTACAAAGTGTTAATGTAATTGCCAGTATTGATCCACCATGCCATTTAAATCTCTAAGGTACCTGTGATCAAGCAGAAGTGGTGCTGGTCCCAGTCCAGTTGTTTGTCGATGGTAAGGAATAAAAGGCTGAAGAATAAAGAGACCATGTAGCACATGTGACATTTCCCGTACAGGTTTCGAAGTCTTTTGATCATGAAGTACACGATCAGCGTCATGATGATGCAGACAAGTGTAGCAGACTTCATTACAGCAAGAACGTCGTCGAATGTGTTGAATGTCCTGGGTATGACCTCGAAAAAGTCGAAAGCACTCCCGTTGGAATAGATACAGTAGCCACCGTCGTCGACGTACTGCTCGTGGTTCAAGTTGATGGTTCCATTGGGGTACCACAAGAAATAATTTGATTCCTCAAGTGTGATTCTGGCCGAGGGACCCACGTCCGGTTCCGTGTCTATGGTCAAGGGGTTAAAGTAATACCTCTGACCGTGGAGTTTCTCACAGCCCTGGTAGTAGTAAACGGTATTCATGATCATTTCTTCACAACATCTCAGAGGGCATTTCCAGACCTGGCACGTGCAACCGTAGAAATGATCGCCCTTCTTCCAAAACGTACCATTTGGGTACTTGATGTCGAATATGTTGTCAAGCAAACTCCCGTTATTCTGTAATGTGTAATTTTTTAGTTCGACGGCTGTATTTTCTGGGCACATATTCCCTTCGTGCTCCATCTGCAGCTCTGTCATCACTGAGGCGGAAACGGAAATCTCTCTCATCCCGCAAGACGGAAATTAAACTCTGGCTCAATGCTAGCAACATTAGACTACTCCTCCTTTATGTGTTACAACACTCAAATTTTGATAAAAGCAGATAAATTTCTCAACTTTGGGAATATGAACTTCCGAAGCGATTAACTGGAATGGCGTCCGGACGTTTAGAGATAATCTGGCATCAACAACAAAGAAAATACTGCTTACTCCTCGTGACATAACACATTAGATGTAAAATATTCTGAACTATAGTATTACTATCTTGATAGTGCGATTGGTCTGTTATTTGAAAACTGGACTTGAGGTTTAGGACAAGCCTTATTTGCGCCTCATTACATAACAAGTGGACTAATGTAGATGAAACTTCAATGTGACATTTTATTTTAAAATTCAGTATTTAATATCAATATTATGCACCATTTAAAACAAATACAGAAAAAAGTAGTCCAAAGATTCCATGCTAAAATATCTTGTGGAAACCTTTCCATTTTCGCTTAACTACCACAACCTCCCTAATCTGTCTCGCTTATTCCACCCTTCGCCTCCCTCTTCTGTTCTTACAACACACACTTCCCTCTAATGCTACTTTTAAAAGATCCTGATGACTCAAAACGTGGCCTATTTATCTATCCCGTATTCTGCTTAAAACCTCCTAGTTAGTAATTCTATCTACCCTTCTGATTTCCAGCATTCCCCTACATTACCACATTTCGAAGGCTTCTATTTTCTTCCTTTCTGCAACTCCTATGGTCCACGTTTTGAACCCATATAACGCCACACTCCATACGTACATTTTAGCAATTATTTCCTAATATTCGCACTTACATTACCCGTAAGTAAATTCCCCTTTTTTCTTGAAAGCCTTCCTTCGTGTGCTATCCTACTCTTCATGTCTACTATTCTTCTACCATCCCTAGTTATTATGCTGCCCAAGTAGCTAAATTCATAAACATCCTCTTTCCAATCTAACACACTTTGTTATTCAACATAACCCCATACTACACTCCATTATCTTGGTTTTCTCTTTATGAATCTACATATTGAACTCTTTCTCCAGGACCACGTTCATGTAATTTATTATGTTTTCCAAGTCTTTTTCTGACTCCCCTAATACTAAAATAACATCGGCAAACCTCAGGGTTTTTAGTTATATATACCAAAATCGTTAGCAGCAAAAATGTTATTTGTAAGGTTCACTCTAATATCAAAATTTTACAAATTAGAAAAATACTTGTATGAAAATTAATTCAAAACTGTTCAGTTTTTAATTTTGCAACTCTGAATCGGACGGAAGACGTAAAATTAGCGGTAAATGTATGGAGATATTTATTAATAAAATATCAGCCTGTTTTTTTGTAAGTCCAAACAAGTTTAATTGCAAAGCACTTTGTAATATGTCATTTACATTATTGAGCAGAGGAGCTTTCGCCTAGTTATAGGCTGAAAATCAGATGGGGTAGTTAGAATCACTAACGAGGAAGTTCTAAGCAGGATAGGGGAACAGCGAACAATATGGAGGACGTTGACAAACAGAAGGGATAGATTGTCTACGTTTTAAGACATGAGTGTCTTGTGTGGGGGATAATAACAGAAGAAGGAGGCCAAGGATGGAATGCTTGAAACAGATTAGGGAGGATGTGGGATGTGTTAGTTATTAGGAAATGAAAAGGCATACGCAAGATAGGTTAGCATGGAGGGTTGCATCAGACCAGTCTTAGGAGTAAATACCACATCCATTACAAAAGAACCAAAAAAATTCTTTATGTCTATTTATGTCCATATCTCAACAAGAAGTCCTTTCAGGTCTATACAATTCCATCGTGTCACCTACTTTAATTTAAGTCATCTGTAAAACACCCCAAAATAGGCGTTCGTTTCGAAAATTATCTGCACGTTTGACATTAATTTCCGATACAGCTGTGCAATGTCTAGATGGATGATCGTTTTTTCTCAATTTCGTAAGTCAAATTGTTGAATAATAACGGGAAATTATTTTTCGTCTTTTTTTCTAAATCGTCGGTGTGTATAATTTCCCCAAAAGACCGCAGCTAACAATTTCTCGGTTTGTTTCACCGTAGTCTTTTTCTTAGGGGTTTACGGACCAGTGGTCCAACAATTTACCAGTAGGTATTTTTCTGAGAATATTTATAGATGCATAGTTTATTAAAAAATAAATGCTTAAATATAAAATTGTTCTTATGCTTACGTGCAAAGAAACAAAGGAAAAAAGGAATATAATCCTTATTGTTATCTTTGGAATTACATTTCATTGGCCAGTGCGTCATGATTCGGATTGTAGCAAACATAAAAATTCTTATGAATGAGTTTAGTTCTATATTTTGATTTTATTAAATTTATGATTGTAACTGAGTCACAGAGAGAAGTAGAACGGAAAATTTATTGTATTTTATATCCTGATTTACGATACATCAGTGCACAGAATTGTGAATGAAATAATAAAGGCCTTAGAGGAAAGAAAAGTTTGTGTTGCAGCTTTCTTAGATATTGCACAAGCATTTGACCGAGTTTCGCACGTCGGTTTACTATACATTCCCACTGATTATTACCTTATCTTAAAATCCTATCTAAGTAATCGCTTTTTTCAAACTAAATGTAACAACGATATTTCCACAATTCATCCAATTGCCTCTGGAGTACCACAGGGTAGTGTCCTGGGATCGGTTTTATACCTTACAGCCTTATATTTACAGCGGACATACCTGAAACAAATAACACAATTCTTGCAACCTACGCTGATGACACCGCAAAATTATCTGCAGATAATGACCATCATACACCTGCTGGTGTCCAACTTTTGGCGTATAACTGTAAATCCAATGAATTAGTGCAGGTAAATTTTACCACTAGGAAATAAACTGTCCAAACTTCTCAATAAATAATACACCATTACCTATCAGCAATGAAGTCTACTATTGGACTCTAAACGTACATGGAAACCGCATTTAACATCCAAAAAGGATCATATCAAGATCAAACTTCGCCAAATGAATTGGTTACTTTGCAGAAATTACAAATTGAAAACAGAAAACACCAATCTTTCGAATTCAAAAATTATTCAATGTCTTCAGTCAAAAATCCTTCGTACCATCTTAAAAGCATCATGATTTGTAAGCAACAAAACAATACATGAAGATCTAGCCATATCTTCTATATAAGATGAAATACATAGACTCAGCACAAATTATCGTCAAAATCTCCAAGGACACCATAAGGAAGAGGCCAATGAACTAACAACACGTCGCAGATTGAAGAGGAAGTGGCCAAAAGACCTGTGAAGTTTAATTTTATTGCATTCACAAATCATTTTATTTCATTCAGAGTGTGGTCACTATACCACTTCTCCCCTCATTGTATTTCCTTTATTTAATTTGCTTTATGTTCATAATGAACATCTTGTAAATTTCTTAATAAAAAAAAGATTATGATGAGTAAATGAGAAACCAGCCGCTGAATCGCCTCCCAATTGCAGATAATCTTGAGACATAATTATACATGCAATATTGAAACCATTGGTCCTTCAGAGTATGGAAAGATGGTTCATATATAAAAGACACTTGTTGCAGTTCTTAAATTTTGTTACTTCTTAATGGTGTAGTGACTAGGATGGATCGAATCCATACGCATTAAACGCCAGGTTAACAGATTCCGGTCCTCTACTGGATTTAAAATGAAGTTTGTAGAGACTATAACCATTAAAAAAGTTCAAGGGCACGACAAGCGTGAATAGTGGCCCGATCTTTGAATCTTTCTTGAGAAGAGAAGAGTCGACGACGCACCAGACGACGAAGGTCGAGTGACTCAGGCGGCGTTATTCGAATATTCATTCCGATATCCCTGAGTTCAAGGCAAATTCCAGGAAAGTTATACTACTAGAATTGTCAAGTTTACAGCCATCAGGCCCGGTGATCACCAATACCTCAATCCGATCGAAACTTATGTCCCGGTGGCGTTTCCAGTCGCGCATGAGTTAATCATTGAGTCATCATCAGATTCAAAGACGCCACAAAGAGATACATATCCATTTTTTTCTCAATAAACGAGTATACATCACTTGCGAAAATGCAAATGATTAAAGTTTCAACCAGACGGACAGAAACAAAAAAAGGAATAAATATATAATCCGCCAAAAATGTAAAAATTCTTTATCATATTCTATTGGAATACTGATATTGTCCATTGATTTAACGTAAGTACGTTGTAGTATGGTGTTTCACTCAACAGATGTCGGCAGGATACTGAGAAACCACTTCACGTTTGAGCAGCGGAAATGTATTGAGGTTTTTTGTGCGTCAATCAGGCGGGATTTTGAAACTGATAAATTTAACGCATTAGTGAAGAGTTTGAAGCGTATAAAACGGTTTCTGGTATCGACAACTTCATCACCTGTAGTACTGAAAAAGTTTCTTACTTCTCTACAGTACTCTGCTACGAAATTTGCATGTGAATTGGAAATTATCATTACACATATACGAAGAATTCTGAAGGTTTCCAGGAGAAAACTTTATATTTCTCGATTTCTACACACAATTAATATTGACGATTTTGGTCGTTGCATGCAATTTTGCGGATAGTATCGAAAGGCGTAAGTATAAAAACACGGAGATGCAAATGATAAAGAGCAGTACAGACGCTTGAAGAATGATATATATTGCAAATCAGCCAAAGAAGCTTGGCTTCAAGAAAAATGTAAAGCGGTTGAAGATTTCATGGTGAAAGGGAAATTAGACACAGCTTAAAGAAACATTCGGCGAGAGGAAAAATATTAGCAAGAACATCACGAGAGCGGATGAGAAGCCAGTTATGGATAAAGAACAAAAAAGCAGAAAGATGGAAGGAATATTTAGAAGAGCTGTATTACGGTGGATATTCGGGTCAGAAATAGAAAAGGAGGTGGATGATGAATAGTTGGGGGACAAAATTTTAAGGTCAAAGTTTGACAGACCTGAGCAGTTTTAAAGCGCTAGGAATTGATAACATTCCATCGGAATTGATAAGATCACCGGTCGAAGGAGCAACATCATATCTGTTCAGGATAGTTTTCTAAATCTACGAAACAGGAAGAATACCAGAACATTTTAGTAAAAACACAAATATTCTCAGACCGAAGTAGACTAGGGCTGATAGATGGACAATGAATTTAGTATCCCATGCATGCAACATATTAACGAAAAATAGACATCAAATAGAATGCCAGTTTGGAGAAGATCAATTTTGCTTTAGGAAGAATGTAAGGACAAGAGAAGCAATATTGACTTCGCGACTAATTTTAGAAGGCAGGATAAGAAAAAACCGGCCTACGTTCATGGCGTTTGTGGATTTAGAAAAACTGTTTGATAATGTGCACTGGAACACACTATTAAGGATTATTTAATATTTGTAACTCTCATTTAAAATTAATATACGTGAAGCATGGCATAATAAAAGGCAGTTCTAAATAAAACGGAAATGTACAGACTCGCGTATGTAGAAAAACCTTTCATATTTTTTTATCATCATGCGTTATTTCTGTTTGTAGTGAAAGATATACTTGATCGTATGTGAGCGTTCCCGAAAGTAATCAAATAGAAGCCATATTTTGCGCAATTAAATATGGAGGTTTTCTCGGTATTGCGTCTGTCTCGGTGTTTCAGTGACATCACAGAGTTACGCATGCCTACACATTCCTGTATTTTTAAACTATAATTCCTTCCACGTTTGTGCTAGTGCTTCCTCAGTCCACAGTGTTTCTTCTATGTGTACCGAATTTTTTTGAAATTTTTCCTCACGTTAAAATCCGCATAAAAACATACAAAGAAACATACATCCCTTTTATTATATAAATTATATTTATCGGTTGGTTTCAAATTTAAATTACGTTACGTAGTATTTAATCGGAATTCAATCGATTGTAGTTGATAAATTCAAAAATTAGAAAGGTAGAAGAAAGTCAGTCTATAATTTGAAATACTAAGAGCCATATTGCCGTAAGGATGTATGAATCAAAATAGGGAGATTCTGTTCGTTAGCCATGATAAGTAATCATATTTGTTAGTAAGTGTGTTGAATAGTCATTATCGTAAATACTCTCGTGCCGTGACAAGTAGTTTCATATATTTTATCAACATTCTAAGAAGAACACGCATCTTCAGAATTGAGTTGTAAAGTGTGTGAATTGTTCTCGATGGAGCAGCTAATTAAAGACGCATTCCTAAGGTTGGGCGGCAAATGTTCACTCACAGAGAGAGAGCTCGTGTGTACAAGTTAAGCATTTCCGCGAAGTAGTAGCTCAAAGATATAACAAACGATAAAGCCACAGCACTGGGCGCTGTTATCGTCTTGTGCTTTGTAAGTATTCAAGGTTCTAGATAGGTTCTTTGTTTATCCGTAATAATGTTTGCAGGAAGGGAACACTCACTTTATTCTACTAATGGATCAGCCCATTAAATACAATTTAGGCTACACTATTTTGTCCTAATAAAATGAATCGCTTCAACTATGCGTAAATATATGTTATATCATTAAAATTTATAGCAGCCGCTTCCTCCTTTTGTGTGTCTTTCTGATGTGAAACTTTTATTACGAATGTTAAAAAGAAAGCAGGAAAATGTGCTACCATTTTTTGTTACGAAATAAATAAAAATATGGATGGAAAGAGGTGGAAACGTTCGAAGAGAGCTTAGCCTGTTGAATAGTAAACCAGCGAGTCTGTTACGCAACAATGGAAATTTTTTCTCTAAATAAAAACATCCCAACAAGAAGAAGATAACTCAAGAATTTAGACATCATGTTCAAGGGAACAATATTTTAATATTAAAATATTCATTTATGCTCGTAATATTACTTCCTTAATACAATAGAAATTGCGGTTATTTGAGTTATGTTTACTGAAAACGTTATGTTCTTACTAGACTGGTTTAAAATCAAACTAATGTTCTTATAGAGAAGTTTTAATATACATTTTGTTTGTTCTATGTACCAAACATTAGTATTTACAGAAAATTTTATATACTACATTGTTTTTACCTAAATGATTGATATACTTTAAAAAGTTATAATAAAATATAAATAATATGGTATTAACGTTGTGCAATGTAAATAATTCAGTTAAATTAACATGAATATTTTATTTTTATGTAAAAAAACAATTCTGTATCTTTGAACATAAAAAACTGCAAAGATTATATAAATAATTTAGACAGAAATAATGTTATATATATATATATAAACTCTTCTGTAAATCCTGCAGTGTTTGCTACAAAATGAGCATTAAATTGATCTAAAGGATCATGTTTTAAATTTAAATCAGACTAGTAACAAACATTCCGTTCTCAGTAAATACGTCAACTCAATTAACCACAGTTTTCATTACATTAATGAAAAAAATATTAAATTCTTAAACCAAATACTTTTCTCAATTTATAATTATTACTAAATCTAAATTGTTAATCAATTAATGTTGAAATGGATGCAAATGATCTCTGCAACATTTATAACTATAGTGTTAAATAACCTCACTGAACTTCTCTACATATATCTTTGCTCTTCTAATCTCTACGGATTGTGGGTGAAACGTAATATATTTATAATTTATTGTATGTATTGTTGTGGTAATCAGTTCTAAGACTGACAACAGATTCTGCGCAAGTCTTTTCATTTCTATATAGCTACCTCATACAAAATCCTCCATAATCTGTTTAGTTTATTCCATCTTCGGCTTCCCTATTCTATTCTTAACACACACACTAACCTCTAATGCTAATTGTTTAGAACTTTTTGATCAGTTACCTTATCCACCCATCTGATTTTCAGAATTGTCCTATAGCACCACATTTCAAAATTATTTTCCGTTCTGCAACTCCTACCGTCCAAGTTTCGCACCCATATGAACATTTTTAATAATTGTTTCCTAATATTCATACTTATATTAGGCCATATAATGTGCAAATAATTTTATTAGTTGTTAATCAACTATCAACTGATTTGTTGGCCATTATTTACGGTTAATAGAAAAAAAAGACTAATGTTTACCTTACACTCTAATAAAATGACATTCAATAGAATTTAATGACGGAAATGGAGTGAGGTGTTTTTTTCATATTATATAATTTCTATACGTTTGTTTATGTATTTTAGAAGATTTACTTCTGGTCTGTGGTCCATCAAGCAATTTAAAATACCTGTATGAATATATTGTTCAAGTAGTTTGAATGTCATAGAACGGTATTTAGACTTAATTTATATCTATTTAGTGGTACATAGTTTTTCTGGTCTTTGTTTTCTATCTGTTTCCTTCCAGCTCATAGTATGTATTATTCGGGTAGAGAACTGCATTGACCCACCTTTTACGGCCTAATGATCTTGACAACCTTTGTCCCATTATTTTAGTGAGGCCATGTGCGGTTCAATACATTGAATCCAAACAAAACCGTCTCTACTTGTGTAATTTTACTGCATAGTTATGAGCCCGTATAATTCAATGAACACGTGCGTGCTGCGCATCTTCGAGACCGCAAATACGGTTTCTCTTATTGACGGGAAAGTCCCTTATTAAGTCACGGCGAGACCTTCATGATCAGAGGCCGCTGAATCTCCCAACATTTCCCACCACATACGAATTTGTCTGAACCCTTACGGGAAACGGTTATTAACCACCTTCCTCTCACTTTCCTCTTATTAGAGTGACTTGTCTGTTTCACGAGCTTCATAGTCACTGTCATGCTGATTCACAAACTCTACAATTGTAAACAAATATTTCCAATCAGGTGATACCTTTCTTTCCGCTGTAACTGAAAATGTTAATCTTTGTTGGAATTATTCCTTATGTGAAGTATACTATCATAAAAATAGATTAAAATAAATCGTTCTACAATTCCGCAATTATTCCAGATAGTTATTAGTCTCTTTTGTTTGGAATCCATGCTTCTTGTGCGGTAATTGCGTTTTACTTATTTTTAAATGGGAGCCGATTTGACCTTGAAACCATCTTTGGGTAGTTAAATAAAATAATTGGACGTCAACGAATTTTTTTCAGACAACTGCGATAAAAAAGTGAGAAGATGTCGCAGTGTTTGTCTATTTTTCTGCTCTCATTTACTGACAGCCAAAACGGCTCCCATTGCAAACTATTATAGGTGAAATCCTGACCTGTCGTTTTCTCGTCGAAATGATCACGATGAGTCATTTTTCCGACAGTAAATATCCTGATAGGTTGTTTTCCTGACAGATGGAAATTGTTATGTTACTTTCGATCCGGAAACAAACAGTATTGGGGTGATACATCTTTCACCTACGGAGAGGTAGAATAGGGGAGCGTTTATAAAAAATGCTAGAAACAAACGATATTAGTGACGAATATACATTTTTCGGGTTCGTGGATGTTGATACTGTTTTAAATTATTTAAAATGGGTTTGGGATGGAAAATGGATACTTGAAAACGTCCTCAGTACCTGTTCCTGGATTGTTTGATTTAAATTGCGCAATGCATTAATTAATAATTTAATTTACATGAGAATTATGCATAATAAAATAACTGACTTGTTCTGTTATGTTACCCTATATTTAATTTAAAAATAGACAGTCTAGGAAGGTGATTAGGAAAAGTGACCCTTCCAGGAAAACCAACAATTGTTGGGAATACAAACATCGGGCAAGTGTCTTTCAGGTATCTGGTTGGATCCCGGTATAATTGGCACACTTAAGTTACCCGAAATTGATCTATCAATTTAATACTGCACTCGTTCAAAATAATATAACTACTTTTGTGAAACGATCTTTATATTTATCAGATTCCAAAAAAACACGTCTCAGCCAATATTTTATTTAAATTAATATTACTGTATTCTTTATCATTAATTATATGAAACGCTTATTGAAAAATTTATATATTTGGATATTCTGTAATCCTACACCAAGAATTAAGTACGTGATGACCTCAGTAAAATGACACTTGGTACTTCTGAATAATTTATTTATTTTCCATAAAGTTTGTAAATTATCAGCACACTTTCAGATTGCCCAGCTCCATTTGCAATTTTTGCATGAAAGTGCTTCATTCCGAAATGTATTATGTTTAAGTATATGCTAATTATTCTTTATCGTATCTACACGGAACACAGCAGGTGCTAGCAGGCAGAAGGAAAACATTTATTTGTGCATGTCGTTTAGTCTTCAAACATTACCGTGTCCCAGGACTAATAAATGCATAACTAGAATTTAATTTATAAGAAATTGATGTAATTTAGTACGTTATATTATTATCTTATAACGCTTACTAGTGCATGCCAGGTAATGAAATTTCTTTGAATCCTGCACGTTGGACAAAATAACGACGAAACAGAAGTGACTTATGAGAAATAGAGGTCAGAAAATTAATACACCGTATTGGGTATGCTTACGACTATTTTCCAAATTTTATTTTAATTTAAGTGAAACAACCGAGACGAAGACAGCACATTTTGTTGTTAGCTCTTTCTTAATATTTTATTAGGACAGACGATTACCCTCCCACTGCTTTTTAGTTACTGCTCTTTACGCTGTCCACAAGTCTCCTGTAAATATTACCTTCTCCTTATTCCAAAATCTCCCAGGCACTCATTTACTTGAAATATGTCATGTTAAAAGACGGTTCTAAATAAAATAGAAAAATAACGTATTTTTTTTAAATCGTTTTGTTTTCGTCATCCTTCAATATGTTTCTCCTGTTCGTATTGCAGGATATAATTGATCAAATGTGAGAGTAGCTGAGTGTAAAAGAATAGTATTTTCGGCCTGTGTCGTTACAAAATTACGCGGGCTGAAAATTCATATTTTTAAACTATAACTCCTTCGTTTATTCTATGGCCACAACCCATTTTTTGTTGAAACTGACTTTTTTTAGACAATATAAATAAGACTCAGTGTTCCATGTGTGAAATTTTAAATCAGAATAATACTGAGTCATATGTGGAGTTTAAATTTGGGTATATATTTATAATTTGATCAAATATGAACCATTTCGCAACCGAAAATAATTACGTTCTACATATAAAATATTTATATTTCTTCAGTCAGTCCTATTCTTCAAGTAGATATATTTTGTTAATACGGATTGTTTATTGAAAGATTGTTTTGAATTTGCAAAATGTTCCTTAATTCTGGTTTGAAGCTTTGTTTTACCAATAAAGCAGACTCTACTGCCCAAACACTCAATTTATATACATTATGTTTACCAAGATTATGTACATCAGCTTTAGAATTTTTGACAGAATTTAAATTATTATGTAATGTAAAAATTACTCTAAGACGTTAACCTAAAAAGTCAGCTATAACAATTTAATTTTTGGGATCTGTTTTATTGGCATTGCTTTCCCTCATTTCTGTTCTGGAAATTTTTCTATTGAAATGTTTTATTTAATTATTTTTACATTATTTAATTAAGTAACAGATTTTTACTAAATTTATTTAAAGAGAAAGAATTACTTCAACTGTAGCTTAGCCATAGGCCACAAATCTAAATTTAGAAAATTAGAAGGGAAAAATCTGGACCGAACTCTCTTAGCAGGAGGTTCCGTGTACGATCAAGATTTAACCATTCTGATTCCCTAAATTTATTAATTTTAAAGTCAACTATTGTCTATGTCATTATACTTAACTATTTATTTATAGCTACTACTGAAGAGGTCCCTAAGGGTAGAATTCCATTTTGAATTTTTTTATGTACATTTCTGATTTCTGGTCAGTATATTGTAATTCTAGTAATGGTAGCTTCAATAAAATAAGGGAAAATTATAACCTTTTCGCAGAGGTTCCAAACAAACTGGCGTTTTAAGCTCATCTTATATTTAGTTTACTAACGTGTGCACGGCTAAATAAGAGCATCTGCGTAATTAAAAGGTTTCTCGAACACATTCTATACTTTTTCTTTTTCTGAGTATTGCAGTCGAAGTTGGACATGAATTTGAAACGAAAATATTATTCTGTGGTACTTAGGCCCTCATTGGTCTGCATGCGATAAAAACCATGTTTGTGACATACTCATAAAAGACAAATAAACTAATTATTTCAATTAAACTAGTTCAGTAGAACGAACTATAATAATTATATTACATATCACTAGTATTAAAACTATTACTAAATCACTCTTATATGGGTGCGAAAGATGGACGATAGGGTTGCAGAAAGGAAAAGAATTGAAGGTTTCGAAATGTGCTGCTATAGGAGAAATCAGGAAGTTGTAAGCAGAATAGGAGAAGGGAGAACAATTTGGAGGACTTTTACGTTTTGAGACATGAGGGTCTTGTAAAATTAGTGATTGAGGGATGCGTGTTGGGTAAGAAAGAAGAAGGAGGAAGGATGGAATACGCTAAGCAGATTAGGAAGGATTGGGTAGTTATGTATAAATGAAAAGGCTTGTGCAGAATAAGTTAAAATGGATGGTTGCGTTAGACGAGTCTAAGGACTGAATAACACAACATACACTGATATAAGTTAAGAAATATTACAAAAGTGATGATATGTTAATAATTTTTCCCTATGCTTATCAGTCACAGTAACAAAAACTATAATTTAATTTTGATTTCAAATTTATTTAGCAGGAACTTTTGGCTATGAGTAAAATAAAAATTTTAGTTATAATTTAAAATTTGTTGATTTGGACTTAAACTTATGAAATCTCGCTGTACAAGATTCGATAAGTCGATTTGAATATTACGATTATTATCGTCATTTTTGACATTTAATATTTAGACGTGGCTAAATTACAAGATCAGGACTCATTGAGAAATGATTTTCAATGTAAATGTTCGACAATTCGTGTTTGTATGTTGCCGATTGTTTAGCACATGAGCAAAATAATTATTGAACGTCTGGAACTCTGTGTAGGCTAGCACAGTCTGGAATCGCGTACTATCCACGAATAAAGTTAGAAATTATATATATACTAAATTACATGAGGGTATGTCTAGATGACTATGGCAGTGTCGAAAGCTCCTGCTAAATAAATTTGAAATGAGAATTAAATTATATATCTGGTTATGGTGACTGATTGACGCAGGTAAAAATTATCATAGTAAATAAAAATCAGTCTTTTAACAAAATTTAATAAATTCCTTGACGTGCTGATGATATGAAAAATTGATGAACGATCGTAATTATGGAAAACGAAAGTACTTTACCGGAGGATTGGCACCATCCCTCGGATATGGAGTTGCTGCCGATCTGTACGACGGTAAGGAAGACATAGGCGAAAGTCAAGGCGAAGACGTGGCTGAGCAGGGTGAGGCCATGGAGGTTGCAGAGGGGCGGCAGCGCCAGGTAGATGCACGTCGTCGCCACGAGGCACAGAGTGGACAGGATCATGAACCCCGGGTACAGCTTAAAGGCCAGGGCCTTTGCCACGGGGGCCTCGGGACAGTTGGAGAACTTCCACTCCACGCAGACCAGAGCGAGCGTGGAGTCAGAGTTCAAGTCGCGATCCAGGCAGTATTCCGACGCGGGGAACGGCGCCCAGCAGATCCCCGGCACAGACAGACTGCCGTTCCTCAGCAGGGTGTAGGCGTCGCTGGGGTACGCTGCAGGCTGCAGCAGCAGGCCGTTGCAGCCGCTGCTGACCGCGAAGTGGTAATCCGAGACGTCGGAGTCTGCGAAGGGCGGCACGAAGGCCTTCGGGGACGGTACGCACGAGTTATTGCTCAGCGCCTTGCTCTGGTCGCAGCACTTTCCCACTGCGACGCCCGTGTTGGGCGCCGCCAGGGTCAGAGACAGCGTCGCCGACAGCAGCACGACTCGCAGGTGACCGGACATGGCGCTGTCGGGGCCTGAACTGACGATCCATTCGGCCCTCCCCCTCCTCCCCCACTTCGCGGCGCCTTCACATGACGAACGATAAGTGGCCAAGCCGCGGCAGGCGAGAATCGTAAACACGAACCACTCACGGAACAACACATGGAATGCCTTACAATAATTTAGTGAAACGTTTCAAAAAATAATTCACAGACATGCTGTTAATATTTGGACGACTCGCTGCCAAATATATGTTATTTCAATAAGGGTGGATCGATGTTGAAATGGAATGAAATGTGTGAAGTATTCATGAAATTCTTCCTTTATTCATCTACAAAATCAAATACAAAGTTTTGAAACATTACAATAATAATTTATATAATGGAATTTGTTTAAAATTAAGACAGTATAAAAAATTACAACAAACGTTTCTGAATTTTATACGAAGAAAATAATTACTTCTCGCGAATTATGAGTGAAATGTTGTATATCAGGTACAACCATCATGCAATCAATGTTAGAAATGACACGAATAATTTGAACAAAATTTACGATGCTCTTTTGTTGTAATAGTTCCACGCTTTAATTTTCCTCTTCATTGCTAAAATTTAACTGCCGAAAGCACACATTGTTACATCATTTCCACCGTAACCGTCGCTGGAGGTGGTTCAGCGCGGCACCAAATTCTGCACGTGTAAATTCAATAATATTATCGGCCCAGGGAGTCAAGGAGTAAATAGGATGTATTGCTGAATTTGTAAGTTTTTAATAATGTTTTTAAATATAAATTAAAAAATTGTAACATAGAACTTTTATTTAATTTATTGTAATATTATGTTTATAGTAAGCCTGATGTCTCAAAATGGAAGACGTCGCTTTTGATATATTTAATGCTGACTTTATAGCAGTCTTTTTATTTATTGATAAAAAATTGTTTTTTTTTCAATAATTTGATGCTAACTTTCTTCATGGATTGTACGTGATTCCAGACAATGCTGGCCTACACAGAGCATTATAGAACTTCGGAGTTCCAGAAGTTTAATAATAAATTTACTCATTTGCTAACCAACCACGAATTGTCGAAAATTTACATTGAAAATCTTTTTCCAATGAGTGTTGATCTTATAATTTAGCCACGTCAAAATTTTAGATGTAAAAAATAATCGTAATATTCAAAACGACTTGTCATATTCCTTCATTAACGTTCCACTTCTGTTCTTACCCCACACAGTTCCCTCTAATACTAAATAAAATTGAAATCGAAATTAATTTTCAGTTTTGGTTATTGTGACTGATTAACAAAGGGAAAAATTATTATCATATCATCAGCATTTTTTTAACATTTATTAACATATATCAGTGTGTGTTTTGCTGTGGTATTCAGTCCTTAGACTCGTCTCATGCAACCATCTATGCTAACTTATTCTGCGCAAGCCTTTACATTTCTCCATAAGTACCCAATCCTTCCTAATCTCCTTGCCGTATTCCATCCTTGACGCTCCACTTCTGTTCTTACCCCACACACTTCCCTCTAATGCCAATTGTGCAAGACCCTCATGTCTCAAAACATGGCCTATTAATCTATCCCTTCTCTTGGTCAACGTCACCTATTATGTTCAGAACGTCCTCGTTAGTGTTTCCATCCACACATCTGATTTTGCACATTCTCCTATAGCACTACATTTAAAAAACGTGTTTTCTTTTCCTTTCCGCAACTCCTATCGTCCACATTTCGCATCCACTTAACGAAACGCTCCAAACGCTATTTTTAGCAACGTTTTTCTAGGCTCGTGTATGTCGTTTCAAATAAAAACGATTTTCGTTAATACCTCTCACACACCCTGTTTTATTTCATGTAATTGAATTGTTGTAAAAATAATGCTAATTCGTGTGATTATGTTAAAATGAGTGTAAACTAATCTATTCTGAGGAAAGTTAAAAGGTTAGTAATACGTAATTAAATCAGAGCTGTAGTTGATCCTCAGGGCTTGTCTAAAGAACGTCGAAAATCAAGCTTTCGACTTGAGTATCGCCAAGATGTTTTGTTTAAATTTGGTGATATACCGCCTGCTTAGATTGTTATATCCCAAAAATGACAATGTGAAGGTCAATCACTGAAATATATTGGGCCCGTTGCGCAAGCAGTTTTGGGCTTGACATTCCACCGATAGCATCGCGGATCTCAAACGGTGTCTTTAGATATGTTGATCAGAGATTAGATATCTTCAAGAAAAATTATCGCCGTGTACATTCTAATACTTCCTTGGCTCTGCAGCCTACCGAGTCGACTGCAGACTGTCATCTTATATGACACATTCCGAATTTAGAGGGATGCGTGAACAGCGTATCGATTCGCCAGCAGTCTTAATCCCAGTCTCCGAGACCATGACGTCGCAAGCATCCAAGCTTATGCCAGGATTCGAGCCAGGAACCTCTGGGTAGTGAATCGGCGACGCTAGCCACTTGACCACTAGAGGTCGGCACGTTTCAATTGTACTTCTGAAGAAAACGTAACAATCCGCCCACCTACGAGTTTATTTTTTTCATGCATCGAGCATCAATAACAGTTGTAGTTGAACCTTTTTGCTACTACCGAAGAATTGTAGGACAAGGTAATGAAGAAAATTACAAAAAATGGCCAAAAGTCATGAATAGAATAATTTTAAATAAATAAACAATCCAGCCAATTTGTTAGCAAACAATTGGATTGCTCTATTGACGATAACTACTTGTTGAATGATAGATGAATATTGTTTTCTTTTTGCAAATTACTACAACAGTTTTTTATAATTAAATTCTTCGTGGCCAAATTTGAGGAATGGATGTTGTGGAAATAGTTTCTGGAAGCTTTCAATCGAGCTTAGCTTTAAAGGCTATTTCCAGGTCTCTATAAAACAGATGGCTCGCGTGTGACGGGAGTCGGTGATGATAGCTTCATGGTTAGAGTCACTGCGTAGTAAGTTGATTCCCTGTCCTTTCGAAAATTTTCCACCCTAATCTGTTCGTTTTCTTTCATATTAAAATTTGAGCTTGATTGAAACATTTATTTTGTTTTTGAATAAATCATAACGGGTATCTAGTTAAGCATACTTTGGACATCTATATCATTAAGATACAAAAATGTACCTTATAATTAAGGTAAACATGAAATTACAGCCGTGAGTTTAAAAATTTTTATTGCTAAAAACATAGGATTTCCTGTTTAAAACTTGCCATACTTTACGTCATCCAATTTGTCTTACATCAAGACTGTCAGGACCTTTTTCGAACGTTAAAGATCATATTGTTGGTTGCTAATTAAAGTTTCAAATTCATTAGTTAATTTTGTCTATTTAACATTCGTCATTAATAACAGGACTTTTATGTCTTTGTTAATCATCTACAATAAAATACAATATAAGTCATAATATGTTAGTACAATTTTTTAAAATCAGAATGCATTTATTTGGGAAACGTATCTCTCATATATTTAAACCCGAGGCCATAGGCTCCTTTATTTAATGACGGAGGTTAATCAAAGATATATAAGTGATGAGTGTGAACCTTTAATTGGCAACCAACATTTTGATGCAAACAATATTACATTTATTTAATACGTCTACGAAGCTTCGTCCATGTTTTGGATTTCGTAAGATCAATCTTAATTTCGTAAAGTGTATCTAAGAGTGGATAATTTTCAGCCGTTGACTGCAAAATAGGTATAAAATTCATTTCAGAACACAATTATTTCAACATCTATTATTTCATGATACAAACGCTAGGAGAATCATTACCTTATGATAATTTCATGATTAACGATTATTGAGTCTCTAGCTATAGTAGATTTTCTTCCATTTCAATGTTTTATTCCTTACACCTGTCCCCTATTCTTTCTAGTGGTTAGGTGATTTTTCATTTTTGGTAATGTGATTGATTTTGGTGGTATGATAGCATGGAATTGTAGGTCCTTATTTTAGTTAGTTGAGGCATAGTTCCCTTCATTTTGATTTTAGTGTTAGGTTGGTACCCTAGGAGAAATATCGTTCTATGATCATTTTATGATTGCCAATCATACATGATTGGCTCCGAGCTAATAGAGTGTTTACTTGTGTTTTTCTTTTCATTGCTCTATTCTCATACTCATCTTTATCTTTTGTGCCTTGTCATGGTTTTAAGTTTTCTTATCTGATGTCTATTGATTTTTCTATCATTTTCTTTGTGCACAAGACGTAATTTGTATTAGAGGGGAATATGTGGTATTGTCTTAGAGAATTTATGTTGATAGTGGGTGTGCCAAGTTGGTTTTTAAAGTCAATTTTCATTTTAGTACTGAAGTAAGAGTGGATCTGTTTTTGTGCTGTAGAAAATTTAGAATTGAATCAGTGTCAGCTTATAGAAGTGAAATGTGGTTGGAATTGAAATTTGTGATGTCAGCTGTGGCTGGAATTTGATATTGATTATAGTACTGGGTTCTGTTAAATTAAGGTGCTATAGCAGTGTAGACGTAATGGTGTTACTATAGTGATTAAAGGTTATTTATGAAGTTATGTGCTACTGGTACTGAAGGTCATTGTGGAGATTATTGAAGATTACGAAAGGATATGATTTTAAGGTGTCGTCTTATGTTGAGTTCGTTGTATTATGAAAGAATAGATGTTGAATTGAATAAAATTTGAAGTCATCGTAATGTGTTGAAATAGATTTAAAATTGTTTGCTGACCAGTTGGCTCTATTGTTTATTTGTTTATACTTAATTGTCAGATTATTTATTAATAAAATCTTTACCTTGACTGACCAAATTAATCAAGTGAATTATTCGGTCAGTAATTCCCGATTTTTGTCGGTATTGAATTTTCTAATGGAGGTGCGTATAAATAACCACTGTCGGCTCTTTTATGTACAAAGTAAGATTCGTCGTGAATATACATTTCCGAGAATCTGCCGATGTTTCGTCCAGACACTGCTTTTGTCCATTCAAGGTCGAGATGTTGCATTTGCGAATACCAAGACGTGTGGCTTCGCCTCCACCGCCAAATCTCGTATCTGTGTTCGCCGTCATCCTGTGCAGGTTTTCCATTCCTTTTTAAGAGCATTTTGATGATATTCTTATGTCAATTGTAAGTGTAAGCTTTACTACCTTAATTGATCTCGACGAAAGTGGTACTATGTCACATTTATCACTTAATTTTCTCAAAGAACAGATTGTAACGGTACTTACATATAATAAATGACAGCGACATAATAATAATAATTAAATTGAAATATTTAGACGTTAAGATAATTTTAATTGCCTTTCATCGTTCATGAAATGAAAATATCTATTTCAATAAATAAAATTAAAGTGCTGTCTGTCTGGAAGTATATCTCAAATAGGTTCAACTGCTCAACGAATTTCAAGAAAAATTAAACGGATTAAAGCAGGAATTTTAACTTAAAGTTTCGTGCATTTTTAATTACGATATCATGCAGGCTTCCGGAGATATTAATATGAATATTTGTAAATCCACTGAATTTCCGTGCAAAATCAGGACCTGTACAAAACCAACTGTGAGTTATAAGGCTCATTAGGCGTTCATTTACCATTCATCCAATTGGCGTGAAATTTTGATGTTTAGCGCTGATCTTCCAGAGACGTTTTCTGTCGATCATTTGAAATATTATGTTCCTTCCTTCTTCGCTTTCTGGCCAAAAAAAACCCTAAAGACATACCGAACGTTTAACACTATAGATTATGCCCTCACGTGTCAAACGTATCAAACTAGATACTTAAATTTCTTATGTTATACTAACAGTAACAATGATAATGTTTTAAAAGTCGAAATGTAAATTGACTATATAAAGACGCGGGCCGCACACTCAATTTTATTTTGTAGTGGGCTAATATAAATACGTTAACCATATTATTTTCTGTCGATCCGGTGAGGGGATTGAAACTCTCATCAATTTCATTTTATTTATATGCAACATTTATGGAATGGAGGAAAAAATATTGCATGTCAAGAATGCATGGAGTAACCACAATAGTTAATGAAAACTTGATACGGCAGCGATGAATTGATAGGGAGCGCGTAAAGATAAAAAAAATAATCAGATGCCATGTGCTATCAAAATCGAAGAGGAATTTCTGACTCTCGTTAAGAACCATATGAAGGACGAACATTCAACTAGTTATACGATACTCACGCTTCTAACAGAGACGCTTTTGCGCTCTCAGGTCATAAATTATGCAGTAGATTCGCAGAAAGTCCGCATCACTGCTCAGGCCACGGAGTACAAGTCTTCGTCTTTCGAAACAGGAGAAAGTAAATGATTATGAAATTCAGTGCTTAATAGAAGTGATTGAATGCTACTTTAAAAAAAACATCTTTCACTTACAAATACTATATTAAAATCTGATATTGCATATCCTAAATGTCGTATTTAATATTCATCAATATTTCATTATTTTAATAATGGCAAGTTTGTAATTCTGAGTTATTAATATCTATTAAATGAGTTTAGGATCATTTCTGACATTTAATTATAATTTGGTCTGGGACGGTGTGGGATAGATGGACATCCTCTCATAATTCTATAAAATTCAACAATTTTTCAGAAAATTATAAAATTTAAATAAATAAATAAATTTTATTACTTCACCCGAATTCAGTGGAATAAATTAATCTTATCTGAATTGTGAGAAATAAAATTTTCATACATACATATAAAATTATACAATGACCCCCTTCAGGTGCATGAACTTTATAAACTCTTGATAAGAAGACATTATGAAGACATAATGTATCCTGTTCAACGTTCATTTTGTCTTTGGTTTGAAACGAGGAAAGGAAGAAACTCAAAACTTACGAATAGATACTGTACATATCAACGAAAAATAAAGTTGAGTGAATGCGACCATAATCTAGTGACTTAGTTAACGAAAAATGCGTCTCGAGCGCACGAATAGTAATTCTAAATCATTTGCATTTCAAAACATTTTCCTTTTATTATTATTGACTAATTAAAAGGCGCCATTTCTTAAATCAAATGTTAGTTTAAATTTACATTATTTCACGCTAAACTTATGTTTTTTTTTATTTATCCAAATATTTATAAGCACCTGAAGTGATTCCCATTGAAGAACGATATGTCGTGCTATTTTCAAAACATTCTAAATTAGCTAAAATGATTTATTGCTGTATGGCACAGTTAATCGTTGAATGATTATAATTATGCATCACAAGATGATTCATGGAATGTTAATAAATAGTATCCAATGGGGAATTGTCTTTAAGAGATTTCATACATTTCACCATTCAATCTGTCGTAATTTCATTTTTATTTGCTCTTTCGATCAACGAACTCCACAATGCCGAGAGCGTCTACTTCCCTTATAAATTCCCTTCCGGGTTTTCTACTTTCATCCTGTTTCTCAATTAGTTTGATTCCGCTTCCATACGTAAGAGGTCACAAAATAGACGTGAAAGATAAGAAAATTTAGTCATATTTTCAGGTTATAACCACAGTCCATATTAAACTTACAAATGAGTTTTCCTTTAAAAAATCATATCATACTTATGGATTATTTTACTACGTACTAAGGTAATTAGATGCACCAGACTCTTTTCTTGAAATAAGTGAAGATTGTGTGGATGCATTAATTTTGAAAATATGCTCTTGGACGTATGAGTAATTTATTTTCAGAAATAGACCATTTTTTCGAAAGAACCCTAATTATCACTATTAACATACTCGACTCGTCCTTAAGGATAAATACTATATTTCACTGTACCGTTTCACTTGCTCATGGATAATACTCATAAAATATTTAACAATGCCTGGGTGCCCGACGATGTCCGTGAATTCATTATTTATATAAGCCCGCTTTAGTATTTAATTTGACAGTAATCTCTTTTGTCAAGACGTGATTAAATTTTCAACAAGAACGAAACATTTGTGAAAATTAATATTTCACACCTCCTACTTTATGACGACACAACAACCATCAGCCGTGACTCAGTATCATAATCCAGTCAAG
The DNA here is from genome assembly GCA_034510155.1 of Eucriotettix oculatus. Lineage (NCBI taxonomy): Eukaryota > Metazoa > Arthropoda > Insecta > Orthoptera > Tetrigidae > Eucriotettix > Eucriotettix oculatus. Next base: position 21,172,344 of record CM067382.1, on the reverse strand, counting down.
AATCTACCGATATCTTAAATAAGCACATACATACTGAAAGAGTCAATTATACTTTTAAGGATCAGATTCCTAAACCACCTGTTTGGTCAGATTATCTTGAAATTATATATGTAGATATATAACTACATCTACAAAAAATAAAATTGTGTGGGTGCAGCCCTGGTTTTTCTACAGCGTATCTAAATCATCTGCTTTGTAACTTGCATTTCTCTTGACTAATTAAAAGTGTCCTAAATGAAATAAACTGTTAGTTAAATTAAGTACTATATCACGATTGGCAGATATATTCTCTTCGATCTGATTTGGTGTAAGTAATTTGTTTACCTTGAAATAATGGCCAAATAAAACTAACACTTTATATAAGTCATCATACTTTTTAATTGATTTTCGCCAACATCGTCATCGTCTACGCTCGCATGAAGTTGCTTGGCAAAAGGCCATAAGAATTCTGTTGTACGTTCATTTTATCTTTGGCTTGAAAGAGTAGGAAGGGACTCAAAACTTAGGTGAAGTTATATACACACCTAAGTTGGTGAATATAAACCCAAAAATAAAACTGATTGTGTGCGGCCCGTGTCTAGTCACTTAGTTACAGAAAAATTCTTATCGAGCGCCCGAGTCGTAATTAATAATTATTTCCATTGCGACTTATAAAACATGTTTTTTATTAATTTATTAAATCAAACGTCAGTTAAGCTTTAGAATTATTTCATGCTAAAAAGTAATTTAATTATCTCGATGGACTTGCTACATGAGATCATAATTATCCATTTGTAATGTCAAGGTCTTTTTTTGTCTCAATGGGAGAAAATTGAAAATGTATGTATGTGTATTCAGTGTATAAATTTTTTAAGTTATGCTTAAAGGAAGGAAATACGACGTCAGTTTTCAAAATAAAATAAAGTGAAATAAAAAATATCTCAAATAAATATATAGGAGTCATTATCAAACGAGTGATTGAGGGCTGAGTAATTACTACGATTTCTTTTTAGAAACATTATTTGTATTTATATATCCGTCCTATATATCAGTTACGCTCTCGTGACTTCCAGTTCGCAGTACTCTTAGTCTACCATTAACTAATTCATTTTCAGATTGTTTTATATTTCACATTTTACCATATCCATAAATTACAGGATTTTTTGGTTGATAAAAAAGCACGGATTCTAAACAGTCAGAGAGGATACGGAAATGATAAAGTAGTGCGCAACTTCCTTGCTAACCGTCAGTACATGACGCACGTTAGTCCATACAAGGATCTTGATACCATTGGAGGAGAAAACTTCTACTCATGCAATAGTCTGGAACTATTTTATAAAGATACGAGGGGACAGTCAGATTTAGCGCATAACTGGGTTCGTTATATGCTGGCGGGGTTTGCTTTTATTTTTAGAGATTGCAAAAGATTCTGTTTATTTTCATTAGGATTTTAGTTATAAAAACGAATTTCAATTCAAAGTTATAACATTACATTGGGTTCCTTTAATCTGGAATAAAATAAACCGAAATTTTACATCTTAAACTTTTTGATTTAATTTATATGTAATTTGAACGAAAACAAAGAATTGTTACTTCTTTGTATTAAAAGATTTTTTCTGACAAATAGTCCGATATTCTGCCAATTATTATTATAAAGAATTAGAATTACATTACATAACTGAAATATAAATGTTCATAAAAAATATACCTGACAAATTTTTCGTCTTGCACTTCCAACACAGTCCCATTGCAGGAGCTATGTTGAATTTTAAATCACTCGGTTGATACAATATCCTAATTCCTCAATTCACCTTCTATTTCTTTGCTTTTAAAAGACGGAATGGAAAAGTGGCAATCTAAGTTTCTTTCTGAAAGCGTCAACACCGGAGTCTTGTGATTTCAATTTTATCACTGATAAAAAAATTATGTATCCTTTCTTGACTCCATGTCCACCTAAATTTAGCTTCATAAATTTCTTGCAGTCTGATTCTTATGAAAATTAGGGCGAAATGTGGCTCGGTTGCATTCCTGAAAACGAAATGCTTCCGGGTGCTCAAGGAATGATAAACATTAATTTAGACCTGATAAGATAGGGTCTGATATTACCAAGTCGCGGTATATAGGTCAATTGTTGTAATACTTTCGTTAAAGTGTAGTCGTTTTGTAACCAATCTTCCAGAACGTAAGAAATTGCATGCAGCGCCGCTGTCAGCCCTGTCTGACGACTTATGATCGTAATTAGGAACACGTGTTATCGTATAACATAACAAATTATAACAATATTATAACAAATAATAATAAAAAATTATCGATCATAGGCGTTCTACGTGTAAATATTTATAATAAATTTAATCCCATTAACGAAACGTTTACACCAGTTATGACTACAGAGATTATTAATGATTCGGAATTATGGAAATTATGGAAAAATGACCAACGTTAATGTGAAAGGTCTCATTTTACGTATAATTTAATGTCATTATGTGATATGCAATTGAAAAACTGTAAATAGCGTTCTGGCGGAAAACCCGAAAAAATGTACGTTTTTTGTTCATATATCTCGACTTTGACAAATTATATATTTAAAACCATTGCTTCAAATGGTCTAAAAATTTAACAAATCACAGTGCAAACCTAACCGCAAATTTCGAATCATCTGTGTTTCTTACTTTTTTATAAAATTAATTTATTATCGAACCTCTACTAATTCTTGGACGGAGCATCGCAGAAGTGGTACAAAGCATTTATTATATATTCCATATATTGAAAGTCGTAAATATAATATATAAGCTTTATTGCTGTAAAATTTTGTACGAATGTTTTAAAAAGTGTAGGGAGCAGGTAAGGGTTTATTGGACCGGGAGGCAAAGGTAGGGTTTGAACTGTGATTTATTAAATTTTCAGACCATTTAAAACAATGTGTTGAATTTTATGAGTTTTTGATGTCGAGCTATATAAATGACAAAAAAAACCTTGCATTTGTTCAGTTTTTTTCTCCAAAACGCAAATATAAAATGATTTTAAAAATCTTTAATTTACATTTCGTCTCATGGCATTAAAGTATGCGTACAATGAACCATTTTACAATAACGTTGGTCATTCCTAATAGACACAGTGAGGCTGCGGACTCAGGGTTCTAATATTTTGTCGACGACAGTATATCATGTTTTCAGTGCACACATTTTGTATATTTGTTATTTGTTCGTTATGCTCCATTTTTTTAATAGATAATTAAACGCTTCCCTAGAGTCTAACATTAACAGATATTTTAAAGTTAGGAATATTACCTGAAGGGTTGCACATGACGTGCTTTGTTCTTCCCGCCAAGTAGACGCTTATCAGGAATGCGTAGGCCACGGCGAGTGAACAGACGTGACTCAACGCCGCCTTTTTGTGAATGCTGAGATTATCGGGGTCGAGCAAGCAAGCTACGATTGTGGCCAGCAGGCAAATTAAGGAGATGGTCATGAAGACAGGGTAGATGTAGAAGCTGGGAGCGTCGGGAGGCTCGGGATCCGCCACCCAGTCAGTGCAGACTAGCACCAGAGGGTCTGAGGTCCCTTCTAGTCCCTCAACACAGTACTGGTCCTGAGGCACTGGTCGACCCGCCGCTAAATTCACATTCAGGCTGCCGTTGGCTAGGACAGAGAATTCGTCATCGGGTGTCGAGGGGTCGAGAGGAATTACTTGAGAGCAGCGGGGAAGCGTTACGAATCCGTATGAATCAACAGCTTCATCGAGTGGTAGCAGGAACGAAGGCACGTACGAGTTGGTAGAAGAATGGACGCAGGTATAGTTGGCGCTGAACTGTTTCCCGCGACTGCAGCACTTGTTAATGCACGTGCGTTTCTGACAAACACAGGAATTTGTCTCCACGTCCCACACGTCCCCGGGGTTGTAAATCGCGCTATGTGTTTTGTCCCACACACTGCCGTTGGCCAGAACCTCGCACGTCGCTGAGGCGGAGGCTGAGCCGACCACAGATAACACGAGCACGACACTCAGGAAGTGACCAGACATCGCGACACGCCGAGAGTGACTGACGCTGCAGTGATGCAAGCTCCCACTCCACCTCTCAATATCTACCTGTGGCTCATCATCACACGTCAGCCATAACATGTGACGATACCAAGTTGCGATATTACTGAACCACTTTCCTTTTGGCGCACGAAATTTCCAACAATACGGGAAGTCGGGGCGGAACGAGACAAGTCTTGTAAAATTATGGAAAACAAAATATCGCTTCATAAAACCTTACTTTATTCTATTATTAACTGGGGACCCGTCGTTACCCGGGTATTTATATACATATTATCCCGGTATATTATTTACTTTTTGGTCAACTCATGATTGAAAACATCACATATACTCCCAGTATTTCGAGAGAGATAAAAATACTTAAATCGCATATTAAAGGTCATAATGTAACACAACGACCCAAAGTCGATAATGTACTTGTTATTTGAATGACTCATTTCCACCCTCACCCCTTACATGCTGCAAGAGGTTCAAATTATACACAAATATTATCGGGGAAACACTGCGAAAGTATTTAATACGAATGAATGCCTATCTATCATTACTGTATGAACACGTGCATCCAGTCCTGTGGTTGACAAAGGAAGAGTGAGAGAGAGAGAGATTATGGTCGCTTCACGCCGCCTTTCGAGCGGCAATTTAATGGAATTACATTTATTTCCATTAATATCATCTGAACTGTGCAATATATCGAAATGAAACATACACATTTCTGTTTCAATCCCTGAAATTTTCATTGAAATCCGTTGAGCCACAGATGAAGAGTATAGGCAACCCGCATTTACTATAGACTAAAACGGAGTTTTTGAAACTTATCTGTACGATTTGTTAAAAATTTTCATTTATACAAAGCTTTTCCTAACAATAACGAACACACAAAAAAAATAATTATCCAATTTGATGAAGTCGTTCAGTAGTTATGCGCGTACATTATTGCTATTCATTTATATATATATATATATATATATATATACTAAATCTAATAAAAACAAGGAATTTAGATATTCGATGAATTTTTAAACAAATAAATCACCCGTTCCGCCTCATCCCACGGGACAGGACGGGATAAGTTATTCTCTAGCTACAATTAACACAATGAAATGAATTTCATTTTAGATAAATCTTAACACCTTTTATTATATTTTATTCATTGTATTTATTTATCGTACCGGTGATGGCTTTATAAATTTTTCCTTTCGCAATTAGATTTTTTATTTACAACTTCAGAGTCTTTGCTAACATTTTAACTTTTTGTTCCGTTCCTCTTTATGAATCAATTCTTTTTCGGTACAGCATCCTGTAGCTCATTCTTATGAGGCGAGTCTGCCAGGTTTTCGATTTTCTTCGGGAACACTTTAAATTTTGCCTTATACAGTAGAATCCCGTCCAGTTTCAGTACAAGATTTTTCACCAAACCTTATTATAAGCCGATTTAAACCTTATACGTATCATATAAGCAGCTACGACATCTAATTTATAAATATATATACCATTAAGAAGTTAAAAAAGAGGAGTTTTAAGCTTAATTTCTGTCTGATTGCTGCAAAAATTATAAATTCGCTGATGTAAGACGCCAAACTAAGAGTTAATTCACCAGTCACTATTTTCCCTAATTTACTAAACTAAACCAGTAAAGAAATAGGGTACCCGCTCAACCCCGCTATCCCGTTCCGCCCCTAGTTCCCCTATATATTAAAAAGTGTATTATTCTAGCCTAGAATCAATCGTAAAAAGACTTCGCAATGCACTTAACCGTGAACTCTCGGTGCGATCAGATGATGATTAATTATTAAATTTTATTTTATGACTTTCTAGAGGACTGCTTTTCAAGCGAGTTGCGGCATGACAAAGACGGATTTCCGGAGACTTCGGAAACTGTGGCATGCTGTAAATAACATCATTATAAATACATGCAGATGTCACCTCGGTGGCACAATAACGCGCCGGTGGCAATGTTAAGAGGGAAACCCAAAATTTCATGCTTATCGGTGGAAAGCTGACCCCGTCATCAGTTGCAACTCCGCCTCCCCAAATTATTTTGGAAAGCTATCGAAAGGGTGAATAAATTGTCGATGTAAATTCTCACGTGAGTGGAATGGAAGAACCAATCAAATTAAATGGAAGAATTTGGTCAGAAGGGAAATATCCGAGAAAGGCAGTCTTGAATGAGTTATGGGAGATGTGGCTTCAAGGTTTTTGGAAAACGTGTCCCTAGTTCTGGACTTCAAAAAATGTACTCGGCTAATAACTTGCTTAACAGACAGTGATTTGGCTTAAAGATTATTTACTAGTTTAGAGAAAACTCGTTTCACGATTTTTCTATGAAATGAACAGAAACCCTGTACGAATTATTAAGTTCGTCTGTAGGCGTATAAAGCAGATAGAAGTTTGATATTATTTGAAACCTAATTAAAGCTGTACATGACTATATTAAAGTTAGTATTGTAAGGAAACTGTGAAGATTGTACCAATTTAGCATTTTGCTGTATTCAGTCCAAAGACAGGCCTGATGCAATCATCCATGCTAACCTATTTTGCGCAAGCCCTTTCATTTCCTCATAACTAACACAACCCTCACACTCCCTAATCTACTTAAAGAATTCTATCCTTGGCCTTCCTCTTCTGTTCTTACCCCACACACTTCCCTCTAATGCAAATATTGAATAGGAAACTTTGTTGTCATGAATCTTTCGAACACAGAAACAATTTTCCTGGATTGTAAAGCCATGTCTCCAGAGGTATTTGATGATTTTTGATAGTCGAACTGCTACGAAGGTCAAATTTGAATGCTATTATCGGATCCTCCGATTCCACGTATATAAGATTTTATACAGTCTAAATTTTACAAGTACTTTAAAACGATCAATATTACCTGAAGGAATGCACAGGGCGTACTTTGTTCCTCCCAAGTACTCCGTTATTAGGAACGCGTAGGCCACAGCAAATGAGGAGACGTAGCTCAACATCGACATCTTGTGATTGCTAAGTTTTTCAGGGAGGACGAAGAAAGATGTGATTGTAGCCACCAAGCAAATTAACGAGATGATCATGAACACTGGGTAGATGTTGAAGCTGAGAGATACGGGAAGCTCAGGGTCCTTTATCCAGTCAGTGCAGACCAACACCAGATAATCTGAGGCCCCTTCTAGTCCCTCAACACAGTACTGGTCCTGAGGCACTGGTCGATCCGCTGATAAATTTACTTTCAGACTGCCGTTAGGTTGGAAAGAGAATTGTTCATCGGGTGTCAAGGGATCAAGAAACATTACACTAGAGCAGTTACAGAGTTTTACGAAACCGTATGAAGCGACAGTTTCGTCAAATGGTAGCAGGAACGAAGATAGCGATGAGTTTGTTGAAAAATATTCGCACTTCATGTTGGCGTCGAAGTGTTTTCCGCGACTGCAGCACTTGCTGATGCAGGTGCGTTCCTGGCAAACGCAGGAATCTATCCCCACGTCCCACACGTCCCCGGGGTTGTAAGTGGCACCCTGTGTTTTGTCCCACACGCTGCCGTTGGTCAGGACCTCGCAGGTCCCGGAGGCTGTGCGGACCGCGGATAACACGACCACGAGACACAGGAAGTGACCAGACATCGCGACACGCTGGGAGTGACTGGCGCTGCTGTCATGCATGCTCCCACTCTGCCTCTCATGGCAACAATCTACCACAACATCTACGGCATCTAACGATGCTGACCAAGTTGAGATTTTACTGAATCTGTTTCTACTTTATATATTAACATGTGCTCACGTTAATTTATTCACTAGCTTGGAGATAAATCGTTGTCCTTTTCTATGTCAGACCTACAAAATGTCAAATCAAGAATGCGTTCGGATCATTTCACTATTTGGTATAGATAGTACCGGCAAAATTTGGATATTTTTCGAAAACCATTTAACCCTGTACATGGTAAAAGTTTACTTAAACTACATAATAAAATATATATGTGCTTAGTTGTACGTATACAGGTTTGAATGTGTTGTTTATTCAAATTTGAACGTGTATACTGATAATAATACAGACATTTCAATATATCACATTCCTTCAAAATTTATTACTTACTTCATATCAACTTTTTGGAACTTAAAAGGAGACAAAATGCATCTTTGTCTATAGTACGTCTAACCTTTTTTCTTGTCGTTAACTTTGTGGAGTGAGTGTTAATGTGTTTAATAAAATTTATTAATCTATGAAGGAAGTGTCTGATTAGAATAAACACAATATTCTTGCTTCACCGCAAAAAGTCCTGAAAGGTAATGTAAAGCTGAGATGTCGGGATAGATCCCTATTATCAGATAATTAGGTTTTTACTAAACGTAACAAATTAATACAAACTATTAAATTTTCCGGCAAACGAAACAAATTTGCCTTAATGGCAGTAGGGTACTAAGAACTCCAAACAGAAATTTTAATAAATTGTCTCTTGAAAAGACAACTCAAACTATTTTTTAAAAAAATATTTTAATCTAAAAAAGTTGTCTTCTATGTGGGCTGTAACGGAGTCAAAAGAAAGGAGACAGCATTTGAGCCCGGGGTAAACTGTGTCGCCCAGAGAAGATAAATATGATTGGTTAATTATCCATCCCTGCCACCTTCGGGGAAAAGAAGTGGGGAAAAGTTATTAAAAAGGCTTGAAGAGAGATTTTTGACACAGATTTCGAGACGTATGATTAGAGTTTAGGCAAGGGAGATTCCCGATGAGCGCCGTGGACCGGATGAGATTAGGGGCAGATTGAGGAGACGAGCAGATGATGGACATTATCGGACAGTTAGTTCACGCAGATGAGGAAAAACTGGAAATTGTTATGAACAAGGAAGTATAGAAGCGGCCACTCTGATTTGGATCTATTACGACTTTTAAGTGGGAGGAAACTGCAAGGAGGAAGACGCAGTAAGGTCAATTATGACAACACGGTAATTGGCCCTGTAACCTTTTACTGATTACCTATACTGCCAGGTCCAAGGATATTTTGAATGAAATATTTTGCTCTATTAGAAGGCCCATATCATACGACTCTGAGTTTAAATATCCAGAATTGTATTTTAAGAAATTAATTTATATAATTTATTATGTAAATAAACATGTACTGTTTAAATAAGAAAGATTGACCTGCTAAAATTTTTAATATGATAATATTATAACATTGATGTAAATTTGTTTAGGAAAAAGTAATTTTTTTTATTCTCTATTATAAAAGTTCATCTTAACATATTAATATTGCAATAAAATAAATAATATCCTTCCTATTCTGTTCAGGGTGTTTTTTCGCATCTGTAATTATCGAAATTGAGGAACTACCAAAGTAATTATTGGCTAACCAATTATCATAATTCTTGGTAGAACTTCTTAGTTTAGTTCCGCTTTTTATCACGCGCTGTATACGTCCCGTAACCTGCTCTTAAATATATGAGTATAGAATTGTAAAAATAACTTTGAAACGTAGACCAGCAAAAATGCTGTTACAACACGGACTAGTCATTTCAGATCTTGTTGAGCCATCTAGACTTAGTTTATAAAGGTGACGCCATATAAATAACTGCGGTAATAATGTCAGTAATAAGGTATTAAAGAAAGTTATTTCCGAATTTAATTGTAAACCAGGGTATGAAGCAACTCAAAAAGGTGAGTGAAAATCTGCGTAGGAAAGGCAGTATTAATATTTTAATCCGTCAGTGCTACGTTGACAACATCAATCAATTCACTATTACCTAAATGAAATGAACTTCAAATTGCGATTTTTTTCTATGTTTAAGATCTGCGGTTTTGTATATCTCATTTCTTTCTTTCTGTGTCTTATATGAACATGTAACGGTTATATTTTTGCAGTACAATCCTCTGATACCAATTCTTTCAATCTATCAGACGAAGAAAACTAAAATAATTCCTTGCCCATGTCAAATTTCATATGTAGGAGTACAGACAGGAAGTAAAACTACCAGAAATTAGTCACTTTCGAATTTTATTGGTCGATTAATAATATTATAACTTAATTTTATGTAATAAATAAAACACAAAGGAAGGCCAAAAGTCAGAAATAGAATAATTTTAAATTATAATACGATTCGTCCCTAACTTTCGGGACCTTTCCGTTCATTAATTGATATCTTATTGAAATTTCTTCTTATGACCACAAGGTTCATGCGGATAAAAAGTAAATTAAAAAAAAGTTGATATCGCATTATCTTTGGCCAAAAATCAGTTATTCTATATTACCATTTTTATTAAAAAGGAACCAAAATTATTCATGAATTTAATTTCTTTTAGTTCTTTACCGAGGAATATTATTTTAAATTGAAGTGATGTAAAATTGCATAATCGTAGCGATGATCACGTGGCTGCTGAAATCACCGGAAGCAGGAGTTTCAAGAAACGTTATGTAATTTGAAATACATAGTTCAGTTTCAATAGCTATAGTAATAGGTTTTTGGACTGTTTGATATCAGCTAACCATCCAACATTTCTCTCATCAACTAAAAATGACGGAAACTGTCCTACCGTTCATTTACAAACGTAGTGTCGTAATCCTCAATGGCAATTTTTATGTCTAATTCTGACACACAAATACCTGAGTGGTCTAAGTTAGTTTTACGAGTCTTTGTCGTCATGAATCCGAAACAATTTTCCTAGATATTAAAGACATATCTCCAGAGGTATTTGAGACGATGGAACTGTTACGAAGGTCAAATTTAAATGCTGTTACCGGATCCTTCGCTTTCAAATATATAAGATTATTCACAGCCTTAAATTAGCACACTTCAAGGCTATCGATTAATGCATTATGCAACGCATTAAACAGAAATGCATATGCATTAAGACGACTTTAATCTGTTACTTTACTCCTATGTTAGTTATGGAATATAAATCTGGAGTAGTGCTGCTTTGAAGATTTATGGACAGGCTTCTAATCTCACAAAAAGAGGTTATTAGATTTATATTTGGTATGAAAATACCGATTCATGTAAACCAATATTACGTAAAAAATATCTATTCTCATACATTTTCAAAACTATTATGATGGTAAATTGATCGAAAAACACCTCCCAGGACAAACTGTAACTAACCCTTATAATACTAGGGGAAATGCTGATTATTTTAGAGTGAATAATAAATTTTTAAAAAATTTGAGCATGACTCATTTTTGAAGGGAATGTTATTTTACAATTATCTGCCAGAGTATATAAAAGAACTGCAGCTCAGAGTATTTTTAGTAATTAAAGTAGTATGTAAGTTAAAAGAATAGTGATAAAATTGTAAAACTATACATTTATTAATAAAATTATTTCTGTTTTTGTGTATCAATATTAACTTAACGATTTACCATATTGCATTTACGTAAAATGTATGGAAATGAAGATATTCTTATCAATGTTACCTGAAGGGATGCAAAGGCTGTTATCTACTCCTCCCAAGTACTCCAGTATGAGGAACGCGTAGGCCACAGTGAATGAGGAGATGTAGCTCAGCATCGACATCTTGTGGTGACTAAGTTTTTCCGGGTCGATGCTGAAAACTGCGATTGTAGCCACCAAGCAAATTAGCGTGATGATCATGAACACTGGGTACATGTAGAAGCTGGGCTTTTTGCCAATTTTCGCCATCCAGTCATCACAGACATACACCACAGGGCTTGGGTTCCCTTCTACGCCCTCAGCACAGTACTGGTCCTGGGGCACTGGTCGACCCTCTGATAACTTTGTATTCAGTTTGCCGGTCGGTAGAAAATAGAACTGGTCATCGGAGGGAACTGGAGTTACGTCAGAGCAGTTAGAGAATTTTACAAAACCGAATGATTCCAACGAAGTTACAGTTTCATTCAGTAGTAACGGGAACGAAGGCGGCGACGAGTTTTTAGAATAATAGACGCACTTCTGTCTGTCGTAGTGTTTTCCGCGACTGCAGCACTTGCTGATGCACGTGCGTACCTGGCAAACGCAGGAGTTTGTCCCCACGTCCCACACGTCCCCGGGGTTGTAAGTGGCACCCTGTGTTTTGTCCCACACGCTGCCGTTGGCCAGGACCTCGCAGGTCCCGGTGGCTGTGCGGACCGCGGCTAACACGAGCACGACACTCAGGAAGTGACCAGACATCGCGACACGCTGGGAGTGACTGGCGCTGCAGTGATGCAAGTCCCCACTCCGCCTCTCACGGCGACAATCTACCCCAACATCTACTTGCGGCTCACCATCACACGTCATCGAACGATACTAGCCAAGTTCCGATATTACTTTACCGTCTAATGCTCTAATTTTCCTTACAAATGTCGAATTAGAAACATCAGATTTTATAAGTTTTTCAATAAACAATATCTCGACTTTGATAAATGATATATTTAAAACCATTGCTTCAAATGGTCAAAACATTTAACAAATCACAGTGCAAACCTAACCGCATATTTCGAATCATCTATGTTGCTTACTTTTTATAAAATTAATTTATTATTGAACGTCTACTAACTCTTGCACAGCGCATCGCAGAAGTGGTTCAAAGCTTTTATTATAGTGGTTGAAAGTCGTAAATATAAAATATAATCTTCATTGATGTAGCAACGCTCTAAACTTTTGTACGAATGTTGTAAAAAGTGTAGGGAGCAGGGAAAGGTTTATTGGACCGGGGGGCAAAGGTAGGGTTTGAACTGTGATTTGTTAAATTTTCAGACCATTTAAAGCAATGCGTTGAAATTTATGAGTTTTCGATGTCGAGCTATATAAAAAATGACAAAAAATCCGTGCTTTTTTCAGTTTATTCAGAAAAACGCATGTATAAAACGATTTTAAAAATCTTTAATTTACATTTCGTCTCATGGCATTAAAGTATGCGTACAATGAGCATTTCACAATAACGTTGGTCATTCCTAATAGACACAGTGAGGCTGCGAACTCAGGGTTTTACTATTTTGTCGACGACAGTATATCATGTTTTCAGTGCACATATTTTGTTTATTTGTTATTTGTTCGTTATACTCTATTTTTTAATAGATAATTAAACGCTTCCCTAGAGTCTAACATTAACAGATATTTTAAAGTTAGGAATGTTACCTGAAGGGTTGCACATGACGTGCTTTGTTCTTCCCGCCAAGTAGACGCTTATCAGGAATGCGTAGGCCACGGCGAGTGAACAGACGTGACTCAACGCCGCCTTTTTGTGAATGCTGAGATTATCGGGGTCGAGCAAGCAAGCTACGATTGTGGCCAGCAGGCAAATTAAGGAGATGGTCATGAAGACAGGGTAGATGTAGAAGCTGGGAGCGTCGGGAGGCTCGGGATCCGCCACCCAGTCAGTGCAGACTAGCACCAGAGGGTCTGAGGTCCCTTCTAGTCCCTCAACACAGTACTGGTCCTGAGGCACTGGTCGACCCGCTGCTAAATTCACATTCAGGCTGCCGTTGGCTAGGACAGAGAATTCGTCATCGGGTGTCGAGGGGTCGAGAGGAATTACTTGAGAGCAGCGGGGAAGCGTTACGAATCCGTATGAATCAACAGCTTCATCGAGTGGTAGCAGGAACGAAGGCACGTACGAGTTGGTAGAAGAATGGACGCAGGTATAGTTGGCGCTGAACTGTTTCCCGCGACTGCAGCACTTGTTAATGCGGGTGCGTTCCTGGCAAACGCAGGAATTTGTCTCCACGTCCCACACGTCCCCGGGGTTGTAAATCGTGTTATGTGTTTTGTCCCACATACTGCCGTTGACCAGTATTTTAATACGTCAGTAATACGTTGTCAACGTCAATCAATTTACTATTACCTAAATGAAATGAACTTCAAATCGCGATTTTTTTTCTGTGTTTAAGATCTGCGGTTTTGTTTATCTCATTCCTTTCTTTCTGTGTCTTATATGAACATGTAACGGTTATATTTTTGCAGTACAATCCTCAGATACCAATTCTTTCAATCTATCAGACGAAGAGAACTAAAATAATTCCTTGCCCATGTCAAATTTCGTATGTAGGAGTACAAACAGGAAGTAAAACTACCAAAAATTAATCCATTTCAAATTTTATTTGTCGATTAATAATATTATAACTTAATTTTATGTAATAAATAAAACACTAAGGAAGGCCAAACGTCAGAAATAGAATAATTTTAAATTATAATACGATTCGTCCCCAACTTTCGAGACCTTTCCGTTCATTAATTGATATCTTATTGAATTTTTTTCTTATGACCACAATCTTCATGCGGATAAGAGTAAATTTAGAAAATAGTTGATATCGCATTATCTTTGGCCAAAAATCAATTATTCTATATTACCATCTTTTATTAAACAGTAATTGTCATTTCTTTTAGTGCTTTACCGAGGAATATAATTTAAATTGAAGTGATGTAAAATTGCATACTCGTAGCGAGGATCACGTGGCTGCTGAAATCACCGGAAGCAGGAGTTTCAAGAAACGTTATGCAATTTGAAATACACAGTTCAGTTTCTATAGCTATACTAATAGGTTTTTGGACTGTTGTACATCAGCTAACCATCCAACATTTCTCTCATCAACTAAAAATGACGGAAACTGTCCTACCGTTCATTTACAAACGTAGTGTCGTAATCCTCAATGGCAATTTTTATGTCTACTTTTGACACACAAATACCTGAGTGGTCTAAGTTCGTTTTACGAGTCTTTGTCGTCATGAATCCGAAACAATTTTCCTAGATATTTAAAGTCATATCTCCAGAGGTATTTGTGACGATGGAACTGCTACGAAGGTCAAATTTGAATGCTGTTACCGGATCGTTCGCTTTCAAATATATAAGATTTTTCACAGCCTTAAATTAGCACACTTCTGGGCTATCGATTAATGAATTATGCAACGCATTAAAAGCGTATGCATTAAAACGACTGTAATGTTTTACTTTACTCCTATGTTAGTTATGGAATATTAATTTGGAGTAGTACTGCTTTGAAGAATATAGATAGGCTTCTAATCTCACAAAAAGAGGTTATTAGATTTATATTTGGTATGAAAATAACGATTCATGTAAACCAATATTACGTACATTTTCAAAACTATTATGATGGTAAAGAGATCGAAAAACACCTCCCTTATAATACTAGGAGAAATGCTGATTATTTTAAAGTGCATAATAATTTTTTTAACAAAATTGAGCATGACACATGAAGGGAATGTTATTTTATAAGTATATGTCAGCGTATATAAAAGAACTGTAACCCAGAGTATTTTTAGTAATTAAAGTAGTATATAAGTTAAAGGAATGGTGATGCAATTGTAAAACTGAAAATTAAATTATTGCAATTCTTTATGTTTTTGTGTATCAATATTAACTTAACGATTTACCATATTGCATTTACGTAATTGTATGGAAATGAAGACATTCTTATCAATATTACCTGAAGGGATGCAAAGGCTGTTATCTACTCCTCCCAAGTACTCCATTATGAGGAACGCGTAGGCCACAGTGAATGAGGAGATGTAGCTCAGCATCGACATCTTGTGGTGACTAAGTTTTTCAGGGATGAGGCAGAAAGCTGCGATTGTAGCCACCAAGCAAATTAGCGTGATGATCATGAACACTGGGTAGATGTAGAAGCTGGGCTTTTTGCCAATTTTCGCCATCCAGTCATCACAGACAAACACCACAGGGATTGAGTCCCCTTCTACGCCCTCAGCACAGTACTGGTCCTGGGGCACTGGTCGACCCTCTGATAACTTTGTATTCAGTTTGCCGTTCGGTAGAAAAGAGAACTCGTCATCCATGGGAACTAGAGTTGCCTGAGTGCAGTTAGAGAGTTTTACAAAACCGAATGATTCCAACGTAGTTACAGTTTCATCCAGTAGTAACGGGAACGAAGGCGGCGACGAGTTTTTAGAATAATAGACGCACTTCAGTCTGTCGTTGTAGTGTTTTCCACGACTGCAGCACTTGCTGATGCACGTGCGTACCTGGCAAACGCAGGAGTTTGTCCCCACGTCCCACACGTCCCCGGGGTTGTAAGTGGCACCCTGTGTTTTGTCCCACACACTGCCGTTGGTCAGGACCTCGCAGGTCCCGGAGGCTGTGCGGACCGCGGCTAACACGAGCACGACACTCAGGAAGTGACCAGACATCGCGACACTCTGGGAGTGACTGGCGCTGCAGTGATGCAAGTCCCCACTCCGCCTCTCACGGCGACAATCTACCCCAACATCTACTTGCGGCTCACCATCACACGTCATCGAACGATATTGGCCAAGTTCCGATGTTACTTTACCGTCTAATGCTCTTATTTTCCTTACAAATATTGAATTTCAAACATCAGGGTTTCTAAGTTTTTCAATAAATAAAAAGACGGTCAAAAAGTCACCATTAAGTATATCACTATTTATTCACAAAAGCGACGTTTCCTCTCCATTTGGAGACTCCATTAAGCTTAAAATTTAGCATTGCATCCTTTTTCCTCCTTCACTCCCTCAGGCAAAGGACTATTTAATTTACATGTGAAGTTTTTGGTGCCGCGCATGAATCAGATGGTCATTTCGGCCGTAACCGTCGCGGCCCCAAATTCTTCTCATGTAGAATCAAAAATATTTTCTGCTGACGGAGTCAATGAGCAAATAGGATGTATTGCAGAATTTTAAGCCTGAGTAAGTCTCAAAATGCATAAGAAACGTAGCTTATGTTAATAAATAGTGATATACTTAGCGCTGACTTTTTGATTGCATTTTAATAATTGTTAAGTCAGATAACTATATTAAGTTTTTACTTAAAGGGTCCTCATAATTTAAAAACGTATTGCTAATTTAAAACTTGAAAAGGAAGCACAGAAGTAATAATAAATGCAGAATAACTTAATGTAATATATGAAACGGCGCCGATTAATTGTAATATATTTCTCGATAATTGTACAACAATAATTCTAATTCAAATATCAGAATGATTTGAAGTATAATAATTACTAATTTGTGATATTCAGTCCTAAGACTGGTCTGATGAAACCCTCCATGCTAACCTATCTTGCGGAAGCCTTTTTATTTTCTCATAACAACCACATCCTACATCCTCCTTACTTTGCATAGCGCATTCCATCCTTGATCTCCCTTCTTCTATTCTCACCTCAGACACCTCTAATGCTAATCTTACAAGACTCTCGTGTCTTAAAACGTGGCCTAGTAATCTATCTTATGGAGGACGTTGACCAAGAGAAGTGTTAGATTAATAGGCTGCGTTTTAAGGCACGAGGGTCTCGTAATTTAGCATTAGTGTGTGGGGGCAAGAACAGAAGTAGAAGGCGAAGGATGGACTACGCTAAGTGGATTAGGGAGGATGTGGGTTGTGCTGTTATGAGGAAATGAATAGGCATGGAGAGTTTCATCAGACCATGCTTATGACTGAATCCTATAGCAACAACAAATTGAAATTTTAAATTCAAATAATGCCAAAAACAGAAGACATAAAATATATAATTTAAAAGCAACTGTTTCGGTCCTGATATGGACCATCTTCAGGTTGAAATGAATTACAATGCACGAAATTATAACATTTCAAATATATTGCAGTAAATTAAGTATCAAAAAAATTTAATTAAGATAATAATTATACATTTTACACAACACATTTTTACATTCAGAGTATTAATGTTGTGTTTTATGTTAAGCCTTTCTGAAACTAATCGGGTTTTGTAGTTACTGTCTTTGACCAAAATTTTTTTAAGTTTTCCCAGTAGTTAGAATCTAAAATATGTTTTGAAATAACGGATAATTTGTCCAGCGAAAGCTTAATATTAGTTTTGTGGCTCTTGTAGTTTGGTCATTATCAGGATTGAAACATGTTTCTTTTAAATTATATTTTATATTTCACTAAGTTTTGGCCTTATTTAAACTTATATGAATCTTACAGACATTAATAACTATTATATTAGTGAACCTTTTTTAATTATTGCAATATCTGATAATTTGTAAAATTAGGTGTATAAATTAATCTTTTTGTCTATATATGCCTGATGATGCTCCACATCAGCACCAAAAATGTTACATTTCTTAACTATTTCGACTTTAATGATAAGGATTATATTTTGAGAATGAATATGTGCAATTCACGTCCTTGACTTATTCAACTGGGTCATTCCATGTCAAGTTTCCTGATTTGAGGAACGATTCACGCGCGACCATTTTAAATTTAGATAAAATTTAGACCGTGTGTACTATGAAGCCTTAGATGAACATATGCAAAATTTCAGTTCGAAATATGGATTTCTGACTGAGATACTGGCTTTTTAGTCGAAGCCTGCGCTTCGTCGGAGACGACGTCGTTCCACGTGAGCTTCAATATTGTGGCAGTTATTACAGAATAGACCCTAAATATTCTTTTCCAAGACAACTTTCATGTACATTAGGAAAATAATAACAAATATGTAAAAAAATTCATCCCTGGTAGCTATGAACCCGCAAATTTGGCGAAAAATATAGTACCAATTTTTTTTCGTATTTTCAAATAATCCTTTAGAGATAAATAAAATACGTACGGTATTCATATTTTGTATTTTTCATTTCTACAAAAGTCTCTACAAGTCAGAAGATTTTCAGCTTTATAGATAATACACGTTGGTAAATTTGGGTCAGCAAACCTGAAAAACTACAAAAATGAACTTTTTCAGAGGTATAAATCGTTGAAAGGGACACCAGATATCGTTGGTACCATTAGAAAGATGAAGATTTTATCTAATAGAAAACTTGACATGGAATGATCTTACTGGCATTTTTTTAAGACACGGAACAAGGAAAACTGCTTGGTCGTTAATCACTCGGTCTTGTGCAGGAAGTAATGGTGGGTATCAGCATCAGGGGTCTTATCTACCTTGCGTTATGACCACCATTATGCTTAATTACATCTTAATTTACTATCATTCTGACATCCCAAGACTTTTCCAATTGGACTACATAATGGTGAGACAGAGATATAGGAATCAGAATTACTGCCGACTGCCTTCTGTTGAGGTTATGTATAAACCTTCTTTCTCGATATTTTATACCTGACATCGTGAAAATCCTGAAAGTGTCTTCCAGTTCACATCGTTAATGAAATTTAAATGATTCGAAATGTTATTCGTATCAATTTTATGAAATACGAGAAATATTAATAGATAAATAACTTAATGTCAAGAAGTTCCAACTTGAAATTTTTGCATTGAAAGTACACACATAACATAAAATTCTCAACTATTCTAACTTGCATATATTTTGTCATTCTTTGCAATTGACAGCAAATTGATTAAATCATGATAATAAAACGTTATTACCTACTGTATTTTATAAAAGATATACGTAACAATTCATACCTTTTCTTTGGTAGAGATTGAATTGAGCTCATACAATTATAACTGCAGATATGATGTTCTTATTGGA
This sequence comes from Eucriotettix oculatus, assembly GCA_034510155.1. Lineage (NCBI taxonomy): Eukaryota > Metazoa > Arthropoda > Insecta > Orthoptera > Tetrigidae > Eucriotettix > Eucriotettix oculatus. The sequence continues at coordinate 21,152,991 of CM067382.1, read as the reverse complement.
CGTTAATGTAATATATGTATATATAGTGAATAAACAATTCTTGGGTTTCCACCCGGGTTAAATGGAGTTTAAGCCACGACGTTTCGATGGCGTACTCTGCCATCGTTCACTTGTTTATTCCGATTATACACCGGAAAAACCTTCGATCTTTAATATGTGTATAAATATAATATGTAAGAGGTGGAGATCTTGTAACCGTACATTAACAGTAGTTTGAAGATTTCACGTCCAACCTTTTTATTTGATTGTTTCTTTTATTTTATGCCTTTTATAATCTTTAAGTGTCATCTAATACCTTTGTAAATTTATGTCTACAATTGTAGTATGTTTATTTATGAATATTTTGGGATTAACATTATGATTGAAATACGTTGTTCAATTAAATTAAAGAAATTGTAATTTTTAATTGGCTTTTTGGTCTTATTCCTAACTGTTTTGAATAATTAATTTCGCATTCCTTGGAACCCGTAATTTTTTATGGATTTAACGTAGTTTTCCGTGTTTTAAGTTAAATATAACTTGCATTGGGGAAGTTGAAATGGGGACTTTCCTGTAAACAAGCATTCATTTCCTCCATTTCATAAATATATTGAGAAAAATTGTGTAAATGATTTCCCTAATTGGGTAATACTTGTGTGAGATCCTGGTTGCGTAAACGAATTCTATTAATTTCCTATTAGATGAGATATTGTAAAATCATTAGAGCTGATTAAAAGTTATTACATTTATTTGTCAAACATTTATTGGATTGCCATTAATAACATGAATATGATTTTATCATGTGGCATTGTCCAGTGACTTCACAAATACGTTTATAGTAGCTGGTTACTCGTCATTCATAAGGGGACGAAAACTAGCTGAACTGTTACCAACAACAGAGTTAGCTTTTCAATAAATATTTGTCTACGGTATTTCGAATAAATTTTTACTTTTTATGTGTAATTAAAACCTATTTGATTTTATAATCTTTTGATACTTCATTGCTCTATTTATGTGCTATTTTCTTTTTATAAACTGTCCTATACTCTTCATAATTACTTTTTGTCTTGTATTATTTTTTACTGCCATCAAATGCTGGTTCATTAAACTAATCACTCAGGACTATTTCAGTTACCCATACGCATTACTCTTGGTTTCTTGTCTTTTCGAATACTTAATTGAAAATCTCTTCGACTTCATGAAATAAATTAATGACTAGATAAAACTATAAAAAGAAGAAGGAAAAGTAAAAGAAGGAAAAGATGGAAGGAATATCTAGAAGAAGAGGAGGTGGATGATGAATAGTTGGGGGACAAAATTTTAAGATCAGAGTTTGACAGGGCGCTGACACACCCGAGGAATTGTAAAGCGCCAGTAATCGATAACATTCCAGAGGAGTTCATCGGACGAAGAAGATTAAGAATAATGGCTATTTAGAAGGTATATCACAAGATTTTAGTAAATTCATAATTATACCCATACCGAAGAGGACTGGGGCTGATAGATGAGAAAAGCACAGGACAATTAGTTAAGTATCTCATGCATGCAAAATGTAGACGAAAACAGTACATAGGAGCATAGATCGTCAAATATAATGCGAGTTAGGAGAATATATCTTTGGTATAAGAGAATGTAGGGACGAGAAAAGCAATATGGACTTTGCGACTAATTTTAGAAGACAGGATAAGAAAAATCCGGCCTACGGTCATGACATTTGTAGATTTAGAAAAAGCGTTTGGTAATGTGAAGTGGAGCACACTATTTAGTTATTTGAAGAGCATTAGAATAAAATACCAAGAAAGGTGCCCTATAAATAACCTCTACAGAAGACAGGGAATAGTAATTAGAATATAATATCAAGAAACGAAAGCCATAATTAAGAAGACCAGGATGCAGTCTTTCACCCATGCTGCTTATATATATATATATATATATATATATATATATGCTTGTATGGAGTGTGGCGTTATATGGATGCGCAACGTGGACGATAGGAGTTGCAGAAAGGAAGAGATGACGCCTTTAAATTTCATTCTGACTCGCCTAATACTGCTATAACATCGGAAAAGCGTAGAATTTTTTGTTTCTTCTCCTTGCAGTATGATTCCTTTTCCATATTCCGTTTTAACTTTCTTCATCACCTGTTGTAAATATAAGTTAAACAGCATGGGCAACTCACTGTATCCTTGTCTTACTCCTTTCTTTATTTCTGATTTTTTTTCGCCTCCGATTCTAATTACTGCTGACTTCTTTAGAGGTTATGGATATCTCGTTTTTCTCGACATTTTATTCCTGCCTCCTCCAAAATTCTCTGTAGTGAGTTCCAGTTTACATTATCAATGACTTTTTTCCTATATCTACAAATGTCATGAACGTAGGACAGTTTTTTTTCTAATTCTGTCTTCTAAAATTAGATCCTCTCCTAACTGGCATTCTATTTGTCGTTCCATCCTCCTATATACTATTTTCGTTAATATTTTGCATGCATGGGATACTAAGCTATTTGTCCTGTGCTATCAACCCCAGTTTCCTTCGGTGTGGGTATAATTAGTCTGGCATTCCTTCCTGTTTCATAGATTTCGCAAACTATCCTGAACAGCAACAGCCCTATGATCTTATCAACTCTGCAGGAGTGTTATCAATTCCTGACGCTTTACATTTGTTATTGCTCTGTTTCTCATACCACACTCCATGACCTTGGTTTTCCCTCTATTAATTAAGTCAACGTCGGGCAACCAGTTTGTTAATAACCGACCAACACTCACAAGGTTACTTTTCTTTGAAGCTCCTCAGGTGCACAAGTATAACAGTTCAGGTATATATTAATTCTACAAGTATGAATCTCTTTTATTGCACTTGTCAACGTATCTACTAAATTATAATGATTAAAATTCTTATGTTTTGTTTTTATAAAGTTTAAATAAATGGGAAAGTCGAGTTTCCGTGAATGGAATTATGTCATCTGACGAATTTAAAACAAACGTATTTTGAAAAATCTTTCGTATTTTTTATCATCTTGAGTTCCTGGTGTTAAACTCCAGGATATGATTGGTTACCTTAGCAGGAAGTAAACATAGCAGCCATATTGATTTCCCTGTGTTACCTGTTTCGAAACTCGATGAAGTCCCAATTTTTAGCCTGCCTTCACTTACGAATGTTTATTTAACTATATTTTTTCTCCGCTTCTTCTAGGAGTTTCTTATCCCCCACCCCGTGATTTTTCGTCTGTTTTTTAATAATATGTATACCACGTTTTATTGCAACATTTCCAGGCATTTAAACCTGTATGAAAAATTATAAACGTACATAATTTTTTAATTATATAAATTAAGGACTTGTTTTTACAAACAAAGCGTTTACTTAGATTAAACGATGTTTCGACACCGTATATGAAACTTCTTCTGGTGTTAAATTTTGATGAAAGAAAATTATACCAAATGTATAATAATCCAACCATGACTGCCTAAAGGACAGCTTCAACCGTAATGCAGTCAAGGTTGGATTTTGGCACATTTTACATCCTCAAAATTTAACAACGGAAGAAGTCCAAAATGAGATGACGGAGCGGCAAGTAATTTAAATAAAAACTGTCTGTAAAAACTAGTCGTTAATTTATTTAATTGAATTACTGTTCATAAGTTTTATTATATAGATATAGTCATGATGTGTCTTTTTCTAATTTCCGTATTTTTCCTATTATGAAATGAAAATAAGTGAAGTAGACGCTATAAAGTGACAGATAGGAAGTGGATGCCGAGATATGTAGCGTTTCTAATTGTCTAATGGAGAACAGATGTGAGCGATAAAATGGAATTAATTGAGGATGGTCATGCAGCAGTTAAGCCTTTAATGTTTAGCATGGTATGTGACGTTTACCGTATGAGGAGCATTGGCTGTCGGACATCGGACCCACGACGGATGAATGTCCCAGGAAGCTGTATCCCACGATGAGGGTCACCAGATGTGACATCAGGCACTTGCCGTGCAGATTCCCGTACAGTCTTTGGCTCATGGCGTAGATGATGAACGTGGCCACGAGGAAGGGCACCGAACCCAGCATAAACACGCCGTTTATCATGAACATGACCGTTTCCTCCTGTTCCTTGCCCTCGGCATGATAATCTTCATCCGGGAAGCACACCATGCTGAAGATACTGCCGTTTGGATCGCGATCCACGCAGAAGTGGAAGGCCTCTTCCCAGGTGTCGTCATTAGTGTAGATCAGCTGGCCACTCTCCGTCAGCCTGAATTCCGAGGAATCCAGCCGATACTTGTTGTTTGGACAAACGTCGTGGTGCAGCAACCGAATCTTGCTTGGAATCGGCGGATTTCTGGCCGGCACACAGTATTCCTCCGAGGTTAGATCCATCTCCTCGTCCAGAGGGCAGCACTTGAAAATACACGCTTCTCGGTTACACGGGCAGGCAAAGAACTCGAATCCTTCGCGCCAGAAGTCATCCTTCTCGTACGTAACATTCGCGACTAGGTCCAGCAGGCGTCCGTCGTCCAGAAGCTCAGCCCTCGGCACAGGGACTCTGAAGGTGCTGTTGCACAGGCTCCAAACCTCTGAAGTCGACGCTACAAGAATGACCCACGAGATCCACATTGCGACGTCTTACGAACACTAATCTGCGTTTTCCCTGTCAAAGGAAGAGCGAGTGACGAAACTTCCGCTGCTGTATCAGTTATCCCTGCCCGACCCATATAAGAAGCTGCCTAGTGAACGCTTCAAATCTACCGAGTCTCAAAAACTATTATGGATGGCTTTTTTATATGTGATTCATGAATTTCTCGAGGGAGGTACACAGTTTCAGTTATAGTAGCGAGTCTCAGATGACGATCCGCCCTCAAAACTTGGTCTTTGTTAGTCGTTATTCGTTTATTCACTATGGCTGACCTACGCACTCTTTCCTAATTTCGTTCGCAATAAACCCTCTTTTTGTTGTCATCGCTATATATAAACATCCTGCTACTACCGAGCAATGGCGGGATCCGTTATGCTCGGGATTTCCGGACCTCCGGAGTGGGAAGAATTGACTAGGAAAAGAAGAGCGTGTGGGAAGGTATAGAATTCAATAAAATCACATGACTCCTGTCTTTTTTAAGAAAGAGCAAGAGACAGGACACGCTTCTCCACCCACAAACTAACAGCCAAGAACCTACTCGAACAGCGTCTAGGTGCTGTTCTACGAAACTATAATAATAATATATAAATTAACGTAACACGAGACTGTAAATATAAAACCATGAAAGGGTGCAATTTAGTCCAGTTGCAAAGACTCGCTAGACTAGATGAATCAGCAGATTGTCGATTAGTCTAGAAATTAGTTGAAACTTCAATACGTTTGCTTTACTAATGTTTATTTATGAATTATTGTATAGTATTGAAAAATTATTGTAGTAACTGTAAGAAAGACCTACTTTAAACTCTAGATAGTAGGTTGCTAGTTAAACTAAAAAACATGCCTTTGCTATATATGGGTATTCTTTTCCAACCCAGTAGTTCAGGCTCATTGAATTTGATAAATATACGAGAGATATGAAAATAGTAATCTAAACTTTCTTTGTCTGGAAATAATTTTTATTTTCCATCATTTATTCCAGCCCTTGTTTCAATCCCCGAAACAGTTCCGAGACTCGATCTTTTCTATAGAGCTTAACTCTTTCAACTATATGTCTTTAGTCTCGTCTGTGCCTGTAAAACGACGCCCCTTTAACGTTTCCTTTATTTTTGGGAACAGAAAAAACACACTGGGCCATTTCTAGTGAATATGGAGACCCCAAGGATCATTACAGTGTTTTTTTTGTGCCAAAAAAGTTACGAACAATGAAGTTTGTGGAGGTGCATTATCACCATGAAGTGTTTTACCACAAATCCGGGAGTATTTTTTCGGGTTACTTCACGAAAACGGCGTAGGACTTGTAGGTATTACTCCTTATTGATCATTTGATCTTGAAGAAAAAACTCATGATGCTCTATGCCGTCAAAAATCTAAGAACACAGTGCGCATAGAAGACAAAAGCAACTGTGGAAACAAAGATTAAAATTAAGTAATTTTGGTAAGTATAATTACAAATACTTGAATGATTATATGTTTAATATTAATGTTGAAACTGTATTTAGAATGAAGAAAGATCTTTTAATAATTTAAAATATTTGAATATTTAATTAAATTAAAGCTGTATAGAATGATAATATAAAATTCATATGTTTGAACGATAACTTGAAAACTGTGAGTGCAATGAAGGAAAATATTTTATTAAATTGCAAATATTTAAGTAATAAAGTCTTTAAATTACTTTCAAAACTAAATTACAAATAAACCAATTACTGGATATAATTATTTATTATACTGCCTCAATTTTTAAGCCTCCAGGGCCATAGTCACTTTCTCTCAAATACCTTATTAATAAAATATTATAATTAGATTTAATAATAAAATATTATGATTATATATTCGCTGCAAACGACGCTATTAATATTTTCTACGCCACCCTTAGTAATGGGCGTTAACTTGTTAGGGGCGGGGACTAGTATTCTCCTTTAGCTACTTAAATTTAATATCTATGACTATTATCTACAGATATTAAGGCTAACACGAAATTTGGTTTAAAAAAAAAATATTTTTACTGGTTATGTTAACTTCGGAAGCCAACGTGTGGGAGGAAAGAATTGTGAATTAGTTCAAACGACCCATATTAGCGTCGATAAACATCTCTCTCAGTTCCGTTGGCCAATATATTAGTGTTGAATTATTTTCTTATAATTCATTTAACCTGAACTAAGAGATGGGCGAAAATGAATTTGGCTTAGTGCAAATTTTAGAATTCGCAGTGTGTTTGATATCATCGCTGTATGGCGTCATCGACCATAATCAAAGAAAAGGAAGTCCATAAGCGCTGACTTCCTCCTACTGGGTTCCTTTGTCCTGCAAGCCCCGACGACCTTACTCATTTTAAGGGGAGCATGCTTTGGTGTCGCGGACGTCGGACATACAATAAGAGTTGTTTCGGTCAGCCGCCCCCGCATCTGCTCGAGGCATGGAGTCGCGTTTGTTGCTTCCCCACAACATTCCAGTCTCCCGTCACCTGAAGTAGGTGATTCGCCGCGGGCCCCCTTTTATAACCCTTCCTATTCTATTATAGCACTGCGCCCGACATCAAGACAGAAAGAGCGGCGGTGAATGATTTGACCAATCATAACACGGAAAGTCAAAGACTTTCAGCCCTTCTGTAATTTTATTGGACGACCTGAGGGAAAATCGTCTCGACAGTACGCACTATGCATCTGATAACGGCGGATACGAATTTCGCCGAAACGTAGTGTTCAAACGCTGACTTCGTCCAGTTCATCAATCAAGAATCTTTTAATAGAGAACGTAGATTTTCTCGACGAAGATGCTGGATGAAGAGTTCTCTGGATTCCAGTCGGGTGATGTCGTTTGTAATGCACAACGAAGATGATGGCGGTGTCAGCCATAGAAACTCTTCATCCAAAAATCTTTTATTTAAAAAAAACGTTTATATTGCCTTTTACTTGTTTATTATTTACATAATTATGTCTGGAATTTACTTCAAGCATTAATTTTTATCACAATGGATAAATAATAGTCTAAAAGAAATGCAAGGGATACCAATTAAGAAGAAGAAAGTGTACAGTTTTGTTCAAATTATTTTCTAAGAAGCCGTTATCATAAATTTAATATTAAAAAAATTGGAAATATTTTTATTCTTAATTCTTTTACTTTGCATTCGATTTAGGAAGTTGACTAAGATTAAATATTGCCGACCTCCTATGGTGTAGTGGCTAGCCTCTAGTTGCTGCCTCACAACCCAGAGGTCCCGAGTTCGAATACTGGCATGGGCTTGGATGTTTGTGTCGTCATGGTCGCGAAGACCAGGATTAAGACTGTTGAGGATCGATACGCTGACCACGTGTCATTCCAGTCTGCAGTCGACTCGGTAGGCCGAGGCCCTCAATGGGCCGCAGAGCCAAGGAGGAATGACGGAAGGAAGGAAGATTAAGTATTAGCTTGTACATTACCTAAAACAGTGCAGCGGCTGGTGTGGACTACTAAGAGGCTGTAGATGTGCGACAAGTTGGCCGTGACGAGAAAGAGCATCAAGCAGGTGACGCACTTTCCGTAGGCGTCTTGGCGCACTTCGGGCAAGAAGGTCTGCACGAAGAGAGTGGCTACGAGGAAGGGCACGCTCGCCAGCCTCCAGGCACTGACGAGGATGCGAACCGCGGGCTCTTCCTGCGGTAAGCACACGAGCGCCGTCGCCCTGCCGTCTGACGCGAGGTCCACGCAGAAGTGCAGCGGCGCCACCGTCGCGTTGTCGTTGGTGTACTGCAGAGCACCGGAGTCCATCAGCCTGAAGCTGGAGTCGTTGATGAACACGGAGGAGCCCCTGCACGGGAAGTCGACGTGCACCTTGAAGACGGTGTCGTTGAACTGCGCCAGCGCCTCCCCGCCGGCGTCGGGATTGCCGACGCAGTCAAGCGGGTCTCGGCCCATGCGCTGCCGGGGCGGGCAACACTTGAGGGCGCATGCGCGATGAACGCAAGGACAGCCGAAGTAGCGCACGCCGTCGTGCCAGTAAGCGCCGGGGGCGTACTCGGCGCCGTCGGAGGCGTCCCTCACGCGGCCGTCCTCCAGCATCTTCCCCTTGAGCAGAGGCACGCTCAGCCTGTCGGGGCACTTGGGCGACACACAGGGAAGCGACAGCAACAGCGACGCCGCCAGCAACAGCAGCAACATTTTACACACTGAGCAGCGCCACGGCGAGGCGGTTCAGGAAAAACGAGGCCGTGACGCACTTCCGTCCTCAGTATCAATCGGCAGACAGTTTACTAGATTAGTATCTCTTTACAATGACTCTATAGCCCATCAAGGGCCTAGGCCTACCGGGGCGACCGCGGACTGCATGACACGTTCCGAATATGGAGTGACACGCGGTCAGCGTATCGAAGTTTAGTATCTCATGCATGCAAAATATTAACGAAAAAAGTATAATCTCTGGATTCCAGTCGGCTGATGTCGTTTGTAGTCTACAACGTTTCCATGGCTGAAACCGCCATCATCTTCACCTGAAGCAAATATAATGCGAGTTAGGAGAACATCAACTTGGCTCACGTTTTCTTACTCTCTCAAACGTCAAAGCTATCAATAACATAGAACGGGATAATTTTCTCTATAAAATAGTTTGTGCTACTTGTTTGTAAAATATTTCTCCTATGTCGGATGTACCCCAAGGGTCAATTCTCTGCACTGTTATATCCAATGACTTCAATGACCGTAACTTTGTTTCTTATATCGATTATATATTTACAATTATGTTCCTCTATTCATGTTTAATTTAATTTATAAAATGATTTTTCTACACATTTTTCTAAGTTTATGTTTTAGTCCCCTCCCCATCACTCTGTATTTCTAAATAATCATATAAGTGTAAAAATTTATTAATTGGAATACAAATTAATTCTTCGTTATATTATTTTCCATATTTCTTAAAAACTGTTAATATCAATTTAGTAGATATAAATATTTTTAATATAATTAGCATTATTTTGTTTTAAAAATGTAAATATTGTCATTATGTATGTAGCAAAGTATTATATCGGGTTTAAATGGGCGAGAATTCAGAACATAACATTAAAATACGGTACGACAATAAGAGAATTAATTGATTGAATAAGACGTAAAAATATGTTCACCTTCGAGACTTTGTCAAAATTCGAATTGATTAAATGAAACAGCTCGTTTACATTAACTTTTATTGTTCCACATCATAAACTTCTTTTAACCTATTTCTTGTTTTTTTCAGGAGCAGTTTGAAGTAACCAACTCTTCTACGTCATCGATGGCTTTCCACCCTCTGCAAGATTTCTGGCCAGAATCAGCCGTAGATGAAGATTCTATCTTCAGACTTGAGATTCATGAATATTTGAGGAACTATATTATAAACACCAAACTTTGTTCTTCAATACTCAATTCACTTGGTAAATTTTTCCGTTTCTACGTTCCGTTGTCTTTTCCGGGCATCTGCTGGCTGAGCTGGAAGACTTCCCGTTCCCAGGTGAAGACGGGCTAGTGATTACATTTATGGTGCATTATAATATTATTTATAAATATTTCATTTGTGGCCAGCACAAAGCCAAGAGTTGTAACTTTTGGGACAAAGAGGGACGCTGGAAAATCCCGTAAAGGGACAAACAAGTCTATTTTGGCCCCCTTTCTGAGAAAGGGCTAAGGAGGGGATATTGGGTTTAGCCATAGGCTGGCCAATAAGAGGATGAAAAAAAGTAGAGAGGAGGGGAGAAAACGTTTACCGTAGTCTCTGAGATTCTCATAGACGGACACTTGTGGTAAAGACGGCGAGAGGGATGGTCCATTCAGCGCCACAGAACGAGCGGCATCCAAGAGTCCCTGAATGTTCCGGCTTTTGGTAAGTGTTGGCCACGAATGATCACGCGACCGCGGGTTCGTAACCGAAATCACCACGGAAAGGGAGACTCACTGTTAGCTGTCGCAATTGGTGAATTTTCACGCCAGGCAGATAAATATTTCATATATAATTTTTTTTGTTTTGTTTATAATAAATTCATTTTCTTAGGATATTTTTTTATTTTTATTTAATTTATTCTTGCGTAAATAACCTACGCAGGTGGCGCCCAAAATCCCTGACCACGTGGTACCCGAAGTGTGCCACACATTACTCATTTTTCTCTTGACTATGTAAATAATAAAAATCTAATTTGATCCCTCATCATCCATAGCTTCCAGAAGGGCTAAAGAAATCAACCGAGGAATTTTAAAACTGACTCGAGTCAGTTTCCGACCAACTAAGCTTCATTTAGTGTTATATTTTCATGACGACTTAGGAAGGACTCGCAGAGTTGACTTAAAAACTACGTGAAAAAAATCATTATCGCCGATGACGTCACCTTGAATTTTATATGTTAAGGTACGGAACGACAGGAAGAAAATTGATCGAATAAGTAGAGAGGAATGCTTTATTCATTTTAAAGAATTGTTCTGTATCGTTATGGCTAGTGCGCGGATCGTTCCTTTGAGATAAAACAGAGGAAATAATTAGGCAAATTTTTCCATTTCTACGTTCCGTTCTCTTTTCCAGGTATCTGCTGGCTGAGCTGGAAGACTTCTCCTTCCCAGATGGAAGCGGGCTTGTGATAACATTACTCATTTTTCTCTTGAAAATGTAAATAATAAAAATCTAATTTGATCCCTCATCATCCATAGCCTCCAGAAGGGCTGAAGAAATCAACTTACTCGAGTCAGCTTCCGGACAAGTAAGCTTCATTTGCGCAAATGTTTTTATGACCACTCTAAAAAGATTTGCTTTTCGTCTAGAGTGTATTGCAGAGTTGGCTTAAAATAAGTTAACGAAGCCGATGATGCCACATCTTTCGATTCCGCGGGTTATTTTATTTATCACCCCCTCCCCCTTTCCACTCACTTAAAATTGGGTGCGAATAGATACATTTTAAATGGTTAATGGCCGTACGTACTCTACGTTCCTCTGGTATCAAGCAAACGATACAAAATTTGCATAGGAATGAGGTTGAAATGTGTTTACGCGATGGCTTCAGGGAAGTAAAAGTGTAATATGTTTAATGCGTATTTGTATGAAGTATATTTTTTAATTTAGTGTATATAATTTTTTGATGTTTCAATGGTTTAGTGTTTTAATAAGAAAGTACACCTTAAATTAAAGAAATTGAAAATTAAAGGGATCAAGAAAGAGGCCGTAAGAATGTTGTCATAATACGAAACCAAAAAGAGTAAACTACAAGGTGGCAATGTTATGGTTACAAATATTTTGACCTCAATTTGTTGTGGACGTCGCCATATTTGAAGGTTTCAAATTCGTGGGTTAAATAAATGTAGACATAAAGTAAGAAACGGAAACCTACTAGTAAGGTACGTCACCATTGCATGTTACAAATTAAGATATATATAATACAAATCTCATAAGAACGGTAATAAGGTAATCAAAATATTAAAGTAGTATGATTTACATGTGTATGTAACACGCTGAAAGCGGCCGAAACGAAAATTGACACCAAAGGGTTCATAAGATCATAATATGAAACAAATTGCAGTACAAAGAACAACTTTCATCAAAAAAAGATCTGACAATCGTTCTAGAGGATCATGAAACATTAGAAATTTATTTATTACGGCAGTCACAAACACGTGATATTGGAAATTATATAATAAAAATGGCGGCTGAAGGTTAAAAGTAACGAAATGCGATCCAAGGTGAAAGCTATTTTTTATTTTTAACACAGAACAGTGACGTTTTTGTATGAATATAAAACTTTTATGCGGCGTTTTGAAAATGCATGTTACAAGAATTTGACGGTAGATATAAGTTGATTCGAAAATCATTTGTTTTGTGCATAAAACTAAAGGCGAAGGAACGTAAATGCGAATAACAAGGGAAGATGAATATCGTTCGACTATAAAAAAATATTACGATAATTGGCTTCGTTTTTTTGTAACAAAAACAAAGACAAATTCACGAAAACAAGCATAAAACACATTATCAGACGAAATGCATTACAGTTCGATTTGAACTACTTGTACGCTGAACACACATTGGGTCTAATATTGACGAAATACTTAATTTATTCACCTTTTTTTTCAACCTACAGATCCAATGAACGTAGTCAATGTTCTTGACCTTCGAAAAAATAACTTAATATTAATTCCTGCCACCCAGAGTGCCTATGATGATTATACATCTCTCTGGTTTTGGAGGAATAATTAATACGGTAATTTCAGGTTAAACGTCGCCAGGGGGAAATATTCCACACACGCAGTAATTGTAGCGAGTATGTGGCTATTAACAGTTGAATAATGGTAACAGGTGAGTTTTGGAATGTGCGGGATGATGAATTCTAATCTCAAACCGCAGTTTGTCTTTCCACGAATTCAAAAGGTGTAAAAAAACTGACTAATTAAAAATACCATTATGGCGGCTGAAGGTTAAAGTTAACGAAATTCCAGCCAAGGTGAAAGCTATTTTTTATTTTAACACATAACAATGACATTTTTGTATGGAGCGTTTTGAAAATGCATGTTACAAGAATTAGACGGTAGATATATGTTGATTTGAAAATCATTTGCTTTGTGCATCAAAGTACAGGAGGAGGAACGAAAATGCGAATAACAAGGAATATCGTTCGATTGTGAAAAAATATAACGATGATTGGCTTAGTATTTTTTTGTAATAAAACATAGACACGAAAACAATCATGAAACACATTATCAGACGAAATTGTGGCAATCGATTAGGGAATCAAAATCTTATAATTTGCATGTGTGTGTGTCACATACTGATAGCGCCCGAAACGAAATCCTAGCAAAGTCTACAAGATGTTAGGAAATTTAAGAAATGCTACAAAATCGTATGAATCCTATGAAATATCACAAAAATGGTAATCAATTAAGGAATCAAAATGTTCGATTATTATAATTTGCATGTGTATTTAACATATTGATAGCGGTCGAAACGAAATGCTAGGAAATTCTAGCATATTCTACGTAATAATAGCAAATTCTACGAATGATAGAAAATTCTAGCATCTTCTACGTAATAATAGAAAATTCTACTAAATTCTAGAAAATTGGTCGAAATGCTAGGAAATTCTAGCATGTTCTACTAATAATAGAAAATTATACAAAATTCTAGCAAATTTTACGAATTACTAGGAATACCTACAAAATTGTATGAAATCCTACGATATTTCACAAAAATGGCAATCAATTAGGGAATCAAAATGTTCGAGTATTATAATTTGCATGTTTATTTCACGTACTGAAAGCGGCCGAAACTAAATCCTATGATATTCCTCGAAATAAAATAAATCATTACCAATATGTTTTTAACGTACAACTGTACAGATCGTAGTTGAAAGCAACTGTAATATCGTATTATGAGTAATTTTTTTATTTCCAACACTGTATGTGCATTATTTTCGCGATTCTCTCAAATACATGTCTTTATGAAAATTTTTCTTTGTACTGTAACTAAGCCAGCTCAATTTTTTTTATATTCCCTTTAAAAACATTGAGAACCAGCCATTGGTGTTAACTTTCCTTTCGGCCGCTCCCGTTGTGACACGCACGTGTAAATTATAAAACTCTATGAATACTTTGATTCCCTAATTAATTACCGTTCTTTGTGAGGTGTATACTACATATCTTAATTTACAAGCTAGTTTACGTTCATTTGTAACATCCCATGAGCTATATATATTTTTTTTATGTGATTTACGAGGCATCGGCACCTGTTCAGACGACAACACGCCCTATTTTACATTACAAAATATCACCTGAAAATTCAATATGCTTCATGCCTTGCCCCGTCTATGTCCGCCATATTGTGAAAACCTTTGTATTCATATTCTTTCCTTAGCGCGTCGTCGCTCACGTTTTTCAAACCGACCAAAACGTTCTTAATATAATTTCTTCAAGGAATTTATTTTACTAATTATTTGTTTTAAGACTGATATTTAAATTAATAACGATGATAATTTTCCCCTTGTTTTTATCAGTCACACAATAAAACCTTTTTAATTCTGATTTCTAAATTTTGTTCGGAGCTTTCGGCAATTGCCATAATCATCTATAAAATACAAATTTTGAAACATTACAATTTTTTAATAAATATTAATTCACATATTAAATTTATCAAATATTAAAAAATTTAATAAATATTAAAAAATAAAAATTGGAATATTTAATAAATATTAATTCACATATTAAATATATCAAATATTAAAAAATTTAATAAATATTTAAAAATTTGTATTTTATAGATGTTTATGGCAATTGCGAAAGCTCCGAATAAAATATGGAAATCAAAATTAAAAAGTTTTTATTGTGTGACTGATAAAAACAAGGGGAAAATTATCATCATTATTAACATACTTAATTCTTAAAATTAAAAACTAACTTAAATGAAATTGATTTCGTGACCAGGTGTATGTATTATGCCGACAATTTTTTGCGGCCCCTCGCTACCGTTAATTTTCAAAGTTATTATATATGATGAATACTTGCAATCTATGAGCGTACTCAGGTTTATGATTTAAGCGATTATTTTTGTAGCTGTTTAAATTAATTCTGTAGTCATTTTAAAGTTTAGAGTAAAGTTCACGAACCTCCCTACTACGCATTCGTTAGAGATCTGTTAAATATGTGGCGAAATGAAGTTTACTCGGTCGGAAACTGACTCAAGATACGCAGGGGCGCAATCACCTTTCAACCTCTTTATTTGTAGATCTTGAGACCGAGTTTTTCATCATTTGCTGCAACCTTTCACCGGAGGACATACAAAGGCGTAGCCGCCGTACCTGAACCTTTAAAAATCAATTTTTGCCGGATTATTAACTTCAATCCAATCACTATTCAACGCGTCCTCCATCTTATTTTTATTGCCACCTCCGCCAACGTTTTCATCACGGGTATTCCTCCTCCTAAATTCCTGTAATGACCGCACCTTGGTTTTTTAATTCAATGATTACTTTCATACTTCTTTAGATGAACTCTGTAGTTTTTTTTAAGTTTTAGAGCAAAGTTCACGAACCTCACTACCACTAAATTAAGGTTAAGATTAACCTTAAATTTAATTTTAGTTCATTTGTGAACCACAACAGGAGTTATTGTCTAAACCTTTGTGTTTATATTCTTCATTGACATATTTCCGTGCACGTTAACGCCAACTTTTAGCACTTTAATAACCAATTCCTTAAAATTATATTGAACTCTTCATTCCGTTACCAGGCACGTTTCCTATTATGACACCATTTTGCGGTTCCTTATTCACCAGCTATTACTTTTTAATCAGTACCACATCCTGAAAACTTGTAAATCATGAGAGGAAATAAAATTAATTGTAGCAAAAAATTAACTGTGACATAATTCCGCATCAACACCGTACACTTTTTTCCCGGGGCGCCATTTCTCAATCATCTTTCAACCTCGTTATGCTGAAGACAAACATTTTTCATTATTTGCTTGACACTGCAGCCTCTTACAATTAAATATACCAGAGGAACACACAAATGCGTAGGGTAAGTTTCTATTTGGAAAATAAAGAAACGCGGACATTCGAAATCAGAGTCGGTGACGACATCGGCGATCGTGATTTGTTAACGCAGTATGTCAACCCTGCTAATCTTTCATGAAAATAAAATGGCGCCCACCATTCCTCTGTTGAGGGATCAGATTAGCTTTTTATTATTTATATGTCGGTTACAGAGAGCACTCAGGTCAGTACTGAATTTTATGAGTTAAATCAGCCCCTTGTGAAACAAAAATTGATAATAATATAACCTTAATTAATTAAAAACGCATGTTTTGTATTTAAATGAAGGTATAAAACTAGATAAAATGAGTAATTATTATTAATAAGACAGATAATATGTTGAAGTTAAATGTTATGGCAAGATGAGGCTATAGCTACAGAATTGAATGTTCACTCCATAAAAAGGGGGATCAGCTAGACTGTTCTAATTTAAGATGAGTAACACCAATTAGACTATATAATGGTTATATAATCGATATAGAAATCAGGTGCTAGACTGCAAAACGAATCCAGGGGCAGATATAAGCTCCGACCACCATATATGAAGTACAGATTAAAAATCAAGAAAGTAATTAAAACAAAATGATGGGAACTGAAACAGGATGTGATTCAGAGTTTCAAAGAAGATATCACGAATAGATTAATAGAGAAAGGAGAAAAACAATATAGAAGAGAATGGGAATTATTGAAAAAATAAATGACTTGTGCAGCCAATAAAAAATAAGAATAACTCAGACCAATAGGAAACATGGATAGCCCAAGAAGTAATAAAAATGATTAATGAAAGGGGTAAATATAAAAATGCGAGAGCAGTACAGACGCTTGAATAATGATGGATGGGACACAAATTCTGGATAAAGATGAAAGGAAGTGGCAGTCTAGATCAGTCAGTAACAGAAGAAGATGATGAGTTGAGGGAACTGACAGATCTGAATAATGGTAAAGCGCCAAGAATTAATAACATTCCAGTGGAGTTGATAGATTCGGGTGAATAAGCAATTCCATGGATGTTCAGGATAGTTTGCGAAATCTAAACGGAAAGAATACCAGACGATTTTATTAAAAACATAATTATGCCCATACTGAAGAAGACTGGGGTTGGTAGCAAATTAGGGAAGATGTGGGGTGTGGTAGTTATACGGAAACGAGAAGGCTTGCGCACGACAGGATAGCATAAGGGGTTTCAATAGACCAGTCTTACGACTGAGTACCACAACATGTATTTAACGGTTGCTGCTATCGTGGCGATGACGATACAACTGTATCTGAATAACAGCGCGATGCACAATCGTCAATTTGTTCAATTTGGGATTCATGACCAAGAAACAAACGTGTTTGTGTGTGGGGTGTACGTCGCTTCACCAGCAGCTGTAACCAAAACGCTGATCTAACGGCTGCACGATTATGAGAACGTGAAGCGTAAAAATTCACAAAAACCCTCAATTTCATGTTCAATATTGTAAAACAGGGAAAATCCGTATTAGGATGCGCGCGCACTTCAACTTAAACCTCGCCTCGTTGGCGGGGATTCAGAATGAAGGGCTGAGAACTTCAGACCAGGCACTGGCAACGTGGACCCC
This sequence comes from Eucriotettix oculatus, assembly GCA_034510155.1. NCBI lineage: Eukaryota > Metazoa > Arthropoda > Insecta > Orthoptera > Tetrigidae > Eucriotettix > Eucriotettix oculatus. The sequence goes on along the minus strand of CM067382.1, from coordinate 21,135,310 downwards.
AGCAGCCACGTGGCTCTTGGCGTCCATGTTGATCTCAGGACCAAACAAGTCCTCTAGCTCTGGGTTACATCCCGACCCCTCCAAATGATTTCAATTTCTTTAAAATTTACCCAGCGAGGTTTCACATTTATAATTGGAGTATACTACTCTGAGGAACTCGCTGGTGAAGTGCAACGCCATCTGTCTCCTATCACAAGTTCCTGCGTGGGTAAGAAGTAAATTTAATTCATGACTACGGTAGATTAAAGGCTATTCTAGCATCCCGAGCGTGTAGCTGAGGTCGTTGAGGCAGGTGCGTCTACCTTTTGGGGCACGAAACATGTCGATGTCTTGAATTTTTCAACAGCATCTGCTGCAGAAAGTCTCCGTAAGTTCATGACTTGGACGACAGTAGATACTGAAGGGAAAACAGAAATACACGGGGAATTGAATTTTTAATAATAACGACTGCTACACGTTGAGAACATCCTGGTTCATAGCTTCAGTTTACTTCAAGTCTCATGGCTGAGCCTGTTAAGGCGTCGTGGAGTTTGGTTCCGGCATGACGCAGAGAAGCCGTGGGTCCAGGGTTCAGGGCCTGCTTGATGGACGTGCTCAGCGTCTGCACACAGCCGTCACACGAACAATATTGTTCCTCTTTGAGGGGAGGAATTCCTGTGGGAGTTTTCTCTCGCAAGGTATTTCTTCCCCTGAGTGACTGCGAGGCTTACCTGACTCCGTCGGGAATGCCTCGTTCCCTCACATGCCGAGGCACCACCTATTTACTAATTAAGTGTATTATTGTTATGTGCAGGTGATCCACGGCGGTCAGGGCTGCCAACCTCCTCGACTCATCTGCAGCGTCTGCGCCACAGACTTGTATGTAGTTAATAAAGGCGATAAGTCACAAGTAACCAAGGCTTTCTGATCATCTCTTCCCTTTCCAGTGGTCCTCTTGTAATTTCCTGCAGGATTGAATATCGATGAATATAAAAAAAACGTGGAAGATTATCAAAATGACACTGACGAATATATTGAGAGTGAAGGGAAATAACAACCGTTTAAAGTCACAATTATTTATTTAGCTCAGTTTCTCTAAAAAAAAATAAACCGTATCTGTCGATCTACCGCAAAAAATCACATTCATTAACTTTGGTTAAGATCATTATTACAAGTTAGTTTTTGCATAGTGGCGATATGCAATAAAACACAATATAACTCAGGAAGCATAAGAAACAGTTAAATAATTAAAAACTGGACTTTGGCGGCGGTGGCCATGATTATGACAAGAGTCAGCGTACAAATTTCCAAGTCAGTGGTGTTCCATATTGTAATATTTTTTAAAAAAATTCCAAATATGATGTGCGCGCAGCTTATCTTTACTCTCGCCTTCTTGGCGGGAGTTCAAAATGAAGCTTAAGAGAAACAGTGAAGTAATTAAAAACCTTTAAACGGGACATTGACGGCGGCGGCCATGATTATGACAAGAGTCAGCGTACAAATTCCCAAGTTAGTGTTCAATATTGTAATTTAAAAAAAATCCAAATATGCTGCGCGCGCAGCTCAACTTTTCTCTCGCCTTCTTGGCGGGGGTTCAAAATGAGTGGCAGACAACTTTCAACCACAGGACATAAACCGCTATTCAGGGCTGATGACGTCACGGCAGCCTCGTGGCTCATGGCGTCCGTGTTGGTCTCAGAACCAGCAAGTCCTCGAGGTCTAGGCTCGGTCCCGACCGCGGCCAAATATTTTTCCGAGTTGAATTCTATTTTTTTTCTACTGTACCTGTATAAGGAACTACTGTCTGATTCTGCATCCACCTGCTTCAACGATTTCAAAGACGATCGTAAGTTTTGGTTCACATCGTGCCATTGACAAAATTTTAATCCGTTCTAAGGTGCTAAGTTCACTCCAGCTAAAAATGTGAAACCTCGCTGGGTTCGGAACCCGTGACAACTGCTGTCGAGGTTCTGAAGGCCTGGGTGCCTTTAGGGCCTGAGCCACGACGCTTCACGCTGACCTGAGCATTGAATCTCGGTGATACTGGAACAAAATTGGTACTTAACAAAATTTAAAGAAATTGATATCTCCTTCTCTTGTCTGTTGTGGTGTGTATCCACTTCCGAATGTTAATTTCCGCTATAAGCTCCGGATAGAAAAAAATACAGGAAGGAGGTTGGATTAGAACCTTCACGTTGCGATCGCTAGACCACGACATTGACCGCTCACCCACGGTGCTTCCCGCATACTTGTTCCACCAATATATAACTCAAGAATGTTACAGAATTCGGGCTTTGGAAAGTAAAAAAAATAAAGCACGATTTCTGCACCACGCTGCAGCTGTGATACTGTGATACAAGGAGTGGAAAAAATGGAAAATTCGTCAGAACGCGTGATTCCGCAACCAAACTCCACGACGCTTTAACAGGCTCAGCCATGAGACTTGACGTAAATTGAAGCCATGAACCAGGATGTTCTCAACGTGTAGCAGGCGTTATTATTAAAATTTCAATTCCCCGTGTATTTCTGTTGTCTCTTCAGTATCTACTGTCGTTCAAGTCATGAACTTACGTAAACGTAGCTGCAGCAGGTTCTGCTGAAAAAAAAATTAAGACATTGACGTGTTTCGTGCCCCGAAAAGAAGACGTGCCTGGTCCATACGCATCTGCCTCAACGACCTCAGCCAACAGATCGTCATGCACACTGCACCTTAGAACGGATTAAAATTTTGTCAGTGGCACGATGCGAACCAAAACTTACGATCGTCTTTGAAATCGTTGAGGCAGGTGGATGCAGAATCGGACAGCAGTTCCTGATATAGATACAGTAGAAAAAAATAGAATTCAACTCGGAAAAATATTTGGCCGCGGTCGGGACCGAGCCTAGACCTCGAGGACTTGCTGGCCCTGAGACCAACACGGACGCCATGAGCCACGAGGCTGCCGTGACGTCATCAGCCCTGAATAGCGGTTTATGTCCTGTGGTTGAAAGTTGTCTGCCACTCATTTTGAACCCCCGCCAAGAAGGCGAGAGAAAAGTTGAGCTGCGCGCGCATCATATTTGGATTTTTTTTAAATTACAATATTGAACACTAACTTGGGAATTTGTACGCTGACTCTTGTCATAATCATGGCCGCCGCCGTCAATGTCCCGTTTAAAGGTTTTTAATTACTTCACTGTTTCTCTTAAGCTTCATTTTGAACTCCCGCCAAGAAGGCGAGAGTAAAGTTGAGCTGCGCGCGCATCATATTTGGATTTTTTTTAAATTACAATATTGAACACAGACTTGGCGATTTGTACGCTGACTCTTGTCATAATCATGGCCGCCGCCGTCAATGCCCGTTTAAAGGTTTTTAATTACTTCACTGTTTCTCTTAAGCTTCATTTTGAACTCCCGCCAAGAAGGCGAGAGTAAAGATAAGCTGCGCGCGCATCATATTTGGATTTTTTAAAATTACAATATTGAACACTGACTTGGGGATTTGTACGCTGACTCTTGTCATAATCATGGCCGACGCCGTCAAAGTCCAGTTTTTAATTATTTAACTGTGTTTCTTATGCTTCCTGAGTTATATTGTGTTTTATTGCATATCGCCACTATGCAAAAACTAACTTGTAATAATTATTTTAACCAGTGGCGATGAATGTGATTTTTTGTGGTAGATCGGCAGATACGGTTTATTTTTAGTGAAACTGAGCTAAATAAATAATTGTGACTTTAAACGTTTGTTGTTACCCTTCACTCCCAATCTATTAACCAGTGTCTTTTTGATAATCTTCCACGTTTTGTTTTTTATATTCATCGAAATTCAATCCTGCAGGAAATTACAAGAGGGCCACAGGAAAGGGAAGAGATGATCAGAAAGCCTTGGTTACTTGTGACTCATCATCTTTATTAACAACATACAAGTTTGTGGCGCAGACGCTGCAGATGAGTCGAGGAGGTTGGCAGCCCTGACCGCCGTGGATCACCTGCACATAATAATAATACACTTAATTATTAAATAGGTTAAGCATCGGCATGTGAGGGAACGAGGCATTCCCGACGGAGTCAGGTAAGCCTCGCAGTCACTCAGGGGAAGAAATACCTTGCGAGAGAAAACTCCCACAGGAATTCCTCCCCTCGAAGAGAAACAATATTGTTCGTGTGACGGCTGTGTGCAGACGCTGAGCACGTCCATCAAGCAGGCCCTGAGCTCTTGTCCCACGGCTTCCCTGCGGACGTACGCCCCCGCAGTTCACGTGGTTCCTCACAAAGTGTATCTGAAATAGATAGAGAGTCAATAGCAGCGGCCATCCCCCACCCCTGTGGGTGTAACTCTCCTGTAGGCCTATACGAGCCAATGTAAAAACAGAACTGGTGGGGACACGGAGAAGGGAATGCTGCGACCCCACAGCAAACTCGTCTCCCGTCATGCGGAAGGGTGTGAGAATAGTACCCGATGCCTGACCTACCTGATGCAGGTTTTCTAGGGTTTTCCCTGCATCTCTTTAGGTGAAACACCGGGTAGGATCCTTAAACTGTAGTCTGGGGGCCCTAATTTCTTTTCCTTTCGCATCCCCCCTTTATACTTCCCTTCCTATGTTATTAAAGGGAGTTATTTGTTTCAGGATCACCCTCGTGTAACCTGTTAACCCAAAAAAGGCGCTTTATGAGACAAATTAAAGAGGATTATTCATTTACAAGATATCTTAGTATTTCAAATATATAAGGTACGAGTATTAATTCACATGGGAAAATTAAAAATATTGAGCTTATTTCGAAATCATTATTGCAAGTCGGCTGCGAAGTTATATCAGCATATTTGTCAATTGAATGTTAAAAATATATCTTTTTCTCTTCCTCTCTCAGTCTTTGTACAGGTATGATATTGCTTCTTCGTCCGATGATCTTATCAACTCCGCTGGAATGTTATAGATTACTGGCGCTTTACAATTGCTCAGGTCTGTCAAACTTTAAAATTTTGTCCACAACTCTTCATCATCCACCTCCTCTTCTTCTATTATTAGATTTCGACCATGTCACAGCTCTTCTAGATATTCCTTCCATCTTTTTACCTCTTCTTCTTTGTCCAGCAATAGCTCCCCATCCTCTCTCCTGGTGTTCTTGCTGGTGTTCGGGCTGCGCTACTATCTGTGAAATCTTCAACCGCATTTCTCTTGTAGCCAAGCGTTTTTGGTTGACTTTCACTTCCTGTCTATCACATTCTTCAAGCGTTTGTACTTTTCTTTACCATTTTCATCTCTCGCGTTTTTATATTTACGTCTTTCATCAATCATTTTTATTATTTCTTGCGTTATCCGTCTTGTACTATTGGGCTTAGCTCTTCTTTCTATTTTTTCGTCGGCTGCTCTAGTCACTTTTCCCTTAATTTCTCTACGTCTTCTTCGAAACTCTTATACACCTCCTGCTGTTAAATAGATTAAAATGAATCAAGTAGTTTAGTAGCTCAAACACGTTAGTAACAAAATGACTCTCTACTCGACTAAATTACTTACCTAGTGCGAACAAGACTTAACACAGAGTCGGTTTTCAGTGTCTGATTATAAAACCTCACAGTGGTATGTTGCACGATATTACAGCTTATATCTTTACACTGCAACTGAGAATTCAGGAAACTAATAACATTTCATTTCTGCATCCCGAATTTCGTTTTCGTCACACCCAGCATATGCATTGAAAGAAATGAGGCTTATTACCATTAATATCTATTGACATATAATGTTTATATACCCCTTTGATTAATATAGTTGTTTGTACTAAAGTTATAAATTTAAATTAGATAAATAAAACATAAATAATAATTGGTACCAAACGTCGAGTGTTTTCAAGTAATTAACATTTCGGTCGTAACTACCAACGGACGCAGTCTACGTAGCAAATTTTTGTTTATTCCTATCGATTTTTATGTACTGAAAATTTTCCTTCGATTGGAATTCGAGTTAGTCTTAAAATTCCAAAACTATGTACGAAACTTCGTAAAAGGAAAATAGCGCTTTGCTAACATATTGGCTGAATTGTTTATTTGCAAGTTTCTACATAAAACATATTTCTACATGGTTCCATGCAAATCATTAGATTCATAACTAAACAACCCATCTTAAGCGCAGAAAAATGAATACTCCATAATTTTATATATTTAAAATATTGAATGTAAATAATCTAAATGAGAGTATCGATTTCTTCGGGATACACGTTGGTATTCCTGGAAGCGTTACGATTTCGCACACATTTCAAATAGAAAGCAGTCGTGTGTTAGTTACATTTCTTTTCTCATCATGTCGTCGATAAATACGCCTAGAAGTTCAAATGCTTCGAGGTCTAACCAAATAGGAACCCCCATTATAATTCCTGGAACACGACGTATGACGAAAATAGGATATGGGACAGGTAACCGATTTTACTTAATATAAAAATGGCTCGCGTAAAATTTTGCTTCAATTTTTAATTTATTTTAAAATACAAACCATTCCTTGCCGTTCCCATGGCATGATGAAAAACTTTAATTCATACAACTGCAGGTGTGCTGAATTGCAATTTAGAGTACACCATGAATAAATTTCGTCTTTACTTATAACCGAGTAGTTCGATGAAGCTATTTTACAACAGTAATAGCAGTCTGAATTTTAATATGCCACTACTTACACCAAATCAATTTAACATAATATAGAAATGAATGTTATGAAAAGATCTCTTAAACTTGATTGCAGTCAACATTAATTAGGTTTTCGTTTCAGGTATCAATGTCTATAGTATGTTGAGATCTCCCAGAAATGGTTCTGAAAGATCACCGTGGGCTGTGAAAAAAGTAAATAAACGATTTTATGACTCTGATTATGAGAGACGTCTACACGAAGAAGCTACTATTCTCAAGCGTTTGAACCATCCGCATATCGTTGGATTCCGTGCCTTTGCAAAAGGTGAAGATGGCGTGAAGTGTTTGGCAATGGAAGAGTGTCAAATATCTTTAGGCGACATGTTGTTAGAAACTGAAGTACCATTACCCGCATCCTCTATACTTAAAGTTTGTTTCGATATTGCCAAAGCTCTCGATTACTTGCATAACAAACAGTTTATATTGCATGGAGATGTAAAGTCCTACAACATCCTCATAAAAGGTATCAAATGTTTGTCATTGTTTATGATAACTGTTCATCATAATTGATTGTAAATTATATTATACAACATATAACAGTAAGCTTATATTTACAAATTATGTGATATGTATATATATTATTATTATTATTTATCAACTAAACATGTTTAGCTGTTTAAATATTTAAAAAATTGGGTAGTAATTTCCTTCTTAAAATAAATATGTATTCAAGTACAGTATCAGGCTTCCAATCTAGAACTAGTTTTAGTCTAATTAAACATGTTCAAACTGTGTTAGCTAACAGAAGATTGTCATAATACTTTCAGGAAAATTTGAAATTGCCAAGTTGTGCGACTTCGGAGTTTCTCAGCCTCTAGACAGAACGGGCATCAATGCTGAGGGAAATTATATTGGCACTCCGTTATGGACAGCACCGGAAGCACTACCAAGTGGGAATGGCCCAATAAGTCACAAAGTAGATATGTTCGCATTTGGTTTAGTGATTTTTGAAATGATAACTGCAAATCCACCTCACACTTCCTCAGAATTAAAATCTACAAATGAAAGTGAACTTACAGATGAATTTGAGGATGACCTCATCTTTAATGACAAACTGGGTAAAAATAAATAATTAATAGTTTATCCAACTATTAAATATACAAAAAATGAGTTAAAACAGTCTGTCAGTTTTTATTTTAATTTAAATATTAAACTATTCATTTCGTGACATATTTGAGACTTCAGGTATACAAAATAAATTTACTATGGATTACATTGGCTAATATGTTATGAAAAGATTTAAATACAAAATATGGTTTTAAACTTACAAAATTGTAAGTTTATAACCCTGTTTTCTATTTACATTTTTTTCAAGACATTACCCAATGTAATCCATTGTAAATTTGAAGAAGTCTTGAATGAGACTAAATATAGTATAGTTTAATATTTAAAATATAATAAAAACTGACAGGGGGTGTTTTAACTCATTTATGAAAAATAAATAATTTTGTATGTCATAATGATGAGCTTTTTTTAACAATAATAATGTTGATTAAAATTTAAATCATAGTATCATTATTGTTTAAGTATAATTTTTTAGATTATTATTATTACTACTTACTTAGCTGCTATTGGGCTTTTGCCTGGTGGCTGCTATATACAAATAAAACACAAATACAATTACAAAAACAATACAAATCACACTAAGGAACAATTTCTAAGTTTAGGGTTTGATCTGAAAAAGAAAAGAGAAGTCAGGAGTCACACAGAAACCACTTCACTGATCCTACTAAAAAAAACCTGCTCACTTATGGTTTCTTAGCTTATACCTAAACTGATTTATGCTACCCAGAAAAGTCGTGAGTATTTCTGCAGGAGGCAAGGAATTACAATCGCATATAGATCTATTAACAAATAAAAATTCTCTTACATCAGTGCGTTGCCCTTTTTCTTTAATTTTGAATGCGTGATCATTTTTAGAAATATAATTTGGCGCCATAAGACGGTTTGTTATTTCTTTCCAGGCCTTGTGGTTTTCCCTTAGCAGCGCCCTCCACCCTTTACCTGTGACATCGCTCAGCTCATAACCCCAATTTAAATCTTTACTAATCGTGATCCCAAGATATTTACAGTTATTTGACCCCGTTGCAACTTCATTCCTCATTTTATATTGAGTGGGAGGGACATTTCTCTTTTTTCTAAAAACGACTGCCTTACTCTTCATTCCATTTATTTGCATTTTATTTCTAACTGACCATTGGTAAATTTTGTCTAAGTCAGTCTGCAGAATTTGTGCATCCTCAATGTTTACGATTTCCCAACAAACCATACAATCATCGGCAAACAGTTTGATCTGTGATTTTATACAGATTGTTAGGTCATTCATGAATGCCGATCACACTTCCTCGCGGGACCCCTTGACGCGATTTTCACACTATCTCTGAGTAAACGATCTTTTAAAAATTCCCGAATCCACTTCAGGACTCGAAAATCTATACCAGTATTTTTTAACTTGCTTAATAATAGATCATGCCACATAACTTGTTCCTAATTATTATATTTAAAATTTTAGGTACAAGACCAAACTTGCCGCCACTTGATGAAACATACAATGATGTCATACATTTGTATAATTGGTGCACTGAGAGAGACTTGGAGAAGCGAGCTTCTGCAAAAGATGTGGTAAAATATTTAGAAAACTTGTATCAGCTTCCTGGTAGTGTATGATACAGTATTGCACCATTTTTAAAATAATGCAAGTGCATGTGTTTAGCACCAAGAGTTTAGGAAGAAGAGATTCATGAATTTGTAGACCAATTCTCCAGAATAGAATTTTGATGGTTAATTTTTCCTGTGTCCAGCTTTTAACCCCTTTCTTCCTCTTGAAGGTGTTTGGATTCTTAACACAAGGCTACTCTATTATACACAAATCTATTACTGTATCTAAATAATTAGTGTTACTAGGAAGCTTTTAAACTTAATTTAACAAAGTAGAATTGTATAAATGTAAATAAAATTTTAATATTTTTAATACTGATATATATTAAAATGTGCATTGAAACACATACATTTGTAAAAAATATAACAAATTTTATATTTCAATAACATAATTTGAATATCAAAATTTATTTATGTACAATATGCTAAATCAAGATACTCTCAATATAAAATTCATTAGTGTAGATAATTCCCCCACACACACTGGTCTTAACAGAAATTATTTAAAAATTTGTTAAAGAATATCACAAAGATTAGGTACTGTTCATTCATAACACTTATAAAAATATTTGTTTGATATAAAATTTAATAACTGAACAAAATCTGTATTTTCATTGTTAAATGAGCCTTTAAGAGCACCTCAATTAATACCAAGCTTTAACCACTAGGACCAGAATTAAGTAGACGGGTATTGTTTTGTTAGTGTCCCCTCTTCAAATAGATTATCCAAAATTTCAATAGAACTGTTTTCACATAATTCTAGCAAACTTTGGTAAAAGAAGATGGCTTTCAAACACTAAGCATTGACTTGTGAATATTTCATTCTCTATTTGGTTATCACAGTTGACATTTTTAAAAGTTTCATTTGCCATGATTTTCCAGTTATGTACAAATGTGAATATTGAACTACCTAGGATGAACTTGCAGAATGTAGCAATATTTAAGAGTGAAATATGGTCAAGTTGACTCCTGGCAAGGAAGCTAGTAAGTTTCAAACTCGTAATACAATTACTGGCAACAATTGATTAATAAACAAGACACACCGTAATTAATAATTGAGATTTCTTGCCGTGTGACTACCAATGGTTGCCAACTGCAGGTGTAGGTCAAGTAGTTTACATGTCAAAAGTTACATATTTGAGTATTGGCACTTTAATTTCGTGGAACAAGTTTGATAATTCCCTCAAATGGAATGAGCATCATGTTGAAAATTATGTATATTTTGAAGTATGATAAAAGGGATAAGAAGACTGATACCATGAATGTATGGATGCTTTAAATAATTAGAAACTAAATTATCTAATTATTAAATAATCTACAATATAAAGAATATGGGTTTTCTATCAAATGACTGGACAAATACCTCAACATAAATGTCATTTGGAGGTAATTTTATAGCTGTAAAGCTTTCCTAAATGTCAACATCGTTTTACATTTTTCAAACTAATAATATCTATCCTTTGATCTGTACATTTCAAGTCTGTTGTAAAAGTGTTGTAAATATTGCACATTTAATTTGACAACCGAACCTACTATATATAATAGTTTAAGACGTTCACTGTACAACACTGACTTGTCTACTCACTTCAGAATGTAGGCCACAAAAAAGTATTCCCTTGTATTTCAGTTTGAGAATACAAAAATATTTAACCTAATAGTTTTCACCACTCACAAGTTCACAGAAACATAAGTAATTTACATTCTAGTATTAGCTTTAATGACTTTAGAATAAAGATCTTCAGCTCTCACTGAACTAAGAGACGCATCAGTTATACTTTGCACACTTCGCCCTACTTCTTCATAACCTGGATCACTCCTGCTGTTTCTATCAGACACCTGCTGATTACCAAAATCATTCGAAGAAGTTGAATTTTGTAGCTTTACTTTCTCATAACCTGATATTGTATCATTGTCAGAATCTTTAGCTTCCTCATTGTGTAATCTTTCATAAGGAGGGTCTGTATTATTCACATCAAAGTAATTAACACTTTCATAATTCGGGTCATCCTGCACAACCACTTCATAATTAGAGTCTGACTCGTCTCCCACCGATCCTGAAACGACAGCATAATTCGGTTCCTGGCTTTCACTCGTCATACTTTCATAATTCGGTTCATCCACACCCTGGGAATTTGTAGAATTGGATTGAGCATAATTAGGTACAAATTCATTATCCGTGTTAAAAAGTGTCTCTCTTACAACTGTTCTTTCATCCCTTATTTTATTGGCAGATTCTTCACTTTCTACCGTTTCCTTGAGGTGATGTCGCAATGGCTCATAATTGGGATCACAATCTGAAGGATTGCGCTCAAGTTTATTAACTTGTTCATAACCGGGATCGTAAGTGAGATGTACATTTGTGGGGAAAACACTTTCATATCCAGGTTCTGAGCTTTTAAAACTCTCCACTCTATTTGGTCTGCTTTCATACACTTCCTCAGGTAATCCCTTCTCATTAACGGAGGTGAAAGTGGAATCACTTTCACTTCTTCCTTCTGATGACAAAGGAACAGTTGCAACATCTAAGCTAATACTACAAAGTGAGTCAGAGTCAATTTCTACTTGTGGTACTGAATCCTGGCAAACATCAGCCTCCACAGACAGGCGACTTACGACATCTACCGGGTGCGAGATGACCGGCATCGATTCAGCTTCGGGCATGCTGACAGCTCGACGTCTTTTTTTCACCACTTTGGCATACATCTCTTCTAAATTTGCATGTGGCAGAGTCAATCTCAAATCTGGACTTCCAATGGGTGGGGGAGGAGGTAATGGTGAATTTGCCTGCCTCTTCTCTGGTTTTGGAGAACCTAGATTTACAACGGAGCTTGTAGCACTTGAAGATGATGCTGGAACAGAGAGGGAAAAAAATTTAAAGTAAAATATGATATTTCGTTTATTTATGACTGAATAATTACATAATGCTCTAAATGTTCCACAATCTAAGATTAGCAAACGTAGTTACAGTTAAGAAGTGAACAAGTCATATAATAAATATTATATCCTCCTACCCACTAATTACCTTCAATTGTTAATAATTTTTGAAACTAGAAATTAGTAAGATGGTAATTACAAAGACATACAAAATTTTAGGCAAAGCTAAACTCAATAGTTATATTTTGTCTCTTGAAAGAGATCATGCACATTTTTACTAATATAGAAACAGCAAACACATTGAACATTTCGGGCATAGATTAAAAGACACACATTTCAGGAAGCGTGAAGTTTTGAGCTCAAGTCTCACCATTGCAAAAGTATGTTTGCGATTCTCATACTACTGATTTTTAAAACTCAACACAACAAGCAAGGCTTTTACTCACCAGTATCTTTACTCTCACCATCAAGGTGCCTTGTTTCATCTTTCAAAGTTTCCTAAAATTTATAATACGTTCAAACTAAAAGAAATTTTTTATAAAAGAGGGAGATATGGTTAAAACATGAATTACGACAAATAAACAACTAATAACACTACATAAGCTGTTAAAAATAACAACAGAAAATAGTAAATGGCAAGACTGAAGTGCATGAACTCTGAAGCAACAGAACAACTATACACAGTTACTTCAAATAATAACTGTGAGCAGAAAGTTATTTGTGTTCCTCATTTGTAATATTTTGACTGTACACACAAACCAAACTTGGATGTATGTTATATGGAAATTAAAATATATGGCCCAGACATTGAGGCAAGTCAGATTCACTCAAATTATCTAATATGCTCAGGAGGGATTTAATCTCCATCAGAGGTCATTAGATTGCAGAAGATTTAATTTCGTCTGATGATGCCCCCTAAACTCTTCAGAAGTCAGCATTGATGACGAAAATCAATAAGAAATTGTGTGATTAATTCATATTGCACTGTAGACCTGCAATACTTTTTCATTTATACTCTTTTTGTATAGTAAGATGTTTCAAATAAAAAATTAATTTGGGACCAAATAATATTCATTTCTGAAATATATTTCAGAAAATGTGCACATGGGTTACTAAACCTGTCTTTTTCACAATATTTTGACCCCTTCCCTAGGTGTGTCATTCACCAAAGTTTGTTTCTAAATTTTATGTAGTGTGTGAACCAAGTTTGGTTGAAATTGCTCCATGAGATAAATAAACATGCACACAAAGATCAATTTTTATTTATCTGATTTGAAATGTATGTATAAATGAAAATAATAGCAATTATTTGAATATCTTTTTACTTTCAAGTTGTCTGTGTATGTTTACATATCCACTACTGTTTGGCGTAAGAAATACTGAACAGAAACAATAGATAGTTACTCACACTTGTCCTTTGTCTATCAGCACAAGGAACCACTACATTAAAATTTTATGACAGTCTCATTCAAATATTGGCAGCTTTTTTATTCTAATGATATATCCTAAACATTCTGTAAATGTCAAGAATATACTACCTTGTCGAGAATGAGCTTGAGCTACATGCTTCAAGCTGTCGACACTGGGAGGTTGAGGAGGGTACGTTGACCCACTGTCGCCAGAGTTTTCCAACGAGATGGTAGGAGGTTCTTGTGTTGGCACAGCATCTGTCACGGTAGATTGAATTTGTGCATAGGTCTCGCTACCACTTGTGTAGACGGGTCCCGGATCATCTATATTTGCATACATTTCATCTGCAAAAATAAAAATTACTTAATATCAATTTGAAGGCACTTATGAAGGTGTATTAAAATTGACCACAACCCATTTATCATGTCAAGAAACTGCACAACTTTGATCTGCTAACAATGAAATAGAGTTTAAAATTTAGAGGCATATACTAAAAGCACTGAACATCTCCAAGGGAACGATAAAACAAACACATATCCACAAGGTACAGCCAATTATTTATTAAATTTCACTTAGTGAATGACGATATATAAACTGTGATGTCTTCAGGTTTCATGCTTGTGTTCCAACAGTGTAACAACATTAATTTATGTAAGTGGGGAAAGTATATTGAGCAGACTGCTATGCTTGTACATCCGGGGACTTTCTGAGATCATATCTGATACCTAGTTGTTGAAATGTTGTAAATCTTACTAAACTTGCCCATAATGAAACTCAAAACTATTATACCACAAATTCACTGGAAAAGTCTTCTCTGATATAAATACATTTTTGAAATTTAAATACAGCGATGGAGTAATATTTTTTGGAGAAAGGTTCTTTTGTCTACCTTTCGGAAGTGTTGGGATGTGCTGTAATTAGAGTAAATCTTTCAATGGCAGACAGAGATTCCCACAACTATAGAAACTACAAAAAGACATCTCCACCCATAATGTTAAATGACAATAGAATCTATGGTTAAATGGCTAAAATAATATTATATTTGATAAAAATATACAAAACAATATTAATGACTAATCAAAAGCCAAGTTTATGACAAAATGTGAAAATATAATTAAATGTTGACAACATGTCCGAGCACACTTCCCAAAACAATGCCACTAGTAATAATTATTGTGTTTTGCTGATACCAATGCAGTTATTCTATGTTGATTGAATTCAGTAGTTCCATACATAAAGGAAGCTCTGAATGTCTTTTATCCTTAGGTCATAAAGTTTTTTCTTTCCTATTTGAAACTTAAATCCTCTTTAAATGTTCCCACCTTTCTGAATTTGTTTCGCCCTTTCTATCCTCAACTTTATTTGCACCTTCACTTTTTGTCATAAACATTTTTGTTCCTTTATCTTCAGCATCTCACGCAAACTTACCAAAAGACTAAATAATATTTCTTCAAACATTAGTAACTGGTAGCAATTATAAATGTATGGAAATATAAAATAGCTATATATTAATAATACACACATTTAAGATTGGAAATGCATAAGCTTCCTTACATGAAATTTTCAAAACTATTCCAAGAGTGAATAAAAAGCAAAATGCAGTTGTCAGCTAGTATGAGTATCAACAGATAATATTTCAACCAATCTGTACGAGGGAGTTATTAATAGTTACATTAATCTATTTTGAAAATAAATAAGTCAAACAATCTATTAGTCAGAAATAAGATTAAAAATTTGGTACAAAATAGAAGCATGATGTTGAATTTCTTCCATTGTAACCTCTACAAGTGTGTATTAAATTATAGATGAAATCAGATAAAAATTTGAATGTGTACAACACACACAAACATTGCAAATAAGACCTAAATCAATGGTTGTGCATAGGGTAAATCCACATTATTATTTCATTTTACTTCTTGATTTCATTTAAAACTTCATGTACACCTGAAGATGCCCTATTTTTTCCTATCGAATTTCTTTATGAATAATGGGCTGTTTGACCTATTTTAGGGGATTATCATTACAAGGTGATTGGTGAACATTGTAATTAATTCTCAAATATGAAAACTAATACATGTATTTGTTTTAAACAATAATTTCAAGTCTTTTTTCTTGTGGCACGTGGAACTTGCAAAGAAATGCCACAAAAAAAGATAATTGATAGCAAATCAACACTTTACTTAATAATTGGAAAGCAGCTTTTAATATTGTATGATTATTGAGCACTGAGTTATAGTATGTGCATGTACATAAAAATACAAGTTTCATGCAAACAAAGTATTCTGGCCAAGGACAAAATTCTGTAGTAGTAAAGAAAAACAAATTAAATAAATCAGAACTGCACATTGAATGAAAATATTTCCTATACTCAATTTAAAGAAGATTCTTTTATTAAATATATTTCACAGAAGCAAAATGAAAACCTCACACACAAACAACAAATGTTACGACATGCATAATAATCAGCAACTGTGACTTACATGCATAATTTTGATTTAGCATGTAAAGCTGTGTGCCATAGAATGTGATCTTCTTATGAGTTACTAGTGGCTTTTTAGCTGTCAACAAGAGAAATAGAAATATAATCTCAATGATCGCAAACATGTTCATATCATTGAATTACAATGCCTATAAAAATTATAGTTATCACCACATACTGTATACACAACTTTATAATCTATAAAAATTTATCTCTAACAGCACATATAATCAGAAATCAATATTTTTCAACATACAAAAACATAACCATAGAAGAACAACATAGATTATTCAATTGTATAAGTTAAAGTGAATTTAATTTTTTTTCTGTTCCTAGAACAAACATTTAAGCAGATGTGTCCTCAGTGGGTACACTCACTTTTAATATGTTTTATGATGATGAACGTTATAAACAATACAGTTTGCTAATGAATGGCACCAGCTTTACATACTATTCATGTATTTAAGAAATATTGAAAACAGCAATTTTTCAAGCTACAATAATTATATTGTTATTAATAAATAAAAGACAATCAATAAGTCAGTATATGCGTGAGACTTATTGGTTGTCTTTTTATTTATTGCAAACTTCAAATCATAAAACTATGTTTGATTTATTATTAACTTTTCTTATGAAGAAATTCTTCTCAGATTACCTCCTGGGTAATTTCAAAGAACAGTGATGTTTTGACAGACTGCCAGCCTGGAAGACAATGGCAGTGAAAGCAGCTCTTCGAAATTACCCGCGTGGAAACCTGAGAAGCATTTCTTCATTCAATTCAATGGGAAAACCTTCGATCTTTAGTAAATTTTCGTATGTTAACAAGACAAATGGAGTTTCTTTTGTAAAAAAAATAACTACAGGCATCACGTGGTTTTAAACTCATATAGCTCAATATTTTTTCAGCTTCACATGTGAAAATAGTAAAAGAATAATTAAGGTTTACATTAACTGGGTCACTCTGAAAATAAAGCAAAATTTCTCAGGTGAAATTATAACTTCTATTCATTTTTTTTTAAGTTTTGCTCTTTAGACAAAAAAATCCATACAGCAGTCAACAACTTAAAAAAATTATATTGAAACCAACCAGATGCAGACTTACCTTATTGAGATATATTGATATAAGAGGATATTATAAATGTATCAATAAATGCATGTACTGAAGTGTGTTGAAAATTATATTATACAGAAGAAATATTGAAATAAGGGAAATAAAAGATAACATAACAAATTAAGTAAAAAATAAACACCACACATTTCTCAATCCTTGTTGCTTTTGTCAGCTGATTCACAAGAATGACACCTCACAAAATCAGGTCATAAAATCAAAAGCTCTATCGTCTACTCACAAAAGACACACCTGCTTACCTGCTTAAATATAAAGAAAGGTTGAATAACTTGATGAAAGAAATAAGGATTGCTGAAACACTATATGGTAATTAGTTTATAAGTTGATTTGTCTGTTAATTATGCAGCGTGAAAAGTATACCACCAAATTAATAACTGATTTGAACGAACACGCAACAACCCCACAGAATTTCCGAAGATTGGCTCTGTCCACAACTTCTGGCATCTTGGAGAGGAGAATTTAATGTTACATCTTGGAGAGGCAAGCCCAATGCAAGATCTTGAAGGATAGTGTTGAAAATGTAATACCAGAGAGAGCAGCAAACATGTAATAGATCCAGAGAGCACTGTAGAAATGTGGAGTGTCATTTGGAAGGACTGAATTGCCACAAGCCAATTTGAGCAAATTCAAAATTATATGAATTGGAGTTCACACATCTAGTGTCTACCTTCAGCCTTGAGGATGGTTCCATGTGGAGACCATACAAAAATGTGTATGTATGTGCACAGGGACAAGTATGACAAATTTCTGCTACATGACACCTTTGGTGTAATTTAAATTTTTTTTTCAGTAAATGCCATGATTAAAATCCATTGAAGAAATATGTGTAAATATACCAGGTGTACAAGTTTAAAATGTTGTTTTTCTTCCAAGCGATGGCATACAAAGCCAATTAATTTTTATCTTGCATCAGGTTGTGATTGGCAATGAAAAATGGATTTATTTTAATAATCCAAAATGCAGAAAGTTGTGGGTAACACCAAAGCAACCATTAGCATTGAATGCAAGACCAGATAATGATGTGGGTTTGGTGGGATCAGAAGGGTTTTGTGTGCTACGAGCTTCACAAGCCTGGTGAAACGGTTAATACAAACTGCTACAGGCAGCAAATGATGGATTTTTCCTTTGGCCAGAATAGGCTGGAAGACATGCTAAAGTCATTTTGCAGCATGAGAATGCTCCTGCATATTCGACCATGCTGGTCAAAGAGACCATTTCCGCTCTACACGCACCTAAATGTGGTAGTTACATAAGCAATATGTGTAATTTATTTAAAAACTTTTAATAATGTTGTATAATATTAGTGTAAGAGTGCATTTAAATTTGTGATGTTGCTAAAGATTCATTATGCTTTTCACATTTTTACCATTATTATTGCAGTTTTTTTTAAAAAAAATACAAGAAATCATAATACTGCAATACAGTTGATATAAAATACATGCAAATAATAACTGATGCCAATTTATTTAAGTGTTAGATACTTTGTAAAATATTAAGTTGCATAGTAAATGAGTACCTGAATCATCTGAAACCACTGATGCATAGTCTGGAAACATTGGTTCATGCGTGCGGTTCTTTTGACTAGCAGCAGCAGCAGCTCTCGTTTCTGCTTGAATTGTCTCAAGTGGTTCCCTGACGCTAATACTTGTGTATCCTTCTATAAAAAAATGGAATAATTTACATCAAATTTATAACAATAACTTAACCTAAATAAATTATCACATCTTGATTTTAATGTCCATAGTAAACAGGTTTGTAGTTAAGAGAGTAGTTGAATAGTGCTCGTTTTGAAATATAGTAATGAAAGCAAATAGTCAAGTCTATAAATAGAATTACTGTCTAAAACTGTATTTAATACTTTGTGTTACAATGTTTAGCTGTCTTTGAATTTGTGAGTTTCAACCAAAAGTTTTAAGTTAATAATTAATGAAATATTAAGAAAAGAAAATAGGGAAAATTATATAGTATTATATACAGATATTAAGTCAAATCTAATTACATAAATATTTTCAAGACAAATGAACATTAAGTTTTATTGATGTTTTTATCACAATAACCATGAAGAAAATTTGGATAAAATTGTTACTATTCTTCCTCAAATTTCATATCCGCCAACTTTTATTAAAATAAACATCAAAATTAATAATTTACCTATAAAATGAACTTCATAGTATTAACATTAATAGAAAGTATATAATATAAATGGATTGACTTAGGTGATTGTGTAATTAAAATTCATTTTTAAGTCTTTTAATATAAGATTTGCTTCAAAACATTAATACCCTAAATATTTTTGATAAGAATGTTATTTACAAAATAATATGGACTGTAATGCCTGTTAGATTCATGTTAAAGAACATAGATTAAAAGTTAAAGGTCCTGTAAGAAAACATTTTGTTTATCAACACATTCATAATTTTGATATATTAAAATTTTGGATAAAGATGATAAATATTTCAAAAAATTGAGTGAAATGTATCAGATGATATACCAATGAAGTTAATATTAAAAATGATAGGAAAAATTTACAATATATCATATTAAATTATTTTTCAATCAAGTCAGAAAGGCAGCGGCATTTCAGTGCATTTTTGTACCTTCATTGAGTTGTGACTCTTTCTTCCTAGATTTGAAATTTGAACACAGTAAAATTTGGGATTTATTGAATGGTGTGTTTATGTAAATGCATATTGTTGGAATTTATAAGTCATTTATTTTTTTGTAAGAATTTGTATTGTTGAATTTAAATATTATTGTTCCTTATGCAACTTGGAGCAGAAAAATACTGTTGGTTCTGTTTACCTATGAGTCTTAACATGGCTACTATAAAGCAACATTAAGTATTACGACAAAATGTGACCAAAATTATAAATTATAATACTATTTTTTTTTAATGTTGTTGAAGGGAAAAATGCGTGTGTTTACATGTATATATTTGAGATTTTTTAAACATTCACTTTCAATATTTATACTAAGACACAGTAAATATAATTGAATTATTCTATAAAATAATAGTAGGATATAATACTACGTGCACTTGACAAGATCAATATAGTTCAAATCGTATTCATTTGCATAAACTACTTTCTTATGCTCAAGCTTTCACCTTACACAAAAATACAGACCACTACACAACTATTTACAATATATACGTGGTTTGACTTAGACAGATTTAATAGCAATGAAATTAATTTAATCATTTTAATTTGAGTCAGTTCTATGATGGGTAATCAACACAATTGAAATGGTTAAAGTGTCTATTATAACTTACATTGAGATATAATGATGACCAAGGTCAGACAATAATTTACTTGGATAATTAGACTACTAACTTCACAATGTTTCTTCCACAATTTTCGTAAACCTCTTCCAGTGTACATAAAAATTATTGCCCTACTTTGGTCATCATTATATTTCAATGATAACACCAGCACGTTTTGGTTTCTACATAACCACTTCTTTAAATTATTCAATGATAGAAACTACTTACTGTTATCTTGAGAATCTCCACTAAAATTTATGGGTGGAGTCATATAAGGCAAATCTTGACTGGCATGAACACCACCTGCAATGGCAGTAGCAGCCGGTATATCCACAGATGCCAAAGTACCAGTAGACACTAAAGAACTTTGAGAAGCTCCACGTCTACTACGGCGTGGTGGAGGGACAGGATCCCTAATCACATTTTAAACATTACCATTCTTAGGAAAAATATACTAAATACAAAAATATTTCTTACTTAAATATTTAATAAATAAAGTAAAAACCAACAAATGTAGACCGAGATAAAATAAAACTTAAAAAAATGCTAGCTTGCATGAACTGTGGCCTCTTCTGATTTGGTGGTGGATTTGAGTAATAGTCAAGGACAGTATGTGCGAAAGTAGGTTTCCTAAGCCAATAAAGCATAAATGTTTAACGGATAAACTGACCTCTAAGGCTTTCCCAGTGTAACTGTTGTAGAAATAGTTCTCGGGATTCCATCCTGGTCAAGTGATTATTATGCAACATTTTGATGACCAAACACACTGTTATTTTCCATGAAGTACTGGGTACATATATATATATATATATATATATATATATATATATATATATATATATATAAATTAATGAAATGTTTGTAATGTGACGAAGTCACACGTATAGGATAGTAAGTGAGGGAGAAAGATAGACTGACTATCTTCGACGCACCAGCGTTTCCCCATTAATTGTTATATATATAAATATGAGTCAGGAAATGACTTTGTTAATTAAAACAATTAATAGGGAAAGGACAGAGAAATATAAAGTAGGTGATTTACCTGAGGTTCATAAATGGTAGACACCTTGTGATGTTTAAGAGTTCTTGAATTTTTGGAGGTACTGCCCCCTTCATCAGAAAGTTAGGAAGACATTTCCAGTGATCGGGGCTAGCTGATCACTTTCTGATGAATGTCTTCCTAACTTTCTGATAAAAGGGGCGGTGCCTCCGAAAATTCAAGAACTCCAAACCTTACAAGGTGCCTGCTATCAGTGAACCTCAGGTAAGTCACCTACTTTCTATCTCTCTTTCCTGTCCTTATTGTTTTATAAATATACAGCCTGCATGAAGGCGGTGGACGAATCAGGTGTTGTTGCATAGCAGCTAACTGGCGAGGATGAATCACAGCCCCCACAGGCCTCGTGTGTAATGGGGGCGGGGGGTTCTGCTGACATAGAACCTTCAGCGCTGGATTCCAGACCCTGTTCAACTGGAAGCCAGTATCATGGTTCCGAAGGTTTTGTGTGCTCTAATCTCCAGGGTTTTCTGGAGAACACTATCTCGGTAAACTTTAAAATGCTTAATTTTAGTCTTGTCAAACTTGATTGTGACCAGTTTCAAAGGCTTGTTCAGAAATGACAGACTTGTCTGGTTGCTGCTGTTGTCTTGCATGTCTTGGTCTGTGGAAGAACCACCGCCTTAATCTGGCATTTAGCCAATATTGTTTGAGATACTGCTGGTAAAGGGAAGGAAGACAGAGTTCACCAACATCCCATCCCCATCAGTTGTTTCCTCTTTCATCTGCTGGATAAATGCCCCTAGTTATATCTATTAAATCTTTATTATCTTTGTGATTTCTTTAGTTCTGTATATTTGACACATATATAACTAAATTCAATCCCGTTTTGAAACTGATGAGTTCTGCCAAAGAGCAGAGGAAATGTCTTACATGCAGCCAAGTTCTCACAAAGTTGTTTTTTTAACCATTTTATATATGAACATAAAAGGAAAAGTTGTAATTTGATTAAGAAGCAAACCTCAAATCCACCTGCTACCATTTATAGAAGTTCATATCAGGCTTCTGACATTAATTCTATTGTTTCAATAGTAAATAACATATTGTGTTAATTATGCTGTCAACAGAACTAACTAAATTAACAAAAATATTTATACATACAAATAAACACAGAAATACTTTATAAAGTTATTATTCACCTCAAATTTTCACGCACTTCAGATCCTTCTGGATTCACAGAATCCAAGATTTGGGATGTTCCACCAACCTTAGCATACGGGTGTTCACCTGCAAATAGTACATTAGCTGGTGAGTTCAATATTTTAATGATGTTTCTGAAACTTCATTTCATAACTAGCCAAATTTTCAGAGGCACTAACCAGCTTCCTCAGGAGATAGCTGTCTACTAGCATGGGGTGCATATGTCTACTGAGGGAGATATAAAAGACAGCACACCTCAGTACATTTGGCAGTGTCTCCTGTAGAGGAGGCTAATGTTTTGTATTCAACCTCTAATTTGTGTATTTAATATGCAAGTTTGTGATGAAGCATTACTCTTTTATTTTTCTCTAGGATGTAGATAACTCCCCCCCCCCCCTCCCCGTGGGAGTAAACCCTGAAAAATATCCCTGGTCCTCCAAGGTTTGAGGATTGGTCATGAGGGTTGACAGCCCCTTACCGGAAAAAACTAATCATTATGAAACCCAATGGCAGCCTCAGAAAGGAAGTTAATCATAGATGAAATGAACACGAGACTGGAAATTATGCTCATGACATGTTCACACAGTATGAGAAAAGTACACTGAACAAACGGATAGAACAATTTGAAAAGCACAACATTGAAGTATGGTGGCTGGGAAATAGAGTAATTGAAAAGAAAACAACAACAATGTTCTGCAGCTGTAGTAAAAAGACTCACTCATTTGGAGAGAGGTTCCTTATCAGTAAACAGTTAAAACCTAATGTTTTTGATTTCAAATCCCTCTCACCCAGAATATGGATTCTCAGACTAAGAAGTAAATTTTTTAACATCAGTCTGATATGTTCCGACAGAAGAGAAGTTGACGCATATTAAGGAACAGTTCTATGATCAAATAGAAAAGGTATATGACCAATGCTCAAGACATGACATTAAGATAATATTGGGATATCTAAATGCACAAGTAGGAGAGATCATTACTATTCAAATGTGGGAAAGGAGAGCCCCACGAGCATACGAATGATAATGGCTCCAGATTGGTGATAATGACACTTTCTAAGAACATGACAATATGGGGCAGTAAATTTCCACATAAAAATATACATTAAGGCACTTGGCGAACAAATAACAGGAAAGTTGTTAATAAAATAGATCATATTTTAATTGATGTGTATCAATGATGTTAAGAGTTTTCCCTGAAGCCCAATATGGATTCAGAGAAGGTGGTCAGATATAACATAGGGGGCATAAAATATCAAGATGTACAGAAAAATTAAAACATCAAATTGAAATAATGGAGCAAAGTGAAACACCAAGCAACATAGATGAGGAATGGATGGTGATACGGAAGTATATAACACTAGTCACAGAAGAATCTATAGGAAAAAGAAAGGTAAAGCAAAGAAATGACTGGATAAGGAACACCGGAAAACTTTGAAAAGCATGTGGCATATCACCTAGCCTTATAAGAGCAACTAGAGGATCACAGGAAGAATATAGACGTATGAGAAGGGAGGAGAAGAGACTGCATCAACATAAGAAAAGACAACAGTGGATGAAAGTACTTGGAGAAACCAAACATCATTGTGAGGAAGTGAATACTCGCCTATATTACAGAAAAATGTATGGTCCTGTTCAAGAAAATGGAATTTGGAGAATTAGGCTCAATGCAGGACTGTACGAGTTGTATAATGAACAAAACATCTTAAAAGAATGGGCGAAGAACTAATCCCTGCAAGACTGTGCGACCAACTGGCAAGAGAAATAGGTGACATAAATAGTGATGCAAGAAAGATTGGTATTAGGAAGTGGTGGACAGTTGCCCTGGATAGGGCAGAGTGGGAAAGACTGCTGCGGGAAGCCAGGGCTCTAAAAGAGTTGTTGAGCTGTGTGGTGGGTAATCACTTGAGGTTTTTTTTAAAATTAATTAAACATTTAACTTTACACCACATTTAATTTTTGGTTTTAAGTTCATTTTTAATGTTTGACTATGGAGCATTTTACAATATTGATTATTGACATACAAAAAAAGAAAGCCACTTACGACATTAAAATAATTACTACATATATCGAAAAACTTATTTTTAATTGCTCCGACCAGCCACATGAATCACAGGTTGACAGTGGTGGTTTAGGAAAATTACACTAATTAAATAGATAAAGCATACATGCCATTAAAATTATCCCCTTTGAAATTATATAAGGAAAAGAAATAATTTCCGTACCCAGAATTTAGAGACAAGACAAAAAAACCGAAATTACGAGTTAACGTGAGAACATTTGTGATTGGTCTGTTTTTCCTTACTGTGGCCGATAACTGTTGGCTGCTCCGGCTGGGATGTTCGCCGGTGGTGTAGAAGATGAAACCAGGACCCCTTTTGCTGCTTCGTCGCTGAAGGGAAGGCCATTGGTTGTTGGACTCGGCAGCTGGTTGTCTGTTTGCTGATGGCCTCGCCACGCAGAACAAGTCAATGACTGGCTTTGGACCTCCAGTCCAACTTCGCTCTCACTCTCAGACGGTCATTTTCTCCCGTTCTCTACAGTAACTCTCTTCCTCTCAGTCTCAACAACAACTATATGGCTCAGACTGGACTAAGCTTTCGATATCTCCATCTTCACCCCAATTGTATTTTCCTCTCGCGATCTCTACCCCAACGTTTTCTCCACTCACAATCTCCACAGCAACTGTGCTCTTCTCTCTCTTCTCCACACCAACTCTGGTTCTCGTTTCCTCTGGACGACCAATCACCACTTGTAATTTCTAGCAGAACATGCCCCCAACTGCCCATGAATTCGGGCAATCCTCGCCATCCTGACCTTAGACGGGGAGAAATAATGTATGCGCTCTCACAAATGGTCAGGTATAAGGAAATGTTTACACTTCTTTCATGCTGGCTACCCCAAAAATCCCTCAGACAGATGTTCCCACATTTTTTCATCCCCCCCTGCACGTGGAACAAACAACATGTGTCATATGTGTGGTCGGCCCGATACTAAAATCAAGAATCTATCTATACTTAATAACTAATACCTTAACGGCTAGTACACACCTATTTAACAACTACTTAATATCTAATATCCACTACATGTGGTTTACTACAGTTGATGATTATGATGCTGGTGGTGGTTGCGGTATGCATTGACCATTTCATCAGGTTTCAACAGTTTATATATAGATGTATGAGAATGGAGGAGAAGAGACTGCATCAACATAAGAAAAGCACAGAATTGTCTTCTATCTGAAGCAATTTGGTCTTGCAGACAATGTTGATTTGTGGGCCAGGATCAACCCACAAGGTCATTTATATAAGAGAGGAAGTGGCATTGTCAAAACAATGAGAGGTTGATGTGGAAAGAAAGAAAATAGTGGCTTACTTGAAACTGATCTATGGGCTCTGATGTAGAAAATTTGAGGAGAGTTTTCTACAAAACAATGCCATTAGAAGCATTAATTCACATTAAAAATATTTTCAAATATATATGCTAAATTTACACTCATTTTTAAAGTAACATACTCATGCTCAGATATTTTTGTAAGAAACCTTAAAATACAATTATCTTTCAAACAATTATTTTCATTTGTATAATAGAGGGGGTTGGTAACCAGAAGAAGAGGAGAAATGGACAAAAAAAACAGTGAAAACATTAACAGAATGATAAAAATAAATACATTACTTAGTTGTGTATGAAATAATGAAACTAACATTCACTTTGTTTGAAATGTAATTTTACGTTTTTAAAAGTCAATTTGTATACTTACTAGATTTCAGTTTATCATAAGGATGATCAATAGGAACTCTTGCATACGTTGAAAATGAATCAGTTTGATCACTTTCTCTATCAGGTGATGGTTCCAAACATTGCATAGTAGTGACAGCAATAGCAACTGCAAAGAAATACATTGAATTGATTAGTACAGAGAGACAGAAAGAGCTACTAAGTTACCTTAAAATGATCATAGGTGTCAACCTGCAAGGAAGTACCCAAATGTGAATTTTGAAGAACCTACGCTCCCTGCATCAGATAGTAGTGACTGCAAACTTTGTTTCCAACACTTTCTACAAAGTTGAATTTCAACATTTAATGAATCAGGAGGTAAGGCTTAAGGAGGACCAGTATGATGCATTGATTGTAATTTCTGTTTATGGCAAGAACACCTATAGGAAATTGGGTTTTGGACAGTTTGACAGTGCTATGGTGGTTAGCAATGCTTTCAGGTAGAGGTTGTCAAGTTTGACCAATAAAGAAAATTGAACCAAGTTTACATATGATCTGGGAGGACAGGGAGGTGACTTTTCTTTAATTAGCAGGTACCAATGTGGAGTGGAGTTGAGGATTGTGGCGAGTTGATATATAGGACATACACATGGACCTGTTTCCACCGCAAGGTTGACAACTGGGATAAGTGAAGCGGTATGAGGTTGGGGCATTCAAAGGTTTTGTAGTCCAGGAAAGTAAGGTGTGGTTAGGGTGCCATACATTTTTCATATTGGTCCAGAATAATTTTTTTTTTTAGGTCAGTAGGATAAAGTTATTGAGGATCCTGTGGGTGTAGGTAGCCACAGATACACAAATACTATCCAATGTTTGCTTCAGTCTATTATTTGAGAAATGTTGTTGGGCCTTTACTGAAGGGTGATACAAATAACAAAATGGATTTGGTAATTGCAAAGAATTAAATTTCTGAGATATATAATCACAACAATGGAACTTGGAAGCAACTTTAACTTTAGTTTTCCTTATGATTCTTCGTCCAGATTATTTCTTAATATAAATGAATAAATCTTATCTAATCAAATATATGTACTTTGAAGTAATGTAGAAAATCCCACTAGAATTGGTCAATATAACTATGAAATTGAATTTTGAGATTTGTTTTTAATATAATTTAAAAGGAAAACATAAGTAGGTAGAGTTATAAGGAAACTACCTTTTCTGTTCATATCACATAAAATAAAAGTTTGCACCAGGTGAAATGTGAAGAAAGTAAAAAAATTAAGAACAAAATGTAAAGTTGAAAAATAACACACATACATAAAGGATGGAAGAAAAACTATAAGTAACAGTATTTTTAACTAATTTTGACAGTATTTTTAAAACTATTGTTTATTCCACAATATTTGTTGCTCTAAAACTGATCTCAAATATGATAATTATCAGATTTTCAGCTATATAAAATTAATATGCTGTAGTGTAGTGGTTAGCATTACTGACTCACATCACAGAGGCCCAGGTTCAAATCCTGACATAGGCGTGGATGTTGTGTGTGTTAGTTTCCATACAGTGAAAACCCCTACAGCGAAACGATTTCTCCAAAAGATAGAAATGTCACTAAGAACCGTTAATATTTTGACTCTAAATAATAATAAATCAATATGTAAAAAGAAGATACTTGTTTACATGTTTTACATATTACGTAACACTGAAATTATAAATAATACAACTTTCACTCAAATGTAAAAGCAACAGATCAGCACATTCAAGTACTATCTTCAATGTATGCAACTCAAAGTATTGAGAAATGAAATTGCTATCTTTGTCATAAATGAAGGATAACACTAATATTTCCCTTAACAAAAATAACATGAAATGGTTAAAACAACAGAACCTGCTATGTTTGCAGATAAACTAACCCAGTGGTTGTGATTGCTGCTTGTTCTCTTCAACAGTAGCATATAGCTCTGAGCTAGTATCTCCATTAGGTTCAGGTTCCCACAGTGTTTCTCTTATCCCTGGACGGTGTTGGTTTGGATCAATAGGAATGTCAGGAAGGCTCCTATTTGCAGTTGTAGTTCTGGAATAAAATTTAATTTATAAATGAAAAAAAAATATTAATACCAGGCAATATATTTTATAATTTGGCTTACACAAAATTAATTTATGTAACATATTTATGCTTACTATGAAGACCGATAGTGGTGCTAGGTTAAATGAGAAAATTAAAGCTAAGTAAAGTAGATATCCTTTAATACAGAAAATTACAATCTACATGTTTAATACTTACTGACTAACTACTACTAAAGTAATCATAAATGATTGTCAAGCGTGAGTACATATAAGGAAATATTAATTTAACCTTCTACTTATATCATTTGAGTCCCTTGTATTGTTGTGGGCAGAAACAACAGCAGTAGCATTTTCAGTGGGTTCATGGTTGTGATTTAACCTTTCTTCTGGATTTGTTATTTTCACAACACCAGCAAGGCCAAGCAATTCATTCCTAAGAAAAAGCAAAAGCTGACATCACCTCACAAACATCCACATAAACGAAATCATCTTTCAACCACAAAACATTTAAATGAAACATGACACAAAGTTACCACCACCTCTAACTAAACATCACTAAAATGCAGAACAATTACATATAAAATATCTGTCTACTGAAAAAATATATATACCGACTTCAATGCATGTTCAAAGATTTAATCTGGTGAACCTAACTTCATTATACATGACGTTTCAAAATGTATATCTATACAAAATCAGAAAAAATTTCCAGTGATTGGCTATCCGAAAGACAAAATTTAAAGAACTACAAATCTTACAAGGATGACAATGTCATCTCCTAACACACACACAGACACACACAGCTTGCGTTTTTGCTCCCAAGTATTTGTGCTTCATACAAAACATTGGTTGTCATCATAATTTGTGTGTTGTCTAATTCTGAGTGAGAGTCTTAGTGAGTGGAAACTTTAGCAAGATTGCAGAAGCTGCCTGCTATGCGCAATTGGACTTTTAAATAGGCATCGCGCAGTACCAGTTGTTTACAGCCAGGTTACCATACTAATAACATGATGTAATTTTCTGATTTTACTTGTTGTATTACTGTCATCATTTACTGATTTAGTTTGTGTAAGTGAAGGAATGTTCCTTTTCTGGCATTTATTTTTTATTTAAATTCGTATTTGGTGTAATGTGTGTAAACAGTTATTTAAACTAGTCCATTGAGTTCCAATTACTTTATTGTAGACTGTTTTGGTAAAGTTTTCAGTTCAGTATTGCAGTGTAGTGTTGTTTAGGTCCTGTTGTTTTTACTATTAAACCTATTACCCAACCTCAGGGAATGTAACAAACAAGAGAGAAGTTGAAGCATGACCCACAAAAGCAAATTGGGAAGATGCCTCCAATGCTGATGTTAGCAGTGGACGAACAGACATCCAGGCTGACAAAGGTTGGACACTAGTGTGGAGGAATGATAGGAATCCAGCCCAAAGGACTATGTGGGGTCCAGAGACCTGAAGCGCTCGCCATTAGGACAGAAAGCGAGGTAACATATGCAGATGTTCTACAGAAATTAAAGAGCAACACCTCCCTTGCAGAACTAGAGAACAATTTGGGGAAAATCAAAAGAATGGTGACTTACTTCTGGAGTTCAGCTGAGCAAAAAGTAATGTGGTGATGAAATATAAAACGCAGCTGGAAACCGCACTTAATGGTTAGGCAACTGTCAAAGTCCTATTTCATATGGTTCAAGTAGAACTAAAAGATCTTGACAAAACTACGTCTAAAGATTAAGTTTATGAAGCCTTGAAGACACGGTTGGGCGATGAAGCTGGGAGCCAGTGCACTGTGCAGTCCCTGAGAGATGCTTATAGTGGTACTCAATCTGCTGTGGGGTACTGGCTCATAAACTATTAACACTTGGCAATCTTAAAGTTGGCTGGGTCTCCAGCCGCATTACAGTGAAGGTTTTGCCCCTTCATTGCTTTATATGCCTTCAATATGGTCACCTGGCACCAAGTTGCAAAAGTCAACATGACTTAGGGAATCAGTGCCTCAGGTGTGGTAGACACATTCACCAGGTTAAAAAGTGCACCAATAAACCCAGCTGCCCCCGTGTAATCAAAAGGGTACAGGAGACCACCTGTATGGTACGTAAATGTGCCCACTGAGCCAGGGGGCACTTCGAGAATCCATAAGCCGAATCTGAAGATTTATCAACTGAATTTAAATCACTGCAGCATAGCGCAGGATATATCATCTCAAATAGTGAGAGAAAAATCAATCGATATTGATGTAATCAATGAACCATATAGAATTCCCTGTGATGTAACCTGGGTAAAAGATGAAAAGGAAGGAGAGAGCAGCCATCTGGGCCTGTGGAAGACGACCCGTTTAAGAAGTTAATACAAGGAAGGAAGACAGTTTTACTTGGGCAAAGATGGAAGGCACCTATGTGTATAGCTGCTACATTTCGCCCAATTCAACTATAGATGAATTTTCCAATGTTATAGATCGTCTGATGCTGATGCCAGCAGACATAGTCCACTAATGATCATGGGAGATTTCAATGCCTGGTCCCTAGAGTGGGGGTCCGAAATTACAACAGTAAAGAGACAAACATTACTAAAGGCCTTTACTTTGCTAAGTTACTCAACGATGGCGATATACACACCTTTCGCTGGTCTGGTGTGGGATCAGATCAAACATTTATTAGTCATAGTCTGGCCAGTTGGAGGTCAGAGGTCTGGAAGGCAAGAGAGTTGAGGGGCTTAAAACATATGAAGAATGACAATGCCATTGGGATGAGTTCAAGAAGGGTCGAAGGACCCATAGTTTAATAAGATCAATTGAAGACTGGATTGATCGGAAACACAGAGAAGTGAATTATTATTTCACTCAACTCTTGACCAGTCACGGCTGCTTCAGTACATACTTCGTAGGTTTGCCATAGATAATTCACCTGTATGTCCTGAATGTTACTCAATATTTTCATCTGAGGGACGAGCATTAGAAAGCTATATTGGACCCTCAATAACAGCAGATAACTTGGTATGCAATATGTTGCTTTCACTTATTACCTGGAATAAAATAAGAGCATATGCCTCTATAGTAATTTAAAAAATTATGAAATTTAAAAAAAGGGAGAGATAAGAATGTTTAAATAAGACAGAGCTTGACACTATGACTGATTCCTGTGAAGTAATGTACAATGATTGTCACACAGGAAGATACACACAGACATTGTAGGAAAGGGAGGGTAGAATCCCACACTACTTTCCAGTGCGAACCCTGCGATAGTGTCTTTCAAAGATTTTAACCTGCCCACAAAAAACACACACACAGATATAAATATAATATATCACAATGATAAGAACAGGAAAGCGGAATGCCGCCCCCCCTTCATCAGAAGATTAGAAAAAGCATATAGCTGTCACTCTCAATTCTTTTCCTAATCTTCTAATGAAGGGGTCGGCTGCCTCCAAAAGTTCCAACTCTGTACTTACTGCCTGTACACTTCAGGGAAAAATGTTGTAAAAGAAATCATACATCATAAAATCATCAATTGAGATATTTATAAAGAAAACATCATGTACATAAAATGAGAGAAATTATATTTTACTATATTTCACAGAATATAAAACTTTACCACAGATACATCACCCTAATACAAAACTAACAATCAGGTATACCTTAACCTCAGACAATTAGTATGGGTAACAAATCCAAATACTCCTGATTATTATAAAGTACTCTGCAAAAGTATTCACTTGCTAAGTGTTTGTGTGTATGTATGAATAATTACTGATAATATTGTCTCTGAAAGAGTCCAAATAAGCAAGTGTAAATCTCGTGGATTAGACTCCAATCATAAATCTAATTAATTCTTAAAAGTCAAATGTTTTACAGATGAATATACGATAATGCCAGAATCTTCTGAATTTTTGAGTGAACACAAGCAAAATTTATATTTGTAAGGCTAAACAAAAATAATAATGTTGACAAAATATACTAGCAACTGTAAAAAATTAAACTACTAGAAACAAAAAAAATTAAATATACTCAAACACTTTTACTACTATTCTATTTTTTACACCTGAAGAGAGCAACAAAGAATGATGGCAGAATTGCGTCACATTCCTTTTTTAATGATGTAATTTTGTCTATAGTTTTGCCTATTATTACTATTTAATTACAGATCAAAGAAATAAAAACCTAAGGATTTCAATACACAAAATAATTTAAGGAACCACTAATGAAATAAACGTACATAAAAGAACATTTTTTCTATATGTAAATTTGAAATATATAGATGTCAAGCAATTAACAATATCAACTGATATATTACAAACTGATTTAACAGATTATTTAGGGAGTCATTCTCTAATAAAAAGTATGAAAAATGTAATTGAAGTAAATTTCAAATAATGTAAGAATATATACAGGATATATGAAGTAAATATTACAACAAATAACAGTATTTAATTATTCATCACAACAAATGTATATTCAATATTACTTTTTGCATTAACACAAAGTGAATTTTAAGATAATTTACATCAATACTCATAATCAGTGGGAAAATAGGCTTAAGACTAATTGAGATACACCACAGAATGTTATTTCAAGTTAGGTGTAATCTTCAAGAAAGCTTTTTTTCCATCATTCAGATGTAAGTCATTCATCATGGGGTTCCTTCATTACACAAAAAAGTCATAATACAATAAACAAAAACATGAGTGGTCTATCCAAACTAGTACAGTTCCTTAAAATAGATGCAATATCAGTTTCACTCTGAACTATACAATATTCAGTATAATATAAAAATACTGATAAAATTATTAAATTAATCTGTCTTAATACTGTAAATAAAATACAATTAATGTCCAAAAGTTAAAAATAGAAGAATTTTAATTTAAATCAAGACATTTCATCCCGAACTTTCAGGCCCACCTCAGTTTATGAATTAAAATCTTATTGGAATTTCAAGTTATTCTGCAAAATTTAGGGCCAAAATGCAGATATTTAAAAATATATCTTTACACCAAATGTGAATTTACAAAGCAAACACAAAGAATCTAAAAATATAAATTACCTATTTAAGTCTTATGAAATACGTTAATCAATAAGTTACGTCCGAAAAATCATATTAGGTAAATTGAAAGAAAAATGTTCTTACTTTGGTACAGTTTTTCGACAACCACAGATGCAGACTACAACAACTGCTACTAAAGGAACAACTACTCCAGCAGACACCACCCACACTGGCCAGAATTCATTATTTAGCATCTAAAACAGTTCATAACATACATCTTATCCATTGGTTTTAACACGACGCCGAATTAAATAAGGTCATTGGACCACACAACTAACCTTATTAATTAACCTACATAATCCCTCCCACTTGGTAAATCTCGGCTCGACAATTTCTTAAGCAACATGTTACTTCATTTTTATCTCTACAGCTCTTAACAAGGAAAAGATTCATTAAGTAATTCAATTTTTATCTCTGTAAGATAAGTGGGATACTTGTGGATAGGTGACACAGTTAATCTATGTAACTTTGCGACATGCAGCCATTGTACCAACGACATGATTTCACACAACTGAAATTCGTGCGATTCAACAGATTGTCATCGGTCAAAAAAATAACATAATTGTCGTTCAAGTAGTTCATAAACGTCAAAAATCTTCAATACATACAGAAAATAAAGACCCCCCACACTGACTCACATTACTACCAAAGATATTAGAAAAAATATACAATATACTCAATCCAAACATGATAAGTCGCATAGCACAAGATACGTTGTCAAATATTCAAAAGCATTGTATTGCTAGAAATATCTAAATAAAACTAGTTTAATCAACGGCCTTACATTAAATTCAGTACCAATAATTAAAGACCGCAAAATGTAAGGAAGTTGATTACTGTATCAATTTTCAGGAATTAATCATTTCTCAGAGATATTCACTACAATCTCGATATTAATGTCATGTCAATTGAACAGGGAAATCTGCCATTTAATGCGATATATTGCAAAATAACTACACTATAAATACTACGTAATATAGCATTCGAATTCTTAAATAAATATACTTTATAAAATCAAATACTGTCGAATTTAGTGGAATGACACACCTTTATAACCATAAATAATTAAAAATCGAACTTAGGCTAGGTTTACACGGGCATTGATGACTGCCAGAAAACGAGGGGCAGTGATGTCAGTGGCGTGTCAACATACGTCAGTGCTGCACTGACAACTGCCTATACATCGCTGACACGAGAGCACTGCCTCACTTTTCTTGGAGCGTGTCAACAGTATGTCAGTCATGACTGACGTTCCCCCTCCACCGACCTAGACGCTGCCCTCATGGAAGGCCAGTTACGGTTGTCAATTATCGATTATGCACAGTGAGGCAGGGTTGACTATCGATTGCGCGAGACTCCGACTACCCAAATAGTATCTTATATGCGAAACATTTATATATTCCCGTTTGAATTGATTCTTTTGCCTTTTATATTTGGAAGATCTAATATAAAAAAAATCCACTTAAATCGTTCTTTTGCCTTTCAAGGCTCTTCGGACGACATGCAAAGAATAAATCATCACTTTGGAAAACAGAATCTTAAAGACTGAACAAGAAGTTCTCGGGATTTCACCCGGGCTAGTCAATCAATTGGATACGACGTTTTCGAACAGGCTATCCCCGCCATCGTCTTCAGGCAACTGTGGGACTAAAATACATAGGCGAAACAATCCGCACAGTCGAGATGAGGTGTTCCGAGCATGAGAGATGTATCCGTTTAAAGCAGCACACCAAATCTGCCGTGGCGGAACACGCTCTCATGACCGGGCACAAAATTGATTTCGCCAATACAAGGATTTTGGACCACACCAGAGGTTGGTGGAACAGTATTATCACCGAAGCTGTAAGAATTAGAACCTCTAGTAATTTAATGAACCGAGACAGCGGGTTCCAGCTCAGCAAGGCCTGGGACCCTATCCTTGCTTCAATGAGGCACAAAACAACGCAAAAACCAATCGAGAGAGGAGCGACCAATCAGGACCCTGCACTTCGACCACGAAGTCTTGTGGAGGGGAGCGAGGACACGGATATAAGCGGCACAAACACGGTCTCGGCATCAGTTACCTGAAGACGATGGCGGAGATAGCCTTCGAAACGTCGTATCCAATGATTGACATAACCCGGGTGAAATCCCGAGAACTTCTTGTTCAGTCTATCCACCGGGAAAACCTACATTCCCTTAAAGATACCTATCTGGGAGACGGCACTGCGCATGTCAACTGACAGCAGACAAATCGAAGCAGCGCGGCACTTTGAACGATCAATCCCCATAACAGCTGACTGTACACAATCTGGAATTTAATGACAATTCAAAAAAAAAACTCCTGTTATATAAAATTATTCCTTTCTTATAACAAGGACCACGTAAAAAAATTG